>CM059601.1:278361466-279612966 GCA_030412105.1 Cyclura pinguis
TGACATTCTTGCAAAGAAGCTAGCAAAATGCAGGCTGGACAGGGCTACTGTTAGGTGGATTTGTAATTGGTTGACTGAACGAACCCAAAGGGTACTCACCAATGGCTGCTTTTCATCTTGGAGAGAAGTGACTAGTGGGGTGCCACAGGGTTCTGTCCTGGGCCCAGTGCTATTCAACATCTTCATCAATGACTTAGATGAAGCAGTAGAGGGCATGCTGATCAAATTTGCATATGACACCAAATTGGGAGGGGTCACTAATACACCAGAGGACAAGATCAAAATTCAACGTGACCTTGACAGATTGGAGAGCTGGGCCAAAGCTAACAAAATGAATTTCAATATAGAGGAATGTAAGGTCTTGCACTTAGGCAGAAAAAGTGGAATGCACACATACAGGATGGGGAACACATGGCTGGATAACAGTATGTGTGAAAAGGATCTAGGAGTCTTGGTAGATCACAAGCTGAACATGAGTCAGGAGTGTGATGCGGCAGCCAAGAAAGCCAACGCGATTCTTGGTTGCATCAATAGGAGTATGGTGTCTAGATTGAGGGAGGTAATGGTACCACTCTATTCTGCTTTGGTCAGACCTCATCTGAAATACTGTGTCCAGTTCTGGGCAGCTCAATTCAAGCTAGAGCATGTTCTGAGGAGGGTGACCAAAATGGTGAAGGGTCTGGAAGCCATGCCCTATGAAGAATGGCTTAGGGAGCTGGGTATGTTTAGTCTGCAGAAGAGAAGGTTATTTGAAGGGATGTCATGTCAAGGAGAGTGGGCTTGTTTTCTGCTGCTTCAGAGACTAGGGCCATTTCCGCATGCGGCAAGGGAATCGCTCCCTGCTGCTACTCACCGGACCTTCTGTGGGTCCGGTCCGGTCCAGGGTGAGGAGAAGCAGTGCGTGGTCGTAGATCCGCACTGCTCTGGCGTCCAAAATGGCGGCTTCTGGTTGGTCGTGGGTCTTGACCAACTGTGGAAGCTTGCCAGGCTAAAGCCTGCCCTCCGCAGATCGCATCGGAGAGCACGCACACAATGGCGCGCGCCAGCATTTTGAAAGACCTGAAAACTCAGGTCTTTCAAAAACACGATGGAGAACCACTTGGGGTTGTTCTGGAGCAGACTGAGGTGCGGATCTACAGTAAGTAGTCCGGACCCAGTCTGCTCCAAGGTGCAGACGTCCTCCATGGAGGACGCACTGCACCATTTTATTTACCCCCTGTGGAAATGGCCAAGGACAAGGAGCAATGGATTCAAGCTGCAAGAAAGGAGATTCCACCTGAACCTCAGGAAGAACTTCTGACAGTCAGAGCTGTCTGGCAGTGAAATATGCTGCCTGGGAGTGTGGTGGAGTCTCCTTCTTTGGAGGTTTTTAAGCAGAGGCTGGATGGCCATCTGTTGGGAGTGCTTTGATGTGTGTTCCTGCTTGGCAGGGAGTTGGACTGGATGGCCCCTGGGGTCTCTTCCAACTCTGTGATTACTGAACTGTGGTGCCCAGAACAGTATTCCAAGTGGGATATGACCAAAGTCCAGGTGGGATCTAACCAAAGAGTTAAAAACTAAGTAGCTTTTCAGCAGGGCTAATGGAATGGCCCTTTGTCATCTAAGTTCCACACACTCCAGCTTGTACAATGATTGTTGCTAGTTGCTCTTGAAAAATGAGCGTTTAGTGAGGTGGGACATTTTGAAGGAGAGTTCGTTCTAGCTTCTCAGCATAGTGTCTTCAGAACTTGGAGAAGTTACTTTCTGGACTGCGACTCCTAGAGGTCCCTAGCCATCATGGACATTTTAAAGAGGTAAGCTTTCAAAATTCTTTTTCATTTTTGGAATGGAAGGGGCAAACCATGCTCCCATATCCTCCAATAGTCTTGATTTGGCATGAATTGTCCCAATTCATCCTCTATTGACCCACTTTTCCATTTACTTTTGTAAACGTCCTAGTTTTTCTTTTCTTCTACTGCTTTCTCCCTTGGTCAGCAATTGCTGCAAAATGGGTTCAAAATGCAAAAGTAGTTTGCACTCAATTAACTCAGTTGGGAGGAAAGGAGGTGAGAGCAGGTAGGGTCTTGCTCTTCCCAGTAAATTCAGGCAAAAACAAACTGCTGCAGCTGTCCCAGGTTATCTGTTCTTCCTGATTAACAAATTTGGCCATCTTAGAATCATAGAATTGAAAGGGGGCAAAATTTACTGTCTTGTAACTTAAAACCATTAGACCTAATTCTACCCTTTGAGGCAGCAGAGAACAAGCTTGCACTCTCCTCTTTGTGGCAGTCCTTGAGGTGCAGCCTCTCCTAGCTTGTTTTTTCCTCCTCATTAATCACTTTTGCCATGATGACTGCACTCTTGTGTTACTTAGCCACGCGCGTTTTCTTCTATGAAATATTGGGCGGTATGAAAAAGAGATGATAATCAAAGCTAGAAATATAATGGAGCAGCCAGAATGAGATTATTTATTTTAAACCACTCTAACAGAACAAGCTGCCCGACAAGTACAAAACCGAACTGCAAAGCATTCTCTCAAATCTCTGTTGGAAAGTAATTATTTATTTACTACATTTTAAGCTCAACAATGCTTCCCGAAGTGAGTTATATAATAAAGATCCTGTGTACAATGCTTTGGAAAAGAAAACACAGTATAAAAACCACAGAAACATCATAATTAACAAACAGGTGGCTAGAGACTTCCAGCAGTCAACTAAAATAAAACAACAGTCTAGCACATGGTAGTGTTAACCACTTGACAAAACTGAAGTGTGTTTATGGGCCTCCTGAAATGAGCGAAAGGAGCAAATCTAATAGATCTATTATGAGAGAACATCCACCAGTCTAGGGATCACCAGACCTTGCTTCTTGTCACACCTAATCTTTCTTTAGAAGGTTATTGTATCTGTATCTCATGGTCCAGTCTCAGGGAACAAACCAATGTGAAAGAGGGCTTCTTCAGACAGAGGCCTTTGAAAATAAGCTGGTAGACAACACATCGAGACCATTTCTGCACAAGAGTGTTATAGCACTATGATTGCACTTTCAACATCCTATGGAATCCTGGGGTTTGCTGTTTAGGGAGGGGCTGGCTGGTATAACACTCTCGTGTGGAAATGGTCAGAGATTAAAAATACAGATCAAATACAGATTTGTATACAGTCAACAATCTGAGCAGGGTAGGGTGTCATAATGCTTATCTTATATCTGTGAGTTGTTGCAACTGTATTCCTTGTTGTTAATTACCATCAATTCGACTTCTATTTATGGGGACCCAATGAATGAGAGACATTCAGGCCACCCTGTTATGAACTGTTCTACTCACATCTTTCAGACTGAGATTCATGGTTTCCTTGTTTGAGTCTGTCCACCTGTAATGTGGTTGTCCTCTTTTTATATATGCTTACCCAAGAAATTATGGAAGCTTGATGGCATCTCTGTCGCAAAGAGAAATAGCCTTATGGTTTAAGTTATGGGTGGTAGATTTTGATTAAACATTAGAAGGAACATCTTGACAGTGAGAGTTATTCAGCCATGGAACCAATTACGTAGGTGGTGGGGTTTCCTTCTCAGGACATCTTCAAAATAGGCTGGGCAGCTACTTGCTGGGGAAGCTTTAGCTGGAGATCCTCCACTGAGCAGGGGATTCAACTTGATGACCTATATGGCCCCTTCTAGTTCTATCACTCTGTGATTCCAGTTAAGGTTTGCATTTGCTCAATGAAATTTGTATAATTAGATTTCAGGATCTAACAAGCTTTGTAAAAATATATAGATCTCAGGCTAACTGAAAGTGTTAAGAGTGATCTGAGATTAATTTTGCATTTATAAAGGCATCACCTACAGCTATATCTCTGAGCTTTGATGTTCATTCAGGAGTAATGTAAGTTGACAAGAACTCAGTTTCAGTGGAAAGCTTAGATGGATGGTAAGCTTGGTTGGGAATACTTCTTTGAAGGTGATGATTCAGTTCCCCTGGTTTCCTGAAAAAGGTTGATTAGATTAATAGATTTTCATTGCCACAGGGCCATTAAGTTTTTCCTAGTCATGGTTCACTCAAAGTCATGTAATGGAAACTTTTCTGAATTCTATCTCTTATGGTTTTGTTTTGCTTCGTTTTTTTTTGGAGATCTGTATCAAAATTATCACCACCCCCATCATCATCCACCAGTCTAGAGATCACCAAACCTGAGCAAATGTTATTTGTCACTTATGTGTCATATCATTCATCCAAGGATCTCGACACAACATATATGGGTCTTAATCATTTTATTCTTGCAACAACCTCATTGCAACCTCAGATCACACAAGATGGCTTCAGCTTTTTGATGACCTTCTGAACCATGGAGGAGACAATGGCAGTATGTCATAGGGAAGGTCTTGTCTTCCAGCCACTACTACTGGTGGAAAAAGAGGAATGATGAAGGAGCAGATTTAGTGTGCTAGTAAGGCACAACTTGCTTACACCTACAATACAGTTTCTGCCTGAGGAATGGGCAAAGTGTAGTCCCAGGGCTGTATGTACATCTGAGGCTTTTTTTACACTACTCCAAGTCCTCTATTTAATATTCTCATATTGGGAAATTTTAAAAATGAAAGCCCCAAATGCCCCTCTCATCTTTTACTATGTGTGTAGAGGCAGTTTTGCCAGTTTTAGCCCCAAGTGCTATTTTTCACCCAGGAGTGGTTTTCTAATGACTACTGGTTCACATAGTGCTTAGCAAAACTGTCTTGTCTTGGACCTAGATCAGAAACAGAATACGTACCTTCCAGCCACCCCCCCGGACAGTATTAATTAATCCTCTGTCATCTCACTTTTCCAACCATCCCAGTGTTTTTTCTTCCACCCACTTTCCCCCTTTGTCCTCAGCTTACTTCAGTTTCTGCAAACTGAATTCAAAGTATAAAATTAGTTTGCAATCAATTAATTCAGCAGGAGCAAGAAAGAAAAGGAAGGAGCAGACTCTTGCCCTTCACAGTTCCTTCCTTCCACAGTGCAGCTGGCCTCCTTCCTTTGCTGTGCTGCGGAAGGAAGCACATGATCATGTTTCCACCCCTTCCACACGGCTGGGGGTGACACAAGTGTCGTACAGTTGTGGAGGCTTAATGGATTTTTTCCATTAAGTGAATATCCCATGATTGTGATGGGTTGGCAGTCAGACTGCAATGACATCATGTGGAAGCACGACCCATGGACCGCTACCATTGCATCCCCATTGCAGGACTGCGACATCATGTGGAAATGGCCAGTGTGACTGTGTGGCTACCCTGTTTGTATAATTTGTGTAAACTTGCACAAACGGTATAAAATCTTTGCAGTTTGCACAAATATTCAGTTTCCTTTGCGGAAGGACCATGTCTGCATGTGTTTTCTATACCAAAAAGAAAGCAGCGTGTTTTGCACAAACTGCATGTTTTCTGGAAGACAAAAAACACATAATTTTTATAGACATGAATTTTCCCAAAAAGGAACGTTCCCAAGTCCAATTGTGGTTGATTCCTCAGGAGGATGTAGAAACATCCATTTTCTTCATATTAATGAATGATGTACATAAGCTAAGCTGTCTTTGCTTTGCAGGTATAACGGCCCAGCTGGGCAGGCTTTGTGTATGAGTGGGCCCTCAGCAAAGTAGGATCTGGTATTACCATGCTGTACACACTCACTCTGTAGTACAGCACAATTGGCGAGAAATACCTTTTCATTGGCAAGATATATTATTTTAATATACAGTCAGCCCTTTACATTTGCGAGTTTCACTTTTGCGCATTTAACTATTCATGGATTGTTTGCTGTCACCTCTGCTGCCTCCCTATGCCATTTTGAATAGGCACTGCAAGCCTCGTGAGACTGTGAGCGAGGCTTGTAAGTCCCTATTAAAAATGATGTGGGGCAGCAGTGAAGGTGGCAGTAAGCCCCACCAGCCACCGACTTCTGCCCTTGTGAAGGAACCCTGATGCCTCAAAGGAATCTGTAGTGGGTTGAATATGGTGATCGTACTTTTTTGCGTGTCTTAAATATGGCTTGGGAGGGCCTAGACTTATTCACGGTTTTTCCACTTTCATGGGGGTCCTGTGCTCTTAACCTTAGCAAATGTGGAGGGATGACTGTATATAAATCTTACACTTATGGCTGAAAGCCATGCGGAAAAGAACGGACTCCGGCTGAAAGCTTCAAGCTAGGAAAAATTAGACCTCAGCATGGCTAGGTCATAAGTTCAGGAGGATCAACCAGAGAACCTCTTCTTGGTGAGGTGGAGATTTGTAATACAGTCTTTCCTTCTTGCCTGGAACTGAGCCTCTCAAAACTCGAAAATTTGCACCCTTGTCTACTCCCCTGGAAATGACCCATGAATATAGGAGACTCAGGGTCAGTTCCTGAGCTCTGACAACCTTACTAGGCAGTGTCTGGTTTTACACTTCGCAAAAACTACTTCTACAGCTACCGCAAAATTTATACACACTTTAATTTTATAGATCTACAACTAATAAGTGCAAGTCACAAGAGATCTAGGAACCAGAGCTTGGAATATGTATTTTTTGTTTTTTGGGCCACAGTTCTGTTAAGAATATAGGAAACTGCCTTATACCAGATCTCAGGATTTGTCCACCTAGATCAGGAGTGGGTGAAGTGCATCCTCTGAGGTTCATGATACCCTTGGATCCCCTAAGTGTGACCGCAGAAGCCCCCTTGAAGCTTCCTGAACATATATATGTATATATTTAAAAATCGGGCCAATTTTTGGGTGATTTTTGCCTGAAAGCCAGCCAAGTTGTGCCCCAAATACAGGGGTTTGCTTTACCTGATGCTCCAAACACCCCCTCCCTACCAAAGAAAATGAAAAAAGAAAAAGAAAAAAGGGAAAAAAAAGACTGAAAATTGGCTCAAATGGCAGCTGGAAATGACATTGCATCACTTTGAGTGCGCCAAAATGTACCAGTGTGGCCTGACAGGCAGGCTCTGGGTAGAAAAATGCCCCCATGTGCAATTTCTTGTTCCTGACTGTTACCCTGAAATTTTGGGGGTCCCAGAGGGATGCCTTAATGTGCTCCTCTTGATGGGGAAGGTAAACTCAACAGAGCAGAAACGATAACAATACGAGAGGCAGAGTAACCGAGCGACATCTTTTACCCAATTTTTACAGGTTCAGGCCAAGCCGAAAACCACACAAAAAGATCCAATAAATGACTTTATTGAACGGAGGTCTCACGCATCAATGCATTCACTCGCACACGCATTCAAGCCCTATAGAAAGGCAAAAAGTGGAAATTAGATAGAGGGGCTATCAGAGTATTCGTAGTTTGGTTGATACTGTACCTCTTCCTGAAGTCCTTGGTCCGGGAAAGCAGCGAAAGAAGTAAAACTCAGCAAAAAGACGCTGAGGGGATTACTCGGCTGCCGGGAGGAAAGGTCTGTTGGTATGACTGGGAGTTATCCAAAGAACCAGCCAAAAATGTACCTTGAAGGCAAAACCTCTCCCAGGGAGAGCAAAGGGGATGGCAGTGGAAAAACAACTCCACACTGGTACCTTCTTTGATATTAGAAGATAGCGAGGTGTTACCAAAGTTTCAGGATCTTCCGCCACTTTGGGTTATGGTGTGAGTTTATGTAGATTGTCTTCGCCTGATAAGATTTTATTGCTACCAGTGCCCAATTTATGGGAAAGCACCTTAATCCCTTCAAGTTGGCTCCTCAAAGGCTGAGGAGCTTTTTTTGTCCACTGTGGGTTGGCACTGCTTGAAGTCTCCTGTGGCTATGTGACGGAGGAGTTTACTGGCCTGACCTGGTTTTCCGATCGTACGACTGTTGCTGCCTACGTGCTCATCTAGGCGACCTCTCTGATGTATTGGATTATATTTTATATCAAAGTTGTAGACCCTGGGACAGGGTTTACCAGTGGGGCAACATGACCTAGATCAGTACTGTCTATCCTGAGTGGTACATGTTCTCCAGAGCCACAAACAGAGATATTTCATGATACCTGCTACCCGATCTATTTAAGAACAGTCCCTGCAGGTGGCAGGCATTATGCTGGGTCTTTTTATTACAGGACTTTGATTTCCCAACATAAGAGAATTGGGACTGGCATAGCTCGTTTCTAAAAGCAAATACTGGCGAGTAGTGGCAGCAGAGGAATAAGGGCATTTTACTAACTGTACCGTGGTGTAAGCTCCTTCAGACTCTGAGTGCCATGTGGCAGTCCATCTTTCAAAAAACTGATGCTTCTTATGCATAATTCAGTAACCAAAGCTTGTTTCAGACAAATGCATCTTTGCATGAGTTATGCCGAGACACCTCATCAGACTTAGAATGAAGTAGGGCTGGAAACCGCTGATTTGGTGTAATGTTTGGTTTCCATTTTCCCTCCCAGGAGCTCAAAGCAGCACAGGGTTGTATCTAGCATTAGGCAAATGCTGGGTGAAGAAGGTGTGGCCCTCCAGTTGCTGTTAGGCTGTGTCCCCCATCAGTCCTGGCCAGTGTAGCCCAGTGGTTAGAACTGATGGGAGTTGCAATCAAACATCATCGTCATCTTTATTTATACTCTGCTTTTTTCCCAAGTTGGGACTCAAAGCAGCTTACAACAATTAAAAAGACATAGTTAAAACCCACAGAATACAAAAGTTAAAACATCATTAATGAAAAAGGAATTAAGACAATGTTAAAACATGGAATTAAGAACTCAGCAACACAGTGTCCAGCACATTCTAAAAGAGAGGCTACGTAATCAAATTGAACGCCTGTCTGAATAGAGATGTTGTTACCTGATTGCAGAAAGATAATAGCGAGAGTGCCAGTCTGACTCCTTTGGGAAGGGAGTTCTAGAGCCTGGGGGCAGCCACTGAGAAGTCCCTCTCCTGCGTTCCCACCAGGTGTACCTGAAGGTGTTGGAACAGTGAGAAGGGCTTCTCCAGCTTTTTCTCTCTGCCCAAGGATGGTCAGGATATTCCCCATCTTTGGGCAAAGAGAAAAAAGTACAAGAGTTGGTGCCTCTAAATTCTAGCTGAAGCTTTAGCTCACGTAGAGCAAACTATACTTAGCTTGAAGAAGTTCTCATGAGTTGGACAACTGTAACTGTTATGGGTAACCTTTTGTTTCCTCCTAAATGCACAACTGAAAATACCACTACCATGGTCAGTGTGAAAACGGCCTAAGCTTTAGCCCGGGCAACTGCAGCTCCTCTCCAGTTCCAGCTCATCCTCTCCTTCTGAACTCAACCAGACCCTTCCTTAGAGTGTCCCCACCCACTGAGCCAAACCAGTGCTGAATGACTTATTGAAAAGCATGGGGAGGGGTTCATCCACTGATGTCAGCAACAGCTGAAGAAATGGCTTGCAACCCTGTGAGGAAGGTTCCTATTGAGAAATAGTGACAACCCTGAGGTGATTCAGACTTGGTAATTACTGGTGCATTTGCATCCCGTTCCTTCTCAGACATTTAAAGATAACTGGCCACTGCTAGGGACTGGTCTGATGTAAATCAGTTAGTTTCAAGACTGCAGAAATCTGAAATTGTTTCCTACTTGCAAAACTAAAATTGTTGTTGTAAAATTAGGAATGGATGAAGGTGATAATGCCAACTTTCTACTTTTTTTCAGTTTTTAAAATGATTTTTTTTAAAATTCATTAAGAAACTCTCATATTCTCTCCATTGAATGTATGAAGAAATTTTTGAATTCACACTACAGAATTATAGCACTGTTAATTTACTTTAACTGCTATGGTTCTGTTCCATGGAATCCTGGGATGTGCAGTTTAGGAAGGGGCACTTAGAATTCTCAGATAGAGTACTTCAGTGCATCCGCAAATCCCAGGATTCCGTAGGATGGAACCATGGCTGTCAAAGTAGAATAATAGTGCTGTAATTGTGGCCATTTCGACACTGGTCACTATTCCACAGTAGCAGCAGACTGTTTCCGGTCCTGGAGTTGTGCTACTGCACGACATTGTCGCTATCCAGCTGTTATCCCATCTGCAAGCATTGCCAATCCGTCTTATTCCATTTGCAGGAAAAAAAATCCCTTAAGAGCCTCCTTTAGTGCTTCCATCCCATCAGCTGGCTCAGTGCGGTCCTGTAAAAGCACTCGGTAGCGCTTCCTGTCATGGTGGATCCAGGAGTGGACGGGGTGTGAGTGCGCCCAGCTTGTCCCTCCTTCAGTGACTCCCCTGGCGTGGTAACTTCCAAAGCTATCACCTCTCTGTGTTTATTTTAAATTTCTCCTTTGAGTTAAAACTTTATTTTTTTAAAATACATTTTTAAGCATTATAGGGCAAAAATGCAATATTGTACTGGCATGGCATGTCCTTACAACAGTGCCGCACTATGTGTTTGACACTATGTCTTGGCCTGGACTCTGTTCTTCGGCTCTGCTTGTTTTGTGGTATCTGCCTGGCCTGAAGCCCTGGCTGCCTTTTTTGCGTGGGTCGTGCTTCTTCCTTGATGCACGTGGAGTACAGCGTGGCCCCGGGGATACTCCGACAGAGGCAGGGTGGAGGTGGAGCAAAGAAGTGGCCAATGATGCTGTAGTGCAGCACGAACACCAGAGGCAATACTGCTACTCATCCGCTTAAGGCGGAAGGGTGCAGAAGACAATATTCCTAACCCAACAGCATTGTGCAAATGGCAGTGCTGGGATTGTAATAGAAAAACATGCTAATGGGGCATGCTGTGGAAAGGGCCTGTGTAGTGTGAATAGACCCTGGTAAGTTCTTGTTTGGCCTTTCCACGCTACACTGTTATAGTGCTATTATTCCACTTTCAACATCCTGTGGAATTCTGGGGTTTGTAGTTTACCGAGGCCAAAGGCTCTTTGGCTGAGAATTCTAAATGCCCCTCTGGAAACTGCAAACTCCAGGATTCCACAGGATTTCAAAAGTGAAATATAGCACTGTAACAGTGGAGTGCAGAAAGGCCGATTGAAAAGACAATAAACTGAATAAAATTCTCACTAATCTGTATTAGCTAAAGTGAACCATCTTTTCCCTTTACTTCCATGAAGCTGTTGCTCCCAGTGCCATCTGCCACAATTTCTTCTGAAAACCCATGTTCAGTTTCATAAGAAGGCATCTGCCTGTGGAAAGCGTCTTAAACAACAGAGAAAAGGGCAAGTATGACTGTGAGGGGAGGTGAAAAGATAGCAACTTAGAGTTCAGCAACAACAACAACAACAAAAGAGCTGATGTGGTATAACTGGAAGGCAGAGGTAGGAGTTCATAGCTGCACAGAGGAAAAAATGAGTGACCTTCGTATGACCCAAGACCTTAAGCGTAGGTGGCTGCAAGAACCTGAAACTCTTTGCCTGAATAGACAAGGGGCTGTTTCTCAGAAAAACAATTTCCGAATCTTTTTGCCATAGAAATCAATATCAGAATGAGAAGCAGTGTAGCTTTTTCTTTTGAGGAGATGGTGCTCGAAGGAGACAAGCTGGTGAATTTTTAATACAGATGCTGGGAACCTCCTGGGTATGTTAGAGGTAAAGCCCAGAATGTGGTGTTGGCTTTATTGCATGCCCTGCCAGATCCTTGCTTTTTAAATCTCACCCTGACTATAAATTGACAAGGTGGCTTTTGCAGAGTTACTGTCCTCTTTGCTTGTTCTGCTCCATTGGCAATTGGAATTACAGTCATCCCTTCACATTCACTAGAGTTAGGGGCACAGGACCCCCGTAAAAGTGGAAAAAACGTGAATAACTCTAGGCCCTTCCAAACCATATTTAACACACAAAAAAGTATGATCACCATACTCAACCCGCCATGGATCCCTTTGAGGCGTGAGGCAGAAGTGGGTGGCTGGTGGGGCTCACTGCCACCTCCACTGCTGCGCCACACTATTTTTAATAGGGAGTTGCAAGCCTCATTTGCAGTTTCTGAGTCTCACAAGGCTTGCAGTGCCTATTAAAAATGGCATAGGGTGGCAGCATCGGTGACAGCAAATAATCCATGGATAATCAAATCCGCAAAAGTGAAACTGGCAAATGTGGAGGGCTGACTGTAGAACACTAACCTGCCTTCCTGGATCAGACTAAATATCTATCGCAGGGTGGGAAGCTTTGCCTGGGGGTAGCAGGGCAGATTTTGGCTAAAAAGCCTGTGCAATTGTGGGCTACATCATTAAGAGTATAGTGTCTAGATCAAGGGAAGTAATTAGTACCACTCTATTCTGCTTTGGTCAGATCCCACCTGGAATATTGTGTTCAGTTCCTGGCACACAGTTCAAAAAGGTTGTTGACAAGGTAGAATGTGTCCAGAGGAGGGCAACCAAAATGGTAAAAATCCTATGAGGAACAGCTTAGGAAGCTGGGCGTGTTTAACCTGGAGAAGAGAAGGTTAAGAGGTGTCATGAGAGCTGTGTTTAAATATTTGAAGGGGTATCTTATGGAGATGGATTGTTTTCTGCTTCTCCAGAGACTAGGACATAGAGCAATGGCTTCAAAGTTCAGGAATAGAGATTCCACCTAAACATCAGGAAGAACTTTCTGATGGTAAGGGCAGTTAAACAGTGGAATATGCTGCTTCATAGTGTGGTGGAGTTTCCTTCTTTGGAGATTTTTAAACCAAGGCTATATAGCCATCTGATGGAAGCGGTTTGATTCGCTGCACCAGAATCAAAAGCAGGAAAAAAACATTACAGGAGAAATCCACTGGAAGTGAACAGACACTCTTTTTTTTTTTTTTTGGAGTGAGGCAAGGAAGGAGGTCAAGCTTGTGGGTGTTCTCTGACTTGTCTAAACCACTGTGCTTATGTGGTGAGTGACGTGAGAGATTATTGCTGTTGCTGTTGGATCACTGATGGGCTTTGGTGATGGTGGGAGAAATCTACCCTACATATTCTCCTCCAAAGTGATAGCTCTTTTCTGTTTGGAGATCAAGCAAGAATTGAGCCTTGGACTTCCCTGCAAATAAATCTTGCTAAATCCTCATTCCGCATTGTGTCTCCAGAACACAAGTAGCCCTTCATCTGTTTTTATAAAGGGAAGATTCAATGGATTTGATCAAATTTAATTTAAAGAGGCCCTGCCAGGCAAGACCAGAGTCCTGGTTGATCCTGTGTTTCAAAGAGACATCTGAACGTTTTGGGCAAGATTTAAGGATATCTCTTTGCTCCACATTTACTTACCCAGCACCTCAAAATCTGAAATGACATACCCACCAATTTGGTAGGGACAGTCCTGATTAATTCTTTTTCATGTCACTTTTTCCAGCAGCCTCTAAAATGTCCCAGTTTCCTCCCTTGTCCTCGGTTTACTTCAGCAGCTGCAAGCCAAGGTCAGTGTTCAAAAGTGGTTATTAACTCAGCAGTGGTAGAGTAGAAGAAAGGTCAGAATCTTGTCCTTCCCAATGGGCTTATGGAAAAGCAAACCACTGCAGCCTCTCCTAGCTTATGTGTTCTTTCCCCTTAATAACTTTTGGCATCTTGACCACATTCTGATGATGCTTTACCACATGTATTCCAATTTTCATCTGTGAATTGTTGATAATAAGGGGTCTTGATAGATCCTGTGTTTCAAAGAGCCATCTTCATTCCTTTACTCTGTTGAGCAAGCACATTTACACCTTTATCTAACCCTGAAATGAATGTGTGGTTTTGATAGGTCCCTATAAAGCGTGGGGGTGTGGAGAAGACCACATTTAGCATTTTCAGTGGAGTCTTGGCCACTTTCCCTAACTGTTTTTCTCCCTGTAGCCCTGTCATCTAGACACGTCATTGTGTGCTGTGTTGAGTGGAAGTAATTAATGCAATGAACTATGAAAGGCTGGGGAACTTATTTAAAATTAATTCTATCAGAGTAACATCTCACTGCACCCAAGAAGTGTCATTTATTTCTTTGTTTTGAAAAATGCATTTTTAGAAAAACGACTTGACGAAAGCAGAATGAACTTCCGTGAGATGGGTTCATGAATGGCAAAAGGTGAAGAGTGTTCTTCCGCTGGCAGGCTGCTTTTATGTTGTAATGAGCAATACAAAAGATGCATTTGCTGGCAAAGAGGGCAAGCAATGCTGAGGCCAAGATAAGGTGAAGTTTACCCCAAGGATTGTTTTGTATCTGGGTACAGAGAGGAGAGTAACGGCTGCAGCCTTGAGAACCTTGCATTTGGGCTTGTGTAGCATCATGTGAGATATGGGCCAGATCCATGTTAACATATGTACAACGTGGGGTTAGTCCTTGGTTATTTCAGGCCTGGATTATTGTTAACAGTTTACTGGCAGGTTTGCCTTCCTGCTCCCTTCTTACTCTGGTTTTAATTCAGAACGATGCTATCTGGGTTGTTTTAAATCTGCCGAAATACTTACCTATTTCTTCTTCTCATAGACCCCTTCACTGCCTACTAGTTTGGGCTTTGGCCTGTTTCAAACTTTTGGTCCTTGTATTTAAAGTGTTGCGTGCTAACCTCCCTCAGTACCTCACAGCTCAGCTTACATGGTATGTTCCATCCAGGAATTTGAGATCTGCAGGCAAAGGGTTATTCTCTGTTCCACCAAAGTGTACAGCTCTGTCAAGGCTGCAAGCCTTTCAAGATCTGGCTCTGCATTTGTGGAACGGTCTTCCTTTGGACCTCCATCTGGGGAGGATCTCATCCACTTTTGTAAATGGTTGAAGACCTTGCTCTTTGACCCACCATCTTAAGCCACTGAGTTGTGTTTAAGGTGCTGAGATGGGTAGCGACTGGTGGGGTGTTGGGGATTTCATTCCACGTATTGTTGTGGTTTTATTGGCTTTGTCCCTGGTTGTGTATGTCGATGTTCCGCCCTTTGGTCTAAAGGGCGTTATAAATAAATGTTGTTGTTTATGTGCATGTCTTGTTTTAAGAAGGTACAACAGGCTATTCATTAGCCCTCCGTGTGCCATTTAGCACTTTCTCTGCAGCAGCTGCCAAGCTCCAGGGGGTCGCTGCGCTGGCCATTAAATGGCAATGGAGGTAGCAAGAGTGGTATGCAAACAAAAAGGGGGGACCATCTCCACTCTTGGGCTGCCATTCTTCAGGGAAAGAGGGAGGCAGCTAGAGCACTGAAGCTGAAAGTCAATGCGGTCCCCACTGCTCAGTTGCTCCCTTCCTCTCATGGTTATTTCATGGCTGTAGTGGTGTCCCTTTGCCTTGGTAGCTTTCAGGGGGGAAAGAGGTGAGGATCTTTATGGCTAGAGTGGTACACAAACCCTCCAACTGTTCTGATTTGGCAGAGACAGTCCCAATTAATCCTCTGTCATCCCATTTTTTTCAGTGCTTTTTAAAATGTCTGTTTCTCTCTCCTCCTCCCACTTCCTCCCTTTGTCTTCAGCTTATTTCATTTGCTGCAAGCTGAGTTCAAAGTGCAAAAGCAGTTTGCACTCAATGAACTCAAGAGGGTGAAGAGGAGAAGAGGCAGTGCCATCTTGCCCTTCCCGGTAGGCTCAAGCAAAAGCAAACTGCTACAACCTAGCTAGCCCCCTAGCTTGTGTGTTCTTTCCTATTAGTAATTGTTGCCGTCTTAACCACACTCTGATGTTGTTTGGCACACATGTCCTGGTTTTCACCTGTGAAATGTTGGAAGGTATGGATACCTTCCATGCAGGATCTCGGCCATCGCACCACCATCGAGTAAAGCTCGTTATACCCAGGGAACGTTCGAGTTCCAGGCAGACTTGATGATTTCTCCCTCCCTAATTTCCCAGCAAGTTTCCTGTAGCAAGAATTGAAAATCTGCTTCCAAACACCGGTTCTTCCCCGTTCCCAATAAAACAGAGCAGCAGTGCTTTCTACGTTGAAATATTTGCTTGAAAATTAACCTGGCCCAATGGCCCTACAAGGGGAGTTGTTGGAGTTCCTCTTTGATCCTTATTTCTTTTTTTTAATCTTCACTCAGAGATATTTCCTACACACCTTTCACATATGTGAAAGATCTTGCATAATGGATTGTTTCTGTATCAGCTATAGCATTAGTAGGTCAAGATTCTTGAAGAACTGGCAATATATAGGTCCCCTTTGAAGCTGGACCACGTTGTGAATGTTGCCTTATTGGAAAAAATGGCTAGTCATAAGTGTGTGAATACTTATTCAGAACATTCATGAGTGTCTCTAAATGTGGATCTTGTTGTTAATTGCTGTCAGGGCAGCTTCAAATTATGGTGAACCTATGATGAGACACTTCCAAGTCACCCTGTATCAACAGCCCTACTCAGGACTGTGGCTTCCTTGATTGAGTCTATCCACCTCTAATGCGGTCTTCCTCATTTCGTGCTGCTTTCCATCTTACCAAGCATTGTTCTCTTTTCTAACAAGTCATGGCTTCTCATCATGTTTCCAAAATATGATAGTCATTTTGGCTTCTAATGAGAATTCAGAGTGGATTTGCTCTTGAACCCATTGGTTTGACTTTTTGGCAGTCAATGCCACATGTAGCCAAAATCACACCACTTATGTATAGGATTAGTGGGAGACAAGGTGAATGCAACCGTGCGTAGTGTGCTTCTCTCACAGGACCAGAACCCAGTGGGATCATACACTGAAACTGTATGCGGGGGCTGGGGGGAGCTGATAAAAGGAAGCACTTCTTTCCAGTATATAGTTGAAATGTGGGATTCAGTGCCACAAGATGGTTGCCAACTTGGATGGCTTTAAATGAGATCGGATAAATCCATGGAACATAACGTCACCAATGGCTACTAGGCAGGCTGGCTATATATCAGCTCAGTGTACAGAGATAATCTGTAGAATGACTGCCGGGCAACATGAGAAAGAAAGTGCAATTGCACACAGGTCCAGCTTATTGATTTCCCATAGGCATTGTGGGAAATCACTGTGGGAATTTCCATAGGCCACTGTATAAACAGAATGTGGAGTTTGATAGGCTTTTGGTCTGATATAGTATGAATCTTCCTAAGTGAGTATGATCTTGAGAGGGAGGTAGTGACAGACTTTGGCCATTTCCGCACTACACATCGTTCTATTCTTCCACTTTCAACCTCCTGTGGAATTCTGGGGTTTGTTGTTTACTGAGGCCAAAGAGCTCTCTGGCTGAGAATTCTAAAGGCCCCTCCTTAAACTGGAAACCCCAGGATTCCATTGGGTGTTGAAAGTGGAATAATGGCACTATAACAATGTAGTGTGGAAATGGCCTTTGACAACTGTAAGGTTTGCATAAGGAGAAGGAAAAGAAGGAAGAATCTTCTGGGACGGTACCTTCAGAAAATCTCAACTAGAACTGAGCATGCTCATTTGGGTAAAGAGTGCTGCCAAGGGGGTGGGGGATTGTACAGGAAGGGGGAATACGACCCTTAGAACTGGGCATGGCCAATTGGCTGGCTTGAAACACAATAGGAGTACACCATGTTGCAACATGCTGTAGCATATACCTGTTGTGTGTTATACAATGGATATCTATATATCTATGTCTATACAGTCATCCCTCCACATTCTCTAGGGTTAGGGGCACAGGACCTCTGTGAAAGTGAAAAAAATGTGAATGACTCTAGCCCCCCCCCAACTGTATTTAACACACAAAAAAGTATGATCACTATATTCTACCCACTGTGGATTCTTTTGGGACATCAAGGTTCTATGGCCCTTTCCACATGTGGGGCGGAACGGGCGAAAACGCCCAAAAACGGAGCTTACCGGCAGCCGGGTAAGTCCGTCGCTACGCGGAGCAGCGCGAGCTCGCTGCTCCGCGGTCCTCCAGCGTCCCAAATGGCAGCTTCCGGTTGGTAGAGGCTCTTCACCAACCGGAGGAGCTCTTCAGCTGGAAGCCCGCCCCCGGCAGATCTGCAGGCACACACTTGCGCGCGCCTGCAAATCCACGTTGGAACCGGGCGACGGAGCGGCGTGGGGCTGCGCACTCCGCGCTTTTTAAAAACCTCAAAAAAGAGGTTTTTAAAAAACACGCAGCGCGGCTAGTTCCGGATGCTCCTGAGTGGATTCTGGTGTGGAACTACAAAAAGTAGTCCACGCCAGTCCACTCTACGGTGTAGAAGACCGCCGTGAGAGGTCGCTCTGCACCATTTCAGAAGCCTGGTATGGAAATGGCCTTTCACAAGATAGAAGTGGATGGGTGGTGGGGCTTACTGCCACCTCCATTGCTGCCCCACACCATTTTTAACAGGGACTTACAAACCTTGTTTGCAGTTGTTCAGTCTTGGGAGGCTTGCAGTCCTTATTAAAAATGGCATAGGGTGGCCGCAGAGGTGACAGCAAATAATCCGTGAATAATCAAATCCGCAAAAGTGAAACCCACAAATGTGGAGCGATGACTATATATCTATATCTATCTTTCTGTATATCTCAACGTTACTTGTAACTACTATAATTTTTTTCCAAAAAGCCATGATATTGGTGTCTAATCTTTTATTATTATTATTGATGTTGTTATTGTAAGCTGCACAGTTCTTTCTGCTTCTCATTGAAGAAAGGTGTGTTGGCGGAGGGGGTGTTCCATGCTATTTGGTTAAATTACTAGTAGACAACTTATATTATATACATGAGGTACTTGACCTAATGTTGAAAGACATCTGCAAGCAGCTGGGGGGCAGAGAGAGAGAGTGCGAGTGCAGGATTGTTATACTGAAAACTGGAGAGGGCTCTTGTACTTTTAAAGACTATGCACAAGAGGGATTTTCAGCAGGTGTTTCTTTTTACCTGGTTGCATGACAAGCTGAAATTTCCTCTTCTACATAATCATGAAAGGCACAGGAGCCCTCTCCAGTCTGGAAATCTAGAGAGAGAAAGAGAGAGAGAAGGAAGAAGATGGCAGAAAAGGAGAAAGAAAATGAGTGAACTCACCTGTTTTTTGGAAGAAGTTAGAAATGTTATAGTTTGTAAAAATGCATGAATTCAAATGTTCACATTAGAAAAAGAGGTCTTGAAAAATGTTTATACTAGTAATGTGTTGTTACTCGTTTTTCTCTGCTTTTGAGTCATAAGTGTAATGTCACTTTCTAGTAGCTATTGTATAATTTTTCATTTTTTTTTTAAAAAACAGTTGTGAACTCTAGATACAACGTACTGTACACCAGCCAACATACTCTACACCTACCAACTCTGCAGAAATGTAGTTTTTAAGGTCCTGCGAAGGGAGCCAAACCCACATGAATGCCAACTCACACTAACAGCATCCTCCAAAGACAATATAAACAACTAATTGGGGAAACTGATTTCTGTAGGAAGGAGAAGTGTTTTTCTAAAAAAGATATAACAAGCATTGGAGCATATGTTTTACAGGATGTTGGAAGAATAAAAGAGGATCCGCATGGTGCTAATGATTATGATGATGGAGGAAATAATGGTATAAAGGATCCTAAACTCAGGAATCAGAGATGGGATCCTAGACTGTGCTTGTGTAGTACATCTATGTTTGCACCCTTCTGTTGAATAGGAGTATGGTGTCTAGATTGAGGAAAGTAATAGTACCATTCTATTCTGCTTTGGTCAGACCTCATCTGGAATACTGTTTCCAGTTCTGGTCACTTCATTTCAGGAAGGATATTGACAAGCTGGAATGTGTCCAGAGGAGAGCAACCGAAATGGTGCTAAGGGTCTGGAAGCCATACCCTATGAGGAGTGGCTAAGGGAGCTGGGTATGTTTAGTCTGCAGAAAAGAGGGTTAAGAGGGGACATGATAGCCATGTCTAAATATTTGAAGGGATCTCATGTTGGGGAGGGAATGGGTTTGTTTTCCACTGCTCCAGAGACCAGGACAAGGAGGAATGGATTCAAGCTGCAGGAAAGGAGATTCCACCTGAGCCTCAGGAAGAACTTCCTGACAGTCAGAGCTGCCTGGCAGTGGAATATGCTGCCTCGGAGTGTGGTGGAGTCTCTTTCTTCGGAGGTTTTTATGCAGAGGCTGGATGGCCCTCTGTTGGGAGTGCTTTGATATGTGTTCCTGCGTAGCAGACGGCTGGACTCGATGGCCTCTGTGGTCACTTCCAACTCTATTGTTCTGTGATTCTACGAATACCAATACTGTACAACTGAGTGCATATCTGCTGTTGTGATTGTTCACTGTTGCATTGTGAAGTGGAGTAGAATGCAGTTGTTCTTTCCACAATCCCAACAAATCCAATGATACGCTAGAGCCATTGATGAATTGTTATGCATCATCCAAGCATGTGCAACTGTATGGGAAATGGGTATACTTGTAGAATTCCACTTATGCAGTTGTGAACTCTTCAAAAAAGTACAGCCACATGTGTTAAGATATGGCAGCAGTGAGATTTCAGGCAAAAGCATAACAGAGTCTGGAAAGGACGGGTTAGAAAGGACAAATAGGAAAGGCCAGGCTAACAGGGAATGAATGGGAAAACACTGGAAGCCCAATTGACACCAACACTGGTGTCATTGTGACAGCAAGTTAAAGCATGGCTTTTTATTAAGGCCTTGCAGCCTAATTTATTTTATCTGGTTTGCGTATGTGCCAAGGTTGGCATTATTTTGAATTGCTTTAATTGGTCTTAAATTGTTTGGTTGTAACTGATAAATGATTTAATGCATTTTAGTCTTTCGAAATTGTTATTGTTCTTTATTGTTTTAAAATTGATTGTATTATATGGTGCTTTGACAACGTTTTAATGGATGAGTTTTTAAAATGCAGCTACACATATTTAGAATTCATTTCACCTGGGCCCAAAGACCTTGTGGAAAAGGTGAAATTTGAGGAGATATTTCGAGTTATTGGGAGGGGGGCACTGAAGTTCAAGACCTAAAGGCATCAAGGGAGATGTGCCTGCTTCAATCCTTCGCTCTACCTATTATATGTTATAATTCGGAGGGGTAGGTCACTTTTCATGACGGTCTGATTGATCCCTATACCAAGATGGAACCCCAGCCAGAGATCAAAAAGAATTTCTTTGGATTTGACGGTCTTAATGAAAGGAGACTTTTTTACACCTCTCAGAATCAATTAGAACAAGAAATGGTTCTTTCTTCAAGAATTTTCTCATTAGTAAGGCTTACAGGTTGTTTTGGTATGCTGATCTTCGGAGCTAAGCTGGGTCAGCTATGGGTAGTACTTGAATGGAAGATCATTGAAGTACTACCGAGTACTTTTGGCTGCATTTCAGACGAAAGCAGTGGAAAACCACTTTTGAGTACTCCTTCCATAAGAATTCATGGGGTTTCCATAAGTTGACAGGCAACTGGAAGGCACATGAACCCAACAAGTGTGCTGAAACCAATCCTTGCATTTCAAAATACAAAAGGCCAGCACGGGCACAATTGAAAAATTACATACAAACCTACCTTCTTCAGTGGGATAGAATACACAAATTAGGTAGAATTCATGAATAAAGGTGCATATTTTGAAAACAGCCTTTGAAAATGTATGCAAGGGGAAAAGAAAGACAGTCTCACGATCTGATATGAAACAAGAACAAAAAGAAAATACAGGTGGGATTTGGGGAAATACAGTGAAATTGCAATGCAGCAATTTTCACATCCCTTTCCCAACCTGGCTAAATTAGACCTATGCTTCCTGCTGCTTTTAAGCACAAAAGTAGCTGCAGATGTACTTAAGATGCCAGGTTGCATTCAGGACAGGGGAATTCAGAAGTCTATGGCCAGAAAATTCGATTGGCTGTGTCTAGGTTTCATTTGTAGGTTTCAGTAGAAATATCCCTCAGAAGCTGCAAGATACCATCAGGCAAAAATGAACCTGACAGTTTTTCAAAATTAGATGTGGAGATGAGGAAGAGGAGAAAACAGAAGGAAATGTAAGGGGAGAGAGTGAACTCCACCTTACCCCTTCTGAATAACATATAAGGGAAGGGATGGCTCTTTCAAAAAAAGAAGATTCTGCTCCTTCACTCTGTAAACATATGGAGAATTCAGTGCCATCACTGAGGGGATAGTGCAGCTATAATTCTTGGTTTCTCGTTCCTCAGGCCAGTTACAAATCAGTTGTATTTTGCTTGTGCAACCCACTTTACCACACTAGGAGTAGAAAAGAAATATGCATTAATCAAGGGATAGTTTGGATGCATTCATCTATCTGTAGCCTCTGAAAGTGTGTATCTTTGGGTCTGTTCTTACGAGAAGGAAATTGGCTTATTATTGTTCATTGCCAGAATCCTCTATGACCATTACATACCATGTAGTACTGTAATTATAGTGCTACATAGGAGATTCCAGTCAGACTCCCCTCAAATGTCATTTACTGATAAGGAGCCATTGGGATCCACCATCTACTGTGAGTGATCTCCAGTGTGCCAGGCAGAAAAAGGAGCCCTATCACAAATCTTCCTTGTGCCAGTGATTGGTTGTACAAGAGGGAATGAGAACAATCAGGCTGCTGTGTCTCATTTGACAAGCGAAAGGAACCCAGTTGATCCTAGTGTCTGCTTACTGGTAAGCAGAGTTTGGAGTACTTTCACAATCTCTACGTAGCTCTTGAGAGCCAATATGGTGTACTGATTTGAGCATCAGACCACAGCCCTAGAGACAAGGGTTCAATTCCCTGTTTGGCCATAGAAACCCACTGAGCATGTCACACAGTCTCAGTTGGAAGAGACCACAAGGACCATCCAGTCCAACTCCTTGCCATGAGGCATACACAGTCAAAGCATTCCTGACAGATGGCCATCCAGCCTCTCTTTAAAAACCTTTAGTGAAGGAGACTCCATTGCACTCCGAGGCAGCGTATTCACTGTCGAAGTTCTCTTACTGTCAGGAAGTTCTTCCTAATGTTTAGATGGAATCTCTTTTGCTGAAGTGTGAAGCCATAGCTCTGTGTCCTAGTCTCCTAAGCAGCAGACAACAGGCTTGCTCCATCGTCCATATGACATCCTTTCAAATACTTAAACATGGCTGTCATGACACCTCTTAACCTCTTCTTCAGTTTAATGTACCCAGTTCCCTAAGCCTCTCCGCATTGGGCATGGTTTCCAAGCCTTCTTCCATTTTGGCCACCCTTCTCTGGACATGTTCCAGCTTGACAATATCCATCTTGAATTGTGGTGCCCAGAACTGGACACAGTCCTCCAGGTGTGGTCCAACCAAAGCAGAATGGAATGGTAGTGTTAGTTCCCCTGGAAAGCCATTGTGGTGTAGTGGGTTTGAGTGTTGGACTACAACACTGGAGACCAGGTTTCAATTCCCTCTCAGCCAAGGAAACCCACTGAGTGATCTTGGGAGCATCACATACTCTCAACCTCCAGAAAATCCCATGAGAAGTATGCCTTAGAGTTGCCATAATTCAGAAATGACTTGAAGCCACACAACAACAACTTCAAAACTCCCAAACTAGGAGCTATATGAGAATCATGAATATACAGCAGTTATGAATGCATAACTGTAGATTACGTATTTGTAACTGCCCAATAGGATTCCAGCCATTATTAGTTAAGTATTATAATAATAATTATTACAGTGTTTTCTGCTGTTTTGTGAGGAGGCTCACAAAAGCTAAAACAAACATAATTAAAAATTACAATCATGCAAAAATTAGAAAGCGATTAAGCCACCATAAAACTGAAACCAGTTAAAACAAATTAATCAACTAGTGGAAGTCCAGTCCAGTGCAAAAGACCTGTTTCCCCTGGAAAAAAAAAACCCTCAAATACCTCTTGGAACGGAGAGGTTTTTTACCTGCTTGCAGAAAGATTGTAAGGAGCTTCGTTGGCAAGAGAGTTCCAGAGCCTGGGAGCAACAACAGAGAAGGCCCTCTTCCATGTTCACACCAGGTGTATTTTTGAGAGTGGTGGGACAGAGAGAAGGACCTCCCCAGAAGGTTTCAAAATATGGGCAGGTTCACTGGGAGAGTATGGTCCTTCACATAACCTGGACCTGAACTTTATAGTGTTTTGTAGGTCATTACTAGCACTTTGAATTCTGTCTGAAAGTGGAGCTGCAGCCAGTGGAGCTCTTGAATAATCAGATATTTTTTGGGGAAAAAATGAACATAGGTAAGCAAATACAACAACAAAAAAATGGACAGTTAAAAAAATCTAAACTAAAAATATACACAAAGTTTCCTTTAATCAGTACGAAAAATGGATAAAGATGTGTGCATTAGGAAAATGGGGAAGAATGACTCTTGTAACAGTATGGAACTTGAATGGAACAAGAGTGCTGGTTGGATTCTGGGAAATGCAATGCAAATAAAGCTGACACTTAAAAAAGCAAACAAACAAACTTCTGTACCACAAAGGAGCAGAATTTGTTCCTAAAGTGACGCAATAGATGTCACTATACATCACGCTGCTTGAGTTGTGAGTTGTGCACATTGGGCAGCTAGTTCTTTTCTTTTTCTTAACCTTTCACCTCCTGCACCACTGGCTACTGCTAGGGGGGATGTAATTGCATCTTTCCCTCCATTGCTTTCCACTGGTAAAAGTAGGGACTGAACATGCTGTTAGCTGATCTTGTTTCTTTGCCTCTGGTAGTCTTTGCAGCAAACACACGAGAGAAAGGAACTCAAGCTTGGAACACTGACAAAAGGTAATGGGGAAACAGAAGGGAAGAGAAGTTGGGAAATGGAATGGAGCACAGAACAAATGTCCGGGTTGGAAAAACCAAGCTGAGACAAATTGTCTGGCACAAATTTGAAAACCGTACTAGGCTTCCATCTCACTGATTGCAGAAACGAATTCCTTAAAGATCTTTAGGGTCTGTGCTTCCGTGGGCATGCCACAATTTTAGCAGGTCAAAGGAATCATCTCCTGCCAGCAGGAACGCAAACTTGAGCATAAAATGTCTGAAAGATCATGGCTAGAGGAGTGCTTTCTGTTTGCCCCTCCATACACAGAGGCCATTTCTGCATGGGGTATTTGAAATGGTGCAGTCCGTCCTCCAGGGAGGACGTCTGCACCTGGGAGCGGACTGGGTACGGACTATTTAACGTAGATCCTCACCTCAGCCTGCTCCGGAACGACCCCAAGTGGTCGTCCAGTGTGCCTTTGAAAAACCTGTTTCTTTCGGTTTTTTCAAAAGCACGGAGCGCGCCAGTGCGAGCCTGCTCCCTTGTGCAGATTTGCAGGCTTGCACCAATGCGAGCCTGCGATCTGCTGGGGACGGGCTTTAGGCTGGCGAACTTCAGCAGTTGGTCGAGACCCTCGACCAACCCTCGACCAACCGGAAGCCGCCATTTTCGATGCCAGAGCAGTGCGGAGTGACAAGCATGCACTGCTCCAGAGCAGCCTGGACCGGACCGGGGAGCCATAACACTTCGCCACGTGCGGAAATGGCCTCAGTCTCCTGTGTTACTAAGCAACCTTTCCATGTGTCTATATTACAGATTCCTGCGATTGACTGTTTGTTTGTTTGTTTAATTTATATCCCACCTTTCTCCTTATACAGGATCCAAAGTGGCTTCCAAAGCTTTAAAAAACACAGTACAGTTTAAAAAAAACATTCATACAAAAGTTTTAAAAAAACAAGTAAATGTCAGTTTAGCTTTTTAAAAAAAGGTTAAAGAAATACACAATTAAAATGTGATAAAAAGATTGAAACATTTTGTAGTTTGATGGTATATTTGCTGATCTTTTTTTGAGAATTCTGCTGCATCTCACCCTGAACTACAGCTCTAGAGGTCTCTAGCAGAAAATTCTAAGTACGTCAGGAAACTGCATACGTCAGAATTCCTTGGGACATCAATTAAAGTGGAATTAGGCTACTCTAACTCTAGTTTATATGCACTCTTAGCTCCCTTGAGAGTATCTTGGTTGGAGGCAATGCTGAGGGGTGGCAGTTGCTGGCTTCTGTGATAAAAATAATAATGAAACCCTCATTGTCAAAGTTAGAAATTCCCTTCTTTTCCTCTCTGAACCTGGAGGTCTTGAAATGTCTATTCCCTAGAAATGAGAAGGTCACATAGGCTAGATGATGAGTCTTGGCTTTACCCTGTGTTTTGACATGTAGGTGAGAAAAGAGAGCTTCCTCCGTGATTTGCAACTCTTAATTACATTCTTTGTTTAAGGTAACAGAATTAAGTGTTTTCTGAATATTTACATGAGAAAACCTACCTGTTTCGTTTATTTCAGCTGAGGCCCGAGAAATGTATTTCGTCTCACTTTGGACCTTCACAAGGTGTTGACCTATTTCTGCTGTAGAAATAAACCTTGCCTTTTCTTAACTCCTTGCTCACATTGCTTTGCTAATTTGGACCATGCTGCTGGGCAACAAACCTTAGGCCATTTCCACTCTACACTGTTATAGTGCTATTATTCCACTTTCAACCTCCTGTGGAATTCTGGGGTTTTTAGTTTACTGAGGCCAAAGAGCTCTCTGGCTGGGAATTCTAAATGCCCCTTCCTAAACTGCAAACCCTAGGACTCCATAGGATGTTGAAAGTAGAACAATAGCACTGTAACAGTGTAGTGTGGAAATGAACTTAGTCTTACAACAATTTCCATATCAGGAGGACAGTGAATCCACTCCAGATTTTCATCTTATCATCAGAGTAGGTGTCCAAGATGCTACCTAATAATGAGGAACAGGCAATAACTCAGTTCTAGTTTCACCGAAAAGTAGTGAATTACAGCCATATCTGTTACCCCTCCAGTAAAAAAGTAAATTCGTTTGTACTTGTTACTGCAGAAAGTATCTAGCTATCAAAATAATATGTTTGAACTAAGACTTCAACTGCTTAGCTGTGCTTTCTGTGTATAGGCTGGTTTTGAGCTGAGGATGTTCCCCAGTGATAGTACAGGGTACAGTTGCTGTGCACAGTTCAGTCCGTGCGCTCAGGATGAAAACAGGAGATAATTTCTTGCAGAGTCTGTCTTCTGGAAACAACCAGACACTGGCTAAAGAGCTTCTTGGGAAATCCCTGGGCTGCCACTTGTGTCTGAAATGGATGCAATAGAGATTTAGAGAGCCAGGCTGAAACTCCCAACTTCATTTTTGCAAGACACTCATCTTCCACTCCCCTTTCCACATACCAAAGACAGAGAGAGTGCGCGCACACAAGATTTCTATTGCTTTCAGAGCTGGAGAGCCCCTAGAAAACTGGTGTGTGTGTGTGTGTGTGTGTGTGTGTGTTGGGAGTTAGCTTACTTTATTTTTCTTATTTATTTCAGCATTACAATTGGGCTATTACATTGGCTAGGATTAAGGGCTCTGGAACTTTGCAAAAGTGGAAAAAATCACAAATGCCAAATGTTTGTGTGTATGTCTGTGGGAAGGGGGCTGGGGCACGATGGGGAGAGCAGGCAACCAGGGACCAAACGAGGCCAGGGAAAGGAGAAGAAAAGATTTGGTTCAACATGGTGGTCTCATACTTCCTCTTTCACATCCATCTCCTTCCTTGAGTGTGGAGAGGGCATTGGGAGGTGGTTTGTGGTGCTGAGAAATTGGCTGTGAGCTGTGTTTAGCTGACCAGGCAGTGGTTGGTGGGGGAGGAAGGGGACCCCGGACAGGTTTTTAAAGGGTTGCACGGCCTGATGAGAGCTGCTGAAAAGGAAGATTCTCCCAGAGAAGAAGTGCCTGAGGTGGGAGAGATGGGTTGGAGAAATGTGCAAATAATCAAATCCATAAAAGCCAAACCTGCACTATATGTTCTAACTTACTTCTATAGTTGTGCTTAAGTACTTGTGGCTTTTACATTTAATTTTTTAAAGCAATGGATCTATATCCATGAAAGCTGATGCTAATATTGATTGGTTAGTCTCTTGGGGCTGATAGATTTCTTAAACTCCTTTTCCCCCTTTTGTGCTGAAAGAGACTAATGCAACTATAACTTTGAAAATAAATATTTTTCTGAGGTTCTTCCTTCCTCCTGTTGAAGTAACATAATCCAGATATCACTCATAGATGATGATGCCATGTCTCTTATTCCCTTGGGTCTTCTACCTTCCAAGTGTATGAGAAGCTGGGCTGGATTTCTGCATGAGTTTTGCAAAGCTGCATTTTAGGGCCTGAGATTTTAAGGGATCTCTATGCTTCCTGACATGGCTTAGAGCTTTTTTCAAACAGAGTGTGCCTCAGCATTCCTTTACCTGAGTCTGACTGGAAGGTACTCTGAGGAAACTGTTTTGGGTAATGATGAGCGTTCATTTAACATACACTTTACCTTTCTCCTAGTATTGAGACTCAAGGTGGCTAATATCATAATTAAAAACAATACCGATTAAAAATTATACCAAAATTTCAATAACAGCATAAATATAAAAATTCTTTAAAAACAATGAAACTGTTTATAAAACTATAAATTTTAAAACTAATTTGAAGTCTACATTGTTGTTGCTATGCGCTGTCAAATAGTGTCTGACTTATGGCAACCTTATCATGGTTTTTTGGGGGGCTGAGTGTTCGTAATACACCCAAGGTCACTCAGTGGGTTTTCATGGCCGAGCAGGGAGTCAAACCCTGGTTTGCAGAGCTGTAGTCCAGCTTGCAAACTACTGCCTACTCTGGTGCTCAAAAACTACATCCGTCCCTTAAAAGTAGCACCAGACACCATTAAAAGCCCATCACAGTGACTTTCTAAAACCCTGATGGGGTGAAAGAGTTTTAACTTGCCAGTAGAAAGAGAGCACAGATGGAGCTATTGTCATTTTTCTAGGGAAGGAGTTCCAAAATCTTGAGAGCGGCCACAAAGAAGGCCCTCTCTCTCGTTCCCACCAAACTAGCCCGAGAAAGTAGTGAGACAGAGAGAAAGGCTTCTCCCCTTTCTACCCAAATGACACGCTGAAAGTGACTGTCAAGGCTAAAATACGTATCAAATACAACATCTTGGTTCATCCTTTTATGGTACAATCACAGTCTCATAGACACAGACAGAAGAATAAAAACTATCATAAAACACATTTACAAACATTAAAACATACACCTCTTTAAAACATGTACTTTTTTTAAAAAAAATAATACTGCAGTATACTACTTGTGTTACATTGCACACTTATTTGGGTGTAAACTGTGCTGGACACATGGAGGGGTCTACTAAGTAAACCTTGTGCTTGGAAGAGTCTTTGGCCGTTTCCATCCTATACTGTTATAGTGCTATTATTCCACTTCCATCGTCGTGTGGAATCCCGGGGTTTGCAGTTTAGGGAAGGGCATTTAGAATTCTCAACCAGAGAGCTCTTTGGCCTCAGTAAGCTACAGACTCCAGAATTCCGCAGGATGTTGAAAGTGGTATAATAGCACTATAACAGTGTAGTGTAGAAATGGCCTTCATATTGAAGGATGACTGAATGATAATGTATGGAAAGAGAAAGTTTCCATCCCACTGCAAGTACCTGCAAAAAGGAATAATTAATAACAACTGGACTTCAGTCCCCTTAAAAACAGTTCTGGTATGTCTAGTAAATATAATTTAGTAATAAAACTGCAAACTGTATAAAGTACAAACTAATAAAAACCCCTTCTTGTAGCAGAGATCGCTTGCAAATGGGTCAGCACGCAGACAAAACATTAACCAATATTGTACCAAAGCAAGGGGCTAAACCTTGAGTTTTATGGATATGATGTTAGCCTACAGCCATAAAGTGGCTGATGGCACATATCTTGCCGTTTCAAAACTGGAAAAAGTTTGAAAGAACACTGATTGTTGAATTAAATCCTTGTATCCACAGCAGAAGAGAAACAGTGTAGTATAGTGGTTTGATTGTTGGACTAAGGCCATTTCCACACTACACTGTTACAGTGCTGTTATTCCTCTTTCAACATCCTGTGGAATTCTGGGGTTTGTAGTTTATTGAAATCAAAGAGCTCTCTGGCTGAGAGTTCTAAATACCCCTCCCTAAACTAAAAACTCCAGGATTCCATAGGATGTTGAAAGTGGAATAATAGCACTATAACAGTGTAGTACTGAAATGGCCTAAGACTCTGGAAGACCAGAGTTCAAATCCCCGCTCAGCTGCGGAAACCCACCAGCTGACCTTGGGCAAGTCCTACTCTCTTAGCTTCAGAAGAAGGCAATGGCATACCGGCTCTGAACAAATCTTGCCAAAAATCCTCATGATAGGTTCAATGTAGGATTGCTATAAGCTGGAAATGATCTGAAGGGAGAGTAACAAAGAGAAATCCATATGGGAATCCCATGTTGTAATTGGAATAGAATTTGGGGCTTAAACACCTGTAAGGTGCGAGGAATAAACTGTGTCCCCTTAGTTTAGAAGGGAAAAAAAAGGAAGCAATACCTTTCTGGTATTCTGGGCTGTCTGTATTGCAAGTTGTCTACAGATGCCCCAGGAGAAAGTGAAAACACAAATTTTCCTCACAGATTAGAATATACAAATTTAAAGTTTGTTTAAGGACAGGTGAATCAAATGCACATTTGAAAACAGAATCTAGTGAGAACTCTTTCAACAGCGGAATGGCTGTATATGTGAAAGCTTTGCCTGGATTACTTTTTGTAAAGTTAGTTTTTCTTGGAAAGAAAAGACCCCCAAAGAACCCTGGACCATCTAATAGCAATACAAGCTTTTCTTGCCAAATTAATATTCATGGAAGATATTCTCGCTCCCCCTGAAATCTTCCAAGCATTGTCAACTGAGTGCTTCCATGTCAGTAGGGCAATGGATCTGCTCCATCTTTTAGTCTGAACATTAAAGGAGCTATCCAAAGTACTATACTAAACCTATTTTTAATGGGTTCACTTTGGATAGCACTTTTAAAGTTGGACCAAAACCCAGAGCAGAATGTCTGCTTCACTGATCTGGAAGCCATTGTTTGCTACTTTCTTTCAGGTTAGTTTGTTTTCATCTCTACCTTCCAAAATGCCAAAGAAGTACTGGGCCAAAATATTTACTCCATTGTTGAAAGAGATGTCCAAAAACTGATCACGTTGGAAGTGAAAATTGTTTTCTTCAAGAAAATAAAGTGATCTAAAGTTTGTAAGCTTCGATTTTTTTTTAAAGGCTTCTTTGGTTACTCATTTTTCAGCCTCTAAGAACAGGGAACAGCAAATGTGCTAATTATTTTCTGTTAACTTTTCACCAATGGCCTAACTGTTCTTCAGCCTCTCTGCAATAAATTAACTACTTTAAACTGAAGTGTTAACTGAATAAAAAGACAGGGCATTTCTTTTCTAGCCTGCTGGATAAAGATCTTCTTAATTTTAGGAGCAATAATTTATTATACACTTCTTCAATAGTTTACATGATTTAAATGAATTAGCCTTTGAGAACTATGCTAATTTCTGTGAATTAATTCAAAGCTCATGAACTAATTTGGTGATTGTGCTAATTGACTTTAATTTTGGACTGTTGTTTCCTTGCAATGGAAACTGACAGGGCAAGAAAATGGACCAGCCTATTGCATGCTTACGTTATGATGGGACTTGAGAGACACCACTACTGGCATACCAAAAGTGTGATTAAGCCAGAGCATCCAATATATGCCTTTTGTGAAAGAGATGTGTTCTCTGAATTTGAGGCAGGGTACCATGACCCACCTGAAGGGAGCCTCCTTATCTGAAGAAAGGGAAGAGGACAGATAATGGATTGTAGTTGGAGTCAGAAAAGGCTAGCAGGCCTGTGCCATAATTATTGAAAGCAGAGCCCTTGACTCTCCTTTGCAACACCTGAAGCTCCTCAAAGGCTGGAGTTAGATGCTGAGATACTTCACCATTCTGAACACATAAACTGAAAATCCAACTGCAAAAGAGCAGGAAAAGCCTTGGCCTACCTTAAATGGAATACACTGAAGTAATTAGGTGAGCTGTGCTGACTAGCAGCTAGTTATTAATGAGCATGGCCATGACCATTCCTTTGCTGCTCTAAAATTTCTGCTTGGTTTGTTCTGAAGCTTCATGTTCTGTGAGTTTTTGGACTTTGGCTTGTTCTGTGGATTATTATTTTTCATGATCTCTGACCAGTATTGGATCCTGCTCAGGTTGCCTTTTGTGTTTTGACCCTGAACTACTTTGATCACACTTGTGCTCTGGCAGACTCTCTGTGTATGATCCTGGATTGGCTTGGTTTCTCCCCTGTCTTTTCTTTCGGGCTACAGGGGCACTCATCCAGACCCTTGCTGACCTTAGACAGGATACAAGTTTGTGCAGTAAATCCACCAAGTGTCCCAGTTTGTGAATCATTTGCCTAAATGTATTAGTACCAACTAGAATGAATGCATAGAATCAATCGGATTTACCTAAGTATTGATTTATCAGTCAGCAATTGAATCCATGGGTTGACTCCAGTTGGACTGCGGTTGGATTTATACCAAAGTTTTCCTCTTTGTCTTGCCCCCTTCTTGTTGTTGTTGATCTGATTTAAGAATATATTCTGGAAGCCTTCCCTAGCCCACTGCCCTCCAGATAGAATGGAACCCAAATCTCCTCAACCTCTGTAGGATATGATGGGAATTGTAATTATACATGTTGGCAGGATGCTGGGTTGAGAGAAGCTACTGTTGACTGCTGCTCCTTAGATTTGGAAGAGAAAAAGAAAACAGACTTTAGGAAGTATAGTCCAGAAATAAAATCCTTCCTCTTAACGTTTGCTTTCATTTATCATAATTTGTTTCAGAAAGCTTCCGGGCAGTTTTCTGTTCTCTCATTTTATTTCTTTCTCCTGTCAGTTATACCAGTTACATCCCTATCCATGTTGAGTCTTTGGAAGTTTTATTTTTTTTAAAAAAAACTTCCTGATGTTATTTTTTAAAATGAGCTAAGATTAAATGTGTAAAAATAAATAACGTCTAAATTCATAAAGACAACAACCTTTACAAAGAAAGAATAGCACGCAGTTGGCCAAAAGTATCCAGGCTGCCTTCATGTGCTTAGTTTACTGAAGATGTGGAATCTGATTTTTCTGGGTACAGCATTTGGTTGAGCTTACTACAGTGGGAAATTTATACTTGAGAACTTTTATTTGCTTTTTGGAGGGAAGATTGGCTAAGGTGCATAGATTCTAGCATGGTATCAGGTAAGGTGACCCACTCTGTGGAAGATTGGATGCCCTGGCAGCTGGCCACATCAACTGATGGGTGTGTGTGTAAAATTGGCCCCAAATCATAACCACAAGTTGCAACTTCTTGTATGTTTGCATGTGCATACCTCCCAACATTTCACAGATGAAAACTGGGACACATACAGCCAAGGAACATCAGAGTATGGTCAAGATGGCAAAGGTTTTAATGAGGAAGAACACACTAGCCAGCAAAGACTGCAGCAGTTTGCCTTTGCCTAAGCCTACTGGGAAAAAAAGTTTTTCTTTCTCTTCTCTGAGACATTCCCCTTTGTCCTCAGCTTACTTCAATTGCTGCAAAATGAGTTCAGTGTTCAGAAGTAGCTTGCACTCAGTTAATCCAACAGTGAGGAAACAAGAGGAAGGGCTGAATCTTGCCCTTCTTGGTAGGCTCAAGCAAAACCAAAGTTTCCTAGTTGTGTGTTCCTCCTCAATAAGTTTTGTCATCTTGACCATGCTTTGCTATTGTTTGGCCACATGAGTCCCGGTTTCTGTCTGTGAGAAAGGGGAGGTATTCATGTTCTGCTTTGGGGTTTCTCAGGGCATCTAGCTAGGCATTGTGGGAAACAAGATGCTGGACTAGATTGGCCTTCTGTCTAAGCCTGCATAATCCAAAGATTCTTACATAAAGAATCTCAGAAAAACTCAGAAGAATTTGTACTTCTAAAAGCCCTGAAACACTCAGGGGAGGCTATTAATCATCGAGATTGTGTTTATTTCTTCCTCCTTTAGTTCAGTTCTTCCTTCAACCCACAACAAATATGAGAAAAGAGAAAAAAAATGCACCTCCATGCCATCCCACAGATGAGGACAACTATAGTAATGAATAATAGAACCACTCCATTAAAACTGTGTCACTTAGTGCACAACAAAGCAGGTTTAGTGCGCAATTGTTGTCAAAGCAATAGCAGAAGGAGGAAGAAAAAGCAGAAAGGATAAACAGCATGAAGAGTCATAAATCCTTAACCAATTGTGAATGTACTGCTGGGAAAACCCAAAGAAGCGCTGAAGGAGTGTGTGTGTGTAATTAGTATATATGTATGTATGTATTTTCCTTTAGTGCTCCTTTTGGATCACTTACATAGTTTAAAAATATATGTATCTTGCAATTTGGTTCCAGAATGAGACCCCTAGGCAATTCCTCCCCCCTGAAAAAAGTAAACTAATTAAACTGTGGAACAGCATTACTGTGGCAGTGTTTTATCATGGGCAAATAAACCTTGTGCCTTCTAATCATTTCTAGCATACTGCGACCCTAAGGTGATCCTATCAGGGGATTTTCTAGGGCTGAGAGTGTGTGAGATGCCCAAAGACACCCAGTGGGTTTTCCATGGTTGAGCAGGGAATCAAACTCTGGTCTCTAGGGTCATAGTCCAATTCTTAAACCTCTATACTGTGGAGGAAACTAATTCAGGCAGTGCTCTAAACCAAGGGCAGGGGACATAGGGACTTCCTAAAATTGTTGGACTTTTTCTCCCATTTGCTCCATCCAGGGAGAAACTGTATGAGTCCCACTAATACTAAGGGATATAGCTACAGCAAAAGGCAAAATAAGAGTACCCCCTCCTAAGAATTTTCATCCCATCATGAATTTTCCCCACATTTCTGGTGATTCCAGTAACTTAAAATTTCAGTCGAATATTAAGAATTAGGAGAGTCAACCATGGTATAGTGGATTGAGCACTGAACTAAGACCCTGGAGACCATGGTTTGATTTCTCACTTGGCCGTGTAAACTCACTGGCTGACCTTGGGTATATCACTTATTCAGCCCCAGGAAACCCCTTGATAGGTTCACTTTAGGGTTGCCATAAGTCGGAAAAGACTTGAGGGTACACCACGGGGGCAACAAATTTGAGAAATAGAGTTTAGGCATCTAAAGAAATAGGGGCAGGGAATGTGACCGACGAAATGCCAAAATGGCAAATAGAAGAGGTGTGAACGCTTTCCAGTGTCTCATTGTCTGCACGTGTAAAAGAAGGAGGCTGTCTCATCTTTGTCACATCTTTGGCCCCTCCCTGGGTGATTTTATGTCCTGAAGATACCTTTTTACAAAACAGAAGGGTTGCTGAAAAAGACCTTTCTTTGGTGTAAAGCGGATGGGGGCAAACCCGTGGTGAGAATGCCCCGCCAGCCCACTACAAGTCATTTGGCGGCAGAATCAATCAATCAATCTTTCCGTCTTTCTTTCTTGGACAGGGTGGTGCAGAGGAATGAAAGGCTAATGTGGCCCCCACGGTCCACCCCAGGTTCAGAGGGCCCTTGGAATGCCTTCCAGCTCTGAATCTTGTCTGAGATCTCTGTTTTAGGAGGTCCTGTGGCATTCCCAACAACTGGGCACACAACTTCTGCTTCAGTGATTTCAGGGATGGAAATTCCCTCAATCTTCTGAGGCAGTGCCCTCCATCACCTCCAGTCTTTACTGTTGGGAAGATTCTCTTCACGAATTCTAGTTTATTTCCTGCTTCCTGCCCTGGGATGGGCAAAAATATGGTAAAAGTGCTCCCCTTGCAACATACCCTCCAAATGTCCTTGTTTGGCGGAGAGATTCCCAATTTATCCCACCTTTTCAGCTGCTTTTGAACTGTCCCAGTTTCTCTCTCCTCCTCTAGCTTCCCCCTTTGAGAATTCTGGATCACTTCCTGTTGTGGGGAAAAAGGGCATCTCTTGGAGCTCAAATGGATAGTTTGAGTTAAAAAATTAAAAAAAATCAAGGATGTGGAATATGAGTATATGCATATGCATGTGTGCAGCCCTCTGTTGAGGGTTTTATACAGGTAAAACTTTGCTCACTGCATCAAGAATATTATTTCTTCAGTTAAAAGCAAATAACAGATGGGGGCCTGGGCAAATATGAAGCCTGGCTTGGGCCAACCAAAACATTGTGCCCAAGGATGAGAAGCAGAAACTGGTGGTTTCTCCATTCCAATGTGCCTAGGACCTTTAGGACCTCAAACCAACCAAATTATTTGGGGACCCAAGGCAGGAAATCTAATTTTGGAGCATCTGCTGCCTGAGGTGGCCACTTCAGTTTTATATCAGTTTTTAAACATGTCAAACTTCTTGAGCCATTGTGGTGCAATGGTTCAAGCACTGGAGTTCAAATCCCTGCTCAGCCACTGTGTGACCTTGGACAAGTCACACTTTCTCAGCCTCAGAGGAACACAAAGGCAAACCCCCTCTGAACAAACCTTGCCAAGAAAACCCAGTGAGAAGGTCACCTTAGGGTCACCAAAAGTCAGAAACAACTAAAAGGCACAAACTAACAGCAAGCTTCTCTCAGCTCAGGCTACTTTGTTCATTACACATAATTTCTGATCTCAAACTTGCTGCTAAAACACATGAAATGAGCAGGTATGCAATTGGACTGCTCACAGCCCTGTAAGTTTCAATCATCAGCAGTTTGGATACATTTAATTTTGCATTTAAAGTCTTGGTGTGTTTCTCTGTTTTTAATTATGACGTTGAACCCAAAGGCAGTTGGATATTTGAAGCATTTTTAGAGATCTTATCCATATTATTAATTTTAATGTATTAGCCCAAGGCCTTCTTCTGGAGTTTTACTAAGAATCCTTTGCTCTATTATGGAAGGATGTGCTTTTTTTCTTCTTCGCAGGATCTAAAGCTGCCTAGAGGTGCCTAGAATTTAATTTCCTATGAATAGGTGAGAATAAGGTAAAATGTATTTGTTCTCACTGGGAGTAGCTTAAAGAATTCTACAAAGATCCTTGGATTCACAGAGAGTGGAAGAGAGCTGATGGTGTTTCGTGAGACAACCCTTTCATTGTCACTGCAGCTGTGTCACAAAAGGACAAAAAGTTTAACTAAGGGAAAGAATTACTGTCGCTAGCAAAAGAAAAAGGAAAGAAAGGGAAAAAAATAAAATAGATGGTACATCTAAAGCACATGCAATGTGGTGAGGATGAATGAATGATAGCAGGGGCTCTCTTTCTGCCCATGGCTTAGGGTGAGGATAAAGCTGGAAAGGAGATTTTGAGTCAAAGTTGCCTGTAGCTGCTGTAGGGACTGTATCTCCCTTTATGATTCTGCCCAGACCGTGAGATTCACAGGAGAATCTCTTTTCACAGTCCAACTATCTTCACAGGCATGGTTGGTGGACACATGAGAGAGAGTGTTCTTGGTGGCTGCTCGTAGACTTTGGAACTCCTTCCTTAGACTAGAATGACCCTTTCCTTGCCATCCTTCCATTGGTAGAAAAAGAATTCTATTTCAACAGGCTTTTAGAACTAAAGGTTGTTCAGGAAAGGGCTGTAAAAGAGTGCTGTGTGGTTTTAAATTGCATTGTTTTAATTGTTTCACAACATGTATGATTTAAATTGTCTTAATATGGTTAATAGTTTAATTCTGTTTTAGTGTTGGTTTTCTGTAATTGTGTTGCGATCATTTTAAATTGTAAGCTGCCTTAAGGTCCCAGTCTGGGGGTAAAAGGCAGGATATTAAATGTTGTTGTTGTTGATGATAAAAATATAGGGGCTGATGGCCACTGCAGTCACTGAGAGGCTTTTTTCCCCCAGCATGAAGCCTCAGAAATAGGCATACACAAAGATGAAATTGAAGGTACTGGTAATGATCTTAACTCTCATGTAGGAGGAAAGGCGATTTTTGTTGCAGCCTTTCTTTGCAGACTCCATAAAGAATTAGATTAGCAGTGTAGCCATTATGTGGCGTCGCCTTAACAGTTGTAAATACTTCAGATTTCAGCCACTTGCTAGGTAAGCAGTTGTTTTACAAACAAACAAGCTGGGACAAAACTTTGTCCCAACACATCTCTTGCATTTGACACTGGGGTACTTTTTATATCCCACTCACTGTAATGTGCTAGGACAACAAAAACGTTCCATGATGGATTGTTGGCACATTTGAAAAGTGGAAGTGACATGCTCTTTTTGTCCTTACTTTGCTCCATTTGAACAAAAGGACATGTAAATTCTCATTGGGAATCTGGAAATAGAAGAGGCGTACATTAGATCCTGCCCCAACGGCAATCCTACCCTGACCCTAACCTATACCTTTGATTTCCCATTGCATCAGAAAATACCTTACAACTCAGTGAATGCAAAATGAGGTTTAAAAGTCCTAAACTAAAACTGAACTGGACCACCTCCTTTTATCACCCAACTTCATAGGTAGTGAAATGGAAAGGGAACACTTTGAGGATTTTTAGGAACACTCTGGAATGATATTAAAAAGATGTCTATCTTGTTTATATGAGCTTCTGCATAGTGGCCTTCTCCCATGAGATTGTTGTGTGTCTTTGTTTGTAGCCACAGTGTCATCAGTACATCACCAAAAATGTTGTCTCATCACGTAAACTTATTCTGAGGAGGCTTTAGGGAGAGGGAAAAAATGGCCACAGTGGAATATGCTGCCTCCGAGTGTGTTGGAGTCTCCTTCTTTGGAGGTTTTTGTGGTCTCTTCCGACTCTATGATTCTATGACTCTAATCAGCAGCCACTAGAAGGCACACCAGAACCATGAAATAGTTTGTTGTCAGTGGCATACCGTGGCTCAGAAGTGCCCAGGGCAAGGGGGCGGGGCGATGGTGGGGTGGTGGGGTGCAGTGGATGGGGAGGGGTGAGTGGTGGTGGGCAGGGCAGGGGCAAGCAGCAGGTGAGGTGGGATGAGTGGTAGGTGGGGGTGGGAGTGGGGTGAGTGGTGGCGTGTGGGAGTGGGTGAGCGGGGCCAAGGTGAACGAGGGTGGGGGGGCGAGCAGTGGTGGGGGTCCAGGCAGAGGGTCCTCTTTTTTGTACCCCCCTGACGTTGACGGCCAGGGCACGCGCCCCAGTTGCCCCACCCTAGACCCACCTCTTTGTTGTTGAAAACAAAGAAACAAAAGAGATAATATTAGGAGGTCATTTTGGCCGACCTGTTAGCCTTTGACTTCTCCACATGTTGAGCTCCGAGTCTTCCAAGGCTGTAACATCCTAGTGTTTCCTTTCTGTAGCCAGCTGTGCTAACTTCCTGGGGTAGACCATGAGAAGACAACAGCTTCTGCTGGTTTTGCTACCAGCTTCAGTTTCTGTCTAAGTAAGTGTATTTGTGTTGGCTGTAAGCCTTGACAAACAGAAATCTCATCTCCCTCCATTATCAAAACCCCAGCCTTGAAGTCACTTGAGTAAAACAAGAGCCTTATTGCATTTAAACAATTCATCATGTCAGCAGCAACGGCGGCAGCAAACCTGCGCCAGACCAATAAAGCGTCTGTGAAATAATAATGTTATTAGGTACAAGTAACAGAATTATATTGATAAAAATTGCTGTAAACCTCTGGCCCAAATGACATGTCACATTCATCATGCTTTTTTTTTTAAAGTATGCTTAACATTGCTACTTTTAATGTGGAGGAAAAGCAGCCGTAGGGCACAAACAAATGTTATATACTGATCCAGATTAGGGAATGTGTCAATTTCTCACTGAAATTTCCCCTTCCAGATGTTATTTGAGATTTCCAATTCACACAGTGCCTTTGGACAGTGTGGCCTGTGACTCTGCTATTCAGTATCAGTGACTCCACATTTGGGTTTAATGGCAGCCTCCTCCACAGGTCCTGTAAATCAGGAGAGGACAAAGTGAGGCACTTGAGCCCCACTTTTTGCAGTCCCTGAAGCAGCCCCCATTAGTATCCCAAAGCCCTCCAATACTCCAATTTTTAAAAAAGAACAATTGACATGATTTGGGGGCAATTGGTGCCCTAAAACCCTCCAAACACATGAAAACACATAAGGATACCCCCACAAGCACCCCCAGAACCTCATACTACCCCCAAATATCTCAGTTTTCTTTTGCAGCCACTCTCAAAATGATGACAAGAATAAACACACGTTTACCTCCTATTGCCATTTTGAGAGGGTTTTCCTATGCAGTATAGCTCAAAAGGGTGACAGGAAGTGAAGGTGCATTTGTTCCTGCGGCCATTTTGAAAGTAGCTGCAGAAGAAAACTGAGGTCTTCAGGGTGTGCGGGGCCCACAAAGAGGCCTGAGAGGAAATTGGGCCCAGGCTGCCATGCAGTTGCCCATCCCTGCTCTAAGGGCCTCTCTGCACTACACTGTTATAGTGCTATTATTCCACTTTCAACATCCTATGGAATCCTGGGGTTTACAGTTTAGGAAGAGGCATTTAGAATTCTCAGCCAGAGAGCTCTTTGGCTTCAGTAAGCTACAAATCCCAGAATTCCACAGTATATTGAAAATGGAATAGCAGTGCTACGACAGTGTAGGGCGGAATTGCCTTAAGTGTTAGTAGAGCCTCAGGGTGTTACAGGAGCTGTTCAGGTGCTGAACCCTATTCCCAATATAGGTTCAGCACCTAGATAGCTCCTGCTAAAAACTGGAGTACTTGTGAAGGGGGCTGCTGTTAAAACTGAAGATTAAGTTGCCACCCTACAATAATGGAGCCAATAGCTGCACTGCTGGGGGTGGGGAGCAAATAACTTTTTGAAAATTGGGATTAAAGTACTATGTGATATAGGCATCCTAAATACAAATTAACCCTTTTTGCATCACTGGACAGCTGTTAGCATTTGGCCATGATACTGACAAGGACTCTAAAAGCCATCTACCTGTGGCAGAGGCTATGCTCACTACAATATCCTGAAATCACACGGTTGGTGGCTGAATGGTTGCTATGGCACAAACGTGCTGAAAATATCAGGAGGGGCAAATCTCTGCACTCCCAGTATTGACTTTGAACTCCCAGTATTTAATGGCACAGATGGGAATTGCTCTCCTGCCTCTACCACCCTGCAGCGACTGATGGTGGTTTTCCTCAGCTTCGTACCTTGCTGGCCACATTATACTGAGAGACTCAGATGTTTCCATCCGTGACGTTAAACTGGATTGAATGACCTCAACGTAAATTACGGTCTAGCTGTGATAAAACCAGAACCTTGAACAGTGCTGTACCTTACCATTTCCTGCAGGACTAGCAATGCTTATATTTTTAAAGCCAGAAGATGCCAGACAAAGATTGGGGCTTTTTCAGCTGTAGCAGGGTTTAAAAATATGTTAACTAAATGAATGACTAGGTGAAAGCTCTTTGCCATTCTCCTTCTTTTGGCGTTGTTGCAGTGAGTTAAGGGAGTGAAGGCTCCCCTGGAAAGTCTGCTTTGGCACATGAGCTGAATAGCTAGAGCGCTTTTGTTCAAATAGTAGAGTTTTGATTGCTCATTTGAGCAAACATAAATAGCCTTTCCTTTTTCTGCATGCATTTGGGAGCAGTGCCAACAGTTGTTTGTACCAAAAGAATCCAGTGATGACAGAGGCTTCTATCCAGCAAGCATACTGATGGAGTATAAGGCTCTGCAAGGATACTTGTGCTTTTATCAGAAGGGGGGGAAGTAGCTCTTTTGTCCTCGTTTTCCCCCTGGATAGGTGAAGGCTTTCAGGCATGGCACTATTTTCCTGGCCCCTGATTGAGTTCAAAGATGTATTACTCTAAAAAGACGGGGGACTTTCAGGTTCACTAGCAGTGCCAGTGTTTCCTTAGGATTTGGGGAATTCTCAAAGGAGGCCCGTGAGAGGAGGGTAATTGCAGGATCTTTTCACCTGTATATACCAGTACTAACAGCAAAGGTGACTCCAGTTAAGAGTTAAAAGAGTACTTTATTTGGAAATTAAAGGACACACAAAAAAATTCAAGCAATCTCATGAACCATGCAAGGCTATTGAAGGAAAGGGTGAGAAAGGTGGGATAGAAAGAGATTTCATGTGGAAGGGGTGATCTTTACTGGTACTGAAGCAGAAGATTGAAGTGGAGTGGCTCAAACAGGAGGAACAGTAGTCTGGGATGCAGCATGACACCAAACATGCTAGCAAATTACCTGGGCTGGAACTGGGGTTTTTATGCCCTATTTCCTACCATGAAGGGTGTGTGTGAATTACTTTCTGGCAGAGCAAATAAAGGGGTCTGGAACGGGCTGATTGTCTTTTTAGGTGACAAAGCATTGGTGGGAGTAATGACAATCTCTTAATGTTTTGGTCAAGTAAAATGAATAGGGAAGGTCTCTATAGGGTATGCACACAGCAGGGGTGCTTGTCTCCTTCACCTGGGCAGTTTCTTCTATTGTATTTGGAGGTCAGGTTGCTGAGAGGATTATCCTAAACCCATTAATGTCAGAGGTTTCTGTCTAATCCTCCTGAACTTATGACCTGGCCATGCTGAGGTCATCCTGACATAGCACATGCTTGCAGCCAGTGTCCTTCTACTGCATGTTTTCCAGCCATTACTGTCTAGTTGTATAAGAAAATGATATTTCTCACCAATTTTGCTATCCAGCAGGATGGGTGTGTGTGTGTTAGGCATAGTAACTCCTATGCTCAGGTGAGATGAGTTTTGACTAGTCTTGTGCACTTAGAGAAGAAAGATCAAATTTAATACCAGGAGAAGGTTGTTCCTTCTTTGCTGAGTGCTCATATGGGATGTTAACGCAGGACCAATGGCCATACCAGCTTGTGGATTCTGGAACTGTTTAAGAAGATTTTTTTTTTGAAGTTCTGGCCGTGTATCCATACTTTGAGGAAAAGTAGACAACTTGTGGCTAGGATGGGAACCATTTTTAACCCCCACAGTACTTCCCTTTCAGCTAAAAATGTAATGTAGAAGTGATTTCCACCTGATAGTTCCTGCTTGTTTTTTTTTTTTTAGCAGTTTCTTTTTGGCCAATTTTTGCGACTCAAATTAAGTTTGAGGTTGTTTAAATATATGTCATCATTCCTTATGTTTTTGGTAATTTTATAGGCAATTTTTCTTTACCTCATGATTTTTAATTTTTGCAGGAGAGGGGGCTTTGGAGACATCTAGGGGGAACACGTTTGGGGTCCGTATACACACTTCCCCCTATTCCTGACAAGGGGGCTCTTTCACACTACAGAGCTATAGCAGAATGCTTCCATTTTAACTGCCATGAATGCTTCCTGTGGAATCCTGGGATTTGTGGTTTGGGGAGGCGCTAGATCCTTATGACTGAGAATTCTCTATACTCCTCCCTAAGCTACATTTCTCAGGATACCATAGGGTAGAAGCATGGCAATTAAAGTGGAATGATAGTGTTATACTTGTGTAGTGCACACTTCAGCAATTCACATGCAATTCTCAGTTTCTAAATGAAGGAAAGTCCAAATTGAATGAAAGAAAGAGAGAGGGAAAGAATACTAATGCACATTTGTTATCTGCATATTAAACACTTGTTATCTTCATTTATTACGTTCCATCCTCTGTTTAAAACTGTTTGGCTTGGCTACCAACATCCTTGTTAAATGTTTCTTGGCAATTGCCTCATGAACGTCTCTGTTGCAATATCACAGCGCCTACCTCATGGGGGTGTAATGAGACTGATAACGTTATTTGTATATTTAGCCATATTTGTAATGTTTCCAGGCATATGGTGAGTTTAAGTTCATATAGCTCTATTTTTACCAGAAGCTTGGATGAACAGTTTCTCTGGGGAATTTGCTATTCCGAGATATTCTGGAGATTTAACTAAATGCTTTTTCAGTAGAGTCCGGTGCTCTGCTTTTTTGGACAACAGCTCTGGAGATCATTGTCAGTCCAGTGAACAAAGTGAATCTTTTTTTTAAAAAAAATGCATTAAGTACCTGAGTGTTTCTGCACAGTACAGTCTTTGCATACAAGTCTACTCAAATGTTCTGAGGAAAACAAAGGTCACAGGAGAAGGCAGCAGGAGTGCACCAGCTATCCCTGCACCCATTAATTGCATGCAACATTATTGTCTGAATAGGGGAATGAAGGAAACAGATGGTCTTCAGAAACATCATCTGATGTTTGGTGATTGATACACCTGACCAGGTAATTTTAATTCCACTTAATCAATTGCTCACTATCTAATACTTTCCTTTAAATAAATAAATAAGTGAAACCTTCTTTGTATATTTTCCGCTGGCAATTTTTTTCCTGCCTGAAAAAGCCCAATCACCTTTATAATACATAAGTGCAATGTGCAACAAAATATTGCAGCATGGAGACTTCATCTTCATTGTTCCAGTTAGGATCATAGATTCAGAGAACTGGAAGAGACTGCAAGGGCCACTGGGTCCAACCCCCTGCCATGCAGGAGTACACCGTCAAAACATTCATGACAGACAGCCATTCAATGTCTGTTTAAAACCCCCCAAAGAAGGAGACTCCACCCCACTCCGAGGCAGCATATTCTACTGCCAAACTGCTCTTACCATCAGGAAGTTCTTCCTAATGTTTAGGTGAAATCTCTTTTCCCCAAGTTTCAAGCCATTGCTACATGTCCTGCTCTGGATCAGCAGAAAACAAGCTTACTCCATCTTCCATATGACATCCCATCTAATATTTAAGCATAACTATCATGTCACCTCCTTACCTTCTCTTCTCCAGGCTAAGCATTCCCTGCTCCAGGTTAAACATACCCAGGCTAAACACACCCAGTTGGTCCACTGTTTGTTCCGTGCTTGGAAGCATCAAGTGCTGGGGAGGTCAGCCAGGGGAGTAAGGTCAGTTTGCTGTCTAATGGGTTCTCTGAGAATGATGGTAGGCATAGTTGCAAGGTGTCCAATATTCCTGAGTCAGTCACGGCAAGCAAATAGTCACGAGAACAAAGCTGACAGAGAAAGGCAAGATTTATAACGTACAGATAGTCCAAGGAGTGAGGAATCCAAGAAATTCAGAAAGCATGTGAGAGCACCTACCAGTTTGTTGCCTACAATAAGAATTTCCATTCTACTTCTGAGAGATTTCTAGCGGCTTGACTTTGGCAGCCAGGTGGCTCATTACTCAAATAAGGACTAGTATCTGTGGCATAGTATTTCTGGTTTCTGTATATGGTTGTGAAAGCTGGACAGCAAAGAAAGCTCACAGGAGGAGAATCACCTCATTTGAAATATGGTGCTGGAGGAGAGTATGTGAATAGCGTAGATTGCCCAAAAGGCTAGTGAATGGGTTTTACAGCAAATCAAGCTTGAGCTCTCCCTGGAAGCCAGAATGACAAAACTGAGGCCATTTCCACATGACAATGCTCCCGCATGTCATCCTGTCACAGTCCTGGCAGTACCTCTGCCAGGAAGGGAGTGTGCCAGGAAGGCTCCCCCTACCCCGCACCTCACCTGCTCCTTGTGGAAGGGAACATGGTGGCCCTACCTCTTCCTACGGCAGTGCGGCCAGGCAGTTTCCATTGCTGCACTGGGGAAGGAAGCGTCACCAGTGAACTTCTGGCTTCTACATGGCTGGGAAGGGTGAGAGCACTGTGCAATAGCATGTGCAAAATGGATTTTTTCCATTTTGTTAATACCTCCTATGTGCGTTGGTTGAGGACAGGATGGCGGCAGACTGGCAATGACATCATTTGAAAGCACAGCCAGCTGTCCACTGCCATCTTGGCCCCACAGCGGCACAGCCCCGTCATGTAGAAATGGCCTGAGGCTGTTGTACTTAGCCATAACGTGAGATATCATGACTTATTAGAAAAAAGGATAATGCTTGATACAGTAAAAGGCAGTAGGAGAAGAGGAATACTGCATTATGAGTGGATAGATGCAATCAATGAAGCCACAGCCCCGAGTTTTCAGGACTTTTGCAGAGCTGTACATGACAGGGTGTCTTGCAGGTGTCTCATTTATTGTTCTTGTTGTGTGCCTTCAAGATGTTTCCAAATTAAATGGAGACCCTAGGAGAACCTATCTTGGGGTTTTCTTGGCAAGATTTGTTCAGAAAGGTTGACCATAGCCTTCCTCTGAGGCTGAGAGAGTGGGAGTTGCTGAAGGTAACTCTGTGGGTTTTCATGCCTTAGTGGGAATTCAAATACTGGCTTTCTAGAATCCTAGCCTGGCACTCAAACCACTACATCACATTCTTATTCATAGGATCACCATAAGTTGAAGCTGATTTGAGAGCAAGCCCACGGCTGTACTGACCTGCTTCCCAGCTAAGGCTAGTCAGCAGCAAAATGCAGCAAGGCGTGTGATACAGTAACTCTGAATTGCACTATTTCAGATTGCACGTGTGGCATGCATGTTCTAGGCTCACTGATGAAAAAAGAGAACTCATTATTGTCAGAAAGCTAACTTGATAGGGAAAAGACTAGGCTTTCTTAATGCGTCTGGGCCCCTTCCATAGCACCCTCCCATCTCTCACTGGGTGTGTCATCGTGTGTCATTGACGGGGAAAACCTGTCAATGGTTTAATCCATGATCATGCTGCCTGGGGACAGGAGAGGGATGGGACAGCAATGATGTCATGCAGAATCAGCACGGGACCACAACAATGATTCTGTGTGACATCATTGCCATCCCATCCTTCTCCTGTCCCCAGGCAGCATGATCACAAATTAAATCATTGACAGGTTTTCCCCATCAATGACACACCATCATGCCACCATCCCGCACCTACCTGCCCTGCAGAAACTGCAGAAGTGCAATGGCTGTGCTTCCTGCACCAGTGCAGCCTGGGAAGTTACCTGGCTTGCTGTGGAAGAAGAGGCATGGCCATCGTGGTCCCTTCTGCAGGGAGCCAGCTGGTGCAGAGGAGAGCGCTCCTGTCGTGCTGCCCTCCCAGCAGAGCCACTGCCAGGATTCCCAACAGATGACTTCATGAGAAGGTATGGTGTGGAAAAGGCCTTTGTTTTCTATGTGAGCAACTATAAAAATCCTGTTCCCTTCATTTAAGGCTATAAACCTAACTGAACTTTCAGGTTGAACACCATTGGACATAGACTTACAGCTGAGGAAATACACATGAGATTGCCCTGAATATCTGACACCAGTCACTACACCATGTTATTAATGCCCATCCATGTTGAGACAGCTCTGTTAATGCCCTCTTACAATCGGGCATGTCCCATTTTTAAATCATGAGAGAACTCTTTTAGAACAGTGTTCAGTTATACTTCAAAAGATAAAAGGATTTCGCATGAATGTCTGTGCTGTTCCCCAGCCTAGCACTAAATCAGAACATCCCTCCTTCCTCCAAACACTATGATTTATTTACTTGAAACGGCAGACTTGCAGCATTCTGAAACACTTTTATTTTGAGTGGGAGTTCATAAATTGAACTCAGTGTCTTTCCATTCTGCTTCGTAGTAATAGTGAAGCGTTTGTAAGTGTTTAAGTTTTACATGTACATCATTTCAATAAGCCTTACAAGCATCCTTGTATTGCAGATATGGGGCTGAGAATGAAAGAGACAAGGTTGTGTCAAGTCGGGTGAATTTGTAGCAAAGCATGGGTTAAATCAGTGCTTTGTTGACTGATCCCTCAAATTCTTCAAATCTATCCTGTACGCATGCATTTCCTCTCTCATGCAATTAATTTTTCTTAAAAATACAGTTCATCCTCCGCATTTGCTAGGGTTAAGGGCACAGGACCTCTGCAAAGTAGAAAAAAATTGCAAATATCAAAATGTGTGTGTGTGGAGGGGAAGAGGGCCAAGGCATGGTGGGAAGAGCAGGCATCCAGGGTCCAAACCAGGTCAGGGAACGGAGAGAAAAAGGAGTTAGGTGAGCATGGTGGCCCTATACTTCCTCCCTCTCAACCATCTCCTTCTTTGAGTGTGTGTGGGGGGCGCTCAGGAGAGGTTTACAATGTTGAGAAATTGGGGTGTGGACTGTCCTTAGCAGCAACTTGTGGAGGAGAAGGAAGACCAGATGCAAGTTTTGAAAGGGTTGCATGGCCTGATTGGTGCTACCGAGAGGGAAGATTCCCTTGGAAAAGAGGCACTTGAGGTGGTGAGAGGGGTTGGAGAAACTCAGAAATAATCAAATCCATGAAAGTGAAAGCGAAAGTGAAAGTGAAACCCACAGATGTGAAGGGCTGTCTGTACTCTCAAGTTCTTTTTGTCCCAAATGTGGTAACACTGGCAAATGTTGATAAATTCTTCAAGGATGAATGGAAGCAAAATTCTCTCCCATCTGCACTAGCCAAATTTAATAGCGTGTGAGAAGGTCCAGCCAGGGATAGCTGCAGAGTGTGTGTGTGTGTGTGTGTGTGTGTGTGTGAGAGAGAGAGAGACAGAGAGAGAAAGAGGCCATTGACTCCCCTCATAGGAATTCTGCCATCCCATTTTTTCCCCATTTGCCCAGTATTTAGTATCGCAGTAATTCAAAACCAGTTTAGAACTTCAGTGAAGCATTTAGGCATCCACAACTAAGAGGCAGGCAGGTAGATGTGAACAGTTTTCAGTATCTCACTCTCTGTAATGTTAGAAACCACCGTTGCAACCATGGTTGGTGGGAACGCAAGGAGAAGGCCTTCTCAGTGGCTGCTCCTAGACTCTGGCACTCCCTTTCCCGGGAGACCAGAATGGGCCCCTCCTTGTCTTTCCAGTGGCAGGCAAAGGCCTTTTTATTCAAGCAGGCATTTTAAAACAGAAAGTTGTTGAAGAACGGGCTGGTGGTGCTGTATTGTTTTAATTTTAATTGCTTCTTTTACTCTGTTTTTAGCTGTTTTAGGCCCTTACCGCACTATGCTGTAATCCCACGACGTCCCGGCATCATTCTGGCAGTGCCTTTGCCGGGATGGGAGTGTGTCCCAAACGCTCCGCTCCACACTCAGCTGGCTGCTGGCAGATGGTGTTACTTGGGACACGCTCCTTCCTTCCACAACTCAGCAGGCCTCTTCCTGTGCTGCACTGAGGAAAGAGCCACCTCGATAGTGCTTCTGCCCTTTCTTTACAGCCCCAGCTGACATGATAGTCATGCAAAAGGGGCCCATTACCAGATTTTTTTTCTGGTAATAGTATAGCGTGCAATCGCGACGGCTGGGGACATGACAAGAGCAGGACCTTGACAACGTCACACGGCAGCACACGTAATGGACCAGCTTCAACTCGTCCCCATGCCGAGATGGGGCTGCAGTGCAGAAATGGCCTATATTATTTTATAATATAATTCAGTTTTAATATGTACTATTTGTATATTTTAAATGGTAACAACAACAACACTGGAAGAAACTTGAGGACTCAAGGAAAATTTTATTGGGTGGGAGTATTCTTACTTTGGGGGTAATGCCCTCAATTTGCCTTCCCCCCCATAAGTACACCCCTGGATACACTTCAACATTTTGTTGCAAGTCCCAGATGTATCATTGGGTGTCAGTAAAAACATTACCAGTTGTGACCTAGTTTATCTACTAGTGGTTCCTGAAAAGAAGGTGGGGTTCTTATTTCTTGCTGATTAAAGGGGTAAAAATTAGATAGCATCATATTTGATTTTCTGTGACCCTGTACCAGGTGTTCCACAGTAGGGTTGCTAGGTGAAATAAGGGTCAGGACTCCTGTACCTTTAATTGTTGTCGAGAAGACCACACAGCTATTAAAGGTACAGAAGACCTCAGCAGCCCTATCCCAGAGTGTTTCAATTTTAATTCCCTTGTGGGAAGAACTGAAAAAAAAGAACTGAATTGAACAAGCAAAACACTGGCAAAATTAATGGATTTCTCTTTCAGAATAAATTTGACTTAGTGTTTTGTTTGTGTTTTTAAACAGAATGCAATTAATTGTGCCTACTTTGTTTCAATTTTCATTTTTTTTTAAATAAAAGGAATATGCAGTTCTGCCCACTAGATGGCCTGTTTCAGAACTACATCTGCAGATAATTAGTTAGAACAAACATTATGGGATTACACAAGCGATAATGTATGTGAAACCCTTTGAACACTAAATGGTGAATATTATCATTATCCCCATTATTCCTGATTCTTTTTAATAACTGATCTGCTTAATTGGGGAGGAGAGGAACAAATTTACAAGTATAGCTACCTTCTGCATATGTCAGAGATACATTTACCCTATTTACCTTATTAGTATATCATTGTTGAATGTGATGATTTCAGCATTTCTTAATTCTTTGAGTACTTAGAAAAATCAAATATTTGAATTATGGAGCAAGGGCTGCGGGGGGGGGGTACTCATTACTTAAAATTCTGGATCCTAGCTCTATAAAATTCGTAAGACTATGGCAAAAAGAAAATGAAAAGTGAATCAGGCTTGGAACTTAATCTCTTTACAGATGAATAAATCTTTCTAATGTGGCTATTAGAAATTTGATTTCCTTTCAATGAATTGCAGAAAAAAAGGAGGATTATTTAGATTTTTTTTCTCTGCAGATAGAAAATTAAAATGCTGAAAATAATGTTTGATTTTCTTGCAGTGGGATTTTTCAGGACACTGACTTTCAAATACAAAAATAAATTAATTGTATGAGAATGAATTCTATAAGGAGGCAAGAAGAGGGAGTATGGGTGATGGTTTTCATATGTGCCATCGTGAAAAAGCAAGTCATTCTTTTGGTGATTTGGGGTAGATGGTGTGTGTGTACTTTGATGGGAGACCACCACTGAAAACCAGGTGCTGTGGGCTATATTTCAGAGGATGGAACTGGCAAAACTACCTCTGGCTATTCCTTGCCTAAGAAAACTCTATCAAATTCATGCCAGAAGCTGACAACCAACTTGAATGCACACACACACATGCACACAGACAGAAGATAGGGTACCCATGATTATAGAACTATAAATATAAAGAACTGCAAAACTGACTATGTGTCTATTCAGGTAGTGAAGCTTCTACATAAGCGGGTAGAACACGGGCAGGAAAAGAGCAGCCTGTGGGATGCATGCAGCCTCCAACACATTTCTTGTAAACCTCAAATCTTTGTAGGACATCCCTCAAGACCTCATACACATTTTTAAAAATGTGATCCCCTCTCCTCCATGCTCACAACCACTGTAAAATGGAGCAGCTTTCATAGAATCATAGACTTGGAGGAGACTTCAAGGGCCGTCCAGTCCAGCCCCCTGCCGTGCAGGAAGGCACAATTGAAACACACCCAGCCTCTGTTTAAAAGGCTTCCAAAGAAGGAGACTCCACCACACTCTGAGGCCGGGTACTCTGCTGTCCAACTGCTCTTACCATCAGGAGATTCATCCTAATGTTTAGGTGGAATCTCTTTTCCTATAATTTGAAGCCGTTGCTCCATCCTGTGTAGGACATCCATTTCATTCTCACTGTTCTCTGTAGTTGCTATTATTTTCCATTGCATCAACTTTGACTTGTAGTGAGCCCCTAAAAGAGAGAACTCCAGGAATCTAGGTTATTGATTGAATCCATCTGCCATGTGGTCTTTCTTTTCTTCTGCTGCCTTCCACTTTACTCTTTACTGTGTATAACTGAGTTATAAATAATTGCTGCGTGTCGTTTTTTTCCCAGCGAGTCATGGTATGTCCAAAGTATGGCAGCCTCAGTTTAGTCATCCTTTGACCCACCCCAAAACAGACCCACCCCTCAAAAAAAACATGGCTGAAAATGACAGTGGATCTGAGTCTGACATGGAGGTGTGGCCCACTGGGGGTGCAATGTATGTGCAAAAGTTAGCCCTTGCCCCCAGCACTGTTGCCCACCCCTAGTGTATGCTATTGTTTTCAACTTTAATACCAAAGGAGAAACAATGAGGGACTCATCTTGCAATTTATTCATTTATTTAAAAGATGTACATTTTTTACGGCTAGAAAGGCACTGCAAGCAGTTTGTGCAGTTGTGTGCCTTCAAGTTGTTTCCAACTTATGACAACCCTAGGGAGAACCTACCACAGGGTTTTCTGGGGGCTGAGAGTCTGTGACTCACCCAAGGTTACCCAGTAGGTTTCTGTGGCTGAGTGGGGAATCGAATCTTGGTCTCCAGGATCAAAGGCTCAAACCACTATACCATGCTGGCTCTTGAGAGCAGTTTATATATCAATAAAAACCAAACCATAACAAAAAAAACAGAAAGACAAGGCAAGACAAGACAATGGTATTCCGTGCCCTCAGTTTTACAGTTCCCAGTGACATGACACTAAAGGAAAAGGGGTGGGGTGGGGAAAGGAATACAAGAAAACTCCTATCATTGGTTCCTCATGTTATGAGATTTCTGAATGTGGTAGAGAAGCTGCTGAATGATAGTTGAGGGAAAACCTGGAAGATCTGAAGGGCTGATGGTGGCGCTTCTCATGTGCCACTCTTTAATATAGTACAGGTTGGTGAACATCACAGATGAGGTCTTCTTTGGTGATGGCCCCAATATTAGGGGCTTACATTTGGCTCGTTCAATCTCAGTCTTTAGGAGAACTTTAAGAGATCATTTATTGTCACCTGGCTGTCTTTCAAAATGTAGACAGCACATGTAATTTGCAGCAGGGTCGCCCTCCTCCCCAGTTACTGTACACCCATCTGATGTGCCCAGTTCTTCTTGTGTGGATCCCTTTTTGACATCCTAGAGCTGCTTATAAATGCTGTGAATAAAGCAGTAACTTGAATAACTTGTTTGCCTGCATCAAAACATGCCTTGCTACTGCTAACCATTCAGTGCTACATAAAAGGGGAATGGTCTTTGCAATGACCTGGAAAGAACATTTGCTGTTAGTAGTGATGAGAGATGAAGATATAAGTGAGGATTTCTTTAGCAGTACAGTCATAGGGAAGGGGTGTGTGTGTGTGTGTGTGTGAGAGAGAGAGAGAGAGAGAGAGAGATTGGGGGGTAAATGCAGTAACATTCACAGGCAAGTATTTACATAGAGTGGATGGTCGGTTATAAACAAAGATTATCAGAATAATATAGCAAGTGGGAAATCTTACGGTGTCCATCCTCAGAATGATTTTGCTCATAGGGGATTCTGGAATTTCTAAATCTAAAAAAGTAAGCCTTCAACCTCTATTCCTACTTTACAGAGACATGAGGATTGTGGAGAAAATGTATATTAATATGTAAAGGTCCAAACACCATTAAAATACTTCAAAATGCTGGCTTATCAGCCCCAGAGCTATTTAAATTTCTGATGGGTTGCTTAAATACCCTAAGTACCCCAGATTCCCTTGATGCTGGAAGCTAAGCAGTGTCAGACTTCGTCAGGATGTGGATGGGGGACTGCCAAGGAATACCAGGTACTGTAGGCTGTGTGTTAGAGGAAGTGAATAGCAAACTTCCTCTGAGTATTTCCTGCTGTAGGAAAGTGATGAGGTCACCATAACTTGATGGGGAACTTGAAGGCATACGCAAACACATTATTGTTATGTGACTTTGCCATCGTATTCCTCATTCTTTAACAAATGTAGAGAGGGAGAAACATGTCCTCTCACATAGTTATTCTGACTTGAGACAATCTGATTTAATAAAAGCTTTCATCCATCCAGGTCCACTGAGAGACTACTGATACTTTGGTCCTGTGAATTTACAGCAGCTGACAAAAGATGTCCCACAAGGTCAAAATGTGTAAGGGAAAATGAGTCAAGAACTAGAATGTGGCAGGTTTAAAATGTTCTGCTGGGACTCATTAGAAAGTTTGGAGGAAGGTGGGCAGCAGTAACATGTGAGATTTAAAAGGCCATGTACAGAGGACATCCAGCTTCACTCAGTAGTTCCAATGAATTTAGAAAGGCACTCTTATATTGAAACAAAAATCAAGAGTAGAGAGAAAATGGAATATCTTCTACAAAATCCTTTTTTTTAAATAATTTTATTAAGTTTCACCAATAAAAAAACATCATCTCAAATTGTACTTTTACATGTAATGTTTTTGTTCTTCCACTCTGATCTAGTTTTCATTTTCTAGATACCTACTCACATATAAAAAATTATGCCTCACAATTCCATGTTCATCTTACATGTTTGAGCTTGCATTTCTCTCATCAACTCCTGTTATGTTACAGTTATTCCTCTTTAATTTACCATAATTCAGACATTTTCACTTGGCAGTTCCCAGCAATTACCCATTACAATTTGCCATTCTGCTTTTATCTCATCGTCCGATTTCCCCTTTAATCTTTGTGAAACAATATCCGCATTTCTATTCTCAATAAATGCCCCCCACCATTGTTCAGTTGTGGGCATTTGCTGAGACTTCCACAATTTGGCATATTCAGTTCGCGCTGTCGTTATCATGTACAATATTAATCTCCAATGCCTCTTAATATTAGTATTCTCAAGAACATTTGTCATGTTTAACAAATAAAATTCAGGTTTTTTTACAAATTGAACCTTCAATATTTCACACATCTTTTTATGTATTTCAGTCCAATATTTCTTTGCCTTGGGACATGACCACCACATATGAAATATTGTTCCCACCTCTTTCTGACATTTCCAACACATTCCCGTACCTGTATTGTAAATCTTTTTTAACTTTTCTGGTGTCATGTACCATCTATGAAACATTTTAAAATAGTTCTCTTTGAGATTCTGAGCCACTGTAAATTTTTGTGTCCTTTTCCAGCTCTGTTCCCATTCATCTAATTGAATTGAATGCCCAATATTCTGCGCCCACAAAATCATTGCAGATTTCACAGTCTCCTCTTGTCTCTCCTGTGTTAATATTTCTTGATATATATGGGCTAACAGATGCGGTGGATTGTCAAAGATCCATTTAATCACTCCTGTCCTTTCTTTGGATTTCATTCCATAGGTTTTCAAGTCCATCTGGAATCTCTCATTTAGCTGCCTATACGGAAACCAACTTAATGGCAGTCCTTCCTGTTCCAATTTTTCTCTTGATTTGATCTTATAAGCATTTGTCATTGTTTTCTCTAATATATCCTCATATCTCAGCCATTTCTCTGTTGCCTTCCATCTTCCAAAGAAAGCTTCTTGGGGGGATACCCACATGGGTAGCTGCCTTATGTTTTTACTCTTATATTTATTCCATATCTTCAGAAGCGATTTTCTGATATAGTGATGCGAAAAATCTTTGTCAATTTTAGCTTTATCATAAAACATGTAGGCATGCCATCCCATCCTCAGGTCTGCTCCCTCCAGTGCAAGCATTCTTGTATCTTGTAAGTTAATCCAGTCTTTTAGCCATATGAATGCTGCAGCTTTGTAATATAATTGAAAATCCGGTACTCCCATTCCTCCCCGTAGTATTTGGTCTGTCATAATATTCCATTTAATTCTTGGTTTTTTCCCTTGCCATATAAATTTGGTCAAGTCTTTTTTCCACTGTATAAAAGGTTTACTGTTTGTTATTATGGGGAGATTCTGAAACAAAAAAATTCATCTTTGGAAGAACATTCATTTTAATAGTCGCTATTCTCCCCAACATGGACAATTTCATGGAAGTCCACCTTTCCAAGTCTTTAATTATCTCTTTCCATTTTTTCTCGTAGTTATTTTGAAACAGCTCATTATTCCTTTTTGCTATCCAGACACCTAGATATTTTGCTTTTTGTACTTTATTAAATCCAGTTGCAAGTACTAATTCGTTCTCCTCCTTGTCTGTCATGTTTTTCATTAACAAAGCTGTTTTTTCTTTATTTACCTTGAATCCTGAAAATTCTCCGTATTCTTGTATTATTCCAATAAGATTTTGTATGCTTCTCTTAGGATCTTCAAGAAACAGAATCAAATCATCAGCAAATGCTTTAAGTTTGTATTGATAATTCTTTATTTGGACTCCTCTTATAGCATTATCTTCTCTTATGTTGTTATTTAATATCTCCATTGTCAATATGAATAATAAAGGGGACAGAGGACATCCCTGTCTTGTTCCTCTGTTCAATTCAATCTGCTTAGTTCTATCTCTGTTAATAACCAATCGAGCTCTTTGTTGGTTATATATTGCTTCAACCCATGAAAGAAATCTATCTCCAGCTTGCATTTGCTTCATTACTGTTTTCTAAAATGGCCAACTGATCGTATCAAAAGCCTTCTCTACATCAACAAATATCATGGCTATTTTCTTCTCATTATGCTTTTCATAATATTCAATTATATTCAATACTGTTCTTATATTATTTCTTAAATATCTTTTTGGTATAAAACCATTCTGATCTTCATGAATAAGCTCAGCCAAAATCTTTTTAAGTCTCGTTGCAAGGGTTGAAGCAAAAGTCTTATAGTCTATATTCAAAAGTGAGATTGGTCTATAATTTTTGACATCTGTTAAGTCTCCGCCTTCTTTAGGAATTAGCACCACATTTGCCTCTCTCCGGGTGTCCGGTACTCCTTCTTTTATCGAAATACTTTTAAAGAGGTGTCTGGAGAATGTTCATTTAACTATGCCCATCTCTGAACACCACAGTTTAAGAAGGTTACTGACAAGTTGACATACGGTTCAGAGGAAGTTCACCAAAGTGGCTAAAAGTCTGGAAGCCAAACTCTGTGAGATTGGGGCCATTTCTACACTACACTCTTATAGCACGATTATTCCACTTTCAACATCCTATGGAATCCTGGGGTTGGCAGCCCCTCCCTAAACTGCAAACCCCAGATTCTATAGGATGTTGAAAGTGGAATAATCGCGCTATAAGAGTATAGTGCAGAAATGGCTTCAGTTGAGGGAGTTTGATGTGTTTAGCCTGAAGGAAGAAGAAAAGATTGAGAGGAGATATGATAGCTATCTTCAACTGTCTGAAGGGCTGTCATAGAGAAGTTGGATTGATCTTGTTTTCTGCATGGGACCCTGACCAATCATCTCAAGTGATAAAAAAGGAGGTCTTAACTAAACATTAGGGAAAACTTTCTGACAGTAAGAGCTGCTAGACCTTGGAAGAGATCCCTGTCATGGGGGGTTTTTAACCAGAAATTGGATAGCTACCTCTGAGGGACACTTTAGCGGTGGATTCCAGCAATAGCAAGGAGATGGACTGAATGGCCCATGATGTTCCATTCAACTCTATGAATCTGTGACCACAGCTTATAGCACTTGAGTACATGATGGTAAGACGCATGGAAGAATGAGTTAGAAAGTGGTCCCATCCCTGGTATCTTTCTCCTCTTCCTCTTCCTTCTCCTTTTGTCTCATGTTGGGACTGAAGATGGCTTACAGAATATTAGCTTTTTCTGTTCCCTTGATAATTTATGGGTGTTGAGTTGGTCCAGCATTAGTAGTAGCAAGTTTCATTTTTTTTTCTTCCCTACAGCACATAGAACGATCCAGCTACTCCTTCCTGTGTCCTACCAAAGTTATATCATTAACAGTTCAAGAAGGCAGTGAAACCTGAATCCTATTGGGTAGTCCCATCTAGAGTAAACCCACCAAATCAATTTTTGCATGGTGAGTCAACATATAGATAAATTCTGTTGATAGATCTACTTCAGGTGGGACTGGGGTGTAGCGTGGGGTGATGAGAGCATTGCTCCTGCAAACAAGATTTTTGCCTCCCTAGGTACAATTTTCCTTCAGTCTCCATATTTCTGGCATTGCAGTAATTTAAAACTTCAGTTGAACATTTACAAATAGAGTTTAGGCATCCAAAGAAAAAGTTCAGGCAAAGTGATCAAGGCAAAGTGAACACAGCAAATACAGTGGGCCCTCCACTTTTGTTGGTTCACCACTTGCAGATTTGATTATTTGCAGATGATTTTATTTGTTTAATTTATTTATTAAAAAAAATATTTCCCTCTAGGAATCTCTAGGTCCTGGAGTGTGACTCTGTAGTTCATTTCTGTTGGAAATGGACCATAGAATCATGTTGGAGGAACTAGAGATTCTTAGAAAGAACACTTCTCTAGTCATTGCTAAGTCCTCCAGCATGACTCTGTAGCCCACTTCCAACAGAGGTTGACCATAGAATCACTCTGGAGGATCTAGAGATTCTTAGAGACGTATTCTCAGGTTTAAAAAAAATAGTCTTCATGATTTTAATTTTTATTCTTGTTTTTCCACTTTTGTGGGAGTCGTGCACCCCTAACGCCAGTGAAAGTGCAGGGCTAACTGTAGAAGGGTTCTAAGCGTGGTTGATTTGCAGCATCTCACTTTCTAAAATGCTAAACATTTGGGGACTGAAGGAATTTTTTTTTTCTTTTTGGAGGAGGGGGAGAGAATTCTCATTTGGAAGAACAATGCGCTCATTTTGTCCCCATAACTGCGACCATATATGTGACTAACAGCATGATACAGGCAAGAACAGCACTAAAAATGCACTCACTGTTGAGGAACCAGAATCTTACAGGAGAATTCTGTGCTAACCAGTTGTTTCAATATTGTGTTTCATTTCTTTTTTGCTTCTTTCTCACCTTCTTAAATAAGAACTGGTTTCTTCCTTCTGTCTCCTTGCTATGGCTTTCTTCCTTCTCTTTTGCATTTCTCACCTGACATCCTTCCCCAAGATTAAAAGGGTTCTTGGAGTTACGTGACAAGTCTGAAATCCTTCTGATGTGAGTGTCCTGAGTCTAGATTTGATCAGAAGTTATTTCTGTTCTTTTTATAGTCAAATATTATCTATCTGTCTATCTATCTCTCTGTCTGTCTAGAGGGATACCTACCAATGCAGAATTAGGAATCTGCTATTAATCCTGGCAAATAGAAAGGAGGAGTAGAGATGGAATGAAATATATATATATATATATATATATATATATTCAAAAAATGGTGGGAAAATATGTTTCTTGAGCATTGAGAAATCCTGATGAGAGGAATCCAGGGCTAGTGAGAATTTTTCAGAGTTTTGCATGGAAAACAGCATTTTCAGTTCAGGAAACAGCATTTTCTATGGAGAAAACACTGCTTCCTGCACAGAAAATGTTGTTTGTTTTACAAAAATACCATATGCAATTTTTGTGTAGAATAAATATCAAACTGCAAATAATATTTGAAAACTTCACCATTTTCTAGTACTTTTGCACAGTAAGAATACTAAGTGCAACTCTGAGGACCCCCAAGAAGACCTCTCTGGCTGCCAGCTCCATCAATCAATCAATACAATTGGGGAGCAATTTTCAGGCAATTTTTTGCCCCCAAAGAGCCCCAAACTGCCTTAAAATGTAGAATTTTTCATCCTCTAATCCTGCAAATACCCAAACCTCTCCAAAACACACACACACACACACACACACACACACACACACACACACAGAGCGAAACATAGGCTGTCAACTGGCCAAAATGGCAGATGGAGGTCACATCACATCTCTTCAGGTATGCTGAAACTAACTTGTGATGCCCATCAGATGGGTACAGGGAGGAAAAATGGCCCCCACCTCCTGTGCAGTTGCTGAACCCTAGTTTAATAGTTATGTAGAAGGGGAATTTCAGCAGGTATCACTTGTCTCTGATCTTGTCAACCATTAAAGGTACAAAATGCCTGTCCTTATTTCTCCTGGCAACCCTACCTTCCACGTCTGGTAGTGTTTACTGTCCACGCTGCTCCTTTTTCCAGCTGTTGAGTCAGTGAATGAGTGAAGCGTGCCTCTGAGATTCCATCTTTGATCCAACCAGCTGGGACAAGAGGGAACTCCTAAAGCTGAACACTTCCTCAGGCTTGAAAGGGACCAGCTCTGGCCCCAGAGAGGGCTGTCTTTGGCCTTGCATGGCTACTAAGCATGATCTACCACAATGTAAAACCAATGCTTCAATGAGGGAGCTTTTGCAAGTGGACCCTTCGAAGGGGGATACGCTCCATAAACCAAGTCATGTGGTCTTGAGTCATGGTGGCTATCTGTTCAGAAGCAGTGTGCCACTAAATAGCAACTGCTGGGGACAACAGTGCAAGAAGGCTGTTGCCTTCCTGTCTTGCCTGTGAACTTACCAGAGGGGTATGATTGGCTGTTTTTGGAAACAAGACACTGGATGAAATGGACTTTTGGCATAATTAGTAGGACTGGTTCTGACATTCATTCATTCATTTATTTATTTGCTTATTTTGTTGTTTGTTTTCATGTGCCTTCAAGACAACTTACAGTTGACTTATGATAACTCTATTGTAGGGTTTTCTTTTCTTTTTTTTTTATAAATCATTTTATTCAAATTACACATATAAAGCAATCAAATGTTGCTGTTATTTTCCATGAATTATTTCTTGATTCTTCCAAACTGATCTAGATTTCATTTTCTATATCTCTTAACATACTTATATCATTGTACCACATTTTACTGCTATTGTTACATGTTGGTTCTTGCATTTCCATCTCCACATTCCAGCTGCATGATATCCGTACAATAGTCATCTCAATAATCATTAATTATTAATATCTAATACCATGAATTATACATTTCCGTCTGACGATACCCAGCAATTACCCACAATTTGCCATTCTTTTTGAATTTCATCGTCTGATTTCCCTTTTAATCTTTGAGAAACCATGTCAGCGTTTTTGTTTTCAATAAGAGTTCCCCAGCTTTGCTCTATTGTAGGTATTTGCTGTGTTTTCCATAACTTTGCGTATTCAATACGAGCAGTTGTTATCATATATAATAATATTCTCCAATATTTCTTTATACTGGTACCTTATTGTAGGGTTTTCTTGGTAAGATTTCTTCAGCGGAAGTTTGCATTGCCTGCCTTTGAGGGTGAAAGTCTGACCAATGGGGTTTCCATGGCTGAGTGGGGATTTGTAACCTTATCTCCTCGAGTCCTAGTCTAATGCTCAAACTACTTCACTTGCTGGCTAGTGATTTGATTTACTTTTTTCATTTCACCTTTTTCCCAGCAGGAGATCCAAAGTAGCTTGCAGTCTACGTTAAACATAGCCAAAACAATATTGTAACCTCCAACCGTCCTGATTTGGCAGGAATACTCCCAATCAATCCTTGGTCCTTCCACTTTTTCAGCTGCTTTTAAAATGTCCCAGTTTCTCTCCCCTCCTCTCATTCTCCTCTTTTGTCCTCTGCTTATTTCATTTGATGCAAACTGACTTCATAGTTCAAAAGTAGTTTGCACTCAGTTAAGTTAGCAAGGCAGAGGAGAGAAGAGGCAGAATCTTCCCCTCCCAGTATGGTAAGGCAAAAGCAAACTGCTGCAGCCTCTCCTAGCTTGTGTTTTCTTCCCCACTAATTGTTTTTGCCCCCTTGTTCACATTTTGATGTTGCATGGCCATGTGTCCGATGTTCTATCTGTGAAATGCTAGGCGGCTTTGGTATAGTGGCTGTAGCATTAGACTACAACCCTTGAGACCAGAGTTCAGTTCTCTGCTCAGTCATGGAAAGCCACTGGGTGACCTTGGGCGCATCACACACTCTCAGCCCCACAAACCGCCATGATAGGTTCACCCTAAGGTTGTCATAAGTCAGAAACGACTTGGAGGCACATAGCGACAATGCGACATATAGGACAAATGTTAACAAAATAAACAAACAATCAAATTACGTTACAGTGGTGAAAATGCAGCTAAAACATAGTAAAAACATAAAAACATAGCACACTCCATAAAAAGACTCCACCACAAAAAGTTAAGATCCAAAGGACTACATCAATATGCAAGTCATTACCTACCCATGAAAGAGAACAGAGAGAGGACTAACTGAGAAGACCATTGGGAAGGAAGTTCAAAAGTCTAGGAGCAGCCAGTGAGAAAGCCTCTATATTCTTGTGAACCAGTTTAAGAAGCACAATGACTGTCTCAGCATCATCATCACCCTTGATCCCAATGAGGCAACATTGCCATTACAGAGGTATTGAGTCAGTTCACTTTGAAATGACCTTGTGTTGAATTAGGGATCCTTCACTTCAATCTAATAACAAAAACAGCAAAAGCAAAATATTAAAACCCAAGGCAGGCTAGTCTCCAGAATGAGACTGAATTTTTCATTTCTCTCTTGCACAATGGTTATGAATATTTGATATTTGGAGGTGTCATTTATTTGTATATTTTTAGCTGCATGCACTCATGGAATGCCTACCGCTGTGTTCTCCATGGCCTTGTTTCTAGAATTATATATTTGGGGCCTGCTTTCTTTACTCAAATAAAAGCCCTCTGAACCTGTAACCAAAATCCTAAATTGTGCCTGTATACACTCTTGTTGTTACACAGTGGTTGCTCTGTGTCACCTTTCTGCTGAATACCAACACTGGTAAGTGACTGTGTATCTGTCAGTGCCCTTGCTTATGGTCCCATTGTACATTTGGGAAATGCATGGTGCCTGTTTCTGCAGACTTAGTGAAGAAACTAGTGCAATGAAAGTGTTTCACAAATACGTACACATCATCCAAGAATGAGCGAATTGCATGGATATCTAGAAAGGGATGCCTACCAGTGTAGAATTAGGGATCCACTAAGAATACTGGCAAATGGAAAGGAGGTGTAGGGAAAAGGGAAAAATATTACAAAATATTTTTAATAAAATGGAGGAAAAATATGTTTCTTGAGCATTGAGAAACTCTGAAGGGAAAAATCCTGGACTGGTAAGAATTTTTGCAGATTGGGACTTATCCTATATAGCATTCGTATGTGGTGTTTTGCATGGAAAACAGCATTTTCAGTCCAAGAAACAGCATTTTCTGTGCATAGTAGTCCCAACTTGAGTAGATCTATTCAATCATTTGTCGATGGGTGAGTCAACACATAGGCAAATTCAGTTGAATCAATGGCTCTTCTCTAGTCTGGGTAAACAATAGGATGTAGGCCCATGTAAAATGATTACCTTTTTGTAATTCTGGTCCATGCAGCCATGAAGTGAATATTTCTATTATTCAATGGCCAAAAAAGTACAACTGCATGTGTAAGGAAGCTTATTTGATGGACCCTGTCTTTCCACGTGAGCCTGTCCAAGCTCTGCAGGGGAGGCACTTTTTTGTATCCCACCATCTTCAAAGCCACAGCTAGTGGGGGCACGGGAGAAGGCCTTCTCTGTGGCTGCCCCCATAGTCTGGACCCCCCTCTTGGGAAGTTAGAATGCCTCTTCCTTTGGTTTCCTTTGGTTTCCAGATTAAAGCCTTTCTTTTCTAGCATGCTTGGGAAAACCGATTTGGACAAAAATGACTTTTAATAGTGTGCTACTGTTTTTGATCTGTTTTAAAATAAGCTTTTAACAGGTTTTAATTCTGCTGTTACTTAATACTGTTTTAATTTTGGTTTTGTGTGTTTTACCTATATGAGTTTAATGTATTTTGTCTCTTGTAAGCCACCTTGAATCCCAGCCTGAAACAAAGGCAGGATATAAAGGAAGTGATGGATGGATAGGTATGTGTATAACACACCAACAGGATTCCAGCCTGTATTTCTACTCTTGTGAAGTCCACTGATCTCTTTTATCTTAGGCAATTTCCACACTACACTGTTATAGTGCTATTATTCCACTTTCAACATCCTGTGGAATTCTGGGGTGTGTAGTTCACCGAGGTCAAAGAGCTCTCTGGCTGAGAAATCTAAAGGCCCCTCCATAAACTGCAAACCCCAGGATGCCATAAGATGTTGAAAGTGGAATAATAGCGCTATAACAGGATAGTGTGGAAATGGCCTTTAACTGAAAAGGAATATGGTTTAAGATGTCTGTGATCATAAACTCTACAGTATTTTTTTTCTTGCAGCAAATGCTCAGAACTGGTGACCAGAGTACTCAGTCAGGATCTCAGAAGCTACCCATCAGACCTCTGATCACCTTCAGTATTAGCTCATTGTTAAATATTGGCACCATTAAAAAGAACAACTAGCTATTTCCAAAGGGTGTCTCATGTATCAAAAAGTGACAAAGAATGTCATGGCATCCTAAAGACTAGCAGGTGTTACTTGGTACAAGGTTTCAGTGACTGCAGCCCATTTCAGCAGCTGCAGAGAGTAGTGTTTACATGGGCAAATTATAATGCGCATGGTTGCAGAGGTAAGTTGAATATAATACAAAAAAGCAATCTTCAGATGCTACCGTTTGCTGTCATTTTGCAGCAATAATCTGATTCATTCTTTGTAGGATATGGAGAGCAGTCTCTGCAGAAAATAATGAAGAGTTACACATCTAACCTCAGAAATGACAATATTCGAAAGCTGGGGCAGGGGGCACTTCAGGATATTCTGGCCAAATTCTGAGTACTTGTTGTGTGCCTTCAAGTCATTTCATAGTTATGGTGACCCTAAGACAAATGTATCATGGGGTTTTCTGGGGGCTGAGAGTGTGTGATGCTCCTGAGGTCACTCGATAGGCTTCCTTGGCTGAGCGGGGAGTCAAACCCTGGTCTCCAGGGTTGTAGTCCAAAGTTCAAACCGCTATACCGTGCTGGCTCTTATCTGTGTACTACACTGGTGTAACTGTTGGTGTAGGCAGTGGCAGCAGGAGCAAAAGAGTATCAGCTATTGCAGTTGTGAAGGAAGGAGGTTGATTGGAGCCAGCAGATTTGGTCCGCCTTTCCTTTGCACCCCTGCACAACCTTAGCAAAAAATGAAACCTCTGGCATAGTACACCAACAGGACTCCAGCCATTATCTGTGGTCTTAAGGAAGCAATTTTGGAACAAAAGCATTTCAAAGACAAATTCCAATATGAAACAGCTGAAGATGAAATCAAGCAAAGGTCCAACGCTATCTCCTGTGACCTGAGCAGGGATTATTTTTTTAAACTATACTGATGATAATAATCTCGTCAGCGTAAGGATGTCAACCTGCAAATGGCTGTCTGTTAATGAGATTTGCGCAGGCAATGATCACACTTTGTTCCTTTTTGTGTTACGTTGCCTCTACCTCACTGATTATGATCCCCCACCCACCCACCAAAGTGTACATATAATGATCTGCCAATGGAGGCAACACTCTATGCATCTGCTGAACTGGGCTCCAGTCCAAGTAAGTGGATGCCAAATAGAATTTGCTAGTTTTTGAGGGACCACAAGACTCTTTGTTACATTACCTTTGTAATGAATTGAAACAAATTCCATTGCCTATTTTCTTTTCATCTTGAGATTGCAGCATTTTTATTAGGGGAAGCTGAGTTAGGCAGCTCTCAGATGGCTTCCTTTTCTCACTTGTGGTGCTGTTCTGCAGGTGAAGTTTGACAATAGCCTCTGGTTTTCTTGCTTGCTTTACATGTTTCCTTGAGGCTAGGGGTGCAGTGAGATTTTGCCAGTCTGGAGGTAAATGTAGCTGCTTCTCTCTCATTTTTTCTCTCTCTCTTTACATAATACCAGAGACTAGGACATTGGTTCTTCAGATGGGGATCTGTGCTATTTTTTCTGTGTCTCTCCCATGCCTCACAATCATGGCTTGTCATACCGGTTTGTTACATATGCTACTGAACAACAGGGTGAGTGATTCAAGGTGTCTTCCCACTTTTCTAAGGGTTCCCACTGGTGCAGCACTAAAAGGCAATTGTTTGAGATGTTTCCCTCTCCCATCCTTTATCTCCTGTGACAACCCAGCTATGTTTTTATTATCACTCATTTTGTGGAGAGCATTGCTGAAATATGGTTCTCATTAGTATTGTGGAGCATGGTGAGATTTTCAGGGGAAAGTCTGTAGCACAGTGGTAGAGCAAAATGCTTTGTATGTGGAAGTTCCCACGTTCAAAGTCTAGTGTCTCCAAGTACAACCAGGAAAGACTCTGGCTCTGAAAAGCCACTATCAATCAGTGTAAACAAGACTGAGTTAAATGGACCAGTTATCTGACCCTGTACAAGACTTCTTTGCATGTTCCTTGCTGGTTGTTTTCCCCGAGTCTATCCGTCTGTGATGCATTCTTCAACCATTTCTGCAGTACATTGTTATAGTGCTATTATTCCACTTTTGAACATCCTATGAAATCCTGGGGTTTGCCATCTAGGGAGGGGCATTTAGAATTCTCAGCCAGAGAACTCTTTGGCCTTCAGTAAACTACAAACCCCAGAGTTCCACAGGATGTTGCAAGTGGAACAATAGCACTATAACAGTGTAGTGCAGAAATGGCCTTCCTCTTTTCCTACTGCCTTCTAGCTTACCAATCATTATTGTCTTTTCTAGTGAGTCATGCTTTCTTATTATATGGCCAAAGTACAACAGCCTTAGTTTAGGGATTGTGCAGGCTTGATTTGCTCTAGGACCCATTCATTTGTCTTTTTAACAGTCAGCGATATCCATAGAACATTTATCCAGCACCACATTTCAAAGGAATTGATTTTCTTCTTATCTACTCTACTCTAGTTGAGACTAACCAACACTGATTATTTGTGATGTTTTAAAAAGTTGATTTTCTGGGTTAAATTACTAATAGGAATTTCACTAGATTGTAATGCCAAAAGTTACACCAAATAACCATAGGTTCATATCTTTTTCCCACTAACCTGGACACTCTTTTAGGGCAGTATCTTGGTAACTGAGAGGCAAATCATGTTTTATATCCATGTTATCCATGTTATGGGAATGGGAATATCACGCTTTTCTTCGAAGGCCTTGGGCATCCCAGTTCCCTATTCGTGTCATTTCTTTCCTTGACATCTTTGATAAAGATTTGGTGCCCCTAACAAAATGACGGTTGCCTTACTGCCCAACAACATCAGGTATGTCACGCACCTCAACAGCACCAATTCCATGGATTTACTGTAGTGAGAGAGGACAATAAGAACCTACTTTAGGACATTTATCAGGTGAAACAGGTTGCAGGAAAGACCGTATGAAATCAGAACTGCACCCACAATAAGGCCTCTTAATAAGAAAGAAGGCCCGGATCAAGGCAATCCAGAAAGTGAACTGTTACACAAAGAAGTTTCAGTCTCATCATATTCACAACTGGACAAAGAGAATTTTTTCCTTATTTCACAGATCCACTATATATAAGTAAAGGTGCACTTTCTATGCTGCAAGGATCCAGTGCTTTCTTGTGACATACCACTAATAAGAGTGTATTACCCTAAGAGGTGAGGGATGTTGGGATCCACCTGCAATGCCAGTGTCTTCTTAGAATTTGGGGGAATTATAGCTCAAAGGAGGCCGGGGGGGTGGTAACAGCAGGATATTTTCATCTAATTATGCCAGTACTAACTATAAAGAGGACTCCAGTTAAAAATTAAGCAAGGTATTTTATTTGGATTGACAGATCCACAAGAAATCAGGCACTTTCAAGAACCATACAATGCTATCAGACAGTCAGGCAAGAAAGGCTGGATAGAGAGAGATTGGGTAGAAAGGGTGATAGTTACCATTCCTGAAGAAGTGGTCGCAGAGGAGTGGCTCAGACAGTGTCTGAGGGTAGCAAGGATAAACAGCAGTCTAGGCACCAGATATTGCACCCAACTACTACAAAGCTAGGGTTTATATACCTTATTTCTTACTTGAAGGGAGTATGTAGGCAAAGTGGTAATAGCTTTCTCACAGGAATGATAAAGGAGTCTGGAATGGACTGATTGTCTTAACTCAAGGTGACAAAACATTGGTGGGAGTCATGAAAATCTCTTAATGTTTGGTCGGACAGGGAGTATAGGGAAGATTTCCATAAAGTGAGATCATGGAATAGTCCTTGATTGCTTCACCTGGGCAGTTTCACCTTCCATTGTATTCAGGTGTGCATGGCGACTGAGGTGTTGAAAGGATTGGCATAAACCCACTAGAGTCGGGGTTTCCCACTGAATCCTCTCTGAACTTATGACCTGACCACCTCTCAGGTCAGCCTGACCTGGCAACATGCTCTTCAGTTTGCCTTTGATTATGTTTTCTGGCCATAAATATGTTCAATAATGAAAATAGCACATCCTGCAGGATGGGAAGTGTAGATTATGGTAACAAGTGGCCCATGCTGGATCATTCTGAATTTGCTCTTGGTGGATCTGTGGCAACCACAAGCATCCTGAACAAGGTTTAAGTCATGTTGTGATGTTGCATCATAGGATACAAATGAAGCATACAAAAAAGAAAAAAAATGGGACCCTGACTCAGTGACTCAGAAAACAGCTCAGTACAGCTATGGATTTGGAAGGTTATCTATTTTGACTAGGGTCCAACTGAATCTTAATCAAGGTTTCTAGATTGGAAGGTTCATGCCTCCCATTGACTCTAATTGGAAATGACAGGACAGTTATAATTTCTCTCCCTGTTTGTCCACATTGGATAAAATTACAGACACAGTAACCCCCTTCGGAGATGGAACTGCTGATAATTAAAAAATTTTTTTGGCAGAACTGGAAGAATTGTGCAAGAAATAGTTACCTCTTAAGAGGGAGCTGAGCTTTCTAAGTTCCACCACACATCTAACCATCTGGTTAATGACCGTCTTGAGTATTGCTGCCTTATGGGACTGGTTCACAAAAATGTGAAACACTGAGGAAACTGGATAGAAATAAGATTGGCAAGAAATTTTGTAAATGTGATGGTACTATAGGTGGTTCCCCTGATTAGGATAGAAGCAATAGGTTATGATAGAAAGCTAACTGTGAAAAAAGATCCAGATGAGTATTGACAATTTGGCAATAGGTATGTTATTTCTGTTAATTTCATTAAGTTCTGATTTTTATGTACTAGCCCATCCCTGCATAGAATTTTCTAACTTGGAACAGTATCGTCATCCTCATCATCACCATCTATATATCCCTTTTCCCAGAAAACCAGAATTCAATGCAGTATCTCTTTCTAATTCTGAAAAGAATAAGGATAAGACAGAAATATCCTTTAAAATTTTTGATTTATATTTCATTCATTCATTCATTCATTCATATAGGAATATAGAAATAACTCAGCGTATGCTGATATATTTAGTAGAGGAAACCAAATGGAAAGGATAACAATTACAGTAACAGAAGTACGTTAAAGTAAAAATGATACGATACTGGAATTATTCCTCAATTAACAACAAATTAAATTAAGCAGTAGAGATACAGTTTTGATTATATATTTGTTAACAATGCTGAAGGAATACAATATACAGTTAAACAACTAACATTTGGAGGGAAGGAAGTTGGTAAGGGGAAGAACTACTGAACAAGAGGATACAAAATATTGAAGCTAAGGTTAATGTGCATGTTAAAACGTTTATGGCCATAATGCACTATATAATGTTGTGCTCTCTATATTATGTCATGTTCTTCTACAAATTATTATTTTTAATAAAAATATTTTGAAAAAAAAAAAAGAAACAGATGCAGTATAGATAAAACATACAAAGGCTGACATTAAAATATGGGCCTAAATCCTATTGTTAGTCCCAATTAGAGTAGAGCCATTGAATCATGTGGAATTACCTATGTCTGGACTCACCATTCAAGCACTGATTGAATGGGCCTGTTCTAGTTGGGACTACCCAAAAGAGGTCCAGCCATGTAACCGCAGACTCTTAAAGGGTGTCTAATTATTTGTCACTGCCTTCAGCTTGCCTCTTTATTTACTGGGATTGCAGACACAGTGTCTGTGCATTCCCCATTGCATAATGAAGTAATAAAAGAAGTACTCTGACGAGTCCCAAATGCAAAAGAGAAAGAGAGAAAAAGGGAGGGAGGGAGAAGCAGTTCTTTACTGGAACCAGGAGAAATTATTCTCTTGTAACAGGACAATAGCCACTGTGTGTAGTGGTTCCTGTGATAGGTTCACCTTGGGGTTGACATAAGCTGGAAATGACTTGAAGGCACATAGCAACAGCATAGAATCATAGAATCATAGAAACATTGAGTTGGAAGAGACCACAATGGCCATCGAGTCCAACCTCCTGCCATGCAGGAACAAAGACTCAAAGCCCCCCCAGCAAATGGCATCCAGTCTCTGCTTAAAAACCTCCAAAGAAGGTGATTCCACCACACTCCAGGGTAGCATATTCCACTGTTGGGTGGCTCTGATTGTCAGGAAGTTGTTCCTGATGTTTAGGTGAAATCTCTTTTCCTGTACTTTGAATCCATTGCTCCATGTCCTAGTTTCTGGAGCAGCAGAAAACAAGCTTGCTCCATCTTCAACATGACATCCCTTCAAATATTTACACATGGCTATCATGTCTCCTCTTAATCTTCTTTTTGTCAGGCTAAACATACCTAGCTCCCTAAGCCTCTCCTCATAGGACATGGCTTTCAGACCCTTCACCATTTTGGTTGCTGTCCTCTGGATACATTCCAGCCTGTCAATATCCTTGCAAACAAGCAACAAACAAGACAATTGGAACACATGGCTTTTTTTATTGTTGATTATGTTGGGGAAATTGAGAGATTTTTAGTAATAAGTCTCCCAATCAGCAGAGTATTTTGTAATGCATAGGAGGAAGTTAAACAAATTACCAGTCCCTCTGTCATGTCTACATCAGAGCAGGCAGTAATTCACAAACAGCACAGCTCCTACTCACAAGGTGAGAATCAAAGAATGTCCAAACAGCAAGGCAGCCTAGAGCAAACAAATCCAAAGGGGCAAATCCAAAGCGTAGTCCAAACAGGCTGAATTCTAAGACAACCAGATAGAAGAGCACAGTACAGAGTTTCAGGACCAAAGAGACCAGTTGCTGACTCTGGGAGGAAAAGCCACCTGGAGCCCTCTTTTATCTATGGCTGCTGTTGCCACAGGTGTTCCTTCATTAGGGCTCGCTACTGCTTGAACGGGCCGAGCAACACAAGCCCTCCCTTTCATGGTGTCTCTGCTGCAAAGTAGGTGTGTCAGTTATGTCTTCCTCTATTTGTTCCCTTGGCTTAGACCCTTGTTGTTGTTGTGTATTATCTCCCTCTGGACCAGTTTCTGGGGTCACTTCAGCCTCTGGGGAAGCCTCTGCCTCGGAGTCAGAATCCTCCTCCTCACTGCCACAGTCTCCAAGGCAGGGCATGACACCCCACTTTATCATCTCCACCCCAGGAGACACTTAATCTAGCTCAAAATAAAGACAAACATTTGGTTAAAAACTATGAAATGTTTACTCATAAAATCTTGTGCATAGTCTGCACAGGTTCAGTTCTTGAAGAAAGTAAGATGAAATTAAGCACTCACATGCTTACAGGGAAGCATGCTTGCAAGAGGATCAGAGACCACATGCTTGGAGAGAAGCAGAAGAACAAAAGGGGAAGAGGAAGAGAACATGCAAGGGGAAGTGGGTGTTGACCAAACAACAGGAAGTTTACTCTAAGCAGTCCCCTCTATGTCTACAATAGACATGCAAACTAGCTAGCCAGTTAATTAAAACGTGCAAAGATTGCCACTTCCAACAGATTAATAGGGATGTATAGGGATTAATAGGGACCATTTCATCCCCACATGACAGGAACAATAATTAAAGTTGTTTTCTCTCCAATGTGAGAGAAAACAAATATGTCTGTAGTATTCTCCCCATATTGAAATGTCCCAAAGTGCTGGAATTACTTTGAAGAGAAATGTTCTCTTGTGCAGAAAATCTCTCTTCTGTGCTGGAAACAAATTTTATGTGCTGAAACAATTTTCTGTGCAGGGAAGTTATTTTCTGTATAGAAAAATATTGGGTGAGGGAAGGTTGGTGTGAAAACATATTTTTTCTCCACTGGATAATTCCTGTGCAACCTTTGGAGATGTCAAATACCAGGAGAAAATGGCACAAAATTTTCCCTGGTGTATTATTATTCCTGACTATCAGGAAACCTATGTTTCAACCCAGGAACAAATAACTCTGATTTTTTTTTATTCTTATTGATGAATATGAAGAAATATAACCAGCTCTCTTTTCATAGTCCCTAGGGCTTTGTTTTGCTAAGATAGGTAGATATTTTCTGATGGCTGAGGGAAATTAAGAACAGCATAGATGGCCTTTAAAAAAAAAGATAATATGTTCATTAGCTGCCATTAACGTCAGTCACAGCTCTGACAGGAATTCTTGTCTACTAATTCTAACACAGCTGTAGTTAAGGTGTGATGTGCTTAAACTGATTATATAAAATTAATTATGAGGGTCAATGAAAAACCTTGGCCATTTCCGCACGAGGCTGTTATAGTTCTATTATTCCACTTTCAACATCCTATGGAATCCTGAGGTTTGCAGTTTAGGGAGGGGCCTCAAAGGCCCCTCCCTAAATTGCAAACCCCAGGATTCCATAGGATGTTGAAAGTGGAATAATAGGACTATAGCAGTCTAGTGGGGAATTGTCTCATTTTATTACCTTGTGGATATCCTTTTCTCTCTCTCTCTCTCCTCTCTCACTTTTTAAAAGATTTTTAAGTGAAAGCCCTTTTTTGCCAAATGACTGCAAACTCCTGAAATTTCATCCTTTTATGCATTCAGAGGTATCACCCTTCTGGTCCTTTCCTTATTTTTTTTTCTCCCTCATCTAGCCATCTGTTTTGTAGTTTCTTCTCAAGGTTAATCTATTTCAGGTTACAGACTGAATACCAAGAGGTGACTCAGCGTATATCTTGTCAGAACAGAGGTTTTCTCTATTCTTTTTGCTAGCTTCAGGACCTCACTAGAAAAATACGGAATAACATTATCATTCTGTGTCGGTGTGAACATCAAGAGCATATTCAGCAGGCTAAAGAGGATATTCAAACTAATTACAGTGAAACAACAGTTCAAAGTCTGACAAAGGACCAGTTCAGAGTTTACATCTTTTTTTAAAGTTTGATTTCTTCAGAGGATGTTAATCTGGTGGTTTGATTTATATTCTAAGTTCCTTTTATTGGTCAATGAAATCTTCAACAGATGTTTGATAGGCAGTGCCAAACAGGTCCAGATTTATGGAAAACTAGCATATTTACCCAATGTTGCTTGGGATTTTATTTTCTCATAGGTAATGCTTGTTAGGAATACCTTAGGAATTACCTTACCTTACCTTAGGAATTAAAAGCGGTTGAAATACACAGATTTGAGCTCCTGTGTCTCTTAATTCCCCAAACTGTGTTGTCCAGTGCTCGTAACTTTTCCCTGTAGTCCCCAGTCCAGTCTGTATTCAGAGTTGTTAACATACAGAGGTTCGGTTTCTGAGGGAATACACTGCCCTCTTCCTTCTCGCTGCTAGGCTTCATCTCCATAGCAACTGGCCAGGCCCAAGCGCTCTCTAGCTGAGAATTCTAAAGGACCTCCCTAAACTGCCAACTTGAGAATTCCATAAAATCTTCACAGGGAGCCAAACAGATGAAGTCTTCACAGGCAGCTAATCATATGAGGTCTTCTCACCTGACACAGCCAGTCCTATGAGATCTACGCTTGCCTGACACAGACAAACTCAGAAACTTTGACTTTTATATATTTGATTACATAATTTTTAAAAGCTTGATTGATTGGGTCAGTGTTAACTAGTGCATTATGCTTCAATTATTTCTGAGAAAATTCTCTTAGGAGACATAAAAATTCCAGTGGTAGGAAAAAATATTTTTTGGTACTGTCTACCGTTTTGTTTTGCCTCGGATGCCCCAGAATGATGTGTCTGGGACATTTCAGGAAAAGATTCCTATCAGCTGGCCACCATCTAGGATAATCTTTGGTAATAAGATACAAAGAACCACTGTTAGTTAATGTCAAACTTATTAAAACAAGAGTTGGCAGCTAACTTCCAGTAGTGGTTGAGCTAAGAGCATGGGGCAGGCCAAAGCAAATGTGTCAGGGCAGATTTACATATTACCCATTTTCGTATTTTCCTACTAAGCTTACAAAATACAGCTCAGTTGCATGTATATTTAGTCAGACGTAAGCTACAGTGCTATAGCCTTCATATATGCAAAGAACAGCACAAATCTCTGCATGTTTACTTAGGAGTAACAACAGCTCCAGGGGCAGCTAAGCACATTTCAGTTCAAGGTAACAGCTTCTGAAGCTGTTGTGGTTGATGTTATTTGCCATCAAGTCAACTTTGACCCATGGTGACCATATGAATGAGAGACGTCCAAGAGCCTCAGTCCATCAGCTGCCCTGATCAGGTCATGTAAACTCAGGACTGTGGCTGCCTTGATTGAACTAAACCACCAGCAATGTGGTCTTTCTCTTTTCCTAATGCCTTCCACTTTGCTGAGCATTATCGTCTTCTCAAGTGATTCAAATTGTCATATTGGCTCATAATATGTCCCAAATACGACAGCCTCAATTTAGTCATCTTGGCTTCTAGGGAAGGTTCAGGCCTGCTTTTCTCTTACGACCCATTCATTTCTCTATGGCCCTTTTCGCAGCTTACCTGCGTCTGGCGCGGTCGTGCGGGGATCACGTGAGCAGCCTCTTCTGTGAGGCTCTTGCATCCCCGCTGCTTCTGCTCCATAGGAGTTGCCTGCCTGCCGGCAGTCAACAAGAGGGCTCTGCCTCTTCCTTCTGCAGCACAGCCAGGTATTTTCCCAGACTGCACTGGGGAAGGAAGCAGGAGGCTGAGGCTCTGGAGGCTCTGCATGTACGGTAAGTGTGTGTGGGGCCCCGGAGCAGCATTTTCGGCTAAAAGCTGAAAATGATATAGTGCACGATTGGCACCTGCTGGCCCCGGGAGCGTCGCACGATTGTGAGGACGTCATCTGAAATGCTCCTCGCAATCGTGTGATGCTCTGGAGGCCCTTCCGCATGAGAAATGCCGTGTGAAAAGGGCCTATGACTCATTTATTTATATTCTTAGCAGTCCATGTTACCCATAGAATTCTCCAGCCCGACATTTCAAAATGCATTGATTTTGTCCCTGTCAGCTTTCTTCCCCATCCAGCTATCACACCCATACTTTGGAAACTGGAAATATGATGACATGAATGATTTGGATTTTGGTATCTACTGATACATCTATACTCTTGAGGATCTTATCTAAAGTAGTTCCTCCTTAGCTGCCCTTCCTAGTCACAGTTTCCTTCTGATTTCTTAACTACATTCTCTATTAGTGATGAACCTAGGTATACAAAATCCTTATTTAAATGTCTTCATTACTTACTTTAAGGTTACGTAAATCATCTGTGGTCATTCTAGAGAGGTTAAAAATGTTAAGTTTCAAAGTTTCAGTTTCCCCTGAAAAATCACCAAAATCATACCGCAACCAATTTGCAATCTTTGCATAGGCTCATAAACTTGGCCCTGTGCTAAAATAATTTCATAATAATTGACAGTGTACCATTTTGGAATGGTACCAGGCAAATCTACTAGCTGTTCTCTCATCCTAACAGTCAGGCTAACCCTGTTTGTCAAAGATCCTTCTGATGAGGCATATTGCTTCATTGCTTTACAGTGAACAAGAAGAGCATGGACTAAATTTCAAATGTAGTCCTTTAAAATCCAATAACAGCCAGTGATGGATCTCTTGTCTTTTGGAAAGACACACAATTAGGTGAATGAAGGTGAAGACCTTTGGCTTCTCTGGACATAAAATATTATAGCAGGATTTATTCTAGGAACATTATGCAGTCTTGTCCAAGAAACGTAACAGATACAAGAATACAGAGATTACACCAGCTGCTCCCTTATGTGGTTACTTTATGAAATGCTGATAGGCGCTCATGAATTTTAAGATGGAGCCCTTTTGAGAGGTAGCAATTACATTGCAGCAGATGGAATTTTTTGTCATGTTTCTGCAAAGCTGCTCTAGGTTTTGCCTTCGTATTTTAGTTCTGTCTTTTGGGATGTGTTTATAAGTCGTGGGAAGAAAACTAGAGGTAACAATCGAAGGAGAAAATTGGTTTTATTTATTCAATTATTTTTAAAAGATATAGAAGATCAGTTTTTTTTCTACAGAAAAAAATGATGCTGTAGAATAATTGTGTATAACTTTTCATTTACCAGAAACACGTTTTTCCTGTATTTTATTTTTATTGTGTGTATGCTTCACTGCTCATTAGCAAAGACAAAGAGATAGTACAAGAGAAAGGGATATACATCGTTATATTGGAATTCGCTGTCACAAGACATGACAGTGAGCACTACCTTACATTACTTTGAAAGGGCTTTTGAATTCCCCCTTGTCTACATGTGATCATGCCTTGAAGCCTCTTGGTCAAGGTAACCAAAGCAAACGTGACCTGGTGAGACTTTTCAGTGCCAATCTTCTTCTCTGCAGTCGTTTTACAGTTTTCATGGTAAGCCATAATTTGGTCTGCGCAAATTGCAACTTGCATTGTGTGAGAACATCACAACTTGAGTCTTTCTTCCAATTTTACAACGAGGGAGTGACTTCACTTCTTAATGTGAGCATTCAGCACTGGATGTGGGTGTTTGAGGCTCCCAGTAATAGGAATATGTTGCCATAGACACATCTTTTTAAGCATGTCATCCGCACTTATTGCGTAACATTGAAGTAATACAATGAATGGTTATTACACAGGGACCTGAAATTACTACATTGTAATAAGGTAATTACAGGTAATCAGAAATTTTGACTTTCAGTGAAGAATTGCTCGTGATTTTTGAAATATTTGTCCCATTATGGGTACAGGTAAAGCATTAAAGCTGTGATTTCTTGTTTTCATGCATAGTATGCCAGAGGAACAAGAAAGTATTCAAAATTATTTTAATGTTACTGATTAACCTAGTCAGTAGACATTTAGCCACTACTTTAGAATTTCTAGATGTAGCATTCAGTGTCAAATTAGATGTAGGCCAGAAGCTAGTCAATCAATGGCATGTAATCTCACAAAGGAAGAGTTATAAATGGAAGATTTAGTTCTTAAAATGTGACTTAATGGTGTATATGTGTGTGTGTGTAGCCTTATTTACCTGTTCTAGGAGTATATTGAATCAACATGGGGGCATGTACTGGTCCTGCCTCTTCTGTTTTGAGTTCTTTCTTTATCCCAATATGGCGAGCAATGAATCAGCAAAGGAGTACTTCCTATGTTCATGGACACTCTCCACATAACTTGAGGACCTTGATTCTTCTGCGGGAGGGTGGTTCCTGATCACACAAAAAGTGTCCATGTGTGTGACAGACCCAAAGTCACCCAGTGGGTTTCCTTGGCTGAGTGGGGAATCGAACTCTGGTCTCCAGAGTCGTAGTCCAATGCTCAAACTGCCACATCCCCCACAAATAGTGAAAAACAAGAACGATTGTGTCCCATATTATTAAATGGTGGTGATGTGCATGCATATGCTTCAGTGCATCTTCATTCACAGCCTTGCCATTTTACGTATAGGACATGATGCTCTACAGTTGCTTGAAATTGCAGATCTGGAGGTCATATATGCAGAGGATCCACTGTATTTTAAGCATGGTTTCCCCCACCTCCCATCTGAAGTGGTAAAGCTGATGCCATCACCTCAGGCTTTCGTCTATAAAGTAGAATTTAGGAAGCAAACAACTTCCTTCCATTTCTTTTTTAATGTAAGTAGTAGCCAGCAGGTGGTGGGAGAAACTAGAACTGGAATCCTGTTGGTGTCTTATGCGCATCGGTTTTGTTACAAAAGCAGTTGGACATTTTTCAACAAATGAATCACTTTGTTTTTATCCTGCCTTTTCCCCAGGACTAGGACTCAAGCTGGCATAAACTACATATTTAAAAAGTAGACTATTTTTTTTTTCTGATATGCAACAGCTACATTCAGTTTGTTTGTTTATTTATTTATTTCTGTATTGCCTTCCAACCCACAAGGGCTCCCGAGGTGATGAACAAATAAAAAATATTAAAATAGAACAAGAATAAAAACATTTAAAACACATTAATATACCCTCTAAAACCTTTCACAACAATAAAAAAAAACAATCCCACAATATAATTTTAGAAACAGGTAAAACAGCCATTTCAGACATTAAAGGCCATGTGAAACAGTGCTGTTTTAGCCACCCATCAGAAGTTCAAAAGAGATGGAGCAAGTCTAACTTCCTTGGATAGTGAGTTCCCCAGTTCAAGGTATCAGAAACACACATGGTGCTCTTGCACAAGGAGATGTGCACTCCACTGTGCATTCAGATACACATTTGATTGCACATTTAATTGTGCATTCTATCGTGGACATCTGGGTTACCCTTCCAGTTGCACATTTGGTTCCACAACATTGCCATGGTAGTGTGACACAATCCATGCATAGTTCCACATGCAAAGATTTACGCTATGCAACCTCGATGTGACACCTCGGCAGATGACTTCAAACAACAGTTGATAAAATATCAGGGAGAGTGTTAACCAGCCTGTGCTTCTGATCAAATCAGATAAAAAAAAAAAAGCATCAAAAAATGCTCCTGCAACAGCTCTTTGCCCAATCGTTTATTTTTGTTGTTACTTATTTTGGTCTCTTGTGACGCAGAGCCCTGAAAAAGCAAGGGTTGACATTTGCTGTCTGTATTTCTTTCTTCTCTCTGTGTGTGGAGCAAACCTAACTCCAGTGATTTCTTCTTTGTTTTTTTTTCTCCTTCCCCTCCCATAAATGAATCATCACTTGCAGCTGATCTTCCTCCTCTCACTGTAAATGAAAAGCAAACTCTTTTATAGTCCAAATAGGCTTGATATTTTTCTGAGCCATTAATGGATGTCTGCTCTTCTTTCCCCACTCCCACGGATTAAGAAACAAAATAAATCACCAACCATTAAGCATTAAATTCTTTGGCCATCAAGCACTTCACAATTTAGGTTTCAAAATAAGCACATGTCTGCCAAAGTTATTTCTTCCAACTATCTCTATTTATCCAGAACAGGCCATATTTTGTTGACTCTCTCTCTCTCTCTTTCCCTTATAAATTGCTGTTCTCATTTTCTCTCTTTTTCATGGCTTCTGGGGAATGTTTTAAAATGTGGTTGCTAATGTCTTTCTCCATGGAGGCCCAACCGCCTTGGAAAAGAATGATAGAGTTGTCCATCCAATCTCTTTTTAAAACTCTCCAGCTCAGGAGAGTCCTCGACCGGTTGTTAGACAGTTCTTACAATGAGGAAGTTCTTCCTAACATTTGGTTGGAATCACCTTTCCTGTAATATGAATTTATTTGTATGGACCCTATCCCCAGAACAGCAGGAAACAAGCTCATTCCATCTTCTATGATAGCCCTTCAAATGTTTAAAGACGGCAATCCTACCATCTCTCTGCAGGAGTGGTGGAGTGAGGTGAGGCAAAATGAAGTCATGCCACCTGAAAATAAGAATTTGGCTCCCTCAATGAAATTTTCCATCTGTCCCCAAATTTCCAACTTTGTAGTAACTGAAAATGTCAGTCGAGTTCTTAGAAACACTGTTTAGGCATGCAAAGAAAATTAGGGAATGCAAACACAGCAAATAAAAGAATTCGATGGCCCTTTCTGCACTACACTGTTATAGTGCTGTTATTCCACTTTCTTTCTTTCTTTTTTTATAATCATTTTATTCAAATTCAGATATAAAACAAACAACTATAACTGTCAACTTATTTGAAATATTTCTGATCTTCCACCCTGATCTAGATTTCATTATCAATATTTCTTAACGTGCTTAAAATATTGTACTACATTTTAGTGCTATTATTACTTGTTGATTCTTGCATTTCCATCTCCATATTCCCGCTTCATGATATATATCCTGTAGCCCCCTCACAATTTATCTTAAATCATGAATCACAGATTTCCATCTGATGGTACCCAGCAATTACCCATTACAATTTGCCATTGTTTTTGTATCTCTTCGTCTGATTTCCCTTTTAATCTCTGAGAGACCATATCAGCATTTTTGTTTTCAATCAGTGTACCCCACCATTGTTCTAATGTGGGTATTTGCTGAGTTTTCCACATCTTTGCATATTCAATACGAGCTGTTGTTATCATGTACAGTAATATTCACCAGTACTTCTTTAAGCCAGTACCTTCTAATACATCAGTCATATTTAACAAATACAATTCTGGTAACTTGGCAAACTGTACTTTCATTAATGCACATATTTTGTTATGTATTTCAGTCCAATATTTCTTAGCTTTAGGACATGTCCACCACATATGATATATCACACTGACCTCATTCTGACATTTCCAACATTGTCCAGTGCCTGTATTATAAATCTTTTTTAATTTATCTGGTGTCATGTACCATCTATGAAATAGCTTGTAATAGTTCTCTTTCAAATTCTGTGCTACTGTAAATTTCTGTGTTTTTTTCCAGCTCTGCTCCCAAGACTCTAATTGTATTGAATGTCCGATATTTTGTGCCCATGAAATCATTGTTGCCTTTACTGTTTCTTCTTGCCTCTCCTGATGTAGTATTTCTTGATATATTTGGGCAAGTAAATGAGGCGGATTTTTGAACAGCCATTTAATTACTCCAGTTTTCTCTTTAAGTTCAATTCCATATGTTTTTATATCCATCTGAAACCTTTCTGCTAACTGTCTGTAAGGGAACCAACTTAATGTTATTCCCTCTTGTTCTAGTTTTTCTCTTGTTTTAATCTTAAAGTTGTTGGACGTTGATCTCTCAATTGTATCATCATATCACAACCATTTATCTGTGTCCGTCCATCTGCCAAAAAAAGCCTCTTGCGGTGAGACCCAGGTGGGGAGCTGCCGTATGTTTTTAGTTTTATAATCCTCCCAAATTTTCGGAAGCGATTTCCTGATAAAGTAATGTGTGAAGTCTTTATCTATTTTTGCTTTATCATAAAACATATAGGCATGCCACCCCATCCTCAGGTCTGCTCCCTCCAGTGCCAACATTCTCGTGTCTTGTAGGTCTACCCAGTCTTCTATCCACGTAAAAGCTGCGGCCTTATAGTATATTTGAAAGTCTGGTAGTCCCATTCCTCCTCTACTTTTTAAGTCTGTCATAGTATTCCATTTTATCCTAGGTTTTTTCCCTTGCCATATAAACTTAGTTAGTTCTCTCTTCCGTTATTCCACTTTCAACATCCTGTGGAATTCTGAGGTTTGTAGTTTCCTACACAAGAATGTGTGTGGGTTTTTTTTCTGTGTGTACAAAAACCTGGGTTTTATGCAAAAACAGCCTTTTCATTTTCACAGGCCTTTGGGAACCGTTTATGAGGAAATGACTTTTAATAATGTGCTGCCTATTTCTTGCTTCTTAATGAATATTTTTTATTATGTTTTTAATTCTATTGGCAGTTTTATTATATTTAAACTGGGCTTAAATATCCCGAAGGCATCAGATCCCCTCTGGTCTTGGAAATTAAACAGAATTAACCTTGGCTAGTACTTTGTTACGGATTGCCAAGGAATTCTAGGTGCTGCATTCCACTCAAGGTGGTGGTCCATGGATGAGTGCCAGTCCCTGGACAGTTTCTAGGAAAAAAAGAAACAGTGGTTGGCTATGGGCACAAATAAGGTTCCAGTCTCCTGGCTCAATGGAAAAAAAATAATTGCCAGCTCCTCTCGTTGGATAGTCTGAGAAGCACTGCTTTAGGCTGTATTCAGACTGAGGCCATTTCCGCACTACACTGTTATAGTGCTATTATTTCACTTTCAACGTCCTATGGAATCCTGGGTTTGGAGTTTAGGGAGGGGTATTTAGAATTCTCATCCAGAGAGCTCTTTGGCCTCAGTTCTCAGTCCCTCAGAAGATGGACAAAGTTGTGATATTTAAAAACATGATTCAATACCAATATTCTTACTATAAGTACATAAAAAAAATTAAATCAAAAAGTATTGCTGCTTAAGTTGTGCTAGTATAAAAAAGTCTATTGAATAAGATTCTACAACATACGCAAAAATAGGTAATGGACCTTGAGCTTGTTTGGAGGTTCTAGCAGGGAAGCGCAGCTATTCTATACCCTTGACCGAAGAACGGTACAGTCCTTCTATCTGGGATGGTCGTCCTCTTCCACTGAGCACACAGCTTCGGGAGGGGCACGCATGGAGCGGTGAGGAATATGTAAGAATATTTAGTAAATATCTGGCAATAACATATGTAGTAAAAATATAGTCAAAATGAATAGTAAAATATGTAATATTTAAAGATACCATAAGTAAGTATATATAGAAATACTAAGATAAGATAAAATGATTATTCTACTATAAATCATCTTGTTGTTCACATTACTCAAAGCCCAGTGTTTCTTATCTTCCCCCAATGTTGCTTAAATAAATTATATCCTTCTTCCATGGAGATCTAAATTCTGTTAAGGGTTGTTTTCTCATTAGCGTTCATCAGTTTGTCCATCTCAGCCCCGTCTAGCAATTTCATAATGAATCTTCTTTTGTTGGTAATACAGAGTCTTTCAATTTCTGGGCGTACACTATCTTCACCGCAGTGGTTGTATACTGGACAACTTCTACACAATCTTGTGTGATCCCAGATTACAAAACATCTCCATGATTGGCATTTTCTTCAATGAGTGTCTCTGTGTGTCAAAACATGCTTCCTTCTTGAGGACAGGAAAATGGGAAAATATTCCTTAAGTTCCTAGTATAGATGCATGAGAAATTATTTCTGTGAAGCAATAGTTTGCGTGGGCTTGTCAGTTTAGTTCATGCCATCTCCCTCTCTCACCCATATAGCTCTGTCTTATTTCCTAGGTTTAAAAAAACTCCATATACTGAGTTTCTCTATACTGGTTTAGGTTTAGATGGATTTAATGGCAGTATTTGGGTTTGTTTTAAACTGATACTGACCCCTCTCTCAGCCACACAGTGTTGCGAAAAGATGTTTGTGCTGCCACGAAGTGAGCATAGTATCATTTTACTAGTTGTGGGGTGTAAGCGTCACCCCAGGAAATGCCACAGAGGTTTCTCCATTAGTTACCATGGAGACACAATTTCACTGAGATGAAGAATTGCAGATATTACAACAGCTTTTATGTATGTGACCAGAGAGAGAGAGTCCCAGATTTCACAAGAGGAGCGTTGGAGGCACCTGATCCTAATATTTTGGCCTCCAGTTTCCGCAGTCCCTTTTTATTTGCTGTATTGGGCGCAACTGATGGGTGGAGGAAGCTTAGGATGAGAGCATCACCTTGAAAGAAGCGTGTGTGTTTGTGATGGTATGCACGGGTAGCATCCTGCTTCTGAATTATGGAGATGTGACTGTCACAATTCACTTTTGCATTGTAAATTCGAAGGCTTTCGTGGCTGGAATCCATAGGTTGTTGTGGGTTTTCTGGGCTTTGAGGCCATGTTCTATTAGTATTTTCTCCTGACGTTTCACCTGCATCTGTGGCTAGCATCTTCAGAGGAAGATGCCAGCCACAGATGCAGGTGAAACATCAGGAGAAAATACTAATAGAACATGGCCTCAAAGCCTGGAAAACCCAGAATAACCCACTTTTACAATTGTCGTGCGGATTGGACGTCTCTTCTGACCCTGCAGTGCCCAGAAGTCTCCACAAAACCTATCTACAGGAAGCATCCCTGAATATGCCTGACACAGTGTGCTCAGCTACTGGAAAAGAGTTGGATGTGTCCCCACTCATGTGCATTCATGCTACCAGTGAGCATGCCCTCCAGCATTTCACAGATGAAAACTACGATACATGTAGCCAAGCAACATCAAAGTGTGATCAAGATGGCCAAAAGTCATTAATGAGGAATAGCACACGAGCTAGGAGAGGCTGCAGCAATTTGCTTTTGCTTGAGCCTGCTGGGAAAGGCAAGATTCTCTTCTTTCCCCATCTCCTGTTGAGTACAGATTATATTTGCATTGTGAACTCTGTTTGTAGCAATTGAAGTAAGCTGAGGACATAGGGAGAACGTAGGAGAAAAAGAGACATGAATATAAGTTCCCTTGTGGAACTGATTGGACATTTTTGTTTGATGGGGAATGTCCATTTTCAATTCATGTATGTGGAAACTGAGTTGTGTAGGCATTGTCATAATGCAGGTGGATACACATTGACCGTGGATGAATGTACACATTTGATGGTGCGTTCAGCAGTATCTTTGCTATCTTGGCTTAGCTGTGCAGTGTTAACATTTGACACAAAGACTGCAGAGTGCAATCAATGCATAACTCTACAGTCAGTGCATAACTCTACATTGGAGATGCAGGCACATAGACTGTACCTGTGGAGATTCATGCCATGCAACTCCAGTGTAGCAACTCTTTATTTATGTAGGGTGTGCGTAGAGCTATCCTCTTCGAAGTACATTCCCATCAATGGGATTTGTAAGCATTTAAATTTGGTCTGTTCTAGCTTCCACTGAACTGAGTGAGAGAAAATGCTGTTTTTGATGACAGAATGCTTAGGAGGTTAAAATTCCCTTATTCAGTTTAGCAGACATAAGCTAACACAGATTTATTCTGCTTATGTGTGTGGCTGTTCTGGAAATTGGCAAAAATAACAGCCTGTGTCAAGATTTTATGTTACTTAATAAAATGATTGTGAATTAACAATTCATTCTCTTTCTTTATGGACTAGAGTGCAATGGAAGTGCACTTCAAAGCATAAGATCCAGTTTTCCGTAGTAACTGGGTGAGCAGAAAAAGCAATGGATGCCTTATACTCTTGTGCACGAGCACTTGAAATTGTATGAGAAGGTATCTTGAAAGAGTTAGGCTGCAATCTTATATAGACTTTTGCTGGAAGGAAGCCTCATTGAAAAATGGACTTTCTTGGGAATAGACATGTATCGTTAATGTAAGGCCATTTCCACACTAGACTGTTATAGTGCTATTATTCCACTTTCAACATCCTATGGAATCCAGGGGTTTGCCGTTTAGGGAGGGGCCTCAAAGACCGTAAGTTAATGGCCAGAATCCTATTGATGTCATACTTAAGTGTAAAATCCCTTGCACATGGGGTTGCAATTGTTTCGGCCATTGTGAAATGTATGGGTTCAGTTCCCAGTAGTGCAAGCTCAGTTTCACGAGTGCAATCATTCTGTATCATTCTAAATCATTCTAAATCTTCTTCCTGGTTCTAATCAGAACAATGCCACAGAATCAACTGAATTTACACATATCAGTTACAATTGACTTCATGAGTCTACTCTAGTCAAGACTGACCAACAGGATGCCAGCCATGTGGCTGCATATTCTTGGGTGGTGCATAAACAACCACTTTGTATTCCCCATAGCACCATGGGACAATAAGCAAACACATTGGTAGATGTCCGTTGTATAGCATTGGTACTCAGCTGAAGAGTTGTGTAGCCTAACCATCACGAGAACTTGGTAACCAGGTTCAGCTGAGTGCAGTGACGGAGCCCTCTTCAGATCTTTATGCACAATGTCCAAATGCTCAGATATTTTGGGGGACAAGGGCTAAGTGCACACTCATACCCCCATCTTCAGTTTTAGCTTTACTCATGTTCCAAATTGTGAACAGAGTTTAGCGGGTGATACATTCCAAATTCTTCCTGTACAGGAGATATGGACAGATTCCACCCCACCACCCCATGGTCTGCATCCCCTGCAGCAAGCCCAAATATTTCCATTTTTCTCTGCAGCCCTTCTCAAAATGGTGGCAGGAAGTATGTCACTTCATGTCATCATTTTGAGAGGGCCTGTAATGGAAAATAGAGGTATTTGGGGAATAGTTGGGGTTCTGGAATTCTTCTGGGAGTAGGGTGGGAATATTTTCACACGTTTTCGCACAAATGGAGGACTTCATATGTGGTTTTGGGGCAGACATTGTCTGAAAAAATCAAACTTTACATTGTGTTAAACTTTAAAAAATATTGGGGGAGGGTTGTGGGGCTTTGAGGGACTGGTGGGGTGGCTTGAGGGGCCCCAAAAGTGAGGCCCAGAGGCTATACGCAGAGTGTAGGTCACACTATGCCCACCCCTTATCTAGAGGAATGAGCAGATGGATGTTAAGAGATCAATCTATAGAAACTCCAGTGTTTAACAAGGAAAAGGTAAGCAAAAAGTGTCTGAATGTATTGAACAGTTTGATAGTTAACCTAGAAATGTGCAGGATAGCTTTAGCTACCTGCACATTTGCTTTCGGGGACAAGATAGCAGGATAGCTTCCTGCATGGCGGAGGTTGGTGGTCTCTTCCAACCCTACATTTCTATGATTAGTTGTTATACAGACATTGGCCAAGATCTTACACTGAGGAGGCACTGTTAACAACAGTGCTAGCATGTCACTGAAAACTGATGATTGAGAGGCAACAGTGGGTGTACTTATTGCTTTGGTGATCTCATGTGGGCATCCAAGGAGAATGTAGCTGGCCACTGTGGGAAGCAGAATGATGATCTGAAGGAGCCTTTGATCTGATACCAAAGATTAGATTTTAGATGACAACAGAGTCTTGGAAATGTTACATAGTTAGATTACAACTACCAGAATGCTATGCTGGCTGTGAGAGATCTGGGAAGCCATACAGTAGTCCAAAGGGTTTCCTTTTCTAAGCTCTGGACAAAATGGGTTCATTGAGCCAATTTTCAAGGGAAATCAGAGTCATGTGAACCCAAACAGACTGCAGGCTTAGAATCTGGAGAGAGCTTCTTGATCTTAGTGATGTCTATTTTTGAGAAGTTTTTGTTTTATTTGGCTGTGAATCTTGAGCCTGAGTGGTTTTCCTGCACTGTTGTTCTGAAATCCCACTTGACAATCAATTCATAAAGAATACATAAATTTTAAATTGAGAAGCAATTGCTTCTAAGGAACTTACATGCTTTTTACTCAGAGGATTGCACCAAACATTTCCCCGTGCATACCATTCCAAGGAATATAGACACTTTAAAGAGCAGCATGATGGGTGTTAAGTGCTTTGACAGTGGAGTGCAATTGTTCCAGCGGCTTGCTTCAGTCTGTTGCACCCAAAGATGTATTCTTCCATGTGGAGGTTGTAGTCTGCAGGGCATCAGATTGGAGAAGGGTTACTTACAATATTTAGAAAGGGATGGAATTCAAAGGAAATAAACTATGAAGAAGATAAGGTGCTGCTTTCTGAAGGCCTCTGTAAAGGATGGCCTTTGTTATTTACTGATCTTTTGAAATGCATGGGAAAAATGGATTTGCCATAACAACCTTTGCATTCTAGCGCTAAGAATGCCAGTGATACTTCTGTATAGAAGAGCAGACAAGAGAAGACACATACATTATTTATTCAGCCAGTCTCTGATAAAATTCAAGATCACATGAGTTCAAAACCCTTTTTGAGTATTTTGACCTGCCAGACTTTCCATTTCTTTCTCGGCCACGTTTAGACTTATAACAGAGATCATTAAACTTAATCCGTACATTCAGCTGCAGTATAGTGTAATTAGGCAGGGATTGTCAGACTACAATGTGGGAGATCAAGGTACAGTTCTACCCTGAGCCACAAAGTTTTAGTGTAATCCACTTCAAGAATGATAGAATGGACTGTAAGGGCAATCTAGGTCAACATTTGCTATGCAGGAATACACAACCAAAACACTCCCAAAAGATGCTGTCGGAGACCTCCAAAGAAGGAAAGTACACCATGTTCTGAAGCAGGCTATTTCATAGGTAAACACCTCATACCTATAGGAACTTCTTCTTAATGCTTAGGTGGAATCTTTTGTTCCTGTAATTTTCATGCATTGGCTTATGTCCTATTCTCTACAGCAACTGAAACGAGCCTTGCTCCATCTTCTACATGATATGCCTTCAAATACTGAAAAACAACTTTCATGTCATGTCTCAGTCTTGTCTTCTCCAGCCTAAGCACATCTAGCTCCCCAAGCTGTTTCTCATAGGGCTTGTTTTCCAGATTTTTTAAAATCTTCTTGTTTACCTTTCTCTGGATATGCTCCAGATTTTCAATATCCTTCTTGAACTGTGGTGCCCAGAACTGGACACAGTATTCCAGGTGAATAGAGTGGTACTATTACTTCTGGAGTGGCACTATTACTAGCAATCTGGATGCTATACACCAGGCCCAATCATTTGAGAAGATGGCTGCCATTGGCCTTCCACAGTGATTTCTCCAGGACTCAGACACAAGAAGGAGCTGATCCTCATACCAAACACACAATGGGACGGTATTTTTGGTGCTGGACAAATATAGATCAGTATGTGGAACATATACATATACATATACGTATATATGTAGAGTTGGCAAATGCAGCCTTCAGATGTTGTTAGATTGCAACTCCTAACTGTCCTAGCCAGTTTGACCAGTTTGCCAATGGCAATCCATCAACATATGGATGACCACACTTTGCTCATCTCTGATTATGAGTCCTATTGTGAGAGTATAAAATAAATAGACACATTAAACTAATGGGACTGATCAATGGGTCTTAATCTACTAGAGACTGTCAGTAGCTCTCAAGGTCACAATCCCTTAGTTGCCTGTGTACTCTGGACTGTGGCCATGAGAGAGTTTGTGAGGGCTCTGGCTAGCTCAGGAGTGTTCCAGAATCACACTTTCCTTAATGGTCAGCAACCAAATTTGGTATTGTAAATTACGATTCTGGATCTGTGTTTTGCAAAGATGTAAAGAAAATGTACAAGCAGTATTCTATGCAAGTGCATAGCAAGAAGAGTTCTCTCTCTCCTTTTCTCTGAAAACACACGCGTGCGCATGCACACACACACACACACACACACACATTTTTTCTTTCCAATCCCTCCTCAAAGCCCATTTTTGCTTTGTAGCCTATGACTTATCCCCTCAGTCCTTGTTCCCAAACCGCATGTGCATATAATTACCTTCTTCCATAGGCTTTCCTCCTTAGCCTTCATCTGATCTTCCTTTCTTCTCTTGTCTGCTTTAGATTGTAAGCTCCATAGAGACACGGATCTGCATCCTTTGCTTTTGTAGCTCTGTAAGGCCCCATCTTTGCTGAGGATGCTGGAAAGAGGAAGAAGAGGAGGGGGAAACATTTATCAGCTGAACTACCTCAGGGCTGTATGCCGAATGTGGTGATGGCTTAGGACATCCGTTTCAGTGGAGCAGTGAATCTGCTCTGTGTTTTTGTCTGAACATTAAAAAGGTGCTGTCTAAGGTACAGGTGCATTTGAATGATAGGATTCAACATCTTTTAGGCAGCTTCTTTAAAATTTGTACTACAAGACAGAGTAGGTTCACTAAAATAGGAGACATCAGTCCTGACTGGCTTGCTCTCCTCTTTCTTTCCTTCCAACATCATTGATGTGCATAGTGCCTGGTAGAGTTTCTGGGAGGGGGTTCAACATCTTGAATGCCTCTAATGTTCATACTAAAACCTGGACTGGCATAGGAGCCACCAGCTGACACTGTATAAAGCTCCTTCCCTTGGGGTTTGATCTGACGTGAATAGAATACCCAAGTTGTTGTTGCTGCTTTTGTTTTTTGTGTGCCTTCAAGTCATTTCAGACTTGTGACACCCTGTTACCCTAAGAAGTGGGGAACTTTGGGGTCTGCCTGCAATGCCATTGTCTCCTTAGAATTTGGGGGAATTATAGCTCAAAGGAGGCCTGTGAGAGGTGGGCAACGACAGGATTTTTTCACCTATGTATACCACTACTAACTGTAGAGAGAACTCCAGTTAAAGCTAACAAAGTATTTTATTTGAATTAACAAACACACAAGAAATCAGACACTCTTAAGAAACATACAAGGCTATGGGAAACTGAGACAAAATAGATTGGATAGAGATTGGGTAGAAAGGGTGATAGTTACCAGTTCTGAAGAAGGAGTCACAGCAAAGGGACTCAGACTGATGGTAGTGCAGAGGAATGGCAGTCTGGGGCTATAATATATACTATGCCCAACATACTACAATTGTCTGGCATTGAAACTAGAGTTTTTATATCCTGTTTTACACCCTGAAGGGATGTGTTGACAAAGCCGTGATGACTTTCCCATAGGATTGACAAAGGGGTCTGGAATGGTCTAATTGCTTAACTCTTGAGTGACAAAACATTGATGGGACTCATGACAATCTCTTAATGTTTGATCAGATAGAGTGTGTAGGGAAGATCTCCACAGGGCAAGGTTGTTTGGAAATGCAAAGAGCCAAGAGTTAATTACAAATTTATTAACTACAGCAAGGCTAATTATATCGAGAAAATGGAAAATTCAAGAAGATTGTCGGATAAAGGATTGATAAAAAGAAGTGTGGAAAATTGCAATCAATGATAAGTTAACATGTCAAACTAAGGTTAAAAAAGGGATAATGAAAAGGAATGATTTTGAAGCAGTATGGAAAATATTTGTGGAAAAGGCTTTAGCAAAAGAGGGAAGTGTCACACCTCCACAAGAAGAATTACAATTTTGGAAAGCACAGTAAGCTGAAATATAAATGGCTCTGGGAATGGGTTCACATTTAGGGTTAGAATTCATGGTTAATAAAAGGATCATATATAGTATTAGCAATAGGTTAAATATAGTTGAAAAGAATAGAATTAAGAATAAAATTACTATAGCAATAATAAGTACAAGGAGAATGAGATTTAGATACATGAAATAAAAATATATAATCAATTTGATATATAATGTGTTGAATAAATATACAGTGATAAAGGATCTGGAGAGAAATAGTAATGTAAGCTATTTGTGTTGTGATTTTTCTCTTTTTCACATTTATGTTATTCACATGGTGTTTTTGTTTTATTCTGTTATGTGTTTTCTTTTTTCTTTATAATAATAAAATAAAAAAAAGGAAATGCAAACAGCCTGGAATGATGAATGGATTACCACAAACCAATTCGCATCAAGTTTTTCTGCCTAATCCTCTCTGGACTTATGACGCTGAACACATCTCAGGTCAGCTTGACCACAAGACACATTTCTGGCCCGTATGACCTCAATCAGGTTCTCCAGTCATTAATAAGTCCAATGTATGAAGATCACATATCTCACAGGAGGAATGGTAGGGTATAATAACAACCTCTAGGTGAACCTGTCATAGGGCTTTCTCAACAAGATTCGTTTAAAGGGGGTTTGCCATCCTCTAAGGCTGAGAGAGTGTGACTTGCCCAGGTTTACCCAGTGGGTTTCTGTGGTTGAAAAGGAAGTAGAACCCTGGACTTCTGAAGTCCTAGTCCAACATTCCAACCACTACACCATGCTGGTTCAGAACATCCATGTTCTGAGTCTGAAATATACTTGTGGTGGCAACAGGATTCTCTGTGGTTAAGAACCTAGATTGCTTTAGTGTAACATAAATACCCACTGGTGGAGGTATGCAGCTCCTTTGTTGAATAACGCTACATGTGTGGATCAATGGTTATTGTGCATAGCTGACAGCCCGTAGCTAATTTGCAATGTATAGAACACAAACACAATACATAGAGGTGATGCACATTCACATGCTACCCTGTGTATTTTAATGTGCCACCACATGCTGTACAGTCCATGTGTACAACTCTGCCAGCTGGAGATGATTTGAACATCATCCAGCCCCCCCCTCTCCACATGAGTAGCATAACTTATACCTTCATCTATCACTAACAAGATGCGGCAGAATTGGGCAAAACATTTTGCTGTTGCTTTGCTCCTCATGATCTGTTTCAACTGCCATTGTCATTTTCCCCCCCTAGGTTTGGGCTATTTCACATTCAAGTGGTGCACTTCATTTCAGTTGGTTAAAGTGTAGGGATGCAATGAGCTTCCTGCTGCTCAGCCCAGAAGGGGTTTGATGTTTGCAAGTATTCAGATCACATGCTCATAATGATTGGAGCTTCCTGTAATATTCTTTTCAAATGCTTGTGAAAAGCTTGGAGGATATTTACAGAACGTCCTTCCATTCTCTCTCCTCCAGACCCAGTAATTTGCAGTGAAAAGGTGTGGAAACAGAAGATGGACCTAAATGCAAGGAATAGACTATCATTACCACATCACCAGCACAGGAATGGGAAGCAAATACCCTCCAGATGTTTTTGGATTGCAACTTCCAGCGGGCCTAGCTAGCATCCCCAGTGGTGAGAAATATGGGCAGATGCAGTCCAACAACAGCTGGAAGATTCCATGAGTCTCACCCCTGTCCTAGCAAGGAACTGGTGAAATGGATTTAATTTCCACTGAGAGACAAGAGAGGTACCGATTGCATTAGGGGAAGTGGTTGTCCCACACCCATTCCCAGTTGGAAAAGACACTCCACCAGGATCTAGGAAACCTCCACTGCTGCCTCTCCCCTTCCTTTGTCCAAAGTAACTTGCTGGTCTGTGAGACATTGGAAAAGTAAGATAATGATGCTCATAGGATCACTTCTGTGAAATTCAGTGCTTTTAACACCCATATTATAGACTTAGGATGGAAGGAAGATGCCCATTTAGGGGATGCCTTTTGAATCTTGACATCAGTCTCCATTCATATATTGGAACCAAACTTTTGCAGCCCTTGAAGCTCCTTAACAGTCTCCCAGAGATCTCCTTCAAGCCACAAATGACTTTTCGTTTGGAAAAGGCATTTTTTCAGGTGCAAGGATATAAAATATAAGGGCCAAGATTCTAGATGTTTAGGCTGTTTAGGCCATTTCTGCATGGCATAACTATCCCACAATGGGGAGGGGATGGCAGCAGTCCATGAGTTGTGCTCTCGCATGAAGTTGTCATGGTCCAACTACCTTCCCATCCCCACCCATCACGATTGCAGGATATTTGCTTAATGGAATAAATCCATTAAGCGCCTACAGTCACGCAATGCTCCCACGATTGCTGGCCATGCGGAAGGGGCGGAAGTGCGATGGAGGTGCTTCCTTCCCCAGTGCAGCATGGGAAAGAGGCCAGCTGCACTGTGGAAAGAAGGTGTGTGTTGATCGGGCTCCCTTCCACAGACAATCGGCCAGGTGTGGAGGGGAGTGTTCCCATCACGCTCCCATCTCAGCAATGGTGGGATCTGGGAAGGTGTGGAAATGACCTTAGTTAAGTATACTTAGTTAAGTAAGTATAAATGACCTTAATTAAGTAGTATCTCCTGGCCAGACCTCCCCACTATCCTGACTCAGTGGACAGCAGCCACTGTGACCAACAGGGGTCTATTCTCCTGTTCAGCAAGGTGCAGCAGACTGAGGTTTTCATGCCCCCTTCTGCAACAGGCCTAAGAAGGATCCCTGGTGCAGTTCCTTCTTACACCAGAGATCACTTGCAAGAGGTAGGTAGAAATGCCAGTCAGCTGCACCCTTATCAGTGGGAGAACAGATCCCTATCACTTGCAGCAGCATACCTGTATATTTCCTACATTTCCTATACATTTCCTACATTAATGAATACATACAGATCATGTATATGAATGCATAACTTTGGATTATGCATTAGTAATTTGAATACCATTGTGTTGGGACACAATGCTAGCACAACCATGGTTGTGCAAGCAGTTTCTCTTCCCCCTAGATTGTGTAAGTGTCACTCCTTTTGCTTCTAATCATATCATGAGCACATATACATAACCCTCTTTCTTGCTCACCTTTGGCATCGTGGGCGGGTTGGGAGCTGGTCAATCATTACTCAGAAGGTAAACCTGAGACCATGATGGCCACTGTACATTTGGCTGCCCACCTAGGGGGTCCAGTGTAATTATGCTTGCATGCATTCGCCCTGTGCTGCAAGTATATAAGATCTTAGCCAAGCTGATTTAGGATATACTTGCTTGACTATCTTCTCTTTTTCACTGCATCTGGAGAGTTGTGTTCCCTGAAAATGTTTGTCTGTCTATTCCTTCCCACAGTACCCTTGTCATCGTGCCACATCATCAAGCCCATAGATAAGGCTCATAGGTTAGTCCCCATGTAAAATGCTTAAATAAGAAATGAGAGATCATTCACATCCTGAAGCTTTTGAATTTCATCTGTTATGTATTTTATTTTTTTATTTTATTTTGTTTATCTTGCCTTATTTTCAAGAGGAAACCCAAAGCCACCCATTCTTCTCCCGTGCAAATCATTTTCATTTGGACATGATGTCACTTCTATGCTGTAGGACATGGGATAGGCAGCTTGTGTCCTTCCAACTGTCTTTGGACTGCAAGTCCCACCATCTCTCATCACTGGCTATGTTGGCCAGAACAGATGGATGTCCAACAACAGCAACAATAACAACAGTCCTACAACATCTGGAGGGCCAGAAATTGCCCTTCCCTGTTGTAAACAGTGTCTCAGGAAGAGTGTGTTTATTAATGTATTGCATTTGGGCAATAAATCAACTTTATTAATCCCACTTCGCAAATCATGCACCCTAAAACCTTCAACGGTCATGATTTGCCTGTTCTTACTCTCAGGAAATGGGCTTTTTTGTTTGTTTGTTTAATTGCTTTTTAACTTCTGTATGCTGTGAATTTTTAACTAAGTTTGTTTTAACTGTTGTAAGCTATCTTGAGTTGCCAAACTGGGAAGAAAGGATGATGATGATGATGATGATGATGATGATGATGAGCACTATGATTTTTTCAAAACCAGAAGCCCCAAAACACTGCTGTAGCCATGCAGTCTACCAGAGAATAGAAATAGTCCTTTGTTAAGCTCTAGAAGAGTCCTGCCATCTCCCTACAGCTAGCCAGCATAGGGAAGGAATACTTGAACCTGTTTTGCAGATAGAGTTCACCACCTTTGACTCAGTTTGTGACACAAGATGAGACACAGGAAGGATGTTTGTATAGTGTTTTCTAACACATACACACACAATCAAACGCTTTATTTATCTCTCACCTTTTCCCCAAGCATGGGATTCAAGGCAGCTTATACAGTAAAAAAGATACAAGTAAAACCACACATATATAGTGAAAAACCTACAAGTTGAGATGAAAGCAATATTAGACTGTCTGTGGAATTAAAACCAGCTAAAGCATTAATTTAAAGACCTAGATTGGAAAAAGAACAGCACTAAAGCAGAGAACCCATTATTTAAAACGATCAGTTCCCAACAGAATAGTCAATTTTTCACTCAGTGGCCACATGTGCACACACTGTTCCAGGGTGACAGTGTTTGCCAGTGACCATTCCATGTAGCTTTAAATATGTGTTTCTAACAGAACTTGGAAGCATTACTTTTTTTGGACTGCAACTTCTCCAGACAGGATGACAGATTTTCTGAGCTCTGATTTCTCATCATTGTGTTGGAGACATCTGCCTTCCTTGGAATACCTGCCTTAACTTGTAGGTGTTATTTTCAGCAGGGAAGTAGATTTTACTTCCTTCCCTGTGCCTCCAGTTTAGTTTGTACCTAACCTACTTTTTGTGTGTGCAGTGGCATGTTTTCTGCAGAGCAGTTCCATCCCTCTCTTAGGTCCTTGAAAGGAAGAAGCCCTGAGGGTTTGTGTTGCTTTGCTATTTCCAGCAAGTCTAGCAGATTCATTCCCTGCAGTGGACTCTAACCTGCCAGAGGCAGTCAAAATAATGAACCACGTGGAATCGACCAGTCAGGGCGACTCTGGGTCTTCTTTGGGAAAAAAGAACACTCCTTGCAGGCAGGAAAGAGGAGACATTGATGCCTTAAAGAAACTGAAAGTGAGCGCTGATTGATTCCTCTCTGTGTTCACATCTGCATTTGAAAGGGAGAGTCTTCTTACTCTTCAAAAATATCGTTTTAGCATTTATTTTCTTTTTTTGAGAAAGGGTAGAATTCAGTGTTTGATGACCCCAGTATTCCCCTTTTGTTTTGGATATGCAACACTTGCTATGTGGCATTACTAATAGCTGCAGAGATGAGGAACATGTGAACTTGAAGGTGCTGGACTACAATTCATATCCTGTCAACTTTATGGGGCTGGACTACAACTTTCGTTATGTCTGATCTCCAGTTATATTGGCTAGGATGGTTAGGATCTGAAGTTCAATATTGATTTTAAGACTATAGGTTTCTTTGCCCGGAATGTGTTTTGTAGTATGACCCACAACAAATTAGCATTAGTTGTTGTGACTCATCACAGTGAATGCAGTCAGTTCATGTTACTTGGCAGGTTTTTGATGGCTGTTCCTTCTCCTCCCAGGAGGCAATGTGGGTTCATTGGCTGACTACTGAACCATCTTACGTGGAAGTCTGTTCTCAGTTTTCTGAGTCATGAATAGGGATGGTGGAGACTCTGGCTTGATCGCCACTTTGAAGAGAATGGACCTTATTTGTCCTTCTTGGAGATGTGCCTCTGTGTGCATGTGGTAGGACTGGAATAGAGCTTGGTTTCACATGACGCCCTTCTCCAAATTGGGGGATAAAGTTCTCAGTTTGACATTTGCTTTGTGCAAGGCTATAATCTAAGAATATCAGATCCAAGAACATTCCCTCTTTATCTCGTTGATGTTATTCGCAATCAAGTCAACTTCAACTTATGGCTGTCCTATTAAGGAGAGATCTCTTTAAAAAAATCCACAGTCTTCAACAACCCTGTTCAGGTCTTGCAAAGTCAGGGTTGTGGCTTCCTCAGTTGAATCAATCCACTTGTAATGCAGTCTCCATTTCCTACTATCTTCCACTTTGCTGAGCATTATTGTCTTTTCCAGTGAACCACATCATCTCATGATGTGGCTACTGTACCCAGTCACCGTTTCAACTGTAGAACCCAAGCAGGCATCAGCAGTAGGCCCTGCGAGGGTGCCAGAGCTCTGGAAGTTTGCTGAGGCTGGGACAGAATCTCAAGGTCTTTTCCTGTTAGCTCTAGTTATGGAAGATCTCCAGCTACAATTTGTTTGAGCTGTATCAACCAGAGTAGAGAGCATGGGACTTAATGCATCAGGTGTCAATTCAACATTGTTGTGGATGTTGCTGCTGCGGTTGTTATGTGCTTTCAAGCCAGCTCTGATTTATGGCAATCCTATCCTAGTGTTTTCTTGGCAAAATTTATTCAGATGTTTGCCACTGCTTTCTTTCTAAGGCTGAGAGAGTGTGGTTTGTGAAAGGTCACACTAGATTTCCATGGCTGAATGGGGATTTGAACTCCTGTTTCCTGGAATCCTGTTCCAATTCTCAAACTGATAGGGCTGCTGACTCCAACAATTGTTTGCCAATATGAATATACTGAGGAAAGATTGGTCCAAAATATTCATATTAGAAAATGATGCATACAAAATATCTACAAAAGTTGCATGCTGGGGGATTGTATGTACAACATAAATGCAAATTGCCATTTGGTTTACTCTTTTTTAAAAAGAAGCCAAAAGGATATTGGCTTTGATTAAATAATGCAAAATTGACATTTACCTGGAAGTACTTGATCAGAGTGTACATCTCTAGTTACAAATTGTTCTTATTTGTGGTTTGTTGTTATGCTCTCAGGTGCCTTCATATTGACTCTGACTTATGGCAACCCTATCTTTGTGTTTTCTCAGAAGAGTTTATTTAGAGGAGGTTTGACACTGCCATACTGAAAAAGTATGATTTGCCCAAGGTGTCCCCGTGGATTTCTATAGCTAATTTCTATATCTGGTTTCTTGGAGTCCTAGGCCATTCCCGCATGGGGTGAGGGAATCGCCCTGTGCCGCTGCTTACCGGGTCTTATGGCTCCCCGGTCCGGTCCAGGCTGCTCTGGAGCAGTGCGTGCTCGTCGCTCCGCACTGCTCCGGCGTCGAAAATGGCGGCTTCCGGTTGGTCGAGGGTCTCGACCAACCGCTGAAGCTCGCCAGCCTAAAGCCCACTCCCAGCAGATCGCAGGGTCGCATTGGTGCGAGCCTGCAAATCTGCACAAGGGAGCAGGCTCGCACTGGTGTGCTCCGTGCTTTTGAAAGACCGAAAGAAACAGGTTTTTCAAAAGCACACTGGACTACCACTTGGGGTCGTTCTGGAGCGGGCTGAGATGCGGATCTACGTTAAATAGTCCGTACCCAGTCCGCTCCCAGGTGCAGACGTCCTACCCGGAGGATGGACTGCACCGTTTCAAATACCCCATGCGGAAATGGCCCTAGGCCATCACTCAAAACATTATACCATACTGGGGTGTGGTTTGCTGCTTTTTATTTATTGTGTTTTTATTCCAGCCTTCTCTTCTGAGAGTCTGCATTCAATACACATAGGCCAAGATCTTGTACTTTTTTGGCATAGTAGAAATACATGATGGAATAGTTACAGATCCTACAGGCCTTGTACTCATCTGTGGTATGGTGGTTGATTAGATTTCCATTCAGTAGGTCTAAAGTGAGAGAAGGCTGTGTGTATGTTCATAAAATGAGTGACTGTACTATGGGCAGCATTTGTACTACCTCTGAGGGAGCACACCTGCTTGTGTGACTGTGTTAATAGCAGCAGCATTGCCCCAAAAGAATTTGGTACTGGTTCTATAGTCCTCTCCATATGAATATCTCAGAAAAACTGTGATGAGAGGTGAAATGAGAAAGATTAGCCCAGCTTTGTTAGATGGACAGGAATTTCAACCTAGATTTTTCTGGTTCTAGTTCAAGGCTCAAAGCACTACATAGTGCTACCAATAAACACACCAAGGATCAAATTTCACATATTTTGCACATAACCAAAGTCGAAGGAGTACAATAGTGAGTCTTAACTTCAGAAAACAATCTTGTTCTCCAGAAAGTGCCAGCGTACAGATATAAGGTGCCCTGCATGTACGAGTGATCTGAAGACAGGCAAAATGCAATTTATTAGTCCCATTGAATCAACTGTTGGCTAGCGATGTAACAGGGAGGTGAATACCATTGATTCAGTGGGTCTACACTAGTTAGAACTAACAAAAGCGTTTAAGCCATTAAAAAAAAGCAGATGTCTTCGTTTAGATGCTTGATATTTCTTGATTAAGAATTTCTAGGACAGGTTTTGGTTTTGTGTGGCGGAGTAGCTGGCAACCTCAGCTAGAGCAGTGGCATACGTGGAGCATTTTCTGAATGCTGATGCTCTATTAGTGGCACTTAAGTCATTTCCTGGAGTAATGCAATGCCGTCTTTATGAAATTTCCCTCCTGTAAGATCTAAGGAGTCTTTAGAGTCTCTGTTATTTTCTGTCACCTTAACAGTATCAATGTTGTTTTCATGCAACTAGAAACTATATCAAAAAGTCTCTTTTTTTTTAAAGAAAAAATCTTTACGAGGTCTATTATTTGAGTAAATTAGGGCTGTCACAAATATTCACCATGTTAGGGAAAAATGTGAGAAGTAGCAGCATTTTGATAGAAAGAGTTCCCAGTTGTGTAAGCATCCACTCTTTTACTGTGATCTTGTTGTTTTTCTTCTGGCAGGGGTTGCCCCCAGGCCATTTTTCAGCACCCATGCCCTCTTGCACCAGTTGCTGCCTTCTGCTTTTTGAACTAGTTTCTTTGAGTCAGTTCTTCTAGTCAAGGGTCATGTGTAATAAACAAGATGATGTTATGGTGCCACGTCTTACACAGTAACTTTATCAGATGCTAGTCAATAAAAGAACAAATTTCAACCTTTTAAAACAATACTCAGCAGATAGCATTTTAAAAAAGCAACATGGAACAGTTAACACCCCCCCCCCCTGCAAACTTCACAGTAAAAAGGACTGAGGACTCCAGTGAAGACTAAAAAGAACAACAAAAAAGGTACTAGCAGCGCTGAAAACTGAAGCTTAAAGAAACTACTGTGAAAATACTTACTGTAGTAAAGCTGCCTTCACAGTCAGTTGAAAAGCAAGCAGTAACAGGGCCAAATAGTCCTTAGTGGGGAAGCTGTTGAAATCTTGGGTGCCACCACCAAAATAGTCCTGTCTCACATTTCTACCTCCCAAGTTGTTAACATAGCAGGAAAGGGGACCTCAAGCAGAAATAAGATTAAGTTGAAAGGCAGGGTCATCTGTATTTTTAACTGATTTTTTCATTGTTTTAAATTTAAAACAAATTTTCATTGTTTTAAATTGTTTTGCCTTTAAAACAATCTGCAGATCTGAGATCTTGAGATCTTTGTGATCTTTAGATATAGGGTGACATATAACCATTTTAATAAGATGAATGAATGAATGAATGAATGAATGAATGAATGTGGAAGAAGCTGATTCTGGAAATATTCTAGTCCCAGTCCCTTTGGGGCTTTGCCCAGTCAAACTGCAACCTTGAATGAATTGGCAACCGTTGAAGCCAGTAGATTGGTCAGTGGTTCCAGCCATATTTCAAACCATGGAAGCTTCCAGACTGTATTGAGTGGTAGCCCCACGTAGGTGACAGCGGTCTAATCTGGAAGTAAAAAGAGCATTAAAAACTGAAGGCCAAGCCTGTTTTCCCCTCCCCCAGAAAGGAGGTAGTGTAGGCGTATGAGATAGAAGTCAGCAAGAAACCATGCCTGGATACTGGTGCTGCTGGGCCAGAAGTGAAGGATAATGCAGGTAGTGATGTAATTTGTCACTAAGTTTTTTTCTGAAGAAAGCAAAAAGTAACCTTAGTTATTTTCTTCCTTCTGAAAGCAAATATTTGAAATTCATGCAGGTTTTGAAGCATGTTCACATTTTGGGATTTATTTTGTGCAAAATTCATGTATGGTTGATTTGCATAGAAAACAGAATTTATGTACATGAAACGGCCTTTTTTTCTTCCTGCTCGGAAAATGCTGTTTTCTATGCAAAAACACTATTTTCTGCACAAAATATCCACATGCATTGTTTTTCTGCAGAATAAGTCCTGAACTGTGAAGATTCTCCTCGGTCCAGAAGGCATTTTTGAATTTTTTTTTCTTTTCTAAACGCAGGAGATCCCCCCCCCCCGAAAAAAAAGAAAGAAAGAAAGAAAGAAAAAAGCAAAACTGTTGCTTCAACAGGAAAAGCCGTCCATCCAGAACAAGTCTACTTCTGGCTAATCAGAACCCATAACCAGTGTCATCTTGTTCAGGAGCATAAGCACTTTGCATAGTTATAGCATGTCCGTACTACCTTAATTGCCATGGTTCCACCCCGTGGAATAGTGGTATTGCTTTTTCATGGGCTACTTTGAATTCTTTGCTAGAGAGCTTCAGTTTTGTAGTTTAGGGGAATGGGCTCGATAGTTCTATGTAGTAACAAACTACTATAACTGTGAAATATGGATACATCCCAAATCGATATGCCCATATGAACCTCCTGAAGTCTTATGAGCTTCAGGAGAGAGCTTTCGTTCCATTCTGTCATCTCCACAGGCTCATCTGGTGAGGACATGGGCTCCTCCTATGCTTTGGCTCCTCCTAGGTATGGAACTCCTTCCCAAGGAAGGCTTGTTTGCCCCCCTCTGTACTCTCTTTTTGCTTGCTGGCGATGACCTTTCTTATTTGAATAGATCTTCAGCCTTTAACTGGATGGGGCAGAAGGATATAAAATGGCTGTGTAAATCTATGGTTTGTGTGCTTTCAGATTTTTTAAAATTAAAATTTTAATTGAATTGTTTGGGTTCTTGAACTTTTGTATCACATTGTCTTAGCTGTTTTGTTTTAACGTATTTTGTAAACTACTTTGGATCCCATGTTGGGAAAAAGATGGAATATAAATCAAATAAACATAAATAATAACCTTCCATTTGTTCACCCTTATGCATTCTAAAGCTGATGTCATAGAATCATAGAGCTGGAAGAGACCACAGGGGCCATCCAGTCCAACCCCCTGCTATGCAGGAACACACATCAAAGCACTTCCAACAAATGGCCATCCAGCCTTTGCTTAAAAACCTTCAAAGAAAGAGACTCCACCACATTCCGAGGCAGCGTATTCCACTGCTGGACAGCTCTGACCATCAGGAAGTTCCTCCTGAGGTTCAGGTGGAATCTCCTTTCCTGCAGCTTGAATCCATTTCTCCTTATCCTAGTCTCTGGAGCAGCAGAAAACAAGCCCACTCCCTCTTCAAGATGGCATCCTTTCAAATATTTAAACATGGCTATCATGTCCTCTCTTAACCTTCTCTTCTGCAGACTAAACATACCCTGCTCCCTAAGCTGCTCATCATAGGGCATGGCTTCAGTGTCAGGCTTCATGGCTTCCCCTAGGTTGGATGGCTGAGATTTTAATGGAGAGTGAGAACAAGTGAGAGCAAGCTTAATCTAGGACCTATCTAGGCTATTATCCTGCTTCCCACAAATGCAAAAAAAATGTTGGCTGTAATCAAACATCCCCTTAGCAGAATGTAAATGTCTGCCTGTGAAGAGATACTTTGCTGGCACTATGCAACTCCTATGCAGAATAGCAACATTGCGCAAGAGATGCTGATGACTGGGTGACATTGTGCAATGTGTACAACCTCAATGTGCAATGCATTGTCAACAGAATACATCTGTTGCACTGGGGTGAATAATTCACCCCACATGAGCAGTGTGACTTGCGTGTGTGCGTGTCACTAACAGGATGCCAGGGCCTGAAGTGATAAAAATTGCAAGACGACGGTGATGAAATTCTCAGTTCAGAAAGCCATACTGTGTTACTGGATTGGACAGATTTCTCTGAAACTCGAATTCTTCCCACCCCCAACTAAAAATCACAAATTCTTTCCTTTCTTCTTAGGAAGAAATATGTAAATCTTAATATTTTTAGAAAAACTGAACAGAATGCTCACTTATCTGCACTGGCCATATTTAATATCTGAAGCTGACCTGGTTGCAATGCAGCAGGTAAAGATGAGAAACTCATGACAATAATAAAACAAAGAAATGGCAACTCTGATTTTGCATGAGGCACACGGTGGAATACACAGATATTCCAGTCCAAACTTTTAAGAGCTTACCTTTCAATGCCCTTTGTTTGGAAGGATAGATCTGCCAGTTTCATTTTTCTCTCCAGTTCTGCCTACCCTGTTCAGGGGAAGTATGCAAATGTTGGTAAGGTCTTATTTTTAAAAATGAACCACACAAAATCCTCCCAACATTGTTAGCTCACAACTTCCTTCATGATTCCTTCCCATGGAAGAGTGAGGCATGGGAATCCTATTAACTAGCCATGAAAGGGTGCTGTGTAGGCAGCTAGCTTGCTTTAGACATGATTTGTTTACTCATCCCTTTAAAAATGGCACAACCAAGAGTGGACTAAGAATAGCTCTTCCTTTGGGACTGGCAACATTTTGGGAATGGAAAACCTCTCATGGAGAGAAGTTCAAGAACCTGCTTCTTCTACCACCATGTCTTTCCCTGTCAGTTCTCCTTCTTTAAACCCATGGAGGGGGCTTTCCTCCTTCACAGCTTTAGCTTCTCAGCTGATTTTGCAGGGGGTGATGTAACAGCTTCTTGTTAAAAGAAATCCTAAAACCATTGGCAGATATGATTAAGCTCTGCTTATCCTACACAGTTTGTCAGGCAGTGATAGGAAGGGCTGAAGCCAAATGTTACCACTCGACGTCTCTTGCGAAATCTGCTGCAGTGGGTGAGTTAGTGCGTTGGGGTGGTAAGTGGAGGAGAGAAATCTTTTTTTTTTCTTCCTGCATTTATTTCTCAAGATCATATTGGAACTGAAACTTGAGTGGTTTTTGAGAGTGGAGAGGAAATTGAATTCCCATTGGATTTATTGCTTAGGAGTTTGATAGAATCATAGAGTTGAAAGGGACCACAAGGGCCATCCAGTCCAACCCCCTGCCGTGCAAGAAGACATCATCAAAGCATTCCTGGCAGATGGCCATCCAACCTCTGTTTAAAAACCTCCAAAGAAGGAGATTCCACCACACTTCCAGGCATAATCCACTGTGGAAATGCTCTTACTGTCAGGAAGCCCTTCCTAATGTTTAGGTGGAATCTCTTTTTCTGTAGATTGAATCCATTGCACCATTTCCTATCATATCACATCTTAACCTTCTCTTCTCCAGTCTAAACATACCCAGCTCCCTAAGCAGCTCCTCATGAGGCTTCATGTTTCTTAGTCCTTTGTCTGGATATTTTCCCTTTCTTCTCCAAACAAATGACAGTGAATTGGTAGACAGTAGGGACTGATATCATAGGGGCACCAGTGGTTCATATGGATTCTGACTCCTGCTTTCTGGTCTACTTCTACAGCAGTGGTGCACAATACGTGGCCTTTGGAAAGGTGGCCCTTGGGACCACAAAGTATTACCTCTACAGTCCCTAACAGTCATTTTTTTTAAAAAAAATGACATGTGGGGGTGATTTTTACCCTAAAACTTTCCAAAAGCACCCCAAACCATCTGCAAATGAGCCCTGGTGGCACAGTGGTTAAATGCCAGTACTGCAGACACAAAGTTGTGAGTTTGATCCTGCCAGCCTCCGGGTTGACTCAACCTTCCATCCTTCCGCAGGTCGGTAAAATGAGTACCCAGCTTGTTGGGGGCAATTATCCAACACACTGTAAACCAATTAGAGAGAACTTAACTGATAAGCGATATAGAAATACTCATGCTATTGCTATTGCAAATGAAGTGGTTCTCCTCATGCCCAGAGCCGCCCACCTATCCCGTAGAAAAAAGGCCAAAACTTGGCCAAAATGGTGGTGAGAAGTAATGGCATGTCACTTCCAGTGTGCCAAAACATGACAGTGAGATATGACAGAGGAGCAAGGGAGGGGGTGGTCACTACCCACTTTTCAGTTGCCCATTCTTCTTTCATAAGATTGTGGTAAACTTGTTCCTGGGTTATACTACTTCTGTCCACACCTGGTAACTGAATGCTCTTTCTTACATTCAGAGTCAATTAAAAAAACTGCCTGCACATAGACATCTAAATATCAATGCTTCCAGTTTAGCCTTCTTCCCAACACTCTATGGTTCTATGTGCAAAGAATTATCATTATTTTTGATACAGAGGGGCACGTAGTCATGGAACTCACCATCCCCATGCAAACAGAGCCTGAAGTGCTGCATACACACCCAGCTTACCAACTCACTAAGAACTAACCTGCGATGTGTATTTGCGAAGGAACATTTTTGCCAATTGGTTGAGCTGTAGCATTTGTTTCCTGGCAGACGTCAGAACACGATCCATTCAGAACTGATGATGGAAGGGTATTACCTAGGCACAGATCTGGCTTGTGCCCTGTGCCGTTTGCCTCATGGTTGTTTTTAACCACATGCCCCTGAACACTAGTGAGTGACGTGCATATGAGACTTCTTTCCCCTCACTGCCAGCTCCACCCCAACTCCCACCCTTCTACTCTTTTGGTAACCTGCCTGCTTCCTCAACTCGTTGAAGGACAGAAAAGAAATGGGCTGCCACCGTCCTATCTCTTCCTATTTCACAACAGATTAGCACACGGGGACTCATGAGTCCGGAGGAGTGCTCTTTCAGACAGCCCTGTGCTATCCCTAATCAGACCCTGTCTTTGTAAAGTAGAACATGTTGAATCTGTCATGGGTGAGCATGACGTTTGTCTCCATTCAAAGGAAGGCTGCATCTTGAGCGAGGCAAGACTGGAAACCTTGCAGACTGTGCTGTAAATCTCAGAATAGAAAGGAGACTACATTTGGTTTCCCTTCCCCCCTTTCCCTCCTCTCTCCTCACGCACATCACATTAATTCCATTTGCAAAACATTGCAAAAGAAAGCCAGAACCCCCGTGCCTTATTGCAAGCAGAAGGAATTCAGCCTGTTACAGTTTTAAATCCTCACCTTTTCCACCCGCTCTGGGAGCTGATCTTCTTCCTTCACCTCCTCCTCTTCATCGTCATTGTCCTCCTCCTCCTCCTCCTCCTCCTCCTCTTCCTCCTCTTTGACTCCCCCCCTCCCCTCACTCCTGGTTTCTTTTCCACACTGATTTTCAAAAAATGCTGGAATGCAAAGCCACTGAGGTCTCTTAAGTTGCAGCTGCCGAAATCTCTCCTAATTGCCATAGCTGGGCAGCATCATGTGCCGCCGTATAGGCAGGCAAGAGGAGACGTGTAGCTTTCATTCAGTGCCTTCAAGACATGTCTTTTCTCTAGTCAGGGGGGAGCCAAAAAAGCCCAGAGATCAATGCATTTGAAACTGACAGAGAGAATGAATGCTTCTTTAGTAGGCACATGCTGAGGATCGTGTGTGTGTATGTGGTATATGGTTTGTGCAGAGCAGAGAAGCTGCGTCCTGGTCCATATGCTCCTTGTTTACTGCAATGTTTTTTGCATGTTACTGTGCACTCCGGACTAACGTAAAGGTAAGAGGAGGCGGGAGACAGCTATTCGGCAGAACTGTTTCTGTTTCTTTCCTTTCATTATTTATATATATATCTGTATTTTTCAAAAAACAGCCAAACAAAAAACCATGAAAACCAAAAGCCGGCTGCAGAAAATGTCTACCTTTGTGTTGCTTGTTACTTTGGAAATGCTGCTTTGAACAAGGCTATTATCACAGGTGGTTGTGGAAGCTTTGTTTTATGGTGTCTGCCTTGCCTTAATTGGAGGAGCATGTTTTCATGTGCCACGGCTTAATGATCTTCAGTGTGTAGCAGTTTGCAGTTTGCAGTTTGGGCTTGACTCTTGCCTAGAAGAATAATATGCTAGGTATTTTTTTTCAGTGTGTGTGTGTCTGTGTGGTTCAATTCAGTTTTGTTTCACCAAGCTCCCAGTAGGCCAGGAATGAGGCTCTGAGGTTCTCCTCTTCTCTGACAGTTTTGCCTTTTTTGGTTTACGGCATATAAATCAGAATGCATTTGCTTTCGCTTCGCTCGTCCCCTCTGGTGAGGGGAGTTTGCTTGTTTTCTTGCTAATGATCTGTCTGGAAAAACCAGAGATCTGTCTGCTGAAGCTAGACTCTTGCGCCGATTTCATTTCCAAGTTGTCACAAAATGCAGAGAGCCCAAATGCTAGACAAATGTCCAGAGATGGGAGCAATATGTTGGAATGGGTGGGGAGCAGTGTATACCCTTTCTCCCCCCGTTCCCAGATGTTTAAGGAAGGAATCTTTTCCGCTTCTTCAGCGCTATGCTCACAGTTAAGATGTTTCATGAACTGTATTAACATGTATTGGTTTTGCTTAATTAACCTGCCCCCATCCGCTCAACTTTAAGGTAAAAGTTGCCAGATCGGTTCCTTCGTTGCTAGCTGAGGACAAACCAAGCTGAAAAGATCACTGACACTTGCGCTCAGCTGATGAAAGCTGAGCAATTGGGCCAGCCTGCTCTGGAGAATGGAGTTGCATAATTTAAGTGAATTACAGTCTTCTGTCAACCTATTGGGGAGCTATTGTCATTGGTGTTCCCGTTATGTCTAACGTGGTGGTGGGGGTGCAGACTCACATCAAAGAATACCAAGCGCAGGGCGAGCAGGGCAAGGATTTGTAAAGGCTCTTCTCTTTCTTCTTCCATTCTTAGGTTATTGAACATTTGTGAGAAAGTTTTTTTTTTAACCTAAATGTTTGGACTAGATGACAAAGCTGGTTTGGGTGAACTGGTTAAGCTAATGAAATTTTGCCAGGGGATGGTTTCAGATTTCGAGGTCTCACAGAATGACTGGAATGGAGTGAATGTGTGAATGCTGAGAGTCCCTAGTAAGTTTTCTGAAAGTCTGAAAATTCACAGGGTTAACTAGCAAAGACTGTCTCCTAAATGTCATTAGTAACATTCCCTATGCCTGTCCAGAAGACGGTGAACTATATATATATTTTTTGGCATCTGTGAACTTCATTTAGGGTTATTAGCATTCACCTGAGCAATATGCGTACTTTCCAGAGAATGGGAACTGACTGCACACATTTTGTACATCTGCTGGGGAGGCTCGTTCTTGGGCATTCTTCCTATCAGTATGCATGTGTAAGTAAATCTGTGTATATAGATTAAATAATGGTATATCTATATCCATACCTATAGCCAGATGGTTAAATAAAATCTTCTATTAATCTAGTCATTCTCCATGGCTTTATCTGAATGTATGCATCTCCGGTCCTTTTTCTACATGTTCCCCATTCCGTTGACCTAGGGAACACCACCGTAAATGGGAACACAAAGTATAGCTTCAAAAACTTGCCTTTAGAAATGGGGCTTCTATACTTTTTAAATTACTTTAGTGAAAATATGCACACATTTAACCAAATCTGATAAGTATTAGATTGTATGTATGCTACCCTAAAAGTCAGTGAATGTTAACATTTGCTTATAAGATGTTACAAGTTTCAGTGGAAACATACGAAATGATTTTTTTCCCCAGCTAAGTGTCCTTTACTGGTAAATAAGAGAAAGTGCAATGACACTAAGACAGTTAGCTTTGCAATTTGCCTGTAACTGTTAACATTTTAACATTTTTCTGATTGTACTTCAGCTCTTTGAAAAAATTGCTGGGTAAATGTCAACATTCACTTATTTTCTGACATTAACTGCAATATGTAAATTTAAAAAATCAGACACATAAATTAAGTAGAATTGAGGGAAGAATTTATGTGGAAAATACTTATACTGACTTTTTTTTGGTTTTGCTTAAATAAATGTTATTACTATGATGTAGAGAAAAGAATGTAAGGAACTCTGAATTTAGAAGGAAGCAAACTTCTGAGTATGTGATCAATGCTGTTGGAGATTTTTACTATATCAATAGCTTAACTTTTTAACCTACTTTACTGTTAACTTAAGAACTCTAATAAAAGTTGTCTCCCTACATGTGAAAACCAAAGTTAATAAGAAATGGAGAAGTAACCTTCATGTTCTCAAAATATTGTTTCCAACTGTTTGTGAACATTTTTTTCTGAATCAGAGGCATGCTTCATTCTCACATATGTACCTAGACTAAATCCAATCACTAGTTCCTACTAGAGTAAATCCACTGAAGCAATGGAATTTTATATAGAGGTTAACATAAAATTCAACAACTGATCCAGTGGATTCAGGCTTACAGAAATACACAGAAGCATATATTTGTATACTTATATGTATTTCCTTAATTAGTACTTGAACAGTGGGCAGGCATCTCTGTTGCAATTACGGATGAAACACTCAAAGAAATATCTGTGTTAGTCTGCAGTTAATAGTAGCTCTTGGTACTCCCTCTTTTACCAACTGATTTAAGGGCTTAAAGAATGGGACAATGTTTTCAGGGATGTCCTGATGTTTGTCGGATATAGCACTGTGATTGCATAAGGGAATCCTGATTTCAACCCTTCTCTGGGATGATGTCATAGCCCATATATGGTAAAAAGAAGGATGATTAATGCAACACCGGGCTTTTCTTATCCAATGGGTACAGATTAGTCCAATATAGCACCTGAAATTTTCGGTGGGGAATATGGCTTCTCCTCCAGCCCATTATACTGTCCTGTTGGGGAATCATTTAGGAATTATTGGTTTAAGTTGAGATAATACACACACGCGCGCGCGCATATAAAATTTCCCTATATATTATCTCAATTTAAACCAGTGATTCCTAAAAGATTCTCCAACAGGACAGTCTAACGGGCTGGAAGAGAAGCCAGATTCCCCACTGAAAATTTAAGGTGCTATGTTGGACGCATCTGTGCTCATTGGATCAGAAAAGCCCAGTGTAGCATTAATATACATATATATATGAATGAATGACTGTTACATGGTCTTTAGTGTTTGGATCTGATATTCTTATGTTACAGCCCTGAACAAGGAAGTTGAGTATTATTATGCTTCTTAAAATATTGTTGTCACTTTTTGCTTATTTTGTATAATACGTTGCTTCAACACTTCTGGATACAATAGTATAAGTAGAGATCAATAGGTCATAGGCCATCTTTACAGATATCTAGTGTGATGTCATTAGGTAGAGGATCTGTATATAGCCTCTTTCATGAGGAAGATCACCTGAGCTGATTGGGGAGGACTGGATTTGCAGCTTTTGAGGCAGTCATGCCAATGGCTTATGTGAGAGTTAGGCAGCCTGGCGCACTCCAAGTAACTGGTGCTATAACTCCCATAAATACCACCCATCATAGCTTGTAGTCTGTGATAATAGATATTATAGTCTGGTTGCCTATCCTAAGTCATAGCTTTATATAATTTTGTAAAAACTTCATGAATCTCACAAAACATGATAGCCTATATCGGATTGTTAATCTCAACTAGAACAGACCTTTTTGGATCAATGGGATTGCGACATATTCACTCCTCATTCTAGAATTGACTCAGTGAGTTGATTCTAGTTGGGAATAATCTGTGGCACTGCGGCTGCTGTGTTAGAATCTGGATGCATGAATCTATTGAACATGTCTTGATGCAGACACATCAATTCAGGTCACCTTTACTCCAAGAAAAGGAAAAGGAAAAATGAACAGAGCTTGGGGAAGGGAAGTCATATGGATGGAAGTCGTAGACTGCAATCGATTGAACTCAGGGTCTGGTTTAAATCCTGACTTCTGAATAAACATACATAGGTTTGTAATGTTTGTGTCATGTGATTTCTGTGCCCAGATGCCTTTGTATGTACCAAGCGAAAAGAAACAATGTGCTGTTTGCTCGAAAGAGGTGTAAAACACCCACTCTCCCATTTTCCCCCATTCATAAGAAAAGAGGTTGGAGTCAAGCAGAGGAATGCTAAGTTAGCCTTGAAATTTTTGCCTTTTTCAAAACTGTGTGGCAGCTCTATTTTGATCAGTCATCCGCTTTGATTTTGCATCCATGAAAAGAGAAACATAACATTTGAGTTATCACTGAGTAGCCGGTCGTGGTGGCAGTGATTGCCACTTACACATACAATAATTTGTGTTTTATTCTCCTGCCAGAGAAAATTGCTCATTAACTAGGGCTTTACTAAAAAGTGCCCCCTGCCATCACTCCTCCTAGAATACAATGCACAGAGCTTATGTGAAAGGCAAACATTGTTATTAAATAGATTGGCATGGAGTGATCCTGACTACCTGTTGGTTGACCGTGTTTCTTTTTTTTCCTGTCTGTGCTGGGGATGACTCTTTGTGCCTATGTGAAATTATATTGCAGCAAACCAGCAGTAAACCGGCGTGATCCTGGAGAGCAGGGTTCAGTTCCATGCTTGGCTGTGGGTACCCACTGGGTGACCTTAGGTGCATCACATACTCTCAGCCCCAGAAAACCGCATGATAGCTTTGCCTTAGGGTCACCATAAGTCAGAACTGACTTGGAACAACAACATTAAAGATGTAGAAAGACAAACATTTTCAAGTCACACAAACAAAAGGAAAAGGTCTTTGCCATCTCCTGAGCCCCCTGAATTAACACCATTAAGAGTGTTTGTGGAGGATTGTAGACATTTCCAAGATTTGCTTAAGGACTGTGTTTTCTGTTTCCATTTATTTGGGGGTTGATGGAAGCCATTCCCAACGCCCCCGAGTCTTCCAGGAGCAACCTGGCCTCCAAGTACTATTGCATGTAACATCCTAGTTTATGTGTCTTTTCTCCTTTCTTGTGTTTTCATCAACAATTGTCTGTGCTATAATTCAACCCACATAATATTGTTCTGTCTTGATAGGCTAAATGCTAAGTCAAATGGATGCCACATTTGGAATAAATGAGGAAGCCGTATAGGGTGGAAAGAGAAAAACAGCTTCCTGAGCAAAATATGCTGTCTGGATTGATCTAAGGGTTGTAATCCAAAAAAGGTATTTTTTTCCAAGCTCTGATGCTGGCCTCATTATGTCTTTTTCACTGTTTTACTAACTTTTCAGGCTTCCCTATTCTTTCTTTTACAAGGCTACCCTTGTGCTGTCCATGGTACTGATACTAATATCTGGCTTGTGTTTTCCCTAGGGTGCTGTTTGTCTGGTCTCTGCTGCTTTCTTGTCTTGATTCCATCAAGATAATCCTACTGTTCAGCATCTAGTTGACAGGTCCAGAACCTGCCAGACTATTTCTACAAAAGCTGTGGACCAAATCTTCAGTATTTGTGGTTTAGGTTGGGGTTCATCTAGTCAAGCAATGTGGTTGTCGTGACTCAGCCAAGTTGAACTTCCAGAAAAGATACACTCACCCTCCATATCCATGGGTTCTGCATCCTTGGATTCAACCAACCATAGCTTGAAAATATTAAAAAAATCTAGAAAGCAGAGCTTGATTTTGTCATGCGCCAAGCACTATGCTGATGTGTAGGCATACCCTGCTCCAGCCTCCTGCCATTTCACAGATTCTCAGGCTCTCTCCAGCGCTCGTTTGAGTTGTTCACTATTTTATAGAAGGGACACCACTTTGCCATTGTGTATAATGGGACTTGAGCTTCGGTGAAGTGTGATATCCATGGGGGGTCCTGGAATCAAACCCCAGTGGAAACAGAGGAGCAACTGTACTCATGCAGACAGCAAAGTCCGGGAGATGTGTCATGTGCAGACTTAGCAAAAGAAGGTGACCATATACAGAGTACCTGGCTACTCCTGTGTTGGATTTAGGATGACTGTGTTTGTTCTAGTGATGGGTCCAACCATCCGTGCTCCCCCCCCCCATGCTTGTGGTTTCTAAATCAATACGTACTATTTTGTGCATTTTGAATATTCTCCTAACAGTTCCTGAGAACTCTAAAGTCAGCAGAGGAGAGTGTGTACCCCAATCACCTGTATGATGCTCCAATGTCAATGTGGTCATTATACCTTGGCTCATGACTGGCTCATTGAACATGTTATGAGTTTTGTTTTGTTACTAAGGATTTTTCACATGCACAGGTTACTTCATAAATAAGATGGGAAGAATTTGAGATTTTAAGAAATTGAATGTGAAAAAACAAAACATAACTGACAGATTCACCCACTCAGGTAGAGGGCTTCCAGTGTTTCACGCTTAAAAAAATCTTTGAATCCAGAAGCAGTGGCTGGGTTTGTTGCTCTGGAGCAGTGAATCCATGCTGAGCTTTACCAAGGCTATTCTGTGTATTATGGGAGCATTTTATGGGAGCTGTCCAAGATCCTGAACTCTAAAACCCAGGGTCCTTTCAAACTAGACAATTACAGTTGTGTGATTCCACTTTAACTGAGATGGTTCCTTCATCTTATCATCATTCATTCCTAGGGAATCCTCACCAAACTCCAAGCCCCAGGATTCCCTAGGATGGAACCATGGCAGTTAAAGTGGAATCAAAATGCTATAACTGTGCTGTGTGGGTTCACCTTTGTTTGAATCCATGTGCATTCCACCATGCTTATGATGCTGAACTAGGGTTTCTACACCCATTTTTCCTGAGATGTTTCTGCTTTTTAACTGCTGCATACTGAACTGCTAGTTTGATTGAACTGCTCGAGTGCAGATATTTGGCTTGTTTTCAATAAATATTTACCGACGTTTGCAGTTTTCTTTATAAACTGGAGAGAATAAACTTCATTTTTTTAAAAAAAAATCATTGTGGCAGAATGAATGAAGATTGTGAAACTTGTAGATTTGTCTGTCTCTCAACTTGCAGTTGATAGAGCTCAGAGTCAGCTGTATCCATCAGGTGATAAGGGTTTGCTGTGCTCGATAGCTTGTCGGCTATTCTGCATTCTTGACGCTTATATGAAAATTGAGCCTAATGCCAGTAGTTGGCCTTGTGGGTTCTTGGCAGTCATGGGAATCATGGTGCTGGGTTACTTGATTTCACGGCTGGTCAATGGGGAAGCATGCCTCCTAGCAGTGGGAATAACTAAGATCAGCCTGAAATTCAGGAAGAAGAGTATTTTCTCATTAAGACTAAGACCAGAATCTGGTTATATAAGTTCTCCAACAGAAGCATTTGGATGCTTATGTCTTATTGGAATGGTCGTCTTTAGTTCATGTTTGCAGAAGCAGCGTTGTGCATGCTATGACATTGGGACACCCATGGGCTTTACGGCTGTGCATTCAGCTGCAAATTGGGTTATGTATTGACTTGTGCAGTGTTGTCATTCAACACAAGGATTACGTAACACAATTAATGCACAACTTCTTATGCAGAAATTTAAGCTGTGTAACCCTGATATAGGATCTTGGCCTAAATAAAGACTGAGGGCTGTTGTCCTGTGCTCCTTACTTGGGATTAAGCTCTAATCACCACTGAACTCAGTGGAACTTCTTTCTGAGTATATATATATATGCATCTTCAAACAATATAATAGGAGCCAGCATCAAGAGATCCAGTGTGGTATTGTGGTTTGAGTGCTGAACTAGGACTAGTAGGAGACCAGGGTCCCTACTTGGCCATAGAAACCCACTGGGTGACTTTGAGCAAGTCACACTCTCTCAGCCTAAGAGGAAGGCCTGAAAAACCTCTTCTGTATCACTCGTGGTGAGCAGGGCCTCTGACAGGGTTGCCACAAGTTGGAGTCAACTTGTAGGTACACAAGAACAACAATAGAACAACCTTGCTAGCCTAGTCTGAAGAGTGTAAAGCAGTTGGCACAAAAGTGGGATTGCTGCTCAATGTTATTTATTGTGAAGAAAATTTCACAGCAAGGGTATCTAGTTCACCATGGAAGTTCGTATGGCAAACAGTGAAAATTCCATATTATAAGCCCGTAATTCAAAAACTCAATCAATGTTGTGGTTTAGTACACAGTGCAAGGACCTAATCCTGCTCTCTTCCTTCACCCACGATGTCTTTTCTTCCATTTGGCCACCATGAAGATAATATGTTTTTCTTCTTTTAAGGCTTTTGTCTCACCTAAAACTTGCAAAAGTGCTCTGCCCCCTCAGGGGACAGGAAAAAGAATAAGCAATAGTGGGAATAATAGAAGACTGGGATTGTATCAAATGGAAACCATGGGATGGAAGTGTTGACATACTCCAAGTGAGGCATATAACTCTTGATTACATGTCTAGAAATAATAGCTTGTACAAACATAGTGGATCGGATGAGAGTTGGTAAAACAAAGTGTTGACTGCATTCTTTCTCTTGCAAGGAATAAATTTCAAAGAAGGCAAAATAGCTGGGCTAGATAAGAAATTCGGGGCTGCACTCCCTTGTATGCCTATTCTCTTTGACTTTTTAAGAATAATATGTTGGCAGCTAATAAAACATGTCATGAAAGCAACGTACAGTATGTGTTCCCTACTGGGAGATGCTGATTATGAGAGCCATGCAGGGGGAATGACTAATCAGACCTGAATCGTGCTCTCTGTGTGTATGCATATGCATGTTTATTTAGAAAGGTGGGCTATACATTTTAATGTGAATCCATTAAGCTTTTCTTGAAGATTTTGGTGACACAGAGGGGGTCTTCCTGATTTTGTTCGACCATGTCTCCCATGAGCTTGAGGTGCAATAATCAATTGTGAAGGAACATGGGGCTTGTAGTCTAACAATATCTGAAAGGATACATATTTTTTTTTTTGTTGTTGTTAATTGCCATCTAATCAGCGTTGATGTATGGCAAACCTATGAGTGACAGGCTTCCGAGACACCCTGTTATTAACAGACTTGCTTGGGTCTTGGAAATTTAGGGGCCCGATGGCTTCCTTGATTGAGTCTATCCACCTCTAATGTGGTCGTCCTCTTTTTCTCCTCCTTCCATCTTGCCAAGCACCACAATTTAGTCACTTCAGCTTCTAGGGAGAGTTCAGGCTTGATTTGCTGTTGGGCCCATATTTCTCCTTTAAGTAGTCCATTGTCTCTTAACAACTCTCCTCCAGCACTACATTTCACATAAGTTTTCTTGCTGTCAGCTTTCTTCACTGTCTAGTTTTCATACTTATACATAGAAATTAGAAATGCTATGTCGTGGAAGATCTTGACTTGGGTATTCAGTGATATATCTTCACACTTGGGGATCTTACCCAGTTCCTTCACAGTGTCTGAAAGCATGCCTGTTCCCTACTTTTAACTAGATTATAGACAATAGACTTTCTCATCCTAGCCCATAGTGTAGCTTACGTGTGTGAACTATAGGTGAAAGTCTGTAGCCTATTCCTTCTTGTTTTGTTGTTCCTGTGAGGATAGCTATATTTCAAATAGTCACTACTGTAACAATGGGAAGGATTGATTTGGTGTTTGCTTCATTGTGGATGGAGCATTGTAAGTCAGAACCAATGTCACTGAACAAAACTGAAGGTAATCTATCATAAGGGATTGTTGGTCTCTTGTTCATTTAGACCTGAATCCTACTGATAGTCCCAGTTAGAGGAGATGCATTGAATCAATGGGATATCCGTATGTTGACCCACTATTCCACAAGTTATTTGGTTTTTCTACTCTGCTTGGGAGTACCAATAAGATACAGGCCTTTGTCTTCTTCCTTTTCTGAATAAATATGCAGAAACTGAAAGTTTAGTAGTAAAGAAATTGAATAGGGTTTTTTCTTTCTTTCTAGAGATAGTTTTTCTATAGACAGACAGATAACTAGATCAGTTGTTCTGTGTGAATATTTCTATTAACGTTCAAATTCTATACTTTTTTTCATCCAATGGTCTTACAGCTTGAACTTGCTGTTGTTGTGTGCCTTTGAGTCGCTTTCGACTTATGACAACCCTAAAGTGAACCTATCATGGCGATTTCTGGGGCTTGAGAGTGTGTGACATGTTCAAGGTCACCCAGTGGTTTCCAGGGTTGAGTGGAGAATCAAACGCTGGTCTCCATTGTCAGAGCCAAATGCTCAGACCAGTATACCATGCTGGCTCATAGCTTTAACTCCTCAGTAAATTTAGGCATGGCAGTGTATGCAAGTGAATGAGAAATTCATGCTAAAAATTGTAAATAAATCTTTTTCAGTTGGTCTGTGACCATACAATGAAATGATGATGATGAGAAGGATGGGTCTTCTTACTATATCTATGACAATATCTTACTCACTATGTTACTCTATGAGATGGAAGATGTTGGGGTTTGCCTACAATACCAACATCTCCTTAGAATTTGGGGGAAATATGGCTCAAAGGAGGCCTGTGAGAGGAGGGTAATGGCAGGATTTTTTCACCTATGTATAGCAACTGTAGAGAGGGCTTCAGTTAGAGTTAACAAAGTATTTTATTTGAATTGACAAGCATAACGAGAAATCAGACACTTTTAAGAACCATGCAAGGCTATCGGAAAATGAGGCAAGAAGGATTGGATAGAGAGAGATTGGGTAGAAAGGATGATAATTAACAGTCCTGAAGGAGGAGTCACAGCAGAGGGACTCAGACAGTATCTGAGAGTAGCATGGATGAGCAGCAGTCTGGGCCATCATGTACTATGTACTACAATTGGCTGGGGTCAAAGCTAGGGTTTTTATATCCTATTTTGCACGCTGAAGGGTTGTGTTGACAAAGCTGTAAAGATTTCCCATGGGACTGACAAAGGGGTCTGGAATGGGCTGATTGATTTAATTCCAGAATGACAAAACATTGATGGGACTCATGATGATCTCTTAATGTTCAGTCAGGTAGGGGGTATAGGGGAGATCTCTATAGAGTGGGGTCGAGGGATGGTCTTTGATTGCTTTATCTGGGCAGGTCACTGTCCATTGTATTTGAAAGTGCAAAAGAGCCTGAAGCAGTGAAGGGATTAGCACAAACCCATCAGTGTTGGGTTTTCTACATAATCCTTCCTGGATTTATGGCCCTGAACACTTCTCAGGTCAGCGTGACCCTGAACACATCTCGTATAAGTGTGACCTTGATCATGTTCTCTAGTCAAGTCCAATTTGTGAAAATCACATATCTCATAGAAAGGGTGGTCGAATGAAGCATAATTATAAAAACAAGAAGTAAGATAGCAAAAATGATTGCCTTGGTTTTATAGCTCAAACTTATCTTTCTGCCATCTGGCTATGGGAGCTAGGATATATCTTACATTAGCAATAGCATGTGTATTTCTATACCACTTATCAGCTAAATGCTCTCTAAGCAGTTTACAATGTATTTAGCTAATTGCCCCCAACAAGCTGGGTACTCGTTTTACTGACCTGTGGAAGGATGGAAGGCTGAATCAACCTGGAGCCCAGCAGGATCGAACTCACAACCTTGCAGCTGCAGTACTGGCATTTAACCACTGCACCACCAGGGCTCCCTACCACACTGATAGCATTTGATACATTTGTCATGAAATGCTACCAAAAGATGCTATCAGTGTGGTAAGCTGGTCTTCTTCCATCCATAGTATCTTGGTGTGTGTACTGTAAAAAACTGTATATCTGGATTTATGTCATTTTGCTGTACATCCATATTAAAACCACTACCTTGGTTTCTTACTTGAAGCTTCAGAATGAGCTTGCAAGTGAGAAGGCATTGTTTCTTAAATGTTGTGTGAACTCTTGCCCCAAAAAGCACAACAATATTTGTCAGCTACAGTTTGAGAAGAAGTTTCTTCTCCTTACAAGTTAGAACTGGGTATTGCATGTGCAGTTCTGAGTTATTACAGTGAACCATTATTTTACTGGTTTTTTTTAAAAAACTCCTTAAATTCCACAAGTAAGGCTGTGCTGGAGAATGTTTGGTTTAGTTGCACATTGGCTTATTTGGCAGATTAGTGAAAATGTTGTGTGCTGGGGAGTTACTTTTGAACAAGAGCAGATCTACACCGTGGCTTGGGCTTTGTGAACTCTGAAGAAATGGGAGACATGTGTATTACTTTAATATGTGATCTGGAAGCTGATTCCACTGTCCTTTTTGAAAAGAAAATGTAACTGAATGTTATTACAAGATTGTAAGAAATAGCCAGTTTTTGCAATCATCTTGAGTCTTTTGACATGAAGTCCTCCAAAGTGACTACAATTTTGTACCATCTCAGTTTGAGGTCGTCCACTAAAGCTGAGTGATGGAGGAGTTAGGACAGACAGAAGATATTTTCTTTATGCAGCACATAGTTAAACTATGCAGTTTGCTTTCGCAAAATGTGGTAGTGACTACTAACTTGGATGCCGCTAAAGGAGTGTAATTTGGGATTATCAGTAGCTGCTGAACATAATAGCTATGCACATCCAGTACCAGGGACAAGGACCTGAATCATATTGGTTCATGCCAGCTAGAATAAACTCACTGAATCAATTTTTAAGTGCTCAAGTAATGCACAGGTAAAACTCATTAGTTCGATGGGTCTACTCTAGTTGTAAATAAAAAAAAGGTTTCAGGTCAATTTGGGACTTTCTGCACTACACTGTTATAGTGCTATTATTCCATTTTCAACATCCTGTGGCATTCTGGGGTTTGTAGCTTAGCAAGGCCGAAGAGCTCTCTGGCTGAGAATTCTAAAGCTCCCTCCCCCTAAACTGCAAATTCCAGAATTCCATAGGATGTTGAAAGCAGAATAATAGTACTATAACAGTGTAGTGTGGAAAGGCCCTGTGTTTCTGCATATCAGTTGCTGAAAAATATGAGAGTCAGACTGCAGTTGCATTCCTATTCTGCTGGTGGGCTTCCTATAAACAACTGGCTGACTGCTGTATTAATGTAATCATAATCATAACCATTTTATTTATTACCTGCCTCTCTTCTGGCCTTGAGGTGGGGTACAGAATAGATGAAGTTAAAAGTCGCACATGGAACAATTGATACATATATACTATAATTTAAAAAAACATAGTTAAACGTACAGTTACAATACAGTTAAAAGTGTGATTTAAAAATACAAATAAAAGCACAATTAAAACTAGACTGGGTAGGCTTGCCAGATTAATAAAATGATATGCTAGATAGAGTCTTCAGTCTAATCCAGCATGGCTTCTCTTATGTTCTTATGAAGTCTGCATCTTTGTATCATAGAACTGTAGAAGCATAGAGCTGGAAGGGACCACAAGGGCCATTTGGTCTGATTCCCTGTCATGCAGGAAGATGCTAATGTAGCACTCCTGTGAGATGTTTAAAAACGCCCAGAGAAGGAGAGTTCTCCCCCCCACCTTTTGAGCTATTGGCCATTTCCACATTGTACAGTTATAGTGTTGTTATTCCACTTTTAACATCCTATGGAATCTTGGGGTTTGCAGTTTAGGGAGGGGCATTTAGAATTCTCAGTCAGAGAGCTCTTTGGCCTCAGAAAACTATAAACCCCAGAATTCCAGAGGATGTTGAAAGTGGAATGATAGCAGTATAACAGTGTAATACAGTGTAGCACTATAACAGTGTAGTACTTTCAAACGGCTCTTTCAGTAAGGAAGTTCTTCCTAATGTCTAGGTGGAATTTCTTTTCTTGTAGTTTGAAGCCACTGGTTCATGTTCTTGGTGCAGAAAACAAGACACTTCTTAATGTATTTAAGTATGGCTGTCATCTCACCAATCCGTCTTCTCTTCTCCAAGCTAAACATATTCAGCCATCTAAGCCAGTCCTCATAGGGCTTGGCTTCTAGACTTTTCATTATCTTCGTTGCTCTTCTCTGGATACATTCCATCTTGTCAACTGCCTTCTTGAACGATGGTGTCCAGACTGGATACAGTATTCCAGGTGCAGTCTGAGCAATGCTGAGAAGAGTAACACCATTATTTCCCTTGATCTGGACACTGTCCTCCGCCTTTTTCCACCATTCATTTGAAGGCAAACCTGTGCTGATTGGTGAGAAATTTTGAACTTGATAAAGGGTCATCTCCAAAGCACTTGCCAAGTGGTGCTGCTCTTTGCATATTCCTGTCCTCAACAAATGCAGCCAATGGTGAGATTGGACAGGGCTCACATCAAGAAAGAGCCCAGTTGGGCACCTGTGGAGGCTCACACCGCTGCAAGGGTTCTATTGCTGAAGCACTGGTTTTGCTTATCCCTGTCTTTCCTGCCACCGTCTCTCGAACTACCCCCTCTAGCATTAAGGTATGTAAAGGATGAGCAGTGTCCTTGCCTTCTATTCTCCTTCTAGAGAGAGAGAGAGAAAGAGAGAGCAAATGACAGTGTGAAAAAATAGTTTTAAAAGTAATCAGCTACGGTTCCAAGGCTCCTGAAAATACTTAGTTTCATTTATAGTAACATTTTGCAACCAAATAACTCTTTCCTTTTTCATAGAATCATAGAGTTGGAAGAGACCACAGGGGTCATCCAGTCCAACCCCCTGCCATGCAGGAACCCACATCAAAGCACACCTGAGAGATGGCCATCCAGCCTTTGCTCAGAAACCTCCAAAGAAGGAGACTCCACCACACTCTAAGGCAGCATATTCCACTGCTGGACAGCTCTGACCATCAGGAAGTTCTTCCTGAGGTTCAGGTGGAATCTCTTTTCCTGTAATTTGAATCCATTTCTCCTTGTCCTAGTCCCTGGAGCAGCAGAAAACAAGCCTCCTCCCTTCTCGACATGACATCCCTTCAAATATTTAAACATGGCCATCATGTCCCCTCTTAACCTTCTCTTCTGCAGACTAAACATTCCCAGCTCCCTAAGCCGCTCCTCATAGGGCATGGCTTCCAGACCCTTCACCATTTTGGTCGCCCTCCTCTTTTGTTATACAAAGTATTTTTATAGCTTAGCAACTAACATTATTATTAAATTTAGTGACTTAAAGTAATATTTAGTTACCTTTAAAAAAATATGGTACTAACCACACGTGACTGGCAAAAACCATCCACTATAGCCATAAACCGGTTACTCCAGTAAGTTGTTCTTCGTTACATAGTAATTATAATGTGACCTACTTATGACTTAATTACTGTAGGAAAAACAAATAATTAGAATCTAGTTCCTTATATCCAACAAGTCAATTTGTTGTTTTCAACAAGTTAGCTTGTTATTTCTTGCAAGTGCTTCTGAGCCCTGAAAACTAGACCTAGAGCAAACAATACAGCAAATAAGTGGACTATATTGAAAGTGCATTAGAGAATGTGAGCCTGTTTAAAAGGAGGAGCTAAAAGACTCCAGAATATGTGAAGCTGATACTGGGAATAGAGTGGTTGGAATCCTGTTGGTGTTATAAACCAGTGTGTTTCCATAAACATTTGGTTGTATAATTTTGATTCTTGTGTAACAGATGTATTGAATTAATGTTACATTAGCAGTGTTCCACAAGAGTCATCATATCACACAGACCTAAATCATATGGTTTGTCCCAATAAGATAGAGCCATTGAATCAATCGAATTTACCAATGTGTTGAGTCACCATTCAATAATTGATTAAATGGGTCTTCTCTGTTTGGGAGAAACCAGTGATACTGCATAACTAATTGTCAGTGCCTTAAATATACCTCTTTATTCACTGCAGTTGCAGGAACTATGAGTGAGCTTTCCCGATTACACAATGGGACAGTAACCAAGCACATTAGCAGATAGAGAATTACTTGCACAATGTTGGCATTCAGCAGAAGAGTAGTGTACCACAACCACTGTGTAATTACAAGAGTATAGGTTTATACTACTCAAACACAATGTAGGATCATGTAGTGAATTGCTATTATTACAGGCCAAATATACTCAGTTGCCAGTCTTGTGGCCTCGGAATACATGTATAAAATATAAAATGTAATTTGATAAAACCTAGACAGTGTAAAATATAATGTAAAAACTAATTTAGGAAGCCAGATATATTAGAATGTATGTGTGCTGCCTCACTGAGAAACCAGTGTCACCTTCAGTCTGGGTGAAATGTCACTGAAATGTAAATAAGACAAGAAGCAGGAGCACTAGTGTTTCTAGTCTCATCCTGTGAGATGTGGGTAGAGGTGACTCATAAGAACCTTCACAGACATCCTGTAGATAAAATAACTCTCCTAGCAGGTACATGTATAGATGACAGACATCCACAAGGCTCCAAATGTATAGTGGGTAGAATAATAAGATAAAGACATTGTTTTGGTTTGATAGAGATAAGCTGGATGTAGTGAGCACTTTTGTTTGGATTGGACAACTGATTAGCTTGGTGAGGCTATGGAGGGAATACAAGGAGTTAAAATAGAGGTACAGATTAAACTGCTTTCCAACATGTCTCCACCAAGAAAGAAAGCTGTTTGATAAAAACTGCATTATTCCCGATAGACTAATAGACTGGTAGTCTACCTAAACATGCTGATATACACTGGTACTGGTAAAGCTATTAAAAAATAGATGTATGTTCCATTATGCTCGTAATGAATGACTGCTAATGTGCATGTAATGTAACGGATGCTGTTAAGATGTAACGATGCTTAATGTGATTAACCCTGAAATGCCTGTGTAGTCACAGAAGCTGTTAGAGATGTGTAGTTCCTCAACCAATAAGAATGTATACTTGAATATATTTATTGTTAAGATGGCTATAGATATGATACAAGGGACAGAATTCTGTACATGTAAAACCTTTGTAGAATATTGGTATAGTCCCTTGACAAATACTATGGAAATTATGGGGAGAACCTGATAATGATGATGGGCAAATGGCTAAGTTACATGTTACAGAAGGGGAATGTCACTCCACATGTCTTAACTGTTATAAAGCCTGTTAAAGAGATGCAGAGTTACAGAGAGATAAGAACAGTCCCTATTAAAGTCCTTATGAAAGTGTCTTGGTGATCATTTGACTGAATGTACTGAGTGTAAAAAGTCTTACATACAAGGTAGTGTAATGTAATGAAACTTAGAGCCTAGACATTGACATGCCTGTGTTTCTCCCTAAAGGGCATGTATATGCTTATCTATCTACAAGTGCATATAATAAATAGCCTAATGGAGTGCCAAAGAGTCTCCTCATTTCCCGTGTAAGTATCCCAAGATTCTAGTACTTAACAATGGTTAAGTGGAGGGTTGTTGTTAACTCAAACTATCGGATTCAGCCACCGTCATGACTTTGGCACTCATGTGGCCATAAGGTGATAATGGAGCCCTAGACAGAATCCAAATTAGCTGACAGGTGGCAAGGACCCTCTATCCTAAGAGAATGGGGAGCCATGCCTGATGGTAGGAGCAGTTTGACAGTGGAATATCCTGCCTAGGAGTGTGGTGGAGTCTCCTTCTTTGGAAACTGGATGGCCATCCATCGGTAATGCTTTGATGGTGCATTCCTGCATGACACAGTATTAGACTCGATGGCCCTTGTGGTCTCTTCCAACTTTACAATTCTTTGAAAAGCTAAGGGGTGCTGTTCAGTCTACCTCACTCTGTATAACGATAGGGCCAATTTTGATAAATATCCCCTTAAGTTAAACAACTGCAATCTGTGTTTTTTTCCCCCGAGGAGTCCCTAAGATATCTGATTTTCTCCTGAATAACCTCTTCCCATCTTTTTAGAACTCCTGATGAGGGGAGGATTCCATGAGATTCCCCTCTGGGATTCAGTCTCAACTTTAAAAAGGGGAAAAGCTTTTGGGGGAAAAGGCAAAGTATAAATAAAGGAATGGGAGCCAGCATAGTGTAGTGGTTTGAATGCCGGACTAGAACTCCGGGAGACCAGGGCTCAAATCCCCACTCTACCAAGGAAATCCATTGGGTGGGCATGGGCAAGTCACACTCTCTCAGCCTTTGAAGGCAATGGCAAACCCCCTCTGAACCAATCTTGTCAAGAAAACTTCATAGTAAACCTATGGGTGGCCGTGAGTTAGAAATGACTTAAAGCATTACTACTACTACTACTAGTACTAAATAAATAAATACAATTGGCCCTCCATATCCATGGATTCTGTGTCCATGGATTCAATGAACTACATTTTGAAAATATTCCCCCACCACAAAAAAAATGTCCAAAAAATAGACTTTGATTTTGCCATTTTATTTAAGAGACACCATTTTACTACACCATTGTGCATCATGGGACTTGAGCATCTACAAATTTTGTTATCCATAGGGGTTCCTGGAACCAAACCCTAGTAAATATCAAGGGCCCACTGTAACTAAAGGTGTAGAATAAAAGAAGGGGTCTATCTTTGGTGCTGAGTCCAGTATCTCAAAGGACTGCAGCACTTTTGATAGCTCCCTTAAATTTCAGACTAAAATCTGGAGCGGATTGACCACTACATTACCATATAAGCCAGTACCTGTCTCTGGTTAGAATTCTTGTTTGTATCAGATGTTTCTGGAGTGTATGACCAAGAGGATTTCCATCTCCCTGCGTGCAGCTGATGCCTTAGAATGCACTCCAGGAGCAATAATGCAAAGCTTGTCTTTACAAGATATAAAAATCAGATCATAAACATATCTTTAATGGCACTAATATGTTTACTTTCACTCAGATGAGCCCAGGCTGTAAGGATGTCAGCTGCAATAGATTGTTTCAGCCCTTACGTTTGCATTTTTTGCCATTTATAAAGACTTGTCTCCACTAAGTACCTCATCAGTCAAGACTATAACAATGAAAAAATCAGGCCAAAGTAGCATTACATCATGACTATATTACTTTTGAGAGGCATTGCAGGCCTTCCTTGGAAGCAATGCAAATATATTAGGTACCCAGAGTCAGTCCAAAGCTTCTGTATCCAAACTGTGCCAGGGGATGGAGCATTATGCAGATTGTCAAGGTTTGCTGATTATGTTTATCATTTCCCTTGGTCACATATTCACCCCTCCTCCCTCCTTGTTCTTCCTCATCTCCTGCAAGTCTCATCCTTCCTATCAATTGCCCAGCAATTTTTAATCCCTTGCTTGGAAAGAGAGTAATTTTTTTTTCCAGATCCCAATTCACATTCTAGCTCCCTCATTTATTAACAGGGAGGCTAGCTTAAAGGAATTGTGTTAATATTTTTTACATTTACAGTACTGTAAACTTATTAGGTGGTAGGCTTTTGGGGTGCAAGAAGAAATTAGTTAAGTGGCGGAGGTATACAGTCATCCCTCCACATTTGCTAGGGTTAGGGGCACGAGACTTCCGTGAAAGTGGAAAAACCATGAATAACTCTAGGGCTTCCTAAACCATATTTAACACACAATCACTGTATTCAACCCACTAGGATTCCTTTCAGGCATCAGGGTCCCTTCACAAGGCAGAAGTGGCTGGCTGGTGGAGCTTACTGCCACCTCCATTGCTGCCTCACAGCATTTTTAACAGGGACTTAACAAGCCTCATACGCAGTCTCTCGGAAGGCTTGCTGTCCCTATTAAAAATAGCATAGGGAGGCAGCAGAGGTGACAGCAAAGAATCTGTGAATAATCAAATCTGCAAAGGTGAAACCAGCAAATGTGGAGGGCTGACTGTATTTTTAAAGGTAACAACCTGCAGCTACTGGGATGCAGCAGTAGAAGTGCTGCTGTATCTTCCAGCTTTTTCTTAAAATATCAGGCCTTCTGTCTTTCATTCCATATCCAGGATGACTGGGCTGTTATTTGTTAAACTGAGGCCATTTCCGCCCCATACTGTTATAGTGCTATTATTCCACTTTCAACAGCCTGTGGAATTCTGGAGTTTATAATTTACTGAGGCCAAAGAGCTCCCTGGCTGAGAATGCTAAAGGCCCCTCCCTAAACTACAAACGCCAGGATTCCACAGGATGTTGAAAGTGGAATAATAGCACTTTAACAGTGTAGTGCGGAAATGGCCTGCATATACCAGAGAAGGAAGGGAAAGAGGACTGCTGCTATTCAACTCTAAATGTGTCTGGAGAGCATCTCAGTACACATTCAGTCTTGGCCAGGATCCAGACGGGCCTCCTTTTGCTCCTCACCATTCAGGTGACCTAGCTTCAGACCTATTCAGGCATCAAGAAATGCAATTGGATCATCACCTCATTAGTTATCCTCAGGAATATAGTTGGGTCTCCATGGGAGACTTGTAGACTTTTAATGATCAAAGGGGAGTTCATTTGATCTGCAGATTACCCTCCCTTGTTTGATAGCTAGAAACAGAGAGAGTCATCTGGAAGAAAATTGTCCCCATACGTTTGGATTACAAGTGACTGTTGTGACAGAATGGAGAGTTATTGTTCTCTTGCTAGGCTATCCTGCAATGAATATCTATCTTGTAAAAGGTGCCTAATTCTTAAATGAAGCTTAATTATGAACAGCATGATCTTGGAAACATTCCAGTGGTATGGGAAGGGTATTTGCTGCTGCAGAAAGCATGCTTTCCAGATGAATTCTGTTTAGTTTGTGTCTTGATGGGCAAAGGTGGAAATGTGGACAATATATACATGTTCCAGTCCAGTCTATAGATCAGGGATGTAGTTCTTCACTTAGGGCCTTTCCGCACTACGGTAACAGTGCTATTATTGCAGTTCCAACATCCTATGGAATCCTGGGGTTTTCAGTTTAGGGAGAAGCATTTAGAATTCTCAGCCGGAGAGCTCTTTGGCCTCAGGGAACTACAAATCCCAGAATTCCACAGGATGTTGAAGGTGGAATGATAGCACTATAACGGTTTAGGACAGAAAGGCCCTTAGTCTCTTCTTAGGGGAAGTGACAAGTAATTTTAGCAATTTCCCCCCTTCTGTGAGAAAGTCTTTGAAAACCACACACTTTTCAAAGGCTATTTGCAAGTTAGGACTGTCTACACAAAATTTTCATGTGGCTTTGCAGAGAAAGCAGCATTTTCTGTGCAAAACAACCATGTGTGAATTTTGCACAAAATGAGTCCTGAACTGCAAAGATTTTAATTTGTCCAGGATTCTTCTTATGAGGCTTTCTGAATACTCAGATATGTGCTCTTTTGATAATTTTTCACGTATTTTCAAACATTCTGTCCATCCCTTCTGTAGAGCAGCATAGTTAAGATACATAGCATTTATATTATAGCACAATACAAGGGTTCAAACTACTGCTTGTAGACGGCTTTGTTCACCCTTATACCAAGGTTAGTTATCTTATTGGTTATTGTAGGACATTGAGGCTCTTCTGACCATGCTTTACAATAAACTCTTCCTGCAGGAATCATGAGGCTGGGACCCAACAGTAAATTAAGATATTTGAGTAGCAGGAGATCACTTCAGTTTTGACAGCTCACCTGCCTAGGTAACTTAGGCCATTTCCGTACGAGGCGAGGGAATCACTCCGTGCCGTTACTTACCGGATCTTCTGGGCACGGACCAACGTGGACTGTCCCTTAAGCCCTTCCACAGGGCTCCTCCGTCTTGTCCAGGGTGAATCGGAGCAGTGCAAGGTCTTAGATCTGTACTGCACCAGCTTCCAAAATGGCAGCTTCCGGTTGTTCATGGGTCCCAACCAACCGCTGAAGCTCGCCACATCTAAAGCCCGCCCTCCGCAATTCACAGGCTTGCGTTGGCGCGAGCCTGCAAATCTGCACAAGTGAGCAGGAACGCAATGGCGTGCTCCAAAAAATTAAAGAATGGTTTTCTACCGTTCTTTAAAAAGCGCGCTGGAGGACCAGTTGGGGGCATTTTGGAGCAGACTGAGGTGTGGATCTCAGGTAAGTAGTCCAAACCTAGTCCACTCCAAGGTGCAAATGACCTCCGTGAGAGGACGCACTGGGCCATTTTAATTCCCTCGTGCGGAAATGGCCTTAGACTTTGATTGGTGCTACCAGCAGGCAAAGTTAGGCAACCGTTTCAGGGAGCAGAGCCTGAGGGGGGCAATGGCAGCTCCCAAACTGTTCCTTGCTGTTTTTTTCTGTTGGAAAACAGAGCTGTATATACCCCACAACTTGTCTTTGCCCCACTAAATCATCCTGTGGTGGACAATAACCCATTGCCAGTGTTAAGCTGATAAGCTGATAATTCAACTGCCAGGTCATTCAGTTTTTGTACATGGACTGCCCAGGGGGCACCATCTTTTCCTTTGCCCCAGGAATTGAACTATCTTGGACCTACCTGTCTGGAATGCACTATTCTATCAAGTGCTAGTTACTCATCCCTTTAGCGGTGTTGAGAAATTAGAAATTAGGTTACAAGAGGGCTTTTGTACTACTATTAGTCCTCATAGAGATCTGGCCAAACTTGAAATGGACTGTATTTTCCCCTCCAAATGGTGAAGGGGTGTTTGCAGTGTGAATATTTACCCTATGCTATGATTTCTACCAAAGTTCCTTTCAGTGTCAGAATCAGCATTGTATCATAATTAGGAAAAGGATGGACAACTTGTGGCTGTCCAGATTTGTTTGACTGGATCCTTACCGTGAGACATGCTGGCTAGAGATAATGGAAGTTGCAATCCAACAGCATTTGAAGGGTCAGAATTTTTACTGGCCCTAAGTTAGAATGAATATTTATTTATTTGATTTACAGCCTGCCTTTCTCCCAATATGAAACCCAGAGGGACTTAAAATGTTAAATGGAGTATTCATCAGAGCAGAGGATCTGAGTTCAAATCCTTTAACAATCTCCAAATGTATGATGTCTGACCTGTAATAGCCCAATCTTTTGCTGTTTAACCTACCTCATAGGATTGGGGTAAGGAAAATGATATGAAAGGGGGGAGTGGATATTGCCCTAAATTCCTTGGAGGAAAAGGGCAGTAATTTTTTTTTGCATTGATTTTTTTATTGTGCAAAATCTTATTAAGGAAATAAAGCCAGAAAGGGAAAATAATGACATAAAAAAAAGCATGAAACCAAACTAGTAAAAGAGTAACAGAAAAAAATCCCCTGAAAATACCTGAAGGAAAAGCCGTTTATGCATAAATGTCTGGAAAGGATGACCAAATACCCGGATATGTCCATGTAAAGCAGCTGTCTAGAATACAATACATTCAAATGTTGAAAAGAAAGGGGGCAAGATGAGAATATCTGCACAATCATTTTGCAAGTCCCATTTGACAGGTAATATAGAAAAGTGGATCAGAACCTTCTTTTAAGCTTCTCAGCCTAACAGAGAAACAACGGGATACCCAGTTCAAAGGAAAAACAGCCAATGTAGAACTGATAAAAACAGGATGCTTTTTTCCAAGTCCAGAGTTCACCTCAGGAAAGATCAATGGAGGATAAAATGAAGTTTCTGTTTTGATAGAGTGCAGGGGGAAAATATGTGAAAATCAGGAAGGTGTATGGATTGTCATGCTTTGCTTTTAAGACAGTCGGAGCCATGAGAAAGGTAGACATTTTGCTTATGGGTATTATTTCCCTTTCTTTCCCCACTGCAGAGTTTCTTACAGCAGCACAAGGAGGTGGAGGAGAGGAGTTCTCCAGCAGCAGCGCAATGGACCAGTTGTCCTGCTGTTGCAGTCTTATTCCTGCTGTGTTCTGCACAGTTTAAAAATGATTTAGCAGAGAGATTGATCCTTTAGCAAGTCCACAGTAAAGTTCTACAGTCCCTTCTCCACATTTGCGGGTTTGACCTTCCTGAATTTTATTATCTGCCAGCACATGTGCCTTCCCCCGTTCTCCTCCTCCCATTCCCGTGCATTTTGCCCCGGCCTGCAGGACGTGCGCTGAGGCAAAAGAGGGGAATTGATGGGGAAAGCTCACGTGAAAATTTCCCTTCTGGAGCTTCCCCTCCCATTCCCATGCCTTTTGCCCCAGTGTGGAGAACTCATGCCAAGGCAAAACAGAAGGGATCGGGGGAAGGGAAGGGAAGGCTTGTGTGAGTTCTCTGTACCAGGGCAGAAGGCATAGGAATGGGAAGGGGAGCTCCAGAGGGGGAAAGGAAGGCTTGTGTGAGCCTTTCCCCATCCCACCCCATTCCCTTCCGTTTTGCATCGGAAGCAGTGAGCTCCAGAGGGGGAAATAAAGGCTCACACAAACCTCCCCCCTGCAACTTCCCTTCCATTTTGCATGAGAATGGGAAGGGAAGAACCCTGGAAGGGAATGGGAGGGAGAGTGTGGGGAGTTATTCATGGCTTTTCCACTTTCATGAGAGTTCTGTGCCCGAAATCCTCATGAAAGTGGAGGGGCCACTGTAATTGCAACGAATACAACTGGCAGAGTGTGCCTCTCTGGGGATGCTGGTAGTCTTAGCAATATGGTAGCTGTCGACAGTGGTGGAAGAGTTCCTAGCTATTGTGAAATAGAAGGAACCTTTTCGTTGGCTGTCCTTTATTGTTACTGCTAATAATTCTCCTGCTGTTACAATAATAATTTTCATTGTTTCATTTAACATGATAAAATCTCACAGGAACTGCTCTTAAGAGAATATGCACAACTGGCCCTCCACGTTTGCGGGTTTGACTATCACGAATTTTGTTATTTGTGAGTTTCTTCAACCCCTGACCCCCCACCCCACCCCACCCTAGGTGCTTCTTTTCCAGGGGAACCTTCCTCTCGGGGGCTTCAAGCAAACCACACAATCCTGGTCCTCTTCCTCCTCTTCCACCAGCCATTGCCTGGTCAGCTAAGGACAGCTGGCAGCCTGATTTCTCGGCACCACAAACCCTTACTTGATGGCCCACGTGTACCCAAGGAAGAAGATGGACAAGAGAAAGGAAGTATAAGGCCACCATGCTGACACCCCCTTCCCTCTCCTTTCCCTGACCTGGTTTGGATCCTTGCCGCCCGTTCCCTCTACCCTGCCTTGACCCCCGTCCCAAACACACACACACACACACACTTTAATGTTTGTGATTTTTCCACTTCTGCAAGGGTCCTGTGCCCCTAACCCTAGCGAATATGGAGGGCCAACTGTAATATAATGTAAAAACCATACCGTTTCTTTTTTCTTTGCTACAACTCCTGCAATATCCTAGCAACATGAGTAGGCCACAAGTTTCATTTGGCACAAGTCTTTGTGACCCATTTCATCAGGTACGTCGAGAGTTGCCTCAGTTGGCAGATATTTATATACATGTTTGGGTTGGGAGGACGTAATTAGTGGGGTGAGAGGGAAAGTAACATCACCAAATAGGGGAAGCACAGATGTTACCAGAATTAGTCTCCTCTCACTCCCAGGACTTTGTGCTGCCCTCATAAGAAGCTGAAAGTTCCTCTGGAGTCATGTTAATCTGGAGGAACCTGAGGAACCATCTGTCCTTTTCTTACCTCTAAGATAACTTAAGGCCAGATAGCTTTTCTTTCTCTCTGTCCTAAGGTCCCATCTGGACTGGAGCTGACAGAGGGAAAGCTCAGTATGAGAACTTGTGAACTGAAGCACTTCCCTAAGCATAGCTGTCAGCCTTCCTCTGTTAAGTGTATTTTCTCAGTTTACTGCAAGGCAAGAAAAGGCTTCACCCTAGACAATTGTGGCAGCCTCTCCTTGGCCAATTACTTTCCCCTCTCTTCCCTCTGCTTCTGGCTGTTAAGTTAGTCTGAGCTGCTTTTTAAAATTTGATGCACCAGCTCAGGAAGTCAAAATGCAAGATTAAAGAGAGCTTGCGGTGTTCTCTCAAAAAATGAGAGTGAAATATCTTTGAGACAAAGGCAAGGAGTGGGAGAAGATGCACATCTGTCATTACTATGTCCCCAGGTGCTTCCTGAGCGGTGGATGGTAAATTTCTGTAAAGCAAGGAAGTGGGCAAGCCTTAGTACAGCCAGCAAATCACTGCTCATGGAATGCTGTGAGCAGGGAGGCTACATGGAGAAAGATATAAACTAGAGGCTGGTCTGTTGAACTATCAGATAGGGCCAGTTAGAAATAGAATTAGGGACAGGTAGAAACAGGGATATGGACAGCGGCAGAGAGGAATGGGTTAAATATTTAAAAAGGGTTGAATAAGATCAAGTAAAGAGGGGATCTGAATCAAGTTTTTGGGAACTTAGAGTGTCGAAAGAGGACATGGGAAAATGGTACTTTATTTGAACCAGGGGTGTTACACTCCACTGTAAAGGGAAACAGCATAAGGCTAGATATTAATTTTATTTCTTACACATCAAATCTTTGATTCTGTTTTCTATATTTCTGTCTGGATATTTTAATTTGGTAATTAACAAGGACGACCAGTCATGGTTTATCACATTGAACCTGTTGAATAGCACATGTTTGTCCGGTATAGTGGTTGTCTTGAGGTCCAAGGACCAGACCCAGAGAAGGATGCTGGGGGTAAAAGAACAAGGTGAGTGATAAGAACACTAGGGTTGGAACAGCAGGACCAACCTGAATAGAGGACCTGTCACACTTAAACTACTGGAAGTTTCCAGGAACAGTCATTTGGCACAACTTCTCCCATAGACCCACATCCTAAAAGACTGCCTCCAATCAAAATTAGAAGTGGAATGTGTCTAGAGGAGGACAACCAAAATGGTAAACGGCCTGGAAACTATGCCATGTGAGGAACAGCTTAGGGAGCTGGGTATGTTTGGCCTGGAGAAGAGAAGGTTAAGAGGTAACAGGACAGCCATGTTTAAATATTTGAAGGGTGTCGTATGGAGGATGGAGCAAGCCTGTTTTCTGCTGCTCCAGAGACTAGGACATGGAGCAATGGATTCCAACTACAGGAAAATGTCCTTCCACATTCTGACAGTCTGACCAGAGATGGTTGAGCTGTATCAAAATTTCCTTGGATTAATTTGGAAACCATTGGAAATCTTCCTCACAAATGGTAAGACCTTGAATCATTTGCACATCAGTCTGATGCTTTGCGAAATGTCCAAGACCCTTGGTCACCTTTGCTGCTCCTTTGGCTGGCTGTGATGTTGCTGGTACCATTCCAATGAACTTATGAACTTGCACCTGTGCCCTCAACCGCAGAAATGGGGGACCATTTGGCCTTCTAAATATTTTGGCCTCCAACTTGCATCCCTAGCTCTATGGCCAATGGTAAGGGACTGTGGGGGATTTGATCCAAACATCAGGTGGGCTGATTCCTCAGGCCTGCTCTATACATTTGGATCCAAATCTCTTTTTGTCTCAGATTATGAAAGGTTCTCTCTTTCCAGGAATTACCAACTACTAGTTGTCTCCTGTGCCCCACCGTCCTTCCCAAATCCCCCCAAATACTTCTCTGTGTTGATCTGGGCTTCAAGCAAAAACAATGGCTCAGCCTCTCCACTTCTCCCCTGCCTCTGATTTTTAACCCCTTTTCTTAGTACTTAGTTTCTCCAGCTTTGTTGAAAGTTCTCTTTTAAGAAATTTTTGCCTCTGAAGTAATCTCCAAAATGCTCCCACATTTTCATGGGCTGAAATTCTGTTGGTTCATACAGATGTTGAAGTTGCTTTACACAAGTGTTTGTTTTGGTCATTGTGAAAGGGACATATTCAGTTCATGATGGTGTACGAGGAGTTCCACACATGCAACCATTTCATGCAGGCCGAAATCCTATTGTTAGCCCCAGCTAGAGGTGAGTCCTTAAAGCAATTGGATCTGCTTATGTGCTGGCCCTCTAAATGCTTTGGCCAGTCACCCATAGAAACCCTCTGGGTGCCCTTGGATACCTAGAGCCTCAGAGAAAGGCAATGGCCAACCTGCTCTGGACAAATCTTGCTAAGAAAATCCTGTGATGGGTTCACCTTAGATGGAAATGGCTCAAAAGCATACAACAACAGCAAATGTAGTGATGACTTCTTCCTCTTTCTCCTCTTCTTCTGTGCCTTCCAGTTGACCTTGATTTATGGTGACCTCATCACAGAGTTTCCTTGGCAAAACATATTCAGAGGAGGTTGCCACTGCCTGCCTCTTAGGGTGAGAGAGTGTGATTAGCCTGAGCTTACCCAGTGCGTTTCCATGGCTGAGTAAGGATGCAAATCCTGCTCTCCCAGAGTATAGTTTTTAAGTTACTACACCACATTGGCTTTGTGGTGTTGACTCACCATTCCACATTTGATTCAGTAAATCTGATCCAGTTGGAGCTGACCAACAGGATTCCAGACACACAGTTGTACATTTTTGGGTGGTGCTTAACTATATGTCAGTGCCTTCCATGTATCACTTGATTTAGTGGGATTGTAGAAACAAGAACTGCACACAAGTGGTTGAACAAAGTTGGTATTCAGCCGAAGAGTGGCATAGCATAACCATAGTACAATCACGTGCGTGTAGATTTACGCTATGGAGGCCTGAGGTAGGATCTTGGCCATTATAATATTGTTTTATGTTTAATTCCACCATAGAGCCACTCTGCTCAACAGCTGCCACAAAGCTTTTCAAGCTGCCATAATGGAAGAATTGGCAGCGACAAATGCCATTGGATGCAGTCATGAAAATAAAGACAGCATATGTGTTAATCTTGTTGGTCTGTATTTTTGTTCTGGATGGGATACAATCCTTCAATAAACAGGGAAGGGGCAGATGTCTGGAGGACGTAAGCTTCCGACTTTTGAAAGAAGCTCTTAGAGAGCAGAGGAGTTCTTGCAGAAATTCTTATGTCTCATAGTAAACTTACCCTGAAGGCCCTTTAATCAGCTCAACACCTCTTGAATAGTGGTTTGCCAGAAAAATTACACTGCTTTTGCAGAGAGAGGAAATGGTTTTAATACAGATAGCAGATGTGAAGCTTTTCATTTGAGGGGTATATTTGGAGACAGGATTGATCCCTACAGATGGTTGGAGCAAGGGCCAAGAAAAGTATTAACATTTTCCATGTAAGGAACAACAACAATGTCTGCAATTTCTGAGTGTGAAATTCTGACTCATTTTATGGGAGTTGACCAAGACTAATGCACCGGGGATGTGTGTCTACTGATTATTTATCTGTCGTGTAGTGGTGCTGAAACACATATTGTGCTTGGCAGCCATTGGCCCAGGTATCTTGTTGCACAATCCTTCAGCTACAACCCCAGGGTTTTCTAACTACAGATTGGGAAGAGAGGCTTTCTGCTGGTATAATTCCTGCAGTGTAGTTTCACTGCACAATTATAGTCTTTTCATACCACTTTAATTGTCATGGTTCCATCCTATGGAAACATAAACTCTTAAAGCTGGAAGGGACAAGGAGGGCTGTCCACTCTAACCCACTACCGTGAAGGAATAGACAGCTAAAGCAATCCTGAAAGATGGTCATCACATGTCTGTTTAAAGACGTTCAAAGAGTCTACCACTTTATGAGGCAATCAGGGACTTAGAATTCACTGCCAGAGTTCAAGGGAGTGCACTTAGTGAACTTTAAGTTGGTTGTGAAACCACAGATCCTAGAATTCCATCGAATGGAACCATGGGGGTTAAAATGATATAAAAGCAATATAATTGTATATGTCCCTGGTTACAGTGGCATGAAAATGATGAAATACATTCACGTTCCTCACCCCTGGCTTGGGTTGTTGAGAGTTGTCCAATAGTATCAGGAGGGCTGTATGATCCCTTCTCTCAAATTAGGAGCTGGTGTAAAGGAGGAATACAGCACCATCTTATGCAAGACATTTCCTCATTCAACCATCACACAATGGTATGTAGGCACTCTCTCTCCTTTCCCCACCACATACCCCATGATGAGAATGTCCTCTGAATGGCTTCCAGAACAGCTTCCAGAACCAATCCCTCCTGATTTTTCATCAGCATCTCCTTTCTTGTAATTCTTGTAAGTTGAATACATGTCCTGGCCTCTGGAGCAGCAGAAAACAAGTTACCTTCTTTGACATGAGACTTTTTCAGATATTTAATGATGGCTAGCATATCCACCAGGGCTCAAATACCCTAAATACACTAGATCCTTGTCTGAACTTGGAAGCTAAGCATGGTCAGCACTGGTTAGTACTTGGATGGGAAACCACCAACGAATACCAGGTACAGTAGGCTGTATTTCAGAGGAAGAAACTGGCAAAACCACCTCTGAGAATTCATTGCCTAAGAAAACCGTATGAAATTCACGGGTTCACCATAAGTCATCAGGTGACTTGAAGGCACATACACATATACACAACATATTCACCTCTTCACCTCTCCAAACTAAACATGCATATTTCCCCACAGGACTTGGTTTCTGGGCTCTTTAGCAACTTGGTTACCCTCCTCTGGGCATAGCCCCACTCGCTGATACCCTGAAACTATGATCTGGAAGTGAACATAGTGCTCCAGGTGAAGTTGTGGAATGAAAAGTAGTGAAATAAACACTAATAAAGTCATTATTCAGCTACTCAAAACACCCAATCCACAACTCCCAAGCAGCAAAGAGAGATAGATAAAAACAATGAAAACAGTGCCACTTGCCTGTGTGAATAATTAAGTAGCATTTATAGCCTGTCTGAAAGCTCAAAAAGGTGAATCCTATCTTCTGCTTCTAGAGGTATTATTCCAGCAGTGGCACCAATACCAAGAAGGTCCTGTCGTTGGTCAATGGCTATACATATTTGGAGAAATTTTGTGAGTTATAGTTCAAAACTTTACTTTTCCCAACTCTGGAAAGCATTCACCATTATTGCTGGGAATCAGGTCTTCCATACCATGATGTTGTTGAATTTTTCCATCTTGATCGCTGCTGAAATGTCATCTATAGAAAATGTCACACTTATGTAAAAGGTCGCTCCTATTCAGGAACATCAGAAGAACTTTCATAGGAACTTTAAAACTGATACTGAAAGAAAGAATAATAATATAAAGCAAGTAACTGTTTTGATGATGGTAATGAAATGTGTTTCTGGGAATGATGGGTGGGGATTCACTTGCATCTTTAGCTCAGCACTAGAGCATGAGAATATGCTGATTCCATATGTGGCGGCATTGTTTAGCAACAGCAAGAAAAGGATGCTTTCTTTGCAAAATGTTGAAGTCCAGAGATGAAAGTCTTTCTAGAGCTTGCTACATGATGCCCTGTGTTCTACTAGATGTTACCAGACTATGTGTGCCATCCTACCTGATCATGTTTTCTGGAGTTTGTGAGAGATTGAGTCCCGTAATATCTGGAAGCCAAGTTATGATCCACAGGATACCATATAGCAAGGTTTGGAAGGTCTCTGCTTGAAATCTTGAACATCTATTCCTTACCAAAGTAGAAAAGAGTAGAACAGAAGAACCAATGGGTTATCTTAGTATTGAATATCTTTAGTGGAACCTGGAGCAAAATTTCTGAACAATTCCAAAGCAGTTTCAGTAAGTGTCATTTACCAGATAACTCAAAATCCAACAACTTCACTCTGAGGTAGACAGTAGTTTTTTCATTTGCAGAAAAAGCAAGCTACACAGCAAACAAGTCACTGAGCCTAAGGCGTACATGGAGCTCTCAGGTGTTATAGGTACGAACCCAAATGTTAGGTGGGCAAAGCTGTGGTTGGAGAGGGTCATAAATCTAACATCACCCCACATCTTTAGACAGCTCCCAGACCTATACTTGGTTCCCACTTCTCATCCTTTGGGCAGGAACAAATTTCTTGTCTCTCATCTTAGACACTTCAGGTTCCCAAAACACTCTCATTGACACTTTCATTTTCGCCTGCTCTAATCTCCTCCTCCTCACCAGATCCATTGTAGCAACAGACAGTAAAGCAATTAACCAATTGATACTTTGTAAGAATATAGACAAACTCCAAGTGGATGCATTGTTGCAATCATCAATTAGCCCTGGATACTTTGTATCTTTACTAGCTTAACTCTGTGGAAGTTAACAGCATTACATCTACATCAACTACAATACATTATTTCAGTATACAGTGGTCCCTCCACATTTGTCAGAGTTTGGTGCTCAGAACCCTTGCAAAAGTGGAGCAAAAACTGCGAATAACTCCCTTCCACAATCCCCCTCCCATTCCCTTGCCTCTGGTCCCGGCACTTCCGGGGGAAGAAAAAAGACAAGGTAAAGGGCTTACCAGTACTTTTCCCTCAGATGGAGAAGAGCAGAGTGCTGAGTTCTGGCATTCTAGCTACTTCTGGTCACTGATTTGAGAAAGAAGATTCCTCCCAAAGGGGAAGGGTAGGAGCAAAGAGAGCACCTGACCAGTCAGTGGCTATTACACAACAGAATGTGCAGACCCATGGCAGAGAGGACATGTCTCTAGCAGTGGGGTAGGCTTTGCTCACTCAAAAGGGAAAAAAAACCCATCCATTTTAAACACAAGCCTTGCAAGCCTGTGGTGATGAATGAAAGGGAATGGGAGGAGGAAAATGCAGGGTAGGCAAACACATGCCTCTCGAATAATTAAATTTGTGAAGGTCAAACCCACAAATGTGGAGGGAGGACTGTGCATCCAGCAGACCAACATATGGCAGGGGCTACACCTCCTGATATGAAAAGTAGCAAAATTTCACAACCTTTTGGAAACATGCTCTGAGTATGGATGTATCTAGTTAAGGAAGCCACAGGACTGAGCAGGTCTGTTGGTGACCGGAAGTGGTCTTGGTGGTCTCTCATAGGGTTGTCATAAATTGAAGTAGACTTGATGGTGAACAACAGCAGCAGCAACAACAACGAACATTACGTCAAACCCTCGTCTGTGTTTTTTCAACATCAAAAAACACATTTGTTTTAATGGAAGGCATTAATTTACTGATGACATTTGGAGTAATTGGCTTTCCTAATTAGCTTGCTGTCAGGAAGGCTGGGGGTTGCTTAATTGGCATATGTGGGTTATGTCTATAGAATGCAAATTCAAAATTGTTGGGCCCCCTCACGCATTACCTCTGTTTTGCCCCAGAAACACAACAATATCTTGAGTGATGTATTTGCACAAAGGCTGGGAAAGGCATGGAGGCAAATGATAACATAGCAGAGGAAGAAAAGTTGCAAACAAACAGTTAACATGGACATGGCAGAGAAGGCCTATGCTTAATGCCAATTAACATTTCAATTGCCATATGGGAAGGGTGCAGGATAAAGATAGAGGTGGTTTAAAAAAAAACCCCACATGATTAATCTTTTGTAGCTGAGGGGGAAAGATAAATGCCTTTCATTTTGTTTCTTAAATGTTTTCTTGCTGAGAAGCTACTGCAGGTTGAGCGCAAGGAAGGGGGAGGGAGTGCTGATAAGAAATGGAAGGTCATACATCTTGAGTGTGTGAAAGGCAAGAGATGGAGAACGAGTGCAAAGGCTTAAGAAGAGTGCCACTTTTTAAAATGTGAAAGTTGGAGACAGATTCCTTCCATGGAGTCCTGCATTATATCTTTTTGTTTGTACTCTTGAAATGACAATGTGGGAATGGGCACCAGTGTATAGAATCATAGAGCTGGAAGAGACCAGAAGAGCCATCCAGTCAAACCCCATTTCTGCCATTTAGGAATACACCATCAAGGCATTCCCAACAGATGGCCATCCAACCTCTGTTTAAAAACCTCCAAAGGAGGAGACTCCACCACACGTATTGCACTTTTGAACCGCTCTTACCATCAGGAAGTTCTTCCTAATGTTTAGATGGGACCTCTTTTGCTGCAGTTTGAAGCCATTGCTCTGTGTCCTAGTCTCTGGAGCGGCAGAAAACAGCCTTGCTCCATCCTCCATATGACATCCTTTCAGATATTTAAACATAGCTATCATGTCTCCTCTAAATTGCCTGAGTAACAAAATACAGTTGGAAGTAGATAGCGTATGAAGCTTTTAAAAACCCAATTAGGGAAGTAATCATATTAAAACCACTAATTAAAAACAGTTTAAAAACATTCAAAGTGTTAATGAAGATAGAAATACAATTCCTTCATTAAAAGACTCTCCTGAAATAGCCAGTTAAAAGCCAAAGGCCTGTCTAAGCTGATAAAGAATGTACACGTGCAGCAGCTAGCTACTATGATTAAGAAGACGGACTAATTCCTACTTCCAAATGAAAATACAGATTGGAAAACAGTTTTCCAGCCTTCGACTTTACAAAGCCTTGGACTTTACAGTTTTCCAGCCTCTTGGAATTTTGCAGTAAAATTCCTGGTTTCTTTAGAAGGTGTATCAAAAGGTGTATAAAATGCATATTCTAGGCTGAAATTTGTAGACTAACACATATTTTGAGTAAAAAAGATAAAAGTGAACTCTCCAAATAAATTGAAGAGTGCCATGCATTGAAATAACACACATTTATGTACATTAGGATTAAAAAAATAGACTGCAATGGCAATGCAATGGAATAAACTTATGATGAAAACTTGTAGAAACAGAACAGATCCATCCATTCCTAGAAAAGACTAAAGGAGCTTCTTTCAGAAAATTGGAAGGGGTGACTCTCTCTCCTTGTACATTCACCTGTATGTGTATGTTCCCTCAACTTGCCTGTTGACGTTTGGTGACCCCATGCATTTAATAGGTTTGTTTGTTTTTTTGGTTAGGCAGGGAATACTCAGAGGTTGCTTTGCCAGTTCCTTTGTTTGAAATATAGCCTACATTACCTGGTGTTCATTGGTGGTCTCCCATCCAAGTACTAACCAGGGCTGACCCAGCTTAGATTCCAAGATCAGACAGAATCTGATGCTGTTACTCAAAAGTGCTCTGAAGGATGAGGGGACCCTTTGGAAAAGATTTGCAAAAGGAGGGAGGGACAGAAAGCCCTACTGGGTAAACAAATATTTACTTAGGAATTGTTGACTCATGGGAACATGGGAAAATAGATTTTTGGGCCAGAACTCTGTTGGTAATCCTCAAGTAGAGCGGACTTACTGGAGTCATGGCATTTATATCTGTGTTGACTCACCGTTCAAAAAATGATTGAATGGGTCTGCTCTAGCTGGAACTCTCAATACATTCAGATCTTGGACCAAGTAGGATTGTACCAGTGGTATTGTCAAGAATTAGCAGTCAACAGCACTTTGAAAAACTGTTCTTATTCTTTTGTTCTTTTTAAAGAACAGGAAATTGTATAGGTGACAAGCACAAAACCCACTGAAAATATCTATCTGATGTTGACTAGTAGCTATTGATAGGCCTAAACTCCATGAAGCTATCGAATCCCCATTGAAAGTCATCCAAGTGCGCAGCCACCACTATATTTTCCAGCACTAACCAGTTTAACTTTTTGACCTGTGTACATGCAGTTGCATCAGAATTTACTATCATTTAATTGTACATTTTAACACACACATACACACACACTTCTGCTATAAGCAGAAGACCCAATCATCTGTTGCAAAAGATGCAAAGATGGAGAACAAGTACAGTGTAGATAGACACATACAACAGATGGAACATTTGCCATTCAAGTGAGATAATGCAATAACTAGCTTGAATTCTAATAGCATATTGACATAACAAGCAATTAGATTTTAAAAAAATCAAACGTAGCATTTCTATAGTTCTGAATTCATTGGTAGAGATCCTGGATCCAAAGTCACGTCCTCATCTAAATAATTTGTAGGGAGTGGGCAGATTTCAGTCTTGTTTGATCATTCTGATTTCTTGAAATAAATACTATAAAAGTCCTCTTCCAATAACCGTGTTTACTAAATGGCAAACGAGTGAGCATACTTTCGTTAGTTATTTTCTAGAGTAAAAGCCTTCATATATTTAGTGACAGCAAACAGAGAGGCAGCTTTTTAAGAGCAAAGCTGCTTATCTAATTGGGCATTGCGACTCTACGTTCATTTTACATTAGATGCATTTTTCAGAGAGACAAGAAGATTTGAACTGAAACTCTTTACTAGGCAGCCCCTTTGCAGAAAGAGAAAATGATTTGCATAAATTTGCACATGATGGCTCTGATTGTACCTTGTGCTTGCACAGTGTAAATCTACACTCATGTAAGTACAAGTGGGTCTTCTACACCACCCTTCTGCTGTCTATTGACATTGTACAACCAGTGGTATATCAGCCCAAGTGCCTGCTCTATTGTTCCACTGTGTAAATGAGAATTCCATACCCATCATCTGGCAGGGACAGTTCTAATTACTCCCACTTCTATCATCCTACTTTTTAAGCTGCATTTAATATGTCCTGGTTTCTCACTCTATCTCCCACTTTTCTCTTTGCTCTCAGCTTACTGCAGTTGTTGCGAATTGAGTTCAAAATGCAAAAGTAGTTTACACTCCGTTAACTTAGAAGAGAGAAGAGGAGAGGAGAAAAATGGAAGGGGTGAGATTCCACCCTTCCCACAAGCCTCGGGCAAAACCAAACTTCTGCAGCCTTTCCTAGCTTGTATGCTCTTCCTGATTAATAACTGCTGCCATCTTGACCACACTCTGGCCATTTCCGCACTAGATTGTTAAAGAGCTATTATTCCACTTTCAACATCCTATGGAATCCTGGGGTTTGCAGTTTAGGGAGGGGCCTTTGAGGCCCCTCCCTAAACAGCAGACCCCAGGATTCCATAGGATGTTGAAAGTGGAATAATAGCGCTTTAACAGTCTAGTGCAGAAATGGGCTCAGACATTGCTTAGCGACATGTGTCCCAGTTTTCATCTGTGATATGTTGGAGGACATGAAATTCACAGTGACAGTTTCTTTAGTCTCAATGGATCAGTTAATACCCTGAAGGAACCAAAGAATAGCTATGTACCATGCAAGAAAGCCCAACTGCATGGCTGTGATCTTGTAGGTTAGTCTCAGCTAGAGTAGATCCATCCAATCAGTTGCTGAACAGTGAGTCAACACATAGGTAAATGAAGTTGTTCGCTCCAGTTGGGGATTGACAATAGACATTAGGTGAAATGATTATACTTGAGCTCCACTTACACCAGGCATGAACTGAGCATGCCTGTTGCGCAATGGCCAAAAAATACATCCACATGTGTAAGGGAAGTTATACGGATATATGACATCAACAGGATACTAGCTATTACTTTATAGCTTATGATACCCATTTTGAAATAATCATTAATGGTGAAGGGTGTGCAAGCCATGCCCTATGAGGAGCAGCTCAGGGAACTGGGTATGTTTAGTCCGCAGAAGAGAAGGTTAAGAGAAGACATGATAGCCATGTTTAAATATTTGAAAGGATGTCATATCAAAGAGGGAGTGGGCTTGTTTTCCGCTGCTCCAGAAACTAGGACAAGGAGCAATGGATTCGAAATACAGGAAAAGAGATTCCACCTTAACCTCAGGAAGAACTTCCTGATGGTCAGAGCTGTCTGGCAGTGGATAATGCTACCTCGGAATGTGGTGGAGTCTCCTTCTTTGGAGGTTTTTAAACAGAGGCTGGATGGTCACCTGTTGGGAATACTTTGTTGTGTGTTCCTGCATTGTAGGAGGTTTGACTGGATAACCCCTGTGGTCTCTTCCAATTCTATGATTCCATGATTGTATGATTATAATTTAAACAGGGATATTTATCACCAGAGTAGGAAGAGTCTGTGGTGGGGTCACCTATCTGTCTGCTAGTCTCCTGTCCTAGTCTTCAGTGTTGATCGGCAACGTCAAATCATCTTCTCTCCCTTCCATGTTTAAATCTTCCTATCAGACATAAGCTTGTCAGCCCTGCAAATAAGGGACACTTTCAAACAGAAGACTGACAGCTGCCCAAGAGAAGACTGTCATCTAACAGCACCTCAAATAGAGAATAGTCTTCTGTGCAATAGGACACATGGCTTTCAGGTTTTATGGACATGAGTAATTGTCAACCCCTACTACAAGCATAATTGCACTGTTTCAGTGTTTGTATCTTTGGAGTTTTATTTACGTACCTTTTCTTTGCCATCACTGTCCTAAGCCTCATTTGCCTTCTGTTGGTTGTGTTAACATAGGTGACTTACTCAATGACAACATAATATTTAATGATGGAATAGGCATCATTAATGCCCATTAAATAATAGGAGTAAGCCTTGTATTGAGTCAGACCATTGGTCCATCTAGCCCAGTATGGTCAATTTTGGCTGGATGTTGTTATCTTAAGTGGTGGGGGACACTGAGGTCCACCCACAATGCCAATGTCTCCTTAGAATATGGGGAAAGTATGGCTCAAAGGAGGCCTGTGAGTGGAGGGTAATGGCAGGATCTTTTCACCTATGTATGTGAGTACTAACTGCAAAAAGGCCTCCAGTTAAAAGTTAAACAGAGTATTTTATTCGAACTGACGAACACACAAGAAATCAGATACTCTTAACAACCATACAAGGCTACCAGAAAGTGAAGTGTAAAAGGCTGGATAGAGAGAGATTGGGTGGAAAGGGTGACAGTTAATAGCCCTGAAGAAGGGAATCACAGCAGAATGGCTCAGACTGCATCTAAGGATAGCACAAAGGAACAGCAGTCTGGGGCACCATGTACAACGTACTTTGTCCAACATACTACAGAAGGCTGGGGTCAAAGCTAGGGTTTTTATACTCTATTTCACACCTTGAAGGGATACGTTGACAAAGTCATAATGGCTTTCCCACAGGACTGACAAAGGGTCTGGAATGGGCTGATTGCGTAACTCTGGAGTGACAAAACATTGGTGGGACTCATAATGATTTCTTAGTGTTTGGTCAGGTAAGATGTACAGGAGAAAATCTCAGTAGGATAAGATCAAGAGAGGGTCTCAGATTGCTCACCAATCTGGGCAGTTTTCTTTCATTGTATTTCAAAATGTAAAGAGCCTGGAATGCTAAAAAGATTAGCACAAACCCGTCAGCGTCGGGTTTTCCTGCCTAATCCTCTCTGAATTTATGAGCTTAAGTCCAATTTATGGAAATTGCTTAACACATAGGAGGGGTGGTAGGGTATGATAGCAGTGTGACTCTAGAAATCTTTGGTGTGTACTTGGTGTACCTTGGTAGTCTTCTGTCTATGTACTAGCCATGCCTGACCCTGCTTTTCTTCCAAAATCAAATGAGATTGGGTATGTTCAGGGTGATATGATCACACAAAAACCACGTGCATTGCCACCACCCCTTGTAATAAAAAGCAGCATGGGAAAATGAGGCAGAGGACAAAGAGGATAATGAAGACCAAAAATGGCACTGAAATGCTTAACAAGGTGATTTTGGGTTCAGCAATTTATTCAGCTGCATCAAATATGCTCCCTTCAAAATGAATATCAGAATTATGCAGTCTTTGGCACAGCCTCAGATGTGAGTTTTAATCAGTTTTAATCAGTTAAATTGCTAGATTGATCAGCTAAATGTGGTGAGAGCCAATAGTGATGAACTGGATAAAATTTTAATCAGTGGGTAGAAATGCTCTTAAGCAAGCAGTTTTCCTTATATTGGCTTAAGTCCAGTTGTTAGTCCCAAGTAAGGTGGACCTCCCAGATCCATTTCTGACTGAAAAATCAACACTTATGTAAATCCCACTAACTCAGTGTGTCTACTTTACTTGAGACTAGCTACTAGATCCAGGCCTTTTGTCGCTGAAAAATCCTGCTTCCTTTTCCCAGCATTTATTTTTTTGAAGTCTGGCATTATGGCATTGAAGAAGGAAGGAAGAGAAAGATAGCAGAGCAGTCGAAAGGGAGTCAAAGTGCTTTTATACAGGATGACCTTCCAAAGACCATAGTGAAGAATTAGCCATTGTTTCAGAGCCACAGAGGATCTCTGGAAAGGTCAACTCCCTTAAAGGTTGCAAGACTTCCACTCTGAATCAACATAGCTAGAAAAATGGCTACAGGCCTTTTTTTTGTGTCCTGAACCTGCATTTGTCTTTTTACATTACCTGATGGTAATTCCCTGCACAAGCTGTTCTTGTACAGAATCCATCTAAAAATATCAGGCAGTGAATTTTTTCCCCTCAACCATCTGCAAGTGTACAGGCATAACTTTTTTTTAAAAAAAAATATTTGTATGTTAATCCATTCTGATTTAATATTTTCAAACATGTTCTTTCCTTCCAGGCAACACAAGGGCTCAGGTGAAAGGGGAGAGAAAGAATACAAGTTGTCTAGATACCCCACAAAATGGAAGACAATGATAGTGGAAAGATAAGAATTATTTATGCAGTGCAGATACTACATGGTTTAAGCTTCCAAGAGAAGTTAACAGCAAAGGTGGGCAACTGCTTGAAGCCCAGTGGCCAATTCTGTCCCCATGGTCCATCCATTGGCTGCCCCCCCCCCAGGACACCCAAATAACTCCATGTTCTATTTAGAGTCCCTCTCAAAATGGTGGTCAGAAGTGATGTTGTTTCACGTCTTGTCACCGTTTTGAGAGAAAGTGATGAAAACAATCGTATTGGGAGCAAGTAAAGGGTTCTGGGGATTGGGGTGCTTTGCATATTTGGGTGGCTTTCTGTTCAGTTTTCAGGGGAAAATTGCCCCCCAAATCATATACCTTTAAAAAAATGGGGAGGATGACATGGGGGGACTGGTGGGATCTTCAGGGGCTACAAAGAGTCCAGGCTTTTCCCACCCTTGCACTAAGGTCTAATTCCAGTTGTTAGTCTCAACTAAAGGCGATCCATTGACTCAATGGAACTCAAGTATCAACTTCTTATTGATTCAGTGTATATAGTTGAGGTGGCACTGACAGTTGATGACTCTAAATCAGAGTCCTTCACTCATTGAATGATGGATGGTTGAATGACTGATAACATTTATCCTTCTAGCCTTTGAGGACAAGTCTCTTTATCATCACAAAGACTATCTGTTTGCAATAGGGATATAGTTGAAAAGTCCACAAGCACCTCCAAAGTTCGATATATTTTCTAAAATACGAACTAACTACCAACCTGAAGGTCACCACCACAGGTCATTATAGGAATCACTGAACCATTGTCAACGTTTGAGTACCGGCATCTCACTTAATCTTCCAGTTTCTCCTTAAAAAGAACCCCAAGGAACAAAACAACTTAAAACAATAATTTGTGTTGAATCAGTCTTAACAGAGGGTCTATAAGGATGTTACGAGTTTTTAAACTGGTGAAAATATAGGACATTCCAGTTCCCTGTTCCATTCTCTTGCTAAATCTTGAACATCAAGGCTTGAATTCTGTGGTTTAGCATAGACCAGATGACTCACCACTCTACAATTGATTTAGTGGGTCCATTCTAATTGAGACAAACCAATAGGATTCGAGCTTCCATACTTTTTGACACTGTTTATCTTTGTATAATTTAGTTGGATACAATCAGGAGCACATGTATTATTCCTTGTATCTCTGAGAGCAAAGCTTTGAAGACTAAGGTTGGGAATGCTAGACTAGCTTACCTACATGTTCACTCACCACTCAGCAATTGATTTCTGCTCTGGTTGGGACTAACCTATTCAGGCCGGAGTTTTCTGCAGTCCAGTTTTTGTTTATAAATTAGTCATGTGAGGAGGCAGTTAATTCTTCCTACAATAAAAGAGTGAGGTTTCTAAGTCATTCAGGGTGATGGTCCAGAGATGAACACCAGAAGGTGTGCTAGATAGTAGTGCTGCCATTTGGCACCTGGCAGGGAAAACATAAGATGCAGCTCTGAAAATGAGAGGCATTCTCCTCCCAAAGCTATCAGTTACTGTTTGGATTGAGCCCATTGTCTCCAAAAGAAGGACTGTCCTACTGTTTTCAATAGAAGTTGAAACACAAAGTTAATTTAGCATGAGTATGTGGATCAGAATGAAACTATAAGTCATGCTTCCTTCATTGAGGGTATTGTGGGTGTATGTGGAGGCATTCCATTCTTACACAGAGAGATAGATCATCCATTCAGAAAGAAGTGACAAATTAGCTGATCCCAAGATTACCCATGAGAGAACGCTCAAAGAAAGAGGACATTGCCATTCATTTGCACAAGAAATCACATCTTGTGATATAAGCTCAGGAAATTAAAGCCGCCTTTGAGGTTTGGAAGCTGCACCTTCTTAAGTGGAAATTGAGAGGGGGAAGATCAAATAAACTTCCAAAATGCCACACTGAACTTTTGGAAATGCCTCTGAGAATATATATGAAGGATGTAAATTGTATGTGGCAAAAATATGCATCTTGAATGCATTGATTCTGCCTCCCCCCCAGTACTCAGTGTAAGCAGGACCCATTTTCCCCCGTCAAAAGATATTTCTTTTAACAGTGAATTTAAATGCAATTTAATCATGTGAAAAACATCTCTAGGGTTTCAAATTCCATGTAATAAGATAGGGTCTCTGGACATTGATAGAATTGCCAATTAGCAAGTAAACTAGATATTATGATGGCACCCAGGAGCATTAATTTGTTTTGACCAGCTGATGGTGTATCTCGACTCTACTAATTGACACCTTATTTATTTATTTATTTATTCATGGCATTTATTGACACCCAAACTGTTCGTTAATCAGTGGTTGACAGCTTGCATCAGGAGAATATTTCTAGCTCATACCTATGATACATGGTCCCAACACCACTTTTCTGTGGGGCAGCTCTGTTCAGGTGGTCATTTCCATGTTCGGGAGAGCAGGGGAGCAGCACTGTAGGCACACTGTGATGAGCATCCTCAGTCACCTCTTGGAAATCCTTGGGAAAAGTAATGACTGCTATCTAAGTAAACCACATCCTTATATCTGAGAAATCTCAAATGGTTGCAGGTCTTGGGATTCAAGGCTGCAAGAGAAATTATGTTACTTCTAGTCAAAGAGGAACCAGTGTGATATAGTGGTTAGATTGCTGAACTAGAATTATGGGAGACTGGAGCCATTTCCTCAGTGGACTGTTATAGCACGAAGGTTCCACTTGCAACATCCTATGGAATCCTGGTATTTGCAGTTTCGGGAGGGGCCAGGTCGCCCCTCCGGAAACTGCAAGCCCCAGGATTCCATAGAATGTTGCAAGTGGAATCATCGAGCTATAACAGTCCAGTGCAGAAATGGCCTGAGTCTCAAATCATCACTCAGCCTTGGAAACCCAGAGTGACCTTGAGCAAATCACACTGTCTCAGCGTCAAAGGAAGGTAATGGAAAACCCTTCTGAGCAAAAGTTCTCAGGAAAACGCTGTGATAGGTTCTCCTTTGGGTCACCATAAATCAGAAATGACTTGAAGGCACACAACAAGAGCAAGCTAATATATTTGTTTCAACAAAAAGATGATGGTTCATGACAACAGCTCTCTGGAGAAGTTATATCTTTAGCTATCTTAGAACCAGGGCATATATTATGGCTAGAATCCTGTTAGTTAGACCCAACTCGAGCAGACCTATTCAATCAATTGTATGTCAACATGTTGGCAGATCCAGTCATTTTAATGGTAATAGGATTTATGGCCCATGTCATATACAATTGTAAAGGTAACCATAACCAGCAGTGTAGCAGCCAGCATTATTTATTTAAAAGATGTACAACCTACTATTCTTCAGGCAGGTCACGATGGCTTCTAATACAGGCTAAAGCAGGAGTTGGCAACTGCGGTGGGTCTATTTTCTGTTTTTGAGTCCCTTCTTTTCTTGTTATGATGTTTTTTTTAAGGTAAACAGTTGTGATAACTGAAGCCCCTATGAGAGCTGCTGATGACAAGCAGCAGCTGTTGGTCCCTGTTGCTCAGGGTGGAGATGGTGAGCAGCAGCTGTTGGTCCCTGTGGCTCTGGCTGGAGAGGAGTCCTGCAGCTCAAAAGCTCCCCCTGCTGCCATGGACCAAGCAGGCGCGGACGTCCCTCTGCCTGCTCCTTTAGGGCAACAGGGATCTGATGCTGAAGATGCTTTGGAGCTTGTGTCAATCAGCCCACAAACAAGGCGGAGACTCAAGAGAGCTGAGCAAAGGGAGGCTTCCTTGATTAAGTTCAAGAAGCAGTGACTAGCCACGCTTGGGTCTTGGGCTATATAACTGCCTGCCTGGAAGCTTTCCTTTGCTTGTGGCAAACTTTCTACAAGCCCTCTCCTTGCTCCCAGCACCCGGCTCCTGATGCCTTGGATTGATCTCTTGGCTCTTGACCCCTGACCCCTGGCTTTTGCTTGTTGCTCTGGTTTAGGTAAATGGACTTCCCTTGAGTAAGTGCTTCCTTGACTCCTCCCGGCAGGACTCTGCTAGCTCTCCCACTCCCTTCTCCGGGCTGTCTCACTGCCCAGGTCTCTGACCCTGATAACAGTGGAGGGAAAGCAGAAACCTATTTAAAATGTGAATTGCCATTCTTGGAGGCTTCAAGAAGAGGACATTCACGCTTTTGGATGGGTAGTAGCAAAGAAAAGGTGTCTGGAGAGCATGCATCCAGCCCCACAGCAACATTTTGCTGTGTTCTAAAGCAACAACCTAACAATGTTGGTTTGTAATTAACTTATAATGCAAGCTACTCTAGAAGAAGGGTGCGATATTTATATGTGTGTGTGTGTGTGTGTGTGTGTGTGTGTGTGTAGGAAAAAGCAAATTCCAAAAGACGGATGTAAACAGTTGCACATCTAAGCTGAGCTATCAATATTTGCCCAACCAGTGACAAAGGTAAATGGAGGCAATGTGGCTTCTTTTCCAGTGATGTCACTATTTGGAATGGCCAATGTGCACATGTGGTCTCAATACTCTTTTGCAAGGCCACGGGGACCTCCAGCATCTCCTATTTTTTAAAAAAGATACTCCCACACACACACTTCTTAGAGAGCATGTCCTGAAATTTTGTCATGTTTTGCATTCTTTGTTGGCTTTTTTAGATCCAGGAAAGGCCTTTTTAAAACCAGGAAGTAAATCTGCTAGTATTAATTCATGCCAGTAAGTTCAGGGTTCAGTGAGATATTTTGGCATCCTCAGAGACTTACAATTCGCTTTTACTACCAGTTTTACAGAGAGCATCTTCCCTTGTGTGAGAGAGAGACCGGTTTGTTGAGGGGTAATCTGCTTTCCACGATAGTTCACTTAAAGGCATGATCAGTGTTCTTCTTGTGAATCTTCCCTCAGTAGGATTAATTTTAATACATCTCTCTTTAATGTAAAAGCTTCAAAAGACTGCTCAAATGAAGAGGCACAGCTGAGAGGCATCAATCATGTCTGTGGATTCATCAAGTTTGGGGGAAAAGCAGCGGGCATGCTCCTCCATGTCACTTTGCAGCTGCTGACACAAATCAGAACTCTTCTCTCTTATACATACCATGACAATTTTCTCCATAGCAGAAAATAATGGCTGGAATCCTGTTGGTGACATAATTCTTTAGCACATGTGGTTGTATTTTTTTGACTGCTGTTGCGGTGGGTGTATTCAATTCATGACTATGTAAGCTGAGTTCTACAAATGTAACCATTTTACATGGGCCTAAAATACTATGGTTATTTCCCCAACTACAGTTGAAACACAGAGGGCCTTTCTGCACTACACTATTATAGTGCTATTATTCCACTTTCAACAGCCTGTGGAAACCTGGGGTTTACAGTTTAGGGAGGGGCATTGAGAATTGTCAGACAGAGAGCTCTTTGGCCTCAGTAAACTACGAACCCTAGAATTCCATAAGATGTTGAAAATGGAATAATAGCACTATAGCAGTGTAGGGCAGAAAGGCCCAGAATCAGTTGGTTTTACTTATATGTTGACCTACCATTCGACAGTTGATTGACTATGGTCTACTCTAGTTGGGATTAACAAGAGGACTCCTGCCGTACATTCTTGGATAGTGCATGACTGTTTGTCTGTACCTTCAATGTACGCCTTTCTTCACTGGGATTGCAGAAACAGACACTGCATTCCACATTGTGCAGTGGGACAGTAAGCAAGCACATTGGCAGATGCATAGTTGCCTGCCCAGTGGCAATATTCAGAATGGGGATGTAGCACTACTAAAGTGTAATCGTGTAGGATCTTGGCCATAGTTTTTTTTTGAGGGGGGCGGGGGTGATATTCATGTAGGAAGAAAAAACCAAATGCACAATCCTAGGAACGAACACATAGAGAACAAAATGCTTTGCTACACCTGGGGTGCATTTTCCATGATTCAGGGCAGCTAAAAATAGAAAAATAAAGCAGACTTCCAAATTTATATGTGCCATCATATATCCATAACAATTGTGCAAGTTATAAATGAAAGATACTGTCTCATGCTGGAGAGTTTATTTTATTTTTGTTGCTGTTCTTAGAGTGAAATGGATCACAGAGTCATTATCCACTGTGTCACTATACCAGTGTCCAAAGATTGCCCTTAAACATTACAGCAAGGATGGGGACAGTGCACAAGATTCAATAATCACCACTGACCTGTTCCCTTCCTAAAGGGACAAAGCTAGATTCATCCTCCTCCTTTTGCAGAAACAAACATGTGGTTGAGCTCCTCCCTGTGGTAAAATACAGAACATGAACCCTGTGATAGGTATTGCCTGGAAAACTGTCCATTCTATTCATGCAAGAAGTTTGAGAAGCCAATTATTCAGGTCACAACCGGGAGACAAAGTAGATAGAATGCTTGCTCTGTGGAGATGTAAGGTAGTTGTCTTAAGGAGGTAGGGTAGGGGTAGGGAAATATCGTACCAAAATTTCAGGGATCTTTCTGCCAGACGTGAAGGAGATGTTTTCATTCTGAAGTGAGAAAAGTGTGTGCACAGCTTGACAGCGATAGACACCTGACAGACCTAGCTTGTCCATGGAGACATCACTTCCAAGCAAAGTGAGCTGGCTTTGAAGCTGCAAGTCAAACAAAACTGTTGGGGAAATGATCAAGTCTGACCACTTTTTTTCCTAAAGAATGGAGCTACAGTCTTCCTGGCTCTGGAATGGTGGGAGGTGGGGGACCTCAGCTAGGTCTGGGCAACAATCGTACTTCAGTTCATTTTGGAGAAGAGTTTCCTCAGATAAAAAGGGTATTTTTATATCCAGAATGGAAAGAGTTTGAGATTTTAAAGAAGTCAAATGTAGGCAGAACTAGAACTGAAGGATTCAAGCATCCAGGAGTTAGGGCTTTAAATGTTTCACTCTCAAATCCATGGGTTTGAACCTCTTATGTTTAAGCACAGTATGTTGTTGTTGTTGTTGTAATCCTCTATTATGTAACTTCATGTATACTTAGCTACATAGCAGAGCTGTTAAGAAATCCTGTTAATGAACTGTGGAGATGTGCAGGGAAACACTGGTAAGAGCATCCCAGTGCATGTTGGCACTGTCTAGCCAGTGTTCCAATGCACAGCAGACTGATGCACAAAGGGTCAAATGTACATCTATCCCAGTGGCATCAGTCCTGTTGTGCATCAGCCCCAATGAGCAACAGTCACTTTGTTGGCTCCCCTTATAGTAACATAACAGCAGCCATTTACTGGATATGGACATTACAGAACTGCCCAGTTCTAAATCCCACAGACAGAAGACCATTTATGAAGAAGCAAGTCCCCAACTGGATTCCGTCGTCATCATCATCATCAGAACTGGTTGAGATCTTGCATTGTCAACATAACTGTAATTTATTTATTTCGTTTGTATGCCACCTTTCTCCCAAAGTGGGACCCCATTTTATAAGAGAGAAATGCCAAGAACTGACAAATCGATCATATATAGAGACCTTTTAAATTATCAAAAGGGCAATGTGCAATTTAAGCCGGAGGAAGAATTAAAGGTGCAAGGTTTCACCATCTATTGTCTACTACTAAAACAACTAAAAGAAATGTTTAAGAAAGATAACAAGTTAGAAGGATTCAAAATTAAAGATAAAGAGATAGATGAACTTTTAAATTTGGAAGTAAATCATAGAGTGAGGAAAATATATAGGATCTTATTAGCTATCGATGTGGAACAAGAAACAGTAACAGATCGTATGATAAAATGGGCAAGGAATATTGGTCACTCCATTACATTGGAGCAGTGGGTAGGGTCACGGACTCAGTCATGGTCTCTACTAAAATCAGTTAGTCTGAGAGAAAAGCTTTATAAATTGATCCATAGATGGCACCTAGCACCAAACAGGTTACCCAAAATGAGAAAGGGTGGAAAGGATTTATGTTGGAAATGTGAAGGTAAAGGTACTTTTTATCATGTGTGGTAGACATGCCCAAAAGCAAAAAAATTCTGGAATGAGATCCACATAATAATTTCTGCAACATTTAAAACAAAGTTCCCTTTAACACCAGAGCTATAGTTATTAAATATGATCAGTTGTCTTCCCAAACTTGATAAATTGGACAAAACATAAAAAAGAACCTTATTACATATGGTAATGGCAGCAATGTTATGCTTTGCACGAAGATGGAAACAATTGGAATGCCCAAGTATTGAAGATTGGGCACTGAAACTATACAAAATGTTAGAATATGACAAAATCCGGATACTAACATCAGAAAAATCTACATTGCAGATTAGAAACAGATGGGAAATGATAATGCCCATTTGGGAACATATATGGGGTAGAAAGGCAATCTTAGGATTAGAAAATTTAAGTTAATTAACCAGAAATAATATAAGTATTAGAGGATGTGAAAAAGAGGTGAAAATCTGTATTTCTATCATAGAAAAATTATCAAAATAAGATAGATATGGCTACGAAAATAAGCATTGATAGGTGTCAGAAATTGATAATTTGACATTTTATGGTTTGTAACTAAGCTCTCTGTTAATATTTTTATTCTCAGCAATTAACAAGTAATTGATAGGATGTAATAGACTTGTACAGAAAACAAAAGAAGATAAGAGAAATATGGGACATTCAGAATTATCAGATACAGAAAATTTTAGAGGGTAAGGAACAAATATTTAATCACCAACTTCTTAAGGAGGGGGTGGGAGGAAGGGATGGAGCAAGGAAGGGGGGAAATGCTAAATGTTAATGGGATAAAGAAGTAAATACAATAAGAATGCTTGTAAAACTTGTAGAAGTATAATTTTATTGATGTAATCCCTCCACTCACTGTGTTCTTTTATACATTTCAAAAAATTCAATAATAATAAAGAGTGGGTCCCAAGGCAGCTTCTAAAATCCTAAACAATGAAATTAAAAAAAATACAACATAAAACAATATGCGGTCATTTAAAATACATGCAAAAGTTTTAAAAGATAGATAAAACATCCCAATAAAAGCTTCCTGGCTTATACATAAAAAGCCTGCTTAAACAAAAAGGTCTTTGCCTGCTGGCAAAAGGAAAGGAGGGAGGGGAGAGCTCCATTATCTTAGTTACATCTGATTATACCACTCCTCCAAAAGAAAGGGAAAAAAAAACCCCTACCTTTGCAGCTTTGCAACTGAAATGTTTCTGAGATACTGCAGATCACAGCACTGAAGAATGACATCTGCAGTGCTCTCCCAGTTGTGGGGTGTCTTGAAAACAGGCAGCTGGAAAGACCCCTTGGGGCCTTCTGTAACTGCTTGTTTCAATGCTCCGAGTGTCCCAGAAAGTGCTGCAAACATCACTTCCCAGGCTGGAAGCACAGGTTTTAGGGTTAATGTTTGGTTGCTCATGACTGTAAATGTGAATCTCCAGCAATTATGAGATTGTAAGTCCAGGTTGTGATCTTGTAACTGCTGAACAAAATGCCAGCCATTGTCTTTATTAACATCCCATGTACCTTCTAAAACTGGGACTTAAGGCAGGTTTACACTGAAACAGTTACAGTGTAATTAAAAATATGAAAGGTGAATCTTGAATTATACAATATAGTTAAAAGATACAAAGGGCAAACATAAAAATTAAATTGAACTATCAATAATATTAAAAACAATTGAAAATGCACCATTTAAGAAAAAGCCATTTAGAATCTGGGACCATAATCTTCTACTAAAATGTACATTATGTAACTTTATATATACTTAGCTACATAGCAGAGGTGTTAAGAAATCCTGTTAGTGAATTGCGAAGATGTGTAACAGGAAACTGGCAAGACTGTCCTGATGTGCATTGGCAATACCTCGTTGGTGTGTTGATGCACAACAGTTCTGTTGTACATTGGTCCCAATACATATCAGTTACTTTACTGTCTCCCCTACATAATAATGTAACAGCAACCCTTTACAGAATATGGACATTGTGAAACTGCCCAATTCTAATTCCTGCAGACGTATGTCTGCTCACAAAAGATGTAATTCCCTGGCAAGATTCCGGTCAGTGTAATTAAGGAATGGCTTGGGGAGCTGGATGTATTGAGCCTGGAGAAGAAAATGTTAAGAGATGACATGATAGCCATGGTTAAATATATGAGAGGATGAGATACTAAAGATGGAGCAAGCTTGTTTTCTGCTGCTCCAGGGAAGAGGACACAGAGCAATGCATTCAAACTACAGGAAAATAGATTCCACTGAAACATTAGGAAGAATTTGCTGATGGTAAGAACTTTTTGTCCATGAAATATGCTGCCTCAGAGTTTGGAGGAGTTTTCTTCTTTGAAGGTTTTTAAAGAGAGGCTGGATGGCCATCTGTCGGGAGTGCTTTGATAGTCTATTCCTGCATGGCAGAATGGGGTTGGACTGGATAGCCCTTGTGGTCTCTTCCAGCTCTATGATTTTATAGTTACACTTCTTCCTCCTCATCTTTAACACATATAGGGTAGACAGGTAAAGCAGGGGTCAGCATTTGTAAATTTGTTCATATTTGGAACAGAATGAACTGCTGGGGAGAAAGGATTGTGTAACTAGCAGATTTCTTAATATCTTTTTTTTTTACGCTTGTAGAATCAGAACAAGTAAATTATTTTCACAATAAGGAACTATAGTCAATGTAGATGAAGTGTGGCTCTTGGGTCATATATGATCCTCAATGCCTTGTTTGCATCCTTTGACCCTGGAGTCTTTCAATATCCCCCACTAGTCACTTTTGAGAACCAGCATGGTGTAGTGGTTTGAGTTTCAGGCTATGACCCTGGAGACCAGGATTGGATTTCTCACTTGACTGTGGAAACCCACTGGATGACCCTGAGCATGCCACACACTCTCAGGCCTTGATAGGGTCACCTTAGAGTCACCATAAGTCAGAAATTACTTGAAGGCACACAACAACGACAACGTCCCCTCTGCTTTTTTTCTGTTTCCAAGCCTGATGTGGCCCCCAGCTTATGGTGATGTTGAAAATTTGGCTTCTGGGAATATCACAGTTGTCCACCCAGAGCTATAGTTTGAACCAGTGGAAACAGTCCCAGCCAGTGATCATATTTCTTTGTAATAGCTCTCTCACTGAAAATGATGTACAAGCTGTTGAAGAGTAATGGCTAAATCATGGATTTTTTGCATGCAATGAAGGAGCTTCCTAGCGTCTTCAACTACGTTCAGTACCATAGAGAGAGTCATCACTCATCAGTACAGTACAGGCAATATTAGGCAAGATTGACCAAACTTCTGACTAGTCAGCTTCCCATGCTCACATCTTATGCTCATTAGACATTCCATATGACAACCATCCTCAACCTGGTACTTCCTAGATATGTGGGACTTCAAGTCCCATCAGGTTCCACTCAATATGGCCACTGCTGGGTTTGAATGATGAGGAATTGTAGTTCAACGTATCTGAAGGATACTAGATTGGAAAGTTTGCATCCCGTCTCGGATAACTTGCTCTCAAGAACTTCGGCCAGAGTTTCGATCAGCAGTGTTTATTTCAACAAAATAAGCAATAAAGTTGCTGAGACTACAATGTCACAGTTGGTTACGAGTTTTATACCTCTCCATACAAATTTTGACACACATAAAAAAGATCACCCCACTAGTGCCAGCACTTTTCTAGGCTTACTGTTATTTACATACTTTTCATTGTGGGAGTCAGGACAAGTTCATGTATCCTTATCTCAAGCATTCTCACAACATCATTTTGTTATTCTGTTGACTTTCATCCTTTTGATCTCCCTTTCCAAATGCCCGCTGCAAGGTGACATTGAACACACAGAAATTGTCCATTTGCAATCTGTTGAGATTTTGAATGTTACAACAGGATACATTGCTACAAGTAGCAATTAGAAGAGGATGCATATTAGCACTAACAAGCTTTGCCCTATCAATCTATGCAGCTATACCGTTACCTACACTGATATCATGTATGACAGGAGCAGTGTATCCTGACAGTTTGCCATGAGAATTGAATATTGGAGTCCTTTTGCCCAGTGAAACATCTGTAGTTAAGCAAGGCATTTGTTTCTCAGAATGATTGGTGCTAAATGTGAAGATCCTGCACTGTTACAATACATACAGTGATGGAACTCCATCACTATAGTTATGGCTGGTAATACTGTCCCAAACCTACCTTTTGCAGCCTGGCAGTACCCTGACAAAAGCATTTCCAAGGTGCTGGAGGTACTGAGAAATGGCATCTACAGCATGCTTCCAGTTGTGAAGTGTCTGAGAACAGGCAGTTGGAAAGACCCCTCAGGGTCCTGCCACAGCTGCTTGTTGCAAAGCACCCCATGACTGAGAGCATGCTGCAAATGTAATTTCCTAGTGCCCCAGTTTCCAGCCTCTTGGAAACGCTTTGGTTGGGCTGCTGGCATGATGCAAAGGTAGGTTTCTTTCATTGTTCATGAGCATAAATATGAATATCCAGCCATTGTGGTACCATTAATCCAGTTTACAATATAGTAACTGTTGATTAGGATGCCAGCCTAAGTTTTTCAGACAAAAATGTTCTGAGGCTACTCTTTGATATCTGCAATGTAAGGAAATGATGCAATGTGTCTCTCCTGCAGAAAAGTCTCTTTGTATGCAATATCTACCCCAATTTTTGTCAACGTTGTCATTCTTCATTTCACATTCAAGTCAAAGTATTGTTCAAATCATGTTTGAGATCAGCAGTCAGCAAGTTTACACATTTCTCCAAGACTGCAGATGTATTGAAAGAGCTCTGTAGAAAATGTACTTTTTCTGTGATGTTGCAGTGTCATGCGGAAAGTTTTGGCCCCTTTTTCTTTTCCTTTTCCTGTTTCCATTTTCCTTTTTTTCCTGTCTCCCCTTTCTTTCTTTCAACAAGACTTAGCTTGAGGTAACAGCAATCAAAGATCTGGTAAATATTGAAACAAAATAATAGAATTTAATCATGGTAACTAGATGTGTGTATGGAATTTTTAGGGTTATATTAGGAGATCTGATCTAGATATTAGGAGGAATAATGTCTGGAGGAATGCATGTGTGGAATTGTAATTGTATAGGCAGGTGTATGACTCATTGGGTGCAGTGATAATTGTACCTGGCCATTATTATTATGTTTATGTTTATTTATAATGACCTTTTCACCAAAGGGTGGAACATCAACATATACAGTCAGGGACAAAGACAATAAACATGACCCTATAGCAAAAATGGAATGAAATCAACAACACCCCACCAGTCGCTACCCGTATCAGCACCTTAAATACAACTCAGTGGCTTAATATGGTGAATCAAAGAGGAAGGTCCTCAACTCTTTTGTTTGTAAAGAGAGTGAGATCCTCCTCTAGCCAGAGGTCCAAAAGAAGACCTTTCCACAAATGCGGAGCCAGATCTTGAAAGGCTCACGGCCTGAACAGAGCTGTACCCTTTGGTGGAACAAATAGTGATCATTTGCCTGTAGATCTTAAGTTCCTAGATGGAGCATACCATACTAGCTGAGCTGTGAGGTACTGAGGGAGGTTAGAACTCAGAGCCTTGAATACCAGAACCAAAAGTCTGAAACAGGCCCTGGCCTGAACTGGTAGCCAGTGAAAGGATCTACAGGGAGAAGAAACAGGTGAATATTTAGGGAGATTTAAAAAAGCTCGGACGGCATTGTTCTGAATTTATTTATACCCCACTATTTCCCCTGGTTTGGACTCAATTAAAAAGACAAAGTTAAAACCCATAGAATCCAAAAGTTAAAACAATCAAAAAGGATTAAAACAATGTTAAAATACATACTTACAAACTCAGCAACACAATAGCTAGCACTTTTTGTCAGACCGTCCTCATATAATCATACATCAAATGCCTGTCTGAATAAAAACATTTTTACTTGATTGTGGAAAGATAGTGAGGAGGGTGCTAGTCTGGTTTCTCAGGGAAGGGAGTTCTGGAGCCTGGGGACAGCCACTGAGAAAGCCCTCTCCTGTGTTCCCACCAGGTGTACCTGTGAGGGTGGTGGGGCAGAGAGAAGGGCCTCTCCAGCAGATTTCGTTCTGCATTTGATCTGCAATTCTCAAAGTAGATTTATGCTTCATCTACTAGTGTATAGTAGATCCTGTAACCCTGAAACTTGCCAAACCCTGTGTTATATTACGTGTTGCATCATGGATGCTGTATTAGATTGAAAACCAAAAAAGGAACACACCTGGACCATTTTGTAGAGGTAAATTTTGATGTGCAGGTACTTATCTTGATAAGTACCAAAGAGGCAAACAATTGATTCAGATGAGCAAACCAGTTCTAGTGGTTTTCATGTCCATTAGGAGCAAGGCTCAAGAGATTTAATTGCTGGAGTGAGCTGGGTCACAGCTACTAAGCAGATGGGTTTGGGAATCCTTGCTAGCATTATGGCCAAATGTTGATTGCTATCCACTGGCATAAAAGAGTTAACATGGATTAGTGATCTTGCTGGATATGTTTTGCATCGGCTTTGCAGTTGAGGCTAGGAAATGATAGGAAGGTTGGGAAAAATGGAGGAGTAATTTTTTCCCTCTTTCTATGTTGCTAACCTGCTTGTAGAGTTCTTGTTTTTACTGAGTGGAGATGAGTTGTACTTGTGATTTTGCACTTCATTGTTTGCTTTTGCACTATATAACTCTGGGGAACCCATTTTCAATGGCCTGGAGGGGAGTGCATCCCCAACCCAGGTGCCCTGTATATCCAGCAACTTTGATTTGATTGATAGCCAAGGGATAAGTCTGGGCAAAATTTGTCTGAGGGCTCAGTTCTACCATTAAATGGGAGAAATGCTGGCAGCTATCAATGAAAAGACTAGAATGCTTCTCTGCCATGCATTCTCTGCTGCCTGATTTGCCACCAATAAAGCTTAGGCTATAGCAGTTTTGTGTGCCAGTGTTCAGCACCAAAAGAACACTTGGAGAGATCTGGAATGACACCCAGTTCTGACACGTGACAATTACCCATTGTCTTGTAGCCACCTTCAGTTTACCACAGAGATAGCTCATAACAATGGCAAAAATCTATTTTCTTCAGCTAGTATCAGAACTATCCCTAAAAATTAGAGCACACTGGAAAATTTAAGAGTGTTAGGAGATGACTTCCTCATCCCTAGTAATGAAAAAGTGGTGACACTTTCAACCTCCAAGCCCTTGAGTCCTGGTTTTGGCCATCAACCTGGGGGTCTAGGGCAAGTGGCAGATTGTGCCTTCTGCATCCCAGAAATAACATGAAGGTAGAGGAGAGAACACCCTGCCCCATTCATTGAGAAGAAAGAGTAGCCAAGAAGTGCTCATTGCCTTCACCCTGTTCTTGAAAGAGCATTCAGACCCAACAATCTGTGGTCCTGGGACTTCACAAGTAAGATGACAGGGGCTCCATCACTGATCCAAAGAAGCATGAGCCATCAAATGGTCTTCAAGAACATGCAGAATAAAGAACAGTTTGGTCAAAATGGAGTTTAAATGCCCAATTGTAGCCAAGATACTACACTGTGCTACATTCACATTGTGACATGGTAATTGTATTACACCCCTCTTCTAAATACTGATATTGTAAAACCCATTACGTATCTGCCATTGTGCCTGTTTATTGTCCCACTGGATAATTGGGGAAGGCATAATGGTTGTTCCTGCATCCCAGTGGAGAAAGTGGAAGACTCAAGGCTCTGACAAATAGTTGTTGACCATCCAATACTTTGAAACTGCGTGGCTAGAATCCTGTTGGTTAGCTAAAATTGATCCATTGGCTCAACTGTTAAATGGAGAGTCAACACATAGGTAAATCCAATGGCTTACTCTAGTTGGGTTTAGCAGTAAGATTTAGGCCCATTTGAAATGGTTACATTTGTGGAACTCCACTTACACAGCCCTGAACAGAATACACTCTTTGCACCATTGTCAAAAAAAGAGTACGACTGCATGTGTAAAGGAACTGATGCATGTTTATGTGTTACCCTAAGAGATGGGGAAGATTGCAATGCCAGTGTCTCCTTAGAATTTGGGGTAATTATAGCTCAAGGGAGGCCTGTGAGAGAAGGGTAATGGCAGGATCTTTTCTTCTATGTATACCAGTACTAACTGTACAGAGGATTCCAGTTAAAGTTAGCAAAGTATTCATTTCAATTGGCAAACATATGAGAGATTAAACATTCTTAAGATCCATACAAGGCAATTGGAAAGTGAAGCAAGAAAGGTTGGATAGAGAGAAATTGGGTGGAAAGGGTGATAGTTACCAGTCCTGGAGAAAGGCTCACAGAAGAGAGACTCAGACAGCATCTAAGGGAAGCATGGAGGAACAGCATTCTGGGGTATACATACAATGTACTATGTCCAACGTACTGCAAAAAGGCTGGGGTTGAAGCTACGGTTTTTCTGCCCTGTTTTCTGCCCTGAAGGGGCTTGACCCCAAAACATGTTCTTCAGTCAGCGTGACTTCGATTGTGTTCTCCGGTCACTAATATGTACAATTTATGAAAATTGCATACCTTGCAGGAGGAGTGGTAGGGTATGGCAGCATGACACCAATAGGGCAACAGCTTTGTTCTGGCCTCAAAGGATTAATCTCCATCCTTCACTTTCACCTTTTTCTTTCTTTCTTTCTTTTTTTAAGCTTTTATGTCCCTCATCAGGACATCTCTTTCATTTGTATTGATTTCAAGCACTATGAAAGGCAACAATTTCCTAAGAATTGGATAAAAATGGGCACTGAAAATATAGCCTACTTAGTCCATTTCCACACTACACTGTTATAGTGCTATTATTCCACTTTTAACATCCTGTGGAATTCAGGGTTTGTAGTTTACTGAGGACAAAGAGCTCTCTGGCTAAAACTGGCCTTAGTTACAAATGCATAACTAAGGCCGTTTCCGCACCTTACGTTGATAGCGCAACGAACCAGAGCCCTCACAGTATTGCTAATATCGCAAGAGGCTCAGTAGAGTCCCCCTTGCAGTCCGCATACAGCAGGGCATTGGCGAGAGAGTACCAGTCCCCGCCCGGTGGCTTGTCCGCATGTCGGCATCCTGGGCCACGCCTAGGTCCCGCCCTGTCCCTGCCCCACCACCCTGATTGGGCGGTGGTGTTTCTTTCTTTCCTTTTTTTTTTTTTGCCGGCTATCGTGCTAACATTAGCATGATAGATCCTGCCAACAGGCTGTTTCGTACTACGTTGGTAATGTGCTAACGATAGCGCTGGGTTTAAAAAAAAAACAACACAGTTGGCCGGACCCCGGGGAATGCTGTCGTCTCGAGTGTGAGTGGCGACGCAGCCCCGGGGTGTCCTCTCACGGCGACGTGTCGTGCAGTGTTCCCTGCTGCGATGGGGGCAGCGGCTGGCCCGCTGCTGGGCAGAGTGTCCCCTGGGAGTTGTTGCGTGAGGGACAGGCAGTAGGGACTGCCCACACCCCGCCCACTCCCGGGTCCTCCCCGGAAGCACATCGGACGACGGCTCCGCAGGCCCTCTGGTCGCGCGACCGATGCGTGAAAGGGAGGTTATTTTTGCCTTTCAGGCGAAAATAAGAAAACGCGCTATCAGCACTATCCGTGGCCGTGATAGCACCTGGTTCGCCAGAACGTCATGCGGTACGGCGGCTCGTGAAGGGGGGAGGGAGTGTGCCTAACACGCTTTAAAACTGCCATGCGACAAGGGCCTATGTAATGTCTCCTGACTTGACCCTCCAATTCTACCTTAACAGACAGCAGCCTCATCAAACAATGGAGGTCTGTTTCAGCTAGTGATTTGAGTGCAAGAAGATGATATTTCCGGTACTCTCCTGCTTGCGAGGGAGGTTGTGCTGAGGAATTTCAAAAGGGCTCCTGCTTCTGATAGTTGCAGGCTTACTCACTGGTGGGAGAGGGCTGGAAATGTCATCCTCCCACACCCAAATTGCCAATTAGCAGCTGAACAGACCTCTACCAGTCAATGCAGCTACTGGCTGTTAAGATAGGTTCTGGGGAGTATTTATGATCATGGCAGTGATGCTGCAATCGCGAATATATATAGTATTACTAAGTACAAAGCAGTAACAGGTATGTAGCTCGAGATTATGAATCCGCAACTGTAATACAGGATGCCAGCCAAAATAAATACAGAAATAAAACAAATCTTTCCACATTGTGGAAGGACTGGCTCTTCCACATGCACAGAGGAAAATGAAGGCTGGGGGACCTGCTGGTGCAGGAAAAATCTTGACAACTAAGTTATGTAAAGACTCAAGAATACATTGTACAGAGAGGTCAGACTGTAGTAAAAATAAAACTGGCATCCATAAAACAACAAAAAAGTTGTGGCTTTTCATTTAGTTTGAGTGTTCACTTCAGAGCAACAGTTTATTGCACCATTCGCGTTGGTCTAAGTTATCTGATAGATTGAAAGGCTGTCCTTGAAATAGAGCTGTTTGAGTTGAAACATTTGAAAATGTACTATAAACAGGCCTAATGCCTCTAACTCTTCCCTCCATCTTTCTGCACTGGTGGCTCGTGGGTGGTTTCCCTCCTTCTTTCCTTCCAAATATCATCTACATCAGAACTCTTGAAAAGTACTTTTTCAGACAACAACTTCAGGAATGCCTCAGTCTGCATGTTGATGGTCGTATTAGCTGGGAATCCTGGGATTTGTAATACAAAGAAATAACTTGTCATAATACATCTACAGGGTATATCTGAGAGCCAGTGTGATACAGTCATTTGACAGTTGGACTATGATTCTGGAGAACAGGATTTGAATCACCGCTCAGCCATAGAAACCCACTGGGTGACCTTGGCTGAGTCACACTCTCTCAACCTCAGAGGCAGGCAATGGCAAGCCCCCTCTGAACAAATCTTGCCAAGAAAACCCTGTGATGGGCTCATCTGAGGGTTGCCATAAGTTGGCAATTATTTATGCAACAAAAACAACACCACCACCAGCAAGGTATACCTACACTTAAACCAAACACAGGGTGTATAGAAATTGAATGTCTCACAGTTTTCTCCAAAGTCTTTCTGGAGCATCATTTTGAATAATGAGAACTCATTTGTATTCTCCCTCCCTTGAAAAATGGAATTTACCACACACCACCCTGACCTGTTCTGATCCATCTGGATCACAGGTGAAAACAGACGTGTTGTGGATGCAGCTATGTATAAATTGGGCCTGTACTCACTATCATCCTAATTCCTTTCTCACCTTGGACTGGGAAACATATACCATGGGGAAAAATAACGTTCCATGTGATGACAGGGCTAGATCAAGAATATCCATGGTATGTCAGGTTTAAGAGGAACCATAGCATTGGGGGGGAGAAGCAGAATTTTAAAATCTTGTAATGTAGTTTTAGAAATTGTTATTTTCCATCAAGTTGACTTTGACCTAAGAACGAGAGACATCCAGGACCCCTGGTCATGAATCGCCCTGCTTAGGTCCTGCAAACTCAGGGCCATGGCTTCCTTCATTGAGTCTATTCACCTGTAGTCTCCTCCTTTTCTGAGTGCTGTCTGTTTTACATTTTTGTCTTTTCCAGTGAGCTGCATTGACTCATGATGTGTCCAGTGTATGACAGCCTCAGTTTAATTATCTTCAGATCTAGCGAGAGGGGTTTAATTTGGTCATAAAAAACCCAATGTTCATTTTTAGGAGGAAAAGCAGTTTGAAACATTTACCTTCCCATTCCTTCCAACAGGCATGTTAGGGAGCTCCCAAATCATTGTTGTGTGCCTTCAAGTCGACCCTATCACGGGGTTTTCTGGGGCTGAGAGCGTGTGGTAGGCCCAAGGTGATGCAGTGGGCTCTCATGGCTGAGTGGGAATTGAATCCTGGTCTCCAAGATTGTAGTCCAAATCTCAAGCTACTGCACCATGCTGGTTCTCATCCCAAAATACCCCCTTTGAAAGGCTTCTCAATTAGAAAAGATGACTCCCACCAGTGAATCAACTTAAGCATTAGTTGGTTTATCTCTCAACGAAAGCTTACAACCCAGTTTTTTGTTTTCATTTCCTTTTAACTCTGGCACTGGTAATTGTGCTCTTTAATGTCTAGGGCTATATAGCTACTATATAAAAGTCAAAGTTTGTGAGTTTGTCTGTTTGTCTGCGTCCGACAGGCGAAGACCTCATACGATTGGCTGTGTGAGGCGAGAAGACCGCATATGATTGGCTGGCTGTGAAGATTCTGTGGAATCCTGGGGTTGGCAGTTCAGGGAGAGGCCTTTAGAATTCTCAGCCAGAGAGCTCAGGCTGGTTGCTATGGAGACAAGGCCTAGCAGCAAGAAAGAGGGCAGTGTATTCCCTCAGGAACCCAACCTCTGTGTGTTGATAATGCTGAATAAAGATTGGATTGGAGAATATGGGGAAAAGTTACATATACTGGACAAGACAGTTTGGGGAATTAGAGACACAGGATCTCAAATCTGTGTATTTCAAACACATCTCATTCCTACGGTAAGGTAAGGCAGTTCCTAAGGTATTTCTAGTGTGTGTGTGTGCATGTATATAAGTGTGTATGCATGTAGGCAAGTATGTATATGTGTGTGTTTGTATATGTGTGTGTATGTGGATATATATACATATACATAGACACACACACACACACACACACACATATGGCTATCGTCCTGGACTCAGTGTGCACACCCTGTCAGTCCTAGTTCCTGTTCAACCTGCCATCCTAAATGAAATGAATTTAGTGGTTTCACCATCGCCTCAAGTGAAAAGGAGACTGCTGAATAAACCAGCACACATAATTCTGCTAAATTTGGACTGTAAGGGGGCCCCAGCTCTGAGTTTCCATGGAAACAGGAGCCTTCTTTTCTTCAGAAATATTTCCTTTAGGTCTATACTAGTGTGAAGGGGGGGAAAAAACCATCCCCATTCTTAGAGCTTATGCAGCGCTTCCTGCCTGTTCCTTCCTGCAGGCTTCTGCCAGAAGAAACAGGAGTAAAATCAATTGTGTGTGTGTGCACATAGACAAGCTGCTCAGTTGTGGTGCTAACATTTTCATTGAACCACAGATCACTGGGCCAGTCTGCTCGATGTGGTAATTGGAAATAGCTATTTTAATTAATCACTAATGTCCTACTGTTTTTTTTTTTTTTTGAAAAAAGGAGTTCCCCTGAGCAGTGTGTGCATGCGTGTCTGGCGAGTCCCATTCAGTGGGGTGGTTGAGTCTGTTTTGGATTTTAGTAGGAACTAATAGAGCCACTCAAGGTACTGAATTCTATCCTGCAAAGAGGTATGCACCTTGGAAAAGTCCTTTAAAGTTCAGACTAAGGCCATTTCTGCACTAGTCTATTATAGTGCTATTATTCCACTTTCGACATCTGATGGAATCCTGGGGTTTGCAGTTTAGGGAGGCTGTAACAGTCTAAGTGCGGAAGTCTGGTAAAACCCAGAGCACATTGGCATGGATCCCCGCCCCCCCAGATCTTCACTGTGAGAGCATGCAGGGGGACAGGAATAAGCAACCCCAACTTTGCTGTACAATTTGAGTCTTTTTTTAATATATTTATTTTTTATTAAGTAAAAAAACAAAGAAAAGCACTCCAACATTACAGAATACTACGAGAAATAAACTACACAACATACACTAACAAAAGAGAAAACAAGGTTACAAATATTAAACTAAACCACAAAACAACAAAACTGCAAATAAAGAAAACTTGGTCCCCGCCCTTGTTGCAAAACAGCGAATAATGATCAAACTGTAACAACTATTACATCCTTAAATTTAAATTAAAGTTCATAGTTCTTGCCTATCATTTATTTTTGTAGTAAATATAAACCTATGAGATTAATTAATTAATTAATACATATACCGTATGTCAAATACAATTAACTTATTCTATATTTTATGGTAGGATAGACTAATTCATCAAAGAAAAAAAGGAGAATAGTTCTAGGTAAGTTATTAATAATGATTCTAACTTAATTATTAAAAATCACTTTTTGAGATTTCAGTAGTGGAGTTTTCAGTAGTCGATTCCACACCAATCTACTTTTTCATTAGGATTTAGAGGCTGTTTCCCTTTTTGCTGTTCTTGTGTACTTTCAAGTCCTGTCCGACTTATGGTAACCTTAAGACAAACCAGTCATGGGGTTTTCTTGGTAATATTTGTTCAGAAGGGGTTTACCATTGCTTTCCTGAGGCTGAGAGAGAGAATGACTTATCCAAGGTCACCCAGTGGGTTTTCATGGCTGAGTGAGGATTTCAACCCTGGTCTCCAGTGTCCAAATTGAACAATCAAACCACTATACTGCGCTGGCTGTCATTTCTTCTCTAGGTATGTGAAAACTACTAAGACCTAGGCCCTTTTCGCATGACATTTCCAATGCAAAAGGGCTCCTTGAGCGTCGCGCAAATGTGAGGAGTGGTCCACACGACACACTCACATTTGCGCGACGCTCCAGGGCCTGACACGGACCGCGCACACATTTTTTCATTTTTCAAATGCTGTGCAGTCGCGCATCACTCTGGGGCCCCGCGCGCACTTACCTTGCATGCGGAGCCTCGGGAGCCAGGCCAGTCGCGTTTCCTGTCTCAGTGCAGCCTGGGAAGGTCCCAGGCTGCATTGTGAAAGGAAGAGGAGGGGCTCTCATACAAGCAGGAAGCTCGTGTGGAGCCAAAGGACCCCGGACATGAGAGCCTCTCACCGGAGGCTGCTCGCGCGAGTCCTGCACCCCAGCGCCGAAAATGGGTGAGTTGTGGAAAGGATCCTTGATTCCAATTTTTTATTTATTACTTTTTAATTTCAATTTTAAATACATTTGCAAACAACAATTCACCCTCCCTCCAGTTAGTTAAATTGATACAATCAGCTGTCACAGGGTGTTTCCACACTATACTGTTATAGTGTTATTATTCCACTTTCAATATCCTACAGAATCCTAGGGTTTGTAGTTTAGGGAGGGGCATTTCGAATTCTCAGCCAGAGAGCTCTTTGGTGTCAGTAAACTACAAACCCCAGAATTCCACAGGATGTTGAAAGTGGAATAATAGCACTATAACAGTGTAGTGCGGAACTGCCAGAGTCTTACACGTTACCCCCCAGTACATTCATATCAAGTCTGGCCACTGCTTGTGGGCCTCCTTTCTGACTGTAATTCCTTGTGTCAAAATGAATTATGTCAAAACTCTGTTGGATTCATTGGCAGCTCATATTTGGAAGTCAGATCCATACTGTAGGAGAGAAATGGCGGCCACATTTTTAGGAAGGCGTTTTCCATTATCTTCTCCTGGCCAGTCATAGGCCATTTCCGCACTAGACTGTTACAGTGTGATAATTCCACTTTCAGCATCCTATGGAATCCTGGGGTTTGCAGTTGTGGAATAATCACACTATAACAGTTTAGTGCGGAAATGGCCATAAATGATAAGTTACTTTTTTGCAGATAAAGCAATAGAGCAAACTAAGAGACCTTGCATAGTTTTCCAAAATTTTGCAATTTCCCTCCAGGTATCTCCCAGTAATAAAGAGACAAAGGTTGGCATTTTGTATTTGCAACTATAGAATTATAACCTAGAGTCATGGATCAGTAACTGTTCCATATTTTGTAAAGCAGCATAAATGTACCTCCAACCCAACCTTAGCAGCCAGCAGCCACCTTTTCAGCTGCCAGTCGAGGTGCAAGGAGGATGACATTTCCTTCTCCCTCCCATTAGCAAGTGGGGCTGTGACAATCAGAAGCAGAGGCCCTGTTGTAATTCATTGTTGCAGCCTCACTTGCTACTGGGATGAGGCTGGATACCTCATCCTTCTTGTGTCCCAAGTGGCAGCTGAACACACCTCCTTCACTTGATGAGGCTGCTGGCTACTAAGATGGGCTTGGAGGGTCAGGTTAGCACATGTAGCTACAGCCATTTCCACACTACACTGTTACAGTGCTATGATTCCACTTTCAACATCCTGTGGAATTCTGGGGTGTGTAGTTTACTGAAGCGAAAGAGCTCTCTGGCTGAGAATTCTGAGTGCCCCTCTCTAAACCACAAACCCCAGGATTCCAGAGGATGTTGAAAGCAGCATAATAGCACTATAACAGTGTAGCATGGAAATGGCCTAAGTAACAAATGTAGAATGATAAGGAAGGTTTTTATGCAAATACTCTTCATTTAGATCCTATTGTTAGTACCTAGTTAAATTAAAACTGTTGAATCAATGGGATCACCTGTGTTATGAGATTGTGAACCTACTCCAGTTGTGACTAAGAAAAAGATTCAGGTTGGGGGCTTTCTGCATCTCACCTGCATTTCTGTCCCATCCTTTTCTCCTGTTAGATAGTGAGGCATTATTTTCTTTCCTCCCATGTGGATGTCCATACACTTTTTCCTGTATGCACTTTCCAGAATATGCACATTTACTTATGTACTTTTCCTAATGTACATAAATCTTTTACACATTTTTCACTTTGCCTAAAGCATGTTTGTGTCTATTCCCCATCTACATGCGTTTTTAGCCATCTGCAAGTTTAAAATGTATGCATGAATTCTTGTCCAGTTTCTCTCAAACAAATCGCCAAAGTTCTTTCTTACCCCTACTTTCCTTCCTGCTTGAAGCTGTGGCCTCACTCTGGTAGCTCCTTACTCTCCTGATAGTGGAATAATGAATCCATTCGAGTGGCTCTTTCATACTACACTTTAGGCAGTATGATTCCCCTTCAACTGCCATGGCGTCATCCTATGGAGTCTAGGAATCTGCTATTCATTGTTATTGGATTTGCCATCAAGATAACTTTAATTTACAGCAATCCTATAAATCAGAGAACCTCCAAGATCCCTCGTCATCAGCCGCCCTGCGCAGTTCTTGCTAAGCCAACACCACAGCTTCCTTGATTGAATCAATCTACCTGTGGGGCTGTTTCCCTCTTTTCCTACTGCCTTCCATTTTACAAAGCAGCAGTGATGTAGACTCGAGTCGATTGAATCAGATTTAAGTTGCACTTAAGTCACTTAAGTGACTTGACTTACACCTGACTTGGCAATATATGCTGCGCTGACTCGACCTGAGACTTCTACATTTTTAGTGACTGACTTGCTGCCCTTGGTTCAGTAATGTAATACGTTCATCCAGAAACCTTGTAACTTTGAACAATGTTTCCATCTCTTTTTGCCTACTGGTCACATGACAATCTGTCTCAAGCCCAAAGTGTGGGTGCATTTCTCAGAAGGGAAAAGCAAATGGGTTAGGCAGTGGGCTTGAGGCAGGCTTGAGGCCTCTCAGCAGCCTGTCCCCACTGCATACTAGAGGAGCCTTCTAAAACTTTTCCTAAGAGCAGAAGACAAGAATACAGGAAAGATCCTAGAGCACATCATTAAACGGTCAGTTTGTAATTACTTAGAAAGCAATGCCGTAATCACTAAGGCCCTTTTCGCATGGCATTTTCGATGTGAAAGGGCCCCTTTCACATGATGCACTCACATTTGCACGACACTCCAGGGCCCGGCAGGGACCGCTCACGCATTTTTTCATTTTCAGCTTGAAGCCGAATATGCTGCCCAGTCGCACATCACTCCGGGGCCCCGCGCGCACTTACCTTGCGTGCGGAGCCTCGGGAGCCAGGCCAGTCACGCCTCCTGTCTCAGTGCAGCCTGAGAAGATCCCAGGCTGCACTGCGAAAGGAAGAGATGAGGCTCTAGCGCGAGCAGGAAGCTCGTGCGGAGCCGAAGAAGCAGGGAAGCTCTCTCCGGAGGCTGCTCGCGTGAGCACCGCACCCCAGTGCTGAAAATAGGTGAGTTGTGGAAAGGGTGTCAAAGTCAATATAGATTTCTCAGAAATAAGTCATATCAGATGAATCTTATCTCTTTTTTTCAATAGGGTTACAAACTTGATAGATGAAGGGAATGCTGTAGACGTAGCATATCTTGATTTCAGTAAAGCCTTTGACAAAGTTCCCCATGACATTCTTGCAAAGAAGCTTGTAAAATGTGGGCTGGTCAGGGGTACTGTTAGGTGGATTTGTAATTGGTTGACCAACCAAACACAAAGGGTACTCACCAATGGCTGCTTTTCATCCTGGAGACAAGTGACTAGTGGGGTGCCACAGGGTTCTGTCCTGGGCCCAGTGCTATTCAACATCTTCATCAATGACTTAGACGAAGGAGTAGAGGGCATACTGATCAAATTTGCATATGACACCAAATTAGGAGGGGTTGCTAATACGCCAGACAACAGGATCAAATTTCAAAATGATCTTGACAGATTGGAGAGCTAGGCCAAACCTAACAAAATGAATTTCAAGAGAGAGAAATGTAAGGTCCTACATTTAGGCAGAAAAAATGGAATGCACAAATACAGAATGAGGGCGCATGGCTGGATAGCAGTATGTGTGAAAGGGATCTGGGAGTCTTGGTAGATCACAGGCTGAACATGAGTCAGCAGTGTGATGCAGCAGCCAAGAAAGCCAGTGTGATTCTTGGTTGCATCAATAGGAGTATGGTGTCTAGATCAAGGGAGGTAATGGTACTACTCTATTCTACATTGGTTAGACTTCATTTGGAATACTGTGTCCAGTTCTAGGCACCTCAATTCAAGAAGGATATTGACAAGCTGGAATGTGTCCAGAGGAGGGTGACCAAAATGGGGAATAGTCTAGAAGCCATGCTCTATGAGGAGCAGTTTAGGGAGCTGGTTATGTTTTAGTCTGCAGAAGAGAAGGTTAAGAGGGGACATGATAGCCATGTTTAAATATTTGAAGGGATGTCATGTCGAGGAGGGAGTGGGTTTGTTTTCTGCTGCTCCAGAGACTAGGGCCCTTTTCGCACAGCGTTTCTTAAGCGAAAGGGCCCCTTAAACGTTGCGTAAATGTGAGGAGCGGTCTGCATGACGCACTCACATTTATGCGACGCTCAAGAGCGTGAAGCGAACCGCTAACGGATTTTCTTATTTTCGGCTTCAAGCCGAAAATGCAGTGCGGTCGCGCAGCGCTCAGGGGCGTGGAACGCACTTATCTGCTGTGCGCAGCCTCCTGAGCTGTGCCGGTCGTGCTTCCTGCCTCAGCGCTAGCCTTCAACTCCCAGGCTGCGCTGCGGTAGGAAGGGGCAGGGCGCGGGCGGGCCACTCGCATGACCAGCAAGCAGCTGCGGCGCTGAAGCAGCAGGGATGCGACAGCCTCTTGCAAGAGGCTGCTCGCGTGATCCCTGTGCTCCAGCACCGAGAACAGGTAAGTTGTGGAAAGGGCCTAGGACAAGGAACAATGGATTCAAGCTGCAGGATTGGAGATTCCACCTGAACCTCAGGAGGAACTTCCTGACGGTCAGAGCTGTTCAGCAGTAGAATATGCTGCTGCCTCAGAGTGCGGTGGAGACTCCTTCTTTGGAGGTTTTTAAGCAGAGGCTGGATGGCCATCTGTTGGGAATGCTTTGATGTGTGTTTCTGCATAGCAGGGGGTTGGACTGGCTGGCCCTTGTGGTCTCTTCCAATTCTATGACTGTGTGTGCAGGGTACATTTCTTCGAGGGGAACAGCGAATGTGTTAGGCAACAAGCTCGAAAAGAAAGGATTCTTCCTTCTAACGCTTTTGAAGTTTCAGTAATGGTAAGTAAGAGGGATCCTATTCCCCAGTTCTGAAAAATCCTCCAGCTTTGGAAATGGGAAGTAAGAAGGATCCTATTTCCCACTTTTGAAGCTGCAGACTTTTTTTATGACCATTGGCACAAAAGCCCCCAGCTTTGGGAAGGAGGAATAAGAAGGATCTTATTCCCCACTTCCAAAGTTGCAGATGGCAAAATCACAAATGTGGAGGTCCAACTCTGCTTAAATTATTAAAACTGACTTTATTCAGCGCTATCCGGAAATTCTGGAATACAGATTGGCATATAAAGTTGGTTCCCAGACCTGAGACCTGACTACAAAGTATCTTCAAGGACTTCAAACTTGACTTGAGACTTGGAGGTAGAGACTTCAAACTTGGCTTGAGACTTGGAGTAAAAGACTTAAATGCGTCACTGCCAAGCAGTGTCTTCTTTTCCAGTGAGTCACATTGTCTCATGATACGCCCAAATACAACAGCCTCAGTTAAGTTTTCTTCACTTGTAGTGACAGTTTGGGCTTTATCTGTTCTAAGACCCATTCATTCGTCTTTTTAGCTCCCCATGGTATCTGTAGAACTCTGTAGAACTCTAGAAATCTGTAGAACACCATGTTTCCAATGAGTTAAATTATTTCCTGTCAGCTTTCGCGACTATCCAGCCTTCATACATATGTAAAGAAATCTGCATTTTAGAGAGAGGTATTTAGCCAGTGTGGTTTGTGGTTTGAGCTTTGGACTATGACTCTGGAGCCCAGGGTTCAATTCCCCATTCAACCATGGAAACCCATTGTTTGACCTGGAGTGTATCACACACTCTCAGCCCCAGAAAACCACATGATAGGTTTCCCCTAGGATTGCCATAAGTCAGAAATGACTTGAAGACACACAACAACAAATTTAGCATTCTCAGCCAAAGAGCTCTAGCAAATTATGAACCCCAAGATTCCATAGGAGGCAGCCATGTCAGTTAAAATGAAATCACAGCACTATAATTGTGTGGTATGAAAGGGCAGTATGCTTTTGCCTGAATTTCAAGGGACCGATCCAAGCTCCTAGGACCTAAGTAACCTGAAAGACACTAGATTATCTCTGATTTTGAAAACTAAGCAGTGTCATCCCTGTGTAATAGGTGGATGGGACACCACCAATGGATCCCAGGTGCTCTAGGCTATATTTCAGAGAAAGGAGCTGGCAAAACCACCTCTGGGTATTCCTTACCTAAGAAGACCCTAGGAAATTCATGTGGTCACCATAAGTTATCAGGAGTCTTGAAGGCACATACACACAGCCATTCCAGCTCCTGAGAATATTTTGTTGATAGATACAGAACCAGTGGAATATGCTGCCTCAATGGAATGTGGTAAAGTCTCCTTCTTTGGAGGTTTGCAAGCAGAACCTGGATGGCCATCTGTTAGGAGTGCTTTGGTGTGGCTTCCTGAATGGCAGGGGGTTGGACTAGATGGTCCCTGTGGTCTCTTCTAACTGTATGATTCTATGATTCTACAACATGCACCTGAAGTGGAGTCATCCTCTTTTGACATGGAAATCATAGAGCCTCCGCTATCTATGTCTGCTTGAAAGTTGGCTGACATGTGAGATGTTCAGTATTGTCTATTCCTTTGAAACAGATCCAGCATGTATGAAAAAGCAGCCAAGTTCAAGGACAAAGCTGTTCCCTTCCACCCCATGCCACCTTCTCTATGCCATTTTTATATTCGAAGGAGGGGAGAAATGTCATTTTGACTATTTGTTCCCACTGTGTAGGTGTTGCACAGCAACCTGCTCAGCAATGGGCCTTAAAGCAAAGTAAGGCTCTCCCCCGAGCCCCATGCCCCTGCTAACAACATTAAACATGGCTATGGTGGTTTAAAAGTCTCATGTATAGCAAATTGCCTTTTGAAATTAATTTCAGGGATATTAACTTTCGCTAAGTACATAATTAATTTTTTTGATTTAAGAACCTGTAGTGTCACCAGTAATTACCTGACTAGAGCCAGCAGAACTGGGATTTCATATAACTGTGTGAATTACATAGATATTTGCAAAGAAATTGAGGTACATGCAGGAGTGTAGGTACTAGGAAGGGGTGAAGTGAGGGCATTGCCCTCTAAATAAGAATTCTCCTCCCCCATCTCCATGAAATATTTCTAAATAGTCCCTAAATTTATAGCATTGTAATATCTGAACATTTCAGTTGGCCATTTTGAAATGTAGTTCAAGCTTCCAAAAAATGGGATGTGGGGAGAGCACAGGCAAATAAACCACCAAGGGAATGTGAACACAGCAAATAGAAGAGTTTTAAGTATGAACAGTTTTCAATATCTCACTCTTTGAAATGCTAGAATGTTGGAGAGTGAAGGAAAAAAATTCTTTAGGGGGCCAGAATTCTTAACTTCGGGAGGAACAAAGCCCTTGTTTCACACACCAGTAGCTACACCCTAAGTGGCACCAAATAATCAGTATTCAGTAACAAATCTCTCATGTTTTGAATGTTCCTCTCTATAAGAACAATGGCTGGAATTCAGTGCTGCAATTAAAGTTTTGTAACCTAGTGTTATAGATCTGTAACCAGTTTATATTCATTGGTTTGTGACCTACATAAATGCCACTCCAGCATACTTTCAGAGCTGGCAGTTGAATTAGCTGAATGAAGTCCACTTACCTTCCAAAGAGAGCAGAAGGAGGATGGTATTTTCGCACGCACCTTCCACCAACGAGTGAGTCTGCAACAAGGACATATGCCAGGGGTCTTGTTTGTGATTGTTGCTGACAGGCTGAGGGTAGAAACATCATTCTCTTTGTGCCCCAGTGGGAAGCTGAAGAAACTCCCCTGCTCAGTCCAGTTGCTGGCTCTTAAGGTGGGCTGGGGGAGTTGAAAAAGGAGATGTTACTTAATTACATATCCTTAACTAAGTAGCTGATGTACTATATTGGCAAATAGTTATATCTTCGGTTCAGGTGTGCATCTTTGTTCCTCTTTGAGCTAAGACATCTCCTCAAAATTCCTCATCCTATTTGGGGGAAGAGTTGTAAGGGAGAAATTTAACCAAATTTATCAGATGAGAGAAGAAATATTTTTGCAGTTTCTCTACAATGGAGGCCTTCCATTAGCAGATATATTGTGTTGTTGTTGTTGTTGTGTGCCTTCAAGTTGTTTTATGACTTACGACAACCCTAACGCAAACCTATCATGGGGTTTTCTGGGGCTGAGAGTGCGTGATGTACCCAAAGTTGCCCAGTCGTTTTCAATGGCGGAGCAGGGAATTGAACCCTGTTCTCCCGGGTTGCAGTTCAACACTCAAACAACTACACCATGCTGTTCTCCAGCAGATATATTAGCATAGCTTTATTCTTTCCGCTCCTTGCAAGTTTTTATTCCTGGTTCTTTTGAAAAACCCATGCCAAGGGCATGATTAACTAATGCAGGGAAGGAGATGGGCGGGATGAAGAAGGTGCAAAGCAAGTGATTTACTCAGAAGGGGTTACAAGTGTGGAACGCTGACCTGTGAATTTTGGACTACTATAATGAAGCCTTCTCCTCAGTTTTCTGAAACTAGAATGGAGTATCCTCATTCAGCTCCTTTTTAACAGTTCTGATATAACAGTGGGCTTTCTACATTTAGCAAAACCATGTACGTGTGTTTTCTCAGTCTTGCAAATGGGCTGCAGTTAAATATCCAAGCTTGATTTATAAACCAAGTTTGCAAAATTAATTGAACTCACACCCTTTACTGGATTCTAATAGTGGTTAGTCAATAGGCCAGTGTAAATGCATGGTAAATCCAGTCCTGGTTTCAGTCTATCTTTAAATGAACTATCTGACTCCTATCCCCAAAATAAGTTCAGCACCTTGGATATTCCTTTAAAGTTCGCACTAAAACCTGGAGTGGATTCATGGTCCCACTGACAACAAAACCACCAGCCCTAATGCAAGAATATTTCAAGATTTTCTCTGATTTTCTTTTTTTCCACAAAATGTGTGTCTCTTATTTGTACCTTGTGTCTACATTCTTGAGGGGAAAATGTTCTGGAAGGGAAGCCTTGGCTCAATTCTAAATGACGTGAATGCCTTGACTGTTTTTGACAGGAATCCTGTTGATGTTTATGTACCAGTTCTTTGAGTTCTGTGGGGCCGCCCATAAATGAATATTGCAAACACATTACAACAGTTTAAACAGTTTCCAGATGTATATGAACTTTTAAAGACCATATAACACAGCAACATTACTGCATATATTATACTGAATCCAGCACATATACTGTCTCCATGCACCCCACAAAGCACCAGTGCAGGGCTGGCTTACAGAGATCTTGCTGCTCAGCCATTATTATGAGCAGTCTCAAAGCCTTAAATGAAAATACAAGACAGATAATAAAAAGTGCAGTGTAAGGAATTTACCTCTCCATTTTCCCCTAAGGTCATGTTTTAAAATTATATTACTTAAATCAAAATGAGAAGAGACAAATTTTTATCCTTGGAAAACACAGCTCTTCTCCTCTCAAACTCTCCCCCTCTCTTTTTCTGAAGTGAACTAGCAAGTACCATGCCCTATGAGGAGCAGCTTGGGGAGCTGGGGATGTTTAGCCTGGAAAAGAGAAGGTTAAGAAGTGGCATGATAACCATGTCTAAATATTTGAAGGGATGTCATATGGATGATGGAGCGAGCTTGTTTTCTGCTGCTGCAGAGACTAGAACATGGAGCAGTGCCTTCAAACCTCAGGAAAACAGATTCCTTGTAAATATTAGGAAGAACTTCCTGACAGCGCAGTTCGACAGTGGAATATGCTGCCTCAGATTGTGGTAGAGTCTTCCTCTTTGGAGCTTTAGAAAAAGAGGTTGGATGGCCATCTGCTGGGGATGCTTTGATTATGTATTTGATTATGCATGGCAGGGGGTTAGACTCGATGGTCCTTGTGGTCTTTTCCAGCTCTATGATTCTGTGATTCTACTGCCTCCTTTTCTAAGGTTTTGCCACCCACTGGGCTGAACCAATAATTCATAGAGATTATGTTTACATGTACACAAATTCCTGCATATTGTACTTTTTCACTGTTATGATTCAGTTGAATAGGTGGAGTTCTGCAAGTGTAACCATTGTGCGTTCTGTTGTTCATCCCTGGATGGTGTGCCACTATTGTCAGTGCCTTCGTTGTACCAATGTACCATTGTTTCACTGGGATTGCAGAAACAGCCGCTGTGCTTTCCTCGCTAAACCACAGGACAGCGAGCAGGCACGTTTGCAGTTTGCACAAAGTCAGCAATCAGCAGTATTCAGCAAAGCTACATTTACAGTGTGGAAGCATGATGTAGGATCTCAGCTTTTATGTTTTATGATTTCAAGTTCCCCCAGGATAGACACAACCCATACAATTTACAGTGTCTCCAGCTACGTAACATTATGTCAATGGGAGTCTTACGGCACTTTAAATGTTAAAGACAAGATCTTATATGTTTTTGTTGTTATTGCATGCCTTTAAGTCATTTTGGACTTACGGCAACTCTAAGGCGACCATACCAACCTACCTACCTAGACTACCCTAGGCAACTTATGGTTTTCTTGGCAAGATTTGCTCAGAGGGGGTTTTCCATTGCCTCCTTTTGAGTCTAAGAGAATATGGCTTGCCCATGGTCAGCCAGTGGGCTTCCATAGCTGAGTGGGGATTTGAACCCTGGTTGTCCAGATTCCCAGTCCAATATTCAAGCCACTAGCATAAATATATGTTGCCGCAGTTGTGGTAGATCTCAGAGACCTTGAACTTGCCCAGTGTTCAAGCCACAAAGTCAAAAGTGTGTGAGAGGGCTGTGTGTGTGTACTTGTTCAGTGATAGGTTGCACTCTGAACTCTACTTAGTCATGGCTATTTTTATGCAACTGTAGTGCCCTGAATGGATTCTACCCTATAAGGTTTTTTTTTGTGCAATTATAATCTTTAACTGTAATCTTTAATTGTCTTAATTAAACTGTTTTCTTACTTCACTCAAGACTCTCTGAGTTTCATTGGCTCCAGGCAATTTTGCAGCGACAAAAGTGACCAAAATACAGAGGTTGTTTTTTTGAGGAAATGAACTGTCCACCCTATAAGATTTGTTGTGACATCCTAATTGAGAAGTAGAGTCTATTTCATCAGAAGCATGAAGTGTCTTCATTGGAGTGAGGAACTCCATCTTCTTAGGTGGTGTACTGAAAATATCTGTCTGACACAGAAGGAAAAAAAAATGGAATTGGTGGTTTCCAAAGGCCACGAAAGACAAAAGGTCTGCCCTGAGGCATTTCTGTGCAAAGTTCAGAGAAACAGAAGTTAAGTACAGCGAACACTCATGGCAGCAGTAATTGGAGATAACACATCCTCCTATCTTTGCTGTTCTAATTTAGTACTTCCAGTGGGAGAGTAACCTTGATCTCAGTTGAGTCCTGAACAAATACAGTCAAATCTAGTGAGAAATTCTAGTTCAACAATGTCATGCTGCCTCCTTGTCAGTTCCTTCTGTTGGAGAATGATGTGCTTTAAGCTAACAAAGCAATATGGGCTATCAGAAGATGAGTTTGAAGGTTTTTGTTTGACCAAAACTTTCGTAGTATTTGAGAAAGAGGGCAAGGAAAAAAAGTATTGTATATAACTACAGGGGGGAAAAAAAAACAGACTTGTCGCCTCTTAAAGTTTTATTTGCCACAAGCATTTGTGGATTCCAGCCCACTTCCTCAGATGCAGTCTGTGAAAGCTTATGTCAAATAAAACTTGTTAGCCTTTAAGGTGCTTATTAGACTTTGGCCATTTCCACACTAGACTGTTACAGTTCTGTTATTGCACTTTCAACATCGTATGGAATCCTGGGGTTTGCAGTTTAGGAAGGGGCATTTAGAATTCTCAGCCAGAGAGCTCTTTGGCTTCAGTAAACTACAAACCCCAGAATTCCATAGGATGTTGAAAGTGGAATAATAGCACTATAACAGTGTAGTGTGGAAGTGGCCTTTGTTTTCTGCAGCCTTGAAATTCTTTGCTGTTTCCTCAGCCTTGAGATTCCTGGAAACGTACTCAGGTTTATCCAAGCATTCAATGGAATCATGACTCCTGTTTGATGGTGGTTCTTTGCAGAAAGTGTGAACTCCTACACGACAGGCTATTGAAATTATCCACCTCTGCTGTGTCTCTTTGCAACCCCCTGCAAATCTGCCTCTTAAAAAAAAAAAGCATCCTATAACACAAATGTTTAATGTACTTTGGTGCCTGTTCTCTTGGTACCTTTGATACACCCACATATCAAAGTTTTTGGCTTTTAAAAAAAAAATAAAATCAAAATCTTCAGAAACAGCTGGCCCTTTTTGTCTCCGATCTTCTTTGGAAGGAAAATATTTGGGTTTGTTGTTTGCAAGCTGTACGGCAGTTTGTCCTTATGCGTTCCAGCCTGTTCACTAAGTACTAGTTGCCAGAGATTGTGTTCCTTGCATTTTTTTGAGCTTGTTCTTTTTGGTTCTTGGTGCAAGCAGTACCAGACTGTTAGCCTGTCACCGGCTTCTGGCTGGCTCTTAAAACTGCTAGGGTTGCAAGATCAGATTTTTAAAAGAATGGCATTCTGTAGTTAGAGGAATCAATTAGCTGATTAAGCTGGGGAGGGGGGTGGCACTTGAATCAAGATGGCAGAGTGTTTAATGCAGGAGCAGGGAACATGTAGCTTGTGGGCTATGTGCAGTGCCCAAGACCATTTTTGTGGGCCCCAGGAACCACCCAACATGGAATCATAGAGCTGGAAGAGACCACAAGAGTCATCCAGTCCAACCCTCTGCCTTACAGGAATATACAGTCAGAGCATTCCTAACAGATAGCCATTCGGCCTCTGCTTAAAAGCCTCCAGACAAGGAGACTCCAGCTCACTCTGAGCCAGTGCATTCCACTGTTGAACTGCTCTTACTATCACCTTTTTTTTAAAATAAAAAATACCCCCAATGCAGAGGGTGTTGGTGGCAATTTCACCACATTTTTGCATCCCTGGACCATTTTGAATGCCTCTTCTAATCTGCAAATTGCCCCTTAAAAGTAGTCAAAAGTGCCTTCATATCACCTATGGAGCATTGGGGGCATTTGAGGGCAATTTTATTTCTCAGGAGCTGGAGTAGTGAAGATGAGTGAACTCTTCCAAGGTTCAGAAGGGGGCACAGATGTGTCCCCCAACTTTGACAGTTGTCCGTCACTGATTTAATTTTATTTTGGGAAGAGCCCCCAAAAGTTGCTTTTGGGACTACCGCTCCCAGAATCCTCCAGCTAGACAGGTCCATGGATAAGGAGTAAGCTGATGGATGCTGTCAACATTTCCTCTTTGCTGCCACTGTTCCTTGCTGCCCGTAACACCAAACCATTTCTCCCCACTTGATATGGCACACAATTCTTGACACATGGAATTTCCTCACTTACTGCAATAGAGAAATAATGAACCCCGCATTAAGGAAAAGGTATCTGAGGATAATGACCCTCTTTCTATTGTCCTTAGCTGAACCACAGCTATGAAAAAACAATGCTTACGTTTGTTAACCATTGCTGTTGCTAGATCTATTTTTTGCTGTCAGCATTGAAAGAAAGGTATATTTAGCCTAGAGAGGAGTAGATTGAGAGGTGACATGATAGCTGTCTTCAAGTATCTGAAGAGCTCTCATGGAAGATGGGGAAGCTTTTCTGCTGCTCCAGAAAGCAGGACCTAAACCACCGCTTTCAAATGGCAAGAAAGGAGATTTGGAATAAACATTAGGAGTATCTTAATTCTTCCTGACGGCTTAGGGAACTTGTTATGTTTCTCTTGGAGAGGAGAAGACTGAATAGTGGTATGATAGCCATATTTAAGTATCCGAAGGGATGTCATCTAGAAGATGGAGCAAGCTTGTTTTCTGCTGCTCCAGAGAGTAGAGCTTATACTGATGGATTCAAATTACAAGGGAAGAGATTCCTCATCAGCATTTGGAAGAACTTCTTGACAGTAAGAGCTTTTTGACAGTGGTGTAGACTACCCCCTGGGGTTGTGGACTCTCTGTCATGCCCTTCTTTCAGGACCTAGACATAGACTCTGACTCAGAGACTGAAACAGTGGAAACAGTACCACCCAGCCCCAAGGAAGAACAGGGGGTAGTGCCAGCTTCAGCAGAGAGCCCTGCCCCTTCTGAGACAGAAGATAACTCACCTCTACCCACCTTTGCTGAGTGAAAACATCCAAAGGAAAGAGTATGCAGATCAAGCTGCAAGAAAGGAGATTCCACCTGAACCTCGGGGAGAATTTCCTGATGGTCAGGGCTGTCCAGCAGTGGAATATGCTGCCTCAGAGTGTGGTTCTCTGGAGGCTTTTAAGCAGAGGCTGGATGGCCATCTGTCGGGAGTGCTTTGATGTGGGTTCCTGCATGGCAGGGGGTTAGACTGGGTGGTCCCTGTGATCTCTCCCAACTCTATGATTCTGTCTCAATGAACAGACAGCTGTTAATTAGGCACCAGCTGGGTTAAGCTGTGAACCTATAAAAGCTCAGCCATTCCCCTTCAGAACTTGTCGATGATTAACTTACCATTTCTCCTGCCGTGTCTCTGACCCCTGACTTAGAATTGTATTGACTGTGTTTTGATTTATGGATATTGCTGGGAATGTTGCTATGCTTTATATTTGTTTTGAGTCTGTTTTCTCACTAGATTAAAAGAAAGAACCACATTTTGGAACTGTTCCTTGCTGTCAGCCCTTATCAGCTGTACATTGGCTGACTGCGTGGATTGAGAGTGGATACTCTCCTTGGTTGAAGGTCCTTAAACAGAGGTTGGATGGTTGTGTTTCATAAGTGCTTTAATTGTGTCTTTCTGCATTGCAGGGGACTGGACTAAATGGCTCTTGTGAACTCTTCCAGCTCTGTGGTTCTATGATTCCTGATACCATACCCTCCAATTGTCCCAATTTGGCAAGCACAATGCCAATTAATATTCCACTATCCTGCTTTTTCAGCAGCTTTTGAAATGTTCTGGTTTCTTTCTCCTCCCCAGTTCTGTCCTCAGCTTATTTCACTGACTGCAAACTTAGTTCAAAGTGCAAATGTAGTTTGCACTCAATTAATCCAGTAGTAATGGGGGTGAGAAGAAGAGAGCAGAGATGGAATCTTGCCCTTCCCAGTAGGCTTTGGCAGAAGCAAACTTTGCAGCCCCTCCTAGCTTGTGTGTTTTTGCTCAGTGGTGACTTTTGTCATCTTGACCACATTCTGGTGTTGCTTCACCACCCATTTCCCTGTTTTCATGCACAAAATGTTGGAGTGTATGTGGTGGTAAGAACTGTTTAATCATGGCATGGTTTATGCTGGTATGTGTTGGACTCCACTTCACTGCTTTTTTTTTTTAATGGACATTGAATGGTCACTGGTCAGAGATGCTTTAGCTGTAGATTCCTATATTGGCAGCATGATGGACTGTAGAGACTGTAGAGACCATCTTGACAGAAGGCCCTTTTGCACTTAAAAGTAGCTTAAAACATTAAAATAGAGGAAAATGATAACAAACACCCAGGCACAGACGTACTAAGCCATTAAATTCTGAAACATCCGCCCAAACTCTGCATATCTTGATTGGGTATGGTGTCCCTCCAATTTAAGCTCAGTCTATACTGATTAATAATACCCTATCAACACTTGGGGGAACTTTCGAAACCTATTTACACTGTAAGAGTTGTCCTTAGGATGCATGATTGATGGCACAGTTTCTTTGCATGTTTATTTTGAAGTAAGCCCCTGCAAAGGAGGGTTTATAGTTGAACATGAAGAAAGGAGGAATACTGACCACAGATGATTTACGTAATTTTAAGGTAGATGGTGGAGACATTGAAATAGTTCAAGATTTTCCATACCTTGTCTCCATCGTTAATCAGAATGGAGATTGCGGTCAAGAAGTCAAAAGAAGACGAGGACTTGAAAGCGCAGGAACTGGAAGGAACTGGACAAGATCCTGAGTCTCAAGATATATCATTGATTACTAAAGTTAGCATTGCCCATGCCATCCTCTTTCCAGTTTCTAAGTATGGTTGTGAAAGCTGATGGGAAGGAAGTTAACTCTTTTGAAATGTGTAGTGCTAGAGAAGAGTTCTTCGGGTACTGTGGAATACTAAAAAAGATACATAAATGGATCCTAGAGCAGTCAGTGGGCCTAAAGACCCTATGGGCACCAGATCCCATCTGATCTTGGAAGCTGAGCAGGATCAGCCCTGATTAGTCCTTAGATGGGAGACCACCAACAAATACCAGGTTTTGTAGGCTATATTTCAGAGGAAGGAACTGGCAAAACTATCTCTGAATACTCCTTGCCTAAGAAAGCCCTAAGAACTCTGTGGGGTCTCCATAAGGTGACAGGTGATATGAAGACACACACACACACACACACACACACACACACACACACAGAGCACTTTAGCAACTTCTTTGATATCTCTTTTTTATTTTGAAGTATCTCTGAGACATTATTGAAAGTTTAAAGAATGATAAATTATTGTAGTGAAAGATTTTTCTGGGTATCCAAGCATGTTATCTTAAATTTGACATCTGTTAATGTTTAGCTTTAGAAAATTAGTGCCACACAAAGTATAGTTTATATAAAAAAAATTAATAGGACTCCTACTGACTGACATGCATTTAAAATAAAAAATGAAGGCACACAACAACAAAATTGATTGAAAATAAACGTTATTCCCACTCTGTCATTGGATTTTAAAATGTAAAATTGTTTGTCAGAGCAGCCACAGAGGGGAAAAATTACAGGTCTTTTAATAGAAAATGTTATTAAAATAATTTTATGACTGCAATGCTTTTCCAGTACTATTTTAAATCCAAAGGAAGACAAGTAAGACAGGAGAAAATAAAACTTACTTTCAAAGTAAATTTTAACTGTGGCAATTTCTCAAAGCAGGCTAATTCAGGTGGTGTGTTAACCTCATTGAAACACTGAAAGTTATGTTTTGTATTTCTTCCCATATAACCATGTCAGGATAGCCAAAGTTGTTTCTTTGCATTTTTAGTTTTTAAGTGGGTGTTGAAATGTCCTAGTTTTCCCCTTCTCAACCACTGTGTTGCTGGCTTTTGATACTGCTGTTTGCCCTCAGTCAGCGAGAACTGCCATTAAGGATTGCAGTTACCTTCCCTTCTCTCCTTGGTAGTAGCCATGCCTCCATACCTTCTTATTTTGCCAAAGGCAAGAAGTTCTTTCGGACTTTTCAGATGCTAAACACATTTAGGAGGCTTCAGAGTTTTATTAACTAGCAAACCAATTTACAGATGATAGAGCAAGGCTTATATCTAAAACAAACCGCATTGAGCAGCTCACATCTCCAGCTTGTGGTTGGGAGCCCCAGAAATGCAACAGTGAAGACACTGCAGGCCAGTGATCATGTCACCTCTTCTGGGCTGTACTAAGCTCACATTGGGCAATGCTGAAGGTCTTTTTAAGGGAGAATTCCCTGGTTTACATGCAATCCTCTGTTCTCAGTCAACCTTCCCTAATCCCTGTTGCACATGTGTTGGTGGTTGTTATTGTTATGAGCCATTTCCAACTTATGGTGACCCTAAAATGAACCTAGCATGAGATTTTCTCTGTAAGATTTGTTCAGAGGGGTTTTTCCATTTCTTTCCTCTGGAGCTGAGGGAGTGTGACTTGGTCAAGGTCACTCAGTGGGTTTTCATGGCTGAGTGAGGATTTGAACCCTCTTCTCATGGAGGTGTCATGCCCTGCTTCCAGGACATGGACTCTGACTCAGAGTCTGAAACAGGGGGCATGCCTGCTGTACAGGAAGAGGTTACAGTGCCACAAACAGAACAGGGGGCAGTGCCAGCTCCGGCAGAGAGTCCTGCCTCTTCAGGCATAGAAGAGCACTTACCTGTATGCACTTTTGCAGAGTGCAGGCAGCAAAGAGAGAGCCAGTGTCACTCTCTCAGAATTTATAATTGGCAGCAATTACTCAAGCTACAGCTGCACTAGGCTTCAGACCTATATAGCTGTTGTCCTTCCCCACCAGGAGTTGTCAGAGTTTATCTGACCTTCTACCCTGCTGGATACCTTGCTGAATACTCTGACTGGCCTTGGACACTCCCTTGCTTTGGAATCCTGTTGGACTTTATTTATGACTCTGTGCTTACTGCCTGGAAGTAAGTAATGAGCTAGGAACTATTTAGTTTGTTTTGTTTGAATTATCAGTTGTGCCGTTGAGACTGAGATAGGACAGGAGTCCTAGTCTAACACCCAAACCACTACAACACACTGGTTCCTATTAGATTACACCTATCTTAGTGACCTGATTCCCTGTTCATATCCGTGTTTATGTAATCTTGACCTTGATCATTAGTGCTTTATTACATGTGCTAGTCTTGTCTTCTGTAGCCAGCTGCTCCCCAAATCTAAGGTCACATCATCCTACAATGATAGATGTAACCAGGGACCAATTCTGCACAAGCGTAGCATTAGCAGAAGTTAAAGGTGGATAGAACTTTGGGAGAAACTACGCAAGCAGTTTAGCACATGCTGTCCTAATCCTCCTAGTGCAAAGTTCTTCCAGTTATTTTTAACATACTTCCTGTTCACAGAAAGTAGAGAGGAGGATAATGAATATGGCCATGGTGGCAGCAGAGGCAGTAGATTTAGTGCTCATTCCTGGAGCTACAGCTGCTTCCAGGAGTGAATTTTGCACAGAATAAGTCCTGACCAGCCAAGATTCTCATCAGTCCAGGATTCTTCTCACTGGGGCTTCTCAGCACTCAAAAAACATGGTTTTTTTTTTAACCATTTAAAAATATATATGTTTTCAAACTCTTTCCTATCTCTAGTCTTGGTTTACCAGGTCTTATCCAACCCTTTTCTTGTTTATATCACTCAGGAACATAAGACAGAAGCTACACTTGCACTCATGTCCTGCTGACAGGTTTGCCCTAGGCGACTGTTTTTTTTTTTTTAAATCTTTTTATTCAAAATTCACAATTGACACTTCAAACTACGAACACATTCAAAATTCGAATTTCAACAATTTACATCACAAATATCCTTTACAACCAATATAATTAAATAAAATATAACAAAATAAAAATACCATGATAATCTCAACAAACAAAATCATACATACCTACTTCCCTTATTCCCTTTCCTTGGACATGTTGGGTATTCCCTAAATCGTAATTTCCAACTGTAAATAAATCCTATAAATTTCCCTCCTTAAACTCCTTCTATTAATCCTTAATTCTATTTTATTCTTATTCTAATTTGTATTTCTAAACCCAGATCTTCAAATTCATCCTTACTATTTCAGTTTAACCTAAGAAGTCGCTTCTTTATCTAATATCTATATTATTCACCATCCCCTAAATTTTATTATTACTAACATACATACTATTAGTATTCATTCCTCAATACCTTTTATAGCTATGTTGCCCCACTTAGCTTTAAATGTTATAATAATTGGTTCCCAATCTTTGTAAAAGTGTTCTAATGTCTTTTTATGCATAATCGTTGTCAATTTATCCATTTCTATTATGTCATAAATTTTTATTAACCAATCCTCTAACTCCGGTATATCTCCTTGTTTCCATTTGCCTGCATAAACCATTCTTGCTGCTACTATCATATGTGTTAATAACTTGGATTGCGATCTACTTTTCAATGTTTTAATTTCCTGGTATATATTCAGTAAATATATCTCAGGCTTCATTGGAAAATCTAATTGCATAATTTTTATTATATTGCTATGAATTTGTGTCCAAAATTTTTTTGCTTTAGGACAGGTACACCATAAGTGATATAAAGTTCCTTTTAAGTTGCATTTCCAACATTCATTTTTATTTGTTTTAGTCATTTTCGCTATTTGAGCTGGTGTATAGTACCATCTATATAGAATCTTATAATAATTCTCCTTCAGTGGCACACTTTTTAATATTTTATAAGGTATGCGCCAAGAGCTTTCCCAACTTTCAAATTCTATAGAACGACCGAAATTCTGTGCCCATTGTATCATATATTCCTTGATGATCTCTCCCTCTAATTCTAAATTCAATATGATTTTATATACCTTTGCTATAAAATGTTCAATTCTTGGTTTCATCAATTTGTCAAAATCATTTTCTTTTGTTTATATTCCTGTTATTTTTTGGTCCATCCTAAATTTTTCTGCCAGTTGTCTTTGTAGTAGCCAATGGGTAGAAAGTCCACTTTCGATTAATTCTTCTTTACTTTTTAATGTAATTCTATCCTCTTGGCAGTTTAATATATCTTTATACGTTATCCAGTCTTTTAGTTTTGGTTTTTCTCTCCTATAGAAAGCTTCATGTGGAGATACCCATAACGGGAATTTTGGATACAATTTGTTCTTATATATCGTCCAAATTCGTAGTAGAGACCTTCTAATAAAATGATTATTAAACTGTCTATTTGTTTTGGCCTTCTCATACCATAAGTGTGCGTGCCAACCGAAAGGTAAATCTGCCCCTTCTAATATTAGTATTCTTTCATTATCTAATCTCATCCATGTTGTTAACCATTCAATGCAACAAGCATGATAATATATTTTTAAATCTGGCATACCTAATCCACCCCTTTCTTTAAAATCTTTCAAATTGCTCCATTTAATACGGGGCTTTTTAGCATTCCAAATAAATTTGGACAAATCTTTTCTCCACTGAAGAAATGGAATATCATTCACTATTATGGGCAGGTTTTGAAATAAAAAAATCATCCTGGGTAAAATATTCATCTTTATTACCGCTATCCTGCCCATAAGTGATAAATCAAGTTTTGTCCATCTTTCTAGATCTGCCCTAGGCGACTGTTTGGCCACTGCATAACCAGCATGCTAAACTAAGTAGACCTTCAGTCTGGTCCGGCATAGTTTTTCATGAATTGAGGATAGCACCTGAGCAACACAGAAGTATGTAAAATTCTGCTTAGTATTGTTTTATTCAGAGTGTGTATGTGTGTATGTGTGTATCTGTGAATGTCTACATTGAACAATGGCTAGCATCCTGTAGTGATTTATACAGACAGAACTCCAATTTAACTCACTGTTTTGGTTGTTGTGGAGGCCAGAATGCTCTCCGAACTGCACATATGACCTTACTTCCTCCTAAACCCAACTTTTAGCTGCTGCATCTCCCACTACCACCATTTGTTGACTAATGGAGAGCAGGGGGAGCACAGATAACCATCCAGCTTTATTCCTATACCTGGATGCATAGGTGTAACGGCATCCACTGGGACCTCCAGAATACACCTGTGAAATTCTTCTAGATGGTTGTGGCTGTGCTTCCAGCTATAGAAACACTTCTGTGCTGCTCCCCCTACTGTCCACCAGCCAGGAGATTGCCATGTTACAGTGGGGTGTGTAGCACTTGAAAGGTCGCTTGGCTGGTGAGTGGGAGGTGTGTTGCTGAACTGCAAAAGTGCCTGTGTGGAATTTTACAATATGTCCCTGCTGCAGGATCTTGGCCAAAGTGTGCAATTTAAAATATAGACAGAAACATGGGTACCTTTTGGAGGGGCGGGGGGCTACAACTGGATTGATCTTTAAACAACAGCGAGAAGAGGGAGAAGAAGAAGAAGGAGAAGGAGAAGGAGAAAACTTGACAGCACCAGAAGGGTGGATATCAGTAGTATACCTGTGCCATCCCTTTTCAGAGGTACTGTTTGGTAAAGACGTTCTGCTGTATTGTTGCCTCAACTTGGTGTCTGTTGGATCCTCTTTTGCGGAATGTTAAACTTTTACATATTGACTTGATTGCTTTTCAGCAATTTTCAACAAGCAGCTCCGCCAACTGCCATGTATACAGAACATGGGATAATTCATATCAAAGATTAAGCTTGTAAAGTACATGATCTCATTAGCCTCTTGGCCAAATCCTTCCATTAGAGGGTGTGAGTTCTGGCTATGTTATTAAATTTGGCCATGAACATCCTCATTAATTACACTGAACTAGGACTCATTTGAAAAGAAATCATGCTATGCTTTGGAAGATATTGTGATAAAACAGTGGGATATTAATTTGATAGAAGCCCATTGAGAAGCTTCTTGGTTAATTCCTGGTGTAATTCTTAATTATTTGCAAAGATTTCTTAACTTCACAGGCAGAACAGTTCCATTGCTCTTGCAAAGATTGAAAAACTCTGTGTGTGTGCGTGTGCGCGTGTGTATCTGTGTATCTAATGGAACAGCTGTCAATCTGTTTTGGGTTCTTTCATGGGCCATCTGTTTGTAACTTTGAAGAGTGACAAGTCTGTTTCAAAGATGAAACAATACGATTACAGATTGTTCCAGGGTTCTTCGTTCATATTTTTTTAAAAAACAAACAAACAAAAAAACTCGCAAATTGGAAAATTAAATAAATAAGCCCCGTTTCATTTCATTCCTTTTCATATCAAACCAAAGGGAAGTTAAATGAATGAAATAAGAGATTAAGATATGTTATGTTTGTTAATTTCCTGTTGTTTTCCAGCAGATGCCTTCTTATGCATAGGCTGAAACGACCTATACAGTTCAAAGAAAGGGCACAGGAAGGTTGGAGAGGAGTGAAAATGACACATAATAAACAGGAGCTTATAAAATGGCAACTTTTTATCCCAACTGCTTCCAAAAGTTGGCAGGACTGATTGCCTAAGAAGTAATAAGATGTTTGAAAATGAATTTCAACAGAGAGAAATGTAACGAACCTACACTTAGGCAGAACACAAATATAGGATGGGGGACATATGGCTGGATAACAGTACATGTGAAAGGGATATAGGGCCCTTTTCGCACAGCATTTGCCATGCGAAAGGGCGCCTGGAGCGTCGCACAATTGTGAGGAGCGATCTGCATGATGCACTCAGAATCGCGCGACGCTCCAGCGTAGGGCAGGCGCCGCTCGTGCACTTTTTCATTTTCAGCTTTCAGCCGAAAATGGTGCATGATCGCGCATTGCTCCAGGGCCCCGCGTCCACTTGCTGTGTGTGTGGAGCCTCCGGAACCTTGGAGGTTGTGCTTCCTGCCCCAGCGCAGCCTGGGAAATTCCCAGGCTGCACTGCAGAAGGAAGAGACGGGGCTTTCACGCTGCCTGCTCAGGAGCAGGCAGCTCGTGTGGAGCTGAAGCAACGGGGATGCAAGAGCCTCTCACTGGAGGCTGCTCATGCAATCTCCGCACCCCAGCACCAAAAAAAGGTAAGCTGCAGAAAGGGCCTAGGAGTCTTGATGGACCACAAGTTGAACATGAGTCAGCGGTGTGATGCGGCAGCCAAGAAAACCAATGCGATTCTTGATTGCATCAATAGGAGTAGGGTGTCTAGATCAAGGGAGGTAATTTATTTGCTTTGGTTAGACCTTATCTAAAATTCTGTGTCCAGTTCTGGGCACCTCATTTCAAGAAGGATATTGACAAGCTGGAGCATGTCCAGAGGAGGGCAACCAAAATGATGAAGGGTCTGGAAACCATGCCCTATGTGGAGCTGTTTAGGGAGCTGGGTATGTTTAGTCTGCAGAAGAGGAGGTTAAGAGGGGACATGATAGCCATGTTTAAATATTTGAGGGGATGTCATGTTGAGGAGGGAGCGGACTTGTTTTCCACTGCTCCAGAGACTAGGACAAGGAGCAATGAGTCAAGCTGCAGGAATGGATATTCCACCTGAACCTCAGGAGGAACTTCCTGATGGTCAGGGCTGTCCGGCAGTGGAATATGCTGCCTCGGAGTGTGGTGGAGTCTCCTTCTTTGGAGGTTTTTAATCAGAGGCTGGATGGCCATCTGTCGGGAGTGCTCTGATGTGTGTTCCTGCATAGCAGGGGATTGGACTGGATGGCCCCTGTGGTCTCTTCCAACTCTATGATTCTATGAGTCTATGACTCTATGAAAATCTCACGCCAAGGGTAGATAGAACACCAAAGTTACAGGCAGAAGAAGAATCTTCACATCTCTCATTTCAGACCAACAGGGAAATGGAAATGAATGAATTCATAACAAATGAAACATGAAATGAATGCTAAGTCAAACAAATATGAAAAAAGGAAATGTAGAAAAGAGGAAGGAATGGAAACATAAAAGATGTTCTCCTTGCACTTCACATCCAAAGGGTGCCTGCAGTATCCTTCTGTAGATCAACTCCCTGTGAGGCTGATTAGTGTGACTGATGTTGTTGCGTGCCTTCAAGTTATTTCCAATTTATGGTAACCCTAAGGTAAAATTATCATGGGGATGTCTTGCCAAGATTTATTTAGAGGCCACCATTGCCTTTCCCTGAAGTTCTCACACTGAGAAAGTGTAACTTGCCTAAGGTCACCTAATGGGTTTCTGTGGCTAAGTAAGGATTCAAATCCTGCTCTCCAGAGTCCTCATCCAACACACAGACCATTATACCGTGATGGCTCTCAGGTCGTGTGATACTTGTACACATTGTTTCCCTTTTTTATATACCTTAGGGGTGTCAAACTCAATTTCATCCTGGGCCGCATCAGCATTGTGGTTGCTCTCAAAGAGCCAGTTGTATATGTAAGACTATATACATATATCTGCTCTTTTATTATCTTAAATAATTGCCTCTGCATTTGATTATTACTGGTTTTAGTAATAGCTAGCTTTGAAATCAGAAGTCTAGGAAAAATAATGGCAAGCAGATATTCAAGTGTACAACTATTGTACAATTTATTGAAAAATGAGTTTTGAAAACAAAGTTATTTTTTTAATGATCTGACAAATATTACCAAGCATTGTTTATTACATTAACTTTGTTTAACTTTTTGGTCCCAGTTGAGACAGGCAGAACAAATAATTGTGCTCTGATTTAATGTGCAATCTGTGGCATATGAGGTTAATAAGGTGATGTTGCCTGGCGCTGTACATTCTTGGACATTTTGGGGCTAGTTTATGGTTCCTACACCTCTGTAAAATGACAGAGAATTGGTATATCCAAGGTGTGCATCTTTCACCCCCCTTTTAGACCTTCTCTGTGCTTCTTTCAGTCCCCAAGACTCTCTCTGTACCTGGTGAGCCTTATCCCCACATTGCAGGCCGCCAGCTGCAGGTATTCTGAACAGGGGCCCAGCAGCCAGCACTCATGCTCTACTTCTACTTCTGACTGCTTCTCTGCCCAACTCTCATGAGCCGGGCAGACTGTTGCCATGGTAACCCATGGCAATGCTCCGACAGGAAGACTTGAAGAGGAGCAGTCAGAAGTAGAAGTAGATTGTGAGCACTGGCAGCTGGGTCCCTCTTCAGAATACCGGCAGCTGGGGGCCCACAATGTGGGGATCGGGCTCACCAGGCAAGGGGAGTGCCACAGCTGCAGGAGAGGTGTGAGGGCCACATGAAATGGCCTGGCGGGCTGAATTCAACCTGCAGGGTTTGTGTTTGATACATGTGTCTTACATTGATTTCTACACAGGGAAGCCTCAGGCAAGTAAGATCAACTATGGTCCTATTAGACTGGCAGGATAACCCTCTGCCAGTGTAACTGCACCAGAGGTCAACAAGGACATAGACAGAATGGCTGCCCCTTCCTTTCAGTGTGTTCAAGGGCAGATAGACAGGTCCTGGGATGCTGCTCTGCCCCCGAGACTATTGATTGGCTGGAGCTGTGAGCTGCTCTTATGCACCCAGACAAAAGCATTGTGCAAAGAGATACTGAATAACCTCTTGAACAATGTCTAGCTAAGTATTTACACTAGTCATACCTAAGGTTCTTTGTTATTTAGTTAAGAAATTTCTATCTTACCTCCCAGCCGAAAAGAGCTCTTAAGGCAATGAATAAAGAAAAGCAATTAAAAAAACAAAAATATAACACATTTTTTTTAAAAAAATGCATTGAAATACTCTTTAAAAACTTTTGAAAACGGTCTAAAAACAATCCTAAAGTACAATTTTAAAACAGTTTAAACACAGCAATTTCAGACTTTAGAGCTGCTCGACAGATGCCCAAAAGCAATTGAGCTGCTTTAACCTTCTTGGTTATAATAGCATAAGTCACCAACAGAGTACCACCAGATTGGAGATTTTGCTCTGCAATGACGAGGGAAAAAAGGCTGATGCTGACTCTTTCTGGTCCTGTGTGGCTTGTATAGTATTGTCAAATTCTTGTTTTCCTTTTCCCTCTTGGCCAGTCAGCAAAGAGGGAGGGCATAGCTGCCACAGGGATAATTGATTTGGATCAGCAAGTGGAGAGAATGCCCTGTGACCAGCTCTAATGTGTTAACTTCACAGCATGTGGATGGGATGGGTAACAGTCTTCTTAGTTTAGTTCTCAGCTGTCTTCTTCTTCTATTTCTTCTTTTTCAAGTATGATATAACCCTTGCAGTTAGGGAGACAAGACTGAAAACAGATGGGGAGAGCATCTCCATTGCATCAAAGCAGGGGGGAGAGCAACATGATTTTACTGTAGGAACGGGTATGTCTCCATTGCATCAAAACAGGCAGAGAGCATTGTGATTTTAATGTACAAATGGGTGTTAAAGTGTTTTAGGTTTCCAGCTCGCACTCTTCATATTCCCTGGACCAAATGCAGAACCAAAGGCGGTTTGTGATCAGAAATCTGTACATTTTTGAGTTTACAAACCCAATTGTTTTAAAATACATTCTAAAATGTAGGAATAGAGAAATATCTACATTTCAAAAATGAGTACAATCTTTGATCAGTTGGAGAACAAGTACAAAAGCATACCCGGATGTAAAAATAAGCACAGAATGGCTCTATTTTTGAAAAATGCACTTGGAAATATGTACAAATTTCCACGTGACCAAAGGAAAACTTGAAATTTGGTATAGATTGAAGCTGGATTGAATTTTGAGATAAAAATTGAAGAACCTCAGCGAGCTCTAGTTCAGCTGATTAGCACATCATTGTTCTAATGTGTCCAGGAGCATAATAAAGGAGTGTGTGGAACCTGAATACTGTAGGTAGAACCCAACATAGTATCCCAGATCTATGATTTCCTCCTAAGAAATCAATACTCTTGAATAGGTACTGAATATGTATGAAACTGGTTGTTCTGTGCGTTGGTGGGCCATTTTGGATGGGCAAAGTCTTCCAAGATGGCACTATATCTAGACAAGATGCTCTGTCGGGTGTCCTCCTTTCCTTCTGTCATCATGACCACTGGTACCGTTACCACTATGCACTGGTTAGATACCCAGAAATTTACTAATAATACCCAACCTGTAAAGCAGAGCAAGAAGCAAGTCTATCCAGGTGCTGAACTGCAGCTCCTAGGAATCCACACCACTGGCTGTGCTGGCTGGGGCTGATGTGAGTTGCAGTCCAGTCTGGAAGGCTGCATGATTCCTTCCTCAGCTGTAGAGGTAGCTGTATTAATGCGGATGGCAGTGTGGAGAGAAGACAGGAACAGTCAAGTTGTTCTCTAATATATTTGCCCCAGAGGGCACCCCCAATCTCTCCCGTGAACTTCACTAAAGACACCTATACAGATAACATTTACATGTATATGAAATTTTAGAGGGATTCTTTTTGATGCTGCGGCCTCTGTTCATCTCCTCCTACAAGAGAATCTGTACTCAATTTGACAAAAATGATCAAAAGATGATGGCTGTTGTGGCCCAAAATAGGAAATAGGATTGGTAGTGGAAACAAGGATGCAAATGGTGGTGTAGTTCAATTTCACAGGAAATGAGACAAGATGAGAATTCAGTTTCTGACAATGACATCTACCCATGATATTTTCTTTTATCAGTCTTGGAGACCCTTTGTGCATATTTCAAATGGACTTTAGCATATTTCTGAAAATGTGGAGAACTAAAAATTGAAAATGGTTGTCATGTTGCTTTGCATGAACCACTAAGAAGCAGTACCATCAGATATCAGGAAACATTTCTGTTACCAGCCCGTACACCCCCACACTTTGAGATGGTTTGATTGGCAAAATAAACTAATTGGCATAAATGTGAAATATAGCCTGCTGTGACCAGATAGCCAGGCTGGGCAAAAGGAGAAACATGGCTGAACACATGTGATGCAAAGTAGGTCAGAAACACCCTCTAGGCATAGCCAGGTCGTAGTCAGGACATCACCAGGTAACTCCAGGGATAATAGGCTGAAGCTAAGCTGTAACAGGTCTGCTTTCAGGTAATAAGTTCCCACCAAACCATTGATTGTTTCAACCCTTCTTCCCACCAACCTGTAAATTGTTCCATTGTTCCTACACCTGTCCAGCCATTACAGAGCTATTATGATGCCAGTTAACTCTTTGTCACCTAACATTCAGATTGTTAGCGCATTCCAAACCTCACTGTCCACTCTATGAACTCCCTTGTTTACTGAGCCAGAGAGGCATCTGTCAAGGTTAAGGCGACGGTGAAGCAGACGCGGAGGCAGAAGCTGAATTTAACAGCTTTACTAGTAATAACTCAAAGAGGTTACTTGACCAAATGTCAGCGTAAACAAACAGCAAGTCCCCGAAACGGCAAACTCAAAGCAGCTAAGTCCGACTGGAACCAAGAGCCCACAATACGGGGCGCGGATTCACAGTTGGTAGACGGTTGTTGCCCCGTGCCCACCCCCCACAGCGTCCGACTTAAATAATCCATTGTAGCCCAGCTGAAGCCGATCACCTGTCCGTTGGCACAGGTCACAGCTGGAGCCCCTCTAGCCGTCGGGACCGAGTCATCAATCGCTTTTCCCGTAGCTGCTGAGACCGCTGGACCGCCCCCTTCTCCAGTCACCTCTGGAGGAACGTGGGGGAGGGTCCGCTGCAAACTCCAGACTGGAGTCAGAAACACCAGCCTCTGCCCCTGGAGTGCAAACGTCTGTGGCAGGTGCTGGCCTGGGCTCCGCACCAGGGACCGCTGTGGAGTCGCAGGCAGATTCCTCCCTAGGCTCTGAAGGAGACCCCCTCCCGAGGGCCCCTCCAAGGGATCCTCCCAAGGCTCGGAGTCCAAGTCCGAATCAGGAGCAAGATCAGCCTGGCTCATGACATCATCCACACCCTTGCTGGCCAGCTCCTCCCTAAACTGCAAACCCCCAGGATTCCATAGGATGTTGAAAGTGGAATCATAGCGCTATAACAGCCTTGTACAGAAATGGTCATAATCCCCGTTTATGTTAGTGTAGGTCTCATCAAAGAAATTCTAGGCTGAATGTTCAGGCAAGGATTGATTGGCCTTGGGACTTTCTGTATGGAAAGCCTGAGCTACGAATGTGCATCCCAGGTGTAGGACCACGACTAAAGACAGAGCTGTTCAGAGCTTCCAAAGCAAGAATATGTAGACTCAAGGGAACAGTCAGTGTGATGTTACATTATCCATTTCAGAGCTTAGAATGTTGCTTTAAGAAGCATGACTACAATGACATGCTGCAGCAATTCATAAATGGGTGTTGGCAGGATGGGACCAAGAGCATCATCCTGTTACTCTTCATTCATTCCTATGCTGCCTTTTCCCTAATACTAGAACCCAAGGCAACTCCACAAAAGTTAAAATAAATACAACTAGAAACAATTATGAAAAGAGAGATAAAGCATTTAAAAAGTTACTGTTAAAATACAATTAGCACGTAGCAATAGCAGTTACATTTCTATGTCACTTATCATTGCAAATCACTTCCTAAGTGGTTTACAATGTGTTTAGCTAAATGTCCCCAACAAGCTGGGTACTGACCTATGGAAAGATGGAAGGCTGAGTCAACCTGGAGCCCTGCAGGACTGAACTCACAACATTGTGGCTGCAGTACCGGCATTGAACCATTGCACCATTTAAACATAACCATAACAAAGAGATAAAAATCAGCAGCACACGGGATAAACAGTACACCATTAAAAGCTCTTGCAGTCAATTCCTAAAAGGCCTGTCAGAATAGAAAAGAGTTTTCTTGCTGGAGGAAGAACAGTAAGGAGGGAGCTACTCTGACTTCCCTAAGGAAAGTGTTACAAAGCCTGGGAGCAACTACCAAGAAAGCCCTCTACTGTTCCCACTAAATGAACTTAAGAGGGTAATGGAACTGAGAGAAGCGTCTCCTCTAATGAGTAGACTCACATGGGGAGACACAGTCCTTCAGATATGGATAGGGAGATAAGGTCTTCAGTTATGGATGTCTTCAGACAGTCTGCCATTCTGTTTGTTCTTCTGAAAATGAACTTTTCAGGCTCTGCCATTTCATTTCTTAATAAGAAATTGCTTGGTCCCAGCAGAAGTATATTTGTTTATATTCCACATTTTCCCCAGTTTGGGACTCAAGGAGGCTTACAATAAAAGTTGAAACCAATACAGAAAAATAAATCACCTTATATAAAAATTACAAGTGTAATTAAACTATGAGTAATTTTTAAAAATAAGCAGTTTAAAGCATAACTTTTAAAAATAAGAACAACAAATGCAACCACACAGCACAGGAAAGTTCCTTTTTGTTGAGTAGGGAGGAAAGGCCTGAGATCTTTACCTGCTTATGGTAGGGTAGCAAGAAGGGTGCCAGTCAGACCTCTCTCTAGAAAAGGAAGTGCAGAACCTGAGAGCAGCCATGGAGAGGGTCCTCTCAGATTCCCACCAGATGCACCTATAGTGGTGGTGGGACAAAGAGAACAACCTTGTTACTCCAAAGTGTGTGTGACTCAGGGGTCCACCCACAATGCCAGTACCACCATGTGACCATGGGGAATTAATTAGCTCAGTTGGGAGGCCTGCAAGAGTGGGTAACCTAATGAGATCTTTCCACCAATGTTTACAGGGTCCTCACAGGAAAGAACCAGCCAGAGGGTCAGAAGTAAATTAAAAATGTGTTTTATTTTATTTATAATCCATATAAGATACAAACAGTCACACATTCACGAAAGAGCTAACCAAAGGATAAAGGGAGGAAAAATTATGGATGCTGAGGCTGAGGTTTTTGGATTATAATTATCATTCCAGAAGAGTGTCAGGGTTGGCAGGATTTGGCTCCTCTGAGCATGAGCAGAGTGCTATCTGTGAAGCAAGGCTTCACCACAGCAGAGAGTCCCAGTGAAGCAGAAAAAAATGCAGAGGCTCATTAAGTAAGACTTAGAGTACTGATTTATTGCCACACTCTAAGATAAGGCTCAGCAAAAACATGCTGGCATTCCAGCAATTAGACGAAAAAGGAATAACAGAAGATAACGGAGAAAAATCAGGCAGCATCTCCCCTTACAATCAGTATACTACCAATGGCATGACAGGTCCAGCTAGGGTAGCTAACTGGCAGCTGGTCAAGGCAAACACCAGCCTTTTTATACTACCTTGTCACCCTGGAACAAGTGGGTGACCCAATCAGTGCTCTGGCGTGTGGCCTTCTCTAATACACAAGCCGTAACAATCCTGCTGGCCTTGCACCTGGCTGTCTGGCCACACTGCCTCTTCCCTCTGCCATCCACTCATAGGAAATCTTTGCCTGCCGAGCAACAACCTTGACAAAGAGTAGTGAAGAAGCAGTGGAATGGCTTAGACTTGTGTCTAAGGACATACCAAATTGGCATTCACAGCAACATACAGTAGGACCCCTGTATCTGCGGGGGATTGGTTCTGCTCCCCCCCGGATATTGAAATCCATGGATAGTAGGGAATGCCCTGTCCTGTTGCCCACCCTGGCCCAATCGTGGAGGTGGTGGGCAGGAAAAGAACAGATTGGGCCAGGGTGGGCAACAGGAGTTGGTGAGGAGCGCAATCCCATCCTCCCCGCTCTTTTCCCGCAGCCTGCCTCCGGGATTGAGTCCGGGGCGGGCAATGGAAGTTGGCGAGGAGCATGATCCCGCACTACTTGCCACCTCCCACCACCCACCCCAAGACCATTTATCCATGGTTGGCCTGATGGTGGCCAACTGCAGATAACTGACTCAGTGGATAATGAATCCTCAGATAGCGGGGTCCTACTGTAGTGGTGTCCAGCATTTCTGGTACTGCATCTGACTGCTCAGAATTGAGGGTTTTTATGTTCTATTTCCATCCTTGAAAGGGTGTGAGTTAATTACTTTCTGGTACAGTAAAGAGGTCTGGAATGAACTGATTGTTTTGATGTCTTGGATGGGTCATATGCCTGGGGAAGGTTTTGATAGGAAATGCACACAGCAGGGGTGGTTGCCAGATGCATCTGGGCTTGACTATTGTTTTCTGTGGGCAATTGAGAGGATTAGCTTAGAATCATTGAGTCAGGCTTTCCCAGCTAATCCACAGTGAACTTATGGCCTGGCCATGCTGAGGTCACATCTGACGTACTTTTGCACATCTTCCAAGCCAGCATTCCTTCTCCACATGGCCTTTCAGCCATAAGTATATATAACTTAATTTCATGCCTATTAATATTTGCCAGTTAGACCATATTAAAGCATGGGGGTGTACAGCTGCTAAAAGCCTGCCCAGAAGATCTCAAGAGCATGGTCAGACTCATATGAGAGAATATGGTTCTTCAGATAACCTGGACCAAAGCCAGAGAGAGCTTCTTAGCTCATAACCAGCACTTTGAATTGTGTTCAGGAATAGACCAGCAGCCAGTAGAGGGAGGAAAGGTGCTTGGTGCCCCCTGCACCAAGCCCTGGTTACCATTCTAGCTCTAGCTCCTTCAACCAGCACCATTGACCATTAGGTCAAACTTCTAGGTGAAAATAACCTCTGCAGATAGCACACGTGGTCTAAACGTCCCTTTTGCATTCAGCAGTTCATCACAGTTCCCAGGGAAACCTCTTTATTTTTTTTTTTAAACAAATGTTTTTGAAAAGATTAGGAGTCTAATCTGAAGGACTCTTGAGAAGCTTTTCCTTGGGTTTTCCTATTGAATTAGCACTTTGGTGATTTAATACTTCTCACACTGTGTCAGAACGGCAGGTGGATGCAGTGTTCACAGCTGAAGTGGAAATGGCAGGTTCTGCAACAAAGTCTGTTTTAGATTACTTATTAGCAGGGAGTCATTGGAAAAGGCGAGAATGAAACTCTGATGTTCAGTTTCCCTGCTTGGTCATTAGGGCTTGTGTAAGTGTGAAGCTTTCAGTCAGTGGTGGCTCCAGGGATTAGAGGGTCTTGAGTACAATGCATGGAAGAGGCTGACCTCTCTGAGTAGACCTCCTTTTCTAAGCCAATGTCCTCACTGCCTGCTCTTTGACCCAGTCTCTGGACCACATCTGCACCACCCTGCATTCCAACTGTCCCAATTTGGTAGGGACAGTCATGATTAATCCTCTAGGGTGAGCTGTGTGATCTAACACATTGTCGGTTGTGTACTCTGTTTTCTGACACATTTTGATACTTTCTATTTTAGCATCACTGCATCTGTGTCCTCTTCCTTCCAATGGTCCTGATTTGTCAGGGACAGTCTTGTTTAATCCTCTCTCATCCCACTTTTCTCAGATACCTTTAAATTGTGCCCAGTTTCTCTCTCTTCCTCCCATTTCCTCCTTTTATCCCCAGCTCACTTCAGTAGCTGCAAACTGAGGCCCTTTCTGTGGTGTCTTCCCATCCCAGCATGAGGACAGGAGAGGAGTGGGACCACGATGACGCTTCTGCATGAGGTTGTCATGGTCTCACTCCTCTCCCATCCCCAGGCAGTGCAGTTGTGGATTAAATCATTAGTGGGTTTTCCACATCAATGACACGTGATCACACTACCTTCCCACACTTGCTTGTCCTGTGAAAGGCAAGAAGCGCAATGGCATTGGTTCCTGCCCCTGCATAGCCTGGGAAAGTACCCAGATGTGCTGTGGAAGGAAGTGGCATATCCATTGAACCTCCCTTCGCGAAGGGGAGCGCTCCTATCATGCTCCCTCCCCAGCAGAGCCGCTGCTGGGATCACCACCAGAGCATGACGAGACAAGGTAGGGTGTGGAAAGGGCCTGAGTCCAAGTGCTGTCCGTTAACTCAGATGTCATGCCCCACCTTGGAGACCCTGGCAGTGTGGAGGAGGATTCTGAATCTGAGGCAGAAGTTTCCCTAGAGGGAGGAGTTTCCCCAGAAGCTTGCTCAGAAGAAGATAACAAACAACAGCAGGGGCCTGAGCAGGGGGAACAAATATCAGAGGATGAGGCAACACAGACTCTTACTGTGCAAGAAAGACGTAGTCAGAGAGAGGGGCTGTGCCACTCAGTGCATTTAAGTAACAAGCCCTAATGAAGGAACACCTGTGTCAACAGCATCAGTAAGATAAAAGGCTATCAGCTGGCCCTTTCCTTTCAGGGTCAGCAACTGATCTTTCTGGTTGTTGAATCCCTGTGCTGTGTTCTCTTGCATCCAGACGACCTTGAACCTCTGCCTGTTTGATGACTTGGATTTGTCCTTTCGATTTGTTTACTCTGGAACCTAAACTCTGTTTGGACATTTCCACACTCTTGCCTTGTGACTAAGCCCTGCTCTGCTACTTGTTGACTAATTGCCTGCTTTGCCCTGGACACGACATCAGTAGATGAGAGAAGAGAGGAGGGCATGGTGTCTTTCTCTTCCCAGTTTGACTAAGGCAAATGCAAACTGCTGCAGCCTCTTCTAGTCTGTGTGTTGTTCCCCATTCATCACCTTTGTTACCCCCAAAACTGGGGGACCTTGAGTTCCTCTAGTAGTGCCAGCATCTCCTTAGAAAGGTGGGGAACTATAGCTCAAAGGAGGCCTGCAAAAAGTGTGTAACCATGGGACCTTTGCACTTGTGTACACTCGTACTAACTGTGAGATACTGGTTGAGAGTTAAAAGAATGTTTTTATTGGGGAAATTCACAAAAATGCAAACAATCAAGCAGTCTCATGAACCATTCAAGACTAGTGAAAGTAAAGGAGAGAAGGATTAAATAGTGAGTGATTTCGGGATGAAGTAGGTGATAATTACTGTTCCAGAAGGAGAAGATCGACGCAAGATGGCTCAAACAAACGTTTGAGGGTAGCACAGGGCACAAGAACCAGGGAGCCAACAGAGAAAGTGACAATACTATGCGCATCCAAGGTATTATATACTATGAATTGTCAGGCTTGGAGCCAGGGTTTAAGTTGCCCACCCTGAAAGGGAATGTGTTAATTGCTCTCTGGCAGAACAAACAAACAGGGTCCAGAACAGACTAATGGTCTTAACTTAAGGTGACAAAGCATTGAGGGGAGTCGTGATAGTCTCTTAATGTCTGGACAGCTGAGGGAACAAAAGAGACTTTCCACAGGAAGAGGTTACAGTTGATGGTCATTGGTTGCTTCATTGAGGCAGTTTCATTTGCTATTGTACTTGGAGGTCGAGTATTGAGAGGATTATTACCAACCCATCAGTCCCGGGAATTTCTGACTAATCCTTTTGAATGTGTGGCCTGGTCATGCTGAGGTCATCTGTGTTAGCATGCTGTTTCCACCTAGAGTCCTCGTTCATAGGCCTTCCAGCCATAAGTGTGTCATTTTTATATTATAAATGATATCACCAATTAAATGATATTTCTCCAATTAGACTGTACCATGGCATGGGCATGTATGGCATGGTAGCACATTTGTCATCTTGACTACACTCAGACGTTGCTTGGCCACATGTTTTCTTCTGTGAAATCTTGGAAAGTATGCACCATGGCTATTGATGGTGAACCCGTAATAAATAGGAGCCGCCACTCCTTTTTGCAGTTTTCACTGCTTGTAGACTTGGAGACAGCAGGTTCCTCAACAGAATTATCAAAGGGAAGTACTGTAGGGTTAATGGACTGCCAGTGGGAACTTGAATTTGGGTTGGGCCTCAAGAGATGACCCAGGATGCCCCCAACAGGAGCCTTGCTTTTCAGAACTTGAATTACAAAGAGAGGGTAAGCAGGGATTCCTATCTTATGTTCTGTGGGGGACCTACTTCTCTGTTATTTTTAGAACACAGTGGAAGGCTAGAATTGACCTAAAGATGCAGAGAGGTGAGCCTTGCATGGAGCAAATAAGGATAGAAAGGACAGTAAAGCATATTCAAAACTGGTAGAAAAATGTGTTTCTTCTGAGCCAAGACAAGGACAATCCTGGATGGATGAGTATCTTCACTGTTTGGGACTTAACTCTGCTCAAAATCTGCACATTTCTTGCACAGAAAACAGGATGGTCTGGGCAGATATATCTTTACCTGTGCAGGAGATGCTTTTTCCTGTGCAGAAAGTATTTTCTGCATACGCACATGCACGCACACAAAAATCAAATTTTGTGCAGAACAAGTCCCCAGCTATAACACTTCCTGCACAAGAAACAACATTTCTGTGCAGAAAGTAATATTTATGCTCAGGAATAATATATTCTGCACAGAAAACATCATTTCCTACACAGAAAATATTGTTTCCTGCACAGAAAATGCTGTTTTCTGGGCATGCACATTCCAGTCTGAGATACCTTATCACCTTACATACAGGAAGGGAAGAGGAAAAATCGTGCAGAGTTACTACTTTGGCAGTGTTTAATAAGAAAGTTTAGGGTTCCCCCACTCTTCTTGGGAGAAATTAAACAGGACTGAGGTATACTTTTCAGCCCAGTGACCAAATTCTCATTGCTAAAGATGTGGGGTCAGAATCAGAGCTATGTGGGCATGGCTCAGTGGCAACCTCAACAACTTGCTCCAGTGCAATAGCTTGTGGGCAAACAAAAACCCCATAGTCTTCAAACCAGTGTTCCATGCAAAATGTTTAACCAAAGATGGTTTTCTAGAGGAGGACTTGTCAGAATAAGCTAACATAATCTGTCCCTAATTGCAGTGTTTCTTGTATCTACAGGACGTTATAGTGAAGGAAACAAATAACCAGAAGAATATAACAGTCAAAAAGAGAGGTTTCTTGAATAAATAGGTGTCTCCAGAGAAGATGTGATTAGTTTTGAGCCATGTATCTCATGGTTTCGATTGCAAACACAGTTTGGGTATAGCAGACATAAAAACTGCTTGGAATCTTCCAGGCCGCCCTGTGCATATCTACTAAGAAGTGAGCCCTAGATTGCACCCTAAAGCAGGGGCGGGCAACTCCAGAGGGAGTGGGAGGAATATTTTTCCTGTGCAGGCATTTCATATTGGACAAAAATGTCCAATTGCCTTGGCCTCTTTGCTTCCGTTTTGATGCAAGTTGTGTTTTAAGTGCTCACCCATGAACAGTTAGGACCAAATCTCTGGCAGGCAGATCCTCCTACTGAAAGTGCAGGGTGGAAAAAAATCAATTAAAAATGTTTGAACTCCCATTCAGTGCCACCCTGAAGAAAGGAGTGCTTCCAGTCACATTCGAGTCCTTTGGCTTCAGCTTTGACATGGTGACTCCCTAGGAGTATACGTTTTCTCAAAGGGGATGAGTAAACAATCATTTTTATTCACTCAGCATCACTCATAGCCAAGGGTCTTTAAGCAGCTGCACCCGTGGTTTAAAGGGAATGTGGCCCACTGGCTCAAATCGAAGCTCCATTAACTTCAAAAATATAAAAAAGGGATAATTTCCATGACTGCCCAGGGGTGATGCATTTGACAGAGGCAGAAAAGTGAGGAGAAACACAGTAAATTTCATTCTTTATCAACTCCTGTGGTCTGTTGTTTTCAGTCAACAGTGCATGGTGAGCGGCTGCAAAATCTTCTGAGGAGAAGATCAACAGCAGGCAGTGGACTCAGTCAAGACATTGCATATGGCTGCAGGAATTCTTATGTATAAAGAAAGTTATTCTCTTTGCATGGAATGCCCACTCATTTCAATGAAAGGACCAGAACCAAATTTAGCAAAGTGTACATGAGTGGAGGAGGGGGAGCAGTCTTGTGATGTTATCAGCTTTTGTAGTGATTGATAGATAGAGAGAGAGAGAGAGAGAGAGAGAGAGAGAGAAAACCTCAGGTCAGTTAATTAGGATTAAGAGAGATACATGTTGAAATTCAGGGCATGAGTGAGAGCTGGTTAGGGTTGGCCAGGATTTAGATGAGTAATTTTAAACTTTATGTTGAACTTCTGTTTAATAAATTGTTTTACTGTTACATCCTTGAGAATGCTACATACGTGTTATTGGAAAGCTTGAGTTCAGGCACATGTATCTGTGGTGGCAGCGGCAGTTATTTCACGGATGGTGGTATCCAGTGATGGGATTAGAGGAGTAAAGTCTCATACAGGAACTATGAGGGCATCTGGAAGGTCTCCATATTTGGTGCCACAGTGATGAGACAGGAGGAGCTCCTCAGAGTTGGTGGCTGTCGTGGGACAGATGGACAACCCGCACAGATCTATCTGTCGCTTAATAATGAAAGTTCCATGTTCGGAAGAGAGATGGGAAAATCAGTGAATAGGTGCCACTGTGTTATATTTACATTAGCAAGCTAAATGGCAACAATAGAAACCCATTATTTTAATTACATAAGAAGCTGTCTCATGGTGTGCCAAACCTTTACTCCATCTAGCCTGAATTTTTTTCAGCTCTGATTCATAGTAGGTTTTCATAGTTTCAAGTAGGATTTTTTATTTCCTCACTGGAGATATCTGATTCTTTCCTGCTGGTCTTCCTCACTCATACTAACTATGTCTGAGGTTGCATAGTTTTTGAAAGAAGGCAACTTTGGCTGTGTTCAGAGAGGTACAGTGGTAATATCTTATTATGTTCCTACCCAAAGGACTTAGCTGTGCTGCAGAGGTTCTCCATTCAACCTGTGGATATTTCTGGTGAAATCTTTCCCCAAAATGGAAAAGGGAAGGCAGTCCGGACAGGCATAAAAAGACCTTATAAAAAGGAGCCACACTGACAGATGCTTTGTTAACTGATGTCTGCTTTGTTAACTGTTTGAATTCTGGGCACCTCAGTTCAAGAAGGATACCGACAAGCGGGATAGTGTTCAGAGGAGGGCAACCAAAAAGGGTGAAGGGTCTGGAAGCTATGCCCTATGAGGAGCTTAGCTGAGCTAAGCGTTAAGAGAAATGTGTACAGGAAATGGAAGAGGGGGGAAACCACCAAAGAAGAATTTAAGCAAGTAGCCAGGAGATGTAGGGAGAAGGTCAGAAAGGCTAAAGCACAGAACGAACTTAGGCTGGCCAGAGACATTAAAAACAATAAAAAGGGCTGTTTTAAATATGTCCGCAGCAAAAAGAAAAAGAAGGAGACGATAGGGTCGCTGTGCAGAGAAGATGGTGAATTGCTAACAGGGGGAAGAGAAAAGGCAGAATTACTTAACACCTTCTTTGCCTCAGTTTTTTCCCAGAAGGATACAAGCGCTCAACTTGGCGGTTGGGGAGCAGGGGAGGAAGCAGGGGAAATGCGGCACATAATAGGTAGAGAGGTGGTACAGGAATACCTGGCCACACTGGATGAATTCAAGTCTCCAGGGCCAGATGAATTGCCTCCTAGGATATGAAAAGAACTGGCAGAGGTCATTTCGGAACCGCTTGCTATAATCTTTGAGAAATCTTGGAGGACAGGAGAAGTTCCAGCAGACTGGAAGAGGGCAAATGTTGTCCCCATCTTCAAGAAGGGAAAAAAAGAAGACCCAAATAATTATCGCCCAGTCAGCCTGACGTCAGTACCCGGAAAGATCGTGGAGCAGATCATTAAGCAGTCAGTTTCTAATCACTTAGAAAGCAACGCGGTAATCACGAGAAGTCAACATGGATTTCTCAAAAATAAGTCATGCCAGACTAATCTTATCTCTTTCTATGATAGAGTTACTAGCTTGATAGATGAAGGGAATGCTGTGGATGTAGCATTTTTTGATTTCAGTAAGGCCTTTGACAAAGTTCCCCATGACATTCTTGCAAAGAAGCTAGTAAAATGTGGGCTGGACAGAGCTACTGTCAGGTGGATCTGTAACTGGTTCACTGACCGTTCCCAAAAGATGCTCACCAATGGCTGCTTTCCATCCTGGAGAGAAGTGACTAGCGGGGTGCCACAGGGTTCTGTCCTGGGCCCAGTGCTGTTCAATATTTTCATCAATGACTTGGATGAAGGAATAGAGGGCATGCTGATCAAATTTGCAGATGACACCAAATTGGGAGGGGTTGCTAATACGCCAGAGGACAGGATCAAAATTCAAAATGACCTGGACAGATTGGAGAGCTGGGCCAAGGCTAACAAAATGAAATTCAACAGAAAGAAGTGTAAGGTCCTACACTTAGGTAGAAAAAATGGAATACAGAAATATAGGATGGGGGACACGTGGCTGGATGGCAGTACATGTGAAAGGGATCTAGGAGTCCTAATAGACCACAAGCTGAACATGAGTCAGCAGTGTGGTGCGGCAGGCAAGAAAGCCAACACAATTCTCGGCTGCATCAATAGGAGTATGGTGTCTAGATCGAGGGAGGTACTGGTACCACTCTACTCTGCTTTGGTTAGACCTCATCTTGAATCCTGTGTCCAGTTTTGGGCACCCCAATTCAAGAAGGACATGGTCAAGCTGGAGCAGGTCCAGAGGAGGGCGACCAAAATGGTGAAGGGCCTGGAAGCCAAGCCCTATGAGGATAGACTTAGAGAGCTGGGTATGTTTAGTCTGCAGAAGAGAAGGTTAAGAGGGGACATGATAGCCATGTTTAAATATTTGAAGGGATGCCATGTAGAGGAGGGAGAGGGCTTGTTTTCTGCCGCTCCAGAGACCAGGACAAGGAGCAATGGATTCAAGCTGCAGGAAAGGAGATTCCACCTGAACCTCAGGAAGAACTTCCTGACAGTCAGGGCTGTCCGACAGTGAAATATGCTGCCTCGGAGTGTGGTGGAGTCTCCTTCTTTGGAGGTTTTTGAGCAGAGGCTGGATGGCCATCTGTCGGGAGTGCTTTGAGAGTGTTCCTGCATGGCAGGGGGTTGGACTGGGTGGCCTGTGTGGTCTCTTCCAACTCTACATTTCTATGATTTCTATGAGGAGCAGCTTAGGGAGCTGGGTATGTTTATTCTGCAGAAGAGAAGGTTAAGAGGGGACATGATAGCCATGTTTAAATATTTGAAGGGATGTCCTGTCAAGGAGGCAGCGGGCTTGTTTTCTGCTGCTCTAAAGACTAGGACAAAGAACAATGGATTCAAGCTGCAGAAAAGGAGATTCCACCTGAACCTGAGGAACAACTTCCTGATGGTCAGAGCTGTCTGGCAGTGGAATATGCTGCCTCAGAGTGTGGTGGAGTCTCCTTCTTTGGAGGTTTTTAATCAGAGGCTGGATGGCCATCTGTTGGGAGTGCTTTGATGTGGGTTCCTGCATAGCAGGGGGTTGGACTGGATGGCCCCTCTGGTCTCTTCCAACTCTTTGATTCTATGATTCCATGTTTGTATTTTACTGAAGGCAAAGAGCTCTCTGGCTGAGAATTCTAAATGCCTCTCCCTTAAACTGCAAACCTCAAGATTCCATAGGATATTGAAAGTGGAATAATAACACTGTTACAGTGTAGTGCGGAAATACCATCAGACACAAAGCAATGGATTCAAACTGCAGGAAGAACTTCCTGATAGTAAAAGCTATTTGACAGGGGAATACACTGTCTGGGAGTGTAGAGGAGTCTTCCTTCTTAGGAGTTGTCTTTTAAAAAATTATGTATTAAAAGAAACCTGAACACAATCCAAACATACAAAACAACAAATAATAACAGAAAATACATCCGTACAAACGTTAACAGGAATCTACTCGTTGCTAAAACCGGTATGTAAACCTGAGTTGATTGACTTGGACTCAAGTTGGACTGAAGTCACTTCAGTGACTCGACTTGGTCTCGACTATAAATGACACAGTGATTTGACTGGATTTGTGACTTTTGTATTTTTAGTTATTGACTTGCTGCCCTTGGTCCAGTAACGTAACCCATTCATCCAGAACCTTTATGACCTTGAACAACATTTCCATCTCTTTTTGCCTAGTGGTGGGCACAGTTCTTGGAAGAGAACAGCAAATGGGTTAGGCAGCGGGCTTGAGGCAAGGTTGAGGTCTGCTCGGGATGGAGGAGCCTTCTAAAACTTTTCCTAAGAGCAGAAGGCAAGACTCGCACCTAGAGTGCAGGGTGTGTTTCTCAGAGGGGAACAGCAAATGTGTTAGGCCACAGGCGTGAGGAGGAAGGATCCTTCCTTCTAAAGCTTTTGAAGCTTCAGTAGTGGGGAGTAAGAAGGATCCTATTCCCCACTTCTCGAAGAGCCTCCAGTTTCAGAATGGGGAGTAAGAATGATCCTGATCCCTATTTCAGAACCTACAGATTCTTTTATGCCAATTGACACAAAAGTCTCCAGCTTCAGGAAGGGAAAGTAAGAAGGATTCTATTCCCCACTTCTGAAGCTGCAGATCCTTGTAAGGCTATTCATCCCACCCTGCACACCACACTCCCACCTCTTTTTCTTTTTTTTTTCTGTTAAAGTTGGCTCCCAGACTTGAGACTTGACTTGAAAGTATCTTGCAAGGACTTAAGACTTGACTTGAGACTTGGAGGAAAAGACTAAAATGCACCACTGGGAAAAACAAATACTAACAGAACATAACTAATATGGGTTCCCGCCCTTGTTGGAAACAGTTCATATTACATAACATTTGCACCTAATTATTTAGTCATTAAGTCATACATTTTAGCCCATAGTTATTAATTATTGCTTATCTCTTATTTTAATTACTTAATTTCTCAGACTCATAGTTACTTGTTAACTTATTATCACTTACTTTATACTAATAATCATTAATCTAAAAATAATTATTGTCTATATAAAAACGACATTTGAAAACAACAAACAAAATATGTCTTCTAAATCTACTTTTATTGCAGCCTACTTCATATCTGGAGGTTTTTAAACAGAGGCTGGATGGCCATTTCTCGGGAGTAATTGTGTATTCCTGCATGGTAGTAGGTATGGCCATTTCCACACTAGACTGTTATAGCGCTATTATTCCACTTTCAACATCCTATGGAATCCTGGGGTTTGCAGTTTAGGGAGGGACCTTTGAGGCCCCTCCCTAAACTGCAAACCCCAGGATTCCATAGGATGTTGAAAGTGGAATAATAGAGCTATAACAGTCTAGTGTGGAAATGGTTGACCCTTATGGTCTTTTCCAACTCTATTGTATGGGGAGAACAGAGCCTTACCTAATATATATTTGACCAATAGAATTTGCATGAAAAAAAGGGGGGAAAAAGAGGGAAAAATCACATGTAACACTGATTGAAAAAAAAGAAAAAGAACAGGATAAGCAGGATGAAAAGGCAAAAGAAAAAAACCCCACAACAATATAGTGTTTCCAGTTAGAGTAATAGCGTAGCTGTCACATCTCGTACTCATCATTCTGACCGCCAATCAAGTCTGTCATAAGCAAAAAACATCACTTTACTAAAAGCCATAACATATCAAACTGTTTTAGTTTTGAACACATTGAGATTTCAATGAGTACAGCTGTCTAAAGATAAATAGAGAGCTAGTAGGAAAATAATAAATGGAATACTTCTATCGAGTAGCAAATAAAGTAATAAAATAATTTAAAAAATGAATATGAGCAATTAAGGACAGTTGTGTGGCATAGTAATGCAACAGCTGCTTGATGTGGGCAGAAAGGAAATTTCATATATCAACGTTTACCAAAAATAAGAATGGTCTCAACAGAAGTAGCATTTTTATGCTTTCCTGAAACTTGCCATGAGCAAATGACCGCTATGTTTCAAGCATGCACTCATTTGCAAGGCTTGCGATTTATTTCTACGAAGAATGCCTCAGTCGCGTAGGGACGGGAGGGGGGACGAGGAGAGCGGTGCACCCTTGGTGCCATTTTTTGGGGGCCCTGCCACTCCTTGCCTGCCCCCTCCTACGTGCCGTCGCCCCTCCCTCTGTGTGCCGTAGCCCCACCCATGCGTGCTGTAGGCCCACTCATGTGCGCCATAGCCCCGTCTCCACGCCCCTGCCCCCTACCCTACCCCACTGGCACCAAGCTACACCACTGGAAAGCCTGGAGGAAACAATGAAAGTATTTTAAATGCAAATGGCTAAAATGTATGTAAATGGAAAAAGGGACATTTTTTAGTCCAGGGGGAAAAGTTGCATAGTTAGGGCCATTGTGCAATGCATGCACAAATTAGGAAAAAGATATAAAAATCATGCCATTTTCAGTGGTTTTCTTTAGCTTAAGTTCTACAAGTGTAACCATTTCACATGGGTCTGTTGTTAATCACACATAGAGTAGAGCTGTTGAAGCAATTGGATTTACCTATGTGTTGACTCACCATTCAATAATTGATTAAATGGATCTGCTTTGGTTAGGAGTAGTCATCAAGATTCCAGCCATGCAGTTGTACATTCTTTGATGGTGCATAACTATTCGCCCATGCTTTCAATGTACCACTTGAATTGCTGGGATTGCAGAAACAGCCATTGTGCATTCCCCATTGCACAACAGAACAATAAGCAGGCACACTGGCAGGCATCCAGTCAGTTGCATGATCTCCTCCTCCTCATCCCACCCTTTTCCCAAAATTGGGAATTAAGGTGGCTTACAATTTAAAAAAGAACAATCCAGCTAAAAACACAGCCAAAGTTAAATGGAGTCAAAGTATTTACAGTATTAAAACAATTTAAACCTATTGCATTTCTGCACTACACTGTAATAATGCTATGATTCCACTTTCAACATCCGATGGAATCCTGGAATTTGCAGTTTGGGGGGGGCATTTAGAATTCTCAGCCAGAGAGCTCTTTGGCCTCGGTAAACTACAAATCCCAGAGTGCCACAGGATGTGGAAAGTGGAATCATAGCATTATAACAGTGTCGTGCAGAAAGGCCCCTACCTTTAAAAAGATAAAATGCAACTTAAAAGATTAAAAGCAATTTAAAACAGTTGAGTTTAAAACAATACTGCGCCCTTAGCCTTTTCTTTAAAAACCCTCTGTTACAAAAGTCTATCAGAATAAAAGTAAAAGGTTCTGTTTGCTGGTGGAAGCACAGCAATGAGGAAGCCATTCTGGCCTTCCTGGGAAGAGAGTTCCAGAGTCTAGGCAGAGTTACCGAGAAGGCCCCTTCTTGTGTCCCCACCAACCGTGCTTCTCACAGTGGTGTGACTGAGAGCAGGGCCTCATGAGGGTCTCATATCCTGGGCAGGCTCATATTGTGAAGTACAGTCTGCCAGATAAAATCATAGAATCATAGAATTGTAGAGTTGGAAGGGACAGACCACATGGGCCACTGAGTCCAACCTCCGGCCATGCAGGAATATACCATCAAAGCATTCATGACAGCTGGCCGTTCAGCCTCTGTTTAAAAACCACCAAAGACGTTGTCTTTGCTAGACTCCGAGACAGCGTATTTCACTGTTGAACTGCTCTCACTGCTCAAGATGTTCTTTTTAATGGTTAGATGGAATCTCTTTTCTTGAAGTTTGAAGCCAGTACTCCATGTCCTACTGTCCATCCCATCCAGCCTCTGTGTAAAAACCTCCAAAGAAGGAGACTCCACAGCACTCCAAGGCATTGTGCTCCACTATCTAATTGCTCTTACCTCCAAGAAGTTCTTGGTAATGTTTAGATGGAATCAGCCACTTTGGGACCCATTCTGGGAGAAAGGCGAATAGTATTTGCCTGTATTTGCCCCAAACAAGCGGATAGAATAGAATGGAATGGAATAAATAAACAAATAAGGTTGAAGCCCTTAGTCCATGTCCTAGTCCCTGGAGCAGCAGAAAACGGGCTTGCTCTATCCTCCATATGACATCCTTTCAAATATTTAAACATAACTATCATGTCACTTCTTAGCCGTCTCTTCTCTTTTCTAAACATACCCAGCTTCCTAGGCCATTCCTCAGAGGGCATGGTTTCTAAACCTTTTACCATTTTGGTCGCCCTCCTCTGGCCATACTTTAGCTTGTCAATATCCTTCCTGAAGTGTGGTGCCCAGAACTGAATGCAGTATTTCACGTAGAGTCAGATAGCCTGGATTTGCGTCCTATAGGATTTTATAGGTCATAACTAATACTTTGAATTGTGCCCAGAAACAACCTGAGAGCCAGTGGAGCTATTGTAGCAGGGGCCCCGAGTAGTCCCTGCAACTTGCTAGTGCTATGCTAGTATCCAGCAGAAAACTGATGTAGAAGGTCAACCATCTAGTAACCGCATCAGTGCAGATTTAGACTGCACAAGCACAATGCACGGTCTTGGTCAAAATAACCCAACGCAATATGAAGCCAGGATGTGGGGGGAGTTCAGAGAAACTTGAGATCAAAACAGTGAAATATGACATCTCAGTATGGCGGTCCTCATCCCTTTTGATTTTATAGTACTGTTCCCATATGCATATTTAAAGAGCATTCACTGTGCATCCCTTAGGTAACTGCAACTAGGTTCAGAAGCGTATAGTTGCTATGGTTAGTGCATTCTTTTAGGGAATGCTGTGGGAACTAGCTGCATATGGCCGGGTGTCAAAACGTTGCAGCAGCATTGAATATCTAATCACAGGCCTTAGTGTAGCATCCGATTTCTTTATAATTATTCCACTGGTGGCTGAGCATGCATGAGGGGGAATTGTAATGAGCTGCACATACAGAACATTTCCCCATGTTTTGCTCCCTAACGCCTGGTGATGGGTAAATCTCAGAACTACTGTTAGGAATACTAAACATTAGATCACTACAAGAGGCGAGGTGCCATTCTCTGATCTGAATTTTATTGGCTTCTGAAGAGAAGAAAGTCGTCTATTTCTTGAGGGGCACAGGAAATACGTACTTTCTGCAGCATTTCTATTACAAAGTTCTGAGATTTCTTTCAGGGCAGTTTACGACATGTCCTCATTTCGTGCCTTCTCTCTTTTTGAGAAAGCCATCACGTAACTACTGTAGAAAGTAGGTTGACATTATAGATAGCGATCTGTATTTGCCCCAAACAAGCATAATTAAAGATTAAAGTAAAGTATGCATTACTTAATCCAAGAATAATAGCATGACCAACTTGTTTCCCAGGTCGCAATGAAAACAGAGAGTGCAAGTTCTAGTTTATCAAAACCACTTTGAGAACTGGCTGTAAGAGTTTAGCTTTCACTGGGCACAGCGGGGGCACTGGGTATTGGCCGACCTTCTGGGCTGTACTTGAATGTTCATGAACAGTCTGACTTCTGAAGATTGACTAGAGGTTAGGGGACAGGTGGAATGGAGGACAGAATGCAGAAGAGAAGGGAGGAACCAAAGTAATGATGTGTTGTTCAGGTTGAGAAGAAGGCAGTGTTGAGGAAATTCCTGTATCTTGCTCTTAGAATATATTGGTTCATGTGCAGAGGGCCTAAAATTTGAAATAGTTCCTTTTTTTGGACTCTAGCTCTCAGGTGCCCCCCCCCCCCCAGTACACCCATGTGTTCTGTGAGGACTGATTCTTTTTGTGTTTAGAACTCTGTGAGGGATTGATTCTTAGTGCCTACATCCATCCAGCAGAATGCCACAGAAGGGTGCAGTATGAAGCCATCATCTAAAGTCTGTGAACTTGCCTTAGGCCATTTCCGCACTATACTTTTCTAGTGCCATTATTCCACATTCAACATCTTGTGGGATCCTGGGGTTTGCAGTTTAGGGAGGGGCATCTCTGGCCTTGCTAAACTACAAACCCCAAAATTCCACAGGATGTTGAAAGTGGAATAATAGCACTATAACAGTCTAGTGCTGAAATAGCCATAGAATCATAGAGTTGGAAGGGGGCTCAGGGGCAACTGAGTCCAATCCTTGCTCAATGCAGGATCTTCAATTAAAGCATCACCAACAGGTAGCTGTCCTGCTTCTTTCTGAAGATGTCCAAACAAGGAGATCCCATCCTGTCTCTAGGCTATTGGTTCCACTGGCAAACTTCCCTTACTGTCCTTCCTTATAACATACAAAGCAAATCTATTCTCCTGTATCTTCAAACCATTATATGTAGTCCAATCCTCTGGGGCAGCAGTGAACGGGGCCACCTCCTTCTCTCTGATAGCCCTTGAGGTACTTAAAAAGTGCAATCATGTCACCCCTGAGTCTTCTCTTCACCAAGCTGAACATGCCCAACTACTTCAACTTTTTTTTCGTTCTCTATATCTCTTTGCCATCTTAGTTGCCCTTCTCTGAACCTGGTCCAACCTGTCTGTATCTTTCTTAAAATGAGGCACCCAGAACTGGATGCAGTACTTCAGATGAGGCCTGACCAAGACAGAATATAGGGGGATTATTTCCCTTGACTTGGAAAGTATATTTCTACAAGCATATATACCTGGCATTGCCTGGGATTTTATTTTCTCATAGATAATACTTGTTAGAAAGATTGGAGATTCTGTGTCTCTGATTCCCCAAACTGTCTCATCCAGTACCTGTAACTTTTCCCCATATTCCCCAATCCGATCTGTGTTCAGAGTTATTAACATAGAGAGGTTGGGTTCCTGAGGGAATGCACTGTCTTCCTTCTTGCTGCTAGGCCTCTTCTCCATAGCAGCCAGCCTATTCAACAGCTTTCCGGCTGAGAATTCAAAAGGCCCCTTCCCTAAACTGCAAACCCCAGGATTCCATAGAATGTTCTCAGGCAGCCAATCATATGAGGTCTTCACCTCACACAGCCGATCATGTGAAGTCTTTGCCTGACACAGACAAACGTACATACAAACTTTGAGTATTATATAGTAGATTAATGCAGGCTAAAATAGCACTTGTCTTTGCCACAGTACTACATTGTTGGCTCATGTTCAACTTATGATCAACAATAATCCCAAGGTTCTTTTCTCATGCCATAGTGCTGAGACATATATTCTCGGTCCTATACTTGTGCATTTGGTTTTTGTTGCCCAAATGTAGAATCGTGCATTTGTCTCTACTGAATTTCATTTCATTAATTTTTGCCCAATTTTCTACTTTTTCTAGGTGCTTTTGAATTCTGTTCCTATTTTCCAATGTGTCAGCTGTCCCTCCCAGTTTTATGTTGTCTGCAAAATTGATAAGGATTCCTTCCACCCTGTCATCTAAGTCATTGATAAAAATGTTGAAGAATTATGGCCCAACTTGAATTATTTAGACTGAAAGGAAGGAAGTGCATGGCGACGAAAAGCAACAAGCTCTCTGACGGTGTTTAAATTCTCTTTGGACCTATGTTTGCCATCACAAATGGTAACCCTGTGTCCAGTTCTCTTGCTCTGCTTCTGAAAGGTCCAGATCCTATCTTCTGCAGGCAATGCATTTTCCTCTTACAATTGGCCGTTGTTGTTCATTGTGAAGAAATGCAATCTAATAGCATACACCATAGATTGCATACAAATGCAATCTAATAGCATACATAGCGAAACATACACCAAGTGCAAAAGAGGCATGGGTGAATCTGTTGAACTCAGTCTCATTTTTCTGTTGCTGTGCTCATATTGTCTGACTTCTATACGAAACTCAGAGTATATCTGCACTACACAGTTACAACTCTTTGATACCAATTTAAGGGTCATGGTTTCACACTAGGGAATCTCAGGAACTGTAGTTTGGTGAGAGACTGTGGAGTTCTAGTTCAAGCTGATGTAATCATTTCATATTTGGCTACAGGGACATAGGCAGGCACTTCTGCTCCCCACAAGGCATGAAATGTCTGTTTGTCTGTCGCCATTTCCGCACTAGCCTGTTATAGTGCGATGATTCCACTTTCAACATCCTCTGGAATCCTGGGATTTGCAGTTTCGGGAGGGGCCAAGTAGTCCCTCCCGAAACTGCAGACCCCAGGATTCCAGAGGGTGTTGAAAGTGAAATCATCGCACTATAACAGGCTAGTGTGGAAATGGCCTGTGCCTTCAGAAGTTGTATGTTGAATCAGGGTGGTGGTACATGGCTCAGCCCAGTGTAGGTCTGTGTGCAGAACATCTGTGCTATACTAAGTCATATAGGATCGGAGCCAGCATGTAATACAAAAGTTTTAAAAGCGTTAAGAAATCCATCCAATTAAAACATTATTTTAAAACAGTGAAATAAACATATTAAAATATATTGCGTATTAAGAAACAGCATACTCACTGTACATCCTTCTACTCCAAGCAGTTAAAGTCAGCAAGTCTGTTTAAATGAGAAAGGCTTTCCCTGCTGGCCAAAAGGGAGACTCCGGCCATTTCCGCACTACACTGTTATAGTGATACTATTCCATTTTCAACATCCTATGCAATCCTGGGGCTTGCAGTTTAGAGAAGGGTATTTAGAAATCTCAGCCAGAGAGCCTTTGGCCTCGGTAAACTATAAACCCCAGAATTCCATAGGATGTTGAAAGTGGAATAATAGCACTATAACAGTGTCATGTGGAAATGGCCCCCCTTGGGAGGGAGTTCCATAGCCTAGGTGCAACTGCCAAGAAGGCTCTCTGTAGTCATCATCAGAGCAGCCTGAGAGGGTGGTGGAATGGAAGGAAAAAACAAAAGACTCAGGCAGGCTTATAAACCATTTCTGTTTTGGCAGGGGAAAGCTTAACCCAGAGCTTCCCTTTCCTTTATTTCTCATAATGTCTTGTTCTTCCTTGAACAAAGCCTGTTTTCTTGCTTCATCCCATGATAAAAGGGAGATGGACATTATTCAGCCATTGGCTTAATCCAGACAACTCTCCCAGACGTGTGGGTGTGAATATGATCATCCATGAGTGTGTTACTTAAAATGATTCTGATGGAAGTAAAAACAAATGAAACATGAACTTATGAAAAGAAGGACTGAGCATGGCAAGCAAGCAATCAAGCTATGGCTTGAATACTGACTAATTGAGAAATAAGATAAGGGAAAATTACAAAGCTTCCCTCTCCTTTTCGTGGTCTGTTTTTAACATTGCAAAATTCTTTCTGTATCAAAGCTGCTCTTTAAAAGCAATACTGCCAACCCATTGAAAGAATATTCTCTGTGCCCTTTAATGCTTCTGATAGGTGCAGCATCTGAAGTAACCTCATTTAATTGGAGTGAACTGTCAGTGTCATGCATGGAATAACTATCTTATTTGCCATATTTCTTGACAGGTATATAAGAGGAGAAAGACCCTTTTGTCTCCCCACAGATTTTCAAGATAGATTAAATAGACAATTCTACATAAAACCGGTTTTGGGAACAGGAAATTTATAATATGAAGTTTATAATGTACATGTGAAAAGCATCTAGGAGTCTCAGTGGACCACAAGCTGAACATGAGTCTGCAGTATGATGTGGCAGTTAAGAAAGCCAATGCAATTGTGGGCTGTATCAATAGAAGTATAATCTCTAGGTCAAGGGAAGTGATGGTGCCACTCTATTCTGCTTTGGTGGGACCCCACGTGGAATACCGTGTCCAGTTCTGGGCACCATAGTTCAGGAAGGATACTGACAAACTGGAACATGTCCAGAGGAGGGCAACTAAAATGGTAGAAGGCCTGAAAACCATGCCCTATGAGGAGAGCCTTAGGGAGCTGGGTGTGTTTAGCCTGGAGAAGAGACAGTTAAGAGGTGACATGATAGCCATGTTTAAATATTTAAATATTTGAAGGGACTTCAAATATTCAAAGGCCCCTCCCTAAGCTGCAAACCCCAGGATTTCATAGGATGTTGAAAGTGGAATAATAGCACTGTAACAGTCTAGTGCAGAAATGGCCATAGTCATCCAACGAAGACCTCCAAAGAAAGAGAATGGCAGTGTGCTCCACTATGGAACAGCTCTTACTGCCAGGAAGTTCTTCCCAATGTTTAGACGGCATCTCCTTTCCTGTAATTCGAACCCATTAGTTCATCTTCTGGTCTCTGTAGCAGGTGGAAACAAGCTTGCCCCATCTTCAACATGGCATCCCTTGAAATGTATAAAAAAGGCTGTCGTGTTATAAATTGTTCACACCTAGAACTCTTCTACTTGCTGTGTACTCATTCCCTTGGTTACACTGCCTGCCCCTTTTCTTTGCATGCCTGTTTCTAAATGCTCAGTTGAAGTTTTAAGTTATTTTGGTGTTAAGGCTTTTGGAGGATCAAAAAAATTTTATTGGGAGGCATAGAATTTTATGGTTGGGGGAGTGATGGCTTCATTTAGCCCCTCTGGTTCCCCTCCACATTGCGGCTCTTCCAGAGATACCCGTGAAGTCCCCCTCAACCTTCCAATAAAAAATTCCTGGACCATTTTCTGTTGATCTTCATCTGAAAATGATCCCAAATCACCTGAACACATATGTAGATACAGCAGATTCATTTGCCTGCTCACCCTCAGAAGCCCTCAACTCCCCTGAAACTGGCTCCAAATGGAAAACTTGGCTGCTAGAAGTGATATCGTATAACTAAGGGCCTTTCCACACTACATTGTTATAGTGCTATTATTCTACTTTCAGCATCCTATGGAATTCCAGGGTTTGTAGTTTACTGAGGCTAAAGAGCTGAGAATTCTAAATGCCCCTTCCTAAACTGCAAACTCTAGGATTCCATAGGATGTTGGAAGTGGAATAATAGCATTATAACAAGTGTAGTGCAGAAAGACCCTAATTTCCGGTGTACTTGGGAGGCAGGGATGCGGCCCACGTGGTGGGTCTAACAATGAAAACTGCCCTCTATCTTCCACTCCTGTTATACTGTAATGAGACATGGATTCATAACTTCTTCTTTTTTTTGGTATATTAGAGATCGGAAAGGATTTTGGTTTGTTTTTTCTAAGATTTATCCCCCCCACCAAAAAAGAAAAAAAGAAAAAAAGAAAAGGCAAATTATGATAATGTTCAGAATGGAAAGAACTTGATTTAAAAAATATGGAAGAAACTAAAACTAAGAGATCCAAGCTCAGGGCACTCTGACAAGCAGAAGCAGGGTCCCAGTCACAATTTCCTCTCACATGGAAGATGACTCACAAGAAGGTAATAAAAATGTTAGCTGCTTCCCGATTGAGGGGAACAGACCCTTGTCGCTCGTGGCAACTGCTGCCCAGTAACTGTGGATTTGGGGACTTCCACGTTCCCTATATATGCCTTGAAATAGTGAATATGTAGGGATCATGTATATGAACCAGTCATAAATAAATAACTTTAGGTTATGCATTCATAACTGCCTTAGTAAATTCCAGCCCCCATACTTAGTGGCTGGAATGCTGTGCAAACTGTATTGAAAAATCAAGCTGAGACCATGCTAGAGAATCTTTCTGCAACTGGGAGATTCATTAGAACTCTCCAATATTGACAATACTTTATTTGATTTTCTTTAAAAAGTAATTTTACAGAAAAGTTTTTCCGTTGTCAAATGGTTAATTTCCATTTTTAAATGGTTTTACTGAGGCAGGGACTTGGCTTTGTTTCAGTTATGCTGTACATGACTAAAACCAAATCATACTACTACTATTATAGAATCATAGAATTACAGAGTTGAAAGAAACCACAAGGGCCATTGAGTCCAACTCTCTGTCATGAAGTAGCACATGATCAAAATACTCCCAATAAATGACCATGCAACCTGTGTTTAAAAACCTCCAAAGGAGACTCCACCAGACTCTGAGGCAGCTCATGCCACTGTTAAACTGCTGTTACCATCAGGAAGTTGGCACAGCCCAGAATTGCATGGTTGCATGCCTTCAAATTATTTCCAACCTATAGCGACCCTAAGGAGACCCTATCACAAAGTTTCATTCAGAGGTACCATTGTTTTCCTCTAAGGCTGAGAGAGTGTGACTTACCAGCGGGCTCCCAGTGGGTTTCCGTGGCCAAGTGGTCTCCTAGAGTTCAACACTCAGACCACTATGACACACTCGCTCCTTTTCTTTCTTGTTATTACAGAAAAAAAAATTACCACTTTGAAAGAGTTGGTGTTCATCATGCCAATACTGAATGGAAGAAAGAAAAAATCCATTCTCTCTAAACTTTAAAGAGACAGAGAGAGATCTTGAATCTCCATCAAAGTGCATAGTTTGGTCCTTAATAAACCCTGATTAAAACTGCCTGATTAAGCTGAGGTCCTAGATGGAATGTCTTTGCATCACAAAGGGAGCCAAATGTCAGTTAACTTTGGGGCAATTTAAGCAAGACCAGTTAACAGACACTGCTGAGAGTCTGCTTTAATAATTACTATGTTATCCCAGCAGTGTGTTCTCTACAGAGCAGCTGCCATCTAATGGCAGAAAAAAGAAAGGAGAAAACATTTTAAAAGAAAACCGCAGAGAATTCCTGCTTTGTGCCTTTCAGCAATAAATCAGAAGACAAGACAATGTGATAAAATAATAAAGCGTAATGTAACACTATTTGTTAATACTTGAAATGGGATTTAAAACATCACTTGGATGGATCTGAAACCTGTAGCTAGTGTACTTTTGAAGCACTGTGAGTGAAAAATGAACATTCACTAGTAGCTGGTTTGATTTACTCTGCATGCTTTTAATTGCTTTTTGTGATATGTCTGTCATGGAGAGGACATTATCCTGCAGAAAAGAGAGGGGATGATATAGAAATCTGTCAATAGCTGGGAAGTTTCTTGCTGTTGTGTGGCTTCAAGTTGTTACTGATTTATGGTGACCCTAGGGTGAATCTATCACAGGGTTTTTTTGGGGCAGAGGCCATTTCTACACTACACTATTATAGTGCTGTTATTCCACTTTCAACATCCTGTGGAATTCTGGGGCTTGTAGTTTACTGAGGTCCAAGAGCTCTCTGGTTGAGAATTCTATATGCCCCTCCCTCAATTGCAAATTCCAGAATTCTGTAGGATGTTGAAAGTGGAATAGTAGCACTGTAACATTGTAGTGTGGAAATGACCTGAGAGTATGTGATGTGCCCAAGGTCACCCAGTGGGTTTTCATGTCTAGACGGGAATGGTCTTCAGGGTCATAGTCCAAAGCTCAAACCGCGACACCACATTGGAAGTTAGGTCATCAAAATGTGGCCTCCATCTTCAACCAGGTATGCACTTTTCAGTCTGCCCCCTATTTCCCAAGTTAGGAGTATGAAGACTATGACTTACTGCTCAGATTCTTCTTGTTGTTAATTGCCATCAAGTTATCTTCAACTTATGGGGACCCTGTGACTAAGAGATTCTACTGGAATAAGATAGAATCATAGAATCAGTGAATCCTAGAGTTGGAAGAGACTACAAGGGCCATCTTGTCCAACACCCTGCCATATAGAAATACACAAATAAAGCACTCCTGAAAGATGACTAACCATCCTCTATTTAAAAGACCTCCAAAGATGGAGAGTCCACCCAGAGGCATATCGAGAGTAGGGCAAGCAGGGTATGTGCCCTGGGCTCCAATGTCAGAGAGGGTGCAAAAAAGCAGTGCTGGAAATGGCAGAGAAGGAAGGGGAGGCAGCCCTGGAGCTAGGGGCACATCTTCCGAACGTGCTCTAGGTGCTGCTTATGCTAGATGTGCCTCTGAGACCACCACTCTCTTGAGGCAATGTATTCCATTGTTGAATTGCTCTTACAGTAAGAAAGTTCTTCCTAATGGTTAGGTGGCATCTCTTTTCCTGTAATTTGAATCTATTTGTTCATGTTCTAGCCTCTGGAACAGCAGAAAACAAGCTTGCTCTATCCTCTACATGGCAGTCCTTTCAGATATTTAGAGACAGATATCATGTCACCTTTCAATCTTCTGTTCTCTAAGCATACCCAACTCCTTCCTTCCTTCCTAAGGCTTGGTTTCCAGACTTTTGATCGTCTTGGTCTCCCTTCTCTGGACACATTCCACATTTTCAATATCCATCTTGAACTGGGGTGCCCAGTAAGAGCTAGGAAAAATCACTTGGGGGTTTAGAAGTGCTAGAATCCACCTCAACATTTTAAGAATGCCTTTAAGGCATGTTTTTGGCCAAGACCCTACACTATGTTTATATGGTGTAAGCTATGCTGAATTACACAGTGGTTGTGCTACACCCCCCTTCTGCTGCATAGTGACCTTGTGCAACCAATTGTATGTCCACCATTGTGCCTGTTTATTGTCCCATTGTGCAGTGATGAATGCACAGTGGCCATTTCTACCACCTCGCCAAATCAAGTAGTACAGCAAAGGCCAATGAAGAATAGCTTCACATCACCCAAGAATGGAAAACTACACAGCTGGAATCCTGCTGGTTAGTCCCAGCTCAAGTAGACTTATTCAATCCTTTGTTGAATGGGGAGTTAACACAAAAGTGTAGCTACGATGGGGTGGAGTGAAATGAGGGCATTACTTCCTAAAATAAGAATTCTGCCTCTGCCAGTGAAATTTTCTTTCAGCCCCCAAACTCCTAGTATTACAGTAACTTCAAATATCAAGTGAGTATTTAGAAGCAGAAATTAGGCATCCAATGAAAAGGGGCAGGAACAGTGACCAAGGCAATGTAGACACAGTAGAGATAAAGAGTTCTTGTGTGAATGATTTTCAGTGTTTTATTTTTTGTAGTGCTAGAAATTTAGGCACTGAAGGAAAAGTTAATTGGGGGTGGAAGAGGCAGAATTCTTGGTTGGGAAGGCAATGCCCTCATTTGGCACCCTTCCCATATCTGCAGCCTTCTACAATATTATATTCTAGTTTAAACTAACAACAGGTTTGAAGCCTTGTGAAATGGTTATACTTAGAAAAATCAGCTTATGCAACCATGAACTGAATACATGCATTGCACAACAGCCAAGGAAGTACGATCACACATACAAGAGGACTTACACATATGCTTAAACATATGAAAGGATGTCATATGGAAGGTGGAGCTGGCTTGTTTTCTGCTGCTCTAGAGACTAGGACACAGAGCAATGGATTCAAAGAACAGGAAAAGAGATTCCTTCTAAACATTGGGAAGAATTTCCTGATGGTGAGAGCAGTTTGACAGTGGAATAGATTACCTCAGAGTGTGGTGGAGTCTCCTTCTTTGGAGGTTTTTAAACAGAGGCTGGATGGCCATCTGCCAGAAGTGCTTTGATTGAGTATTCCTGCATGGCAGAGGGTTGGACTCGAAAGCCCTTTTAGCCTCTTGCAACTCTGTGATTCTATAATTCTATATGTGACATCAACAGGTTCCAGCCATAGTATGTGTGTATGTGTGTTCCAGGTGTACAGAATTTGAATGGGCCTCAAAGTTTACCTAATCTAACCTTTATGTCCATGCAGACAATCTTCTGTTACGGCCTCCCCAATAAGTGTCAGTCTCTTGTTCTTTCAGCTTTAATCTGCTTCACCAACTATCTAGAGATTACATCTCCAGGACGCACTTTGACATGCATGTGTTGCAGTACACACACAGAGAGAAGCCATCCCTCTGCATTGCTTCCCTTCTGCTCTCCCAGCAAATGCTACTGCTAATGTCCCTAAGTTAGAGTTCTCCAATAAGTACAACCAGATCCAGTTAGAGATTAAACATTCTGTTCACTGTTATGGAGCCTGACAAAAGAAAACAGTTATGCTCAGTTTGCTAACACACATTCTGTTACAAAGGGCAGGGCAGGGCACATTGTTGATGTGTTAATGAATACAATGCAAGGGCTGGCGAGCAGGACTGCTCAAGCAGTAACCCTCACATTGACAAGAGTAAATTATGTGGAGTGCCAAAATTATGTAAAAGCTAAGTGAGTTACAGATCAGACCCTTGGACTATAAAGTCCTCCTAAATATACCTACTGGGTGACCTTGGGTCTGTCACACACTGTTAGCCCCAGAAAACCCTGTGATAGGCTCTCCCAGTCAGAAATGGTTTGAAGGTACACAACAACAAATATACAAACAACAGTGAATGATAAATAAATAGTAACAATATTTTTAAGGGGGTAACAATATGGGGTTTTTAAACTTGAAAAGATTTAGGGCCTCAATATGCTTTCATCAGGTCTTGCATAGACAAGGACATTTGAGTTTTAATGAACGCAAAGTTCACTGCTACCTTTTGACTATGGCCAAGGTTTTGAATTATGAGATTTATTGCACATGTGTAACTATAACACATCCCATCCAACCCCTCCAAATTCCACCTTTTCCCCTTGCTGCAGGCCCCCTCAAACTTGACCATTTCCTGGACAGTGGAGGGGTGGGAATTGAAAAGCATCCAGCTATGTTCCTATAGTTGGACACACACAGGAACAGGCATCCTCTATGATTTCCAAGGGGTCCCCGTGATGTCTCTTAGAGTGATGCCATTGCTGTGTGTCCATATATAGAAAAAAGACAAGATGCTTTTCTGCTGCTTCCTCCTACTCTCTGTTGGCCAGGAAATGCAGGGGAGAGGATGCTGTAGCAGAGAGAGTTTGATTTTTTTGTGGGAGGGAAGGGATTTTTGTCATTTCATAGTTGGTACAGAATTCATTGCTATGATCAAAAGTGAGTTACAGTGACCTAAGCTGGACTTACAGCATGGTAGTTATGCTAATATGACCCCAGCATCCATTTATATATGGACCTTCTGAGAATGCACTCCAAGTATTCCAAACTTTAAAACAATGATCAGAATCATGTAGTTTTTAGGTCCTCTGTGGCTCTCAAAACTGACTTCACATCCCCTGGGACCCCATCCTCATGTCCACCCCAAGACTTCCATTTTCTTATCTTGGTATGTTCACAAAACATCAAGCCAAAAGGACTTCATTTCTACCAAGGACAGGTTTGGACTTGAGGGCCCTAGTAGTCCCAGCCGACTGTATGATTTTAAATTTCAAAAAGTGATTTTTTAAAAAATGCTTCCTTTCATTTGAACATATCTGTAAACAAGGAAAGTTCTCCTCCACCAAGTAGTCATGCCTGCCTTTGGAGGATTACTTTCCAAGTGATGAAATGGTAGATTTCCTGACCACCTAAATCTACAGATTAGAAAGAAGACATATTGCCTTTTTGGGACTTGAAATAAACTTTAATTTTTGTTTTTTTAAAAAAAGAAATTGAAATGGACATCATCGTATGTACATGACTTTATGCCTACCTTTAAAACACATTCTTTTCCTGTCTACCTCATTGCTAACTCAGTACCTGTATTGGAATGTGAAGCCAGCATCTGAATCATGTTATATTCCTCCTCCACCATTTACTGAGTCACTTATAGGCAGCATATAACTCCCTTGTTAAAACAGCTTAACGGGCTGCCAGTTCATTTCTGGGCACAATTCAGAGAGCTGGTGATGACCTATAAAACCCTGTACAGCTTAGATCTAGACTGTCTCCCCACGCAAACCTGCCAGAGTTTTAAGATCTGCAGAGGAAGACTTTCTTTCAGTCCCACTACCATCCCACTTGCTTGATGAAGACGTGAGAGAGCGCCTTCTCAGTGGCTGCTCTCACCCTCTGGAACTCCCTTCTGCAGGAAGCAAGAATGGCCCCTTCCTTGCTCTCCTTTTTGCCAGCAGACCATTTTGTTTAAGCAGGCTTTTAATGTGTAAGCAGGAGAGCTTCTTACTGGAATGTTGTATGTATCTCTCTTAAATTTCCTGTTTTAAAAACTATTTTATAATAGTTTATCTGGTGATTTTTTAAAAACTTTTATTGTAAAAGTTTTTTTTTTAATTGACTGTTTCTGTAAGTCACCTTGGGTCCCACTCTGGGGCAAAGGCACCATACTGAATGAATGAATGAATGAATAAATAAATTAGGTTACACCTCCACATTCATGAAAGTACAGTGGCCCCCCCACATTTGCGAGGGTTTGGGGCACAGAACCCTCATGAAAATGGAAAAAATGCAAATAAATCCCCCTGCTGCAGTCCCCTCCCATTCCTCTCTGGAACTTCCTCCCCGGAGGCAGGAGGGAATAAAAACAGACAAGATAAAGAGCTTACGAGTACTTTCCTCAGATGGAGAAAAGCGGAGCACTGAATTCTGATGTTCTAGCTACTTCCAGTTACCATCTTGAAAAAGGAGATTCCTCTCAGAGGGGAGGGGTAGGAGCAAAGAGAGCACCTGACCAATCAGTGGCCATTACACAGCAGAAAGTACGGCCATGTGACAGAGAGGACACACCTCCAGCAGTGGGGGGGGGGGCTTTACTCACCCCAAAGGAGGAAAAAATCCATGTTAAACTCCTTGGAAACCTGGTGTGAACAGTGAAGGGGAGTGGGAGGAGGAGAATGGGGGGAGGTAAACACATGCCTCATGAATAACCAAATTTGTGAAGGTCAAGCCCGCAAATGTGGAGGGAGGGCTGTAACTAAAATGTAGTCACACTGCTAAATGAGTGAATTTATTCCTCACTAAATTTCAGTCGCAATGTAACTTAGTTATACTGTTGGTTTGGGGAAAAAGAATTTGATACAGTTAGCTAGCTATCTTGTAACTAATTATTTTTAAGCTGCAATCCTAGCTGGTTTGGCAGAGGGTTTGCCTTCTTTTACAGGTAAATAACTAAAGTAGAAAATAACAACCATCCACAGCCAATTTCTCATTCTAGCAACCCGTGCCTCTTATGCAAAAAGACCATACTAAACATGTTCCACCAACACCGACAGAAGGTGTTTTGGAACATGGCAAAAATACAGCCATATTTTAAGATTCTCATTACCGCCAAATAGGACCAGATGGTTAGCGTATTCAAAATTTTAAAGAGTTTTTAAAAATATAAGAAAACCACTGCCTCCAACTATAACTTCTGAAGTAAAGTTTGTAGCGCTTGAATGGAGACTACACTAACAAAAAAACAAAAAAAAAAGGTAAAAAGGCAAGCACAGCCAAAGGAGATAACCAAAGAGAGAAAGGCACAATTACAGTCTAAGCAAGGGCACTTCTCAGTATATGTCAGCAATGGGAAAATACACTTTGCTGCTGATTTAATAGGAGAAGTGGAGGAGGTCACTTCTAAGATCTGAAGGAAGAAACTGGTGATTGTTAAATGTATAGTAGTAACTTTCAGTACTGCTTATCACATTGGTCTGCGTCTGATGATGCAATCCCACCTCCCACCCAAAAAACTACCTTTGCAGCCCAACAGTGCCACAGCCAAAGAGTTTCCAAGTGCTGCAGATTGGGGCACTGGGAAATGATATCTGCAGAATTTTTCCTGTTGTGGGACACATTGAAAACATGCAACTGGAGAGACCTCTCAGGATCCTTCTGCTACTATTTCTCTCAACACACCCTGTGACTAGGAGACCTTAATCTGCAACCGTCATAAGACTATAAGTGCAATTTATGATCTCATAACTGCTGAATAGGATGTCAGCTTACACTGAATGTATGATTACTATATTTGCTGGTGTATAAGACTCATTTTTCTCCCTGAAAAATACTGTTAGAAAATGGGGTACCTCTTATGTGCTGGTGTGTCTTATACACCGGCAAATAATATTTGCCAGTGTATAAATGGGGTGCATCTTATACACAGGTGTGTCTTATATGCTAGCAAGTATGGCAAGTTCTTGTACAAACCTGACTTTTTTTTTTTTTTTTTGCATTTTAGGAGTCTTTGCAAAGAAAAAAAACTGTGCAGAAAAAGGATTTTTCAACAAAAACTCTCTTGTGCATCCTTTTATGCAAAAAAGTGTATTTTGTGCATAATCCACACTTTTCTATGCAAAGAGCAATTTTTTTTGTAGAAGAGGATTTTTCACTAAATGTCTGATTGTAAGAATATGTACCCCCCTCTAAAATCACACACATTTTAAAAAAACAAAAAACAAAAAAACACCAAACCAAACTATGTAATTTCTGCCAGTGAGTATAATGCTCAAATTTACATCCCTATTTCAGTTTCAGGGAGACTAACAGTAAGGCTGGTAATGTGTTGGAATGAAGCTTAGTAGTGCAATTTAAAGTACACTTCTTGTATTTCTTGAACCAACTGAGATTTCCATTATTCATCACAGACACACACCCAGTGGGATCCAATGTACAGGCAATCAGAGCGCTTCTGTACCTGTCATTTCTGTACCTTAGCATGATTGCTGTTGTTTATTGGCATTCTTTTTTGCTATCAGGTTGGCCTCGGCTTATGGTGATGCTGTAAAGAAGAGCCCCCTCCCCTGCCTCCAATCCTGAACTTTGGTCATCAAAAACCCTGCTCACACTTTTCAAACTCAGGGCCATGACTTCCTTTATTGAATCATTCTACTGTAATGTCTTTTTTTTTCATACTTTTTTCCACTTTACCAAGAATTGTTATCTTTTCTAGTGAGTCATGCCTTCGCATGATATGTCCAGTGTACAACAGTCTCTTGGCCTCCAGGGAGATCTCAGGCCCCATTTATCTGTCTTTTTGGCAGTCAATGTACCTAGAATCATAGAATCAAAGAGTTGGAAGAGATCACAGGGGCCATCCAGTCCAAACCCAACACCCATCAGAGCACTCCCAATAGATGGCCATCCAGCATCTGTTTAAAAACCTCCAAGGAAGGAGACTCCACCACACTCCAAAGCAGCATGTTCCACTACCTGCAGAACTCTTGTCTAGCAACACGTTTCAAATGGGTTGATTCTCTTCCTGGCAGCTTTCTTCACTGTCTAGCTTTTACAGCTGTACATAGGAATCAGAAATACTATGGCATGGATGATCCTGACTTTGTACTTCAGGATCTTGTCTTGTTCCTTCATAACTTTCCAGGCCCTACTTTTCTTCTGATTTCTTGACTACAGTTGCCATTTTGTTCTGATTTCTGAGCCATGATGGCTTCATACTACCAAGGGAGCAGCATAGCATCATGCTTATCCACAAGAGAAAGTGAAACTTTTTGTCCTAATATGTTACATTGGCTGACATGCACACAAAAATTTGCCCCAGAGGCCAAAGGTAACATTTTTTTTTGTCCAAGCCATTTTCTGCCTGTTAAAAAAGGATGGAAACTGGGGTACATTTGTTTTACCCTTCTGATGGCAATGTTGTAGAATGCCAACATTGTAGGTTTAGTTCTGAATAGATGAGGGAAGAAAACATTACTTGGAAAGTCTGAAATGCCCCTTTCTGGTGCATGTAACGTGAAATAACACCATCTCTGGGTTCCTGCACAGGTTGAATATTATTAAATACAAGCTTTAGCCTAGATGATATTTAGCATGTGTTTGGAAGAGGTGCCCCCTCAATGGAGAAGTTCATCTGTTTCTCATAGCACATGATCGTCCTTACCTACCTGCTGGTTATTAGGGATGTAATTCTTTCCAATTTCATTCTTGAAGGAAGCAGTGAGTAATCTGAGCCGTTTTTATCCTGTTGGAAGACAATCTTTTGCAACTGCACAGTTTTCAAAGAGTTGGCAGTTAATGACTTATTCTGTGCAAAATTTGCATGTGTATGTTGGGAAGAGGTTTCAGAAATCACCATTTTCTGCACAGAAATACTGCTTCCTATGTTCAAAACGTTGTTTTCTGTGCAAATAAACCATGTGCGAATTTTGCATAGCATAAGATCCAAATGTGAAGATTCTTCTTCAATCCGGGATTCTTCTCATCGATATTGTGAACACACATCTTTTAAACATTTTTTCAAACATTTTTGAATATTTTTTTTCCATCCCTGCTGGTCATTGGAAAGTAAACATGTGCTTAATTTGCAAGTCTGATTGCTGAGACATGTATCTTTCCATGAAGTCCTGTGTGGGAGGAAAAGAGATTTATTGCAGGGAGTACACATTTCCCTTAACATGTTGTTTGATACTGAAGTACAGTTTTCTAGTCGATTTAGCCCAGTACAGATTGCACAAGGATTGTATTCCTCCAGATGCTGTTGGACTCAAGTCCCCATAAGCCCCAACCAACCTAGTCTCTGGTGAGGGATTATGGGAATGGTATTGTATCAACATGTGGAAAGCTACAGGTTCCCCAGTCTCTTCTAACTCTTTCTGAGACTCAGTATAAGAAATCTTATACTAAGTGCGTTGGGGGTGCTTTGAGTGCTTTGAGCGTGATTTGAGTTCCTGCATGGCAGAGAGTTGGATTTGGTGGCTGTTGTGGTCTCTTTCAACACTATGATTCTATGAGTCTGTCTTTCAACCAAGGATGCTGGGTGCTGAATCTGCTCATACAGTTGTGCTGTATGTCTGTGCCACTCAGCTAGAGGCCCACCTCAGAAGATTTGGTATTCACATAAGATGTGTCAGCTAATATGTATGTTATAAAAAGAAGCATTTGAAGGTTGAGTCTGTTCAATTGGCAGATCAGTCAATGTTTGTTGATTACCCAAGGCCTTTTGTAAATTGATGAGGGGAAAATGAAACTGATGGGGCTTTAATCTCTGTGATCAGAATATCAATGGGGCTTTAGATGATTCATTGCTTTGGGGTATTTATCATTTAAGGGGGAAATTTGATTCAGATGGGGGACATGGTTAAAAGCTCCTTCCATTAATCAGTCGAATTTTTGAGGGTACGTCCAGATGCTTCAGAGAAAAAAATATTGGCAGGAATGTTTTTGCAAACAGTCTCGCAAGGAGGATTCAGAGGTCTTTAAACTAAGTTCCGCTGGGGAGGGAGACAATATTATTCAAGGCCAGGACTCGGCGAGCGCAGGGGGAAAAGGCCCAAATGATATTGGACAAGTAGTACAAGCGGCCAGTGGCGGGAGGAGTAGAAACGATAGTACAGGACTTGCAGGAAGGGCCTGGGGACTTAAGTGTCTCTACACTAATGCACGGGGTATGGGAAACAAGCAAGATGAACTCCTAGTACAACAAAGTAAATACGATTTGATAGGCATCACTGAGACCTGGTGGGATGAGTCTCATGATTGGAATGTAGGAATAGAGGGGTATAGCCTATTTTGTAAAAATAGACCAAACAAGAAAGGAGGAGGAGTAGCCTTGTTTGTCAAGGATGTTTTCACCTGTGAAGAGATCCGTGACTTAAACCCAGAAAGCCAGGTTGAGAACATCTGGGTAAGAATTAAGGGGGCGAGAAACAATAGGGATATTCTGGTGGGGGTTTACTACAGACCTCCAACCCAGACTGAGGACCTTGATGACACCTTCCTCAACCAAATGACTGCACATTCAAAAAGGAGAGATACAGTAATAATAGGAGATTTCAATTACCCGTATATATGTTGGCAGTCAAACTCTGCCAAGACAGCAAGGTCCAGCAAGTTTCTTGCTTGTCTTGCAGACAATTTCATGGTCCAGAAGGTGGAAGAGGCCACAAGGGGATCAAATATTCTAGATCTGATCCTGACCAACAGGGATGACCTTGTTAATGAGGTAGAAGTGGTTGGATCTTTAGGGGGGAGTGACCGTGCCCTATCGGAATTTGGCATTCAGTGGGAAGGAGAAGATAAGTGTAGCCAGACACTCATCTTCAATTTTAAAAAAGCGGACTTCTGTAAACTTAGGGAGCTGCTGGCTGGAATTCAGTGGTCAAGAATAGTGAAAGGGAAAGGAGTTCAGGAGGCATGGGAGTTCCTTAAAAGGGAGATGCTGAAGGCACAGTCTAAAACTGTGCCAATAAGGAGGAAAAATGGAAGGCGTCTGAAGAAACCAGAATGGTTGACTGAAGAATGCTCAGCTGAGCTAAGCGTTAAGAGAAACATGTACAGGAAATGGAAGAGGGGGGAAACCACCAAAGAAGAATTTAAGCAAGTAGCTAGGAGATGTAGGGAGAAGGTCAGAAAGGCTAAAGCACAGAACGAACTTAGGCTGGCCAGAGACATCAAAAACAATAAAAAGGGCTTTTTTAAATATGTCTGTAGCAAAAGGAAAAAGAAGGAGACGATAGGGTCGCTGCGCAGAGAAGATGGCGACTTACTAACAGGGGGAAGAGAAAAGCCAGAATTACTTAACACCTTCTTTGCCTCAGTTTTTTCCCGGAAGGATACAAGCACTCAACCTGGCAGTTGGGGAGCAGGTGAGGAAGCAGGGGAAATGCGGCACATAATAGGTAGAGAGGTGGTACAGGAATACCTGGCCACACTGGATGAATTCAAGTCTCCAGGGCCAGATGAATTGCATCCTAGGATATTAAAAGAACTGGCAGAGGTCATTTCGGAACCGCTTGCTATAATCTTTGAGAAATCTCGGAGGACAGGAGAAGTTCCAGCAGACTGGAAGAGGGCAAATGTTGTCCCCATCTTGAAGAAGGGAACAAAAGAGGACCCAAATAATTATTGCCCAGTCAGCCTGACATCAGTACCCGGAAAGATTCTGGAGCAGATCATTAAGCAGTCAGTTTCTAATCACTTAGAAAGCAACGCGGTAATCACGAGAAGTCAACATGGATTTCTCAAAAATAAGTCATGCCAGACTAATCTGATCTCTTTTTATGATAGAGTTACTAGCTTGATAGATGAAGGGAATGCTGTGGATGTAGCATTTCTCGAGTTCCCCATGACATTCTTGCAAAGAAGCTAGTAAAATGCGGGCTGGACAGGGCTACTGTTAGTTGGATTTGTAATTGGTTGACCGACCGAACCCAAAGGGTGATCACGAATGGCTGCTTTTCATCCTGGAGAGAAGTGACTAGCGGGGTGCCACAGGGTTCTGTCCTGGGCCCAGTGCTGTTCAATATTTTCATCAACGACTTGGATGAAGGAATAGAGGGCATGCTCATCAAATTTGCAGATGACACCAAATTGGGAGGGGTTGTTAATATGCCAGAGGACAGGATCAAAATTCAAAATGACCTGGATAGATTGGAGAGCTGGGCCAAAGCTAACAAAATGAAATTCAACAGAAAGAAGTGTAAGGTCCTACACTTAGGTAGAAAAAATGGAATACAGAAATACAGGATGGGGGACACGTGGCTGGATAGCAGTACGTGTGAAAGGGATCTAGGAGTTTTAGTAGACCACAAGCTGAACATGAGTCAGCAGTGTGATGCGGCAGCCAAGAAAGCCAATGCAATTCTCGGGTGCATCAATAGGAGTATGGTGTCTAGATCGAGGGAGGTACTGGTACCACTCTACTCTGCTTTGGTTAGACCTCATCTTGAATCCTGTGTCCAGTTCTGGGCACCCCAATTCAAGAAGGACATGGTCAGTCTGGAGCAGGTCCAGAGGAGGGCAACCAAAATGGTGAGAGGCCTGGAAGCCATGCCCTATGAGGATAAACTTAGAGAGACGGGTATGTTTAGTCTGCAGAAGAGAAGGTTAAGAGGGGACATGATAGCTATGTTTAAATATTTGAAGGGATGCCATGTAGAGGAGGGAGAGGGCTTGTTTTCTGCCGCTCCAGAGACCAGAACAAGGAGCAATGGATTCAAGCTGCAGGAAAGGAGATTCCACCTGAACCTCAGGAAGAACTTCCTGACAGTCAGGGCTGTCTGGCAGTGGAATATGCTGCCTCGGAGTGCAGTGGAGTCTCCTTCCTTGGAGGTTTTTAAGCAGAGGCTGGATGGCCATCTGTTGGGAGTGCTTTGAGGGTGTTCCTGCATGGCAGGGGGTTGGACTGGATGGCCCATGTGGTCTCTTTCAACTCTACATTTCTATGATTCTATGATTCTATGATTCTATCATAGCATCAGTGTGAATCCTAATTTACCTGGTGAAGTTGAAAGTTAAGGGTGCCCTTGAAGAATGTCTTTCCAAAGAGTATTTTTAGCTTCCAGAGTCTCATTATGTGTTACAGAAAGTGCAACAGAAGGTAATCATCACTCACTTCCCTTAATATTTTTTTTAAAGTTTTCACGTTTAGGAACCATACAAATTCATTTAAATTGAAGCCAGTTGTTCCGCTAAAAGAAAGCTGCTTAACTGAATTAAAAATATGTTTAAGTAGTTGATCACCTTAAGATAGAGAGGCAGGCAGTATGTTTAGTGGTTAGAGGAGGGGTGGGCAACTGCAGCAGATTTGGGAGCCATTTTTCTGCCCTGAGACTCTCCAGGAGCCACAGAGACTATGAAAAAAATGTTAAAAATGGAACAAAAGAAACCCTGCAAGTGGCTGGAGGTCCAGTACTGGTTTTGAAAATATTTCATTTTTTTAAAAAAATTATAGAGTAGGGCCCTACATTCTATTTAACATGTGAATTCCTTTTCTTGGAGGCTTATAGGAGGCTTATGGATGGGGGGGAGGACAGTCTGGGGAATTTGACGAGGGGCATGGATGAGGAGAACAGTTAGGGGCATTGCATGAAGCCATACTTTGTCCACCCTGGCATAGAGGGTTGAAGTGGAACTTGGAAGGTCATGTTTCTAGACTCCATTAAATCATGGCTACCTTGGTGACCTGAGGTAAAAACTCTCTTAGTGAGACCCATGGATAAACATTATTTTCTATGCAGAAATATTATTTCCTGTGCAGACAATACTGTTTTCTACAGAAAAGTGTGCTAATTTTGCATAAAACAAGTTTCTAATTACAACATTTTCTGTGCAGGAAAGAACATTTTGTGTGCAGCAAATAATATCTTGGTGCAGAATAATAGTAGTAGTAATAACAACAACAACAGCAGCAGCAGCAACAATAACAACAACTATTTTGCATTGGAAAATGTTAGTTCCTGCATAGAAAATGCTGTTTTCCGCACCAACACTCTCATCTGTGAATTTTGCAATGAATACATCCTAAACTATGAATAGTCTCCATAAACAGTGCAGTTTTCAAAGATTTTCTCACAGTGGGAAGAAAATTACTAATTGCTTCCTCCGAGAAAGAAATTAGCAAAGAATTACATCCCTAATTATGAGGATAAAAATGGAGACTTGATGAATTGCTTGGCTTCATTTAAGGAAAGATGAGATTAGAAGTGTATCTAATAAAGACAAATGAATAAATAGAGAGATTAATTTCTCCCATCGAATTACATAAACACTGGCTTCCTTCATCCTGAAATGGCCCTGGATATCTTTCTTCACCAGCAAAAATCATCAAAAGTTTTATTTTCCACAACTTTTATTTCTGCTGTAACCGTATCTGCATGTCTTTCTGTGAAGCAGTGCAGCTAAGGCCAATGTGACAAATCTCTGACTGTAGGTTTTTTTTGTTTTGTTTTGTTTCTGAGATGACTAGATCTTTTGTGACTGACTTTAATAGCAAAGGGATTGGTGGCAAAGGTACAGTCATTTACCTCTGCCAAGATAAAGGCTAAAAGTAAGATAAATATGATAAGAGCTGCTTTCCCAGCAAAAATGTCGCCAGTTTTCATTTAATTTTATGTAATACTGGTCTTCCTTCCATTTGGTGATATTGTTCCTCAACAATGTGGAGCCGGTGTTTTTTTGCTGAACCTTTGACACGGAGGTAGAGTTACCAGCTTTTCGGGAGGATCATGGTGAGCAGGTGTTAATGTTTATCTCTATGCCATGAAAAAGGTGGCTTCCACTGATTTTATTTGAAAAGGTTGAGGAGCAGAGCAGGCTCTCTTTTCTCTGGATAGCTGGCAACACACCTTGGGAGGACATGGGACAGTTCTTCTAGCATCTTGCTTCTAGTTCAGGAATCCAATTTCCCTGTTTTAAGATAGTTTGGAAAGTCCCAAAGTTGGAGTGGTTTAAGCCATTAGGGTTGTCAGACCTCAGGGCCTATCCCTGAGTCTCCAGTTTTCATGAGTCATCTGCAAGACAAGGGTACAAGTTCTCCAGTTTGGGGGGACTCATCTCCAGGAAAGAGAAAGGGTGGTATTCAAATCTCTAGCTCAGCTAGTAGAACACCAGCTTCCTACAATTTACAAGACCTAACTGATTTGTTGCTGTCACTTGCAAAGACTCCCCATGGGGTCTACATATTTATTTAGCTATTTTCCTCCTTTCCTGCCTGTTGTCGTGGCCAGAGCACCCCCTCTGCTGTGCTCTGCATCTATCTTCAGTCTAGAAACAAGTCAGATACATTAAAAGTTTCTTATCTTATCTGGAAACAACCCCTTTAGCTAAAGTGTTTTCATAACTCACCCCTTGGAGGACCCAGACAAAAAGGAGGAGATTGCCAGGAGTTGCAGCTTTCTCTTCATCTGAGATGTTCTGTTCCCCAGCAAAACATGGCTACAGATGCTGAAGATGGCATGCCTCTATCCTTCACTGAGAGATGGAGAAAATGCCAAGAGGTTTAAGTAACAAATGCTGACCTCATTAAACTAATAAGATACCTGAGGCCTTGAAAGAGCTGGTCAAAAATATCATGGCAGTTCCTTCCCAGCCTCTGTGCTGACAACTATTTTATCTGGTTGCCTAGCAGTACTCTCTCGTGTTCCTGTTTTGCCTCGCCATGAACTACATTTTGGACTATTCTGTGTACTCTTTGCTGGTTCATGTTGCTGGACTTCTAACCTGCGGATACACCTTTTGGATCAGCTAAAGACCACTCTCATGCTTCTCTCTACATCTTGACTTGGACTGGACTGACTATTTGACTGCTCCTACACACTAGCCTGTTGCTATGGCACTTGGTGATGTGGTCAGGACAGATGTCTGTCTTCATTTTCAACAAGTAAAATATGTGTGTGTGTGTTTCAGTGAGAAGCTGTGAGCAAGTGTGGTTAGAACTAAATGCATAACATTTAATGACATCATCAGGGGCTGTCCATAGGTCTCAGGTTTTCTTCCATAAATTTCAGGGGTTGACCCTCCCACATGGGGAAGGGGAAGAGATAAAAAAGAAGGCACAGAATGGTTAAATAGGAGACAATTCTGACATTACTAATCTCTCTGAAGCAAAAAAAAAAAGTAATTTGGGTAATCTTGGGACAAATGTGTCAGCAGACAATGCTGTAGACCTTTCTTCTTTTTATTTTTCAGGAAGACATGAGTGTAATTACTAGTGATAATTTCACCAGTGTTCTCCTTACTATATGACCATGTTAAAGAGGTTACAGGGGGCAGCTAGGAATTGTCAGTGGCTACACCGGTGTTGTGTAGTGGTTTGAGTGTTGGGCTACAACCTTGGTGGAGATCAGGTTTCAATTCCCTGCTCGACCATGGAAACCCACTGGGTGATCCTGGGCGCATCACACTTTCTACTCCAGAAAACTCCATGCTGGGTTTGCTTTAGAGTTGCCATAAACTATAAACCATTTGAAGGCACACAACATGTTCTGATAGCTGGCAAATGGCAATGCTGGCATCCTCTAGGACATCCTGAAGATCCTTCAGAAGTCCAGGAAGATGACATCATCATTGTGCACTGCTGATTGGACCATAGCTAGTAATTGTCCTTGCCTTCTAGGTGGCCACACATGGCAATGTTGGGGGCTGCAGAAAAAAGTCAAGTCTGTTTTCAGAGGGAAATAGTCCTCTGTTTGATGATTCAGGGGAAAACAGATACACACAAAAAGGTTGCAGGAGGATTTGCCTAGTTGGGATTCACCAAATGTCAAGAAGTTTCCTTTTTCTTCTTCCTCATGAGTCTTCAAATATTCATTCCATCCTGGATGTGTAGTAATGGGCAGGTAAGTCACATTAAATTCAAAAGGACTTACTTCTTTGGAGGTTTTTAAGCAGAGGCTGGATGGCCATCTGTTGGGGATGCTTTCATGTGTGTTCCTGCATAGCAGGGGATTGGACTGGATGGCCCCTGTGGTCTCTTCCAACTCTATGATTCTGAGTGGATGTGCATAGGAGAACTTCACTGCAGATATATCTTTATATCTATCTAAAGATATGAAGGAACAGGGATCACATGGTCTTCCAGATGTTGTTGGCTTGTAAGTCCCAGTAGATCTAGCCAGCATAGTCAATAAGTGAGGAATGCATTGGGGAGCGGGTGTGGTACATGATTCCCAACCCTGCTTTAGGTACTTATATATTACATCAAATAAACAAGGCTTGTCTCTTCCACACCTTTCAGCTATTTCCGTAATTTTCTACATCACATTCTGATTCTGTCTTGGTAATAGCTTTTGCTTCTACTCTGAAGTAGAAGCAAAATTGTGTCATCTCCCACTATAAGCACAGTAGAATACTAGGATTCTCCTGAGATCCCCATCGTGCAAACATCTAAGGGAGTATCTTACACTGAGCAGTAATTTGGATGATGAATTCATCTCAAAAGCAGAGCAGAGATTTCAGGTAAATGCCTGTATTTAAGCACTCATTTGATTGTTCGTGTAGCTTTAGCTCCTTCACCTGGCAGAAAATGCAATTGTCTAAGATGAACACCAGAATTCTGTGTTGTTAGGGAAATAGGCACAGACAGATATTTGTGGCTATCAGTTCAGTTACATCACAAAAACTCCTTCACCAGGGAAATAAAATTTAATATTTTTAATAAGGTGCTTGAGGAAAAAAGCAACAGAATTATGGATTAAACTAGGAGTCAGCTTCTGTGATATATGATTTGTTTTACTAGCCAGAGGTTCCCAAAGCAGTGAAACAAATATTAAGGCTGTACTTCTTATCTGTCAAGTAAATCTGAACTTGGTGGGGTTTACTTCTTAGGTGGCATGTCTAAGGCCATTTCCGTACTAGACTGTTACAGTGCTGTTACTCCACTTTCAACATCCTCTAGTATTCTGAGGTTTATAGTTTACTGAGGCCAAAAAGCTCTCTGGCTGAGAATTCTAAAGCCCACTCTCCAAGCTGCAAACCCCAGGATTCCATAGGATGTTGAAAGTGGCATAATAGCACTATAACAGTCTAGTGAGGAAATGGCCTAAGGTCGGACTGTATGTTGCCAGAGGGAAAACTGGGGGGGGGGGGGGTCCTGAACCTTTATTTGTTGTGTGGGACAGGTGTTACATGTTACCTGGTTGCATGTCAAACAGCACTTGCTGAAATTCCCTCATTTACACAACCATTAAATGTAAAGGAACTATCTCCAGTTTTCAGTTTGGTGACAGTAGTTTTATCCATTGAAATAAGTGAGATATATAGTGATAGCGGATATGAGAATGGGCCTCTGCTGGTATGAATAGATCTATGTGGCTCTAACATCACAGAGAAGACTTTCATATTGACCTGTGTCATCACAGAAGCAATGTCTTTCCACTGAGTCAGTTTGCATCTTCCTTAATGATAACCAAGTGCAAGTACGGAGCAATGAAATGCAAGTCTGGCCAGGTAGGAATCAGCCCGCAGTTTCAGCAGCCTCTCCTAGAAGATGCTTTCGCTGTCATGCTGTCTTCCAACTATCCTGGGAATCGCAGTTGTGAATTGTGCTGGTATCTGGGATGAATAAGGTTACCAGAGTAACCTTATTAAAACTAGAGGGGACTCCTGTGTGCAATGCTTGTACAGAAGAGGGGATTCCATCAGGTGTGGCTTTTTCTGTGGTTGCTGGATTGCATGTAGAAGTGTTCAGATGGCGGAGAAGGGTGGGAATCTGCATTGATTTGCTTATTTGACTACCGCCTTGCTTTTTCTCAAAAGTGGAACTCAGGCTCAGATAATCTCAAAAAGGTATATAAGCACAGAAACACACAACACAGCAATAAACTATAATATTAAAATACAGTTGAATTAAAAGCAATCAGATATAGCTATGAGGCAGTTAACACTACAGCAGAGGCGGATCTAGGGTGGGGCAACTGGGGTGCCTGCCCCGGGCCCGAGTGTCGGGGGGTGCAAAAAAAGAGGAATCCCTCCACTGCTGTTCACCCCACCCACCTCCGCCAGCAGTTCCCCCTGCCCCACCGTATCTCACTCACCCCACCCACTTCCACTGCTCGCCACCCCAACTTCTACTGTTCACTCCACCCACTTCTGCCTCTCACCCCACCCACTTCTGGCTGCCACTCACCCCACCCACCTCCACTTGCTCCTCCCCTGCCCACCCACACTCACCCCCCCACACACTTTTGCCCGCTAGTCACTCCCCACCACTGGTTGCCTTGCCTTGGGTGCAGTTAACTGTCCATCCACCCCTGCACTACAGCTGTTTCTCTTCTACAAACTTGCTCAAAGTTAGCCTATGTAGCTAGGCTCCAAACAATAGCAGACAGTGCTTTCCATGTCAGCCAGGTAGTAAGTCTGCCCTGGGTTTTAGCCTGAACTTGAAAAACATGAACCAGAGTGCTGAACCGCGTTCTCCATAGAGGTCCAGCTTCTTGGATAGATACTTCAAAATTTGCACTAAAACATGGAGTAGATTTGCCATCCCACTGGCAGGGAAGTGACATACCCCTACCTGATCCAAGACAATGCCTTTGTAAATGACAGGGGTTGCCAAATGTCAAGACCTGTTCCTGTGTCTATAAAATGGGGGGTGGGTTGATGTGCAAATAGCAGGGCAGAGATCACTCTGCTCTTTGCTGCAGTTCTGACTGTTGCTAAACACTAAAGCAGGAGTGGGCAACTCTGTGGGGGCCAGCAGCCAGTTTTTGCCTCCAGAACCTCCTGGGGTCCCATCCCCCAACAGCAGACCCAAATACCCCTGTTTTTTTTCCCCTTGCAATACCTCTCAAAATGGCAACAGGAAGTGGTATCATGTCACTTCCTGTCACCATTTTGAGAGAAACTGCAGAGGAAAACCAAGATATTTGCGGACAGGATGTGGTTCTGGCTTAGGTGTTTTTGTGTGTTTTTAGACATTTGGCAGGCTTTCTGCATGGGTTTAGGGCAAAAATTGCATGAAAAATCACACTAATTTGTTTTAATTGAGGGATTGGGTGGTTTTGGGGGACTGCTGAGGGACTTTGGGTGCCACAAAGGTGGGATTCAGAAGCCAAAATTTTCCTACATGCAGCCGAAGAGAGGGCAGACACAGGAGTCAGTGTAAAACAGGGCAACCCTGTATGTAAGACTAGCTATTTATCCAAGTGAAGCCAACAGATAGAGACAAGCAGTTAGACTGGGCCTGATAGATGCAACTTGTTAATTGTGCACGTTGCTTTGTGTATCCAGCTATTCTCCATGGAAGTAAAGCTTAATGAGACACTAATGAAGCAGCTGGCTGAAAGCTCATTAAGCTGCTCTGTAACCTTTGTTGCTCAGGTTGGACCCTTAGGAAAGAAATTTGGTCCAACCTGGCCAAGAGGCCAGAGTTCACAATAAATATTTCAGCATGGCTTTGTTTTCTCATATAGTAAGCCTGTAACCTTTTAAGTTAATGTTGTTTTTGAAGCTTGGAACATTAGGTCACCTAAGGCCTTTTTTAATGTTCTGAACTTAGTTATCTCTATTCCGAAATCTTCCACAAAGAGATGACATGGGCCATTTCCACATGGGCTAAAAAAAACGGTGCAGAGCGTCCTCCAAAGAGGACGTCTGCACCGTAGAGTGGACTGGGTCGGGCTACTTTTTGTAATTCTGCACCTCAGTCCGCTCCGGAACGTCCAGAAGTGGTTGCGCAGCGTGCTTTTTAAAGTCCTGTTTAAACAGGTCTTTCAAAAGCACGGAGCACGCCACTCTGTTTCGGCCCTCCGGTGCAGATTTGCAGGCTCGCAGCAGTGCGAGCCTGCAGATCTGCCTGGGGCGGGCTTTAGGCTGGCAAACTTCAGCGGTTGGTGGAGAGCCTCCACCAACCAGAAGCCACCATTTTCGTCCCCGGAGCAGTGTGGAGCGGCGGCCACGCACTGTTCCAAAGCAGCCTGGACTACAGCATCGAGCCAAGAAGTCCGGTAAGTACCAGCACAGGGTGTTTCCACCGCCACGTGTGGAAATTGCCATGGTCTTTCCCTCATGAGGTTACGCTGGCCTGGGGTTTATATTTTGTAGTTTACTGAAGCCAAGGAGCTCTTTGGCTGAGAATTCTAAAGGCCCTTCCCTAAACTGCAAACCTCAGAATTCCATAGGATTTTGAAAGTGGAATAAAAACACCACAGCAGTAAAGTGTGGAAAGGCCCATAGTAAAAAACTCATTAAAAAAGTTAAAACATAATTAAACAATTGAAAGAATGAAAACAAATGATCATTATTATGTTTTAGCTACTTTTAAAATTGTTGTAAATTAATGTTTGAAATGTAATTATCTACTCTCCAATAGTTCACAGATGATGACTGGGATGCATGTGGCCAAGCAACATCAGAGTGCGGTCAAGATGCCAGAAGTTATTAAAGTGGAAGAACAGACAAACTAGGAGAGGCTGCAGCAGCTTGCTTTTGCCTGGGCCTATGGGAGTGAAAGGTTCTGCTTCCTGCTCTCATGTCTCACTGTGTGAATTGAGTGCAAACTCCTTTTCAAATTTGAACTTAATTTGCAGTAGTCAAAGGAAACTCAGAACAAAGTAGGAGCAGGAATGAGAACCTGGGACATTTTAAAAGCAGCTGGAACAGTGGGATGACAGAGGATTAATCAGGACTATTCCTGCCAAATGTGGACAGTTGGAGGGTATACTGTTTGAACTTACATTGTAAGCCATCTTGGGTCCCATACTGGGAAATGGGCAGGATGTAAAATAGATAGATAGGATGGTCGCTTCTTTTGCAAAGAAAAAGAACACACAAATGGTACAAAAATTGCAAATTTTTTTTTACAAATTGCTAAAAAACGAACAACAAAAAAGGTGGCCTTACAAGTTCCTGTTAACTGAATAGATCTGTGCAATTTTGTAGTGGTAAATTCTGATGTGCAGGAATGCATTGTGGCAGCCCCCATGACCCAAGAGGAGTGCCATGTCCTGCTTCTAGGACGTAGACATTGACTCTGACTCAAATACTGAAACAGCAGAACCTGCTGAACAAGAGAAGACAGCACCACCCACCCCAGAGACAGAACAGGGGGCAGTGCCAGCTCCAGCAGAGAGCCCTGCTCTTTCTGACACGGAACATAACTTACCGATACCCATCTTCACCCAGTATAAGCATCAAAGGGAACACCTATGCAGATCCCAGCAAATTTATACCAAACAGCAGTTAATCAGGCACCAGCTGCATTGATCTCTGAACCTATAAAAACTGAGCCATTCCCCTCCAGAACTTGTTGGTGATTAACTGACTGTTTTCTTGCTGTGCCTCTGCCTCGTTTTCCTGCTGTATCTCTGCCTGTTGTTTCTGCCTCTGACTTGTGATTATATTGACTGTCTTTGATTTATAGATATTGCTGGGACTGTTTGCTTCATATTTGTGTAAGACTGTTTCCTTACTAGAGTTAGAATAAGGAATCACTTTCTTGCAAGAACTGCTTGCTCTGTGCCTCTAATCCTTATCAGCTGCCCTTTGGCTGACTGCCCAGACTGAGTGTGGACAAGGAGTTCAGAAATGGAGGCTATTCTGTGATTCATATTAAGAAAGCAATGTTCACTGCTTTCTTCTCCACCAGGAGCAGATCTTTTGTAAGGAAATCAATATTATTTCCCTGTTCAAAGCCAAACCATCACAAAATACTTTGCATTACAGCAGGAACAGCTCACAAAAATATAGTGTTTTCCAGATGTAAGCACATCTGACTTTTCCACATTTTGTTTTGCAACAGGAGGGAACTGGGGCTGTTTTTGTGCCCTCCAGTATCCTCCAGGAGTGAATTGCTTTCATTTTTTAATTTCTTTTCCAATTTTTGTGTCCCCAAATACCCCCTAAAAATCCTCTGGGAAGTGTGGGAGACATTTTTGCCTCATTTTTGTCCCTCTGGAACCATTTTAGATCCAGGAGAGACCTTTTTCAAAGGAGGATAGGGACAGGAAATCACTTCCTATAGTTAAAAAAAAAGTCTTTCCTGGACCTAAAATGGAACAGGGGCCCCTCACAATTTGGCAAAAATGTCCTCATAACACCTAGATGACATTTGGGGGCATTGGGTGTAATTTTTGTTTTTTGTGGGGGTACAGTGCGTATCCAGCCCTCTAAGATCTTCTCAGGGACTATTTTGGAAACATGGCCTCTGATGGTTGCTCACTTCTGTGCTAGAACCTGGAACTGAAATGGATTTAATGTGTGTTATTTTGTCTTTATGTCCACAAGATGTTGCAAGGGTACAGGCTAATTTTATTGTGGCACAAGTTAACTTTTGTGCCACAATAAAAATGTTTGTGTTGTGTCAAGGATCTTGTAACATCAAATGATAATACTAACAATTAAACCAATTTCAATTCCAGGTCTTTAACTAAGGACCTTTCCGGTCTACAGTGTTATAGTGCTATTATTCCACTTTCAACATCCTAGGGAATCCTGGGGTTTGCAGTTTAGGGTTTAGAATTCTCAGCCAGAGAGCTCTTTGGCTTCAGTAAACAACAAACCCCAGAATTCCACAGGATGTTGAAAGTGGAATGATAGCACTATAACAGTATAGTGCTGAAATGACCTAAGATAACAAACTGGCACTTGTTGGTTGCATAAATGTTCACCTTCTGAGTCTATACTTGGTAGAAACGCTGTTGGCAGTAAGTAAAGCTGTAAATCTTTTTGACTGAATTTCTGTAAGATTGGAACATCTGGATTCTGCAATTTTTGCCCTCTTTGGCAAAATTCCCCGGTTCTGTCATTTTCTATGTGACTGTTGATGAATACCAATCCCCAAGTCTTAAAGCAGATTCTTAGCTGGATTGAAGCCTGAGTTTTGACCAGTCCATTCTAGGACATTCAGCTTTGTGTTTTTCAACCACTTCACTGTTGCTATGGCTGTGTGTTTAACCCCAGTGCCCCAGATCCTTTGCAGACTAAAAACAGGTTTTGGTCTAGATCTGTCCTATATCTGGCTCTTAAATTTTGTCCTCAAAGCTGACCATTTTCTCAGGCCCTTCAAAGGAAAAGCATTGCCTCAGGATGCCGCCAGCACCACTGTGCTTCACTAAAAGTATGGCATTCTTAGAGCAAGAAGCACTGTTGGCTTTGTACCACGTGTAGCATTTTGTGGCACGGCCAAAAAGTTTAGTATTGTTATATATTGGAAGTGGTTATAGAAACTGAGATGGTAGTGATGGTTAGTGGTTGCTATCATTCTCTAGATCTGGCTCCTTTATTGAGACCTGTAATGTGTCTATTTGCCTTCAAAACACTTGTTGATTTATGGTGACCCTGTGAATTTTGTTGGGTTTTCTTAGGCAAGGAGTGCTCAGAGGTGGTTTTGCCAGTTCCACTCTCTGAAAAATAGTCTACAGAACCTGGAATTTGTTGGGGTCTCCCATCCAAATACTAACCAGGGCTCACTCTATTTGGCTTTCAAGATCAGTCAGGATCTGTTGCCTTTAGAGTATTTAGGCCCTGAGTCCTGTAATATGTGCAGATAATTCATAATCCATGCAAATAATTTGGGGAAGTGGTAGTAATTGTCTCTGCAATGGGCTTTAAAGACTGTCAGTTCCAACATGAAAGATTCTTGCAACTTTTTTAGTGTCTTCAATACCCCCTTCCATTTGTACCTTCTGGAATTTCAGGTGGCTAAAAATGTATAAAGGGTGAAACAACTTAAATGAAGAACGATGTAGGTAGAGAAATATTAAAACAAGGGCTGAGTCCGAAATGAATTTGTTGAAAGTGGCCCAATATGAATTCTGTTCAGGAGTGGAACCCACTCAAAAGTGATGCAGATTGCTCTGGATAGATAGACACTAAAAATAAGCAGGTGAAATCAAGATAGTGTGTTTCCAACAAGATCTTCTAATGAAAACAAGGTATCAAGATGGTTTAATACAGGGGGAGATGGGAAGAGGAGCTGGTCTTTGCTGATTGACAGCTCTTATATTCTGGGGCAAGAATCTCATGAGCACTTTCCAATTGTAGTGCTTAAATGGGGGATTGTGTGAAGTCATTTAAGTTATATAATCGGTTATTTCCTAAATCTCTTGGTTTGTTTGGTAGTTTTAGAATCATAGAATCACAGAATCATAGAGCTGGAAGAGACCACAGGGGCCATCCAGTCCAACTCCCTGCCATGCAGGAACACACAATCAAAGCCAGTCGTGAAGGGACGTGGGTGCGGGAAGGGATTTGCCCTGGGTGGCAATGTTTTTGGGGTGTCCTGGCCCATAGCCATGCCCCCGTGCACCTTGGACATGCGCTGCAGTCATGGCCCCGTGCACGGTGGCCATGCACCTCACACCGTAGCTCCCCTCCCACCCACCCCCACTCCAAGTTCCGCCACTGATCAAAGCACTCCCAACAGATGGCCATCCAACCTCTGCTTAAAAAACTCCAAAGAAGGAGACTCCATCACACTCTGAGGCAGCGTATTCCACTGCCGGACAGCTCTGACCATCACGAAGTTCTTCCTGAAGTTTAAGTGGAATCTCTTTTCCTGCAGTTTGAATCCACTTCTCTTTGTCCTAGTCTCTCGAGCAGCGGAAAACAGGCTTGTTCCATTCTCCATATGACATCCCTTCAAATATTTAAACATGGCTAACATGTCTTCTCTTAACCTTCTCTTCTGCAGACTAAACATCCCCAGCTCCCTAAGTCGCTCTTCATGGAGCATGGTCTCGAGATTCTTCACCATTTTAATTGCCCTCCTCTGGACATGCTCCAGCTTGTAATATCCTTCTTGAATGAGGTGTCCAAAACTGGACAGAATATTCCAGCTGAGGTCTAATGAAAGCAGAATGGAGTGGTACCATTATCTCCCTTGATCTAGACACCATACTCCTGTTGTTGCAATCAAGAATTGCATTGGTTTTCTGGGCTGCAGTTAACATTAAATCATCGAAAGAGCTGTGGTGCATTTTGAACAGTTCGTTATCATCTTATTTAATTCTCCAATCTTTTTGTTGTTGTTGTGGTTGAATAGCCTAGCATAATCCTGTGTTTGTCTTTCTAGCTGATTTGTCAATATGAATAGTAAATAATATGTTCATGAGCCTCTGCCCGCTTCACCAGTGTTTTGAAAAGTAAACCTTATTCCCTCTGTTGTTTCTTGTTGTTGTTCAGTATCTGATTTGCTTTCTCAATGTAGTATTTCTGTTTAGAAACCATCTCTCTAATTCTTTTGCATGTGCTTTCAGTTTTGGTCTGCCAACAAGCGCATTTATTTAATTCACAAAGCACAAATATTATAGTGCACATTTAAGGCATTTTGTAAAACAAAGCCAACAGAACTAGTTTAGTGCTCATTTGGTTAATCAAACAAACCTTCGGATTTAATTTCGATTAGATCTCCTTGTTAGTTAAAAGTTAAATTATTACTATCATCTCTGATAATTAGTTTGACTTAATCATAAAGCATTTCTGCAGCAGTAATACAAGTCTGCATAGCGCTCGTAGGGACAAAAGAAGGCAGACTGACTTCCCTTGCTCAGAAAGACTTGCCATAGATAACAGTTCTATTGGTAGTGGAAGGATACCACCTTCAATCCCAATATGAGTTCTAAGGTCTCAGGATGATTATAGTGGGAGCGAATCTGCCTCTACTGGTCTGGAGGACTATATTTGAGCCTAAAGATCAGCAGCAGACAGGAGGATACAACAGCATTCCCACCCTGGTAGAGGCAGCCCCTGAGATGGAAGGCAGGCAGAAAAAAAATGTACACATTTCATAGAAAGGTAGAGTTGGAGGAGACCACAAGGGCCATGAAATCCAACCTCCTGCCATGCAGGAATACACCATCAAAGCCATCCCAAGAGTTGGTCATCCAGCCTTGGTTTAAGAACTTCCAAAGATGGAGACTCTACCACACTCCCAAGCAACATATTCCATATCAAACCACTCTTATTGTCTGGAAGTTCTTCCTAATGGTTAGATGGAATCTCTTTTCCTGAAGTTTGAAGCCATTGCTCTGTATCCTAGACTCTGGATCAGCAGGAAAAAGGCCTGCTCCATCCTCCATATGACATCCCTTCAAATAGTTAAATGTAACTATCATGTCACTTCTCTGTTATCCTGACTTCTGGGGGTCCCATGGGGGACACCATGATTTGTTCCAAGTTATAAAGGTTGGGGAAATTAGCAGAGACCGGCATTAGCAAAACGAGGGCAGGGTAACTCAGCAGGATCTTTTACCCAACTTTACAGGGTCAGGCCAAGCAAAAAGCCAGACAAATGTACCAAATAAATGAATTTTATTAAATGAGTATAGTATCACGCACCAACACACTTACTCACTCATGCACACAAGGCCTATTGAAAAGGAAAAGAGGTGAAAGATGGATAGGGGATATAGCAAAGGGAATGTAGAGGCGGTGATACTGCACCTATCCTGAACTCTTCAGTCCAGGAAGCGGTGAGAAGAACAGAGCTCAGTGAGGAGACAGCTGAGGGAATCACTCAACTAACAGAGTGCCGGTCTGCTTGCATGGTGGGGAGTTCTCCAAAGAGACCCTCAAAAACTACAACTACTCATAGGGCAAAACGTAACTCGAGGGCAGACCTTCTCCCGGGAAGAACGATGGGCCAGTTGTTTGAATGATTGGTTTATGCTGGGTAGCGAGTGTTCAGGGTTGTGGTTGCAAAGGGTTGCAGCTGCAAAGGGTTGCAGCGTAAGTTTATGTAGATGGACCTCACCTTGTAAGATTTTCCAAAGTTAAGCTTGCTCAACCTGGGGAAAACCCAATAATCACCTCAAGTTGGCTACTCTTGGCTGAGGACCCTTTGTTTATGTGGATTTGCACAGCCTGAGGTCTCCTTGGGCTACGTGGCTGGGGATTTTCCTGGCCTGACCTAGTTTCAGTTGCTCAACCTCTTAGCCTACGTACCCACTCGGGCAACCTCTCTGGCATGGTGGGTATATTTGATATTAAATTTATAGTCCTTGGGATAGGGTATGCCAGTGGGGTAACATCTTCACCTTCTCTTCTCCAGGCTAAACATACCCAGGTCCCTAAGCCACTCCTCATAGGACTTCATGGTTTCCAGGACTTTTACCACTTTGGTGCCCTCCTCTGGACATGTTTCAGCTTCTCAATATCCTTCCTGAACTGTGGTGCCCAGAACTAGACACAGCATTCCAGGTGGGGTCTGATCAATTCCAGGTGGAGTCTTGCGGGTGAATTTTTCAAATTGACACATTAATGGATGCATACCCCACTGGCCAAAGTGTATTTGTGCACATTTTAGAAATGTGTACAATAAATTGTCGTCATCATCTGGAACGGATTTAGGGATAGAGTAAAGAGGCAGCCTGTGGACAGCTGCTGGTAGTCAGTGTAGACAGGCCTAGGAGTATATCTAACTTGCTACTGGTGAACTACCTGTGCTCAGTTTAGGACAGTTTCATGTAGATTTGAGATTCAAAAAGGAACCATAAGAGCCTATAGATTCCAGAATGATTTTTGCACTTAATTTCAGCCAAAAAGTCTTTGGTTTAGCCTTTGTTACTATTTTCCATCAAGTCAATTTCAACTTGGATGGATCTCATTTGGGAGAAAGGTGGCTTTCTTGATGGAATCAATTCATCTGTAGTGTGGCCTTCTTTTCCTTCTGCACGTCCACATTACCCAGCATTGTTGCTCTTTCCAGTGAGTCACATCATTTCTTGATTTGTCTAAAGTACGACAGCATCAGTTCAGCCATTTTAGTTTAGCCTATCAAATAAAAAATGTCAGATTCCCATCAGAGTGGCAAATATGAGGGGCTTTGTCATTGCTTATTTATTCAGTTCAATCTGCAGAAATGAACTGGTCAGTGCCTCCCAGGTGTGTGTGTTTGTATATGTGTATCTGTTTGTGTATCATACCTCACTTAACTAGCCACACTTCCATTTATTGGAACAATAGGAATCCCCCAATTTGTCTCTCAGGAAAATAAAGGAGGTCTTACTTGGTACATTCAGAATATTGCATTGGTCAAAATCCAGCATACAGTGGGGAGAAATGAACCTCTTGGAAGAATGACAAATCCAAACACTAGGTGAATCGTATTCCTCAGCATTAAAACCCTTGTAGTAAGCAGTCAGGTTGCCAGATTTTAAATTGGCCCAAGTCCTGTTCCTGATCCAGCAGCCTGAAATACAGAAATTTAGGAAATGGAGGTTCGTCTGGCATGGAAATGTAAATGACAGAAAAAAGCTTCAGTGGCTTAGTTTTTGTGGCTCAGGTAGGTTGCTTTCCAAGGCACAGAATTAAGAATTTGGCAGTTCTACCTTATAGATGACAAAGATTCTTGCTTACTGTGCAAATAGCATTTTCTCTTAAAAAAGGTGTCACCCCTTCAGCACAGGAGAAGGCAAAAGATGTTGTTCAGCTACAACTCTCAGCAGCATTAGCCCAGCGTGGCCAATGGCATGGAACGCTGGGAGTGGTAGTTGAACAACATCATTACCTCCAAGATATCATGGATGAAAACTAAGACAAGTATAGGCTAGCGCCATCAGGGGGTGATCAAGATGGTAAAAGAATGAGAAGAAGATACAAGCTAGGAGAGGTTGCAGCAGTTTGCTTTTGCCTGAGCCTGTTGGGAGGGAAAAGATTCTGCCCTGTCCTCTCCCCACTTGCTGACTTAATTGAATGCAGACTATGGGCCTTTCTGCTCTACACTGTTATAGTGCTATTATTCCACTTTCAACCTGCTATGGAATCCTGGGGTTTGCAGTTTAGGGAGGGGCATTGAGAATTCTCAGCCAGAGAGCTCTTGGGCCTCAGTAAATTACAAACTCCAGAATTCCACAGGATGTTGAATGTCGAAAATTAGCACTATAACAGTGTAGTGCTGAAAGGCTCTATGTTTGCATTTTGAACTCAGTTTGCAGCAGTTGAAGTAAGCTGAGGATGAAAGGGGAAAGTGAAAACTGAGACACTTTTAAAAAGTGGGACAGCACTAGGTTTATCAGGACCATCTTTGCCAAATTGGGACAGTTGGAGTGTATGCAGTGGCCAAAGAGCCAGTCCTTGCCCAACCTGGTTTCAGCATGCATGCGATTGAAAGAAACTTAGATAGATTTACCCTCTGCCTTATCCTCAGCATCATTGCATTTTGGTTCTGAAACCACATGAACTGAATTTCTATCTACTGTATAGATGTTAAAAGTACAGAAGATTTTCCAAGGAAATAAAAGGCAGCAACCTTAGCAATGGTTTCTTGCTGTTTGAGGAGTTTGGGAGAGAAATTAGGTTGAGCTATGTGTTCTAACACATTGTTGCTTGTGTGCAGTGTTTTCTTAAAGATGTTGGTACTTCCTGCTTTAGCATTACTGCGTCTGTGTTTTCCTCTTTTAAATGAGAATAGTAATACTGAACTCGCATGAGCTCAGCACAAAAGATGATGTATTAAGTCAATCTATTTATTAAACAGCACTGCTTGGAAATGATGACTTAAATCCTCTGAGGTAAGTGATGTGACCATTGCTTCTCCGGCTCCATTTCTCGTTAGTCACTTTGGCCAGTGAGGTTTTATCCAATCTGGTGTCCTTCTGATGTTCTAGACACAATCCCATGTTAGCTGTGGGTGATGGGAATAACTGGCCAAAACATCTATGAGGCACCAGAATGTGCCAGGTTGGACAAGGGATTACATTTTCTCTTGTTACTTCACAGGAGTTTAAAGGGAGAGCTACCATCTTAACTCTCTTAAAAGGACTTGCTAACTCTATTAATAGGAATATTGCCATTAGTTTCAGTCCTGTATGGCATATAGCCTGGTCCTATGTATGTTAACTTGGAGGCAAGTCCAGTTCAACAACTTTCTTGTTACTACCTGCCTTCATAATCAACTCTGACTTATGGCATAAGGGTTTTCTTGGCAAGATTTCACAGAACCATAGAATAATAGAGTTGGAAGAGAACATGGGACCATCCAGTCCAACCTCTTGCAATGCAGGGATATACCATCAAAGCACTCCCAACAGATGGCCATCCTGCCTCTGTTTAAAAATCTCCAAAGAAGGTTTAAAAAGCTTTAAAAGCCTCCACTACACTTGGAGGCAGCATATTCCACTGCTGGACAGCTCTGACCATCAGGAAGTTCTTCCTGAGGTTCAGGTGGAATCTCTTTTCCTGCAGTTTGAATCCATTGCTCCTTGTCCTAGTTTCTGGAGCAGTGGAAAACAAGCCTGTTCGCTCTTTGATATGACATCCTTTCAGATATTTAAACATGCCTATCATGTACCCTCTTAACTTTCTCTTCTGGAGACTAAACATACCGAGCTTCCTAAGATGCTCCTCATAGGGCATGGCTTTCAGACTCTTCACCATTTTGGTCACTGTCTCCTGGACACACTTCAGCTTGTCAATATTCTTGAAATGAAGTGCCCAGAACGGGACACAGTATTCCAGATGAGGTCTGACCAAGCAGAATAGAGTGGTACTATTACTGTCCTTGATGTGGACACCATACTCCTACTGACGCAACCAAGAATTGTATTGGCTTTCTTGACTGCCACATCACACTGCTGACTCGTGTTCAGCTTGTGGTCTACCTAGACTACTAGATACCTTTCACACATACTGTTGTCCAGCCAGGTGTCTTCCATCATATATATCTGCATTTAATTATTTATTTAGTTGCCATTGCCTTCCTCTGAGTATAGCTTACAGAAACTGGGATTCTCTGGCAGCCACCATTCTGAATACTAATTATCTTGCTTAAATTCTAAGGGCCTTTCCACACTACACTGTTATAGTGCTATTATTTCCACTTTCAATATCCTATGGAATCCTGGGATTTGCTGTTTGGGGCAGGGCATTTAGAATTCTCAACCAGAGAGCTCTTGGGCCTCAGTGAACTACAAACCCCAGAATTCCACACGATGTTGAAAGTGGAATAATAGCACTGTAACAGTGTTGTGGAGAAGGTCCCTAAGATAAGACAGGTCTTAATGCCTTGAGGGTGCCCTAGATGAGTAGTTTACCATATTTGCCAGCGTATAAGTTGCACCCGCGTATAAGACGCACCCCATTGGTACAGTGGCAAATACTATTGACCAGCATATAAGACACACTGGAGTATAGGATGCACCCCATTTTCAAACAGTATTTTTCAGGAAAAAAGTGAGTTTTATATGCCAGCAAATACAGTATGTCTATAGGTCAGGGAAGGATGGCATATATGTTGTTGGACTACAACTCTCATCAGCCCCAGAAAGCATGACAAACAGGTAAGGATTATGGAAGTTGCAGTTCAGCATCTGGAGAGCTACTGTGTAGGCCTAATGTAGTTGCTGACAGAGTTATTTGTTGACTTGTCTCATGCCTTTTTGCCAGTGGTTTACATTACATTACACATTTTATCCTCGTAGTAACCCTGCCAGTAGGTGTATGTATGTATGTTAAGACCCCCCCTATCCGTTAGGCATTTTAGGCACAGTGCTTAAGGCCTATGAAAATTTTCAGACCTACAAAAATAGGGTTTTAGAGCTTGTGAAAACATCCTTAGTGGTGCACCAGAGCAAGGTGAGTAGTTGTATACAAGAGTGCCTTGGGCCTACAAAAACCTTAATGCAGCCTTGACGTGTGCATGTATGTATGCGTTCAGAGTATCTATACTCCACCCTTCAGCCAAAATGACTCCCAGGGCATCTCACAAATCATTAATTTGACAGCTCTTTGCTCTTAGGCTTACAATCTAAATAAGACAGGACACATAAGGGAATGGCAGTTGGGGGAGAGGATTAAGTCTAGTAGGTGCTGGCTTCTCTTCTCTACCTCAAAGACCAGAGCAGTAGCAGTTAGAACATGGAATATGATAGAGCTCCTAGAAATACTAATTGGGATATAATTGTTAGGTAGGTCAGACTGAGGGAGAGAGACTGTCCTATGCCATTTCCGCACTAGACTGTTATAGTGCTATTATTCCATGGTCAACATCCTGTGGAATCCTGGGGCTTGCAGTTTAGGGAGGGGCCTCAAAGGGTGTTGAACGTGGAATAATAGCACTATAACTCTCTAGTGCGGAAATGGACCTAGGGTCAACCAGTGGGTTTCACGGCTCAGGAGAGGCTAGATCCTAGATCTCTCAGATTCCAGTCGAATGCTCATATAACTAGGCCACATTGGTTTATCAAATGAGCTCTTACAATGTTTATGAACAAATTTGAACATTACAAGGCACTACGTAAATGTGATGAATACTGAGAACTAATGTTCTTTGTCACTTAACACTGACAATTAATTAAACAGTTCTCTTGTTAGCCCCACCTAGAGTGGACCCATTCAACTCATATTAACCAGTGTTAATAAAATGTTAACATACCAAGTTATTATCAATTGAATGGGTCAAACAAGGTGAAAAAGGCCTTAGTATACATCTGCCCAGTGGGTGGCAGGGATAGTCCCAGGTCATCCACTTTTTTAGCTGCTTTTAAAGTGTTCCCATTTCTCTTTCCCCCTCCACTTTCCTCCTTTGTCCTCAGCTTACTGAGGCCAAAGAGCTCTCTGGCTGAGAATTCTAAATGCCCCTCCCTAAACTGCAAATCTCAGGATTCCATAGGATGTTGAAAGTGGAATAATAGTTCTATAACAGTGTAGTGTGGAAATGCCCCAAATTTCTCCTTAAAAACAAGGAAGGATAGATCTGTTTCCTTCCTTCTTTCCTTCTTTCCTTCTTTCTTTCCTTCTTTCCCTGCCACCAGACTGCTGGCAACCTTACCTGACAAGACAGTTTAGAAAAAGTGCATATTCAGATGAAAAATGCTGACCTACTCAGGCAATAAGGAGACCAGACACCAAGCTTTGAATTCGGTAGTTCCACTTTTATTAAAACACTTCAATTCTAAACCGTAGAACATGAACTGCAATGGAAGAGCTACTCAGTGTGGGATTTTGCTGTGACCCATTCCTGGGCTCCTCCTCAACCACCCTTGGGTGAGTCATCTGGTCCTGGAGGAATCCAAAGGAGATTGATTGTAATCTGGTGGTCTTCTTACTGGAAGGCCCTCCCAAGTAAGTCTCCTCCATCAAGTTCCATTACATAAAGTGAGGATGTGCCCCAGGCAGACCTCAGAGGTGTAACCTGTTTCCACACACTCCCAGGTTCCGTGATTAAAAGGAGCAATCTAGAAGCACCCCTTTCACCAAATGGATGCCAGTGCTCACCGCATCTTTCTTTGCTCCACCCACTATCTGACAGGTGATCATCTAGGAAAGAGCCACATCTGATGCTGGTCTCCCAAGTGTCTCGCAGCTTCAGTGTAGGATAGGGGGGAAAAAAATCCCTTCAGAAAAGTTGTCGGGTGGAGGGGGGAGAGGAATTGCTACAGGTCCAAAGTGACCAGAGATGCCTACCCTGAACTGGAGGTGGGTGAGTGGGCTGAGCATCAATGTCTGAAGAGGAGGTAGCAAGGATGGAGTGGGTTAATGAAGCTTCCCAGTTGCATACATACTCCTCCTGGCTTGTTGCACAGTGCCATAGAGCTGGAAGAAACCACAAGGACCATCTAGTCCAACCCCTTGCTGTACAAGAATATACAGCCAAAGCACTCCTGACAGATGGCCATCCAGCTTCTGTTTAGAAATCTCAAAAAAAGGAGACTCCACCACACTCTGAGGCAGCGTATTCCAATTGCTCTTACTATCTTACTTAATGTTTATGGGTGATCTCTGTTCTTGTAGTTTGGATCTGTTGCTCTCTTGTCTCTGGAGCAGAAAACAAGCTTGCCCCATCTTCCATATGGCATCCCTTTAAATATTTAAACATGGCTATCATGTCACCTCTTAACCTCCTCTTCTCCAGGTTAAACATACCCAGCTACCTAAGCTGCTCCTCATAGGGCCTGGTTTGGAGATCTCTAAACATTTTGGTCACCTTCCTCTGGACGCATTCCAGCTTGTCAATATCTTTCCTCAATTGTGGTACCCAGAAGTGGACACAGTACCAGACACTTGCGTGCTGAAAGTTATTTGCCTTTGCTGGCCTCCTTTCCTTCCTGGACAGCAAGTGCAGGCCCTCCCACCAGCCACGTGTGTGGATTCCCGGAGTCTTCCAGCCATCATGGGGCTGGAACAGAGATGGACGAAATGCAATTCTCATATGTGTGTGGAGCTCAAATCTCTCTTTGTTGTTCTTGAAGCCTTCAGGCCCCCCTGTGCTATCCTTTGTTTGGGAAAAACTGACCCTCCGAGAGGTTTCCAGAAGAGGTTATTCATCTTTTCAACAGGTTACACTTCCTCTGACACATTTTTCTTAAAAGAGGGGGAGGGATGTTTCCTGTTTTCCCCCAGTTTTGGCCCTCTGTGTGGCCCCAAGAGGATCCCACATTCAAAAAGTGGGCCTCCAAAACGGATTGGGGTTGCCCAGTTTGTCCATTTCGTGGTATTCTACTTTCATTAAAAAACAAAACACTAACTTTTCGAGTCCTTTCGTTCTGAAATATGAAGATAGTTGTAAAATTTGGAAAGTGTATGTGTATCTAGACACACATACGCATATATATACATATATATATACACACACACACACACACACATACACATATACACACTACACACTACACACACACACACACACACATATATATGATAAGCTGAAACACAATTCTCCCGCGTGCTTTGATATTAACCCTCTGATCAAACACATGATTTGGAAGCAAGACCTATTGACTGGAAAGTGACTCCCTTCCAAGTAATCTGCTTTGTAATGCACACGCCAGCCTAAGTGGTTTGTGTATTGCATCCATAATGGAGACAGTGAAGTGTGTGCATGAGTGGTGGCGGGGGTTAAATCGGATCGGGAGAGCTTAGTATTGAGAAGGATGCTGTTTGTGGTGTTGCTGGAGTAGAACTATCCCTACCCCAGCTCAGGAGCAGCTCTGCAACTTTAAAAAGGGAGCTGGTCCCAGCTTTCTTCCCCTCCTCCCTCCACTGGACCTAAGATGGATGCTTCTGCAGCTTCACAGCCCGCGAGCCGACTTTGTCCTGCCTGGTTGTTTTGCTTCTCTTGGAAGCTTGCTCCAGACAAGTCATCTGCTGCACTGCAGGAGAAGCAGACGGCAGAGGGGGACGCCTCCCAGGTAAGGGGGTGCCGTTAAAGGCAGAGTGGTGGTTTCATGTGCACACCTGCTTTTAGGGGGGAGGAGGACAGCAGCTGAGAATGGCTTTATGCTGAATTACAACATTCTTTGTAGGTTGTCCCCCTCCCCATTATACATAAAGCAGACTGTAGTTACCAGAAAAGGAACAGAGAGTCTTCTGTCTAGCAGTTTTTACAATTTATTTCCTTGCTCAAATTTATTGGAAGAAGGAGGGAAGTATGCGACTGTGTTGGGGGCCGTTGCTCACCTCCCAGCGGAGCTGATTGTGTGTGGCTGGCGTCATGTGCCTCATTTTATTTCCCATTGGGGTGGCCCTCTTTAGCACTTTGACACTTTTAAGAGAAGTATAACAGGGAGAGAGGGCTGTGTGAACATCAAGACAGGCAAAGCAGACAGGAATTCAACAGGTGCAGCTTTTTGCTAGCCGAGAAGGGGAATGGGTTTCTCTGGCTGTTGCTTCACGGAGCTACCCCTTAAAGCTGAAATTGTATCTCACTCAAACTTTGAGGTTTACAGAGCAGCGTTTCTGCCCCCCACCTTCCGATGTTGTTTTCAGAACAGCCCTGTTAGGTACTTATCTGGTCAAAGTCATGGAGTCCAAGATGCCTGAGCATGTCTCTATCCCACCATCCAATTTTATTTTTGCAACAGCCTGGGGAAGTAGTTGAAGCTGGTTGTGTAAGGGTGCCTGGCCAGAATCTTCCATGGAGCTTCATAATCAATGGAGATTTGAACTTGGGACACTCCTATCCCAGTCCAGCACTCTAATTACTGCAGCATGCGGCCTACAATTCTCTTACAACCAAAAGTGAGTGCCCTTGGATTTGTAGCACCCATGGGATTTTCCCCAAATGTGTTGGAGGACCCCGCATGAATAAACTGTCAACAGCACACCAGACAGAGTGACTCACAGAAAGCGAGCCCATAACTACTGGTTCTTCCTTGTAAAGTCAAGCTTTAAAGGAATGTGCTTCAAGCCACAGGTTCAGTTTCTTGGTGCTTAATGCTAGACCTTAAGGAACCAGAGCCACAACCTATATAAATTGGGTGCTGGTAGCCTAGAAACCCGAAATGCCCATGAATTTTACACCAGACTGTGGCACACAGAGGCATGGAAGCACGTTCTTATGTTGGGTCACATCATAATGTCTGTAGAAGAAAAAGGAATCAAGGTTTGGTGCTCTCAGGAAAAGATTTGCTGACTTTGGAGATGTTAAGGAAAATCTCCACTAGCTCATTTGCATTTAGCTCATGAAGAAAGGGAATTTTCCTCCAGAGGGAATTTTCCTCCTGAATGTATCAGCTACCAATGGTAATAAGAAATCCCTTTCTGACTAGCCCTGAGTCTCCAGTTGTCATAATTCAACTCCTGGCGGGAGAGATGAGGGTTCAAATTCTCCAGGTTTGGGGATGGGCCCAATCAGTCAAGAGGAAAGGACTAGGTGAAAATCTTTAGCCACTACAGCTTGCTACAATTTGCAAGGCTCTATTGATTTATTGCTGCAACTTGCAAAGACTCTCCAGGTGGGTCTATATATTTACTTAGCTAACATTTTCCTTTCCTCCCAATCACTGAAGTGCCAAGGCTCACCCGTCACAGAAAGTGCATCCACCTTTTGGCTTGAAGCAAGTAGGCTGTATTAAATCATCCTTGTCCCTTCTCTTAGTAGGTAAGAAGGAATAAACCCCTCATTTTCCCCTGATCTAGGAACAGCCCCTTTAGCTAGGATTTCTGCTGTAATTTCCAAACAAAGAAAAAATGTTTGTTTGTTCCCCTCACCTCTCTCTGCATTTGAGTGAGAATCTGTGAGCAACTGTGTGTGATGTTAACTGCTGTCAAGTTGACTTTGACTTACGGCGATCCTATTGATGAGAGACTTCCAAGTCTCCATATTCTCAACTGCTTTGCCAGTGGCGGAGCTTGGAGTGTGTGGAGGGGGGCAGTGCTGCAGTGCAATGGGGTGTGGCTGTGGTGTGTGGGGGTGTGGCCAGGATACCCCAAAAACATTGCCACCTGGGACGAACTGCACCCCCTGCACTCCTGTCCCTATGCGATTGTGCTCTGCTCAGGTCTTGCAGATTCAGGGAAGTGTCTTCTGTGACTGAGTCTATCCATCTGTAATGTGGTCTTCTCTTCTGGATGCCTTCTACCTTAGCAAACATTATTTCCTTTTCTAGTGAGTCATGATATGGCCAAAGGACGACAGCCTCAGTTGAGTCATCTTGGCTGCTAGGGAGGGTTCAGGCTAGATTTGCTCAAGGACCCGTTTAATTTTTTTTTTAACAGTCCACAGTATCTTGAAAGCTTTCCTCCACCACCACATTGCAAAAAAGTTGATTTTCTTCCTAGCAACTTTCTTCACTGTCCAGCTTCCACAATCATATGGTGAAATTGGAAATATAGTGGCATGGACAGGCCTACCTTTTGTATTCAATGATACGGTGTATCTTTGCACTTCAGGATCTTGTCTAGTTCCTGCATAGCTGCCCTTCCAAGTACTAGTTTTCTTCTGATCCAATTGTGTGTGATACTTAACGCATAATGCAAGGTGACATCACAAGGGACCATCCCTAGGTCTCATGTTTTGCTTAGAAATCTCAGGGATGATGGCCTGGGATGATCCTGAACTGGCATCCGTACTCCATACTGCCCAGACATTAGTAGTCCTTTTGTCCTTATGCAGGGGTGGGTAAAATAGTCTTCCAGATGTTGTTGGATTGTAACTCCCAGCATTCCTCACCATTAGCCATACTGGTTAGGTCTGATGGAAACTACAGCCTGATAACATTTGGGAGGCCTCATTTTGCTGATTTCTGCTCTTGCAGTCGACATTTTAATACAAATTACTGATGTTACAGCTCAGAATATAAGCATGCACTGAGAAATGGTGATATCTGCACTTTCCAGATGTTGTGATGCAGTTTTGTAAATCGAAAGAAGTGTCTCAAGAATATACATTACAGAGAGGAGTGTGGAGAACACGTATATTAGAGGAAATTGCCTGCAAATCCTCTGCATCTTAGGAAAATATGTAAAAAAAAGGCATATGTTTGGATAAATGTTCACCCCCCACCGTGGACTTTTAGAGTAGAAGTTAGAAACTAATGTGGAAATGGGATAAGGTTGCCAGAGTGAAAACAGGAGGGGGCTCCTGTGTCTTTAATGGTTGTGTAGGAGAGATAATTTCAGCAGGTATGGCTTGTTACCTGGTAGCATGATAAGCAGCACCTGCTGAAATTCCCTCCTATGTAACTGGTAAAGGCACAGGACCCTCTCTGGATTTCAGTTTGGTATCCTAGGAAAACACAGTCCTCCCTCCACATCCACATGTTTGACCTTCACAAATTTGATTATTTGCAAGGCGCCCACTTGCCTGCTCCCCCCATTCTCCCAGTCATTTTCTTGCCTTTTACTCAGGCCTGCCTGCCTGCCTGCCTTCCTTCCTTCCTTCCTTGAAAAAACAAGTGAATGTGGGCGGAGTCCTGTGTATGGAGAAGCCTTCTTCCACATTTTCCCCTTCCTATTGGCTTGTCTGTTGCCTGGGTGCATAGAAAGAAGGCACGCGTGCCTGGGGAAGAGGCAAGGGAATGGAGGGGAAAAGTATGCTCACACCCTCTCTGTACGTGGGGCTGCTCCCCCCCATTTCCTTGCCCTTAGCCCAAGCATGGAGAAGAAAGTAGCATGCCTGGGCGAAAGGCAAGAGAATGGGAGGGGCAGCTGTGGAAGGTAATTGGAGGGGGAGCACTCACTTGGACAGGGGGGCGGAGTTATTTGCAGTTTTTCTATTTTATTTCTATTCTATTTATTTCTATTCTATGAGAGTTCTATGCACCAAACCCTTGCAAAAGCTGAGAGACCACTATAAGGTGTTTGAAAATCTACTGTCATAGAGGGGGTCAGGGATGCTGATTTAGGAAATGCTTGTGAAAATAATGTAAAATTTCTGATTTTATGTGAATCCAAACATGTATTGGTCAGAATTGTTTATGATGGAGAATCATGGAATCGTAAGTCATTTCCACATTACTCTGTTATAATGCTATTATTCCACTTTCAACATCCTGTGGAATTCTGGGGTTTGTAGTTTACTGAGGGCAAAGATCTCTCTGGCTGAGAATTCTAACTGTCCCTCCCTAAACTGCAAACCCCAGGATTCCACAGGGTGTTGAAAGTGGAATGATAGCACTATTACAGTGCAGGGTGGAAATGGCCATGGAGATGGAAGTGGGCTCATGGGCTATTAAGCCCAACCCTCTTGCTCATTGCAAGATCTCCAGCTAAAGCATTCCCAGGTAGCTATCCAGACTCTTCTTAGGATGTTCTATGAAGGAGACTCTACCATCTCTCTAGACAATTGATTTCATTGCTAACTTACTCTTACAGTTAAGACATTCCTACTAATGCTGTCCAAATTTACTCTGCTGTAAATCTTCAGACTGTCAGAGCTGGTCCTACGCTCTGAAGCAGCAAAGTGCAGTCAAACCAATACCCTCCAACTGTCCTGATTTGGTAGGAAAAGTCCTGATTAATCTTCTTTCATCCTACTTTTTCTGCAGCTTTTTAAAATGTCCCATTTTCTATCTCCTCTTCTCACTTTCCCCCTTGTCCTCAGCTTACTTCAGTTGCTGCAAACTGAGTGCTGGAGTAGTTTGCATTCCTTTAACTCAGGAAGAGGAGAGACAATGAGAGGAGGAGGTGGAATCTTGCCTTTCCCAGTAAGTTCATTCAACAGCGAACTGATGTGACCTCTCCTAGCTTTTGTGTTCTTCCTCATTAATAACTCTTCCCACCTTGACTACATTCCAATGTTGCTTGGCCACATATGCCCTGGTTTTCATTTATGAAATGCTGAAGGGTATGCAAACTCTGGATTTTAGAGTTCCCTGTTCATGGGCAGGGATGTTACTAATTAGCTGGTAAGTCTGGGTGCTTTTCTACATAGTTTTGTTTCCTAAAATGAGGGTACAGGAAAAAAATAACTGTTGCTGGTTCTGCCTTATTCTGTGGTTGTTGTTGTTCCATCATTAATTGCAACTTCTATTTGTTGCTAAGGCGTGAATGTTACTCCAAATCATGGATGATTCAGAGGTCCACCCGTGATGCCAGTGCCTCCATGAGAAGATGTGAAATACTAGCTCAAAGAGGAGCCCTGTGAGACGGGGTAACTTTATGAGATCTTTTACAGCTGTCTACCAGTACTATTGCAGGAAGAAACCAGCCAGAGATCCAAAAGCAAGCTTAATGTGTTTTATTGGGGAATTGCAATCACATACACAAGATTTACACAGTCATACAAGGCTAACTGAAGGAAAAGAGAGGAGAGTTTTGGATAGCGAGATTTTCAGGGTGAAGTAGGTGATACTTACAATCTAGAAGAGCAGCGAAGCAGCAGCAGTATGGCTTAGACATGAGTCTAAGGACAGTATTGACAGAGTGGTGACGAACAATCAGTGTACTGCAAGTTGGCTAGCCCAAAACTGGGGTTTAAACACTCCTTTTCTGCCTGGAGGGTGAAAGGGTTAATGGCTCTCTGGCAGAGTGAACAATGGAGTCTGGAGGGTGGACAGTGGGGTCCAGAATGGACTAATGGTTGTAGCGTTAGGTGACAAAAGGCTAATGGGGGTCTTGATAGCTCCTTGATTTCTGGGCAGGTGTGGGGAAAAGGGGAAATTTTTTGGCCAGAGGAAGAAAGGCTAAGAAATTGACCGTCCTCTTGGAACATAGACGGTATTGTCTCTCAAGTCATTGAAGGCTAACTGTAAGTTTGTTATCAGTGGAGTTTCCTGGTGATTTCCTGACTATGGCCTGGCTATGCCTCAAGGTCTTTCCTGACCTGATTTTGCAATGCATGGGTGTGGCCAGCTTTTCCTCTTAGCCAGCATGGTCATGCAGCCATAGCAGTGTATAATTTATATTTATGCCAATTAATATTTGCCAATTAAACCATATCAAAGTGTTGGTGTGTGTGGCCTATTAATATGAAGATATCACCTTTCCCTCCATGCAGTTCCGGTTTTTTTGTCACTATCATGCTTTCAGAACAAAGTCTTCACACTATATTGTTCTGTGAGTTTATATAGATCTAGATGGTGCTTTAAGACTTCTGTTTTTTGAAAGAATGGAGTTCACCCAGAATTTCTGCAGATGCTCTTTGACATAAAATCTTTTCAAACAGCGTTTTACATGGCTGACTATAATGATGTCATAAACTTGGGATACACTGTTGGAATTGTGTTCTAAGTTGTTTTATCAGACATACTCAAAATATATTATGTGTAATATAGAACATAAACAGAAGTACTCACAGGAGAATGCCTGGCTGAAAGCGGTGGTGGAACATGATAGAAAAAGAAAGGAAGTCTCTAGAGGTAGAACAATATCGATATAGCAGGGTAGGAGACTACTATTCCCATAATCCCTTGCTATTAGTTGTGGTATCTGTTGCTTTTGGGAGCTAAATTCCCAGATCTCTGGAGGTCCAAATAACTCCCACCCCTGATCCATATCTGTATCTTGCTTATTCAGAGATCATGGTAAACCACAGTTATAGTGAATTTCTGAGGTTCTTCTCATATTGGATTATGGGTGGTATGCAGTGATAGTGTCCCATTATTCTGAATGATGTTTTATTTGAACGTACTTAGTTCTGGACTTTCTGTACAAGGGAGTAATCCAATGTGTCAGAAGTTTCAGAACTGGTTGCACAACCATTTGCACAAGTATTAGCATTGTCAAGAATCACAAGATGAAACATGCTGCTGCTTGCTAGGGATTCCAGTGGTTCATGTACTTGCTGTTTTGTGCAACATGCAATTTGAACAGCTTTCTCCCTGCTGTGTGAGAATGTAAGGGCTTGTGGGTGATTTCTGATGATTTTTCACACAAGGATCTCTTTTTGGGGAAAAAAGGGTGCAAAATCACAGGCTCTCTAACACAGAAAGCGTAATTTTGAGGTGCAATTTTTTTTTTTAAAAAGGTTGCTTTTTGTGGAGAAAAAAAGTCTAAGCAAAATTTTGTTTTCTGCACCCAAAAACATGTTTTAGTGCAAGCAAATTTTATGAAAAATTCCCAAAGTAAGAAGAATCTAGCTGTCTTCCATTTTCACAGTAGTGTCTCAAGTGTTGAGACTTTCTGTTGTTGATGATATGATTGAAAAAAAAAGGAATATTCTTATGTTCGTACTACTTGTACAATTGGAAAAACCAGCAAAACCATTATCACGCTGCTTAGCTCTCCTAATACCGCATTCAATTTAGGCCATTGATTTTCCACAGAGTTCCTTTCAACTCTATGTTCCTTTAAGGAATTACTTTTCCTATAGCCACCCATCATCTATGTGTCAATGACAAATTTTTCTGTTCTCTTAGAGTGTTGGCCAGTCCATTGTTGTTCTGAAGTATCTTTTAACAAAATATGGCAGAAAAATCACTTCTAATAAAATTGTTCCTAAAAAGGTCAGGTTTCTTTTTTTACATTCATGTTTTCCAACTTTTCAGCACATGCAGTGATAAAGTTAAAATCATTGTTCATTTATAAAATCATTGTTTTATAAAATCATTTATTCATTTATGTTATATTATTGATTTATATCCCGCCTTTCTCCCAGTAATGAAATTCAAGGTAGCTAACAATATGTTTAAAATGACAGAAATAAAAACAATGCAGGAGCATTACTAAATGTATATGGTTTACACGATAAGATTTAAAAAACAAACCATTCATAAAATCAAAACATTAAACATTACAAATATTAACATTCATTAAAACATTGTATACAAATTGGTTCTTGTGGGTTTTTTGGGCTTTGAGACCGTGTTCTGGTTGTATTTTTTCCTGATGTTTCGCCTGCATCTGTGGCTGGCATCTTCAGAGGAATGGTGAATTGGAAGTGGAGTGGAGAATATACCAATGGATTCTGACCGTGAAAGCCTTTGACTCTACATTGTATACAAACCTTAAAAACTGCACCATGCATTTATTAAAAGCCCAGCCCTAGTCAGTCTGTAACAGCTTGATGGCAAAGAGATTTTTGACCTGCTGACAGAAGGCAAGGAGAGAAAGCCATCCTAGCTGGGAGCAATCACTGAGAAGGCCCTGTCCCTTGTTCTCACTCACCTGACAAGGTGATTGGACAGAGATAGGATCTCTCTGGGCGATCTTATTGCTGTAATGAGTTCACAAAGCCTAGGATCTGATTGGTGTCTTATGCATATATAAGTTTCCCTGTGGAAGTGATTGGATATTCGAGTCCAGTGTGGAATGTCTGCATTACATTCAAGGTTACAGAAGCAGAGTTATGCTTATGGTGCAATTGTTCATACTGTTATTCATTGCACACACAGGTCAGGTTGTACATTCAGTTGTGCAATATTGCAGTTCACTAACAAGGTGGCATGTGCAACCACCATCTAATTCCCTGAGTATAATAGTGCCTTCTTTTGGATCTAAGGTCTTGGCCAGAGTTGAAGTACTTTTTCTTCTTCTTTCCCTTGTCACTAAAAAAGATTGTATTTCTGCTCTTGCTGCATTCTGAATTACTTTCTAAATTTCTTGGCAGGAATAATTAATTGTTTTGCATTTTTGATTGTTTTGACCATTTTTTAAAATGAGTACCTCTAATGAGCTAATGTTCCCATATGGAATGTAATCACCACTCTTTCAATTATCTGGAGGATTTTCTTTGTTTGTGTTTTGTTTTATGTACGAATACAGTAATACATTGATACATTAATAGATTTATGCAGAATGCATTAAAATGTTGGGATATTATCTGCAGCTTCCTAACAGCCTTTTTTAAAAATGGTTTAACAGCACGCTAAAGCTACAGAGCAAGAAAACAGGCCAAGACTGAGACTGAGTTTCTTCTATGTGGATGTAAAACAACTATTTTACCTTGACTTTACCTTTACCTCCAACCGTGCCGATATGGCAGTGGCAGTCCTTATTATTTCTCTGTAAAAAACGCTATTTCCTACAGATAAAATGCTGTTTCCTGTGAAAAACAGCCATGTGCAAATGATGCAGAAAAGAAGTCTGCAACTGCAAAGATTATTCTCAGTCTAAGATTTTTGTAATCAGGGTTCCTCAGTACTCAGAAAAACATGTTCTTGATCATTTTTCAAATATTTTTGATATTCTTTCCATCCCTAGTTTGTAACTGTCAGATGCTGGAGGGGAGGCAGTACAGAGCTGAAGACAGTTACTTTTTGGACGTCGATTCCCAGAATCTTTCAGCCAACATGGCCAGGGTCCATAGTGACTGAAGAATTCTGGGAGCGCTAGTCCAAAAAAGTAATTCCTTCTAAGTTCAGGGCATTGACATTGAACTTGTTGATCTTAAATCTTTCTACCACTAACTTTCAAAGCGTTTCAAATAACTTTAATGAGGACTTGATAGTATTAGTTCTGTTCGACTTTGGTTAGACCTCACCTGGAATACTGTGACAAGTTTTGGGCACCACAGTTCAAGAAGGATATTGGCAACCTGGAATGTGTCCAGAAGAGAGTGACTAAAATGATAAAAGGCCTGGAAACCATGCCCTATGAGGAGCAGCTTAGGGAGCTGGGTATCTTTAGCCTGGAGAAGAGAAGGTTAAGAGGAGACATGATAGCCATATTTTAATACTTGAAGGGGTGTCATATGGAGGATGGAGCAAACCTATTCTTTACTGCTCCAGAGACTAAGACACAGAGCAGTGGCTTCAAACTTGAGGAAAAAAGATTCCAACTAAGCATTAGGAAGAACTTCCTGATGGTAAGAGCAGTTTGATAGTGGAATACTCTTCCTCAGAGCGTGGTGGAATCTCATTCTTTGGAGGTTTTTAAACCAAGGTTGGATCACCATCTCTCAGGAATGGTTTGATTGTATATTCCTGCATGGCAGGGGTTGGATTGGATGCCTCTTGGGGTCTCTTCCAACTCTCTGATTTTATGATTCTGTGATCATAGTGTCCCCCCAAGCACTATTCTCATACTGCTTCCCCCAAAATGAAGATATTGCCTACACTTGCCTTGCCTAGTGCTCTGTTTCTCTTAATGCAAAGGTTCTTTAATATTTATTTATTCATTTATTCTTATTTATACTCTATCGTTGTTCTCAAGGTGACGTTCAAAGGAGGTTAACTGTAATAAAATGCAGGTTAAAAGCAAAATGCGAAAGCATAACGAGAAAGCAAATAAATTTAAAGTGCAACCGTGAAAAACATTTCCACCATCTCTTTCAGCGAGTCCCTCAGCAGCATCAGACCAGCTTGCGTGCCAAACATCTCCCTGAATAAATAGGCCTTTTAACTGACAGCAGGCAGGACAACACAAAAGACAACAAAGCTAGTTGCCTGTGGCAGGGAGTTCCAGAGTGTAAGAACAGCCACTGAGAAGACTTTCTTTCAGATCCCTACCAGACAAGCCTCTGAAGTTCCCTTCTGGAAGTTCTTGAAAATTGGACAGGCACACATGGGAAGATGCATTCTTTCCAGCAGCCTCTTAGGAAGCATACAGCTTTAGCAGTCATAACCAGTACCTTGAGGTGTGAGAAGAAGCTGATCAGTAGCCAACGAAGGCATTAACAACAGATCTGCATGTTCATAGCCCAGCTCAACAGGTTGGTCACAACATTCAGTGCCTCTGCCTGCAACTGGTGGCCTGGTACATATTTATGCATGTACTCTGGATTTAGGCATTTTATATCTTGTCTTTCTCCTAGGACTGGGACTCTGTAGCTTAAAACAGATTAAGATAGCAGATGCAATTAGAAATGCAGTGTTGTGCGATGTGTGCAATTTATTTTGCTACAAAGTTCTGAAGTGTGGAAAACAATGGAAAAATACGGGTAAACTCTCAGAAGCCAGTAGGAAGAAATCTTTGGGAGTAATTTGTTCTTGCACAGAAGAACAAAATAGGTATATATTTACATACCTATCTTCTCAACTCCAGACCCCCCAAAAAGGGAAATTAAATGAACGAGAAGAGATGATGGTGTTTTCACCAGTGCCCCACCGTGCTGACTGCTTTTGAACTCCCTCCATATCAATGCTTCTCTCTGTGAATCCATTTTGATCTGCTATGGAAACCCTAGACTGCTGGATCCCACTGTTAATCTTGTGTAAACTGAGTACGGACACCAAAAATAGTGGTTTTTAATGTCTGGCACATCATAGAATCATAGAGCTGGAAGAGACCCCAGGGGCCATTGAGTCCACCTCCTGGCATGCAGGAATATAAAGCGTTCTTTCAAAGCATTCTTGACAGATGGCTTTCCAGCCTCTGTTTAAAAACCTCCAAAGAAAGAGACTCTACCACACTCTGAGGCAGAGTATTCCACTCTCAAATGCAGCTTTTTTAAAAAATTAGCATTTATCAAGATTCACGGATGTCTTAATAAATTGACTAGACGTGATGGTCAAAAAAGAGAGAAAGAATCATAGAATCATAGGGAAGGAAGGAAGGAAGACACATTTACTCATTGTTAATCCCAATCTCTTACTTGAGAGTGTGCAAAAAAGCATTCTGAGTAACTGCTCAGTAAATGTGGAATTGCCCTTCTGTGTGACAGCTGATCTTTCTAAAGTAGAATGGCTATGTTATTTTATTTTTTTATAATAAAAACCTTGGAAAATAGAGAGCTGTATTTATAGACAGGGGCAAAACAAATAAAATTTAAGTTTCCTGAAGTTGCATAATGTTCATTGAGTATCTGCTACAATAAAGTTTTGTGGCTTTATTAAAAAGTCTAAAAAGCAGTATTTGGCATCAGCTTTTGTGGACAGCAGCTCATTTCATCAGATGCCTTGTGACGACAGTAACAGATGTTCCAGCAGACTAACATTTCTACTCCATCCCACAGAAATTCTTGAGCATCTACACATTATACCTTAAATTATTTTAGGTAGTTGAGGTAGAAAGCAGATCATTAGTGCCTAATAGATGCAGAATAACTTGGTTGGGTAGATAGAGTGAAAAAAATTGAATAGAAATAGATGATCATAGTTTCTTGTTATATGTATGACAGCTTGGACTTTCAGAACAGTTATAGCAAATGAAACAGTGTCCTACATTCTTTTAAATTTTGTTTTAAAATAGTCAAATTCACAGTTAGAATCACAGTCACAATCAAAGAAATTTATGATACAAAAAGATGAAAAAGAACCAAAACTAAAACACAATACTAATATACAAAACTAAGACACTGAACACTAACTGAAATACTAACACTAACATACTAAAATAAAAAGAGTTCTGACTCCCTCCCCAGATAATGCTGTACGCATTTGTTACAAATAATTCTTTGTGTTAATCCTTCCCTGTACACGCTGTTTTTGAAGCACGCATGCACAAAATGCAATCAATGGAAAGAGACTGATGATGTAAAAAAAAAAAAAACCAACACAATCAATGAAAAGTTATAAGCAACTGAGTAAAAGGAGCAGATAAAAGCAGCATAAAACTAATTCTACAGTTGATTAAGAATAAATGAGAATGCCTGAGAGAACAGAAAATGGTTTGGCTTGGCTTTAAAAAGACAATCACATAAGCATCTGATCAACCTTTGTGGGAAGAGAATTTTACAAAGAGGTGCAACCCTATTTCCCAGATAGGTTCAGCACTTTGGATAGTTCTCTTAAAGCTCAGACCTGGAGTACATTTGCTGGCTCGCTAACATGGAAGCCAACAATAGCCATGGCTAATGGATAAAGTAACCAGACCACCAAATGACTCTCCTAACATCTCTGATTTATATTCCTAACTCTGCCAGACTCTTTCTTCTCATTCTCTGAATCTGTTGTTCATATTAGCCCTTTTAACATCCCATTCAAACATTCTGCCAGTTACTAGTTATTTGAACATTCATACTCTAACCTCCTCCCAACAGATCCTTACCTTATATGTTCTATATATTGCATACATAACCATATTTTACCTTAATTTCTCTAATAAACACAACCTTTTTTCCCCCCTTTATAAAAGTTTATAACATCACAGCAGCCCAAGATCTGGAGGGCCACATGTTCTTCGTTATAGATCTTCTGGTCTATAGCTATAGGCTATTATGTGTACAAGAAAATACATCAAAAATATTGCAGGTATAATGTGTGGATATTGACCCACTTATAAAAACCAGCTTGAACCATAAGCAGCAATAGAATTAAATTATCAGAAGGATAGTAGAACTGGTTCAGAAAGCTCTCCTGTATTATCAAAAAGAACCGTTTAATATGAAAGAATTCTTTTTGGAATCATCCCTCAAAAGAAATGTAGTAATACTATGGTGTTAATATTTCGGCCATCTTTGAATACGTGAGCATAATGCACGACTGCATACATATGGAAGTGACATAGGCTGGAAAAATACTGATTCATCCATCCCATTTAATGCTGATTCATCCAACCCACACTGGTGCATAGAAATACACTCTAAATGGGTAACAATTACTGCAAAATTAAAGCAACAACAAAATGTTCAGAAGTGATAGCCGTCTTCCAAGGGCTGTCGTGTAGATGATGGAGTGAGCTTGTTTTATCCTGCTCCAGAGCGTAGGATGAACCGATAAACTCAAATTACAAGAAAAGAAGTTCCAAATAAACTTTAGGAAGAACGTCTCGATGGTAAGATCTGTTTGAGAATGGCTTAGACTCCCTTGGAGATGGTGGATTGGAGAGGTGGAATGCCTCCTTCTCAGTAGGTTCGTAACAGTAGATTTCTTCACTATCAGGGTTGGACTAGATGGCCCTTGGGACCCTTTCTGACTCCCTAATTCTGTTATTTCATGTGCAGAAGTTGACTTGATTGGCGTTTGAATCTTGCTTTACCACTGTGAATGGAACAGGGTCTCCTATTCCACTGGAGGAAATATGTCAGGTTTAAGGATAAAAGACAAGCTGTATGGCAGTTCCGAGAGAGGAATGGCTGTTGAGTTCTCAGGAAGAAAAACTGGAGAAGGTGCAACTCCCTCCAGCAAATGTACCCTATTTGCTTAATTTTTCTCTAACAGAGAGCCTGGCTCTTACACAGTGAGCCCTTAGTATCTGCTAGGGTTTGGTTGCAGGAGTTACCCCCCGCCCCTCCGATACCAAAATTTGTGGGTGATCAAGTCCCATTATGAACAATGGTATAGTAAAACAGTGTCCCTTATATAAAGATCCACTTAATATGGTCTTGGAAAGAAACCAGCATACGGGCCTTTCACGCTGCGTCATTATAGCGGTATGATTCCACTTTCACTGTCATTGTTCCATCCTATGGAATCTTGGGATTTGCAGTTTAGGGAGGGGTGTTTAGAATTCTCAATCAGAGAGCTCTAGGGCCTCATCAGTCTCCAATAGAATGATGGTGATGGTGGTGATGGGAAGGACTCTAAGCAGCTAGGATGCAGTAAATGGCAGTTAACATGGAGTTGTAGTGGAATGGGGGAGGGCTCCATGTCGCCTTATTTTGGAACGAAAGTTGGGGGACTGAGAAGATAGGAAGGAATTTAACAAGCCCTCCCTTTCCATTTCGTTTTCTGCCTTGGATTTAGATTTCATGGAGGTGACTTGTGCTATTCTGATTACAGGTTCACTCCAAACAGAACCTTCATGGAAAACTTGTGAATGGATTCATTTAAAAAAAAAACCCCGGAACATATATTCTTCAGGGGGGAAATGTGTTTCTCTTAGGAACAACAGAGAGCAATTTTATCTTTCAGGCGCTGTTGCATTGAGCAGTATCGGGAATGTGAAAAAATCCTCAGAAATTGTTTTTTAGTTTAGTTTAGCTTTTTTTTTTTTTTTGGAGGGGATATTCCTGGGCAATGACTCCTCCAAAATATATTGAAGTCCTGCCTCCGTGGCACTCTGCTGGTCACCTGGGCTACAGTGCTGCGTACTTCCACCTTTAAGGTAACAGTGTGATTCAGTTTTTTTAATGGTAGTGGCTCCTGGCTTGTAACTATGGAATGGATTGTCATGGAAACCACGCTTCGTTTTTCTAAATTTACACTGGTGCTTGGCATAAGTGCTCCAGCTACGCTGGTTCCATGAGATGTCAGACTTGGCCACGGTTAACACATGCCTTGATTGCATCTCATTTGGAGGACTGTAACACAACCTGTGTGGGGCTGTCTTTGGAAGTTGTTTTGAAACTTCAACAGGTCTGCAATGCTGTGGTCAGGCAGCTGCCTGGAGTTGGTAAGGAGTACATATAAACTTCCCTGCTGAAACTATTCCATTGGCTACTGGTGCATTTCCCACAACAATACAAAGTACAGGCTATGATCTATACTGCTTAGGTCCAGCTTAACTCTCTCTACCTGAGCCTGCCCAAGCCTTAGGATTTTCAGGGGTCAGATAATCTGCAGGTAACCTGGCCTCAATCTATATAGGTCTTTAAAGGTAATAACCAACAATTTGTATTTTGTCCAGAAACTGTTTGGCAGCTAGTGGGGTGACCTTAACGCTGGTGTGATATGCTCACTTCTTGATGTACTAGTAACGAATCTGGCTGCTCTGTTTCGAACCAGTTGAAGTTTCTGAACTTGGTACAGAGGTAGGCCAATGTACAGCACGTTGCAAAAGACCTTGAGGTTGTCAGTGCATGGACTACCATCTTTAAATCCTCCAGCTCTAGGAAATGGTATATCAACCAAAGCTGGTAGTAAGTACTCCTGGCTGTTGTATCTGATGGACGTCGAATGGAATCTAGTACGTTTAGGGTGTTTAGGCCATACAAGTCACCATACGCTAGAAATGGCTTGAAGGTTTAAACAAGAGTCAGTGTGGTATAGTGGTTTGAGTGCAGGACTATGAAACTGGAAGACCAGGGTTCAAATCTCCACTTGACTGCAGACCCCTCTGGGTGACACTCTCTCATCCTCAGAGGAAAGCAAGGGCGATTCTTGGCAAGAAAATAATTCTTGGCAAGAAAATCCTTTTATAGGTTACCTTGGGATCATCATAAGTTGGAAATGATTCAGAGGTACACAAAAACAACACATTTTTGTATGACAACTTGTTTTACCTCTTTTGTTTTAACTTACACGTTTCCTGAGCAGCAAATGGTGGTGGTGGAGGGGGTTCTATAAAATATCAGGTATGAATTTTGCACAGAATTAAGTCCTGAACTCCTGATAGCATAGATTTCAGATGAAAACTGCATAGAGTCCAAACAATTTTTTACAGCAAAAATAAAATTGTTAAAATTACTCACTGAATCCTCTGAGAAAAAAAATTAGCAGAGAATTGTATCCATATAAGGAAAAGCTCTTGATTATTCTTGTCCACTTTTTGGGAAACTGCTTATGGTACAGATAGAAAATAGCATCTTGAGGTCAACTCTGACTGCCATTGAAAGCCACATCTTGCCCCAAGTTATGATGTCAGCATCCCAGCTAAATATCATTGCTCACCCTGGTCAGGATGGGAAAATGGATTATTTGGTCATTATCATAATGTACCTGCTTCTGCATCAGGGAAGGACTGATGAGCATGGAGAGGTGAAGTACATTTTTCTGCATGTGTCTGAATTCTAAGACTCTGTGATGTGTACATTTTCTGGCAAGCCTCAACTTGCCACTTCCAATCTGTGAAATGGGCCTAATATCCAGGACTGACTCTACTGTTATTTAAAGTAAGCAGCCACCTCGGGTGGCAGATGGTGGGTGGGAGTGATGGGGAAGTGTTGGGAGAACAGTACAATTTTTTTTTATATCCTGTCTTATACCAGAAGCTTGCCAGGTGCTATATCCATTTAAACAATGTGAAACAGTTTAACATCAAAACAGAAGAACAGTGGACAACCTATTAAATAATATAACCACGTAGAACAAACTGAATCAGTTTAAAGAAGGTTCTTTTTTTGATCACATGCTCAGTGGGGAATTCTGTGAAAAGTCCCAAAAGTAGTCTTCCCCCGCCAATCTCTGCCCTTTTCAGGAGGGCCTGTCAAACTCAGACGTGATATCGGCTCAGAATACCCTCCAACATTTCACAGATGAAAATTGGGACGTGTGGCCAACCAACATCAGAGTACAGTCCAGATGGCAAAAGTTATTAAGGAGGAAGAACAGGCAAGCTAGAACAGACTGCAGCCATTTGCTTTTGCCCAAGCCTACAGGGAAGGGCAAGACTCCACTTCCTCCTCTTCTCTTTTCTTCCACCTGCTGAGCTAATTAAACGCAAACTACTTTTGCACTTTGAATCAGTTTGCAACAACTGAAGTTAGCAGGAGCCAAGGGGAGAAAGTGGGAGGAGGAGGGAGAAACTGGAATATTTTAAAAGTAGCTGGAAAAGTGGGATGATGGGGGATTAACTGGGACTCTTCCTGCCAAATCAGGACAGTTGGACTGTATGGCTTAGGTGCCAAGTGAAACCCTAGTTTTTCAAGTTGCCTTTGGGATTTTTTAAAATATGTCCTCTGATTCACATTTTTGTCTGTCTGTTAATAGGTATAAACTTTTTACAACTTTCCTGATTTCCTACTTCCCCCACTGTTCTGAATGTATCATTGTGTGTGTGCTTGTGTGTGCATGCACGCCTGTGCAGAGGCATATCTAGGGTGGGGCAAGTAGGGTTTTCTGCCGGGGGGGGGGCACAAAAAAATAAGCCATACCGGAAGATTTAGCGGCAGTGGAGGAGAAGGAAGCAGCTCTAGATGTGGGGGCAAAACTTACATGGTTCCCCAGGCGCATTTATGTCAGATACGCCTCTGTGTGTGTATGTGTAATAGTTGTATGACAGATGTGTTTAATGGTATGCTGTTAGCTGCCTTGGATGTTCTGCAACGTATGAGGGAATAAATATCACATTAAAATAAATTTAAAAATTGCATTAGTGGAGGGAAAGGGGGAGCCATGAAAAGAGAGTTAGCAATTGTGCAGCTCAATGATGTGGCCATTATTTAAAACAATAGGGCCTTTGGGGGGTCAGAGGCTGTGGTTCCATAGGTGCAGATTGTATTGTCATCTACAACTGGGGAGAGGTAGTGCCTCTATGGGGTTTCTGCCTCAGGACTTCGAAACTGTATTCCTAAAAGTCGTAGGTCCATTGCTTCTCACCTTTTTCATCTTAATTTAATAAGGGAGCAAAGCCTTTTAGAAAAGGCTCTGAGTGCCATCTACTGGACATATTTGAAAGGCTGGCCACAAAAATAAGGGACTGTCGTTTGCTTTTCTTAATGGCTTCGGAATCCAAGATCCCACAGATTGTCTCTGAATGACCCAGAATTCTTCTCTGCCAGTGAAGACTTAGGGTGCTAACAATAGGAAACCAGCCAAGTGTCCTGTTTCCAACAGAGAGCAGTCAAGGACCTCTGGAAGAGGACAAAAAGACAACAGGTATCTCCTGTTGTTTCTGTCTGTGGCTTCAGGCCATTTTGGCAGCCTTCCTTTCCTTAAAGAATTTTTAAAAATAAGGGGAAAAATGAAGACAACATGGCAATGAATGCTGATTGCTAGGGACTAACAAGAAATGATTGCAATTCCTTTATGAGAATTCGGAAGAGTTACTTTTTGGAGTACAGCACCCAGATTCACCTACCAGCAACCTGAGCACAGCATATCGGAGGGGGTTTCTGGGAGTTGTAGATCAAAAAGAAATATTTCTAAGCTGTAGTCCTTGTCCCTTCTGGGAAATGGGATGTTCGATAGAGCAGGAAGATTTTAGGCCTCATTCAAAGGCTGCTCATGCTACAAATTTTTAGGTTCTGAACTAGTTGTCCCTTACTGTATTAACTGCATGATCCCTATTTGGAAGTAAGTCCCCCTGTTTTAATGGGACATAGTCCAAGTTAACTGAGCATAGGATTACATCCTCTTATGTCCGCCAACATTTTTGGTGGGATAAAAGATGAAACACAAATGCCTTAAGTAAATAATACATAAGAAACCTACCACCAAGATAATAAGTGCTATGTATGATGAGCATGAGAGCCAGCATGATTGAGGGAGCCAGCATTTGGGAGAAGATCCTGGAGACCAGGGTTTGATTCCCTGCTTGGCCACGGAAACCCACTGGATGATCTTGGGCACATAACACACTCTCAGCCCCAGAAAACCCCGTGATAAGTTTGCCTTAGGGTTGCCACAAATCAGAAATGACTTGAAAGCACATAACAAGAATGAGGAGTGTGGTCATACCCTCTGACATTCCATAGATGAAAAGTCAGGACCAAGCAATGTCAGAGTAAGGTCAAGATGTTAAAAGTTATTAATGAGGAAGAGCACACAAGCTAGGAGAAGCTGTAGCATTTGCAGGTTTTGGCTTTCATGGTTTTGGTTATTTGTTTCCTCACCCACCCACCCCACCTCAGGCTCTTCTTTTCTGGGGGAACCTTCCCGTCAATTCTGATCACAGATTTGATTATTTGCAACTTTCGCCATCCCCGCCTCTCCTCCCAAAAGTTTCCTTTTCAGGGGGAGCCTTCCCTCTTGACAGCTCCAATCAGACTGTGCAGCCCTTTAAAAACCCACCCCTGGTCCTCCTACTTTTCCACCAGCTGTTGTCTGGACAGCTAAGGACAGCTCACAGCCTAATTTCTCAGCACTACAAACCTTCCTCTGATGCCCCCACACACAACCAAAGAAGTATACACAACCAAAGGGTGACAAGAGAAGTATAGGGTCACCATGCTGACCCACCCTCTTCCCTCTCCTTTCCCTGACCTGGTTTGGACCTGGATGCTCTCCCCACCATTCCTCATCCCCTTTCCCACAGACACACACATCATACCTTTTGATATTTATGTTTTTCCACATTTGCAATGGTCCTGCACCCCAACCCTAGTGAATGTGGAGGGCCAACTGTGTTCTTTGTCTGAGTTTACAAGGAAGGGTAAGAATCCTGCCTCTCCTCACTAAATTGACTGAATGCAAACTCCTTTTGCATTTTGAACTCAGTTTGCAGCCACTGAAGGAAGCTGAGGCTGAAGGAGGAAAGTGGGAAGAGCAAAGAGAAACAGAGGATGAACTGGGGCAGTCTCTGCCAAATCGGGAGAGTTGGAAGGTGTGTTATTGGAAATTAACAGATCTTGCATTTACAAAATGTACAAATATTGAACCATGCCATCATGTAAAGTGGTAAGTGGTGTAGTGGTAAATTCTTAAATATTACTGAAACATCTCCAAAGAGTGTTCAAAAGTACAGGCAGATGTGTGGATCTGTAAGAATTTCAGAGATTGTTTTCATTTCCACTCAGGGTGGATCTTTTGTAAAGTTAATAGGTCTTTGTCACTGAGAACCAAGCCACGGCCCAAATACTTTGAATTATAACAGGGATAGCAGATAACAATACATTACTGCTAGGAAAATCCATTCCCTCACCAGCTGGAAGAATGTGTCCAGTTCAGGGCACCCACAGCTCAGGAAGATTTATTGGGGAGCTGGAATATGTCCAGAGGACAACCACCAAGATGGTAAAAGGTCTGAAAACGAAGCTCTGTGAGGAATGGCTGGGTATACCACTTGGGAAAGGGAAAATTGAAAGGTGTGATGACAGCCATCTTTAAATATCTGCAGAGGTGTCACATCAAAGATGGAGCAAGCTTTATTTTCTGCTCCTCCAGAGACTGGGACACACATTCCACCTAAACATTAAGAAGAACTTCCTGATGGTAAGATCTGTTTAGCAATGGAAGAAGCTACCTCAGAAGGTAGTGGACTCACTTTCATTGTGGTCTGGTTGGGGGGCCATTGCTTATGGGTGCTTTTGTTGTCAATTCCTGCATATCAGGGCGTTGAACTATGTGATCTTTAACAATACTTCAAATTCTATACCATATTTGCCGGCATATAAGACGCACCCCATTTATACATCAGCAAATACTATTTGCTGGTGTATAAGACACACTTGAGTATAAGACACACCCCATTTTCAAACAGTGTTTTTCAGGGAAAAATGTGAGTCTTATACACCAGCAAATAGGGTAATTCTATGATTGTACTGTGGGTATTGTAGCTGAACTCAGAGGAGAGAAAGGCATTAGGATTTGTGTGGCAGATCATGTCTTGCAATGTAGACCCCGTGAACCCTGGTTCCACTACCTTGCTGTTCATCGTATAGCCTCATGAGCCTTCATAGCTCTTTTCCATGTAATGACTTTTAAACATGTTTTACCCCACGTTGGTTTGGGGTTCTGCTAATGGACTAAATGACTGTGTTTCTTCTTCAATTTGTGTTAGATGCAACTGGTAGGTTAGAAATCTGTGGCCCTCCAGATGTTGTGGGACTATGACTAGCCAGTACAGCCAGTGATTCTGGGTGGTACTAGTTGCAGTCCAATGACATTCAGGAGACCACAAGTTACCCACCCTTGTTGTGAAGGGTAAATTACAGTGTTTAACCAAAAGAAATTTGTCAAAGACTGACAGTTACAAAGAAGTAGTAGTTTTGAGAGCTGACACAATCCAAAATAAAGATACAGTCCACCCTCCACATTTGCTAGGGTTAGGGGCAAAGGACCCCCATGAAAGTGGAAAACCTGTGAATAACTCTAGGCCCTCCCAAATCTGAAGGTATGATCACCATATTTAACCAACTGTGGATTCCTTTGAGGCATCAGGGTTCCTTCACAAGGCAGAAGTGGGTGGCTGGTGGGGCAGACTGTTCCTCTACTGCTGCCCCACACCATTTTTAGTAGGGACTTACTAGCCTTGTTCTCAGTTTCTCAGTCTCGTGAGGCTTGCAGTCCCTATTAAAAATGGCATAGGGAGGCAGCAGAGACGACAGCAAATAATCCCTGAATAATCAAATCCGCGAAAGTGAAACCCACAAATGTGGAGGGCTGACTGCATTTCTACATACGCAGCATAGTGTGTGTGCGTGTGTGTGTGTGTCCGTTTTAAACACACATAGGAGGATTGGTCACATATTTGTCTGTTGTTAACTAAAGGTATGAAGGTGATAGCCAGGCAATAATGATGATGATGATGTTTTAATATTTTCTTAAGGCATTTCTCATTCTGTTTAAAAAATTCTTCACTGAATAAATTGAGCTTTTTTAATTAAAAAAAACACACACCTTACAACCATCCTGTAAGGTAGACTGAAAGAAGCCCTGTATCACACATGGAGACCTGAGGCTGGGGGGAATAATAATTTGCACAGGGCCCCTCATGAGTTCTTGGTAGCTCTTGACACAGCTCAGTCTTCTGGCTGCTAAGCTATGCCGGCTCTCAGTGAGTGCCCCTTGCCATATCAGTGCCTTTCTTACAATAGAGTGGCGCATGGGTCTAAACAAATAACCCGGCGTTGCTTTGAAGCAATCGGTAACTGGCGAATGAACAGCTCAATCTGCCATTCTCCTTGGACTCACAAAAACAAGCCAAGGCATCTTGCTTTTCTAAGTAACTTCTTGTGTGCACAGCTGTCCCTTTCAGACCCCTAACTCATCCTTGAACAATTGGTCCCTGGAGATATCCATTCCGCTCCCCCCCCAACTGCCACAGCCTCGCTCCCCTCCCCGTGTCTAGTGAGGATAACGTGAATGTTACTTGCAACAGCGTGGAGTTGTCATCTCCTCCTCCGGCAAATTTGGCTTTGGTTTCTTTTAAGCAGAGATTCAGTGTTTAGACCAGGGGGAGGCTGGTGATGCTTGGGAGTTCTGCTGGATCCATCTCCTTCTCGTCAACTGGGAGTATGGTGGTGCTGAGAAAGAGGAGGGGAGAGAGAGCGAGAGAGCACATCCTTCTGGAACACCTCTTGGTAAAGGGCTGAAGGCTGTTGAGGCGACTTTTTCCTCCTTTCCACAATGACTATGTATTGCAGCAAACCACTGGCTTTTGACCAAATCGGGAGCTGCAGTCTTTTTCTTCCGATAGCATAATTTCTCAGCCCACTTGAGCTAGCATGACAATCTTATGTGATTATTACGAGTAGGCGTTGGCGCCCTTTTACATGCTAATGCTCTTGCACCTGCCGTGCAACCTTCATTTCCATTTTTCCCCCCCGTGGAGTGGCAGGGGGAGAGGAGTTTTTTTTTAATTAATCCCCACCCCGCCCCTGGGATAGGGGGAAATCCTGACACTTCATGATCGATGCTGCAGCATTGATTCATCGACAAGGAAGGGGATGGTTGACTTGGGGGCACAGGTGTCGACAAAGCTGAGATGCTGCTTCTGACCGCCGAGAGAGGGAGAGGTGGGGGAGAGAGAGAAGATTTAGCTAGCTCTTGGGCTGAATATGTTGTTTCTCCATGTGCTGTGTTAGCTGCTTGTTTTTGATCTGCCGGTTGGCTGCTCTTGCTGCAGCCCTCAAGGAATGTGCCGTATTGTTCACTCTTCTGACCGCGTTACACCAATGATTTGCCACTGCAAAGTTGCCTGCACCAACAACACTTTGTCGTTGATGTTTGGATGCAAGGTAGGAGAAAGAGGGACAAGATTTCTGTATCTTCTTAGCATCTCTCTTTCTGAGATGGGCTGTTCAGTTTTTTTTTAAATAGCAATTATAGCTGGGGGGGTTGGGTTCATGCTGAGGACAGTGCCTGCTATGTGTCTGTATTAAGGAAAGCTTTTTGGGAGCTGCATGAGTACAACAAGGTTTAGAACTAAACCGGTCTGCAAGCTGTCCTCCTTCTTGTCCGGAAAAGCCTAAATGGAGATCTAAAGGATTTGGTATCATTTTCTTTTGAAAGTGGCTGCATGCCTGATTAAGGAACTGAAGACTGCTTAATCAGTACGCAGCTATTTCTGTGCTCAGAGTTTGACATCGCTTGCTGCCTGTTTTTCTTAAAACCCCCTGAAGTAGCAGGAGTGGACCAGCTTGTCTCTTCCCATAAATCGCTTTTGCTTTTAATTAGACAAGAGATGTCAGATAGTGCAGAGTTGGGTTTTTCCCCCTGGTGTTTTTTTTTGTTTTGTTTTTAACTATACAGTCCAATGAGTAGAGAGAGTTCACAGAATCACTAAAAGGTTTGCAAAAGATGGTGGAGAAGAAGTCTCTTTGAGTGGCAGTTCTTTAAAAATTTGAGGATAGGAGTTCAGTTGAGAGGTGGCGCCTTCTCCCAGGTAAGGGTCAGCCTTGGGCCTTGGAAACCTTTTTGTCCCTCCAGAATGGCTACAAGGAAAACTTCCAGAGAAATACTGAAATTATTTTTGGACTGCCTTCAAGGGTGGACACCTCTGAAAACGGCATAGAAGACGAAAATAACACAATAAAATAAAAACAAACACTAAGGAGTTGCAAATAATGATCTCTTCAGATTTTAGCTGATGCAGGTTACGTTTAGTAAGGAAAATGTTGCTTTTTGTTCCATAGCATTTACCAGTAATGGAGAATCCATTTATTGATAATGTAATAGAATTCACTCCCTGAAGTTGGGGATATTTGTTCACTTGTCTCACTTAAAAAGTACTGTCCCACTAAAAAGTACTGTAATTCAACAGGGGTGGGGTGGTAATGTGGCCATTCAGAGCAGGCAAGTGTTGCGTTCTTTACAGATACAACAGCATCCTTGGTTCTGATCAATAAAGATTAGTTGACTCTTAACGCTAAGCAGCCCTCCTTTCCAATATTATAATCAGTGTTGTTGGTGACAGCAGCAGGTATGTTAACATTTGAAGCAGGAAATTGAAGAAATCTTTGTTGTAGATGTCTTGTTTATTCCAGATTATAGGTTAGAACAGACCCATTAAGATCAATGGGGTAAATTATACATGATGACTGACTTAAGTCCCAGTCATTTCAATAGATCTACTCTAAGCAAGACCAAGTCTGGATCCCACACGATGGCTGGCATCCAGTTGCTTAATCCCAGTTAGAGTTGACCCATTCAATCAATTGTTGAATGGTGAGACAATACATAGATAAATCCAACTGATTCAGTGGCTCTCCTCTAGTTAGGACTAAAAGAGAATTTAGTCCTATGACTTTAAGGGTCTCCAGAAATACAGTGCTTTTTTTTAAAAAAAAAAAATGAATGAAGTGGTGGTGGAAGCTCATTGTCAGCGGTTAATGAACACTTCTAAATTAGTGATACTTTCTCAATATTCACAGCAATATGCTAGTAGCCCTTATAACAGTCCAGTAGGGTAGGCCAGTAGTGTTAGCTTTTCCTTACCAGTCAGAGAACAGGTATAGGTTTCCTAAAGCTATCTAGAGAGCATGTGACTGAGGTGAGGTTGAGTTATTCATACATCTAAAAGCAGTAAGCCGTTAAATATAACAGAACTTTTAAAATAAACCTATTCAGTTTCCAAACAGCAGAGGCAACAAGTGTTGAAACAATACTCAGAACAACTTGACATTGTCCAGCAAACTTGCAGGAAAGAAGCGTTAATCCCACTCTCAGTTGTCTGCTTGCCAGAGATCATAAGGCAAGAATATGAGCGGGGGGGAGATATTTTTAGGATTACATCTCCCAAAATCCTTAACCAGCATGACCATTGGGCATAGCAGCTGGGGGATTCTGGGTATTGTAGTTCAAAAAGAGTCCTCCCCCCAAGACTGGTCTCAGGTCACCCTCTTCCCTCCTTCCAGCAAATGGGGCAGAGAATGAGCACAGTTCAAGCTGATGGTGAAGGAAGGCAGGAATAAGGAATACATAGCTCTCTAGAAAGAAGTTGTTGAACTGCAGCTCGCATGAGCCCTGCCAAGCATATTCATTGGTGAACAATAAGGAGAGTTGCAGTCCTACGACACCTAAAGGGACTCAGCTTCCAGATCCTTGGTATACAGGGAAGGGAATCAGCCTCATTTCACTTAGCAGCTTCAAGGGAGGAAAGGGGAATATCAAGAGTAGCTTTGTGCTCTTAGTGTGACATAACAGACCTCTTGCTACTGTGGTATATTATTGGAGCTTGAAAAGTTACTATTTGGGCCTGTAACTATCAGAAACATCAAATCAGCATGCTGAAAGACCAGGTTGACTGGGAAATTCAGAGAATAACACCCCCAAAATGTAACTTTTCCTAGTCTTGCATTATATTCCTGTGCAAGAATCATGCACCTCCCTCAGCAAATCCAGCCATATGTTTTCCAACTGAGAACCCAGAGTGTCTGTTCTTTTGGATGCAGACAGACCTCAGGTTGTTCCCTGAATGAGATTTGACTGTCCTTACAAGCCTGCCTGAACTTTGATATCCTCAGCGGAAGCCCTGTTGCAAGTTCCATCATCCCACAAGGCTGGCTTGGAGACTACATACAATCATAGAACCATAGAGTTGGAAGAGACCACAAGGACCATTGAGCTCAACCCTCTGCCATGCAGGAATATACACTCAAAGCACTCCCAACAGATGGTTATCCAGCCTTTATTAAAAACCTCCAAAGAAGGAGACTCCATCACACTCCAAGGCTGTATATTCCAATGTCAAACAGCTCTTACTGTCAGGAAATTCTTCCTAATGTTTAGATGGAATATCTTTTCCTGTAGTTTGAATCCATTGCTCCATGTCCTTGTCTCTGAAACTGCAGAAAGCAAGTTTGCTCCGTCTTCTATATGAGATCCTTTCAAATATAAATAGCTACCCTTGGGTTCTGAATCTCAAACTATAGCCTTTGTGAGACAATCTGAATTTAATTATTGGCTTGATCTATTCTTTATTCTTTATATGTGCAGTAAGTTTAAGAACTAACATTGAAATCAAGAAGTACATCCATATGATTCTGTATAATTGGTACAGTTTTTCACTGCCCCACCTATGGAACTCCCTGTCAATGAAAGCCGTTCCTTCTGAGCTCCCAGCAGACAGCTAAAACTACATCTGGAGGGCCGCATAATTCCTTCCCCATCCTTAAAACCAGGAGTGCCTGCTCTGGCTGTTTAAATTGTCTTTGGACAAACTATGTGTGGACTCTCCATTTTGGAGGTTTTAAGAAGAGGTTGGAGGACGTCTTTCAGGAGTGCTTTAGTTCCTGCATGGCAGCGGGTTGGACTAGATGGCCCTTGTCAACTTAAGATTTTATGATTTTAAAACTATTTTAAGAGTCATTTTTACCAATTTTTAAATATGTATGTATTTACAGTTTTAACATTTAAAATCCATTCTGCTTTGTCTTGGGCACCCTGCTGGGTTGAGAGGCAAAAGAGATACACTTTTAATAAATAAATATTTACTACTGCTTAAATTTTAATCCTGTCTAGTCTCTAGTAGTTTAGAGTAGCATGTAAAGGGCTGTCACAACAACCCTGTAAAGTAGGGACCTTTTCACACTGCTTGATTGTCAGAAATGCTATAATTAGCTGATACGGTTCCATCCTATAGATTCTAGGGATTTATTTTACAGTTTAGAGAGAAGCATTTAGAATTCCAACCAGAGAAGTCTAGTGCCTCACCAAACTACAAACACCAGGGTTCTGTAGGATCTTACCACAACAGTTGGAAGTCGGATCAAAGTGCTATAATCTGTGTAGGTATGGAAAAAATATTCCAAAATATTCATCCCCCATCCCAAACATTCAGAAAACTGTCACCTTTGTAGAAAATGCAGAAATTGCTGACTTATTCTGTGCAAAATTTGCATATGGGTGATGTGAATAGAAAATGGCATTTTCTATATGTGAAATAGCATTTTCTGTACAGAAAATAATATGCAGGAATATTTCCTGTGCAGAAAATGCTGCTTTTTGTGCAAAATAACCACATGTGAATTTTGTGCAGAATAGTTCTTGAACTGCGAAGAGGCTTTGAAAACCGCATCGTTTACAAAGTCCATTTCCACACTAGACTGTCATAGTGCTGTTATTCCAGTTTCAACATCCTATGGAATCCTGGGGTTTGCAATTTAGAGAGGGATCTTTGACACCTCTCCCTAAACTGCAAACCCCAGGATGCCATAAGATGTTGAAAGTGGAATAATAGCACTATAACAGTCTCATTTGGAAATGGCCAAAGACTTTCTGGCAGCAATTATTTGTTGCTTCTGCCAAGAAGAAGCATAGTGAAGAAGTATTAAACTTGTGTAATGAGGAGAGCCCTGGGTTAGGCTGAGAGACTGTGTCTGATCCAAGTAAGCGCCATGGGGATTTGAACTCAGATCTTTGTAGCACAGTGCTCAAAACAGCTCCACTATACTGTCTCTCCAGCTTCATATGTGATCGTAATTAACTCATGTAATTTTCAACACAGTTTGTGCTGTTTTATTTTGATAACCGCAGCCCCTCTCCCACTGTCTAGCAGAAAGGCTTCGTTATTTCACATTGGCTTTGCAAGTGTTCTGAAGAGTTTAAAGGTTGCTTTGAGCAATTCCCTCTTTAATTTCTATGTCAGAGCATTGCTAATGACACAGAACATTTGATCAATCTTGTTTCGTAAGAGCAATTAATACGTTAGGTTATGAAACCTATACATCTGCTCCTGGATATTAAGATAAACAAATTGTTAGTCATGGGAAATTAAATGTGAGGCACCAGTCATGGGAAGATAGGCCAGTTTCCTGGGGACAATGATATAATTTGTATTCTCTGCCTGGAAGCATGACTCTTCCTTCCTCCCTTTATTTTTAAAGGAAACTCCTTTGATGCATTTCAACTCTCCCCCTAAGACTAATAAGTGAACAATAGAAATCAGAACATTTGAAAAATTGTTCTATGTTTCTGTTTCTGAACTGACTGGATTTGCAGAATGGTATGCGTTGAAAAAATTAACTCTGTTGAGTTGGGGATCCCTTGGAGAGTGTTGCTACTCACCTGGTCCAAAGCTTGTAGAAGTTACTTTTTTTGACTGAAACCCCCAGAATCCTGCAGCTGGCATGGCTACTGGGCAGGTTGTCTGGGAGAGATTCAAAACTGTAGTCCACAAAAGAAAGTTTTTCACACTCCGATAAAATAACATACTAGTGGCAAGAGACCTGCTTATGTCTAAACCAAGATCCTCACATTTTTAAAGTTAGCGTAGTGGCTCACTGGATTACCTTGGGCACATCATAGAGTTGGAAGAGATCCCATGGGCCATTGAATTCAACTACTTGCCATGCAGGAATACACCATCAAAGCACTCCCGACAGATGACCATCCAGCCTGTTTAAAAACTTCCAAAGAGTGAGACTTCACCATAAGGCAGCACGTTCCACTGTTGAACTGCTCTTACTGTCAGGAAGCTCTTCCTAATGTTTAGGTAGAATCTTATTTCCTGACGTTTGAAGCCATTATTCCATGACCTAGTCTGTGCAGCAGAGACTAGGAGACATTCTCAGCCCCAGAAAACCCCATGATAGGTTTGTCTTATGGTCATCATAAGTTAGAAATGACTTTAAGGCACACAAAAACAACAACAGTGGTTCAAAGTACAATCACTGGTGTTGATATTTCTGGGAGTTGCAGTCCAAACAAGCAGTGTTTCTGTTCTCCAGTCTGGTTCTTTTTTCTCCACTTGCTTAGTCTTCAAAAGTCAGGCAGGTAAATCATTCTAAGCTAGTCTTTTCTAGAGGTGGGAAGAATATTTAAAAATGTTTGAGAAACGTTTTTTCTCAAGTGTTGAGAACATCTGAAGAGAACATTCTCTGAATGATGGGAATCTTCACAATTTGGGCTTATTGTACGCAAAATTTGCATATGGTTTTATGCAGAAAACACCATTTTTTTCTGCACAGGAAATAATCCGTTGTGCAGAAATAGTATTATCTGCAAAGAAAATGGTGTTTCTTGTGCTGATAATGCTGTTTTCTGCATGAAACTACTGTGTTTGAATTTTGCGCAGATTTCTCTCAAACTGTGAATAGTCTTCAAAAGCGGCACAGGTTTCAAAGACTGTCTCACAGCAAGAAAAAAAACCCTAAAAAGATACTCATTGCTTCCTGTGAGAAGAAAATTAGTGAAGAATTATATACCCCATGTTTTCTTCTTTTCTACCTGGATTCTTGTCCTGTCATCATGTTGGTACCCAGCTGCAAAAGTAAGGCACCCATGGTAAAGAAGGGATATCAATCACGGCTTATCTCTTTGTTCTATGAGAGCCTGAAAAAAAGGGATTTTTTTCTCTATACCTACAAAGAGATCTTGCTCAGATTCTTAGTGGTGTTGTAGATCTTGTGCAGATTCATTTTTGTGTGCAGTTGTACTTTTTTGGTCATTGTGCAATATATGTGTTCAGTTCAAGGTTGCATAATTGGAGTTTTACAAATATAACCATGTACCCTACTGTTTGCAGCAGTTAGAGTAGAGTCATTGAATGAACTGGATTTAACTATGTGTTGACTCACCATTCAACAGTTGATTGAATAGGTCTACTCTAGTTGGGATTAACCAATAGGATTTTGACCACAATGGAATGGATGTTGTATTCATCTGTGTCTTCAATGTATCACTTCATTTACTGGGATTGCAGTGATAATCCATGTGTATTTGCCCTGGGACAGTAAGGAGGCCCATTGACAGTTATAGAATCGGTTTCACAGTGTCAGTGTTCAGGTGAAGAAGGTGTGCTGCAATATAGATTTATATTATGCAAACATGATGTAGGATCTGTGCTATTATTTACAAGCCTTGAGAACATTTTCACATTTGCAAGAATTGCTTCCCCACAAATTGCATGAAAATGCACAAATTGTACTCATCAACAGTGACCGTTGCACTGTAAAAATTAGAAGCTCTGACTGGAAGTTTTGGTCTCTTGTTACTTTTTGTTTGAAGGACACTTTCCAGAATGCCTCAACCAGTTGTGGAATTGTTGGTGTGGGTAGGTATCACTTACATTTGAGGAGCACTGTTACGGAGCAGTCTATATATACAAACTGATTTACGAAATGATTTATACTCATCCCTTGTCATTCATATCAGGAAATGACATGACTCACTGGAAAAGTGAGGGATGCTGGAGAAGCTGAAAAAAGTAGGAAAAGAGGAAGACTTGAGTTATAGGTGGATTGGCTCAATCAAGGAAGCCATGACCCTGAGTTTGTAAGACCCGAGCAGGACAGTTAATAGCAGGGTCTCTTGGACATCTGTAGAGTCACATAACCTGAAGCCAACTTGATGGCCCTTAACAGCCACAGCCGTTCATTTCATCAGCTTCGATACTCATCCTTGCTTCTTGCTTCCTTACACCTGCATCATTTCCCTCTCATACACTCCCCACAAGTAATTTATCTCTTACATCTGTAAGCACAAAAAATTCAATCTCTGGCTTGTCATTTTGATATCTTTATGTATGTTTTACATTTTTATCACGCCCTTCCTCCAAGGAGCTCAGGGTGACAGATTTCTCTTTCCTTTCTCATTTTTATTTTTTATTGGATCATTAAAGTACTATTACAAAGAAAGAGGGGGAAAAAAGGCAAAGAAAAAGAAAAGAAGGAAGAGGCTAATACATAGTATATGAACATGGGATAGGCATGTACATTAATGTAAGCTGCCCATATTTTCAAGAATTCATTTTCCCGAAGATGGTGTCTATAAAATACAGGTTGATATCTAGCTAAGATCTTCTGAACATTGAACAATAATGGTGAACATTTATCTTTCCAACCTTGGACTATAAGTCTTTTTCCAGCAGTAAAAAACATACAGAATTCATCGCCTCCTTATTTTTATCCTCACAATAAATTCATAGGGGACAAGTCAGGATGAGGGATGGACTTTAGGCCTAGCCAGCGTAGGGAGTTCTAGCTGAAGGGCTGCATTTACTTGAACTGTAACCACTGCAGCAAAGTAAAGAATAATTTCAAGTTTTCTTATCTTCTGTAACACAAGTGGGGAACCTTCAGACCGCTAGAAATAGCTGAATTGGTACTCCCAGAATTCCTCAGCCTTGGCTGTTCAGACTAGGACTTTTGGGAACTACGTCCAACAGCACCTGGAGATCTGCATAATTCCCCCCACTGTTCTACAAGAAGCAGTCTCTTGACATGCCAAGACAACCTTCCAAAATTGTCATCCACTGTGCGACTTCTTGCTTCTGTACAAGAGCAAAAAGATGAATGGGATTTTTTTTTCTGTCAGCAGTAGCATTAGCTATGAATTTGTTGCATGCAAAAAAAGTTGTGTATAGCACCAAATGCTATGTTTTTGCATTAAAAATATTTGTGAAATTTTTGCAAAAGAGTGCTGAAACAGGAAAAATCTAAAACCCATGTATGAATAAATGATCATTTTAGAGTCTACTGCTTTTTCTAGAGGATATTTGCATACTCTGTTCAGAAAATATAGACTACCGTACTTGTGAAACCATACAACTGTAGCTGAAGATGTCTAGGGCTTGTGCATGGAATTAAGCCCATAATACCCATTACTCAAACATTCCTTGAGATACCTTGGCAGTTACAATTTTCCATGTTGAATTTGAAAATGTCCTGAAATAAAACTTGCAAGGCGGATGTGGTCAAATAGGTTTTAGCCCTAGTTTTTTTCATGGCCTGTTCTTTTAAGAAGTAAATCCTTCCTTTCTGATACATTCACAAATAACCTATGGATAGAGAGGTGGGATTCCTAGATAACATTTGGAATTCTATAAGAAGGGAATTAATGGCCTGGTATATAGTTTCTCCTTAGAAATGGATGATTCCGAAAGAAAAAGGTAAATTCTGGTCCTTACTGCTTTCTAGAAGTTCTTCTTCCAAGAAATAGTAATTTTAACTGTCAGGAAATTGCTTCTCTAAAATCTTACCCTATTATGCCATGTCCCTGGCCACGGAGGTTGGAAATTCATCTTCCACATCTATTCTAGTCTCCTGAAGCTTAAGAAACCTGCTCACTTTTACACATGAGTGGTCTTGCTTCACTCTGCTGAGGCCTTAGGGCTTGTCCGTAAGAATTTCAGCCATGTTGATGTAAATGTCTTATGCAGGCAATGCTTGAGGTTGCCACTCCGATATCCTTCATTCCTATCTGTCCTTAAAATGCCAACTGTATGTGTTATTACCCTTCCCCCATTTGGTGATCTTGCTAGTTAAACATTGTGCGTAATAAAATATTAACAGTTAGACCATGTTGGAGCCATGATATAGTACTGTTTATATCAGAAGCAAAGTGCAACTCTTTAGACATTGGACTGCATCTCTCATAAGACCCAGCTAGCATAACCAGGAATGAGGAATGCTGGGACTTGTAGTCTGCAGGACCAGACTTTGTCTACCTCAATTTATATATTTAAGTTTTCGGTTGGGGTATGTTAAGTTGTTCTGGTTGGGGTTAAATAGTTCTAGCTGGCATATCTTAAGTTCTTTTCATTTTCTGGAAGAGTTGGATTGTACACATGGCTGGCATTTTGTTGATGGAATAATCCAGCATAAGTCAATCGGATCCCTGCATTTCTCTCACTCTGTCTCTCTCATTCTCTCTCTCTGTCAATCCAGAGGTTGGTATTTCTTTCCTCCCTCCACGATGAACAAAGTCCCCACCCCACCCCAGAACTGATGTAGGACCCGTAGCGAGATACAAAATGTTTACATCCTCCATTGTGACCTGTAGAGGACCACAGTGGATGATTTAATGGTTTCATGTCTGGGTACAGGGACATAGCCTGATGTTATTCCAATTTTTTCTGCTCTCTACAAGGCATGGGATGGCAGGGCAGGGGTGTTCAGTGGCTTTTCAGTACATTTGGAGTGGTGAATGGCCAGCTGTACTGTAGTTCTGCCTGTGAAACTACTATACAATGTTGGACTATACAGGATTTCAGCCACTGTCTCTCTCCCAAATCTGGAAAAGGAACATTTCAGACAATTCTCAGAATCCACCAGCCAACCTAACTAAGATTCTCAGATTTGCCGTGAAGTCAGGCATTGCATTTTATATACTATTTGTGATGCAGTTCTTTTGTCACATAGTCTGGTCTTCGAAAGCAGAGTCAGGCTGTTTGCATTCTCTTACTGCTCAGCCTATAAGTTTTAGCTTTCCACAGAGGAGATGGTAGCACATCAAATGGGAGAATGTGTGTGGAGATTTTTGTGGTACCTTGTGACTATGAACTGTCCATTTGAGGGGGGTGGATGGATGTGGAAATGTTTTGACCTGCAGACAACATAAAGTGCTTGTAAATCTGAAGTATGGCAAAAATTGAAGGAACAAAAATGTTGCTGTCACAAAGTAAACCTAGGCCACCAGTCTAAGAAAATGATATTATAACTGGCATTAAAGGGGCTATGCAAAAATGACTTCCTCCATTTGCCAAGTGTTGAAATTACCAGGGCAAGAGGAATATTGAATTTGCATCTGGAGATGATCACAGCACCCTTTTCCTCTTCAAAATATATTTTTTCAGCATCTCATCACTCCCCGTCCCTTCCAGTGATTGTGGCATTTATTTTAGCAGCTTTACACTGGTGAAATTTCCTAGACCAGAACTAGGCAGATTTTGTTGAAGTACAGTTGCCATCATGCCTCATCTCATGCCTGGAAGTGACTTCACTTCCTGCTTCAGGAAAGAAACTTAAACACCTAAAATGGTAAAACTGTCCTAGATTTTTTTGGGGGGTGGGGGATTAGGATTTGAGTAGTTTTTAAAAAAACTAGTCAGTGTGTGCCCCTTCAAAATCTGATGAGGGGCATTTGTGGCACCCCAGACCTCAGGTAGTGGCCTGCCCATGTTCTAGAGACATTGACTTGGCAAGCTGCTAAATGTACTTTCAATTGCCTATATTTGAAACATGTAATACCTGTACAGCTGAAGAGGAGAGGTCCCAAGAAACATGACAATGCCTGTATCAGAAAAACTGGAGATTAAATTTAGGTTGGGTACCAGGTAAAAACAATCAGTTATGGCCCTATTCATGGGATTCCCTAATCTGATTTTTGTTTGCAATTGTAAAATATATCTTTATGTTCAGAGCCAATACAGTATAATGGTTTGGTTGCTGGACTGGATACTGGGAGACCAGGTTTAAAGCCCACTCAGCCATGGAAACCCATTGAGTCACCTTGGGCAAGTCACACTCTCATGGCCTCAGAGGAAGGCACAGACAAACCTCTTCTGAATGAATCTTGCCTAGAAAACCCTGCGATAGGTTCACTTTACAGTTTCCGTAAGCTGGAAATGACTCAAAGGCACACAACAACAACAAGAACAACAAATGTTTTAATGTGTTTTGTAATGGCTTTTAGTCAAATACGGTAGAAGGCACTGATCAGTCAAAGCCAGAATGTGAGTATTACCTAGTGGTTAGAGGAAGATGGGACCTTCAAAGTGCTCTCCCTCTTGTTTGTGCTGAACCCACTGGTATTAGATCCTGTTGCAAGCACCTATTTGTGGCATTTTTCATTGTAAATAGCGTTGGCTGGAGCTGAGTCAGAGTAAGCTAAAAAAGCTTCTGCTTGTAGACTTGTGAATATATATATGTATGCATGTATGTTGTGTCAAAGTATCTCCACACTGCTATATGGCAATTATGCGATTTAAATAACTTATGACTAAGAACCTTTTCAAAATGGGTGTTCGTGCACTGCTCTTCTCCTGAGATTGTTCAGCTGTGAAGGATGGAGCTGGCTGTTCAGCAACATTGACTTCGGGCTTGATACAGAGTTTTAGTGTTAGCAGGGATGAGTGGAGCACATCATTTTTAACAGCAAGTCAAATGTTGTGGTGATTGTACAGAATATCACTTGGAGCATTTTGCTGGATTTGCTTAGGAGGATTTGGGGCCGTTCCACATTGCACAATTATAGCACTATGGTTCCTCTTTAATGGCCTTGGCAGTTAATTATAGCAGTATGATCCTGCTTTAAATGTTATGGCCACATCCTGGAAATCCTGGAGGTTGTAGTTCAAGGACTGGCATTTAAATGTCCTCCTAAGGACTTAAGGACTGGCACTGGAGCTTTCAGGCTGAGAACTCTAATGTCCTTCCCTAAACTGCAAACCTCAGGATTCCATAGGATGTTACCGTAACAGTTAAAGCAGAATCATAGTGCTATAATTGTGTATCATAAAAGGGCCTTGAAGATCATGGAATGCTGGAGTGGGAATTGGTGTGCCCATGGGTTGCATGAGGCCAGCGAGGGACTGAGTGTGGCCATTGACCCCCCTTCCACAAGATAGGAGTCCTTCTGATTCCACATGGAAAGACTGTGACTGGATATCAGTTTGTTTGTTTGCTTGCTCGCTTCATTTGTATGGTACCTTTGTCCCAGACTGGGACCCAAGGCAGCTCCCAGAGAGAGTCAATTGAAAAACCTTCACAGTGAAAATTAAAAACAATTCAAATCACCACAAAAAGCAGCATAAAATCATTTTTAAAAATACAAAAGTTTTAGAAGATAAATAAAACATACCAATAAGAAGTGCCCCTGCTTACACATTAAAAGCCTACTTAAACAAAAGATCTTTGCCTGCTGGAGAAAGCAAAGCAGGGAGGAGGCCAGGCTAACCTCCTGTGAAAGGGAGTTCCAATGGGTGGGAGCAGCCACTAGAAGACTCTTTCTTGTGTCCTCACCAAGCAAGTCTATGATGATGGTGAGGACTGAGACAAAGCCTTCCCCTGCAAATCTTAGAAGTCTGGCAGGTTTGTATGGGGAGATATGGTCTTTCGGATAGTCTGGACCTAGGCCATATAGGGCTTTGTGCAGTAGTGTACCTTGGAGTGCACGCAGTGGGAGCGGGGATGGAGATGGGCGGAGGGGCAGGCAGGAGCGTGGCTGCATCATCCGGGGGTGTGGTTAGGTCACACAGGGCGTGGCTGTCAGGGGGCGGGGCTATGGTGTGTGGAGGGGCAGGTAAGGAATGGAGGCTCCCCCAAAAAATTGCTGTTGGAGGCATACCGCCCTCATTGCCCCCCCCCATCCCTATGCCAGTGGCTTTGTGAGCATCACTTTGTATTGTGCCTAGAAATGCACGGGTAGCCAGTGAAGCGGTTTTAACAAGGGAGTTACATGCTGTTATATACCCCAGTCAGCATTCTGGCTACAGCATTTTGAACCTGCTGAATTTTCCAAACAGTTCCCAAAGACAACCCCACATAGAGTGTGTTACAGTACAATACAACGTTACAGTTGACTCACACTTCAAGACTTGGAGGAGATAACACTTAGTATTCCAGGTGTTGTGGATTTCCAGAATCCTAAACCATTGGCTGGGTTAGCTGAAGCTTCTAGGAGTTGGAGCTTGAAATCTTGGGAGGACCAAAGATTAAGAAGCACAGGGCTACCTACATGACACCAGACAGGCTAGTTTAGAGCACTTCAGAGGGGATGATGATGACAACGCTAAACTATTTGCTGCCTCAGGCAGCCGCCATACTCTGCGTAATGGTAGGGCTGGCCCAGATCCCAACAGTCAGTTGGTTCATCATGCTGACTAGTCTTTCCAGCTTTACTGTGAAGACTAAAGCTGTCCGAAAATATAGCACAAATCATTATATTCTACTGCCTGCCAACTCTTTTCTTCATCTACAAGGGTCAAGCCCCAGGCTAATGATCACCATTAATTACACTGAATCAGAGAGCCAACTCTGACTTTGTGAGTTGCAGTTCCATTGGCATCCCAACCTGACAGCTCTTCGCTCTTGCTACGCTTCCCATTCAGAGCTGGCAAACACTTTCTTACCAGCTTAATCAGACAATTGTGCTGGAATTTGACTTAGATGGATCGTTGCTAATTAAAGTCAATTCACAGTAGAAATCTGTGGAGTTCCTTGTGAGGATATGTGGCTTATGAACATGAGCCCATAAAGGATAATATCTACATAACTATGCTTCTAGATAAAAACTTGGCTGACATAGGAGCTTTAGAAAGCCAGATCACAATTCTGCTTTTCTGCCAGTGTCTGCCAACTCTGTCAGATACCTACAGGCATCTGATTGAATGTAGTCTGAACTGAAACTTTTAGACTTCCGTTAGCATTAAAAGGATAAACAGGCTCAAACAGATCCAAGAACTCTGAACGTTAGCAGAAGTGAAGTGTCACTGACATGGATTGGACTGTGTAAAGCAGAACAGGAATGAAAAGAGAACAGGAAATGAATAATATCCAAAAAAATAAAAATAAAGTGATAAAACACTGAGAAAGATAAAGGCAAAAACACAGTTTTTAGTGAATGCACGTATATGCATGTTCTGTTGGGGGATGATAGGAGTTTCAACCCCACAGAAATGCATCGGAAAAGCCAGAGGACAGCGAGCCAACAGCAACAGCCTTGTTCCAGTAAGGATACTCACACACAGAGGAGTTTCTTCCAAACAGGAGGCACTTTATCTTGCAGCAAGGTTTCGTTATGTACAAAACATGGAACAGATGGACAAAGGCTTGCGCCAGACACCGGTTTGGTCAACAGACAAATACATACTGGGGATTGCTTTCTTATATACATATTTACAACCAATCAGGTAGAGGTTTGCACACCTCCCTCTACCATCTGCACACGACCTCAGTTTCTTATGCAATCTTGCAATTACCCACAGCTGGAGCATGATGCAACATCTTTACAGTGGGCTGATCATTTTCCCAGGGTTCCCTGCCTGGAATCCCTGACATGTTCATACACACCAGCACTATATTTTGTCCTGAGAACCAATTTTCCTGTGAATATGTCACACACAGCCCTGGTTCTTATGCTTTGCTGATTCTGGAGGTAATACAGTCAGCCCTCCACATTCCTGGGGGTTAGGGGCACAGGATCTCTACCAAAGTGAAAAAAAATCTATCGCCCCCGCAATCATATTTAACACCCATAAAAGAATACAGTATGAACTATGGATTCAACCCACTGTGGATTCAGCTGTACAGTGCACAGTACATTTGAATCTGCAGCAAGGAGCACACCAGCTGCCCTGTTCTGCCTTTAAGGCTGTGGGGTTCCTTCACAAGGCAGAAGCAGGTAGCTGGTGAGGATGCCATTGTCTCTGCTACTGCCTACCCCATTTTTAAAAGGGACTTACAAACATTGCCTCATGTTCACAGTCTCTCTCAGTCTTGTCTTCCAGAGAGACTGCAAATGCAAGGCGAGATTTATAAGTCCCTATGAAAAATGGCATAGGGCAGCAACCGGGGCAGCAGCAAATCAAATTTGCAAATGTTAAACCTGTGGATGTGCAGGGCCGACTGTAAATGGATGTGTGTGTGTGGTGTACATATGTTCATGTCTACATGTAACCCCTTAAGTTGTTGATTTGGCCCAGTGGTTAAGGCAACTGTCAGGAAAGAGATGTACTTATCAGTTCAGTGGGCAAAGGTGGAGAGAGGAGGAGAGAGGGGGAGCTAGAGCCAGTGAGCACTGGAGGAGAGGGTTGTTGTGTTTGTCAGGATTAAAAATTAGGCCCTTATCACCTTGAAGTAGGGTGCTGAGGTTCCCTCCAATAATTGTTGAACAGCCTGATTTCTGCATGTAAGTGCTCATGGAATGTTGCACACAGAACTTTGGGTGACTATGCTGTTTTCCTTATAAAATATGCAATATTGTTGATTCTATGTCAGAAAATTAAATACATTTGCAAATTGGTTATACTTTTGTCATTGTGTTTGCAATGCTTATTTACAAAGTGGCACCATAGAAGATAAGAAAGGAGTGTTCACAAAGAGAGAGAAAGAGAAAGAGAGAGGGGTTTGATACCCAAGGAAAGTTCCTGAAGAAGGTACTCTCAAGATAAATACAACTACTTTGATTTTGTGACATCCAGAATACAAGATAATTCTGTATTTTAGGGATGAAACCATTGCCTCTTTCAGGCTTACATGCAAGAATGAAGAATTTGATAAGGTTTTCTCCCTAGTGGGTTAGATTACAGGAGGTGTTGCACACTTTTCTAAGCACTTTTTTCATTCTGTGAAAATTTCATTTGCACAACAAACATTGTTTGAGAATTTGCAGTTCAAGAAGGGTTTTGTAGCATAGTATACAGTTTCTAAGCTTTCTTGCTGTTCTAACAGGAAGGAATATCACGTACACGCTCTCATTTACACATCACATTCTCACCAAGCTAACTGGCTAAGTATAGCTGGGAGTATGAAGAGACACAACATACAACCTAGGGACATCCAGTAGAAGAATGGCCTCCAACAGGCCACAGATTCTTCAGAATCTTTTATACTTCTGCTTTGAATGCTTGGCTTCTAACAATCCTATATCTCTTTGTTACCCAGTCTCTTTCATTCTCTTTTTTTCAGTACTCCCAGTCATGGCCATAATGATTCAATGGAACTGTCCTTGAAACTCTTTGCAATTTTGTCCCAGCATATTCAGGCCATCGCTGTGGCCAATATTTCCTCTGTACAGATTGTCTTTTTAACATGATCAGTAAGGTTTCCACTAGCTATTTTCCGTTCTCTGCTTGGCTTTATTCACCGATAGGTCTTCCATGGTGTACCTTCCTACCCCAATACCCTCCTGGATTGGGATAATGTGCTTTCAGTTATCCATGCTCTAATTAATTTAGGGCTGCATTACTGCCAGGCATTCCATGTGAGGTTACCCTTGAAAACAAACTGGAAACTACAACTGGTGCGGAATATGGCTGACAGATTATGTGGGGCAGCTAAATGGAATTGTATGGCCCTTACAGTCAACGCAATGCACTGCCTGCCTGTGAGGTACGGAGCTGGTGTTCAAGGTGTTGGTACTTGTATATCAAAAAGTAAATGACTTGAAACCTAAGTGATTAAAAGAGCTCTTCTTCCGGTATTGCTGAGCCTATGTTTTAAGAGTGGCTGAGGAGGCTGTGTTTGTGATCTCACACAGCCCATGGTATGTTAATTTAAGTTAGGGCCTTCTTGATGGTGACACCCCAGTTAAATTCTGTCTGTGAAGAAATGTGCTTGGCTTCCATGATGGTAAGTTTCAGGCAATGATCAACAGCAAGCAAATGGAAAGTACTGCCTCACTCAAGTTGTAAAAGCTACTTCCTCAGCAATTGCCTAAAGCTCTCCTGAACAAAGGTGTCATTTCCTGTTTAACACTGTAAAGCGAGGTACGATTTTTGGTTGATATTTGATATAGGAACCTGACAAATCAAACTCTTAACACATTAGCACCTCAAGAGAGAAAGCAGCCCAGCCCATCACGTCCACCAAAGGTTTCACAAGTGAAAACCAGGGCATGTGTAGCCAACCAACATCAGAATGTTTTTAAGTCAGCAAGAGTTATTAATGAGGAATAACACGCAAGCTAAGAGAGGCTGCAGCAGTTTGCTTTTGCCTGAGCCTACTGGGAAGGGCAAGAGTCTAATCCCTCCCCTCCTCTCTCCCCTGCTGAATTGAGTGGAACTGCTTGTCCAGTTTGAACTCAATTTGCAGCAGTTGACATAAGCTGAGGACAAAGGTGGGGATTGGGAGGAAGAGAGAGAAACTGGGACATTTTAAAAGCAGCTGAAAAAAATTGGATGATAGAGGATTAATCACCCCTGCCCCTGCCAAACTGGGAGAATTGGAGGGTATGGCCCATTCAGTGCCATGCTAGCTGGGGTTGTTTTTGCACAGAGTGCCATTAAAAAATGTCATTCCTCTCTCTTCAGCCCTTTCTGCAGCTTACCGGATCCTGGGAGGGGGGTGCGACAGGAGCATTCCCTCTGCGCTGGCTGCCTGGGGGAATGCAGGAAGTGCAATGGCCACACCTCTTCCTTCCACAGCACACTGTCCAGGCTGCACTGGGGCAGAAAGCGCAAATATTGTGCTTCTTGATCCTCTGCACACACCATGAAAGTGCAAAAGGGTGGCAAGAGGGCTGCACGATCACTGGTCATTGAAGAGTAAAACCTGTCAATGATTTACTGCTTAATTGCGCCACCTGGGAATGGGAAAAGGATGAGACCTGGATGACATCATACAGAACCATCGTCTGGGTGCCGTCCCCAGTGTGGGAGGATAATGTCCTATGGAAAGGGCCTTTTTCTCTTTCCTCCACTGCCCTGTCCAGCCACCTCTGTTATCTGAGAGAAGACAGTCCGTATTCCCACCTGGTTCTACTGCACGTGTACACCAGGCCTCTGTCCCAGCACTCTTGCATGTTCATTCATATATCCATTCTTTGCTCTTGAAAGTAGTTAAGAAAGCCTCCCGAGTTATCAGCAGCTTTTGTCCTCCCCTTGCTTTCAAACCTTTCTTTCTGTTCCCCATCAATGTGATTTTCCTTTCCTCTAGTGCTGTGAAGGGGAGGGTGGTTCTGTACAGCTTGCTCCTTGGCGCCCGCTTTGCTGTCATTAAGTCTTGGTCATGACCTGTGCCCATGAGGGTTTGGTAGCAGTCTAGTATGCCCCCAGGCACTTCTGCACAGCTGCCTATCTGCATGTGTAAATATTCAATCAGTAATCAGCAGCCTTATTTGGGGCACATAATAGAAACCAACTGAAAGTGCTTGATGTCTGATGAAGGATTTGATTTTTATATTTTCAATCTTCCACTATGGTAACCCTTCCCAACACTTGGATTGAGAACATTCAGATGCTTTGTTTTATAAACAGATTGATTCTATGAGGGCTTCAATATGTTACCTTTTAGACTAGAAGTCCCAGAATCCCCCACCCATGTTATCACATCATACATTCCCACTCTGTGGGATGTGCTATTTTCATAATTGGACATATATCATAGCTGAAATACAGCTTTGAAAGTGCACTGGTTGTACACATATGCCAGCTCAGATATGATCAGGTCATAATTTCAGAGAGGATTAGGTGGGAAAACCCAGTGCCGATGGGCTTGAGATAATCTTTTCTAAAAACTGTAAGTTGCGAGCACTCCTGAGAACAATAGCAAACAAAACTGCCCACATGAAGCAATCAGGAACCCTGCTGTGAGCATATCCTACCAAGACCTTCCCCATTCAACTTTACCTGGCCAAAACATTAAGAGATTGTCAGGACTCCCATCAGCATTTTGTCACCTAGGGTTAAAGCAATCAGCCCATTCCAGATTCCTTTGTCAGTTTTGTGGGAAAGCCATTACTGCTTTGTCCACACACCCTCCTTCAGGGCAGGAAATAGAGTATCAAAACCCAAGCTGCAATGCTGGTAATTTGTTGTACTTTGGATATAGTATGTGGTGGTTTTGTCCCATAGCTAAAAAAATTGGACAGAAATAGGTAGTTTCACAAATCTTGGTTATAACAATTTGAAATGAAGCCAGAACTGTATTTGCTGAATATGATAGCTGACCACTTTATCCTAAAAAAGCACTCAAAACTAATACTATATCTGGTCACATCAGTGAAATACAACTATGCACAAAGATGGAAATCTGAAGAGAAACCTTTGATTGATGAATGGCTTCTAAAGGTACTGGGCATGCTGGAAATGGAGAAATTAACAACATTATTGAATGAGACATTGATCCAAACATTTGAACAAGAATGGAAACTGATTCTAGACTACTTCAAAATGAAGGGAGAAAAAGAAGTTATCAATAAAAATAATTGTAAGGATGTATAAATTATCACAAATCACAACTTAAAAATGAATAATAATAACAACACATAAATATATATAAAATATGTTATATATTTAATAATTGAAAATTTGTGATATTTACACAAAACACTTAAAAATAGGCTCAATTATATCTCTGTTATAATTCCAATGTGGAAAGCACTGTGATGGAAGATAGAAATGGGGGAGGGGGAATAGAAAGTGGGAGGGAAGTCTTTTAGGAATACTTTAGTTGTGTATTCCTTTATGCCCAGGATTGGACTAGATGACCCTTGGGATCCCTTCCAGCTCTATGATTCTATGATAGTATGCTCATTTGTCTCTCCTGGCAAACAGTTTTGCCAGGCTTTTTTGTTGTTTCAGAAATCTAGGAAATCTATTTGACTAGAAGCAGATATCACTCAAAAGAAATCTGAGTGCTCATCATGAGAAGCGATGCCTCTCTTAAATTGCTTTTGGCTTTCTTCACTCTTGTTGACCTTCTTGGTTGGTTTTCCCAGAACCTTCTGACTGCCATTTTCAAAAACCATTGTGGCCTTGCTGAATATACAAACTTTTGAATTTTGTTTAGAATTCAAGAGAGCCATTAGGATTATTGGTTTCCTGCTATTGGTGTTAGGAGAGATGTCCTTGTTTGGATGACTGTCCTGTATTTTGCTCAAGCTTGCATGCTTTCGCGTGCCATCAAAACACATACTAAGTAGCGGATGAGATTTTACTCATTATTCCTCCATTTAAAATTCCAATTTGATTCTATTTTGGAGGGGAGGGAGAGGAAAGTGTATGCGTCTGTATGCGCCAGATGTGCTTCTGTGCTATTCTTAGCTCCATCGCAGTTTTCCTGTGTGGTTTTGCATGCTGAAGCTAATGCCACCAGAATATCTCATATTACTTAATGCACCTTTCTAGTTCTGGGCACAGCCTTAAGGAGACACATCCTTAAAGATATGCTTTTCCCTTGGTTTTTAGTCTTGAGTCCAAAAGCAATATTCTCCCATAAGAGCAAGGCTGGGTTTTGAGATCTGTAGGGGAGACCTTTCTCTCTGTCCCATTCTCTTGTAGGTCTCTCTGGTGGGAACATAAGAGAGGGCCTTCTTGGTGGTTGCTGTCAGGTTTTGGAGCTTCCTTCTTAGGCCCTTTCTGCCCTACCCTGTTATAGTGCTATAATTTCACTTTCAACATCCCATGGAATTCTGGGATTTACTGAGGCTAGAGAGCTCTCTGGCTGAGAATTCTAAATGCCCCTCCCTAGACTGCAAACCCCAGGATTCCATAGAATGTTGAAAGTGGAATTATAGCACTATAACAGCATAATGCAGAAAGGCCCTTAGAGAGGCTAGGAAGATTCAGGAACTTCCCTCTTAGAGAGGCTAGATTAGCGCCCTCCATGGTGTCCATTTGTGTGTGTGTGTGTGTGTGTGTGAGAGAGAGAGAGAGATGGGGGGTACTTTTGGTTCAACAGGCCTGTGAAAACTGACTGGTTATGTAGAAAAGGCTTGTAATACGGTATTGTCTGTATTTGCGGTTTTTAATGGGAATGCTTTTCAAATTACTTTTAAGTCTCCCGAGAGTTTAATTATATTTTTAACTTTTATATAGTTTTAGTGATCTGATTGTTTATCTGAATTTGTTTTAACTTTGTAAACTGCCTTAGACCCCAGGGCTTGGGTGAAGGTGGGATATAAATAAATCCCACCAGCATCATGGGTATGTTTGGTGAGGAGAGAACCTTCTCAGTGGCTGTCCCTAAGCTGTAGGACTCCTTTCCATAGGAGGTTTGGTTGGCCCTCTCCCTGCTGACTTTCTACTGGCAGACAAAGAGCTTTTTATTAAGGCATGTCGTTGATTTTTAACTTCTTGCAGCAGATAGGTCTGTTAACGGGATGGGGTTTTTTTTCTGTATGTTTTTATTATGTTTTAAATGTGCTTGTTTAAAAATTATTTTTAACATGAGCTTTTAAACAGAACTGTTGTGTAATTCTTCATAAACTGTTGGTTTTCTTTAAAGTTGTACTTTGTTTTCACTTCTTGTGTGCCGCCTTGAGTGTGGTGGTGGGAGAAAGTTGTTGTGTGCCTTCAAGTCATTTCCAACTTACGGTGACCCTAAGGTGACCCTATCATGAGGCTGAGAGTGTGGGACATACCCAAGGGCACCTGCTGGGTTTCCATGGCTGAGCATGGAACCGAACCCTGGTTTCCAGGGTCATAATCCAACACTCAAGCCACTACATTAAATACATAAAATAAATAAGCAATAAGCAAAGGGATCGCTGGCAAGGTATCAAAATGGCCGTATGCCCCTTCTCCAAACTAGAATTTTGAGTTCCTGAAACTGCCATTAAGGTTTAGGGGTACCGTGTTTGAGTGGTGTCCAGGTGTGTATTTGAAGTGTTAAAACTAGAGTGCCAACTGTGCTCATGCCTGGTGATGTCAGATTTTGACCACTGCAACACATGCCTTGATTACATCTTGTTAAGCTACTGTAAAGCATTCTATATGGGGCTCCCTTTGATGAAAGGTGCTCAGAAACCACATCTGGTCCAGGATGCTGCAGTTCAACCACCCTTCACCTAGGTCAGTTACAGCAAATGTGTGACTTCTTTGCTAGAACAGCCACCTAAAGTACTAGTTTATTTGCAGGAATAGTTCCAAATTTGGGTTATTTTACATATATTTCTGTTATCAGTTTTAATTATTTCAATGGAACATGGACATGGGCAGTGGTGGCATCCCCGGTTGCTGTTGTTCCCCTCCAGTGAAAATATGCTGGGAGCCCACAGGGTTCTTGGATTGATGAGTGTCTCCATGCAACATAGTAGGGATAAATTTCTTAATTTATTTGAAAGGCTTTGTACAGGCTTAAAGATGTCCAGCAACCTGTTTCTAGCTCCAAATACCACTGTGGGAGGCTTCCAGGAATAAAAAGATGGGGGTGAGTGGGTTCTATGTCTAAATTTATATTTTCATCTGGGGCAGCAGGAGATGCCTGGGCCATATTTCGCTCATTCCTGCCCTCCCATCCCATCAAAAAGGTAGAGATGAAGATCTATTCGTAAGGAAGGCAGTTTGTGGTTAAAAGCTATCCTTTAAACACATAGTTAAGGAACTAACTCTAGGTGTTACCATTTGAATAGACAGACAGACAGGCACTTTATTTCGGTCATTGACCAATAAAATACCATTTGAATATATTCTAAGTGTTTTCAGCATCTATAAAAATGATAACTTGCCTTGGATTCCCACCTACTCACCCACCTCCAATTCAACTGACAAATAACTTTCATATTACATTCTCCTCCATCAGTTTTTTGGCTACTTTGTACAAATCTCTGTTGATCATTGGCCATTTCTGCACGGGGCGAGGGATTCACCCCGCGCCGCTACTTACCGGATCTTCTGGCTCCCCCGTCCGGTCCAGACTGCTCCGGAGCAGTGCATGGTCGTCAATCCGCTCTGCTCTGGTGTCCAAAATGGCGGCTTCCAGTTGGTTGTGAGTCTCGACCAACTGCTGAAGCTCACCAGCCTAAAGCCCACCCTCGGCAGATCACAGGCTCGCATTGATGCGAGCCTGTGAATCTGCACAAGGGAGCAGGCTCGCAGTGGCGTGCTCCGTGCTTTTGAAAGACTGGAAAAATCGGGTCTTTCAAAAGCACGCTGGAGGACCACTTGGAGTCGTTCCGGAGCGGACTGAGGTGTGGATCTACAGTAAGTAGTCCGGACCCAGTCCGCTCCAAGGTGCAGATGTCCTCCCTGGAGGATGCACTGCACCGTTTTTATTACCCCATGTGAAAATGGCCATTATGAACAATGTACTGTTAACCTAGTCCAATTTTGATGGCTAGATAGCTGCAAATATTTAATCACGGTCAAGCAATGATATATGCTGACAAGATTCCATATGAATTGGATGTCTACGTGGCTTGGAAATGACTTTAACTTTTGCCTCATTCCAAACCTCAGGTATTTCACTTAAGACTGGTATGACGTGCATAGTTCAGCTGCTGTATCTATGAAAGTTCTGTAAAATTCAAAGGATATGCCATTGATCCTGTGAATCTTCCCTAATTTCATTTCCTTAATGGATTTCATAAAATCATGGAAGAGACCAAAAAGGTCATCATCTAGACTCACTGCCATGCAAAAATATAGCAATAAAAGAGTCCTGAGATGGCCATCCAACCTCTGTTTAAAAATCACCTAAGAATCCACCCCCATGTGAGGCAATCTATTGCAGTTTTGAACAGCTTCTAAATATTCAGAAGAAGTTCTTCCTAATATTTGGGTGGAATCTAAGTCTGCCTCTATCTAAATCTTTTACTCCAAGTCTCAAGTCAAGTCTCAAGTCTGAGAACCAACTTTATACCCAACTTATATTCCACAATTTCTGGACAGAGTCAAACAAAGTCAGTTTTAATAATTTAAGAAGAGTCGGCTCTCCACATTTGTCATTTTGCCATCTGCAGCTTCAGAAATGGGGAATAGGATCCTCCTTACCCCCCCCCTTCCCAAAGTTGAAGACCTTTCTGCCAGTGGGCATAAAGGGTCTGCAGCTTTGGAAGTGGGGAATAGGATCCTTCTTACTTCCCATTTCCAAAGCTGGAGGCTTTTTCAGAAGTGGGGAATAGGATCCTTCTTACTCCCCATTACTGAAGCTTCAAAAGCCTTAGAAGAAAGGATCCTTCCTCCTCTAACTCATTTGTTGTTCCCCTCTGAGAAATACACCCTGCACACTGGAGGCAAGTCTTGTCTTTTGCTCTTAGGAGACATTATAGAACGCTTCTCTGATATGCAGCAGGGTCAGGCTACTGATCAGACCTCAAGCCTGCCTCAAGCCCATTGCCAACCCATTTGCTGTTCCTCTCTGAGAAATGTGCCCACATTTTGGGCTTGAGACAGATTGTCATGTGACCAGTAGGCAAAAAGAGCTGGAAGCATTATTCAAATTTGTAGGGTTTCTGGATGAATGTATTATGATACTGAACCAAGGGCAGCAAGTCAATCACTAAAAATATACAAGTCTCAAGTTGAGTTGAGTCAGTGCATCATTTATTGCCGAGTCGAGTCACTGAAGTGACTTAAGTCCGACTTGAGTCGAAGTCAGTTGACTCGAATCTACATCACTGCTTGTAATTTGAATGCTTTGGTTCATGACCCAGTCTTTGGAGCACCAGAAAACAAGCTCTCTCTGTCTTTCACACAGCATCCCTTCAGATATTTAAAGATGACTTTCATGTCACCTCTCAGTCTTCTCTTCTCCAGACTAAACTCAGCTACCTAAGCTGTCCCTTATAGGGCTTAGTTTCCAGCCTTTTTACTATCTTGGTCACCTTCCTCTGGACATGCTCTGTGCTTAGATTACCTCCAGTTTTGCTTCAGATCAAAGAAAGTTAATTCAGAATTTATTAGGTCCTGCAACAATTCTCATACCTCTACAATGAAGGAATGTGTCCATTGCTTCAGTTGCATGATACAGCAAATACTCTTGGGGCACTTTAGAGATTAATAAGTTGCATTTGGCATGAGCTCCCATGGAGTGCCACCCACTTCTTCAGATCCATGGAGTGAAGCTTGCAAAAGCTAATGTCCAATAAAACTTGTTAGTCTTTAGGGTCTCACAAACCCCCTTATTTTTGCTTCTACTGACCAACATGGCTACACTTCTGGGAATTTCTAGAATGGTTAAGGAAGGTCTGGGAAATCATTGAGAAAGTTTGGGAAACTCATAGGGCCAAATCCAATGGTAGTCCTTCCCAAAGCACATTCTTTAAAGTGAATGGACCTTCTTACCTTCCTAATGAGAGGTGGGACATTTTCTTCTGTTATCCCAGTGGAGACTAGTTGATGTCAGTGAGGCAGTCAATCTGATTTGTCCTTTAGTCTGAGTTTTAAAGGATCTGTCTGAGGTGCTGAATGTATTACCTGAACAGGGGGCCACTGGTTTCCCTTGACATTGTTTGACTAACTGGCTCACAAGTTAGGAGTGTCAGACCATCTGGAATGATGAATTTAAACTGGAATAAGATCTCCAAGTAAGTATGAAATTTCCTTTTTTTTTTTTAACAAAACATCAGTCAAATTGTAAAAGCAGTAAGTAATGGGATGGAGGTGTTGATAAAAATTTTTTCCAAATTTAAAATTTCTTGGAGGGGGTGATGATGGAAGGAGGTTCCACCATCTGTTCCTCTGTGTGTAGATATGTGTGTGCCTTCAAATTACCTGTCATCTTATGGAAAGCACATGAATTTCATAGTGTTTTTTTAAGGCAAAGAATACTGAAAGGTGGTTTTGGAGGATCCTTCCTCTAACATACAGCACCTGGTATTTGCTGGCAGATTCCCATCCAAGTACTAATGTAGATTAGTGTCAACTGACTTGGACTCAAGTCAGACTTAAGTCACTTCAGTGACTTGACTCAGACTCGACTCAGCAATAAATGACACGCTGACTCAACTCAACTCGAGACTTGTATATTTTTAGTGATTGACTTGCTGCCCTTGGTTCAGTACCATAACCCATCCATCTAGAAACCTTACAATTTTGTACAATGCTTCCATCTCTTTTTGCCTACTGGTCACATGATGATCTGTCTCTTGCCCAAAGCATGGATACATTTCTTGGAGGGGAGCAGCAAAAGGATTAGGCAGTGGGCTTGAGGTCTTCTTGGCAGCCTGACCCTGTTGCATAGAGGAGGAGCCTTCTAAAACTTTTCCTAAGAGCAGAAAACAAGACTCACCCCTAGAGTGCAGGGTGCATTTCTCAGAGGAGAACATGCAATGTGTTAGACAATGGACTTGAGGAGGAAGGATCCTTCCTTCTAAAGCTTTCAAAGTTTCAGCAATGGGAAGTAAGAAGGATCCTGTCCCCCACTTCAGAAAAAGCCTCCCGCTTTGGAAATGGGAAGTGAGAAGGATTCTATTCCTCACTTCAGAATCTTCAGATGGCAAAATTGCAAATATGGAAGGCATAAATGGTTAAAACTGACTTTATTCAATTCTGTCCAGAATTTCTGGAATATAGGTTGGGGTATAAATTTGGCTCCTAGACTTGAGACTTGGCTTGAAAGTTATTTTCAAGGAGTTGAGACCTGAAGGTAGAGACTTGAGACTTGACTTGAGACTTGGAGTAAAAGACTTAAATACATCACTGCTAACCAGAGCTGATCCTGCTTAGCCTCTGAGATCAGATGGAATTTGGTGCCTTTAGGGTATTTAGGCCCTATATATGAATCCTACTCCTGATGACCTATTCCATTACTTGTGTCCCTTGATGCCATCACACAAGAGCCTCCTTGTGTTTTCTCATGGGCTCTGTGTCTGATCTTCCACCCAGCAAGTTTGAATCCAAACTTGTTGAAAGACATACACGTGGGTTTGGTTATCACATCAAGGGAGAAAAGGAATGCTAATATCCCTGATTTAATTACTGTACCTCAGTCAAAACTTGTACGCCTACATCACCTTTTTTTTTATGTAACCCAAATACTTGAGTCCTCATTATTCCATTTTACCTTTGAGCATTTGTTCTCTCTGTGTGTCTCAGAAGGTGTCTGTTCCATGTTTGATATACCATCACACAAATGAAGCCATAAAACAGACAGCCCACCAATAATTAATGTAGAGTTTGATCTGTTTTTTTTTCCTTTAGAGAGAATTTGAAAATTGTTCTGATAGAGTGATTGCTGGAGCACAGGAGTAGATATCATCTGGCTCGCCAGAAGTTGCTGGACTGCAGGTCCCATCATTCCTAGTCAGCATAGCCAATAGGAAAGAATATGGGAGGTAGCAGTACAACAATATCTGGACATCTGCATGAATTTCATCATTTTTTTTTAAGACTGGGGCACACCGTTGCCAGGGGCATGAACTAAGACAAGGGCAGGCTTTGCATTTCAGACCCAGAACCCCCAAATTTCATGTCCCTAAGAGTTTAAGTAGATAGACACTTTTTGAAGTGGTACAGTGGTTAAAGATGTCTGTTTGTCACAGCACTTGTTTTTCCTCTTCTGTGGATCTTTGTATTTAGCATGCATTGTGACTGATCATTAGAAGGTAAACATGCATTTAATTTTCAAGTCTGATTTGCCAGACTGAGCAAATCCTATCATGAAAAAGAGAATAGGTTAATCATAGGGATTTCCCGTTTCCCTTAATGTCTGATTTGACCCTGAAGATGCACAGTGTGTAGGGGGAGATGCAGAAGTGGAAGAAAGTTTCTCTGTTTGAATTTCATTCGTTGTCTTTGAGGGGGAATGAAATTTGGTGGGTTTGTATTTTCAAAATTTCTGTGTGAAAATCCAGTTCACATTACCTGAGACTAGCAGTGAAGCAAAGTGTATAATTCCCGAGGAATCCATTTATTTCTGTGGTTTGCAAAGTGTTTTGGCAAGACGTGGAGAAATCCATGTGTACCTTTGATAAATGAACACAACTAAAAAGTGCGTATTTGAAATAATGCAGACTTTTATCTGTGAGGGAAAATGTATGAAAATATGTACAAAAAACCCCCAAACCCTGCAGAAATTTCTTTGTTGAAAAAAACCCCTCTCTGAACATGGTATGGAACTGGGCTATGCTGAGAATGCTGGTTGAAATTCTGAGAAGTAAACCAAAAATAAACCTGGGAGGGACTAAGATTTTTGTTTTTCCCCTGTCATTTCTAATGTCAGATCCTGCCTGTCTTCTGCTTCCTAACTTTGCTGGTCCAAAGGATAGTTGCCGCTCAGGCCTTGTGCTCAAGTATGTCTTGGAGCACTGAGTCTGCCAAATTTCAGAAGGATTGTAGAGTGCGTACCCATTTTATAAGCAAATGAGGAAGAGACATACCACATACAAATGGATGTTTTTTGTTTTTTGACAGTACTATACTTTGTGTCTTATGTTCAAAAGCCCAAATAGTTGGCACTGTTAGTTATGAATAGCTTATTGGATCGGATTTTCATGTAGTCATGGAAAGAATAGGTCTCTGCTGAATTATTATTGCATTTAATACTCTGTGTGTCATTCAGAATCACTGAAAGCACCAGGCTTCAATGGAATGGCAGGATTTGAGTGCATGGGTTCTCCTGGACCTGTCCTTGTTCATGGATATGGTGGTAGCAGTGATAGTCAGGTGTTTTTTTTTAAAAAACCAATGTGTCTGGTTTGCTAGTTTTAGACTTTCGTAGAGAAGAGACACCAGGCATGACTCATCCATTGATTTATGCACAGGTTACTTCCTGGCTAGACTATTACTTTGTTCTCTCCTGAGGGTTTTCTTTGTTGGTTGATTTGTTTGACATATACCTCCCCTTTGTCCTGGAACTGGAACTCAAAGTAGTTAAAAAGAATGAACATGGATGCAAATGAAAAGCAGACATCAAGTTATAATGCTAAAACACTCTTAAACGAGTTCCAGTATTGAAACATGATGGGATTAAAAAGCATATTACATAGAGAAAAAAGGTACCACTCTATTAGTCTGAGAATGTGATCTGAATCATCATCATCATCGTAATCTACAACAGTCTGCAGAAAGACAGCAGGGAATCAGAGTTTTAGAGTGGTGACCAGCAATCTGTGTACTGCAAGTTGACTAGCCAAAACTAGGGATTTATATACATGATTTCAGCCTGGAGGACAAAGATGTGAATGGCTCTCTGGCTGAAAAAACAATGAAGTTCGCAGCGTGGACAATGGGATCCGGAACAGGCTAATGGTCTTAGTGTTAGGTAACAAAGGGCCAGTGGTTGTCCTGATAGCTCAGTGCTTGTCAGACAGGTTTTAAGACAAAGGAAAGGTTGCTTGGTCAGAGGAAAAGGAATTAAGATAATCAGCAATTTGGTGGGAATCTCCCAGTCACTATTGTCCAAAGGGTAAAGTTATTAGTGCTATCTGCAAGCCTATTATCTCTTGAGTTACCTGGTGATTTCCTAACTGTGACCTGGCTACGTCTAGAGGAGCTGACTAACTTAATCTCCAGCACATGTGTTTGGCCAGTCTTTTTCTCTTGTCCAGCTCAACCATAGCAGGGCACTTTTATATCAATGCCAATTAATATATTTTCCCAATTAGGCATTTTGCCAATTAAACCATGTCAAAGTGTGGAGGTGTATCGACTGGTAGCACCAGTCTGCCAAAATGGTAACTACAATAGGCATCTCTGGCCCTCAGAACTTCAGAGAAGACCAACATGATGGTTTGAGGCCCTCTAGACTGGAGTTCACCTATCCTATTTTGTAGACTAGAAGCTGCAGTTGATTGGAACATTGCAGCATGCAGCTCCAATCTTCTTCTAATTCTACTGATTATCACTTTTTTTTAAGAAGCTTGGTTTAAAGTAGAAGCTTGTGGCCTTCATATGAGGTGCAGCTCTCAAGGTAGAGCTAAAGAAGTGTCAGGGGTCTGGAGACTGATGTCCTATCAACAGGACCCAGTAGGAGCCACACCATGCCCCTAAAACTGAAAAACAAACCAAAAAAACAAACAAACCCACATATACAGAAAGAAACAGTCACAAGAAGTCCAGGTGGGAGGATTTCTACTGATCCTACCACTATGGTACCAGAGCTAGGGATATTAACATATCTCATTGCTACCAACACCTTTTATGAGGACCTTCAACATATCCTCATGGTTCCTGTATGAGACTTTATTATTTTAATCCCACCCCTGGACACCACTGTATTTGAACTGCATTTTTTCCCCAAAGGGCCATAATATCACATAATATCCACCTTTTTTCTCAAGTATAGTATACTGCAGGCTTGTTTTCCACTGCTTCAGAAACTAGGACAAGGAGCAATGGATTCAAGCTGCGGGGAAAGGTGATTCCACCTGAACCTCAGGAAGAGCTTCCTGATGGTCAGAGCTGTCTGGCAGTGGAATATGCTGCCTCGGAGTGTGATGGAGTCTCTTTCTTTGGAAGTTTGCAAGCAGAGCCTGGATGGCCATCTGTTAGGAGTGCTTTGATGAGGGTTCCTGCGTGGCAGGGGGTTGGACTGCATGGCCCCTGTGGTCTCTTCCAACTCTATGATTTTATGATTCTATAAGAAACGTCCCTTATTAGACAGTTAGAAAGCTTCTCCCTTATGGGATTAGCAGATTTCCCCTTATTGTAAGGGCTGTCTTCTGTTTGACAGTTGGAAAGTGAACAAGATGCCAAAGCCCTCCTCCTATATTCTGAGATGTGGGGCCTATCATAATGACAGAAATGTGTGCACTGTGTAATTTATGCGTGTGAAAAGCATGTTAATTTTACAGAAAAAAAATTGTGGTTAAGTTAACTGAAATCAATACTTTCATTTCATATTTAGGTAGAATGTGGACTTGTTAATAGCGGCTTTCTCATTATTAACTCTGCATGTCATGAATTTTGAGTGTTCCTCATGACTATTTTCAAAACCTGGCAGCACTGCTATGTATATTGGTTTCTTGGGGAATATGAGATAGAAGGTGTAGCCACTGGCAACTATGTGAATACATAGGCCTTTGGTACTTATGGTCTGTAATTTAATATATGGAATGGTCCATAATGGGACATGGTAGACATGCCAGTACCTGGACATTGTAGATAGTCATATCCTCAACTTTTCTTCTGTTCCATCATTAGTTCCTCAGTTTGGAACAATATGTACTTGCCTTCATCCTTACACATTACAGCAGCTTAACACTAGCATGCATTTTGGCTGACTCCCAATCATTTCTTCAGCCAGTAGATAAAATGATCTTATGATGCTCAAATAAATGTTAATTCAGTTAACGATATGGTGGAACAAAATTAAAGTGGCACTTAGGGTTGTAATATTTTTAATTATACAAAACCCAGAAAATTCAGAGTATAAGTTTTATTGGACAGTTGAGATACTATGAAGCTAAGCATACAGACAGCAAGCAGAAAATGACTGGCTGATTGATCACAGTGTTAACAAAAAATAAAAATAAAATTAAACCCAGTGTTGCTACTGTCCATGAAGCAAAACATTAGTTATCAGTTTTGCGTATTTTACAAAACTGTCTTAATTACTGAGGCCAAAAAATGCCAGGATTTAAACTCCTTGTTGCTGGCAAACTCTTCCAAATCCACACTGTACACCATTGCTTCTTTCGTCCTCGCACATGGAATGAAAAATTGCAAAAAAACAAAAACAAAAAAACACTGTTTTAAGAGTTCTGCGGTGATGATTTGTATTTTTTGGAAAAAATTCTTTACAGAAGAACTTGTTTTTACGTAAAATACCATTTTGTGCAAATCCATATTGTGCTTTGTGCAAAATATGAAGGTTTGTGCACAAATAATATTTTCCAGAAAGAGTTGCAAGAGTTAAAAAACAATCATTGTAAAATTTATGAAAACTCTTGTTCTATGTCAAGATGTGTCAAGACAAGCTTCCTGGTTGAGTATGAACATTCTTTCCATCCCTATTCTTGCTCTTAGTCAAGGTCTGTTGTTTCAATTGATTACTTTTCGTTTTTCCAAGGTCATTCATCAGCCTTTTTCCTCTTTTGGAAAACAGGACTAGCAGTGGATTTCTACCAGTCTATTAATGATTAAGAGATAATGAGATTGTGGTGTAGTGGTTAGATTGTTGGATGGGGAGATGGAAGATTCAGGTTCAATTCCCCACTGACCCCCAGAATTCACTGTGAGGCACTCTCTCGACTAACCTACCTGATAGGATTGTTGTGAGGATAAAATGGAAAGTCATGCAAACCATGTTGAACTATTGGCAGAAACATAAGATGTAGATACAACTAATCAATAATAATGATCAATTGTCTAGTCTCTTCATGTATGAAATAGGATGTCTCAAAGAATGTGAAAAAGATGTATTTCTTCCAGCAAATAGTAACTACAACCAAGCCACCACATTGGTAATTTGGGGCTGGGGCTGCTAATGGAGCTTGAGTTCAAGAATCCCTTGAGATGAGCATTGGCCATCCAACTTGGCAAGCGTGCCATGTGTGTCAAGGACACTGGAAGCTGCACAGTGGTCCAGAAGCAAGTGGAAAGACAGGTTTGACAAGGCAGGTCCATGGCACTGCCCACTCTGGAAACCTTCTGTGGCCACTGGTGCATGCCCAGAGATATGAACCTGATAACGGAAAGGCAAGATTCAGTGCTAGAAGATGGGCCTGAAAAAGATAGCTTTTAAAAAAAAGATTAGACTCCTTTTAGCAAGGATGTGCCTATCAGTGTATGTATGTTGTGCTGGCTGTAGTGGAACCTCCATGTACAGGGGCAGTAAACATAATGGGTATCCCCTTGCCTGCTGAAAGGTTCCAGAGATACCTGTTAGAAGGTAGAATCGGCAAAAGTAATATATTTCTGTTGAAATAGGCAAAATGGTTGAAGTAGGCAAAATGTAGTAATGGAATGTACCGGTTTGGAGTCAGGCAGCCAACCAACCTACCCTTTCCCAGATCTTCCATTCCAATCCTCTTCTCTACTGGTTTCTATTTTCTTGCCACAACTGTCAAGCCCACATGCTATAGAGCAGTGACAGCTAGTAGTTTCCATATAAGTTGGGTGGTACAACTCCTCCGGGTTTTCATCCAGCCTTTAAAGGGATTCAGTCAGGTGCTGAAACCTATTCTCAAACAGGCCCAGTGCCTTGGACACTTCTTTTAAAGCTAATCAAAACCTGGCATGGATTTATGGCTCCACTGGCATGAAGAACACCAGCCACCACTGCTCTGGGAAACAGGAGACTAAATATACCTTTTTGTCTGCTCCAGAAGAGTTCAATCCCTTCGCTCGAAAGGATATTTGATAGCATAACTGAGAAAAGCATCTCAGCCAGAGATCTTGAAGAGATCTGCACCCGGTCACATTTAGATGAAGTTAGGTGACCTGCTTCCATCTAGACACTTTGGACTACACATCCCACTAGCCCAAAGCTAGGGATGGGCAATGGTCAAGAGTTATGGAAGCTGAAGTCCAGAACATCTGGAGAACCTCAGATTGTGTACTCTGATAGACCAATGACCTGATATTGGTATAAGGCTCATACGCTCATTTCCAGCTCATTCTTAAAAGAAAACCCCTGACAGCCCCAAAATGTTGTGCAGTTTTTCTTTTTCTGGCTTTGATTGTGTGCTGCTTTTATTTCCCCCTCTGCCAGCTCATTTACTTCCCATTCTTTTGATTTTCCTCTCTCTTCTATTTTTCTCTATGCCTCACCGCAATGCTGTGTGGGCAGGTGAATTCCAGCTTTTTGCAAATGTCACCCACACAGAGACTGTTCCCCTTCCCTACTCCATGTCTCTGGAGTGGTGTGATGCACAGTAGGTGATGTGTGGAGTGTGACTTTTCATGCGCTGACACTCAGAACTGCCAGCTCTAATTGGTATAAACCTGGCAAGACAGGTAGAGGCTGGCTTTACATCTCAGCACAGTGCTGATGGCTTTGCTGAGCTTTCTTTCTGAGCTTGTTGCAACAGTTTCTGCTGTAATGGCATTTCCTGTATTCAGTCAAAGAATATAGCATTGATCTTACCATGTATGTTTGTAGGTATGGACCCAGAATGGAGAGGCAAGGGGACTCTGCCCCACCCCACCCCAAGAATATGCAGGAGGGTATTGAGCCGATCCTGAAATGATCTGGCAAAACTGGATCACCAAAACTCCTATGTAGTTGAGCCTCTTCAGGAATCATCAACCAGAAGTGTTCTAAATTATCAAGCACTAAGAACTATTAAGACAGAGATTGTAGTTGAGCTCTCCCAGGAATAATAAAGGCTGCCTGCCATTTATCTTAGACACACCTCCTTGGAAGTAAGCTACACTGAACATGGAGGATGCTTCTACGTACACTGTGTGCATGTTAAGAGTCTTCATAATCAAGGATGTTTCAGTGATAAAGGATGGTGAAAGTAATTTGCCCTCCCCTTGTGAGGACCTATAAGAAGGCAAAATTAATAACAACCTGCCTACCAATGTTGATCAGCCCCAACATTTTTAAAAAAATGCTCCAGGGTCCAGGGATGTTGGCAGGAAAGGCCTGTGCATAGTAAAAATGTGAATTGGCGCATGGGATTTATAGACCTTAAGGTATCCCAAACCCAATTGTCTCTGTTCCCTCCATGTCCCTGGCAGATATTATTCAAGATGTAGAGAAAGGGTTGCTAAAGATTTGAAAGGCAATAAGGTAGGGGATTTCTCACAACATGAGGGCAGAACTCAGTTTCAGAGAAGGTCTTGTGGAGGCACATTCCAGTAGTAGGTGGGACAAAAATGTAGGAGTAAAATACCAGGATGTAGTCATTAGAAATTCTTACGGCCAGTAATTAAGCCTTAGGAAATGTATCAGTATTCTGGAATGCAAAGAAAATCATACAAAAGACACTAAATGATGGAATCATGGGGAAGGGAGTGTGGCCACATGTGGAAATCACATAGAGCCATATCGGAATCCCAGTTTTGGGCCCATAGCCTAAGGATCTCCATGGCTAGGATAAGGAACAATGTGTGGGTGGCATAAGCTGTATATTGTTGTACTTGTGGCAGTGAACACTCTCCAACTGACCAGCAGAAGTGGCATAATGTTTCAGGATATTCCATTGCTGAGGAATTTGATGGACTGCCTGCCATGGCTTCAGCATGAGAATGATCCAGAACGTGAATGCACGCAGGAGTATCGTCTAAGCATGTACACTTCCAAATTTAACAACCAGCATTTGTGACTACATAGTGTTAAAACAAAATGTTCTTGGAAACGGCTCCATGTTTAACAGTAGTCAGACCCATCTGTTCTTCTCTTGAATTTTCGTTCCATGTATTATAAGTTTTTGCTTTTGGGGGTGGGGGGCAGGGAATGTTAAACTGATTTCCTTTTGTGAAGATCCTTGCACCAGTGTGTTTTCTATACATTACAATTTTACGTATGTAAGGGAAGTAAGAGGAGCCATGATCAATGGCAGAGGTGTATAAAATTGTGCATGGTGTGAAGAAAGTGGAGAAGCTTTTCTCCCTTTCTCATGATATTAGAATCTGGGATCATCCGCTGGTGTGGAAGGGTGGGAGATTCAGGGCAGTTGAAAGAATGGACTTCTTTGCACAGCACATAGTTAAAATGTGGAATTCAGTGCTTCATGATGTGGCAAGGACTGCCAGTTTGGGGACTGGATCAATTCGTGGAGGCTAGGGCTGTCAATGGTTGTATATCACTTCTAGCATCAGAGACAGATGGACTTTGTATAGCAATTGATAGAGAATGCAAGTTGGAGGGTGCTGTGGTACTCATATCCTGATTTTTGTGGCCTTCTCCTAGGCAACTAGTTAGGCTCTGTGTAAATACAATGATAGACTAGACAGACCTCTGATCTGCTCCAGAAGGACTCTTCTTTATCCTTATGTGTGTGTAATTTGAATGAAGACAGTGTTCTAGTTATATGGAAAACAGGGTGGCCCACTTTTGTTCTTTATGAGGTCATGCCAAGACTGAGTGACACTGGCCTAGTTTACACTGAGGTGACAGCAAGGAGGGGAGAACTAAGGACTCACATGATGGAACGGTATTCTGTGTATAGCTCATAGCTTGGAAAAATAACTTGAGTAGGTGGGACACTGCTTACCACTACATTAAGGAGGAAGCCTCAGTTACCATGGTGAAGTTAAATAAAGTTTACACATTGGACTCCTTCTTTAGATAGTGTGTAGTTGTTTGAGTGTTTAGGTAGGATGCTGGGAGAGAAATTCCTGCTCAGCCAGGGAAGCCCATTAGGTGACTTTTAGCACCCTCTCAGCCTCAGAGGAAGGCAAGGGCAAACCCCCTCTGAATAAATGTTGCCAAGAAAACCCCATGATAGGTTTGTGTTAGGTTGCCGTAAGTCAGAAATGACTTGAAGGCACATATACTACAGAGAAAACCAGTCCACCATGTTTGAGGTTTTCCCAACCTGGAAGGTCTAGGATGTGGCCGGCCTCTAGCTTGTGGCTTTATGGTGTCACTGCTTACTTAAAAACCATATTGTGCAATTAGTTCTCCCTTAGGTGGAATTATTGCATTTGAATGTATGCTTTACCTATCTGATTTTTACTTTGAAAGCAAGATGATATGATGTAGTAGTTGCAGTTGTAAACTGGACTCAAGAAATCTAGATTCTAATCCTGACTGAGCCATGAAACTCACCAAGTCACTGTGACCCTGTCTCTCTGCCATGGTCTAACCCACTTTACAAAGCTGTTGTGAAGATAAATTGAGGAAGTAAGGAACCACATATGTTGCCTTGAGCTCATTAAAGGAAAGTTGAGGACTTAAGTGTAACTAGTAATTAGTAGTTTTCCTGGTTTTGGGGAAAGGACAGGATATAAATGAATAAAACAATGGTAATAACTTCTTATTATTATTGATGTTGTACACCTTGAAGTCATTTCTACCTTCTGGTGACCCTAGGGTGAACTCATCATGGAGGGTTCTTGGCATGATTTGTTCAGAGGGAGCTTGCCTTTGCCTTCCTCTGAGCCTTAGAGAGCGTGACTTTCCTACAATCACCTGGTGGGCTTTCGTAGCCAAGAGGAGATTCAAACCCTGATCTCCCAGAGTCCCAGTCCAACCATGCTGGCTATCATAATCCCAGTCCAACCATGCTGGCTATCAAAGAGTCTATACCATGCTGGCTATCATAATTAATAAGATTTAAATTAATAAGATTTTAAAATAACTGGAAGCTAATTTCTGCTATACTCTTTTCCTTCTTCCTGTGCACTGGAATAATGGAGGCCATCATAATTCATGAATAGTGCTATATAAATAATGGTTGTTGTTATTGCTCATTACTCTTGTCCCCCAAATTTTATTGTACTGCTTACAGCCTACTTGACTGCTTCCTCCTCCTTTTCCAAACCTTCCGTAGTCACGTTGGGTCCCTTTTGAGATCTGTCTTGGCTTCTGTTTGTTCCTTCTTGCCTGATGAAAGGGTTGGAACATCCTTTGCAATTCTGCTTGTAGCAGCTGTTTTTCTTCTCCCCATTCCCCGGATTGCTCCGATGCCAGGGGCAGCTGAATGGCTCCTCTGGCTCATTTGCAACCAGCTGAGGGAGAATTGTTGCATGCCATTGTTCCGCTGGCACACTCAAAAATCCAAAGAGATTTGTGGCACAATGTCAGTTTTCCACCAAGGGTCGTGGCAAACAAATTGGATGAAGATTTTGCCCTGGTCACAAGATGGCAGGGGAGGGAGGTGAAAGCAGCCACCACAAAAGAGTGGTGTGCACCTAGGGTTCGTAGAGTTTCAGGACCGAGACTCAGTTCTCCATTCCTGATGGTGAGCAGGAAGAATCTCAGTGTATTTTTCATTTGTTAGCCTTGTTTTTTATTTGACTGACATACTCTTACCATCAAGATCTGCCTCCCATGACATTACAAGTAGTTGCCCCTAGATCTTAGGTTTTTGCCCCAGAAATTTCAAGACCTGGGATAGGTCTGGTCTGGCAATCGTATGTAAACCAGACTCTCATTTGCCCAGTAAAAAGCATGGCAAGTGCTACCTTGTACAGAGGTGGCTAAGAAAGGCAGCAAGTGCCATTTAGGCCCAGATGGACTGCGTCAGTGGTGTTCAACCTTTCGCCTTTCAAATGTTTTGGACTTCAGCTTCCAGGATTTCTGTGCACTGACCATATTGTCTAGAACCTCTGTGAGCTGAAATTCAAGCCATCTGGAGCACCAAAGGTTAAGAACCAGGAGACACTGTTAAGCAGCAGGAGATAATACTGAGACAGATGTTTTGGGAGATGCCTTACTTCAACACCTGCTGTACAAAAGAGCGGTTCTCTGCCAATGTCTAAAAATGAATAGTTTGCCATTGTGTATTTACACTTCAGTTTCTCAAAATGTGTGTACCTCAAGTTCTTACTTTTTGACAATATCAACTTTCTGCTCCTTATAAATCAAGAATAGGGAACTTATGGCCCTCCAGGTGTTTCGGGCCTAAACACTGAGAACTGCTGCCAGCAGGGTTTATGGGAGTTTTAATCCAAAGTATCTGACATATCATCTGACATTTCACAGATGAAAACCAGGACATGTGTAGCCAACCAACATCAGAGTGTTGTTAAGATGATGAAAGTTATTAATGAGGAAGAACCTACAAGCTAGGAGAGGCTGCAGCAGTTGGCTTTTGCCTGAGCCTCCTGGGAAGGGCAAGATTCTGCCCTTCCTCTTCTGTCCCTCTTGCTGAGATAACTGAGTGCAAACTACTTTTGTACTTTGAAATCAGTTTGCAATGGTGGAAGTAAGCTGAGGACAAAGGGGGAAAGTGAGAAGAGGAGAAAGAAAGTGGAATATGTTATAATCAGCTGAAAAAGTAGAATGACAGAGGATTAAGTGAGACAGCCCATGCCAAATCAAGACAGTCAGAAGGTACGATCTGGATGACAAAAGATGCTGTGGTTTTGTTTTGTAGATACTTATACATATAGACTTCTTTCCTCTGTGTGTCTGTGTCCAGGAAGTCTTGAGTCAAGATTTGGGAGTCTCTACATGTACAGATTCTCACCAATTTTATTTCTGATAATTTTGACCTGATACAGTTGGTGGAGAGGTGTATGTGCATGTGTCTCTGTATCATATGGACAAACACACATGTACGTATATAGTTCTTTCCCCAAAGTTCTGAGAGCCAAAATAACTTGCTTGAACTGTTTGTTTGACTATCTGGTATATGTATACTTTTATTTTATTTATACTTATACACTTGGACTGCATCTCTGCCCTTTAGGTGGCTAGAAACTGAAATCTATTAAAACAGGCGGCATCTTAAACCAATTTGGATCCCATCTTCCATGAGCTGGAATACTAGCAAGAATCCATGTTGTAGTTGCCTTATGCCACTTTAAACATGAACTAAATTTGGCATGATTTGAGACATTTCTCAATAAAAGTTCCATTTTCAAGAGGCAAAGCTGGTGCAATGGGCAGTTTTAGTGCACTAGAGTATCTCCAAGTGCGCACGCACGCGTGTGTGTGTGTGTGTATGTGTGTGTGTGTGTGAGAGAGAGCATGTTCTGTCATCCTCAGTTTTTCCTTAAAGGATCTGTACAGTAAAATTTTCTAGTCTTTGCTTGTGACACAGTTGGACTTTTTAACAGAACTTTAAAAATAACTTTAATAATTGTTGCTCCATCCTAGAGAATCCTGAGATTTGTAGAGATGCTTAGAAGGTACCCAGGTACTCACAGGCTAGAAGGCAGAACACAAAATGAATTTTTGTTTGAATGGAAGTGGTTGGTTGATTTTTTTAAAAAAAGAATGAAGGCAATCTGATGACAATAGGTTTTGATATTTAATTAATATTACTAAATGTAGATTTAGAGGATATGTTCTGTTTGTTTGAAAATGTTGTTTTTATTGAGATATTGTTATTTTTAGATGGTTACTTATTAGTATAGTCTAGAATAAGTTCATTAGTTATGAACTTGAGAAATTAAACAAATAATTAAAATAATTAAAAAGGATTAAAATGATAAGTGATAAACAACAATTAATAATCATGGAACGAAATGTATGACTTAATAGTTATTTGTAAATATTTGAGTAGTATGAACTGTTTGCAATAAGGGTGGGAACCAAATTTAGTTATGCTTTGTTACTAATTGTTTTAGATATGTTTAGTGATGTTTTGTTAGTATTTGTTTTAGATATTTGTAAATTATGATGTCTGCTGATGTTTGTGTAGATGAATTTTTTGTTGTTGTTTTGTATATTTAGACTGTGCTGTTTTCTTTCTTTTTTAAAAATTTAAGAAAATCTTTAAAAATGTGAAAAAAAAAGAAGATACTCAGGTACCCTGAGAATAGTAGGACTGATGGTTTAATCAGTTTATTCTATAATATAAACAGTTTTTCTATGTGTGATTGTGAAAGCTGGGTGGTAAAGAAAACTGACAGGAAGAAGACAACTTTAAAGGTTTATTTGTTTTTGTGTGTGTGAGAGAGAAAGAAACGTGTGTGTATCACCTACTGGCATTTTTATTACAAATTAACATTGTGTCTGGACTTCATCTCTCTTGATTTGTTCTCTTTATTCCAAGGAAAAAGGTGCCTCAGGTTTTGTATAAGATGCCTCTACACTAGAACTCTTCTGCTAGGATTTAGTTCATCGTCTTAAAGTGAAAGAATCTTAACAGTTCAGGACTTACTTCTTCAACCAGAGTTCCTTGGAACCTTAGAGTTCTGCAAGAGGTTGCTAGGGGTTCCATGAAAGATCAGAATTTTTAAAAATAAATGTTTGTTGAGCTATAGATATAAAGGTTTTTATGTGGGGGTTCCTTGAGACCTGTAAAGTATTTCAAAGGTTCCTCCATGTTAAAAAAAAAAAAGTTGAAAAAGTCTACTCTTCACAACATTTGCATGTGGTTGTTCTGTGCAGAAAACAGCATTTTCTGTTCAGAAAGTTGCATTTCTGGGCTGAAAATAATGCTGCACAGTTTCTGAAGACTTTCTCATATCAAAGGGGAAATTCTAAAACTGCTTGTTGCTTTCTTGGAGAAGAAAATCAGAGAAGAGTTATATCCCTAATTCAATCCTTAACTGTGTTACCTATCTGAGGTGCTTGGTATGTTTGCACAGTTCACTATATTGGCATTTTGAATTTCTGATCCTAGTATTTCTGTGGTTCTAGTGTATAGCTAGGCATAGCTTGGACCATCATACAGAGATAGAGCGTATGCTTTTTGGGAAGAAGACATGGGGTTCAGTCTAAGGATGAAAAAAGAAATGTATGGGGCTCATAATTCCCTATCAATATAGCAATTTTGGAACAAAATAGTCCATAGAAATTGAGTTAATTTTTAGGTCTTATGGTGCATTTTGGCAAAGAAGTAAATACATGGAAAACTCAGGCATACCTTTGAAATGCACATGACTAATAGAAGAGTTGATCTGAAAAAATGTGCACAGGCATATTTTAGTCGGTGAGAAGAATATGCAAAGATTAGGGAGAAAAATGAGAAAATATTCATGAATTTCAATGTAGGAAGGGGGAAAAAAACATCTTACAACTCAGTATGGAACTAGGACAGTATGAATATGCTGGTAGGATTCTGAGAAAGGCAGCTAAAATGACTGACAGATTTTCATGTCCCTAGTTCCATCCCTGGGATCTCCAATGTGAGGAATCAGGTACCAGGTGATGGGAAAGCTGTATTCTAGAGATCCCCTCATTCAGAACACACAGTACCAGGCTACGTGAATAAATGCTCTGATCAAGTGTCAAGCCAGCTCCACACATTCCTATAACACTAATAAAAGAAAGCCTCATTCTGATATCATAGACTTCATTTATTTTTAGTTCATCTTGGGAATTATCTGTTCCTAATTAGAGGGGTAGATGGGCTGTGGATGGGATTCTCGAATCTCTGTTTGACTTCATGTTGCAAACAGGACTTTTCCTGGACCTAAAATGAGAAAAATAGTGAATAGCAAAGACTTGAACGATAACTGAAGAAAGTCAAGGCAGAAAGTGCAAAGACAGGTTTACAGCTGAACATTAGGGAAACAAAAATAATGACCACAGATGATTAACACAACTTTAAAGTAGATGATGAAGACTTTGAAACTGTTCAGGATTTTACATATCTTGGCTCAGTGGTTAATCAGAATGGAGATTGCGGTGAAGCTATCAGAAGACGGCTAAGACCTGAAAGGGTGTTACCCCAAAACATGGATATCTTGTTACCCCAAAATGTAGGTGTCACAAGGGCCACTCTGTGATGCCAAAAGCAGAAAAGTGGGGAATAAATTAGCTCAAAATCAGGAGGCTAATGAGAGGGGGGGCAACTTAGCGAGACCTTTCTACCAATGTTTATGGGCTCACACATGAAAAGAACCAGCCAGAGATTCAAAAGTAACCTAAAAATGTGTTTTATTGAGGGGAATTCAGTCATGCATACACACAAGGTACACATGGTCAAATATTCACACAAGAGCTAACTGAAGGATAAAAGGAAGAAAAAAAATGGATAGAGAAGCTGAGGGTTTGGGATTATAATTAGCAGTCCAGAAGAGTAGTGAAGAAGTTGAAATATGGCTTAACTTGTGTCTAATGGCAGACCAGATCAGGATTCAGGGCAACATAGTGGGGTCCAGCATTTCATCTGACTGCATCTGACTTCTTAAAACCAAGGGTTTGTATACTCTATTTCCCTCCCTGAAGGGGTGTGAGTTAATTGCTTTCTGGCAGAGTAAACAAAAGGGGTCTGGGATGGACTGATCATTTCAATGTCTTGTTTGAGTGGAGTTTCTGGGCCAGGCTTCAATAGAATATGCACGCAGCAGGTGTCCTTGTGTCTGCACCTGGGCACCTTATTGTTTTCTGAGATTGGGCAGTTGATAGGATTAGCTCAGAGCTGTTAAGTCAGGCTTTCTTGGCTTGTTTCAGTGAACTTTTGACCTGGCCACACTGGGGTTACCTTTTGGCCTATTTTTCAGCAAAGGCCCCTTCTATCACATGGCTTCCAGTCATAGTGTTTATAATTTATATTTTATGCCAATTAAACATATCTGCCAATTAATATATTTTGCCAATTAGACTATATCAAAATGTAGGGGTGTATGGCCTGGTAACAGACTCAGACGTCCACCTGTGGTGCCAGTATCTCCACAAGAAGGTGGGGAATATTGGCTGAAAGAGGAGGCTTGAGAGAAGAGAGTAACCTTTCAAGATCTTTTGCACCTATATCCCTAGAGCAGATATAAAGCAGATGTAAAGTTTTGATATTTCATACCCTTCAACATTTCTCAGATGAAAACCAAGACAGTTGTGGCCAAGAAATATCAGAGTGTGGTCAAGATGGCAAGAGTTATTAATGAAGAAGAACAGATGTGCCAGGAAGGGTTGCAGGAGTTTACTGTTGCCTAAGTCTACAGGGGAGGGAAGGATTCTGCCCCTTTCTGTCATCTCCTCCCAATGTGTTAATTGAGTGAAAACTACTTTTCAACTTTGAACTCAGTTTGTAGCAACTGAAGTAAGCTGAGGAAGAAGAGGTAAAGTGGGAGGAAAAGAAAGTGGGACATTTTAAAAGCAGCTGGAAAAGTGGGATGACTGAGAATTAATCCAGAAAGCAGCTATTAACAAGTCGGTGTTCCTCCTAAATGCCAAAAGGAAAGATTGATTTCTGTTAATTTAGCCATATGTTTCTCTGTAAAATAACATACTCATCATGTCCACGAATTACATTATGCTCACATTCTTGCCTTTAGAAAGGGCCAAAGGGCTTTCCCCCCTTTTTTTTGGCATTTTGTTCAGGCTGTAGAAAAGGAAAAGCTTTCTGACCCTCAAATAGGGGACATCCCTTACAGTGAGGGACATGTGCCAGTCTCATAAGCGACAAGCTTTCCAACCCTCAAATAAAGGGCATTTTGTATAACAAAGGATACCACCAACTCTAGAAATAATACACAGTGGTGTCACTAGGGCTGGTGCCACCCAGTGCGTTAACTCATGGTGTCACCCCCCCCACACACACACACCTGAGTGGGTGGTGCAGAGCAAAGATAAATTTCTGCTGAACCACTCCATGCAGGGGAGGGGAATCCTGCAAACACACACACACACACGCGCGCGCGCGCGCGCACACGCGCACACACTGCACCCCCTTTTCTCTCTCCCTCCCTCGCATCACTCACATCATTCTCAAAGGCCTTGGGTGGCAAGGAGAGTGTGTGGGTGGCAACATTGGTTTCCCAGATACTCCACAGTGGTAGAGAAGAGAAAGGGGAGGGTAGGAAGTATGCATTGCCATGGCAATGGCATCTTGAGGAGGGAGAGAAAGAGATTGTCCCTCCCTGCTTCCACTCACCACTGTGGCAAATAGGCTGTCTCCAGCACTGATACCCCAAAATGTGGGTGACTAAGGGGTCCACTCACAATGCCAGTACCTTCGCATGGTGGGGGGAATTGATTATGATTAGCTCAAAATTAGGAGGCCTGTGAGAGGGGGATAACTTAACAAGATCTTTCCACCAATGTTTACAGGGTCATGCAAGAAAGAACCAGCTAGGGATTCCAAATAAGCTAAATTGTGTTTTATTGAAAGATTCACACATGCACACAAAAGATCCAAACACTCACTCAAGCACACAAGAGCCAGCTGAAGGAAAAGGGAGGAAAGTTGTGGATAGAGGATTTGTAGGATTCGCGTTATAATGACCAATCTGAAGAGCAGTGAAGAAAGGAGCAACATGGCTTAGACTGAAGCTTAAAGACAGTTCTTGTTTGGAAATCAAGGTGACAGCATGGCATTCAGTAGAGTGAGAGACTGTGTCTGACTGCTCAAATCAGAGGGTTTACATACCCAAAATCTATCCTGAGGGTATGAGTGTGAATTGCTCTCCCAGCCAAGTGACCAGTGGGAGTTGCAGCACAGACAGTGGGGTCTGGATGGTGTTAATGGTCTCAGTGCTTAGGTAACAAAGAGATAATGGCTGTTGTAATAGCTCTATGTTGTTGAGAGGTTGGGGAGCCAAGGCAGGGAAACATCCAGGTGTGAGGGAACAGGATTAAGACAATCACTGTTTGGTGGGAACATTGGCTTGACCATAGTACTCCATCGGAGAGATTCAGCTTTTGCCTGAGTCTATTATCTCCAAGGTTGCTTTGTGATCTACCTCACAGTGTCTTTGGCTATACCTGGAAGAGGGTGTGGACTGACCTTCCTTGCAATCTCATGTTTTCAGTCAGTAATTTTCCTCTGTCTGGTTTGACCTTCCAGTCACCTCAGGTCCCATCTTATATCAATGCCAATTAATGTAGCTTGCCAATTAAATAATATTTGCCAATTAAAGCACATCAGTATTGGGGGCGTGTGGGTCTGTAACAGCACGACCATGTTGCCTGCCCTGGTAAAGTTTGATACCACGGCCCCCTCTTGACCCACCTACCAGGGCCTGGCCTGCCAAGCAGGAGGAGAGAGGATCATGTCAGGGAGGCAGGAAGTCCTGTCCTCTCAAGTTGATTCATGGCAGGGCCTCATGTATGCATTTGGGAACTTTGCTGCCTCTGTCCCCTTCCCACTGGGTCAGTGAATATGCTTACAGAAGCCAAGTGCACGTGTGTCTGATGAGGAGCACTCACATAATGATGCCACCCCCTTCTGATGGTGTCCCCCAGTGCAGTCCGCACCCGCTCCCCACATTCCTCTAGTGACGCCACCAATGATGGAAAAGCTTGCTTTGAATTCATTCTGCTCTCAGTTACAGTTTGAGGAGCAATGCTTTGGTATACAATTTAACTGAGACTGGCTGATCAAAGTTCAGAGCAGTAACACAGACTTAACTCTGATACGAAAACAGCATTGATTTCTAATTTATATTAGCTGCTTTTCCAAAGGCAGAGAATTTTTGTTGTTGCTGCTGATTTTTTATTACCCAGGTCTTTAGATTGGAAACAGGGTAATTCGTTAACAGGTTATTTTGTCTGGAGAGTTTCCTTAGTAACAAAGAATAGGTTTTGCAAAGAATGTTATTATTGTTGTTTTTATGTTATTTATAAAGCTGTTGTGCTTAGTGGAAGCCTGAGAGGTATAAATTCAAAGGAAGAAATGCTCAGTGAGCCTGCTGAATTCTACTAAAGTTCTTCTGGGGTCAATATCACATAGGGCCTTTCCGCACTACACTGTTATAGTGCTATTATTCCACTTTCAACATTCTGTGGAATCCTGGGGTTTGAAGTTGACTGAGGCCAAAGAGCTCTCTGGCTGAGAATGCTAAAGGCCCCTCCCTAAACTGCAAACCAGGATTCCATAGGAGGTTGAAAGTGGAATAATAGCACTATAACAGTGTAGACCCACAGTAATGAGTGTTGGCTCTCATATCAGAAGAGCAGAAACCATTCTGGGTTTTAGTCTGGACATTGAAGAAGACATCCAAAGTGCTGAACCCTAACTCCAAAAGAGATTGAGGATCTCAGAAAGCACCTTTGAAGATCAGACAAAAACTCGGAGCAGATTCAGTGCTCCGCTGACGTGTGAACCCCCGAGCTGCTGCTGATAACCCACAATCCCTTTGACAGAGTTTGTGTGTTCCTGACCGTGCCTGAATCAAACTAACAAAGAGAGTCAGTTTTGCTTTGTGTTGCATTCACTATTTAAGACTCTAAATGCAGGAATGGACAATTTTTTTTAATTAGCTGAAAGTGAAACATACAGACTTTCGGAGCTTCCTCCATTCCTCACCACTTACTAAGGTTGATGGGAGGTGTAGTCCAACCACATCTGGAGGGCCACATTTATCCATTCTTGCCATTCAGAGTGTCAAATTAATCAGGTAATATATGCAATACCATCAGAGTACAGAATACAAAAGGACAGGTTACAGCCTACAATTTGATGCATGGGTAATGGAGGAAGAAGTGTGAAATTGAGATAGTGGTAAAACACGGAAAGAAGGGACTATTATTCCAAGCCCTATTCATTCATTATTTAATTACGTTTACTGAACTTAGGAAGAGGGGATTGTCCTAGCTCCATCTTCCTCTGTCTTCACCTCTGTTGTCCTCTGTGTGTGGAGGACTACAGATCTCCATGGAGGTTCTTCATGTGCATTGAAATCCTCAAAGATCAGGGCAAAAGAACAAGGAAGAAGACTAGCATCCTTTTCTCTGCCCATATTGAGTGAACACACTCTGATAACCACCCTAAAGGCACCAGATGCCATCCAATCTTGGAAGCTAAACAGGGTCATTCCTGGTTAGTACATGGATGGAAGGAGACAAATGAATACCAGGTGCAGTAGGCTATATTTCAGAGGAAGGGACTGGAAAAACCACCCCTGAGTGTTCTTTGCTTATGAAAACTCTATGAAATTCATTGGGTCACCATAAGTTGATAGGTGACTTGAAGGTACTTACACACACAGTACCAGCATAGTGTAGTGCTTTGATCTAGGAATCTGTGAGACCGGGGTTTAGATCACTGTTCAGCCCTGGAAAACCATTGGGTGACTTTGAACAATTCACAGTCTCCCAGCCTCAGAAGAAGAGAGTGGCAAAGCTTTTCTGAAAAAAATTAAGCAAGAAAACCCCACAATAACTTCACCTTAGGGTCACCATAAGTTGGGAATGACTTGAAGCTACACAACAACAACAACAACAACAACAACAGGGCTTTAGTTTTAGCTGAGACAAAGGAGCTTTCCACACTGTACACTTATAGTGTCATTACTCCACTTTCAACATCCTATGGAATCCTGGGATTTGCAGTTTAGGGAAGGACCTTTAGAATTCTCAGCCAGAGAGCTCTTTGGCCCCAGTAAACCACAAACCCCAGAATTCCACAGGATGTTGAAAGTGGAATAATAGCACTATAACAGTGCAGTATGGAAAGGCCCTAAGCTGAAGCAATTGTATGGGGTTTGGAAGGCTGTGCCAAAAGGTACACAGAAAAGATGGGTTTTGAAGAGTGATGTGAAAGACAAGAGATGGCATTACACATCAACAAAAACTAAACCGTTCTTCGTTTAACCACACGGTGAAAGTTTGGCATACAGCTACCACCAACTCCAGAACTTGAAATAACTAGCCACAAATACCTTTACCAGTAGTTAATTTATTTCTCAATAACAAAGATATGACTAATTTCCCTTGCAACTGTAACTTGACAAGAGATGGCTTTGCAGGGTAGCAGCAATTTTTCAGTGAGTTTTGTAGGTTAGGAGTGTGGCTATCTTGTTAAATTCAGTGTGGACAACTATTTGAGGTTAGGGGGCTGCAAGGTTTCTCCAAAGGACCTTGAAGAGGTCTTCACCTCCAAACAAAGATTTATTTTTTCCCCACAGCTTCCGTAAAGGCTCTCTAGAGGATCTGAAGACAATTTCATTACATTTTTGGTCCTTTCTGAGCCATTTTAGATCCAGAAGAGGCCTTTTTCCAGTTGGAGGTTATCTGGAATTTCACTTCCAGGTCTCTTCCTGTTGGGAAAAAGGTCTTCTGTGGGCTTAAAATGGCCACAGAAGGGGGAAAAACTGGCAAAAGTGCCTCCCCCGCTTTCTATGGGACATTTAGAGGCAGAAAATTTTTTTAAAAAATGGGGGCCCTGGGGACCACAAAGAGCCCTGGTGGCCCCATGCAGGCCACACTTCCCTGTCCCTGAAATAAATGGTTGAAGAGGAATCACACATACCATGCCTTGTGTTATTACTACCTAGGGTTGCTATTTCGAGATTGTCTCAGGCCCTGAAATTTCCGGGTAAAAAACTAAGACCAAGGGGTGGCCCTGGTGATGTTATGAACTAAGTACACACCACAGATGCTCACAGCTTGTCATTCAAACCCAGTGGCATACCTAGGGAGTGGGGGTGGGTCCGCCCCAGGCGATACTTTTTTGGGGAGTGCCACTGCCGGAGGGACTGCCCTGGCCATTGCAGGGCGGTGGGGGAGAGGAGGAGGAGGCCAGCCCAGGTCTCCCCCTGATGTCAGCATGGCGATGTTGTGGGTCACGGAGTGGGGAGGTGAGCTTGTCGCCGCTGCATTGCCCTGCCTTGCTTGCAGGTTTTCTCTTTCGATGTTTCAATGGGGGCAGGGGGAAGTCTTTTCCAAGTGAATTCTCCCCCCGTTCGCTCTTTTCCTGAGTTCTTTCCCCCTAGCAGAGGAGAAGATTTGGGGTGATTTAGGAGGATGAAAAAAAAAGGGTGCAGAAGCCTCTTTGGTTGTGTGGGTGAATTATGGTTGTTGAAAAACAGGCTGAATTCACCTCTTAGACATGAGGAAGAGTCAGGACCATTGGAAATCCTTTCTCATACCACACTCCCTGCCCCATGCTGGCTTGGAGGCTGTGAAATGGACAGCAGTGGTGTAGCTGGGGTGAGCGGGGGCAGTCTTCATTCGGAGAGATATAGATATCTAGCTATGCCACTGTTCAAACCCACACACACACTCACAGAGGAAGTGATTTTCTTATTTGGAAATTAAGAGAGAAATATTAACTTGCTCCCAGATCAAGTTGAAATGACGGGATTATCACTTCTCATCTACATAGTGAAAGAAGAACCTACTTGCCTCTAGCTAGAAGGTGGATACAGAGTGGAGGGTGAGTTCTGACATCACAGCCACTGAGAAGAAAGTTGATTCAGTACGGAGACCCCCCTGGAGAATCTTTATAAGTTGCAACCATGCATCTAACAAGCTTTGCCAGTTGTAGCGAGCTCATGCTCTACTAGCTGATCTGGACTTTTGCACGCAGCGTTTTCCTTTTGCCTGAAGCTGAGCCTGCCAAAATGGGAGAATTTGCAACCCTGTGTTCTGCCTGGAGGTCGCCCACAACAACTGGAGACTCGGGGACGGGTCCTGGGTTCTGGCAACCCTACCTGCGTAGTAGGAGTGATAGCAACAATGGGCAAGTTTTCCCTGGAGCTCAACAAATCCAGGAAGTCACACATCAGCAGGAGATTCAAGATTAAAAAAAAAAAGGTAATCTTTTATTCAGCCTGGCTGAAAGACAGACAAATCAGAAATGCCAGAACAAAGAAAGACATACACATTTATGCCTTCCATAAGAAAATGAATTAGCATACTAAGTTATGTCACTTCTACATAAGATGTAGCAGGGTTTCTTGGCCCTGGTACATAATACCCCCCTGCATACATCAGTCGCTTAGCACCTATCTGTTATTTATCCCACGTGAGGCCTTACATTCTGTACTCTGAGAGCCTGGCACTACTGTCTCCTTTGTTATCAGTTGTATACATTCTATTCCCAATGCCTATATGTCTCCTAGGTCAAGGTGATGCTTCTGAAGGCTGGCATTTTTAATTCCCAGGCACCAGCCTTGACCGCTTGTGAATAACAAAGTGGTCTAGTAACTCAAAGAACATTGGGATGGGGGGGAAGGCCTGCAGTAGCCTGGTTAATTGATTTCTTTATACTATTCTATGCTACACTAAGTCCCATCATTCTCAGGCTTCCCTATCAGTAGTGCCAGGGAATAGGAAGAGAGTGGCTTTGTACCCCAGGGTGGCATCTTTAAGCATTCAGAGAGATATAGATATAAGTATGTTAGTAACTAAAAAGTGTTGCTTTTGAGAAATGACCGTCTTAAGTATTTTCCCTGAAAAAATATAATAGCAGCAAACCATTTTCAGAGCCATAGAAATAAAACAGGAACTAATGACTATTAAAAATAATGGACACGATGGACATGGAGAAATTGACAATGTTATTAAAAGAAACATCAGTTCAAAAATTGGAGAGAGAATGGAAACTGATCTCAGCATAGATCAAAAAAGAAGGAGAAAAGGAAGTTATCAATAGGAAAAATAATTGAAAAGATACTTAAAGTATCAAAATCGTACAATTGAAATTTGGTGAGATAGACACAAGGAAATCAATTTGTAGGAACCCGTATCATCTGACATAATTCCAAGTGAAAAGCAATATGATGTAAGATAGACAATGGGGTGGGAAAGGGAAGGATAGAAATGCCGTAGAGAAGGGGGAAGTATTTTATGTATTTTAGTATGGGAATATTTGTCAAAAAATGAAATAAATTAGATGTATATTTGGATATACTTGTTTTATTTTTTAATAAAAATAATATTAAAAAAGTAACTTTCCAAGCTCTGTGCCATTCACAGGCTGTTTAAGCAGCAACCCTTAAAAAATACTTCTAAAAAGCTAACTCTAAAACCCTACATTAGATAACTGAAGTGACAAGTGACCCAATGTTGTATGCACAATTAATGGGGGAATTCTCAGACAAAATGTCTACAGAACTTTGGAGGAAGCAATGTGTATGTGTAAGTAGGTCATGCCATCAGTTAAAATCAGAACAAACTCATTTCCAGTTCAAAGCTTTAACCCCCAAACACCAGACTGTGTGATCTAAGCACACAACAGCACCAAATTATTATTAGTTCTCAGGCACACAAAAAAAGAGACAGAGTGTGAAAGGAAACAGTAAGAAGCTGCATCATTCCATTTGCCACTTTATTATCCATTGTGGGATTGTGAGGGGTGAAGAAGAAGAATGAAAGCTAACAGCAACTTCTCAAATTAGGAAGATTTTCTTCAGAAATAAGTGTGAGAGGAGCCGCTGGAAAATGTGCAAATGTTCACAGGGTATATCGTACCACAACAAGAATTTATCAATCAAACAATCAATCCATCAATCAATTACTTTATTAACACCCCACCTTTCCCCTAGGATTGGGAGTCAGAGCATATAGGATAAAAAGAAATACAAGTAAAAATGAATGTAATTACATACATACAAAAAAATTAAGATTAAAACAGTATTAAAATGTCTGTAGAATTAAACTCTTTTAAAACCATGAGCTTTAAATGGTTTTAATTCTATAGACTTTTTAATGCTGTATACTTCTGTATGTAGAATGATGTATAGAATAAAAGTCGTGTGTGTGTATTCCTTCAGATTGCTTGTCAACCTATGGCATAGGGTTTTCTTAAACAAGGGATACTCAGAGAGCAAGTTGCAAGTTCCTCTGAAATGTAGCTTTGGGCACCTACAGCACACTAAAACAGAAAAAACCCTATACAGGGGCTCCTCTGCATTCACAAGGGTTCGGGTGCAGAACCTTTTCAGAAGTGGAAAAACCATGAACAACTTCCCCCTCCAATCCTCTCCCATTCCCCTCTGGAGCTCCCCTCTCCCATTCTCTTGCCTCTGGCCCTAGAGCTCTGAGGGATGGGAGGCAAGGGAAAGGGCTTACTGGTACTTTCTTCTCAGACAGAGAAGAGCAGAGTTTTAGAATTCTAGCTACTTCCAGTCGCCATCTTGAGAAAGCAGATTCTTCCCAGGGAGAAGGGCTAGGAGCAAAAAGAGCACCTTACAAATCAGTGGCCATTACATAGCAGAATGTGCAACCATGTGGCAGAGGGGGCACGCCTTCAGCAGTGGTGAGAGGGGGCTTTGCTCACCCAGAAGTAGAAAAAACCCCCATCCATTTTAAACACAAGCCTTGCAAGCATGGGATGAGGAATGCAAGAGAATGGGAGAAGGAGAATTGGGGGAGAAGAAAGCAAGCACATGCCTCACGAATAATCAAATTTGTAAAAGTCAAACCCACAAAAGTGGATGGAGGACTATATGTGTCAAACAGTGATTGCTCCAAAGCCTGCTAGAATGGAAAGGTCTCTACTTGCTGACAAAGGGAGCCTACCTGGCCTCACTAGGACAGCAGTTCCAGAGTCTGGGAGCAGCCACAGGAGAGGCCCTCTCCAACATTCACACTGGAATGTGACTGGGAGGGTGCTGGGCTGAGAGATGCCCCTCCCCGAAGAGATTACAGCCTGAGCTGGCTTATCTGGGAAGATAGGGTGTTTTAGATAGCCTGGATAGACGTGGATCATTTTGGACTTTATAAGCCATAACCAGCATTTTGAATTCTGCTTTGAAACAGACTGGCAGCTAGTGGAATGATTATAACAAGAGAGTCTTGCACCTATTAACAATCAAGGCTACAGCTCTTTGATCAAGAAAAGACTTCTTTAAACTTATTGGTATCATGAAAAAATAGACTTTAGCCTTGTGGAATCTATGTTGTTGCTGCTGATGCTGCTGATGTTGATAAACATGACATACCCTCCAGCTGTCCCAGTTTGGCAGGGACAGCCCTGATTAATCCTTTGCCGTCTCACCTTTTCAGCTGCTTTTAAATTGTCCCGGTTTCTCTCTCCTCCTGCTGCTTTTCCCCTTCAGTTTACTTTAGTTGTCGCAAACTGAGTTCAAAGTGGAAAGGTTGTCTGTACTCAATAAATTTAGCAGGGAGGAGAGGAGAGGTCTACATCTTCTTCATTAATAAAGTTGTTCCATCTCAAACACACTCCAGTGTTGTTTGCCCACATTTGCTGGTTTTCATCTGTGAAATGTTGGGAGATACATGGTGGTGGTGGTGGTGGTGGTGGTAAAGAAGGGCATTTACATCCCACCTTTCTGCTAATGAATTCATAGCAGGGTGCATGATTCTTTTCTTTTCTGCCTTATCCTTACAACAACCATGTGAAGTAGTTCAGATTTGAAGAGAGTGCTTGGCCAAAGGCCAAAGTATATTTCATGGCTGACTTACTGGAAAGTCCATTTCTACCTTTTTGAGTAGAAAGAGCGGATAACAATGTAAGATATTAATATGCTCGGTTCTGCAATTTGTTTTCACTTCCAGAGCTGAGTTCTTGGTCTTTTTATCCTACAATGAAATCTTCATTTTGTCCACCGATTCCTTGTTTCTACAGCGTAATTCTGAAGTATGTGTTTGTGTGTGTGGAAGGATCTTTCTTATGATGTCCTTTGTTAAAGCAGTGGACAACAGAGGCCATTGCTGGTCTACTTCATAATTAGCAAAGGAGAAGGAGAATAAACTCCACATGCTTGTAGATGGGCTTTTTAAAGAATAAAATTTATTCCAGTTACACGCATGTGGAGTTTGTTCTCCTCCTTTGCTGATTTAGACATGTGCTTTCCAGTTTTTATTTTTGCTCCTACTTCATAATTAACCAGCCGTCTACCAGTGACTCCTTGATCTGTCTGTTTTTTGCTGTGCTGGTATTCATGGGCTTAAAAACATGCTCTTTAATGCAGCTAGCCTCATCTTGTTCACATGCTTGTGATCATGGGAGGGATGCTGTCACAATTTCCCCAGGACTTTTCTACAGCTTTCTGGTTTATTTATGAAAGGACCCTTAATTCACTCTTGTCAGGGAGGATGAAGACTTTTTGGACAGAGCACAACACACATCTCTGGAACACAGAGAATGCCTCTATGGAGGAGAACAATTCCCAAACACAGGAGGCAGACACGGGGAAGAATGTGACCCAGAGGAGCAGAACTGTCAGGAACTATGCTGTTAGTTTGGAGCTGCACAATTGATTCAGAGCTTTTGTGGACCAGTAGCTAAATATGAATGAATGGCAGTGGCCAAAATTGTAGGCTACATCAACAGGTGTGTAGTATCTGGACTAATGCAGTGGACTAATGCAGTTAGGAAATAATAGTCTTACCCTATTGTGCTTTATCAGACCTTACTTGGAATACTGGGTACAGTTCTGATCACCACAGTTCAAGAAAGACAGTGACAAGGGGGAATGTGTTCAGAGGAGGGCAACCAAGATGGCAAAAGGTCTGGAAACCAGGCCCTGTGAGGAACAACTGAGGGAGCTGGGCATATTCATCTTGGAGAAGAGAAGGCTGAGAAGGTTGAGAACTCATGTGATAGCCAACTTCAAATATCTAAAGGGATGTCATGTAGAAGATGAAGTGAGCATCTTTTCTGCTGCTCTAGAGATGAGGAAATGAACCAATGGGTTCAAAGTGGAAAAAAAATCTACCCAAACATTAGGAAGAGCTTCCTAATAGTGTTTGTCAGTACAGTGGACTGCCTTGGAATTTGTTAGAATCTCCATCGCTGAAGGAAGTTCTTTAAACAGAGAGACCGAATAGCCATCTCTGAGGACAGCTTTAGCTGGGTATTCGTGTATGGCAAGACGTTGGATTAGATAGTCATTTTGGTCTCTTCCTACTCCATACTTCTGTGGGCCCTTTCACATTGCAGTGTTTTAACAGCCATGATACCGTACTATCGAATCCTGGGATTTGCAGTTTAGGGAGGGTTATTTCCAATTTTCAGTCAGAAAGGTCTAATACCTCACTAAACTGCTTACCACAGGATTGCATAGGATGTTTCCATGGTGGTCAAAGTGGAATATAGCACTATAATTATGTAAAATGCAAGGGACATATAATTGGATCAGCCGCATTTCACAAGAACTGTTGCCAAGAAGATGCAGTTAAATCCAGAAAATGCAGCTAAATCCAGAAGATGAAGCTAAATCAAGCACAGCATGTTTCTTTCTTCCTACGGCTGCAGATGTCATTCAGAATAAGATAGGGCCGCATCAGGTGAAGGATGGAAAATGAGATGGCTGCCATGTCTGTATTAGTTTTTCTGCATTCGTTCAGGGGGAAGAGTTCTAAGTGCTGAGGCCTCATTCAAAATTGTGTCGGAATCTACACTCCAGTTCATACAAGGGATGGCTGAGAATTTTTTGGGCTGGTTTCGGTAAAAATTTGACCAAAGTCACATACTTCTCTATATATTAAATAGAAGGAACGTGAGGTTACACACTGTTGAATATGGAGAAATTGACATGTTCAACCACCCCAGATCTAGAACTTTGAGCACTCTTAAATGGCTTTGAATCCCTATGGGTTCAGGCATGGTTGTGGTGGTGAATTAAACTAGGTCATTATGGAATTAGAGTACTTTAGCCATCTTTCCGTTGATGAAGTATGGTTACCACTACTTTTTTTGGGAGAGGGGGGAGAGACTTTTCATTTTTAACATGCGTATTTCAGGCAGGTAGAATATAGTCTTTACTGGAAATGTTTGTGCCATTTTTGGCACATTTTTTGTGTTTGTCTGGTAAAGTTATTAAAACAATATGGATCTTTGTATTGGTTGTGTGGTTAACACAATTACCCTTATGTTTCCATGCTGGGAATGGTTGTATTTGCTGCATTTTCTCAGTGTGGATATTGGGGAATTTCTTCTGATTCTTTTTTTGAAATAAGTATACAAATTTCACAGCTTTCTTCAGAAACAGAAAGAACAATCTTGAAAGTTTGAAATAAGTTGAAAATATTCTACCATCTCTACTACCTTCTACATAAAATATACTATAGGTGCTATTGGGAGGAGTTGTTCCTACTGGTAAACTTCAGACTTTCTGGTTATTATGAGATCCACAACAAATATTCTTCCAGTAAGCTTCTCTTTTTGATAATTTGGCCTTGAATTAGCCTGAGAACTTTGCTGGTCTTCTTATTTGATCATGGCAGAAAACCCAAAATGGCACCCCTTAGCATTTGTCTTTTGTTTCAGGCAATGGATTAATGATATTGCAATTCAATTCAGTGTCAGTTTAAGGGAAATAATAGTTAAAGATTTTCTGTACCTTGGCTTGATGGGAAATTAAAATTGAGAGTGTAGTCAAGAAATCAAAAGAAGATAGGACTTGGAAGAGCAGCTATGAAGAAACTAGACAAGATCCTCAAGTGTAAAAAAAGTATCACTGAATAGTCAGGGTTTTCCATGCCATAATATTTCTAGTTTCTGTGTATGGTTGTGAAAGCTGGACACTAAAGAAAGCTGATAAGATGCTGAAGAACAGTTCTGTGGATACCACAGATTAAGAAAAAGAGAAATGAGTGGGTCTTAGTTAAGTCTGAACTTTTCCTAGAAGCCAAAATGACTGAATTGAGACTATTGTGCCTTGGACATATCATGAGAAGACATGACTGACTGCAAGAGACAGTAATGCTTGCTAAGGTGGAAAGGAGTAGGAAAAGTGGAAGACTGCGTTTCAGGTGGATAGAATCAAGGAAACCACAGCCCAGAGTTTGCAAGACTTTATCAAGGCTGTTGATAACAGGGAGACTTGGAAGTCTCCCATGCCATAAGTCAAAGTAAATTTGATCATAATTAACAACAGAGTTGTTAATGTGGTCACCAGCTTTTGAAGTCATGCCTAGCAATTCACCGGCCTCCTGTCCAAATTGCAATGGTTAATACTCTAATTGGGAACACTTATATCATTAACTCAAGTCTTTCATAACTCTAAGTGGAGTCGCTGACAATAAATTAACACATATTACACAAGCAGTTTTGAGAAATAATTAGATACATCTCATCTAGGTGTTCCACAAAATACCCTTGTGTTTTCCCAAGTGGCTCTAAAATATCTGTGGTTTCTTCTTCAGCGTTTCTCTCTCTCTCTCTTTCTCTCTCTCTCTCTTCATCAGATATAGTTTAATATAGATTTGTATGCTGCTCTGGTTTCACAGAAAGTCTTAGTTATGTAAAGCATCCAAAGTTCTAACAGATCTGTGCTAGGATCTGTGAAATGAGTATCTATTTCCTTGTGTTTTTATTATAAAACAGAATGGCTATCAACGTCAGGTAGCCAGCTTTCCCTAATGACCATATGAAAGGCCTGTTCACTAATGCCTGGATGTAAATTAGGTTGTCTACTGGAACTGATAAGTCTCTGAACATTACACTGCAGTTGTTGACCACTGAAACATATCACCGGGTACATCTAAACCAAAGAGAATTACCTTCAGGCTAAACAGGGCCATTAAAGATTCACGGGACACCCTACACCACAGAAAGGACAGGGGCTAACTTTAACCCGTAGGTCACACCGCCATAATGCTATCAACAATGGTGTTGTGTCACACAGTTTCTATTTCTGTTTGGCAGATTATCCCCCCTCCTCCCTCTCTTAATTTTTGGGGTATGTGGAGCTTGGATTAAAAAATCACCCCCAAATTAAATGGGGAGGTCCGAAGGATTTGGGAGTTTCAAGGACCACAGTTTTGGGCCCCAAGGGCCCCATGCAGACTGCATGCAGCCCTTTGCCCACTCCAAATTCTCACTCCACTCACTTGCTTAATTAAAGCCATTAACTGGAAGGAGTCCTCTCGTTACCTTTAATCAGTGGCCGCAGATAACAGTAAAGGTTTCCTTCACCTTGGATACTTTTAACTTTGTGGAAGGCTAGAAGCATATGGAGGTATCTCCACTGCTATCTCCAATCTTCTACCACCATACTAATCTGAACACATCTGATCTCATCTGGTTTGCGAAGCTCGCTAGGGTCTGACCTGATTTACACGTTAATGGAAGACCGTCAGAAAATACCAAATACTAGGACAGGGCTGAGAAGCCATCAAGTTTAACACAACAGAGAGATGCTGCCAATCAGAGCTGACAGTACTAGGATACATGAACCAATAGTCAGAAGAAGACAGTTTTTATGTTTCTCTGAGCAGAGATAAATTGAGAGAGCTTTAATACCTTTCACCCTCCTCAAAATGGGAAGGTGTGGGATGATAGTAGCCAGTACTCCTGAAGCTATTGTCTGTGTTTTGATTGGGAAAATAACTAGCACATAATGAAGCCAGAAGAGACATAGGAGGCAAGACCATACCAAATGTCATTCACTTTGTGGAGGGTTTGGTGGAGGTTCATCCAGCCTCCTCCCCCATGTAAATCCAAATGTAAATGCAGGTACAGGCATAGTTAACAAAGCCTCTGACAGCAAAGCTGTTTTTACACTTGTTTTTTTTACACTTTTTTTTACACTTGCCCATTCCCCCTTTTGTTCTCATCCTCCGTCCATCTGGAAGTATGCTTAGCAGCATCAGCATTGGGAAGATGGTATAGAAGAACTGGAGAAACAGATACTTTTGGTATTGAGTTGCAGCAGTCTATTCATAATAAACAATGCAATCAAGCTAGACCTGGGAAAGAATGGGATTCTGCTTCAGCCAGTCTTACTGTAGCTATGCATGACTGCTACAACTGGCAAGCTAGAGAGAAAAGGGGAGAGCAGATCAGCAGCTACTCCTCAGTACGATGAATATAGCATACATCTTTAAGCTTGGCCACCAAAATGGGAATTATGAAAAAAAGGGAAGGCTGATGAAAGAAAAAGTGATCATTGGATGCATTTTGGAAGAAAGCTTCAGTTGGCCCCTAGAAGGTTCAGCATATTCTTCTTTATTTATGCAAGGCCTACCTGACCTGATTGTGTATTTCACATGTGTGTATTGTTATCTGCGAATCAAAAGTTTGCTGAAATATGTTGAACTGCTTTTCTTTTTTGTGGTGCAGGAACCTACTGCTACTCATTCCATGTTATTTCTGCCTCTTGTACTCATTTTTTAACACTCAACAATGTACATGGATACATATACATTGTTAACTGAAGTATATCTAATTGCATTGGGAAAAAGTCCTAGTACATGCATGTTAGAAAGACATGCATTCTTTGGGTGCAGATTTAATGTACCAGTTCTCCTTCAGAATGCATCCTGACACTCAGAAATGTTTGGATCTTATCAGCAAGGTGTGTTTAGTATCACAAAGTGTGAATTAGTTTTATCACATTAACATGCAAGCAGAGTCATTTTCTCACCTCCTCCTAGTTGCAATATGTATGTATGGGACAGTATTTGTTGGAGTCAAGACAAGATGGGTAACAAAACAAAGATCTCCCACTCCCTGTTTGCTCCCTGATGTGAAACTGGGTACCTATCTGCCAGACAAAAGCAGAGGGAGATGCAACCGTTCCCCAGCCAGAATGCTCCCTCACTGATTTCTGAGACAGGAAATAAATAAATGCAGCAAGTAGGGAGAGGGTTGTTGTTGTTGTCTGCCTTCAAGTTGTTTCTGACTTAAGGCACCCCTAAGATGAACTTATCGTGGGGCTTTCTGGAGCTAACAGTGTGTGATGCACCCAAGATCACCCAGGGAGTTTCCATGGCTGAGTGCGGCTTTGAACTCTGGTCTCCAGGGCAATAGTCCAATGCTCAAACCGCACCACGCTGCCTCTCTGGGAGAGGTTATCCTAGGAAAAAATGCATCCACCTGCCTGCTGATTCCATTTTCCAGTTGCTCCACTTTTCCCTTGGTTTACTCTAGTTGAAAAGTCCATGGTAGCAGTATCAGTGTCTGAACTCCATTGGACTTTGTATAGGACTTCTAAACTATTGTCTAAGGGGACTGGTTCGGGACTCCATATTATCAATTCAGAAGGTGTTCCTGACCAGTAAGGCAGATGGTGTTTTTTATTTTATTTTTTTAATATAAGTAAATATAGACAACTTGGTGCTTTCTTATTACACAGTTGCAATGTTGCGATTCCACTTTTAACTGCCATGATAGGGTCATATGGAATCTTGGGGTTGGTAGTTTGGTGAGGCAGTAGAGCTCTCTGGCTGAGACTTTTAACTGTACTTCTCTAACGTGAAATAGAAAACCAGCATGATGTAGTGGTCTGAGGCCATTTCCGCACCTGACCAGTTCGCACTGATGTCCCACTGTGATCCGGACAGCACCTTTGCCAGGATGAGAGCGTGATGGGAACACTCCCCTCTGCACCTGGCCGGCTTCCTGTGGAAGGGAGCATAAGGAACACACACTTGCCTTCTGCAGAGTAGCCTCACGCTGTGCTGGGGAAGGAAGCATGTGATCACACTTCCACCTCTTCCACATGGCTGGGAGTGGTGGGAGCATTGCGTGATTGAAGGCACTTAAGGATTTTTTCCATTAAGTGAATATCCTGTGATTGTGATGTGTGGGGACACACTGGCCACAGGACCATGACAACATTGTGTGAAAGCACAACCCACAGACCGCTGCCATTGCATCCCTACCGTGGAATGGCAACGGCACGCAGAAATGGCCTGAGTGTTGGACTAGGACACTGAGAGACTAGGGTTCAAATCATTGCTCGGTCATGGAAACCCACTGGGTGGCTTTGAGCAAGACACATTCTCTCAGGCAAAGGCAGATGCCTTCTGAACATTTATTGCCAAGAAAACCCCATGATGTGTTTGCCTTACAATCGCCGTAAGTCAGAAATGACTTGAAGGCACACAACAACAACTAGAAAAATAAATCTCAGGATTCCGTAGGAAGAGACGGTAGCAGTTAAGGTGGAATCATGGAGCTATAACTGTGTAGTGTAAATGGCCCCCAGATTCCTATACAAGGGTCATGTGATATGATGGCTGTCACAATAGAGTTTTTGTGATTGTCTAATGAGGCTTCAGTGTTGATTGGGAGTTTCTACTATGGCAGCCAATGTTGTGTAGTGACTAGAATGATGGATTATGACCAGTGCCCTTTTAGTCTGCACAGTTATAGTTCTGTGTTCTACTTTAACTGCCATGTTAACATGCTGTGGAATCCTGTGGTTTGTAGTTTAGGAAGTAGTATGCAGAATGGTCAGGCAGGGAGCCTTTGTGCTTCACCAAAGTACAAACCTCATGATTCCACGAGATGTTGCCATGGCACTTAGAGTGGAATCATAGTGGTATAATTATGTAGTGCAGAGGAGCCCCTTGTTAGGACAAGTACTTTCTCTTCCTCCTTTCTCGAAGAAGAGCAATTCTCTTCTGAGAGAGTTTCTGTCTGCTGCAGTGGTTCCATTAGAGAAAGAGTTTGGGAGCGGATGTTCAGGGGTCCCCCTCTGCAGGGTGAGAAGGAGAGCTCTCGAATGCACCTAGTTTGTCTTACCAAGTTTTGAAGTCAAGTATAATGGCCAAAATCTCACTGGTGTCACAGACCCTTTAAAGTTCTCTTAGACATGTGGTTCTATTTTTTTTCCCATTGGAAGCAAACATTTTGCATTTCCTACTGCTAATCTAGAGTAGAACCGTTAAAGCATTGTAGATTTGTATACATTAGGGATGGAAATAATTTTTTTTTAAAATATTTTTTTTAGTGGTGGGAAATCCTGACAAGGAAGATCTTGGGCTGATGAGAATCCTCACAATTTGCAACTTGTTCTGTGCAAACCTCACATTTTTTTTTCACAAAAAGTAGCATTTTTATGTAATGTTGTTTCTGCACTGAACAGGATGTTCCTGTCACAGAAAACACTGGTTTTTTTTGTGCAATCCTTCCCCCGAGTCTATGTGTGAATTTTGAGACGAACAAGTCCCAAAACTGAGAATAGTTTCAGAAATTGTACAGTTTTCAATGGATTTCTTGCAGTGGGAAGAAAAATGTAAAATTGTTGCTTCTTTCGTGAATAAAATGAACACAGAAGTACCTCTTAAAGATGGGAAATCATGGGCTAAACTGGCCTGTTGAGTTCCCCTATCTGGCTCATGGAAGCTTCCTCCAGAGCTTCTCCCCTAAGTCCTACCTGTATTGCCTAGCTGGAGGAAGAGTCTTCAGTCTATATCTAGTCAGTGATCTCCATTCATGACAAAAGGGAACCGCCATCCTGAGGTCATCAAGCTCACTGGAGGGATTGGTGGTGGTTGGGGTAATCTGGTTCTCCATCCAAATAAAGTTTCTTCTCCATGATCTAGGTACACCACTGACCACTAGCCTGCTGTTAAAAATGCATGCATCAACCTTAAAACAAATGGCATTTCCCCTTGCCTATTGGCTTAGATCCTAAGAGAAGGTGCAGAATGAGCCTAACCCATTCTGTCCTCATGATATACCCCTCCAATGAGTGCTCCTGGTGGGTCAAGATCCCCACTTGGAATAAGGGATGTGAATATGCCAGAGGAAGGATGAAAGGCCACAAATCATTTGTGCCCCAGTCATGGAACTGGAGAAACTCCCATCACCATCACTGTTGGTGGACTCTTCTCAAATACACAGGGGGCCATGCAGTGGGAGGTGTGGCCCTCCAAGCTTTCTGGGGGGACCAGTGTGACCCTTTAATCCCCAACTGTTGACCACAGCCATTTTAAGGAAGCCATTCAATTGGCCAGGACTAGACTGACAGTGGTCTCCCAAAGGACTTTTTCTTCAGCCACCCCTAGACTGTGGAATGACCTGCCAGAAAAGATTCGACAGCTGACTATGCTGTCTGAATTTAAAGTAGCATTAGAGACCAGTCTCTTCTGGCAGGCGTATCTTGATTATTTTAAATTGTGAATTTTAATAATGATTTTTACATATGTATTGTCTATTTTTAGGTGTTCGTCTTGTTTTTCTTTTAAGATGTCATGGATTTTAACTACTGTTTTAATTGATGTTTTTGTTTAACCGCTATATGCTAATCTATTGTTGTCCCCTGCCAATAGTAGTAGTAGTAGTAGTAGTAGTAGTAGTAGTAATAATAATAATAATAATAATAATAATAATAATAATAATATTAGTAGTAGTAGTAGTAGTAGTAGTAGTAGTAGTAATGGTAATTTTGCTTTTGAAATGATGGGTATGGTGTGGGAGAGGGAATAATATTGACAGCAGTGGCCACTGATGCTATTAGCTTGACCTTGGGTTTACATGTTTAATGTTTTAAAGCTGTTTTTTTAAGAATTCCAGTATATACTTTATTGCCAGATACCATGAGTATCCTGGTGGGCTAGTCAGTGGGATTATTAATTTATGCAAAAATGTAAATAGATGTTCTTTTAATCAAGTCTCTGCTCACGTTGAAATAGTGCTATGAAAAGATTTCCCAGGATTTATATTTAGGATGGCAATTGCTCTCCATTAATGGGATGCACATTTTTTTTATGAGACTTGAGTCTCAGCTAATGATGGCTGGTAGCTCCCATGCTAGTGGGGAAGTGAATTTGCTCTGGGTTTTAGTCTGAACTTTAGAGGAACTACCCAAAGTGTTTACCCCTATTCACGAAATAGGCTGAACATGTTGGGTAAGCCCTTCCTGGCTTATCAAACAGGCCAGAGGGGGACTGGCTGTGTGGGTGAAGGGGTGGTCAGTGCCTCGTTACAACAAGGCAGTATTTCAGCTTGCCTAGAGGAAGCAGTTTTGATGGAAAAGCCATCCCTGAATCTCTCTAAAATGTGTCCAACCTACCATTTCTGGACAAGATATTGGAGAGAGTGGTGGCATCCCAACTCATAGAATCATAGAATTATAGAGTTGGAAGAGACCACAAGGGCCATCCAGTCCAACCCCCTGCTATGCAAGAAAATACATCAAAGTATTCCCAACAGATGGCCATCCAGCCTCTACTTAAAAACCTCCAAAGAAGTAGACTCCACCATACTCTGAGGCAGCATATTCCACTGCCAAACAGGTCTGACCATCAGGAAGTTCTTCCTGAGGTTCAGGTGGAATCTCCTTTCCTGCAGCTTGAATCCATTGCTCCTTGTCATAGTCTCTGGAGAGCAGAAAACAAGCCCACTCCCCTCTTCGACATGACATCCCTTCAAATATCATGTTCCCTCTTAATCTTCTCTTCTGCAGACTAAAACATACCCAGCTCCCTAAGCCGTTCCTCATAGGACATGGCTTCCAGACCCTTCACCATTCTGGTTGCCCTCCTCTGGACACCTTCCAGCTTGTCGACATCCTTCTTTAAATGAGGTGCCCAGAAGGGGACACAGTATTCCAAATGAGGCCTAACCAGTGCAGAATAGAGTGGTACTGTTACCTCCCTTGATCTAGACCCCATACTCCTATTGATGCAACCAAGAATCACATTGGCTTTCTTGGCTGTCGCATCACACTCCTGACTCATGTTCAGCTTGTGATCAATCAAGACTCCTAGATTCCTTTCATACGTACTGCTATCCAGCTTTGTGTCCCCCATCCTATATTTGTGCATTCCATTTTTTCTGTCGAAGCGTAGGACCTTACATTTCTCTCTCTTGAAATTCATTTTGTTAGGTTTGGCCCAGCTCTCCAATCTGTCAAGATCATTTTGAAATTTGATCCTATCGTCTGGCATATTAGCAACTCCTCCCAATTTGGTGTCATCTGCAAATTTGATGAGCATGCTCTCTATTCCTTCATCCAAGTCATTGAGAAAGATGTTGAATAGCACTGGGCCCAGGACAGAACCCTGTGGCACCCCACTAGTCACTTCTTTCTATGATGAAAAACAGCCATTGGTGAGCACCCTTTGGGTTTGTTGAGTCAACCAATTACAAATCCACCTAACAGCAGCACTGTCCAGCCTGCGCTTTACTAGCTTCTTTGCAAGATCATCATGGGGAACTTTGTCAAAGGCTCCAGGGATTTCTGGATGAAATGGATCATCTAGATCCATTTCAGTCTGTTTTCAGGCTTGCTTTGGTCACTGTGGTGGATTACCTATGCATGGAACTGGACAGGGCAGGTTTCCCCATGTTGATTCTGCTGGACCTTTCAGTGGCTTTCGATACTATCAGCTATGGTATCCTTCTGGGCCACTTTGCTAGACTAGGCCTTGGAGGTCCTATTTTACAGTGGATCTTACCTGGAGGAGCAAGCCCAGAAGGTGGTACCGGGGGCACCTGTTCAACCCTCTGGCCCTTTGCCTGTGAGGTCCCTCAGGATTCTGTTTGGTCTCCCATGCTATTTAACAGATACATGAAACTGCTGGGAGAGGTCGTCTGGAGTTTTGCAGAGTGATGCCCAATTCTACTATCCTTTCCCACTCCAATCCAAAGAGGCTGCTCTGGCCCTAAACGTGTGTCTGTAACCAGTAATGGACTGATGAGGGCCAACAAATTGAAGCTTAATCCAGACAAGACAGAGGTACTACTGGGCAGTCAAAAGGCAGATCAGGGAATAGGATTCAGCCTGTGCTAGTGGGTGTTACACTCCCTCTAAACACACAGGTTTTGCAGTTTGGCTGTACTCCAGGACTCAGCTTTGAACCTGAAAGTCCAGGTTGCTGTGGTGGCCAGGAATGCTATTTGGACATTTAAAGCTTGTGCACCAACTGCTCCAGTTCCTTGACATATTAGATCTGGCCATGATGGTACATGCCTTAGCTACATCATTTTTGGACTATTGTAACATGCTATACTTGGGGCTCCCTTTGTTTTCGTTTTTGTTTATTATTCTTTTTATTCAATCAAACAAGACAGAAAAAGGTTACAAACAAAAATTTAAATCATTAAAATGGTATAAACTCTACAAGGAAATATCCATATGTCCCAGCTTGTTGATTATTTCAGATAACATTCCTTACCTAGGTCTATTTACAACCAGATAAACATACACAACAGATATTCCCAGTCCTACACAGAATCTTCAAAATTATATAACATTAAATATCTTCCCTTATTCTCCTTTTCTGTCTTCCCCGGTGATTCTTTAATTATTGCTTACCAACAATTTAAGTATCAAGAATAGTGAAAGGGAAAGGAGTGTGGTCAAGAATAGTGAAAGGGAAAGGAGTTCAGGAGGCATGGGAGTTCCTTAAAAGGGAGATACTGAAGGCACAGTCTAAAACTGTGCCAATAAGGAGGAAAAATGGAAGGCAACTGAACAAACCAGAATGGTTGACTAAAGAACTCTCAGTTGAGCTAAGTGTTAAGAGAAGCATGTACAGGAAATGGAAGAAGGGGGAAACCACCAACGAAGAATTTAAGCAAGTAGGCAGGAGATGTAGGGAGGAGGTCAGAAAGGCTAAAGCACAGGACGAACTTAGGCTGGCCAGAGACATCAAAAACAATAAAAAGGGCTTTTTTAAATATGTCCGCAGCAAAAGGAAAAAGAAGGAGACGATAGGGTTGCTTCACAGAGAAGATGGAGAATTACTAACGGGGGGAAGAGAAAAGGCAGAATTACTTAACACCTTCTTTGCCTCAGTTTTTTCCCGGAAGGATACAAGCACTCAACCTGGCGGTTGGGGAGCAGGGGAGGAAGCAGGGGAAATGCGGCACATAATAGGTAGAGAGGTGGTACAGGAATACCTGGCCACACTGGATGAATTCAAGTCTCCAGGGCCAGATGAATTGCATCCTAGGATATTAAAAGAACTGGCAGAGGTCATTTCGGAACCGCTTGCTGTAATCTTTGAGAAATCTTGGAGGACAGGAGAAGTTCCAGCAGACTGGAAGAGGGCAAATGTTGTCCCCATCTTCAAGAAGGGAAAAAAAGAGGACCCAAATAATTATCGCCCGGTCAGCCTGACATCGGTACCCAGAAAGATCCTGGAGCAGATCATTAAGCAGTCAGTTTCTAATCACTTAGAAAGCAATACGGTAATCACGAGGAAGTCAACATGGATTTCTTAAAAATAAATCATGCCAGACTTATCTCTTTTTATGACAGAGTTACTAGCTTGATAGATGAAGGGAATGCTGTGGATGTAGCATTTCTCGATTTCAGTAAGGCCTTTGACAAAGTTCCCCATGACATTCTTGCAAAGAAGCTAGTAAAATGTGGGCTGGACAGGGCTACTGTCAGGTGGATCTGTAACTGGTTGACCGACCGTTCCCAAAGGGTGCTCACCAATGGCTGCTTTTCATCCTGGAGAGAAGTGACTAGCGGGGTGCCACAGGGTTCTGTCCTGGGTCCAGTGCTGTTCAATATCTTCATCAATGACTTGGATGAAGGAGTAGAGGGCATGCTCATCAAATTTGCAGATGACACCAAATTGGGAGGGGTTGCTAATACGCCAGAGGACAGGATCAAAATTCAAAATGAGCTGGACAGATTGGAGAGCTGGACGAAAGCTAACAAAATGAAATTCAACAGAGAGAAGTGTAAGGTCCTACACTTAGGTAGAAAAAATGGAATACAGAAATATAGGATGGGGGACACGTGGCTGGATAGCAGTACGTGTGAAAGGGATGTAGGAGTCTTAATAGACCACAAGCTGAACATGAGTCAGCAGTGTGATGCAGCAGTCAAGAAAGCCAGTGCAATTCTCGGGTGCATCAATAGGAGTATGGTGTCTAGATTGAGAGAGGTACTGGTACCACTCTACTCTGCTTTGGTTAGACCTCATCTTGAATATTGTGTCCAGTTCTGGGCACCCCAATTCAAGAAGGACATGGTCAGGCTGGAGCAGGTCCAGAGAAGGGCAACCAAAATGGTGAGAGGCCTGGAAGCCATACCCTATGAGGATAGACCTAGAGAGCTGGGTATGTTTAGTCTCCAGAAGAGAAGGCTAAGAGGGGACATGATAGCCATGTTTAAATATCTGAATTGATGCCATGTAGAGGAGGGAGAGGGCTTGTTTTCTGCTGCTCCAGAGACCAGGACAAGGAGCAATGGATTCAAGCTGCAGGAAAGGAGATTCCACCTGAACCTCAGGAAGAACTTCCTGATGGTCAGGGCTGTCTGGCAGTGGAATATGCTGCCTCGGAGTGTGGTGGTGTCTCCTTCCTTGGAGGTTTTTAAGCAGAGGCTGGATGGCCATCTGTCGGGAGTGCTTTGAGGGTGTTCCTGCATGGCAGGGGGTTGGACTGGATGGCCCGTGTGGTCTCTTCCAACTCTACATTTCTGTGATTCTATGATTCTAAGTAATTTAGACACTATTTACAAAAGAGAGGGAAAACTCTACCTTTATCTATCCCTATAATCTCTTAATCTATTTAATATATTCGTTTTCAACTCAAGGTTTCATTCTGTATCCTTCCTGTTTCCGGTTTCCTTTCCGAGTTGGTTGTATTTACTCATAATTTTTCTATACCTCAGATTCCTGTCCATTCTCCGCTTTCTATAGCTTTATCTTTATCAGTCTTAAATCCATAAAAGCTCTGACCTCATTTCTCGAAATCTGTTTGTAGAAGCTGTACATAATATCCTAGATTTTCTATGTCCCTTTCTGTATTTCTTCAAGAGATTTCTTCCTTTATCGCCATTATTGCTATCTCACTCCAGTTTTCCTCTAGTGCAGATAACATGGGTTTCCAAACTTCTTTGAATCTTTTTAAAGAACTATCAGATAATATTAGTTGGGGCTCTGTTACCCTGATTTCTGGGGGTCCCGGTAGGGACACCTAAATGCGCTCAAACAATGGGGAGGGAATTAGCACAGAGTGCAAGTTGGCAATGCGAGAGGCAGGGTAACGTAGCGAGATCTTGAACACTATGTCTGCGGGGTCAGGCTGAGTCAATAAGGCAGATGTTGAAATAATAATATTGTTTTATTGAAACACAATCAAACACGAGTATGCAACACACTCACACAGAGAACTATAGAAATAAAAGGTAGGAGTGGGATAGAGGGATTTTTAGAGGAGGTTTGGTATGGGAAATACTATACCTGTCCTGAAGCCCGGTGAAAAGCAAAGACGCTGGGGAGCGTGGATCTCAGCACATGGAGCTGAGGGGAAGGCTCGCTGGACAAAGCGACAGCAAGGCGGGATGGAATCCAAGAGCCATCCGAGGAAGCACTCAAAGTCAAGGGTTCTTGTAGGGAAAATTGTGGCTGCAGACTAGTCCGTACTTGGGGAAAACAATGAGTTTGGGGCTGGAGACAAAGCCTCCGAAAAGTCAGTACTTTAGATGATTGAGTTATAGCCAGATTGTCAATAGAGTAGCCAGTATGCAAACGCGGAGTGCTTGAGCGTTGTATAGTCCGCTCATCAAGCTGCCTGCGCGGGGCAGGGGATCTTTTGTAAGTTGCGTGCGTACATAATGTGGTACTTGCCTTGAGGTCTCCTGAAGCTGCATTCGGCAGTGACTGGCCTGCCTAGATTGGGATTTGAATGGTTCGGCTATTGCAGGCCGCGCCTGTGCGCGTGCTTGTCCGGGGGCCTCGCAAGCACGTGGAGAGAAATGGGTACAGAAGGCCAAATTGTTGATATCAAAATATCTTAATATCTCACAAGCTCAGGCTAGAAACAGCGGTAACAGCTCCCTTTGAAGAGTGTTTGGAAACTTCCGGTAGTTCAAAGAGCTGCAGCCAGACTGTTATCAGGGCAGGTTATAATCATAATAATAGCAATAATAATAATAATAACAGCAGCAGCAGCAGCAACAACACTAATAGCACTATAACAGTGTAGTGCAGAAAAGCCCATACTCTTTCTTTCTGTTACTCTCACTTTGTGGTAGTTTCAATTCAGTTATTTTCCTCTCCTGCTGAAGGTTGTAAAATGGTTTTTTAATATCTTCTTGGCTTTCCTTGTTGCACCAGGGTTAATGACGATGAGATGGTAGCCTGAGGCATAAGACTATTTTAAGGCAACATAGCTAGTTTTCTTCTTTTTCTGTCCCCCTGTTGAGAGGCTCGGCATTGGCATCTTTTAGCAAAGGGCAGGAGTAGGGACCCAGTGGTCTTCCAATGTTTTGGAGATTATTTTCCCTTTACTCTAAGGAAAACCCTGTTCTTTTGAGTCTTACACTTTGAAACTCAGAACATGTTTCAGAAATATACTGACCTCCCTCGGGGTAAGCAAATTGTAACTCTCCAGATATTGCTGGACAGCAACTTCCATCAAGCTTAGTAAACATAGCCACTGATAAGAAAGCTGGGAACTATTGTTGCTGGTATTACCATTAACTTTATTTATACCTCAACATTTCCCCAAAACTGGGATTCAGGGTGGCTTTCAAATTAAAAATTCATGCAGTATTGCTAAAAAGTCAACTTTAAAATAGTATTAAATTATCAGCAATATTAAAACAATTTAAGGCATACTATTTTAAAGAGCCGTTTAAAAGCAGTCCAACAAGATCTGCAAGGCTACACTTTGCACCTCCAGCTTAATGAATCTTGGCCTAATCCAGAAGTACTTTTCTTATATGAAGTTGGGAAAAACTTACATCCACACTTCAGGCTGGGGAACTTGACGGTTGCTTGTTGCCCGGGGTGTTTGGAGTATAGCACCAAATCTATGTAGGCTATTCATGGCACCAGGGAAAGCTGTGTGGGTTGTAGGTACGTTCAGCCAAGCTATACCTGGGGAATTTAAGCAGTTGTATCAACAAAGGACCAGAGGCAAAAAAAATATCCAGTTCAGCCATAGGAGAGGGATCTCTTTGGAAAGGCTGTTAAATATACATCCTGAAGTTTTGACACTTAAATGTCAGCTTTTGAAATGGAAATAGAGTTTATTTAGCCAATTTCTTTTCCCCTGCATGCTGAACGACCTGTGAGATTATTCTTCTATCGGTTTTTCACAGGAACACGAATAAGTGATCCTCCCCACCCCCTCCTCCTTGGCAGCTGACTGCCTTTTTTAATGAGGAAAAATGAGTATGCAAGCAATCCCTACTAGCTTCAGTAAGTTTATTTAGAGGTAGGCAAGCTTGAGGTTAGGATATAATGGAAATGTGTATGGTGGTCTCTCAGTATCTGCCAGGACCCCCGTGGATACCAAAATTTATGGATACTCAAGTCCCATTACATACAATGATGTAGTAACATGGCATCCCTTATATCAAATGGCAAAATTAAAGTTTGCTTTTTGGATTTTTTTCCCAATATTCTCAAGCTGTGGTTGGTTGAATCCGTGGATACAGAATTTGTGGATGTGGAGGGCCAACTGTACCACATCGAATTTTTCAAACAGCTATATTTACCAGGTAATATATTTACCAGCTAATGGCTGAAAGCTCTGTCTTATTCCCAGTGTAAAACTAATTACAGGTTGCTTAGGGAATGAATTGTAAATAGTTTGGCTTGACTATGATTGCTTTTAATACTGTTAAATGTTCCCTGTTTACCAGAACAACAAGGAGTCAAGGGCAGTGGACAGATTTAACTTCCTTTTTGGATGAAAAAGCATTAGAAGCTTTACAGTGTATCTTAGCCAACTAATCCATTCCCCTCCCGTGCAGAGATGAACAACTTAAGCACTCCTGAAACATGCCCATCCAATCTCTGTTTAAAAACCTCCAAAGATGGAGAGTCTATGACCCTTTGAGGCTGTCAATGTCACTGTTGAACAGCTCTTACAGTCAAGAAGTTCTTAATGTTTAGATGGAATCTCTTTTCTTGTCATTAGAATCCAATGGTTCATATCCTGCTCTCTGGAATAGCAGAAAATAAGCTTGCTCCATCTTCTATGTGAGGTCCCTTCGAATCTTTAAAAATAGCCATCATGTCACCTCTTTGTTTTGTCTTCTCCAAGCTAAACATAGCCAGCTCCTTCAGTCATTTCTCATAAGGCTTGGTTTCCAGACCTCTCGTCATCCTGGTGACCCGTATCTAGACATGTTTCAGCTTGTTGATATCCTTCTTGAATGTGATGCCCTGAACTGTACACAATATTCCAGGTGAGGTCTAACCAAAGCAGAATAGACTGACACTACTATTTCCCTTGATGTGGACATTATCCTCGTGGAAACTATACTTCTATACTTCTCTTTGCCTTTTTTGACAGCCACATCGCACAGTTGACTCCTCTTTAGCTTAAGCCCACTAGATGCTTTTCACAGGTACTGCTTTCAACCATGGCGTCATCCATCCTGTATTTGTGCATTCCATTTTTTCTGCCTTTCCATTATCACTGCTACACTTGGATTGGTGCCCTCGTAGCAGCAATATGTGTTCTTATAGGACACCCATCCCCAAACTGAACTAGTTGTAACTAGCAACTTCTTAGATCTCTCTGCCAGAAAACTACAACTTTTGGACTTCTGTGCCTGAAGCATGTGCACACAGACAGACCATGCAGAGTTGGCTGTGCCGACTGCCAGCACATAAATTGCTCATTCAGGAAACTGTCTCTGCCCATTAGCTCTGCCTGAGGAAATGGGAGGTGATCTTCTTTGACTACTAGCCATGGGTGTATATTTGGTGGGGGGGAAAAATAACACTTGAAAATAGATATATGCAGGGGGTGCAGAGGTATGCATAAAAATGTACATATTTTGAAAAATGGGTGCAAAAGTAAGCCAAATTATTTTGTGCCATCTGGAAGGAAAATTGCAATCCTATATAGACCTAGAACAGAATGAACCTAGTAGGGCACAAATGAGAACCTGAGTGAAATTGAGGTTGACAGATCCACCCGTCCCTAAACTGTTCGCTCCTTCCACAGAACCATGTTCTGCCAGCTGAGAAAAAAAAGAGGGGGAGGAAAAGGAGACTAATCTTGTTCCAACCTGACATTATTCTCTTCCCCCTTCACACACACATGGAGCCACATGGAAAGAACTATGGTGTGGGAAAGATACTGATCTGTGGTTAGCTATATTTGGGGGCTCAATTTTTTTTCATGATGTAAGTCTAGAATTGCCAGAGTAACAACTGAAAGTGACTTCCTGATATTTTGTGGTTGTGCAGAAGAGGGCGAGAGCCAATGTAGTATAGTGGTTTCAACACTGGACTACAACTCTGGAGACCAGAGTTCAAATCCCTGCTTGGCCATGGAAACTCACTGGGTGACCTTGAGCAAGTCACACTCTCTCAGAGCAAAGCAAAGCAAAGGCCAAGTCCCAGTGAACAAATACCAGGAAAACCCTATGTTGTGTGTCTTGCAGGCACACAACAATAGAAATGGGAATTTACACAGGTATTGCTTGGTTGCATAATCTCCCAGCCAGCAACCCAGAATCCCCCATGCTGGTTAGGGAACCCTTGGAACTTAAGTCCAAAAAGTAATTTTTCCATGCTCTGAGAAAAACTCCTGTCTTAAAAAGCCTGACAAGCTACTGCTACTTACTATAGACAGTGCTAAACTAGACTCATAGTTTGTCTTGCATATGAAACCATTTCCCGTGTTTCTTGCATCTCCTGTCCTTTCTTCTCTTTTTTCTAATATACAATCAATCAAATGAGAGTAGGCAATCCTGAAAAGTGAATGAGTGGGTATGTGGGTGCTGATGTATAATGGAACTTGAATCACATTCAGAGGGTTTCTTCCTATTAGAGTAATTGCTTCTGCAAAATATTGGAGAGTTCATTTTAATCAGGGAACATGGGGATGTCTCTACAGCTCTGACTTCAAAACTCTATTTATAAAAAAAGACTCTTCGGTTGTTGAACATTTCCGTATTTCAGCATGAAGCTGAAATCTAGCGAGGTTTGGGTGACTCAGCACTTGATAAGGTGTTTCAAAAGGAACGGATAGTGGAAATATGAAATGAGTCAATTACTTCCTCCCCTTTCTGTTCATTCTCTGGATTATGCTGCTTGCTTCGCAATTAATTACCCCTTTGTTGCAGTCTTTTCTTCCCAAGCTCCATCTGCTCGGATAGTCTCACAATATTGCCAGCTCACTTAATTAGAGCTGGGATTAATGGCTTTCTGATTATGCGAAGTAGAAATAAGCAATAAGTTAAACACATTCTTCTCACTCTAGACTGAGCAAAGCATGGCCTTCCAGGGATGGTTGTATTTCTATTCCTATCATCCCTTACCATTGACTGCCCAGGCTCGGGCTACTGGGAATCACAGTCCAAGAACATCTGGAGAACTGCACTCAGCCCCCCCTGTCCTATGCTAATGAGAATCACAGTGAGCAGGGGTAGCCCCAGGGCCCTCATATGGCCCCTGGAGCTAGTTTTGTGGCCCTCAGCCCCTCCAGACTCCCTAGACTGCTCTTTTATTGAACAAGTAAGGTGTGACCCCAGTGGCAGACCCAGTCCCACAGGGATATAAAATTGATATCAAATATGACTTCCATGCCAGAGAGTTTGCCCGAGTGTGTGTGGAGACAAATAGGTCAAATGACCGAACCTAGGTCAAGGCCAGGAAAATCCCCAGTCACGTTTCCTGAGGAGACTTCAGGCTAGACACGTCTGCATGAACAAAGGGTCCTCAGCCACAAATAGCAAACTTGAAGGGATTACCGGGTTTTCCCCAGGTTGAGAAACTCTGACTTCAGAGAATCCTACAAGGGCGAGGTCCATTTACTAATCATGCAAACCATCAAGTTACTATTGTGCGGCATTTTTCCTTTTATTTTGGCCCTTGTTCTTCCTGGGAGAGGGCTTGCCCTTGGGATACGTTCTGCCCTATAAGTACTCCCCATTTTTGAAAGTCTCTTCGGAGAACTCCCCACCACACTAGCAGACCGGCACTCTGTTAGTCGAGTGCTCCCCTCGACTGCCTCTCCTCATTGAGCTCCTTCCTTCTTACTGCTTCCTGGACTGAAGACTTCTGGATAGGTGCAATATCACCACCTTTACTCCCCCTTCAGTATATCCCCTATAATTTTCACCTCTTGCCCTTCTCGATAGGCCTTGTGTGCAAGAGTGAGTGATTGCATTTGTGCATGAGAACGTAGTTGTTAATAAAATCCATTCATTAGTACGATTGTCTGGCCTTTTGCTTTGTCTGACCCTGTAAAAGTTGGGTTGAAGGTCTTGCTGGGTTAACCTGCCTCTTGTTTTTGCCATGCTAATGCTCCACTAATTTCCCCAATCCTTGCATTTTTGGAATGAATCAAGGTGTCCCCCAGGGGACCCCCAGAAGTCAGAGTAACAAAGTGTGAACTGTGTCTCCTTGAAATCTCCAAAAGATGCAATTCACTGTTTAAATAGGTTGCAGCGGCCTACCCCGAACCATTTAAAGTTAAAAAAATACCGATTCTTAGAAACCTTAAGTGGCCCTGCATCCACTATTTCTCCTTGTTTTGGCAGACTGTGTAGCTTCCAAAGGATTCCAGGGCAGAAAATTGGCTCTTGGACTCGCCACAGTTATATACTTCTGTGAGTGAAGATTAAACCATTCACATGTGTACAGCTAGCAAAGTGCCACCTGTAGGTGCACATCCTAGGGATGGAAAGAATATTTGCTGTTTTTCGGTTTCACTGAAAAAAAAAATTCCCTTGGCAAAACCAGTTGGAAATACTGATACAGTTGCAGGAATTCTGCACAGTTTTCATCCAGTATTTGCAAAATTTGAAGTGTTCAGGAAATTCTTCTTCATATAAATGCACATGGCTTTTTGGATGAGAATTGTTTTTTTTTTCACAGAAAATTCTTTCCATCAAAACATCAGTCTTGCACAAGAAAGTAACCACTTTGTTTTGTTGTGCAGGATTGCTGTTTTCTGCACAATTTTTGTTGTGCAAGATTTTTGTCAGTCAAGATTGCGTGTTTTCTGTAGAAAACAGCTATCGCACCAAAAAAAAAAAAAATTACACATTTGTCTAGAAGCTGCGCTTTTTTGCACAAAACTCCAAGGTACAAAAAAAAATGCAAAAAAACCCAAACAAACGTTCATTTCTGTGCAGAATTACTTCCTGAAACACTTTGCAGTGTACAAAACTGTGCAGAAATATTTGTTTGCTCTGCTACAGAGAGAAAACTGTAGAAATTATTCACTCATGGGATAGTTGATGGGATAGGCCATCTCCATAAAGTGTCCAGAGTAGGGACGGATGAGAATCTGGGTTTGTTCACTTTCTAATAAACTGTGCCAAAATCTACAAAATCCACACATGTAGTTGAATGGCCCTGGGAAATGAAAATGCTGAGCAATGCAAAGCATTCTTGAAAGAGTCCTTGAGTCACAGATGTTAGATGAAGCTATACGAGGCCCATCAGTGTATTAATTTCATGTGCATCCCCACTTTTCTCCAGTGAGCTTAAAGCAGTTGAGAAAAGATGCTGGTTATCCTGCACATCCTGAAAGAAAAGTTTCCATTTGAGTGACTGACAAATGGAAATGTCAAGTGTCACACTGGGATGTTTGCACTCCAGTTTCTTCCTTCTGAAGTGCAGTTGATTATGATGAATTGCCTTGCTTGTATGCTGAGACGGTTAAATATAGTACAAGAGGGTTATTTTTTTCCCTAGTGTTTCTTTATTGCTTCTGGAAGACTTTAGATGGCACAAGGACACTGTATATATTTTTTGCAGTATCTTTTCTCGCTACCAAAGGTCACAACTTGTTCCATAAAAGCAAAGGACCTCATTAGTTTCCCAGATGAACTGAGAGTAAGTTGCTTCTTGAAACACGGATATGTTGTGCTCAGTTCAAGCCTGGTTGGAGGTTCTACTGCTATGGGGTGGTGAACCTACTCTGGCTTTAGCCATTCCTCCTCTTGTAGCTCTGGGTTAAATGGAATCTCTGCTGGGTGCTTGAGCTTATCCCTTCACTACTATGACACCTTGAGAATAAGGCACAACAAAGTGGAAACTTATTTCTCAGGGATAGAACCCCTGCAGGAAATTGGAGGGCAGATTTTGACATCACATTTGCTAGATAGTTAATTAGACAATATGATATTAGTGGTGGTGGGGTGCAATTCCGAGTAGACATGCAGGGAGTGATTTTGTTAGAAAGCAACTAGGGAAAGGTAGGAAGGAAATGTAAGTTTTAGATCAAAGGCTGGCAGATGGACTCAGTCAGAACTTGGAAAAGCTACCTTTAGGGATTATAGTTCCCAGAATCCTCAGTGGTCATGTGACTTGGGGGTTCTGGGAGTGTTAGTCCAAAAGTAATTTTTCTGAGCTCTGAGAGCAGTATGGTGAGATAGAATCAGCCTGGGACCTGTTTCCAAGTTGACCATAGCTTGGACGAGTTAGTTTTTTGGACTACAGGCCTTTCTGCACTACACTGTTATAGTGATATTATTCCACTTTCAGCATCCTGTGGAATTCTGGGGTTTGTAGTTTACTAAGGCCAAAGAGCTCTCTGGCTGAGACTTCTGAATGCCCCTCCCTACACTGCAAACCCCGGGGTTCCATAGAATGTTGAAAGTGGAATAACAGTACTATAACAATGTAGTGCAGAAAGGCCCTACAGTTCACAGAATTACTGAGACAGCATGACTAGTAGCATACTGAGTGGGAGATTCAGTTCAAAAAGGTAACTTCCCCAAGCTCTGGAACTGACTACTTAGAGTTACAGAGTTGAGCTAAAGGAATCTGCATGAGTTCATACATCTGCCTTCTTCTGCTTGAGACTGCTCTTGTTTTATGGGTCATTTATGAGGCTCAGAAGCCAAAATGTAGCCTAGAATACAGGTTTTTAATAGCTTGAACTCTATTGTACCCTCTATTAAGGTGTCAATTGAAGAGTTTGAAGCAGTGTACCTCTATAGTTTTTTACAGCTGGGGACCCATTAAATTGCACATTGTGGAACAGCAGGCTGTCAGGGAAAAGCTTTCCCAATGGCTGGTAGATACATAGAAATAGCTAGTCTATTACAATGGGAATTGTTATTTAAATGCTTTAGGCAGCTGTTTGGTAGTCCTCAATACACTAAAGGCTCCAGATTCTGTCTGATCGTGGAAGCTAAACAGAGTCAGCTCTGGTTAGTACTTGGATGGCAGATCTTCGATGTATACCAGGTGCTATGGGCCGTATTTCAGAGGAAGGGACTGGCAAAACCACCTCTAAGTATTCTTTGTCTAAGAAAGCTCTATGAAATTCACTGCATCTCCATAAGTCAACATGCGCACACACTGCTGTTTTAAAGCATGGTCTTTGCTGGTTAGGAAGGCCATGTCTAGCTGCTGGGATACTAGTTCAGCTAAAACAATGCTGAATCCAAATCCCTCCCAAGGCAGGAAAGCTAGAAGTTATTTAAACCTACCTCTTTGACCCAAATTTTTGCCCACGTTTGGTCTCTGTCCTCTGGGCTTTTGGAGGTTTGGCTCTGGAATATCTTCATCTCTCACCCAGCTTTTCCTCTGTGCATTTTGGGCTTTTCTGTTGGCAGACATAAGCCAGCAGAGCAGTTCTGCTTCTGGACCTATAAGATGGTTCTGCCGACAGAAGTATAGACTTTTTGTTAGTCCTAACCCCCTATAGAAGGGACAGCTTCGAGTCAGGATTGCACTATTTTTTTTCCAAATACTTACTTTGCATTTAAAGCTTGAGCAGGCTTTACTCTTAAAGTTGGAACAAAAATATTTTCAATACATAATAAATAATGCCCAGAATCTTGTTGGGGAGTTATGAATGCATAAGCACTGTAGTTATGGTACTAAGCAGTGAATCCTGTCCCCATCCCACAAATCTGCACTTTGGCCATTTTCACACTACATTGTTATAGGGCTATTATTTTACTTTCAACATCTTATGGAATCCCGGGGTTTGCAGTTTAGGGAGGATATTTAGAGTTCTCAGCCAGAGAGCTCTTTGGCCTCAATAAACTACAAACCCAGAATTCCACAGGATGTTGGCAGGAGTCCATTCCACTGTCATATGGAGGGGGCCAGCTGACTGACATTCTCACCTCCTTTCATGAGCAATCCCCATTGCCACAGGCGGAAATGGGGTCCCAGTTTCCCGTTCTGCAAAAGATCGGCCTTATTTCTGTGTGTGGGACTTGGAAATTTCAGTCAACTGCTTCTTGATCAACAGGGGAACAGACTCCTGTCGAACACAGTGGCTGCTGCCTTGTAAAGGGAGATTGAGGGATTTTCATAGATTTATGTATTCGCTATAAACTGAGGCTATGATTGTGAATACGAAATAGTCACGAGTGTGTACCTCTAGGTTATGCATTCGTAACTGCCCAATAAGATTCCAGCCATTACATAGGGGGGATGCGGGCAACATTCTGCTTGACTCGGATCTCAAGAAAACACATCACGTTGTTTGAAAAATGTTAGCTGAGACAAAGGCACTCACATGTAAGAAATTATTGTGTAGTAATCTGTACATTTCTCCTCTGCTGTGAAATCTAAACTTTTTTTTATTTCATATTTTTAATAAAATTTACATCAGTTAAAATGGCAATTTCTTTCATTTTTATATACATATTTCCATTCTTTCTTGCTATTCCCCCCAACATTCCATTTTAAATGCGTTTCCCCAAAGTTACACCTTAATCTTAGTATTTTCCTTATCCATTTCCAAGAAATATTCTTTTCTATTCTCTATACTTATTAGTTATCAATACTGAAAATAATTTTGTTTTACTATGTAACAATATTTTGATTTCTTACATCGTCTTTGATTTGTATCATTTTCTTTTATCGCTTTATCTGTTTTATCCCTTTTTCTATCTTTTCTTTATCCAGTCTAGTATCGGTTTCCACTCTCTTTCAGTTTGCTGAATCATCTTATCTTTTAACAGACGTGCTAATTTATCCGTTTGCATCATATAAATAATCCTAACTTTCCATTCCACTATAGATGGGATTATTCCGCCCTTCCCATGTTGTGCAACACACAGTCTAGCTGCCGTGATCATATATAACAAAATCTTTTTATGTTTCTTTAATTCCTTAAGATCACCAGTCATATTCAGTAAATATAACTCAGGTGTCATTTCAAATCTTATCTCTAATATTTCTTGGATATGATTGTGTATCTTTCGCCAGAACACGTTTGCTTGTTTACATGTCCACCACGTGGTAATATGTTCCTATTTCGTTATTACACTTCCAGCACTTTCCATTTCTGAAATTTAAACATTCTAAGTATCCCTATACTCAGTTATTATCACAGACTGACCTTTCCTTTTCTGGAATACAACTATGCAGACATTTAGTTTTATTTTATGACTGGAGTCATTTTTCTTTTGCTTTAAATCTTCTGGGCATTCTGGAAAATGGAAGTTGACCTTTTCTCTTGGAAAGCAGTATTTTCGTTTTATTACTTTATGGTGTGTTATGCCTGAAAGGGTCACAAGAACAGAGAGGTGTTAGGGCATTACAAACCACAAATTTGTGATGGTAGAGTACATCCACACCACACGGTTAATAGCAGTTTGATTCCATTTTAACTGCTACAGCTCTGTCTTATGAAATCCTGGGACTTGTAGTCTGTTGAGAGACTTAGAATTCTGCAGGGCACCCCTGTAAACTACAGCATTAGAGCTCTCTGGTAGAGAATTCTAAGTACCTTGCAATACTACAAATCCCAAAATTAAGGGCATCCATAGTTTCTCTGAAGGATGGGCAATTTTTGTTGGCCTACAAGCCAAATTCTCACCCAAACATCCTCTGTAGGATGCATGTAGGTGACTATTTAAAAAAAAAAAATCAAAATGAAAAGTGAAATCAAAATAATTTTGGTGGTTTAGGGCGAAGTTTCAAAGTAATGAGTTACAAATAACATTGTTAACTGTAACCAGACACTTTTAGGTAATGAGGGTTAACAAAGTTACATTTCAGAAACACTGCCCAAGCCAGAGCAAAATTACTTAGTGTTGTAATGAGCAATAGCTCCTTATTTTCAGGAGTTATTTTTAAGAGCAGTTAAGTAGCAATTTGCTAGGAGGTTTTCACATTTTAATGTACTTATCTTATCAACCAGGTTTTTTTTTCTTTTATCAAACTTTTTTTTTTAAAAAAATACTTATTAACTTTGACACCAACACAATCTGATTCACAAATAGGAACTAAAATTAAACTAAAACTAAAACACTACTAACTTACTATAAGTACAAAGGTACTGTGATCCTTTGGAAGCCGCCTTGGGTCCCATACTGAGAGAAAGGTGGCATACAAATATAATAAATGAATGAATAAATAAATAAAAAGCCAAATTGTAATGAAAAAAGAAAAAAGAGAAAAATATTATTCTACCATTGTAGATCCACTAAAATTACTAGTAAGTATAGTCACAGTTTATTGCACCATTAGATTTCTTATTGCTTAATAATAATAATAATAATAATAATAATAGTCCATATGTGGTTCTGAATCTTTCAAAAAATCTTAAATTGGGTTATTCTTTTAAAACTCATATTAGCCTGGCAATCTAGCCTAACTCAGCAACCTTAACAATCCATTCTTCCAGCATCAGTGCTTCAGTCTGTTTCTAGATCTGAGCAAATAAAGTTCTGGCTGCTGTTAGCATATACTGAAGAACCAATTCACATTTGTAATCCAATTCTTTACCCATAATGCACAGCAAAAACATTTCTAGGGATATTACAAAATCCACCTTGCAGAATTGCTAATAAATTATTGTGTATTTTTCAGTGAAGAAGTGCACTAATTATTGAAATAGTCTATAAAGTCTGGCCTAGAAATGTCACTGCTTTCCAAAGAGTTTGTGTGTGTGTGTGTGTGTGTGTGTGTGTGTACGCATAATCTTTCTGCCATCTTCCCATTTCCGTGCATCTTATAACTTCTGAGGGACTCTAAAAGCATATACTGGGATTCTAAAAACATGGTATTCTAAGACCATTTCTGCACTACACTGTTACAGTATTATTATTCCACTTCCAACATCCTGTGGAATTCTGGGATTTGTAATTTACTGAGGCCCGAGAGCTCTCTGGCTGAGAATTCTAAGTGCCCCTAAGTACAAGCCCCAGAATTCCACAGGATGTTGAAAGTGGAATAATACCACCATAATAGTATAGTGTGGAAATGGCCTATGCCTCATGTGCTGGTGCAGTGGTAAGTAAAGTGTAGCCTGAAGTCTCCATGTGGCCCTTGAGATGTTATTCTGTTGTCCTGGGAAGCTATTTTGCAGCCTCCAAGGCTGCTCAGGAGACCTCAGGACTCCTACCTTTTTTTGGTGCAATTTTCAGTCCCCAAACACTGAAAAAACACCCAAATCTTTGTAAACACCTGAAGGTTTAGGGTCTGTTTGCCCTCTACTCTCCCTCATAATCTCCACAACCATGGAAAAACTGCAAAAACTGGTACTTTCTAAGCCAGATACCAGAACTGGATATGATATTTATTTATTCCTGGGCAGGCTCATGTGGGGAGGTGGCTGTGGGTGTTGTGTGCCTTCATGACTTATGGTGACTCTAAGGTGAACCTATCACAGGGTTTTCTGAGGCTGAGAATGTGTGACATATGAAAGGTCACCCAGTGGGTTTCCATGGCTGAGCGGAGAATTGAACCAGCTCTCCAGGAGCGTAGTCCAGTGCTCAAACCACTATGCCATGCTGCCTCTGGGGAGCTACAGGCTTTCAGATAATCCAGACCAAAGCCATGCAGAAAGCAGAAGTGAAAGAAGGCACAAATTCTATTTCATACTATTATTATTCCATTTCTAAATTGTGTTTCAAGGAGGTCTGTGATTGACAGCAAAACACATATCTAATAAAAAGGTGTTTATCAATGTGTGAGGTGTTTGCTTGTAGGTTGCATGTTGAGTTAGCTCCTGGGTAGTTTGCCATTCACGGCAACTAAAGAAAAGGAAGTGCGAATTGGGAAGAAACTTGTCTTGAGCTTCTGCCCAACAGGAAAAATTAAAAGGGGAAAGTATTTTATTGTGTGCGTATCTCGGGCAGGGGAAGATGCTTTGGATGTATCTTACTACTTTCTCTGTAACAGAGTAGAAAAGACAAGGAGTTCCTATATGGACAAGAGAGTTGCAGCTTTGCTTTTGTTGCAACAGCCTTTTAGAACAACATGCCATAGAACATCCTTGCCCCCATCTCGCTTCCAGTTTAAATAAGTGGAATAGTGGTAAATCTCGAGGTGCGGCTATCTACTATGACAATCCCAAAACCATGCCTCCAGGGAGAGTCCAAAATTCCCAGTGGCTGTGTTGACCTTTAGCACTGGAGGTTTTTAAAAGATGTCTGCCTCCCAGGGATGCTTTAACCGTAGATTCCTGCATTGGCATGGGGTCAGACTGTGTGGTCTGTGAATGAATGAGTTCTAGCAATTTTCATCTTCACTGAGAACAGGTCTTTGGTGAAGTGAGCAAATCTGTTCAAGATCAAGTCACCTTTAAATTCTTTGCACACTAAAAGGAATAGTTCATCACAGTATAGTGCTGTTGAGAAAAGTTATTTCACCCCCAGTTGCTATGTGGAGAGCAGCTATTCTTTGAGGGAGCAGGGAATCCAGTGCATGTGTGTGTGTGTGTGTGTGTGTGTGTGGGAGGGAGGGAGGGAGGGAGAGAAAAAGAGAGAGAGAATACAGACATCTCTGTTTTTTTAACACAGATATACCTGTTGTTAATGGGATCATGGCACTATGACCCCATGAGCCTGGGTTCCACTACATTTCTGGCCTAGATTTCCAAGGAGTGGGAGACATCATGGGGAAGGAAATAGACCAGGACTGTTAGAGAATTTATATGTCTGAGAACAGTTACACTGACCTGGACCTGAATTTTTGGTGAAGAAATAATTTTATTGGTAACTTAAATTCCATTCAGATATTTCCCTTCCTTCCTGCCATCTAGCAGGTTACAATAATTTGAAAGGGAGAATGGGCTGGCCTTGTCCTCTTTCTCTTCCCCATGACCAGTTTCATTGCTTTCCTTGGAATGGCAAGGCAAATGTCTCTGGCAGAGAAGCACTGCTACTAGTGACAGTACTCTCAGCACTGGAGCTATCCAAGGTCCTGAATGTTACCCCCTAAATAAGTTCAGCACCTTGGATAGCCAAGGGCTTCCACTGGTGTTGTCCACCCCATTCTAAATCATGTGGAGGGCCTGTGTGAACAGAGAAAGTGATCCACTGCAGAAGTTTGCATTCCTAACAATATATTACAGCAGGGATAGGCAACACGCAGCCTGCATGCACTTCTTTCTTATCGTTGTGGATCTAGGGACAGCAGTTCTCTCAGATTCCCATTCCTTTCATTAAACGAGGAAAATTGCCACTCCTTAAATCCTCCAAGAGCTGTGATTCACCTCTAAAGCAAGGTGCAGAATCTTGCTTTACTGCTGGGATGTGTGCTTTTGGTTCTTTTTTTAATCAGAGGAAGTGAAACTCTGGTAAACCACATTTTTTGAGGAGGAACAACCTATTGTGCCCTCTAGAGTTGCCCACCCCTCACACAGAAGGTGATAGGGACTGAATATATAGTGAAAGACAAGGCTATGCAAAGACACTCATCCCTGCTCTCCTCTAATTGTGTGTGGGGCCTAGTACTTTATGAGGTCTTTAGATTCCGCACCCCACCCCCAGCTAGCATTGGAAGTTTACTCTCAACTGAGGATGAAACTCCCCATCTCATCACTTCCCTTTTTTTTTTTTTGGGTTGCTTTCTTTGAATAGGAAATATCACATAATTGAACCCAAAATGTGTGTTGACAGTTTGATGGATCACCCTGAATTATCATTATTGTGTACGAGTGCAGCGACAAAGATGAATTCTGTTTTAAATGAAATGTTCCGGATTATTGAATGTGAAAGAATATAAGTATCCAATTTTCTTTGTTTTCATTGTTTACTGGTAATTCTCGAAATACAAAGGGAAGTGGGTGAAGTCATTCTGGATTTGATGCAGCTGTGAGGGCTGCGGGGTTTATAAAAGGAACTTGTCTGTAATTCATGGGTTCCCCTACCAGCATCCTATTGCAGATGAGTGGGTGTATGAAGGGAGAGGGCAAGTCTGTTAAGTGGCAGATGTTTAATAAAAGGAAGTATTCATTAATATTCCAGAACAATTTTGGATCAATTCCATTCCAAATCTGTTCACACAAATGTAGATGTTCTCTCACTTACGGTCCATTCCCTTCTAGTCTCAAATCACAAATAAGCTAAAGAAAGCACACGCACACACAAGCATTGTGCAGTTACGATGTGAGTACAAGGCCAGCTTGTAACATTTTACTCCCTGAGGCAAAATGCAGTCGCGTAAGGATTGGACGGTGAGGGAGCGGTTTGCCCCAGGTGGCAATGTTTTTTGGGGTGCCCCGGACTGTAGCCACACCCCCACGCACGGCAGCCATGCCCCATGCACAGTGGCCATGCGCCTCATGCCGTAGCCCTGTCCCTCCCATCCCCATCCCTACACTCCAAGCTCCGCCACTGGCAAAATGACAAACTGTGCCCCTTCCCCACCCAGGTCAAATTAACATAGTACAGGGATGCCTCAGGTAATGAAGTAGATGTATTACAGACATTACTTCTTTCACCAAAACTTTGGTGCCACAGGCAGAAAACATGGAAAGATTATCATTATTATTGTCAAGGAAAGTGATAGTACCAATCTATTCTGCTTTAGTCAGACCCCACCTGGAATACAGTATTCAGTTCTGGGCATCCCAGTTCAGGAAGGATATTGACAAGCTGGAGGACCACCAAAATGGTAGAAGGCCTGGAAACTATGTGGTGTCCTATGAGGAGCAGCTTAGGGAGCTGAGTATGTTTAGCCTGGAGACATGATAAATATGTTTAAATATATGAAGGGATGCCATATGGAGGATTGAACAAGCTTGTTTTCTGCTGCTCCAGAGACTAGGACATGGAGCAAAGGCTTCAAATTTCAGGAAGAGAGATTCCATCTAAACATTAGGAAGAAATTAGGAAGAAATTCCCAATGGTAAGAGCAGTTTGACAGTGGAATACGCTGCTTGGGAGTGTGGCGAAGTCTCCTTCCTTTGTGGTTTTTAAACAGAGGCTGGATGACCATCTGTCAGGAATGCTTTGACTGTATATTCCATCCAGAAATTTAAGTTCTACAGCAAAGGATTACTAGTTATTCCACCAACTCATGCAGCTCTGTCAAGGCTGAAAACCTTTCAAGATCTGGCTCCACATTTATGGAAAGGTCTTCCTTTGGCCCTCCAACCAGAGGAAGATCTTAGCCATTTTCATAAAGGGCTGAGGACCTTCCTCTTTGATTCACCATCTTAAGCCTCTGAGTTGTGTTTAAGGAGCTGAGATGGGTAGGAACTGGTGGGTTGTTGGGGCTTTCATTCCATGTATTGCTATGGTGTTACGTTTATATTGTCTTTGTCCCTGACTGTGTATTTTGATGTTCTGCCCTTTCGTGAAAAGGGCATTATGTGTTGTTGTTGTTGTTGTTGTTATTCTTGCACGGCAGAGGGTTGGTTTCAATGACCCTTGTGGTCTCTTCCAGCAATATGATTCTATGATTCTTATTGTTATTGTTATCATCTTCATTTGTACTCTGCTTTTTGCCCAACATTGGGCTTCAACGTGGCTTATTAAAACAATACATTTTCAAAACGTGTAACTATCAAAACAGAACTAAACTGTAAAAGATTTAAAACACCTAAAAAGAGATTAAACGAAGCAATTGAAATAGAGATAGGTTTCTGCAGCACACGCGCGCGCACACACACACACACACAGAGTAGGCCAACATATTTCAAGAAACTGGTTGATTCGCGAGTTGCCCATCTGACTTGAAACAATCAGGATGGGTCAGCCTTGCATCAAGAAAAACATGCTAAACCTTCTAGAGACTGCTTGCAAGTTTCTTCTGAAATGCTCCTTGGGATGATTTTTTTTTTTAAAAAATTGCTTTCATCAGCCTCCACATCTCTTATGGTTCCCATTTTGGTAGCCAAACTTCTGACAAAGAGCATGGTGTTGTGGTTTGAACGTTGGACTACAGCTGAGACCAGGGTTCAAATCAGCAATGGAAGCCCACTGGGTGACCTTGGGCAGATAAAACACTCTCACCCTCAGAGGAGGGCAAAGGCAAACCCCCTGTGAACAAATCATGGCAAGAAAACCACTGTGGTAGATTTGCCTTAGGGTCGCCATAAGTCAGAAATGACTTGAAGGCACACAACAAAAATGAAAGCCAAACTTCTAGATCTAGTGGACTTTTCAATATGCTCAGGGCAGCGGATGAGACAGGTTTATCTGCTTTCTTCCTTTCTCTCTGTTTTGCTGTTCACAAGTGTTCAGTAAGGAGTTCTGGAGGCAGCTGCTGTTTACTTTGCCTGTTATAGGCAGGCGCACATTGCTAGTACAGGGTTGACTACATTAGACATCCAGTTTACTCCAAAAATAGTCCTGCTACAACTCTGCACAAAAAGTCTGTGTTTCTCCAGCCCTCCTTTACCCTCCTCCCAATACTGATTCTGCTTTTTAGATAATTCTCTAACCAGACAGAAGACGACGAAGAAAAAGTGAACATTGGGAGCCTAAAAAAACTTTGTTAATGGGAGCTTAGTTGGTGGAGGGTTTGTTAACTGAGCTGTGCCTGCACTTAAAGGCAGCCAAGTTATTTTGGTATATGAAGTTGAAAATTCAGCAGGTGTTTCTCTTCCTTTCCTAGGAGTAACAATGTGATAATAAGAAAGTAAAGGATTCTGTGTGTGGTGCCCTTTCTTGGCACCTCTGGTTGCTGACTGAGGCAACCTTTAGGTCTTTGCCTAAAGACAGGGCTGGCCCTGTGCTGCCCCTGGGTGAGAGAAACCAGGAACCTGAAGAATGCTAACCGGTTCTGCTTGTTGCTAGGCTTTCTAATCTGAAATAACGCTACTTAAAGGGGTGGACCAACGTGGGAAGGTAAGGACCTGCATTAGTGCCCCCCCCATTAAAAAGAGGCCTCTCTTAACAACAGGAGGAAATAAAAAGTCACACCTTGTTCACTTGCTGTTTTAAGAAAGGCTTCACCTGGCCTTAAAATGGTAGAATCCAAAGGCATGATGAAAATGCCCCCCAGGAGGGCATCTGGGGGAATTTTCTGACCATGGGAGCTGGAAAATTGGTCCCTGGGTGGGCCACAGGCTACTCAGACCCTTTAGTTTGCCCACCCCTGCTTACCTACAAGGTGGGGAATGGGCAACTGTGATTCAACTTCAGTTGTGATTCAGGTGCAACTTCTGCCCTCCTGAGCTAGTTAGTGTGTGAGAAAGGACAGGAGCTTTATTTTATTTCACTTATTTGAAGCGAAAGACTCCCAGAGCAGCTAAGAAATAGTTTACTTGACAGTCCCTGCCCCCACACTTACCATCTAAATGAGATGTGACACCCAAAGGAAAAAACAGGAGTAGGAGAAAAGATAAACGTCAGCATCACTAACTCCCGGCAAGAGGCAGGTGTGCTTGGATAAGCTTTTTCTCTCTCCGTGGTCAGAGCTGTGGCAGCTGGAAGGAGGAAGAAGGTGTCCTCACCAGCTTCTGGGGCCCAGGTGTGATGGGAGTAAGGATGTCAACATTGGTACGCTTTGTTTTCTCAGGCAAAAATGAACAATTTTGCCATTTTTCTCCTTCTCTGAGAAAAAAAATCGAAGTTTTGCAGACTATTTACACTTCAGAATGCACCTGGTTCTGAATGCACTTGGAAAGGCACAGAAGACTTTCCTACCCAGAGATTTCATTAAGAGAGATTTGTGGTTATTATTATTGTTGTAAATTCTCCTAACAAAATGGAGGAACAAACTGAAAGGAAATTCTTTATCCGTCTCTATTAAAAGCAGTACTAAAGTCCCTGCTCTTATTGTTTTTAGCTACACTTTCTGGCTGGAATTCAGTTAGGGACATAACACATATGTAAGCATCCCCTATGCATGAGGATATCCCCTTTCGTGTGCTGTAGGAGTTTATGTTTATTTCCTCCCTCTGCAGCATCAGCCCGAAAGCTGCTTTGCATTGCTATTCCGTGCTTTGCAGCAGGCACACAGCAAGGACTGGAGCAGTGGCTGACTACCTTCCCTTTAGTCAGATGAAGATGAATGACATTTATTTATTTGATTGATTGATTGATTGATTGATTGATTTATAACTTGCTTTTCACCCAAATGGCATTCAAAGCTGCTTACAACATAAATGTCATCTGGAGGTCTCGGCACTGTTGTAATTGTGGTGCATTTGACTATGGAGCGCTAACCAGTTGCTCCTTCAATCCAGCCCACTTGCTGCAAAGCACAAAGTGGCTATGTGGGATGGCTTCTAGGGCTTTATGGTAAGCAAGTCAAGGGAGGGTATATGGCTCAGTGTGGCGTAAGTCTGCATGCTACAGGAATGTTGAATGGAAATGATAGAGTGCTTTTAGATTTTTTTTTCTCCTAACTTTTAAAAATTGCTTGGCCATTTTTGGCAAATTGCTTGGCAATTAAAGATTACAGTTTTAATGAGATGCTGGTGGTTATGGTGGTGATGCTAGATGTCTTTTGGCCTGTTTGTCACAGCCATAATCCAAAACTGTTAAGGTGTTGTGCCCTGCTTCCAGAGCATGGGCTCTGACTCAGTCTGAAGCAGAAGGCATGCCGAGGCCTGCTGTACAGAGAGAAGTTGCAGTGCTGGAAACAGAACAGGGGATAGTGCCAGCTCCAACATAGTCCTGCCTCCTCAGATACAGAAGAACACTTACCTAGACCCAGCTTTGCACAGCACAGGCAACAAAGAGAGAGCCAATATCACTCCCTCAGAATTTATAACTGGCAACAATCAATCAAGGCACAGCTGCTCTAGGCTTTGGGTCTATTTAGCTGGTGTCCTTCCCTTCCAGGAGTTGTCAGAGCTTATCTGACCTACCTTGCTGGGTGACTTGACAAATGCTTGGATTGACGTTGTGCACTTCCTTGCCAAGAAACCCTGCCGGATTTTTTTCTCTTGGACTTTATTTATGACTCCTTGCTTACTGCCTGGAAGTAAGTAACAAGCTGGGAGATATTCAGTTTGTTTTGTTTGATTTATCAGCTGTGCCAGGACTGGGATAGAACATAAACCTAGATATCTGAAACATGGCACACTTCCCTTGGGATGGGCCTGATAAGGGTTATTTGGTTCTTAAAACTCATTAATTCACACAATTCATTTTAATGTGTCTGTATTTGAAGACTCTAGTACCATCTCCAGTCCCAGAGTGGCAAACTTCTCTAACCAGTGCATAGCTTTGAATTCAGTGCAGTTTGGTGCCAGGGTAGAACAGTTCAAGATCAGAGTTATACTGGAGCTTCTGCTCTACTGTTGTGCAGCATTGCTCCTTCATGCTGAAGGAGTGGGGAGACCATACCTTTGAGGAACTGTAGAGATATACCATGATGACAGGCAAGCTGGTCTTTCCAGTACCTGTGGCTTTACGTGGACTATGCTACTAGCATCACTGTACCACCACTGCCAACCACCACCACTACCTCCTCCTCCTCCTCTTTATTTTTATCCAAACTGGGACTCAAGGCAGCTTAGACATTTAAAAGATTACAATAAAAAACTTATGTACAAAAATCAACAGTAAAATTGAATCAAGCTATTAATCATGTTAAATGCATACACTCTGAAAGGATTACAGGTTAAAGTACTTACAGCCCTTTGTTAAAAGCCTACCATTGTAAAAGCCTGTTTGAATAAAGACAGTTTTTGCCTGTCGGTGGAAAGAGGGTAAGGAGGGGGCATTCTAGCTGCCTTAGGAAGGGAGTTCCAAAGTGTAGGGGTAGCCACTAAGAAGTCCCTCTTTCATGTTCCCATCATCTGTACTTGTAAAGACGGTGAAACTGAGGCCATTTCCACACGGGGTAAGTAAAACAGTCCATGGAGGACGTCTGCACCATGAAGCAGACTGGATCTGGACTACCTATCATAGATCCACACCTCAGTCCACTCCAGAACGACCCCAAGTGGTCCTCCATCGTGTTTTTGAAAGACCTGATTTTTCAGGTCTTTAAAATGCCGGCGCGCGCCATTGCATGCCTGCTCTCCAATGCAGATTCTCAGGCTTGCACCAGTGTAAGCCTGTGATCTGCAGAGGGTGGGCTTTAGGCTGGCGAGCTTCAGCAGTTGGTTGAGACCCACGACCAACTGGAAGCCACCATTTTGGACGCCGGAGCAGTGCAGATCTACTGCTCCTCCTCACCCCGGACTGGACTGGACTGACAGAAGATCCAGTGAGTAGTGGCAGGGAGCGATTCCCTTGCCACATGCAGAAATGGCCTGAGAGAAAGGCCTCTCCTGTGGATCTCGGGAGTCAGGTAGGCTCATATCAGACATTATGGCCTGTCAAATTTAAATCTTCAATGTATTGAAGTGATAACTATTCCAGCCCATATGAAGTTGAATGTTGTTGTTGTTGTTTGTTGTACACTCATAGAATCATAGAGTTGGAAGAGACCACAGGGACCATCCAGTCCAACCCCCTGCCATGCAGGAACACACACCAAAGCACTCCCGACAGATGACCATCCAGCCTCTGCTTAAAAAGGTCCAAGGAAGGAGACTCCGCTACATTTCGAGGCAGCATATTCCACTGCCAAACAGCTCTGACCATCAGGAATTTCTTCCTGAGGTTTAAGTGGAATCTCTTTTCCTGCAGTTTGAGTCCATTGCTCCGTGTCCTAATCTGTGAAGCAGCAGAAAACAAGCCAGCTCCCTCCTTGACATGACATTTTTTCAAATATTAAAACATAGCTATTATGTCCCCTCTTAACTTTCTGTTCTGCAGACTGAACATCCCCAGCTCTCTAAGTCTATCCTCATAGGGCATGGCTTCCAGACCCTTCACCATTTTGGTCGCCCTCCTCTGGACACAGTCCCAGCTTGTCAACATCTTTCTTGAATTGAGGTGCCCAGAACTGGACACAGTATTCCAGATGAGGTCTGACCAGAGTAGAATAGAGTGGTACCATTACCTCCCTTGATCTAAACACCATACTCCTATTGATACAACCAAGAATCACGTTGGCTTTCTTGCCTGCCGCATCACATTGCTGACTCATGTTCAACTTGTTCACCAAGACTCCTAGATCCCTTTCAGTGTACCGTTATCCAGCCACGTATCCCCCATTGTTGTTGTCGCATGCCTTCAAGTCATTCCTGACTTAAAGTGACCCTAAGGTAAACTTATCACAGGGTTTTCGGGGGCTAAGAGTATGTGATGCACCCAGGTTACCCAGTGCGTTACCACGGACAAGCAGGGAATTGAACCCTGATCTCTAGGGCTGGAGTTCAATGCTCACACCACTGCACCTGCTCTCATGAAGTCTAATAGTGCACAATAAAACAGACAACGTAATCGAACATACCAATTAAGAAAGAAGTATGAATATGTAGCTAGAAGGCAAAGACCACACCTGTTCCTCCTGATTTTGGTGTCTCAGCATAACACACCTCAAGTTCATGGCTGGATGAAATAATGCCCCCACCATGTTTGCACCACTCGGATAAAGGGTAACATACAAGTAAAATGAAATAATAAGTGTCTGTGACTCGTTTTCCAGGCAGTAAATTGATGAGGATCAATGTAAGTTGTGAGGTTGGGCAAACATAGTGATGCACTTTGGGTCTCCAGATCATTAGAAAGAAGTAGCCTTCTTAGGGCCTGATAAGCTGTCATATTTTGTTTTGGATTTTTTTTGCTACTGGCATTTGGAATGGTTAAGCTAAATGGTTGCTGTGCTTTCCTTGCAGAGAGTTCATAATTACTGTTGTGAATAGCATGAGGCAAATTAATTGAAGGTGACTTTCCGTGCACTTTCTGCGCAGCCAAAAATCCATTCAGGGAAGTTGCTGTAGGCTTGCCTCCCAAAGGGCCCTGGGACAAGAGGTTCCATTCATTATCCAAAGACTCTCATTCAAATGTTCAATTGTAATAATAATAAAAATAATGCTGAGTTTTGATATGAGCGCCAACATGCAGTCTGCAGATAAGTTATTAACTATGGGTTGCTTGGACGTTTAAGAAGCTCATTATTCTCCCAAGGTAACCTTTTTAAAAAAACAGTTTCTGCTTGTTGAAACTTGCTTTCTTTTGTTCTTTATGGTTTTCTGGGAACATCTGCAATATTTTACTCCAGAAGTTTACCATATCATAGAATTGGAAGAGACCTTAGAAATTAGCTAATCCATACTCTGCCCTAAACATCATCCAGGGAGATAAAAAGATGAACTACATTGGGTGACTTTGTTCTTGTTCTGTGCCTTCAAGTCATTTCCAACCTATGGTGACCCTAATGGGGTTTTCTGGGGCTGAGAATGTGTGATGTGCCGAAGGTCACCCACTGGGTTTCCATGGCTGAGCAGGGAATCAAACTCTGGTCTCAAGGCTGCAGTTTAGCTCTCAAATCACTACACTGTGTTGGTTCTCACTAAGTGATTTAGTCTGGGGTGTATTTTAATTCCGTGGGAATTCCAGTGTATCGAAAGGTAGAAACATGGCCCATATTCACAGGAGTATGTGAACATATGCTGGGGATCAGTAAAGAGACACAAAACAGATGTTCACATGAGACAGAATGTTACTGTTAGCTGTGACCTCTTTTTTTTTTGAAGAAAAATAATTTCTGTGACCTAAAATACTAAATTTAATTACTATTTTTGCCTGTAAAGCAACAAAAGAAAACAGTTCACTTATAGTCAATGACATTAGCCTGAGTCCTATTGGTTAGCAGAACGATTGAATCAGTTTTTGAATGGTGAGTAAATCTGTTCAGTATCTCCTTGTGCAATTTTTTTTCCTGCAAGTTGCACAACGGGTGCTCAACGGCACGAGGGTGCAATTCCACCCCTGATTCCATTTGCCACTGATCTTCTGATTGGCCAGGGGGTGTACTGGGTGATCTTCCTTGCAGGATGCTCCCTGCAGCCCCCTTTCAGAAATACATAGGAAGTTCACATTCCTTCAGTGTAAAATCTGAGAGAAAATCTCTAGGGCTGTAAGCACAGTGCACAGTTACAGCAGTCTGATATCGTTTTAACTGTCATTGCTTTATCCTGTGGAATCCTCAGATTTGTATTTTGGTAAGGTATTTAGAATTCTCTAGCCCATTTCTCTAAGCTACAATATTACATCTCTTCGGCAGAGAGTTCTAAGTACCTCACCAAACTGCAGATCCCTGGATTCCAAGGCAGCTAAGGTAGTATCAAAGTGCTATAACAGTGTAATGTGGCTACACCCCAGACTTGAATATCACCAACTTTTCTATTAGTTAAAGAACTGAGCTGAAATTAAACATTTCACTCAATTCTTGTTTGAACATTACAAAGCTGAGCCCTCAAGCAGGTGGGAAAGCAACTGGGCCCAGTGCTATGCAACATCTTCGTCAATGACTTGGGTGAAGGAATAGAGAGCATGCTCATCAGATTTACAGATGACACCAAATTGGGAGAGGTTGTTAATACACCAGAGGACAGGATCAAAATTCAAAATGACCTTGACAGATTGGAGAGCTGGGCCAAAGCTAACAAAATGAATTTCAACAGAAAGAAATGTAAGGTCCTGTACTTCGGCAGAAAAAATGGAATGCACAAATATAGGATGGGGGACACGTGGCTGGATAACAATACGTGTGAAAGGAATCTAGGAGTCTTGGTAGATCACAAGCTGGACATGAGTCAGCAGGGTGATGTGGCAGCCAAGAAAACCGACATGATTCTTGGTTGCATCAATAGGAGTATGGTGTCTAGATCAAGGGAGGTAATCATACCACTCTATTCTGCTTTGATTAGACCTCATTTGGTATACTGTGTCCAGTTCTGAGCACCTCAATTCAAGGAGGATATTGACAAGCTGGAGAGTGACCAGAGGAGCGTGACCAAAATGGTGAAGGGTCTGGAAGCCATGCCCTATGAGGAGCGGCTTGGGCAGCTGGGTATGTTTAGTCTGCAGAAGAGAAAGTTAAGAGGGGACATGATAGCCATGTTTAAATATTTGAAGGGATGCCATGTAGAGGAGGGAGCAGGCTTGTTTTCTGCTGCTCCAGAGACTGGGACAAGGAGCAATGGATTCAAGCTGCAGGAATAGAGATTCCACCTGAACCTCAGGAAGAACTTCCTGACAGTCAGAGCTGTCCGGCAGTGGAGTATGCTGCCTCAGAGTGTGGGGGAGTCTTCTTCTTTGGAGGTTTTTAAACAGAGGCTGGATGGCCATCTGTTGGGAATACTCTGAGGTGTGCTCCTGCATGGCAGGGAGGTTGGACTGGATGGCCCCTGTGGTCTCTTCCAACTCTTTGATTCTATAGTTCCTCATCGTGTCCCGCTCCTCTTTTTCCTTTCCACTGAATTTCTTCCGGTGGCTGTTACCACCTATGGTGCTCATCACCAATTTGGTCCTCTTTCACTTTAGTCCTGCTTTCCTAGAGATCTGTAGACTGGAGGAACTGCTCTGTTGTCTTGGCAACTTAAGGATGCTTTGCTGTTTCCTCATGTTGTGCTGTGGAGCACATTGCCAGAGGTCAGGAAAGTGTCCTTGGATTTCCTAGGTGAACAGGGGATACCCCCAGTCTTTGAGGACAGGAAAGCAAACAGTGCTTCCCAGGTATCCCCACCTTTTTTCTGCCAACAGCTTTTCTATTGCCCAGTACATAAGCCGAGCCGCCCAGGTTAGAACTCTTAAAAGATCTCTTTCCCTTTTCTGAATTTCTAGGCTTTTCAAGTGATCATTGATGTTATAACCCTAGTTCAAGTGACATCAACTGGATCCACCCTGTAGCAATGATGGATCCACACATAGGCTTACGAAGTCTTAGGGCCCCAGATGGAGTCTCAGGACATGACAGGGAGCCAATTTTTGCCCCTCCTCCACTGGTGCATATGGGAAAAACTGGAAGTGACTTCATGTCACTTCTGGTTCCTATTTAGGATGATCTGAGGCTGGTTTGGCAGGTCTGGAAAAGGCTGAACCAGCAAAATGCTTCATTCACTGGTGACTTAATTGTGTTCTGGGCCATTTTCAAATGAAAATATGACACCTTTGAAAATATTTTCACTTTCTCCTACATTCATTTTTAAAATAATCTTTATTTTTTTTCCTGGCAAATTGATGAACTTTGCAAATTTTTGGCAAGTGCATAAAAAGAAGCAAATCAAATGGAATTTGAAAGGGAGGGGTCAGGAGCTGTGGAGGATCCTGCGGGGGGGGGGGCTTAGGAGGCTGCACAAATGCAGTTTGGAGGCACATTTTCCCCACCCCTGCCATACAAAAATAGATGTACAGTTTGTGTGTTTTGACAACATTGTGAAAGCGGTGATGCCTATGTGTGGGAAGATCTGGTGATCTCGCTTTCTGTGTATCTATATCTATATCTATACATATATACATATGTATGCAAATCATTCAAATACACCACGAGATACACAATAGTTTCTAGTCATGCACAGGAAATGCCAGCTTTTTTTTTTAAAGATAGTATTTAAATATGTCTGTATGCATGCATGCTTGTATTTCATATCCCTTTCTTCCAACATGGGACCCAACGGAGGTTACAACAAGGTTGAAAGAATCATAGCTTCATAGAAACACAGAGTTGGAAGAGACCACAAGGGCCATGCAGTCCAACCCCCGTGCCAAGTGGGGATACACAATCAAAGTGTCACAGATAGCCATCTAGCCTCTGATTAAAAGCCTCCAAAGAAAGAGACTCCACTCCAAGGTAGCGCATTCCACTGTCGAACTGCTCTCACTGTTAGGAAGTTCTTCCTCATGTTTAGATGCAATCTCTTTTCCTGTAGTTTGAAACCATTGCTCCATATCCTAGTCTCTGATGCAGCTGAAAAGAAGCTTGCCCCACCTTCCATATGACATCCTTTCGAATATTTAAACATGGCTATCATGTCACTTCTTAACTTTCTCTTTTCACAGATAAACATACCCAGCTCCCTAAGCTACTCCTCATAGGGCTTCATGGTTTCCAGTCCTTTTGCCATTTTTATCCTTTTGGTCACCTTTCTCTAGATATTGTACTTTGGCTGTATCACAAGATGACATGAATCATTAGAAAAGATGATAATGTTTGGTAAAGTGGAAGGCAGTAGGAAAAGAAGAAGACCACGTTACAAGTAGATAGACTCGATCATGGAAGCCATGACAAGAATATCGTTTTAAAGTCTCCAGCCGTCTCCTCTCAATCCAAATGATTGAGGGAGCGGGAAAAGGCAAGTGGCAGGCAGGCAGGCAGGCAGGCAGGTGGACACAAGCAACTTACGGCTTTGGAAAGTGGTATGAAAGAGGCAATATTCTGTGGTTGGTTCTTCCAAATGTAGAATGAACGTTTAACAAATGGTACCATTTGGGCTGCCTGTGAGTCATTGGATGTTTTTGTGAAGTTCACCACCTACCTGCACATGCTTCCTCTATCTACTGAAGTGCCCCACTGAAAGATGGTGCTGTTGCAAAATAAAGGCCCTTTCCTCTTTTCCATCTCTTCAGGAAGAGAAAGGGATACTCTGTCTACTCGTTTGTGTGGCTCTGTGATGTGTGAAGGTCTTCTACCACTGACCGGCACAATAGAGAGCTGCTGGAGCTGCTACTGCAATTCAGCAGCAACTATGGTAGAACTTGGGTAACAGCCACTGATTTTCAGTGTGCTGAAGTGCTGGTAGGCATCCAAAGCACTCCCCTACCACCACCACAGGTTGTCAACACTACAGTTGGATGTTGCTGCACGCTTCCCTAGCCCAGAACGAAAAACAGATTGGGACTGGAGACATTCAACTGGGCAGGAGGGACTTATAACCTGTTTTGGTTTACAGGAAAGCATGTTCTCATCCATTAATTCATACCTGATGCTAGGCTCAAACTAGGCTTTGTGCTGGGTTTGTTGGTTGAGCCATGGCCTTCCTATCTTTCCCCATTACATAGGCCTTGATTTGACTCTGGCCTTGTGCTGTGACTTTACCCTGGCCACTAAAAAGCTTATGCAACTGAGTGCATACTTTGTGTGGCAGAGCTGGAAAATATTAGTGCATTATAGCTTCCAATGTAAGTCATAATTAGGTCACCTGAGAGAAAGTAGCACAGTGTTCCCTCTTGTCACCTCTTTTCTCCCCCCCTCCCCGATCTTCCTAATTTTAGATCAAATGATCTTCATGTAATCTTAGTGCCTTTGGAATTTCATGACTGAGCGCCTGAGCAGATTGCTGGAGGTTAACAGCCAATTTCATACACCTGTAAGATCCTTATGAATTGCCTTAACTATGGGAGGTCACTGCCATTGTTTCACAGAAAGGCTGTTTAATTGCGTACTGCTATGATGAAGAGAAAAGTGGCATATTGGTTTACTCTAATGGTCTTCTGTATCTTTTGTAACATCTTCAGATCAGAATAAAATTAGAATAAGCTACCAAACCCTTTGAGCCTTGATTTTATCTCTTCACCAGCAAATGCATGTCTTAAGAAACTTCGGAAAGGCAATTGCCTTCTGTAGCCAGGATAGGGTTATAAATCTTCATGTTTGTCATCCTCATAGACAGGAATGAATAATTCCTGCAGTATTCTCCCTCCAGGATGAAAAGATGATGATTTCTGTGCTATTTACACTTTGGTAACTATGTGTCTGTGCAGAAATGTGATAGGAAATAGGCTTTCGGTGTAAAAATTATCTCCTGTGCAGAAAACAACAGATATTTCTGCAAAGATATTTGTCATTGTTATATGTCTTTGAGTCATTTCTGACTTATGGCGACCATAAAGCGATCCTATCATGAGGTTTTCTGGGGCTGAGAGTGTGTGATGCACCTAAGGTCACCCAGTGGGTTTCCATGGACAAGCAGAGAATTGAACTCTGGTCTCTAGGGTCATAGTCCAATGTTAAAAACACGAAACCATGCTTACACTATACTTATCAAAGTGCAAAGAATCTTGCAGCCACCTGTCTTCCTTCTAACAGTTTCCTGAGTATTGGAAAATCCCATTCTCATCCATGAAATGGATAATGATGAATTCTTTCCATCCATAGGTAGGAGTCCCTTTGCTCAGCTTTTGCTAATGAAATAGTTGAGCCCCTTTCTAGCAAAGCTGGATTTGACCACAAGATCCATGTCCCTCAGTTAGACTATTGTAATCTACTCTGCAAGGAGCTGTTGCTTGAAAAGTGTTTGGAAGCTGCGGCTGGTACAAAATATGGCAGCCAGGATGGTTCTGGCTTTTGGGACCTTGCTTACCAGTCCTGCACCAACTCTTCTGGCCTTATAATGTGTTTCTGAGCAAAATTCAAAGTACTAGTTTTGACCTATGAGATGCTAAATGGCTTGGGTGGAAGACATCCCAAAGATCACTGCCTCCAGAATTTAAGAACTTCAGCAGAGGTCCTGTGATATGTGCTATCACCTTAAGAAGTTAGGTTGGGGTGCATGTGAGACAGAGCTTTCTGTTTCTGCATTGTTCTGTTGGTGGAATTTCCTCCCGAAGGAAATAATATTGGCTCCATCTTTAATGGGTCTTCAATACATAGTTGAAAGTGTATTATTTTGTCAGGACATAATGGATTTTAAAATTGCTCTAGTCTGCTTTGAGTGTATAATCATTTCTCTTTCTTTCTTTTTTTCTTTTTGTTATTTTATTGTATCTCACTTTGGGGGGCCTGGTGGGCAGAAAAGTGATTTCTAGATAATACCAGTCAGTCCATCGCTCAGTGATGTACAGTTTTCTTGTACTAATTCTTGGTATCTAAAGATTCAGAGTCCTGTTGCATTTCCACTTGAGCTGGGCCAAAATGGCTGTCCCAGTTTACAAGCCTATTTACATGTGTGAATATTGGTCAGTGAGTTACAAAGCACTGCCGGTGTTTGTGATTTTGAAACTAAATATTTGTCTTTTCATAATGATTTGTCCATTTTCATGGTGTTAAGTTGCAGCCCTACATGTTCCTGTAGAAGGATTTCAGGGCTCGGAATATTTCAGAAACAGAGCTTGGAAAAGCTATCTTTTTGGGCTATAACTCTCAGAATCCCCCAGCCCGAATAGCCGTTGACCATCTTGTGAACTGAAGCCAAAGAAAACGTTTTCCACGTTCTGTCTAGGACAAAACTTGGCATGTTATTTTTCAAAAGTAAGTACAGCCAGCCTTCCGCGTTCACTAGGGCCAGGGGTGCAAGACTCCCACAAAGGTGGAAAAATCACAAATATCAAAATGCTTGTGTGTGTGTGTATCTGTGGGAAGGGGGCCAAAGCATGGTGGACAGAATGGGCACCCAGGGTCCAAACTAGGTCAGGGAAAGGAGAAGAAAAGAGGATGGGTCAGCATGGGAGCCCTATATGTCCGGACTCTCACCCATCTCTTTCCTTGGCTAGGTGGGGCATTGAGAGAGGAATAGTGGTACTGAGAAATTAGGCTGTGAGCTGTCCTTAGGCAGCCAGGCAGTGGCTGCTGGAAGAGGAGGACCAAGGGTGGGTTTTCAAGGGGTTGCACAGCTTGATTGGAGCAACCAGGAGGGAAGGTTCTCCTGGCAAAGAAGCCCCTGAGGTATGGGGGGCAGAGGTTGGAAACACACCTAGTGGCGCAAAAGCTTTGATCTCAGAAGAACTTGACTTAAACATTTCATTCCTTCATTGCTTTCATCACCAGTTCCATTTGATAATAATACATGCATTTGTGACCGTACGTGAGTTAAAGGGAATATGTTTTATTTATGGGCAAGGACTGAAACAACGTGGTATTTCTCCTCCACCGTTTCGCATGAAGCAATGCCCCTCCAGCTGTAGAAAGTACCTTATATGCTGCAATTCCAGCACAAGTTAAGTTACAGTTGCATTCCAAGTGCATTTGCTATTGGAAAAAAAACTGATTGGAAGTAAAGTAGTAGTTTTAGGTGATTTCCAAGCTCTGTTCCTAGATAGCCCTAGAGCCCCAGTCTTTTTCCCGCATTCAGTTTCATTGTACTCTGTCCATGGTCCTGACACAGTGTTGGTGGACTGTATTTTCCTCAAAAGCATTGCACTTAATTCTGCCTGGCAAGGAAGTTAAGTCAGATGGCAGCTAGATTTAGGGCTGTTCTGTAGTTGACCACTCTCCTCCATTGTATTCGTCTGAGTCCTACACTTGTTAGTCATTCCCTAAAAACAGACGTGCTCTCTGGAGCTTTAAATGGGTGATGTTTTATGAGCTGTCTTTCTGCTTTCATTCTTTTATCCTCTTTACTGTCATTGCTCTAATCGTATTCTTTTACAGTTATTGCTTTACTCCAGTGCCATTTTCCTTTTAGCTCATTGCATTTTACTGGGTTTGATTTTAATTTCCTGCTGCTTTGCTAGCATCTGGCATTTTACCAGTCTGGGAGAAGTCTGGGTGGAAAGGTGTACAGCAATGGGATACTACTTGATAGACAGCTTTTCTCCCTTTTTCTCAATATTAGGCCAAGGGCTTAGCTCGCAAAACTGCTTGGCAGCCAATTTAGCAGAGGTAAAAGGCAGTCAAGAAAGTGTTGCATAGTGGTTTGAGCACTGGGCTGTGACTCTGGGGGCCAGGGTTTGAATCTCCACTCAGCCATGGAAACCTACTTGATATCCTTGGGCAAGTCATACTATCTCAGCCTCAGAGGAAGGTAAAATAACCCTCCACTGAACAAACCTTGCCAAAAAAACCCTGCGATAGGTTCATCTTAGGGTCACTATAAGTTTGAAATGACTGGAAGGCAAATAGCCGCAACAAAAATAACAACCACAACAAGCGATTGCCTGTTGTGGTTGTTATTTTTGTTGCTGCTGTTTGCCTTTTCAGGCTACCTGGACTTGATGGATGGAATCAAACTCCCAAGGGGAAAATATATTTGAGTACTTAAAAGCAAAGTTGGAGAATGTGCAGCTTCTCCATGCTGTTGGACTAAACCCCCCATTATCCTTTACCACTGGCTACTCAGGATGAGTGTGATGGAAGTTGCGGTCCAGGAATGTCTGGCTGGTCACACGTCCCTTACTCCTGTAAAGACAGTTACTTACATTCACAGATGATGTGTATCAGTGGTTAGTCAGAATAGCTATTGGGAGCCTGTCAAGCTGTGAGAACTCATTTATGGGGAGGAGGAAGAAGAACAGAGGAGTAGCTCTGTAATGACTGGTCTTATCCTAGCTCAACAAGTAGTCTTCATAGATAGGTCCAGAAAGCTTTTATGAAAGATTAGGTCAGCACACAGACAATGTTCTTGGCAGAACTGAGGGTACAATACAAGTTTCGCTTTTTAGAACAGCTCTTGCCCATCCCTGCCCTTTCCCGCTCACCTTCCATTCTCATGAACTAGTTTGCACCAGTCTGTTGAATGACCTTGGTTCTCAGCCTGGCTTCCCCTCCCATCACCCAAACATTGATGAGGACGCAGCATTGGAAGAAATGCAGCAAAATGGCTACAGTAGATCTAAGAAATGGCTAACATGACAGAGGGGCTAGCATGGCAGAGAGCCTCTCACAATTGCCTCGGTGTCCTGTTTGTGGATCTCCCAGAAGCACTGGGGTAGAATGCTGGGCTAGATGAAAAAATTCAGCTTATACATGAATAAAATAATTAGAAGAGACAGAACTCAGATTGGGAAGTTATCTTTAAAAGTCTTATGTCTATACTATCCAAGTCTTAATGTCTGTACTATCTAAGTCTTACATTTGTACTGTCTGAAAGACTTTATCTCCCTATAAGAGTCTGCCTGAGTCTTGAGAATACCAGGGGAGGACTTTCCTATAGTCCAGTGATTGTCACAGCCCTGTCTGGTGGGGACATGTAAGAGGCCTTTTTGGTGGCTGCTCCCAAGCTGTGGAATTCTGTTGCATGGGAAGCTGAGCTGGCCCTCTCTCTGCTCTTCTTGTGCTGGCAGACGAAGACTTTTATACCTAAACAGGTCTTTGGAGATTAAGGTCCTTTCTGCATGACGTCGCTGTCTTGTTTCTGCTGCAGGATGGCAGCGGTTGTCAGGTGGCACTTCCGCATGACGTCATCGCCGTCCCGCTGCCATCCTGTCACGGAGCGTCGTGCTTGCGCAGTTTTTCCAAAATGGAAAAAATCCATTTCGCGTCTGTGATCACGCGGCGCTCCTGTCACTTCTGGCCATGCGGAAGCGCATTGGCGATGCTTCCTTATGTAGCACAGGAATGGAAAAAGCCCAGCTGCGCTGCCAAAGGAAGACATGGCACCATTGCGTCCTCTTCCGCATGGACCGAGCGGGTGAAAAGGGGAGCGTTGCTGACGCACTCCCTTCTGGACCCAGGACTGCAGCGAGACGACGCGGAAGAGCGTCGTCGTGCAGAAATGGCCTAACTGTGTGTGCAGAAGGGGTTTGTTTTAATTGTGTGTGTGCATGTGCTGCGTTTTTAATCTTTGTTGTTACGTCTTTTAAATGATACTATACTGTGATAAATTATGGGTATTTTAAAGTCATATCTCACTGGTTCTTTTTTCCTTTTGTATCATCAGGTTTTTAATTGTATCTGGTTTTTAATTAAATTGTAAGCCACCCAGGTCCCCTATCAGGAGAAAGGTGGGATAGAAGTGAAATATATAATAAAAGTAAATTATTTACAGTTATACTTCCAATGGCCCTGTACATTTACTGAAGAATATAGTTGCAATTTTAAAAAGTTACTGTTTCTCAAACATTACTAGAAAAATTGCTTTAGTATCGATGGTGAAAAGCACAAATCGCTTGTCTACTTCAGAGTCACCATAAAACCTCAGTTGATCATAACAGAAGGGCAAATAAATGTGATAGACAGACCAGCCAGGAACAAGGTGGCAATGGGCCTGACATTTTACATTATCTGTGAAGGAACCTCTCTCAGACAAATTATTTAAAGTTCCTTTTGCAAAGATGATGATGATGTGTGGTTGATAGTCTTGGTGGCAACAGTCAACCCCATCCTATTGATCTTGACAGCATAATGCATGCTGATTACTTATGTGTGGCAATTATATAAAATAACAGAGTAGTTAGCATGCCTTCATTGAGTCTCTGAATTCATCCAACAACATTCATGCAGATTAAAGCTGAAACATAATGTCCTCCCAGAATTGAATGGAAGGAGCCAAAGCTAGATTATTCTGGGGCTTTCAAAAATCGGAGGTGGGGAGATAAAAAAAAAAAAAGATTATTAATTCATTGCTCTTTTGTTTCACGTTAAAGCTGGAATTCAAATGCAAACCTGTCTGTTTGGTACTCGAATGCTTTTCTATGACTGCTTTAGAAGTCTCTAAACAGTTATGTCGTTCTTCACCAGTTTTCCAGAATTCATGTCACTGTTTCTTCTCCTCCTCTCCAGGAGCAGCCAGGTTTAGGCTGTAATTTCAAAGTCAGTTGAGCTGGAAGCATTCCAGATATATCAGAAGACAAGCAGAGAGAGTGGTTTATATTAGCTACAGCAGGTCTGCCCAAGATTTAACTTGAAAAATGGGGTTCAGCATAGAAAGTCAGGAGAACAGAATAGAAGCCAGGACTGTGGCCTGACAGATAGCAGTCCTAGTACTAAGGCCAGTGGTGCAGTATCATGGGAGCTGCAGTCTAGCAATATCTGGAGGGCCACATGTTTCTTCTCCTTATTGTAAGTCATTGGTTGGGACAAGAAATGGGGACTACTACCTAGCTTCATCACTGTTGTGGAACATCTGGTCCATGGAATTCTAATGGCACAACATTTGATTTCCATTTGGGAAGACTTTATACACACAACTAGCCTTTAATCTGTTAGACTGTTGATGAATTATTTTATGTGGTGTGCAGGGATGGAAAGAATATTTGAAAATACTTTTTAGAAATGTTAAAAAACATTTTTTTTTTAGCGTTGAGAACTCCTGACAATAGGAATTGTGGATTGTGCAGCATTTTCTGTGAAATTTTTTTAAAAAACAGGAAATGTTTAAAACAGGAAGTGAACAGGAAGTGATTTCCTGTTCTAGTCACTTCTTGTTGTAAATAAAAAGGCCTCTCCTGGGCCTAAAATTCTCTGAGAAAGGTCTAAAAACATGGGAAAATGTCCCCCCTCCCCAAATTCCTAGAGCAGATCTGACGACAAAATCATCATAATTATCTGCAACTCTCCTCAGGCTTCCCTATTCCCTCTTAGGTCATTTCTGCACTACACGGTTATAGTGCTACTATTCCACTTTCCACATCCTGTGGAATTCTGGAATTTGCAGTTTACTGAGGCGAAAGAGCTCTCTGGCTGAGCATTCTAAAGGCCCCTCCCTAAACTGCAAAACCCAGGATTCCCTAAGATGTTGAAAGTGGAATAATAATACTATAACAGTGTAGTGCAGAAAGGCCCTTAGTTAAAACGGTTAAAACACATTTAAAGCATAATTGCTAATTAAAAAAAGCACAGCACACCATTTTACACATGCTATCTCTATGTCATTTAAATCTCAAAGACCATCCTGAATAAAAAGCTCTTCACATGAAGGCAGATTTACACTATATAAGCAGGATGGAGGATCTGATAAAGGACCAGATGTAAGGCCTGGTAAAGAGAAGACTAAAGGGTGAAATTATTGTACACTTTAAATATCTAAGTGGCTGTCACAAAAAGGATTTGTTCACTGTTGCCCCAGAGGGTGGTTTTAGTTGCAGGAGGATTTCAACTGAACATTAGATTTGAATTGAACATTAGGATTTTTTTTTTTAAATGGTAAGAGAGGTTTGGCGATGGAACCAATTACCTAGAGATATGAGGGTGCGTCTTTTCATCAGAAGTCTTCCAAAAGAGGATGAGAGCTACCTGCTGGGGATGGTCTAGCTCAGTGCTCTGTAACCTATGGTCCATGGACCCTGGGGAGCCACAGTGTCCTCACAGGGGGTCTGTGAATGCTTGAAGAAATGTTATGAGCTTTTACAGTTAAAAAAAAAAGAAAAAGAAAAAGTAGGGATGGGCCAACCGAATCCTCGCATCCTCAAATCCTTGGCAAGGATTTGAGATTCATGGATCCAAATCCCCAGCACAAAATAGGCAAACGTAATCTTTCAAATCCGGAAGTGCCCGCTGCACCCCCATTCCCCCCGCTCACATTCTGGCCCTCCATGCAGGAGCAGTATGCAGTATGCAGGGCACACCAGAACCTGTGCTCGCACAGGCACCTGAGATCAGGCCCACAGGGGTGAGAAGGGCCAGCATTGGCCATGTTCCTGCACACTCTGAGGTCTGTGCTGGCATGGGTGCCCAGGATCAGGTCTGCAGGGGCAAGTAGGGCCGGCGATGGCCAGGTTCCTGCACGCCCTGGGGCCTGCACTTGCACGGGCACCCAAGATCAGGCCCACAGGGGTGAGTAGGGCTGGCAATGGCCAACGTTGCTGCATGTCCCATGGCCTGAGCTCGCTGTGGCAGGGGTGTGAAAAGAGGGCCATTGGTGCGGGCGCTTCGGAGGCGGCCTGCAGGGACATGCAGAGTGGGCGATCACTTTTTAAACCCTTTTTTAAAAAAAAAAGGATTCAAAAGATTTGAGATTCGTGAGATTTGTGGATTCCCAGAACCTTCCATGGATTCGGATTCGGAAGATTCTGGATTCCCTAAAAGAAAGAAAGACGGAAAGAAAGAAGGAAAGAAAGACGAACAGACAGATGGATAGTCATACACTGATCTTAAAGTGGTGGTAGACAGACATCATTTGTACAGATTCATCATAATATCTCAGTCTGTTCAAAAGTTTTAAAAATGACTGTTTGACAGCAAAAAAAATGTACTCAGCACTTGCTCCTTCTGCAGGAGGGGAGAGCATGGAAGTGAATGATGCTGAGTGGCTGAAAGAAACCACATGACATTTTTTGCTACCATACACACAGCTAGAAGCTGCCTTTATAGCTGCCGTGAATTTTAGTGTTGTCCACATTGTGCCACCGTGTCCTCAGAACATCTATTGCTTCGCAGAATTCTTTACCCATACCAAGAATATTTGATTGTCTGTGGCAACGAAATATATTTATAGAAGGTTAAGGGGGGTCTGTGGTAAAGAAAAGGTTAAGACTGGCTGCTATAGTGGATTTTCCTGCATTGAACATGGAGCTGGACTCAATGGCCCATGAGGCCCCTTCCAACTCATCTCCCTTCTATGACCATCCAGAACAGTTTCTGTCTTCTGTCCGAAACAGTTCACTTATTTCATTTGGATCATTACAATTCTGGAGAGTTTGATTCTAATATTATTTTGTACTCAGTTTTTGAACTGAGGGGGAGGTCATCCTCTCATGGCAAGAGTAGCTTGTTCTGGGAAGCTTCTCCTTTCCCCCATCTGCCTTAGCCTTTGCTTCTAAGCTACTCCCCAAATGACTGAATTATGAAGCAACAAAATAATGGTAAGGTGTCACAGAGGCAATATTTTCAGTCAAGGACCATCTTATTATCCATGAGAATGCTTCTGCTACATCGGTTGTCTGGAGCAAAGCAAACAAGGAACAGATGTCTGTCTTTGAAAAGCACTCTGGGGAAAAAGGAAGATTTATGTCACTTTTCCCTTCCTATTTGTATGAAAGCACTTGTAACTCTCCAGAATCCGGAGTCTGCTTTTCAAATTCATACATGAAGCTTGTCTAAAAGGAAATCTCTTGATCTTTTCATTTCAGTCTCTTAAATTTAACCCAAGCTTGGGAAAAAAATCACTTTTGTTGAACTATGACTCTCAGATATGGGCTGTGCTGGGTGAAGGAATCTGGGAGTAATAGGTCTTTTTCACGCTACACAATTGTAGTGTTTTGATATTATTTGATCTGCCGTGGCACCCTCCTATGGATGCCAGAGTGCTTGAGTACCGCACCATACTAGAAATGCTGAGATTCTGTTGGATGCAGTTGTGGGAATTGTATTAAAGTGATATAACTGTGTAGTGTAAAAAAGGCTTTTGTCCAATAGAGAGCAATGTGACCAAGTTCCACATTGGGCCCAGCTAAAGATGTTCTGCACTGTGATCAGCATTTGAACTTGGGGTATAACAAATTGCTCTCTCCTTTTGCCTTTGCAGTTTATTTTCATCTCTCAGAAAAAAAGCATAGCCTTTCTTGATTTGTAGAAGCCATACTTAAGCCTTCTAGTAGCGAACTCATGTGGTGAGTGCCACCACAAGTCTAGCCAGGATGATCACACTGAAAAATAAGCACTGAATTGTTGGTCTAGGCCAGGGGTCGGCAACGATAGGATGTTAGGGGCCACGTTAGCCCCTTAGGAGACCCTGGAGGGCTGCAGCTACTCCCACTTCTAGGGGGCATGGGTTCATTTTTACCATGTTTTGGGTTTCCAAAAAAAAAAAAAAAAAGGAAAGGAAAGGGGAAAAAAAAGGCCTCTACTAGGCCTAAATTGGCCCAGGGTTCCACAAAATGTGGCAGAAGTGCATCTGTACAATCTAGTGAGCATTCTGGAACTTTTGGGGGCAAAATGTCTTTTTGAAAAATCTTATGAAAATTGTTTTTAGCTCCTTGGAGAGCCAGAGGGCCTGAAAATGTGGGAAAAAATATCCTTCACACATTGCTTGAGTACCTTTGGGGGCATTCTTGAGTACCAGGGGCCACATATGGCTGCATATTGCCTGCTCCTCTTCTAGGCACTGATGGGTCTAGCTCAAATCCTTCCACAGCCATGAACCTCACTAGATGGATTTAGCAGTTGCGTAGGGATGGGGGGAGGGAGAGACGGTGGTTTGCCCGGGGCGGCAATGTTTTTTGGCTGTCTTGGCCCGTAGCCATGCCCCCATGTGCCCTGACCATGCCCCCGCATCCTGGCCACGCCACCATGTACCATAGCCATGCCCCTAAGCACAGTGGCCATGCCCGTTGTGCCCTAGCCCTGCGCCTCCCCACACTCCAAGTTCCACCACTGGGATTTAGTCCTCCCTTTATCCCACAGTCAAATCCTTCAGAAGATTGCCTGTCTGCATTTCTGTATGTCTGTTCATTGGTTGCATTTATATGCTTCCCTCCTTCCAACACATGGTGTTCTGCTCCCCTCATTCCTTTGTCCTCACAACATCCCTGTGAAGCAGGTCAGGCTGAGAGAGATAAGGGACTCGCACAGTAAGTCTTGTGGGACTAAGAGCTGAGTCACCGAAGTCCATGCCCAGCAGTCTAACCACTATACAAGCTGTGTCCCTTCCTGTGAAAGTAAACTGGGCAGAGGAGTTCCTGCTGGTTAAATCCAGTTTCCATTTTGAGAAGATTTCAAACCATTTTGTTTTTTTGGAAAGGAACAGGGGAGTGAGTTCAATGGTATCAAATTTGAGCATCCTCCCCTAATGTTTTGGAGTGCATGTGGAACAGCTTGGATGGACTTTGTGGAGTTTGGCAGGGGCTGGGAGTTCCCCTGAATCCCTAAGGGACACATATATCCCTTGGGTTGCAGTTTGCCTGTGTTTCCCTTAAAATATATAATTCTTTTACATTTAGATTCATGACCAAAATTCTTCCTGCATGCATCGCGTAAGTCTACACATATGTAGTTATCTGATGGTTATGCTACACCTCCATTCTGATGAATATCGGCATGTGCAACCAATTGTGTGTCTGCCAGTGCAGCTGCTTATTGTCCCCAGGGAAGGCACAGTGGCTGTTTCTACAATTCCAGTGCAGAAAGTGGTACACTAAAACCCTTAATGAATAGTTGTGCATCACCCAAGAATGTATGACTGTACGGCTGGAGTCCTGTTAGTTAGTTCTCATTAGGGTAAGCACATTCAGTCAGGGATTGAACAGTGTGTTGATACATAGGTGAATCTAACTGATTTGATGGCTGTACTCTAGGTAGGACAAATAATAGGATCTTGACCTATGTGGAACAGTTATACCTCTGGATTCAGCTTATAAAACCATGAACTGAATATTACGTAAGAGCCAAAAACCACTGTGGCCTAATTGAAGTTGAAGTTCTTTCTCACTACTTATTTACTTGCCCTTCGTCATCTGAAATTAGAAACGAATTTCTCTTGGGTTAAAGATTCCTGGCCAGCAAGCTGAAAGATCAATTTTTTGCTTTATAGCAAAGACCCCATCATATTCAGAAGAGCTGCAACTTTTCTAATGGCCTTATCTGAGGCATGGGCTTGTTCCCCTGGCTGATTGAAGATAGAACAGAAAGTGATAGAACTGGAAGTAGAATTGGATCTGAAGAAGATTCATATGAATCAGGTTGAACTATGTACTGCCGCAGTTATAGACACATATGTGATATGTAACATCAAGGAGGTTTTAATGTTAAATATAGTTTTAATGTGACACTTTTTTTATACTAATCTCTTCGTTATTTATTTTCTATGTTGACAACCTATTGTTATATATAATAAAATTGATGATGACGACGACGACGATGACGACCAGAGCCAAAAGAGTACAACTGAGGTACATGATACCAATAGGTTTCTGGTCTATATCCTAACTCCTCAGCATGAATTTATTTAAGGATGCCCATGTATATGTTCCTTCTTTTTGTTTCCTGAGAAAAATTATATTTTTGTTTTAAAAAAGACCCTAAAATACAACATAACTGTGTGTGTGTGTGTGTGTGTGTGTGTGTTAGCAGAGTAATTAAAATTTTTAGATTTATACAACTCCTCCGCCTTTCCCTGGAGCTGAAGGACCATAATGACTTATTATCAAGATCTATGTTTTGCTGTGGAGAGCAGCACTATTTTTATCAAATGAAAATAGTTTCCCTGCATGTCTAGTCACTGTTTTAAGGGTGCTTTTAAAAAGTTGACATCAGCCTACCCATATCCTCTTTGGATTAATTTCTTGGTTCTCATGGAAATGGCACCTTCACAGCTGTGATTACATCTTTGCTCCTAGTAATGCACGCTCAGATCTGAATAGGCCTTGTCAGAAAAGAACCCCCTGGTAACCTGACTCTATTGTAAAAAATTCAGTTTCTTTAAACAATAACTGCAGCTTATTTTAAACTCTCCCCTTCACAGAAATAACAAAATTACAATAAGTATAGGTGGGGATGATAGCTAATACTACACTGTTATAGTGCTATTATTCCACTTTCAACATCCTGTGGAATTCTGGGGTTTATAGTTTATTGAGGCCAAAGAGCTCTCTGGCTGAGAAGTCTAAAGGCCCCTCCCTAAACTCCAAACCCCAGGATTCCATAGGATGTTGAAAATGGAATAATAGCACTATAACAGTGTAGTGTGGAAAGAGCTCTAAGTCACACTTAGAGTAAACTTGCTGACATCAGTGTGACACATTAGTCTGCCGCTTATTAGACTTCAGCCCCTTTTATTTCAGTGGGTGAAGTCCGGGGGTGATCAATGTTTGAATCTAACTCTGTGGATTTAGCATTTTTTGGGTATGTTTGTTTGCTTCTCTTGTTGAATCCTTTGTGGTAGATGCCTTCTCCAATGCAGCGGTGTAGCTGTAAATTTTGGGATGCAAGTGCTCATTTTGGTGATCTCTGTAACCTGTGGTTCCAAGGAGAGTCCAAAACTGCAGGCAACTGGGTTTATTCATCTCTCCCTTCCTCGTTGCCTCTCACTGTTACATGCGTACATTAAAAAGGAAGATGGCGGGGAGAAAAAAGAGGTAACAATGATGTGGTCCATAATAAAAAGAAGGGCCTACATACCCAAATCCCATCTGATCTTGGAAGCTAAGCAGGGCCAGCCCTGATTAGTACTTGGGTGGGAGACCATCAAGGAATACCAGGTGCTGTTGGCTCTATTTCCGAGGAAGGAACTGGCAAAATCACCTCTGAGTATTCCTTGCCTTGTTGTTATGTGCCTTCAGGTTGCTTCTGACTTATGGTGACCCTAAGGTGGACATGTCATGAGGTTTTCTGGGGCTGAGAGTGTGTGATGTGACCAGCGTCACCCAGTGGGTTTCCATTGACAATTGGGGAATCAAACCCTGGTCACTAGGATTGTAGTCTAACGCTCAAACTACTACACTGCTCTGGCTCTCATTCCTTGCCTAAGAAAACCCTATGAAGCTCATGGGATAACCTTAAGTGGACAGGCAACTTGAAAACACATACACACACCGTGACAAAACATAAAGAACTCATTGCTTCCTTCAAGAACAAAATTAGCAAAGAATCTCTACACATATGTAGACTGGCAGAATTTTATGCTCTGCCAGCTTCAAACAGGTTCTTGGCCACAGTTTCAAGATGCAAAAAAGTAGTTAGTCTGAAAATTACAATTTGTAATTTTTTTTTCCTGTTTCTCAGAAGTAAGTAATGTTTTTGCTACTTTTCTGGAAAAAAAAATCTGAACATTATCCATTCAGCAGTATGTAGCACAAATATAAGCCAGTGTGTGAATCATGTGGTATTCTTCCTCCAACCTTTAGTGAGACCAATCTTAACTAGAAAAATAACTCAAACATTTTAGTTACACCACAAAAGAAATGAAGCTACCTCTTGTTAAGTTACAGTAATAATGTAATATTGTTATTCTTCGTTGGGCAAAGGAATTAACTGCAAGTAATTAGTTACTGGCAAAGTTTGAAAAAGTTGGATTTTGGATTATGGCTGCTGGAATTTTCTCTCACCATGACTGGACACTGTAACCTCCAAAAGTAATAGTTTCAGGGAATGGGTTTTTTACACCAGTCCTTTGTCCATATCAGAAATCCTCTTTTAAGAACCTTTAATCCTGTTGAAGATGTCTGTTCATTGTACCCCTTGTGGCAGAGATATGATCTTATGTACAGTCATTCCTGTATGATATCAAAGTTAAGAATGTGCTACTAAACAACTTTTGTTCTGGGCCCAGTTGAAGCCTGCCCAATGGCTTTGTGTCCACACCTAAGAATCTTAGGTCATTTCCGTATTACACTGTTACGGCACTATTATTCCACTTTCAACATCCTGTGGAGTTCTGGGATTCGTAGTTCTCTGGGGCCAAAGAGCTCTCTGGCTGAGAATTCTAAATACCTCTCCCTGCAAACTGCAAACCCCAGGATTCCATAGGATGTTGAAAGTGGAATAAGAGCACCATAACAGTGTAGGGTGGAAATGGCCTTAGCATGAGACCTCCAGTGCTTTTACCCTGAAAACTCCTCTATCTTGATGCTCGCTTCATAGCTGCTAGCAAACAAAGCATGCTTACCTGGAGACTCTGGTAAGGCAAACTTCTCAGTCAGCCAGCAGCCTTCTTTCACAAGCTCTTGTAATTTGTAGCCAGTTAGTTCCAGGCTCTGAGCCAGACAATGGACCGTCCTGCTAGTGTCTCTCAGCAGTGCCTGCAGCGTCTTTTGTTGCTGACCTCAATCACTTCTCCATCTTCGCAGAGCATGTGGAGATGAGCGAGAAGAATGAAGAGAGAGACCAGGCTCACAGCTAGATGTCACTTTAACCAGCAACTCCATTCCGTTTCATTTGCATGCTACCTTGCATTTTTTTAAAAATAAATGACTCATCTCGTGTGTCATTTTGGTTAGTCATCATTAGAGAAATTTTAGAAAATGTTACATAGACACTGACAAGTTAAGGGCAACCATTCTTTTTGTTTCTGGAGGGCCAAATTTCCTTGTTGGAGAGAATTGTTGGAGCAACCCCACAGTGGTAAATGAGACCGAAACCAAGTGGGTAGACCGAACAAAAGTGGATTGGGCTAAAACATACTGAAATGCCTCCCACACATTCTTTCTCACTCACTCACAGACACAGAGCCCTTACATATTATTGTTATTGTTATCATCTTTATTTATATCCCATTTTTCCCTGCTAAGGACTCAAAGCAGCTTACAGTCATTTAAAAAAAATAGTTGTTAAAAATCATGGAATACAAAAGTTAAAACACAAATTAAACAATCAAATAGGAATTAAAACAAAGTGAAAATACATAATTGAAACACAAACATTCATAGGTTCCACATAGTTAACAACAGCCAGCATCTTTCATGAGCCAAGCTATAATCACACATTAAATGCCTGTCAAAATAAAAAATGTCTTTGCTTGTCTACAGAAAGAAGATAGGAAGGGTGCCAGTCTGACTTCTTTGGGAAGGGAGTTCCAAGCCTGGGAGCAGCCACTGAGAAGGCTCTCTCCCATGTTCCCACCAGATGTACCTATGAAGGTAGTGGGACAGGGAGAAGGGCCTCTCCAGCAGATCTCAAAGATCGGGCTGGTTTGTAAGGGACAATATGGTCCTTCAAAGGACCTGGACCTGGAGCTGTGTAGGGCTTTAACGGTCATCACCAGGACTTGGAATTGTGCCCAGAAATAGACTGGTAGCCAGTGAAGCTGATGCAACCGGGTGTGTGGGTGGGTGTAATCCCTCTAGCCAGCCCCAGTTAACAATTTGGCTGGAGCTTTTTGGACCAACTGAAGTGTTTGAACGCACTTCAGAGGCAGCTCCAAGTAGAGTACCTTACAGTAATCCAACTGAGATGTAACCAAGGCATGTATCACCATGGCCAGATCTGACATCTCAACGAATGGGCACATCTGGTGCACAAGACTTATTTGTGCAAATGTGCTTCTGGCTACTGCTGAAACCTGGGCTTCCAGGCTCAGAGATGAATCCAAGAGCACCCGCAGGCTGTGAACCTGCATCTTCAGGAGGAATATAATCCCATCTAACACAGGATGAATCGATGAATCCCAGTGTACAGTTTATGATTCCACTTTAACTGACATGGCTGGGTCCTATGGGTTCTTGGGACTAGCAGTTAGGTGAGGTGCAAGTCTCCTTCCCTAAACTACAGGTCCCAGGATCCCATAAGTTGGAAACCATAGCAGTTAGAGTAGAATCCTTGTGTTATAACTGTGAGAGGCTCCACACACAACACACTTCTTGCATGACTGCTCTGTCTGTGGGACCCTCCGGGGCTGACTTTTCAAGAAAATGAAAAAAGATACAACAGAAATGGAAAGAATTCTATTTCCAGTTTTGAAAAATTGGTTATCAAATATTAAATGGTGCGAGTGGGCCTGGCAACCTGTTTAACCAAAGGTGAATTGCTTCTGGGAGCTTTGAGGAGAGGTGATTCATATGTCTTTCAGGATACATGTTCACAATGGGGCCAGAATCCTATAGGTGTGATACACCTGTGTAAGTGTGTAGTTGTACTTTTTTTGGCCCTTGTGCACAGCCGTTTCATCTGGACCTAAATCCTAACATGAGACTCAATAACTGTAGAGCCAGTGAATCAACTGGATTTACCTACTGTTGACTCATCACCCACCAGTTGTCTACTGTTTGAAACTAATGTACAGGAATCTAGCTGTGTAGTTTTACATTCTTGGACAGTACATAACTATCAGTCAGTGCCTTCAGTGTTCACTGGGATAGCAGAAGCAGCCATTGTGCCTTCGCCATTATATGATGGGACAAGAAGTAGCCACACTGGCAGATATAAACTTGGTTGCACAGTGTATCTACTCAGCAAAAGGATGATATAATGCAACTATAGATTTGCACTATGAAAGCCTGAATAGGATCCTGGCCATTATATTTTGTTTAAAAGTATATATCAGAATGCATTTTTGTTTTTGTTTTAACTTCTGAGAATGATGTTGCAATATTTGGAGAAGTTCAAAATCAGGTGGATCACTGAGGTCTGTTCTACATATCAGTCTGAAGGGTGCGGATGAGGTTATTTTGTACTGCAATTTATTTGAATTGTTGAATTTGTTGAATTGTTGAATTGAAGCCTGAATTCCTAAAACATCCCTCCTTTAACTGTGCCAAATTCTTAATAGCTGGAAAATAACTGGAAAGCTGTTTTGTTCAGCTAACATTCCCTCTAAGGTGAAATGTTTTATGTGGCTTAGAGGATCCGTATTTTCTGAATGTTCAGACTGTGCCTCCTTGTTTGAGTCACCTTCCTTTAAGATAAAAATATTTGTTGCAAATTGACTGCCTTTCTCTGGATCTCACTTGTGGCTTTGTCCTCTCCATATTTTGTAGCATGTTGCAAAATTTCCTTCCTGTGTTGAAATTTGTATATGGATTTTCCCCCAACATACACATTGTCGTACATGCATTTCTGTATGCATATGATGCTTATAATTCAACTGTATTTGTGTATTTTTAGGTTTTCTTTTTTTTTTTTAAATCAGTGCATGGTTTTGTGCAAATCTTATTTCTCCAAAATGTCCTACAAGCATTGCAAACGTGGATTTCTGAGAGCAAGGTATCTTCTCTCTCAAAACAAGACTGTGTAGGTGTGAAATGGATACTTCTGTTGAGAACCTCAGCTCAAAGGAAACTTTTCCCCATCCCAACTTCTGTGCTTTTATCCCATTTTTGCATTCTATGAAGGTGAAATTATTGAATTAAAGGAAAGCCAGGGTTATGGTGTTGTTGCTTTGCATTCTTAACCTTGTGTTTATCATGCAGAATTGGTTATAACTGAATCCTTTTGGCTTTTTGTAGCACTTGGATAAATAAAGGAAATGATTCTCTCTGGAACTTGTAATAAGTTTTCCAGCAGAGAAAGAGATTGGGTCTGTTGTCAGAGAATTAGGTATCTTTACAAATAATGGCAGGAATGTATCAGGGTAGCAATTCATCATGTTTTATGTTTCTAATTTATGAGTGTAATAATGCAAATAGAATGAGTGCTCATGACGTGCCAATTTTAATAAACATGGAAATTCAACAATTACCATAAAATTGGTAATTATCTACACCACAGATAAATTACCATAACAGCTAGTATGTAAGGCTGTCTCTGAAACAAAGGTTTTAGAAAAACAACCAAGACTTGATACAAAAGAGGAGAGTTTGTACTTGGGCAATATATCTGAGAAATACTGGGGGAAGAAAATGGATTTTTTCTAAGACTTGCAAAAAAGTAGCATCAAGATGAAAACTGCTCAAGAGAGTTTTTGGTTGGTATTTCTTTTCAAGGAGGAAAAACATATTTTTGTCTGATGATTTTCAGCACTCCTTGCTAAGAAAAAAAAGGTAAGATATTAGTTTCCACTGCCCTCATTTATCTTGCTCTCAGTTGATCTCAGTGATATCAGCACATGGTCAAATATGAGCTCATAAGTTCAGTGCATCAATAACAAAAAGTTTCTGGATTGGCAGTTCCCCTTTACCTGTCCGTTCAGGTTATATTACTTTACAATTAAGTAATTTAGGATGTATGTTACATTATGTGTTGGGGATGCTGCTTGACAGGGATGGAGCTGTTGTAAGATATGAGCACAACTAGAGAACAGAGAAATGTTGACTGACCTGATGCGACTTCTTGGATTGTAGAGATCACAAGAATGGATTGGGATTAACCAACCAGAAAAGATTAACCAAATTGCTAAAGTAGGGGTGTGAATCAAGGTGGAGTGGTGGCAAAAAATACTGGTTCAGTTCTAGGCTGCACCAACAAGAGTATAGAGTCCAGATCAAGGGAAATAGTAATACCATTGAGTTCTGCTTTGTTCAGACCTCACCTGGGATAGTGTGTCCATTTCTGGGCAGCACAGTTCAGGGAGGATACTGACAAGCTGGAATGTGCCGAAAGGAGGGCAATAAAGATGATTAAAAGTCTGGAAACCATGCCCTATGTCATGTACTGACTTGTCCATGGTTCAAAGAAAAGAACTCAGAGCTTTTCAGAAGCCTACTGAGTAACCAAATGAGAAAACAACAGTGCATGTTGCAAAAGTTGCCAAAACTGAAAGAACAAAGGATTTGCAGTATCTATAGCAATACATTTCAGATTTAGCATGTACAATGATCCCATTTGTCAGGTATGTTACCCCAAAGGGTGGGGGACCTTGAGGTCCTCCGGCAGTGGCCGGTGGTGGGGGCGAGGGGTAACCACGGTCTTTTTCATCTCTGTATATTGGTACTGACTGCGAGACACCAGTTGAGAGTCAAAAGAATGCCTTTATTGCGGGTTTCACAGACACACAAAAGCAATCATACAGTCTCATGAATCATACAAGGCTAGTGAAGGGAAAGGAAAGGTCAGATAGTAAGAGATTTTGGGTTGAAATCAGTGATAATTACCCTTCTGAAAGCAAAAGATTGAAGCGAGATGGCTCAAACAAGAGTTTGAAGGTAGCACAGAGCATGAGAACCAGGGAGCCAGTGGACAGAGTGACATGACTATGTGCATCCAAGGTACTACAAATTATCAGATTTTGCGCCGGGGTGTAAGTACGCTGTTCCCCACCCTGAAGGGGAATGTGTTAATTGCTCTCTGACAGAGCAAAAAAAAGGGGGTCCCAAACAGACTAATGGTCTTAATGTCAGGTGACAAATCATTGATGGTAGTTGTGATAGTCTCTTAATGTCTGGGCAGATGAGGAAATAAAGGAGAGTTTCTGCAGGAAGAGGTTACAGGATGATGACCATCGGTTGCTTTACTGGGACAGTTTTGTTTGCTAAGGTATTTGAAGGTTGGGTCATTGAGAGGATTATCACAAGCCCATCAGTGCTGGGGCTTTCCTGTCTAATCATTTTGAATTTACAACATGGCCATGCTGAGGTCATCTGTTTTAGCACGTGGCTTCCAACTGGAGTCCTTTTCCATAGGCCTTCCATCCATATGTGTATGATTTTTATATTAGAAATCGTACATCTCACCAATTAAAAAATATTTCTCACCGATTATACTGTACCATGGAGTAGAGGTGTATGATATGGTAACAGATAAGCATAACCACCTAGTCTCTCAAACATTTTTGACCTTCCCTTGTTCTCAGGCTCTCACTAAGAATATGACCTTAACTGCCAGCCTGCCCATGGCTCTGCAGTCCAGCCTAGATGTAACATTCTTCTTCTTCCCAGTACCCCATTCCCCAGCCATTCCCATCCTTCCCCCTACATTACAAAGCAAAGCAATACAGGTATTATCTGATGTCAAGCTGCAAATACATAGCGTAAAGTATCTGGATTTTAGAGGATTACATGGTAACGAGCATCAAAACACAACATGGCATTGCATGGCATTACATAGCAGCATCGTGCATGACAGGGAGGGCAAAGCTGACCTGACATCCTGTGAAGAACGGCTTAGGGAGCTGCTTATGTTGAGCCTGGAGAAGAGGAGACAGAGAGGTAAGGTTTCTAAACAGAGGTTGGACAGCCATCTTTCAAGAGTGCTGCAATTGTGTGTTCCTGAATGGCAGGTGCTTGGACTAGATGCCATTGCACTAATTTCCAGCTCAGAATCTATGATTGCATGATTCTCTGGAACAATGTTGTTGGAGTGCAGCTGCCAGTGTTCCTAGCTAGGTTTACTGGGAGTTCGAGCCCAACAACTTCTGCAGGGCCACATGATTCTGAGTCCTGGCTTGCTGTAACAAAAGGATGCCTCTTAACTGACATCTGGGATCATGAAGGTTTTGCCTTCCCCCCGATCAGGCATGAAGACTTGAGATAGTATATCATAGCCTTCCCTGATCTGGTGCCTTCCAGGCGTGTTTGACTACAGCTTGTATCCTCTCCAATGGCCAATGGCCATGCTGGTTGGGGGGATTCTAAAAGTTTTAGTTGAGAAAGTAACTTTTCAAAGCTTAATAAGGCAATTTGTAGGGAATTCAATCAATCAATCAGTCAGTCAATCAATCAATCACTTTATTTATATTCCACCTTCTCCCCAAGATGAGACTCTGGAAAGTCTTCTATCTCATCTCTCCTGAATTTCCTGCTTATCAATCCAATTTCATCCATCTATCCCATTCTTCTCGATTTCAGTACTCCTGACTCATATGTGGCATAGCAGTAGTATATAAGAAATACATGCCTAAATTTCCCCTTGGCAATGTAGAACTGGTTGCACCAAGTTGTTGTTTTGATGATGATCCAAATGAATTTTGACATTTCTTATGTTTTTCACTAGTCTGACTTGTTTTGAATAATCCGTCAACAGCCAAGGGAGTTGTCTGAAATGTTGAACAATTGATTTCAACATGAATAGACTATCTTTAGTGTTCTGGGACCACTAAAGGGAAGGCAGAAGAGTCAGGCAGCCTATCCTAGAAGACCCATCGTCCTGTTTTAGGACCTAGCCACTAGTAAACTTCATGTTTGCTTTCTGTTGTTTTTTTAAAAACCCTCTCCTGGACCTAAGACAGTATAATATGGAGGAAATTGCAAAATTGCCCATCATACCTCCTAGAGGTATGAGGATATTCTAAAATATTTTTTCCAGAAATGGACATGGATGGAGGAGTGTAATTCCTGGAATGCAGGGACTAGCCCCTCTTCTCCAAGGAGTGGAGGAATCTCAGGGAAAGTTTGCTGCCTTGAAAATATTTTTGTGTCATTGGATCGCAGTGCTGCAAGCTGCTTTTGAGTGGCTACTATATGCTCCCCAGAGGTTCACAGGAGATATTCTCACCTCCCTCTCTCTCTCCCCTCTCCCTCCTTCCCCAGCATCTCAGACACCAGGCTTAGCAATAGGGAATGTTCAATATGGAGGAAACTAATCTGACACAGGTGGAGGTATTCAGTGGATCCATTACTGTACAGGCAGCAAATTAATAACTGATTTTATGGCTGCTCTGGGATGGATGGGAGCTTCCTTGGTACTGAACCTCTGCTGGGAAAAGGGTCAAGCATTTTGGATATGTTCCATACAAAGCAGCTGTAGGATGAGTGACCATAAAAACTGAGAATGGATTTGCCACTCTCCTGGCAACAGATCTACTGGCTATATCAAATACGGTAGTACAAGATTGCCATTCCTAATTACATTCATCTTCCTTCTTCTTTCTCCCCCTTTCTATTTCTGTGATTCTTTCTTTGCCCTGCCTCTCAGAAAACCCTGATCCTCAACATTTTCAAGTTTTTAAGTCCCTTTAAATCAATGGGGTTTGCTTCTGAATAGACATAATTGCTCTGTTTGTCTCTGTTGCCCCATTGGTCTGTCACCATGATCACCATGTCCCCATTCCCCCCAAATTAGGTGATTATTGGTAACATTATAATGGTTATTTAATTTGGCAGTAAGAGTGGAGTTTACAACTTGACTGTAAAAAGAGATATGGGTCTCAATGGAATAATGTATGATAAATAGAATTTGGGAAACTTTTTCCTTGGTTGGTTGAAAATGTTGGTTTGTTTGGACTTCAGCTCTCATGAGTTTTTAAAAGCTGTGCTTGGGAGAGTGTCAGAACAGAACTGAGAAGTTTGTTTTTCATGCTCAGAATATGGAAAATTTCTTTGCTTGGGCTACTAAACACATACATTGTTTAAATTAAGTGCTAAAAGAGGGAGTTGAAACAGAGCTAACAAAACTTTGGTTTTATCTGTTCAAAGCAGAGCTTGGAAAACTTTCTGTGGTTGGACTACAACTCCTGTGTATTCTGTAAAGAGTATTTAAAACAAAGCTGTGAAAAAAAATGTTTCTCTTTTGTTTAGGTGCAAAGATTGGAAGGCTTCATTTCCAACCAGAGAAATGTTTTCTCCTACATTATGCTTCATTTTTAAATTATTTGAATGACATGCTCTGAGCAACTGTAGCTGTTGTTTAATGTATCATGCCTAGCAACATTGCTAGGACTCACCCTATGATACCACAGAGGACTAACCCTGCAGCATCACTAGGGCCTGCCCCCCTGTGTCGCCACTAGGAACCAAATCCTGGGCCTTGGGCTAGGCCTCTGAAATCTCTGAGCATGTTTCTCACCCCTGGACGAGCAACCCCACGTTTCCTGCTACCTGGTCAATATGTTGTGTTTTGGTTGATCTTTACCTTCAAGAAAATCAATAGGTTCATGCAGGAGTGCATTGCAGTGGATGCTTCTAATGAGTTGTTTGGAATATTTTTGCTCTCCTTAGATACAATTAATTGCCCACATAAAGTGCTCTTATTAAAGAAACTGAAGTCTTTAAACACACACACACACACACACACACACACATGCTGAAATACACATCTATTGAGTTGGTGGACTTTTTTTTTAAAAAAAAAAACAACTTATGATTTACTGCAGTCAAGATTGCTGTTATTTCCCCCTTACCACCCACCCTCCATGGTTTATTTATAGAATCTGTCCAGCCTGGCACCCTGATAATGATGGTTGTTCTGCCATCTTGTGTTGCAGATCTGTAACTGCAAGGTAAAAAAGCATGCAGGAGGCCATTGTTAACTGTATATAGCATTAAAGAGCACAGGCTTTTAGTATAAAAAGAGTTTTCACAGGATCAAGCAAAAAGTGCATCATCCAAAGACCCCTTCACTGTATGCAGCTATAGTACTGTGATTCCATTTTAGCTTCTGTGGTTCCATCCTATGAATTCGGACATTTGATGTTTAAGGAATAGTATTTAAAAGTCTGGGCCTAAATACCCTAAAGTCAGCTTGGAAACTAAACAAGGTCAGCCCTAATTAGTATTTTTAATGAGGGTGAGATTTCAGAGGAAGGCACTGGCAGAATCACCTCTGAGTATTCCTTGCCTTTAAAAAAGCCCTATGAAAAAAATCATGGGGTTGCCATAAGTCAACAGGCAGCTTGAAGGCTCATAAACACACTCACACACACACAAATACACACATTTAGAGTTCTCAACCAGACACCATATGTGCCTCTGACCAAGCTGCAAATCCCAGGATTCCATAGATTGGGTCCCTGACAGTTAAAGTGGAATCATAATGCTATAATTGTGTACTTTGTAAAGGTATCAGGTCCCCTATCTGCCATTGACAACTTTGCCAGCCTGTCGGTAGCAGAATGTGCTACAGAAGATGAAGGGCAACAATCTTTTACCAAGAACATGCATACCCTCCAACATTTCGGAGAAAAACCGGTAGACGTGACTCCAAGCAAGCTCAGGCCATTTCCGCACGGGGCGAGGGAATGGCCTCAGAGTGTGGTCAAAATGCCAAAAGTTATTAATGAGGAAGAACACACAAGCTGGGAGAGGCTGCAGCAGTTAGCATCTGTCTGAGCCCACTGGGAAGGGCAAAATTCTGCACCTCTCCTCTTGTCTCCCTCTCAACTGCTGAGTTGACTGCAGACTTTGACCTCAGTTTGCAGCAACAGAAGTAAGCTGAAAATGAAGGGGAAAGTGGGAAAAGAGAGAAACTGGGACATTTTAAAAAGCAACTGAAAACTGGGATGACAGAGAATTAATTGGGACTGTCCTTGTTAAATTGAGACAGTTGGAGGGTATGGAATATGTCAGACTGCCAGTTAACAAAAATATTTCAGTTAACTATCAAAGGGTAATAGGTGTTTTCAGGGCTGCAGTTAGGTTTTTGTAGTCCCAAGGTATGGTTTTGTAGGCCCTAACATTCTTGTTTTTGTAGCTCTTAAATTTTTTGTAGGCTCCAGGCACTGTGCCTAGAGTGCCTAACGGATAAGGCAACCCTGGATGTTTTTTAGTCAGTTGCAATCTAGGATGGTAGAATATCATGGACAGAAGACATGTTGACTAGATAATCAAATCCTGTTTGATTTTTGTGGATGAGGTGGCTTTAAAGTCCATTTATTCCCAGCAGGTAGCGGGTCTTATTGGCTCAGCTTAAAGATATGAATTGCCCTTCATGCTTGTGCAACATTACCGTCCCCATCTCCCAAAAAATACAAGAAGAAGGGGAAGGGAGGTGGCCAGGACCCATTCACACTATACACAATTATAGCACTATGATTTCACTTTAATTGCCAGGGGCTCTGCATTATGGAATCCTGGGATGTGAAGTTTGGCCAGAGGTACAAATGTCCTCTGGCTGAGAATTCTAAATATCCCTCTCTAAACTGCAAATCCCAGGATTCCATAGGAGAAACCATGGCAGCTGTAGTGGAATGATTGCTTTTTAATTCTGCAGTCTGAATGGGGCCCTGGATGAAAGTCAGTGGAACATGCACTTGTGCCCAACATACAATTCAGAGCAAAACAAGAAGTGGAGCACCAGTGTTGCAACTATAAGTTATCATCTTATCCGGTTAACTTGGTTTTAATTTGATTCCCAGCATGCCCTTTTCGACAACAAGTTGGCTCAGAAGTAGTTCAGTGCCCCTTCCAACCCTTGTGTGATGCTCCCCTGCCACATCACAAGGATCCTTACTATCAGGTTTTGTACCCAAAATCTCAAGGAATGGGTTTCCTGCTGACCTAGCAATCCTAAAAGAGCAGCAATGCAGGTCCATTGCTACTTCCATTTCATGCTTTTAAACAAACAAAACTGGGATTGAAAAATTGTTGTGCTTTTTAAAGATGGCCACATTTCCATTTAATAGCTTGGAGCAGCACAGTCTGTGCTGCTCCATTAGAGGTAATTACAGGGGATTTAAAATATCTGTTGTGGGTTGGCAGTAGATGATGCCCCGTTCCTAGCAGGCACTGCTTTGTAATTAGCATTCATCATCCACCTGTTCTTTTCTGAAGCGCTGAAGTTGTGTGTGTGTGTGTGTGTGCGCGCGCACGTTTGTACGAGTGTGTGTGTGTGGGTCCTCTGTTCAACAGCAACTAATTGGAGGAAAGGGTGGGCAAGTCCTAAGGCTGGTCCTGCATGACTTGAGAATTGCTAGGCTGAATAAATATAGCTTACCAGCCACATGTTGTGACTTTCCAAAAGCTTGGAAAACTACCCGATTTTTCAGTCCTGAGGCAAAGCGGTAGATTTATGTCTGCTTGAGCTCTTGAGCAAGAGATCTAGTTCCTAACAACCTCCAGTTCCTACATGCTTCTCATGTACATCTCAGGCCATTTCCGCACTAGCCTGTTACAGTGCTATTATTCCACTTTCAACATCCTATCGAATCCTGGGGCTTGCAGTTTAGGAAGGGACCTTTGAGGCAGATAATGGTCAATCTTGGGGTTTGCAGTTTAAAACCCCAGGATTCTCTAGGATGTTGAAAGTGGAATAATAGCACTATAACAGGCTAGTGCGGAAATGGCCTCAGTTGCTATCCCTATCCCTTCTTTTCCCAGTAGGGCTCATCAGAAAGGGCTAAACGCTATGGTTTATTCTCACTCTTTTGTCTCTTCTCCCTTTCTGTTCACCTTGGATACATGCTTGGTTCTGGCCAGTGCACTAATTCCAGGGAATGCAAAAGTTATAAGCAACTGCTGAGACTCAAATATTCCAAACACAAAATGTCAGTTTCCACCACCAGCTCTCCACATCAGGATCCCTTGTCCATATACCCCAATGCATTGGGATGCCATGTTCCAGACCTTTCCAGGCTTAACGTCTAACTCCAATGATGCCCCATTGGTTAAGAATCTGTCTCATGATCTTATGTCCTAATGGTCCCAAAAAGGGATCGTTGCCTCATTCGTATCTTAAATTGGCACTGAGCCAAGTGTACAGCTTGGTCGTACCGTCTCTTTGCAGGGTTGTTGTACCTACTGGCAGATAGACTGAGGTCAAGGATATGGCAGGGATATTGTTATCGCACATACCATACACAAACCAAGAAGGACTGAGTTCCTAGTCGACCTCTATATGCATCTGGGCAAGAGTTTGTGTTTGGTTTGGCAGATCATCTATTTTGGAGGCCTACCCTAAGAGGCTGCAGTCTCAGGGTTAGGAGATGGGCTAACAGAAGACTGTAGGATCAAAGACTGTCTGGGGCACATTTGGAGAAGCTGCTTTGAGGCCACATTTGGAGGCACAGTGATATAAGTGTGGAGGGGCTCATCATCAAAGGCCCCATAGCTACAGTCCCACAGTCAGTGGGGAACTGCAGGTAGCCGTCTTCATCCATTTCTACCAACAAGTTAGTTCAAACCATTTCTAGCAGGAGCAGGTCTTTTAAGACACATGACAACAATGGGTATAGTTCTCCATCCACATTCGTGGGATTCACTTTCACGAATTTGATTATTTGCAAGGTACCTGCTTGACCTCCCGCTCTTCCACTCCCATCCCATTCCCACCCCACCTGCTCCTCCCATTTTCCTTGCCCCTGGTGCGGGTACAGCCTGTGCAGGTGGCGTGAAGGCCCAGGGAAGCCGATCACAGGTTCCCCGTGCTCCTCATGCCGCCCCGCCGCCGCTGGTACAGACGTGGCTTGCGCAGGCGGCATGAAAGCCCAGGGAGGCCGATTTCCGGTTCTCTGCCTCCCTTCCCCCACGCGGGTGGATGCACTGGCTGGGCAGAAGTCTGTAGGGGGGCACCCTATTTGCAATTATTTGTCATTTGTCAGGGATTTGTGTCTCTATCCCTTGTGAATGTGGAGAGCCTACTGTATTACCTGGCCAAGACAATAGGTCCATTTCTGCACTACATTTTTATAGTGCTATTATTCCAGTTTCAACATCCTATGGAATCCTGGAGTTTACATTTAGAAGGGGCATTTAGAATTCTCAGCCAGAGAGCTCTTTGGCCTCTCAGTAAACTGCAAACCCTAGGATTCCATAGGACGTTGAAAAGTGGAATAATAGCATCATAACAGTATAGGGCAGAAATGGCCTGGAATCATAAGACTTATACTGGATGACATGAAAACCTAGGCCATTTTCGCACTAGACTGTTATAGTGCTATTATTCCACTTTCAACATCCTATGGAATCCTTGGATATGCAGTTTAGGGAATGGTATTTAGAATTCTTAGCTAGAGAGCTCTTGCGTCTCAGTAAACTACAAACCCAAGAATTGCACAGAATGTTGAACATGGAATAATAGCACTATAACAGTATAGTGTAGAAATGGTCCTAGTTTTCTATGAGTTATGGACAGATTCTGGCTCCCAGACAGCCTAAAGATTCAGGCTTAATTATTTCTTTCACCTGCATACCTTATTTTGCTTTGGGAAAGGCTGCAATCAGACTCTGCAGCTGGGAGTGCCTCCTCCCACCCTTAATAGTCTTTCCATGTGAACAACTTGTTTGTAAATTGTTAGAAGTGTCTGAAATCCGGCCCTTTGATTGGCAAATTGAGGCCATTTTGGTTGTTATCAGTTCTGGATATAAAAACAGCTTTTGCCCCTTGCTTATTGCCTCACTTCGGTGAATATTTTGCATTCTTTGGGAAGGACGGCGCTGACATTGCTTATCGTGATTGCTGTATGTATATTACACCTTGCTTTGGTCTGTGGACTTTGCCCTCTGTACATGCTTCCTTCCTTTGGTCTTGGATCGTGTCCGGTAAAGTCAGCTTGGTATATGTAGTTAGCATAGCTCTACCTTCATTGTTTTTGTCTTGTTGCATATTATTTTCAAAATGGAAGTTCTGCTTACACGTGGTTAGTAATCCTCCCTTCCCTCTCTCAACACAATCCCTTATAAATATATTATCTCCTTAACCTGGTTGCAGTTATGTTTTCTTCTGCAAAATGTGTGGCATCAATTTGAGTTTGGAACAATTGGTCAATGCTTTGAGGTCACAAAAATAGCTCTGGGGGCCCTCACATGCCTCACAGACTATACTTGCCTATTCCTGACTGAAATGTTGAATTGATGGGTCTACTCTACTTGGAACTGATAGGATTTGGGGCAAATATGTTACTCTCTAATGATCATGACGGAAGACTTATTATGACTTTCTTCCACCATTCCTAACTGTTCTTTTCTTCTCCCTTTCCTTCTGCCTCCTAGAAGTATCGCTACCAAGATGAAGATGCTCCACACGATCATAGTTTACCTCGTTTAACCCATGAAGTGAGAGGGCCAGAACTAGTTCATGTTTCTGAAAAGAATTTATCGCAGATAGAAAACGTCCATGGATACGTCCTCCAGTCGCACATCTCACCTCTGAAGGTTTGTAAAGGTTTTTCATTGCAACCTCTAGCTAAAGAAAATGACAAAAAGGAAGAAAATGGCTGAATGTAGGTATGTCTTGTCTGAAGCTGGCGTTTCATGTCACTTTGTGCAAACTATGTTTCGGGCAATGGTTAAGGACTGACACGTTGATCTGCTCTAGAATTTCCAAGAAGAAACCTGTTGTTCTTTTGTGTGAGGAAAGAGCACTCTGGTTGCCATCGTTAGGCTGTTGTTTGCTGAGCTGTTTGCTGTCGTTGCCTTTCAGTTCTTGTTTTGAAATGTTAAGTGCTGGTAGTTTTGTGGTAAAAAGAAGTCTTGTGTGTTATGTACTCACCATCATATATATGCTAATACAATAACATTTGGCAAAATGTATAAAAGTTCAGTGGCATGGGAAAAGAAAGTTGGTTGGTTAGAATCCAAGGCACTTTCTGCACCTTACCTGCATCCTGTGACATCCTGGCATCATCCCAGCAGTGCCTTTGCCAGGATGGGAGCGGGCCCTGAACGCTCCCCTCTGCACCTGGCCAGCTTCTGGCAGGTGGGTTGCGTTCAGACACATTCCTTCCTTCTGCAGTGCAGCTGGCCTTTTCCTGGGCTGCACTGAGGAAGGAAAGGAAGCGCTTAATTGTGCTTCTGCCCTTCCCGCATGGCCAATGGCGATGCAATCGTGTGATGGTAGGCTGTTACTGGTTTTTTTCCAGTAATGGTATACTGCACAATTGTGACAGCTGGGGACGTGAGAGCAGTGGGACCACAACAATGTTGTGCGATGGCATGCATCGCAGACCAGCAGTGACATGTCCTCATGCTGGAATGGTGCTGTCATGTGGAAAGGGCCCAAGAGACTTCAAAACTGGAAAAAAAAAGCTCAGCATAGCACTTATGAGACCTCACCACTACCAAGAATCTCCTTCACTGACAGCAGTGGTCCATTCTGGTGCTACTATTTTGGTTTCTGACAATGCTTCAGAGCCATGCCACATAAGAGTATAGTGGCAAGTTTAAATGATTCCCTAACACCAGGCTGAGGAGAGGGAGTCCAGGGAAAGTATAGACAGTAGCTGCTGCCTGAGAATATTGGCAGATATCGATCATTTGTATTCTGTTGTCAAGAACTGCAGAGCATGACGTGGGAATCTCATGGTCCATGGCCCTGGGAATCTCATGACCTGTGGCGGCTTCCATGGCAGTAGGGTAAGGAGTCCATTCCAGGTTTTAGTCTGAATTTTCAAGAAACTGGTCCTATTTTGGAGATAGGGTTTGGACAGCTCCCTTTAAAATTTGGACTATCACCTCCTCTAGAGTCTCTACCCCCCAGGACATGGAAATCACTAGCACTTGTTAATCACTTGTGAATGAACAAGTGACTCAAGACTGTGTTGTGTACTCAGATCTCAGAAGTTTGTTCAGGCACAGGCAGAAGTAGTATTGTGTATCATCAGTTGCTATAATTGATAGGCAATAGGAAAACATGAGATTAACCAGTTTCCCAGGGCTCCAAGGAGAGCCTGTACTGTTCCCCTTGCCTGCTACAGAGGAATATTTCCATGGCTGAAACCTATGACTGAGAGTTTGGAAGAGGCAAATATCTTTCCTAATTTTGAGTGTATCTGCTTTGCATTTCGGCCTGGGCCTAATACCCATTCACAGGCTGGGATATTCTGGAATATTACTTCCATTTGGTGCAAATTGAGTTCAGAGTGCAAAAGCAAGAGAAGAGGGAGTAGAATCTTGACCTTTCCAGTAGGCTCACGCAAAAGCTAACTGCTGCAGTTTCTGCTAGCTTGTGTGTTCTTCGTCCTTAGTTACTTTTTCCATGTTGGCTGTGCTGTGATGTTGCTTGACCACACATGTCGCCATTTTTATCTGTGATATATTCTAGGGTATGCTGATAATAGAGTTGCCCATATGACAGCATTGTGTTACAGAAGGAGTTCATGATAACTGCTTGAGCAAAAGAACTATGAAGACAGAGTTGCTATTAGAGGAGGACATTGGGGCAGATGTCCAACCCACCCATGCCCAGGAAAATAAATATAAGGACCTGAAATTCAGCACTCTTTCACAGAATTATAGCACTTTGATCCCATTTTAAGTGCTATGGCTGCATTTTATGGAACCTGGGTTTGTGGTTCAGTGAGGCAGTAGCATTCTCTGTCTAACAAATCTAAATGCTTTATGAAACTGCAAACCCCAGGATACTATCGGATGGTGCCATGGCAGTTAAAGTGGGATCAAAGTGCTGTAATTATATATGTCAAGTTGAGCTTTCCCTAAGTAAGTGGTACCATACACGTTATCACCTTGCTGGTGATGGGAAGAGGTACTAAGAACACTGAACCCAGAATCTTAAATTACTTCACTGAATTTCAAGAGAATTCCTTGTCTTTCCATGACTCCCAAGTTACCAGTAATATCCACTTGTTCGTAATAATGCTGTGTCCTAAATTTTGCACTTCCTGTGACCACTGGCAGAATCAAATCAGTCTCCTTGCTTCTGCTATAGTGTATAGGACTAATTTTATTTGAAAGAGGTCTTTGCAGGGATTTAGGCTAATATATATTATTGACTTTGCCTTCAGAGAGGAATAAAAAGACATCCTTCTGAAATGCTTCCTCCATGTTCTTGCCTTGATTTAACACTAGATGGTGCAATTAGCTGAGGATCCCTTTGGTCCAGGAACTGTGAGCAGCGGGGTTTCTAGAATAACAAGCTGTGAAAAAGGATTTGGATACATGCAGCTGAAAGAGCATAAAATACAGAGAAAGCAAATATTGGTTTATATGATTTCTTTATATATATATATATTTTGAATAGAAACATTTTTTTTTGCCCCAGGCCCACCCATCCTCCAACAATTCAAAAATGAAAAATGGCATACAGGTGGTTGCATGACATCAGAGTATGGCCAAGATGATGCAAGTTATTAGTGAGGAAGATCAGACCAGCTAAGAGAGGCTGCAGCAATTTGCTGAGCCTGTTTGAGAAGGGCAAGATTCCTCAGTGACAGGCAAACAAATCACAATACAGAAATGAAATATTCTTTCAAAAACAGTCTTTCCACTTTCAACAAATTTAAAAGTCAAAGCCCTGGCAAAATTATATATAATTGGCCCTCCACATCCGCAAAGATTAAGGACACAGAAGCCCTGCAAAAGTGGAAAACCCACAAATATCAAAGTATATGTTTGGAAGGGGGCTGAGGCATGGTGGGGACAGCAGGCACCCTACGTCCAAACCAGGTCAAGGAAAGGAGAGGTAAAGGGGGTAGGTCAACATGGTGGCCCTATATTTTCTCTGTCTTGCCCATCACCTTCCTTGGATTAGCAGGGGGATTGGGAGAGGATTTGTGGTGCTTAGAAATCAGGCTGTGATCCACCCTTAGCTGGCCAGGCAGTGACTGGTAGTGGAGGACCAGAGGCAGGGTTTTTAAAAGGCTGCACAACCTGATCAGAGACACCAAGAAGGAAAAGAAGCACTTGAGGTAGACGAACAGGGATTGGAGAAACTTGCAGATAATCAAATCTGTGAAAGTGAAACCTGAAAATGTGGAGGCTACCTGTAGTTTCATTTGCCTGGCAAAAACTCAGTAAGGTTGGAGCCAACGTGTGTTCCCTTGGATAGGAGTTCTATAATCTGGGTGTTACTACAGAAGAAACCCTGTACTTTGTGCCTTCCTGTGCCTGGCTTCATTTTCCCAGTTACTGACTGATCCCTTGGCTTCTTAAGCACTGAACTGCAATAACCCACCTGGGTTCTCTCCTCTGTCATTACATTAGGACACACCGGAGTGAGAAATCTGTACCTGTCCATATATTGCTGGACTGCAGCTGTCGTCAGCAATTGCTGACACAAATGATGGCAAGGGATGAATGGAGCTGCAGTCCAACAACATGTGTAGAATCTAAAGTTCCCTGACTCAGTGCATGCAACTTTGCTGTGCATTTTTATACTCAGATGCACTTCGGGATGACTTGGAGCAAGATTTCATCTAAATCAAAACATGCTTAGGCAAAATATTGAGCTGTCTGTTAAGAAGAAACTTCTGGAGAACTTTGAGTGGAGCAGAAATGTTTGAAAAGTTCAGCAAAATCATAGCCATATTTGGTTCCTATTCACATACAGCAGGTTTTGGTTCTGTGCTCAACAGAAGGTGAGAGATTAGTAGGAATAGAAAGGCACATAACATTTTTTTTAAAGGATCAAGCTCTTTCAAGGAATGCCTTACAACTTCCTCACTGTGTATCTGCAATTCAAATGCACTCATTTATCCTGATCTCTCATCTCTGATTGAAGCACCCGTCATTTTCAGTTCCTCTGGGGAGCAGAGCTAATCAGTATTCATCATCAGACAGCAGCAAAAAAACTACATTTGCCAAAATGAGTCTTTAGGATTTGTAATTACCGGGTTGATGTTTAGTTTTATTTTTCTTCTTGTAAGTGTGTTAGAATGTGTGAGGAAATCTCAATATACTCTGTATCTACACAGAGGAATCATTTAGAGAGAGCCAGGCATAGGTGAAAGGACTGTCTTCTTTCACGGTGACACTTTAGCCCGTTTAGTGAACCTATCAGGTTCACTAAGGTGAACCTATCACAGGGTTTTCTTGGCAAGATTCATTCAGAGAGGGGGTTCTCATTGCCTTCCTTTGAGGTTGCTCAAGGTCACCCAGTGGGCTTCTATGGCTGTCTAGAGTTTGAATGCTGGTCTCCAGAGTCCTACACCAACACGCAAACCACTACACGACCCTGGCTCTCAATTTCTGTTTAATAAATCAGTATACAGTCATCCCTCCACAGTTGCTAGGGTTAGGTCCTCCCAAACCATATTTAACACACAAAAAACATATGATCAACCTATTCAACCCACCATGGATTCCTTTGAGACATCAGGGTTACTTCACAAGACAGAAGTGGGTGGCTGGTTGGGCTTCCTGCCACCTCCACGGCTGCCCCACAGCATTTTTAATAGGGACTTGCAAGCCTTGTTCCCAATTTTTCAGTCTCAGGAGGCTTGCAGTCCCTATTAAACATTGCATAGGGAAGCAGCGGAAGTGACAACAAATAATCCATGAATAATCAAATCTGCAAAGGTGAAACCGCAAATGTGGAGGGCTGAGTGTATTTGTATTATACCACTTAACCTCCAAGAAAGCTACATATTGAGTTCAGACATGGTGACTGTGGTGGCAGCAGTTAATATAGGGTGTTGGTATCATGAGGGAAGATAAATTGAATATAGGCCATTTCCGCACTAGACCGTTATAGTGCTATTATTCCACTTTCAACATCCTATGGAATTCCTGGGGTTTGCAGTTTAGGGAGGGGTGTTTAAGGTTCTACTTTGAGGCCCCTCCCTAAACTGCAAACCCCAGGATTCCATAGGATGTTGAAAGTGGAATAATAGTACTATAACAGTCTAGTGCGGAAATGGCAATAGTTTTGCACAGGAACTGTGAGGGCATCTAAAAGATCCCCACATTCTATGCCATAGTGGTGGAACAGGAGGAGGTCCTCACATTGTGGTACAAGGGAGAAAAATTAGAAGGTTTCACAGGATCCAAATTTGGGCAGCCTAGGTGGGATGTTTGACAGATTCCTCCGTTTTACTTGATGATTGGGGAGCAACTGCACGGTAGTGCAAAGGACAAGTAGAAAGCATGACTGCTTCAAGTAGAAAGCATGACAAGGAGCAATGAAGTTAAACTACAGGAAAAGAGATTCCACTTGAACCTTAGGAAGAATTTCCTGATAGTCAGAGCTGTGGAATATGCTGCCTCGGAATGTGGTGGAGTCCCCTTCTTTGGAGGTTTTTAAAGAGAGGCTGGATGGCCATCTGTTGGGAGTGCTTTGATGTGGGTTCCTGCGTGGCAGGGGGTTGGACTGGATGGCCCCTGGGGTCTCTTCCAGCTCGATGATTCTATGATTCTTGCATGAGCAGTTATGCTAATATGTAATCCATTATAATTCTGATGTTACTACAGTGGTGCAAATTCATACTGAAACGGATCTTGGCCTCAGAGACTATTGGTGAACCTAAACCCACAGTTGTCAACACAGTCTGGCAACGGGTCTTCTGGTTTTCCAGTCCTACCTGGGGATGTTGGGGATTAAACTTGTGACCTTTGTAATGCAAAGCGCATTCTCTACAACCGAACCACAGCCTTCCCTTACCCTTTATAACTGCTGTTCCCTGCAGCATCAAAACGTAGCTTGTTTGTTTGTTATCCCAAACCCTTGAATGATGGCTATTAGCCCAATTGAAGCAGCTGCACATGGCATCTTGTTTATCATTCTGGCATGTGACAGGTTTAAGAGATATAATCAAATAGTTTCTGTCAGCAGACAATTTAATTGGTGTGTGGTGGTGGATTCAGGATTTCAAAGCAAACCATGGGAATGTAATTCTCCCCACTCCTTCAAAGCAGTAACAGCTTATGATGGGCAACAGCAAAATAATATTTAACAGCCAGCTACCCACCCGTCATCTGTTGTCACATTTGCTGAATTATATATATTTTTCTCCCACCATACCCTTTAACTCTCCAAGGAAAATACACTCAGGATAGGACTGTGATTTGTTAGTTCTTTCCAGAATTAAAGTAGCTTCTCAGGTCATCATCTTGGAAGGGAAGAAAGAATTCTTGAAACTTTGGCATTAATACTTTCAAAGCGTATGTATCTGTGTGTATGCATGTCTGTACATGCTCCTGCTCTCCAAAATACCCCAGCTAGAATTTTTCTCCAGTTAGTTAAAGGAGGGAGAGCCAGAGTGGTGTAGCGGTTTGAGTGTTTGACTAAGACATTGGGAGACCAGCATTCGAATCCCCACTTGGCCATGAAAACCTATCGGGGAAGTCACATTCTCTCAGTCTCACATGAAGACAAGGACAAAACTATTCTGAACAAATTCTGCCAAGGAAAGAATTCATGATAGGGACTCCTTAGAGTGACCGTAAGTCAGAAATGATCTGAAGGTGCACCAGAACAACATGTTAATGGGGGACTTACAAAACTTCTTGCCCCGTTCCCTTACAGTGTTGCTGGGCTGACCCAATCTAATTTGCTGCCTGAGGCAGAGCAGCAAGTAGCACTCCCCACCACCCACCCTAGTAAAGATTTATAATATTCAATGCCAGCCAAGATACATTGGCACAAGAGACAGAAAAGCCCATTACCTCCTTTCCCATCCCGGAACAGTTGGAAATACACAGCAAAGAACTTGCGACACTTTCATCATACTTTGAGCCTTTCCACACTACGCTGTTAGAGTGCTATTATTCCACTTTCAACATTCAGTTATCGCCCAGTCAGCCTGACATCAGTACCCGGAAAGATTCTGGAGCAGATCATTAAGCAGTCAGTTTCTAATCACTTAGAAAGCAATGTGGTAATCACGAGAAGTCAACATGGATTTCTCAAAAATAAGTCATGCCAGACTAATCTTATCTCTTTTTATGATAGAGTTACTAGCTTGATAGATGAAGGGAATGCTGTGGATGTAGCATCTCTCGATTTCAGTAAGGCCTTTGACAAAGTTCCCCATGACATTCTTGCAAAGAAGCTAGTAAAATGCGGGCTGGACAGGGCTACTGTCAGGTGGATCTGTAACTGGCTGACTGACCGTTCCCAAAGGGTGCTCACCAGTGGCTGCTTTTCATCCTGGAGAGAAGGGACCAGTGGGGTGCCACAGGGTTCTGTCCTGGGCCCAGTGCTGTTCAATATCTTCATCAACGACTTGGGTGAAGGAATAGAGGGCATGCTGATCAAATTTGCCGATGACACCAAATTGGGAGGGGTTGCTAATACGCCAGAGGACAGGATCAAAATTCAAAATGACCTGGACAGATTGGAGAGCTGGGCCAAAGCTAACAAAATGAAATTCGACAGAAAGAAATGTAAGGTCCTACACTTAGGTAGAAAAAATGGAATACAGAAATATAGGATGGGGGACACGTGGCTGGATAGCAGTACGTGTGAAAGGGATGTGGGAGTCTTAATAGACCACAAGCCGAACATGAGTCAGCAGTGTGATGCGGCAGCCAAGAAAGCCAACGCAATTCTGGGCTGCATCAATAGGAGTATGGTGTCTAGATCGAGGGAGGTACTGGTACCACTCTACTCTGTTTTGGTTAGACCTCATCTTGAATCCTGTGTCCAGTTCTGGGCACCCCAAGAAGGACAGGCTAGAGCAAGTCCAGAGAAGAGCAACCAAAATGGTGAGAATCCTGGAAGCCATGCCCTGTGAGGACAGACTTAGAAAGCTGGGTATGTTTAGTCTGCAGAAGAGAAGGTTAAGAGGGGACTTGATAGCCATGTTTAAATATTTGAAGGGATGCCATGTAGAGGAGGGAGAGGGCTTGTTTTCTGCCGCTCCAGAGACCAGGACAAGGAGCAATGAATTCAAGCTGCAGGAAAGGAGATTCCACCTGAACCTCAGGAAGAACTTCCTGACAGCCAGGGCTGTCCGGCAGTGGAATATGCTGCCTCGGGGTGTGGTGGAGTCTCCTTCTTTGGAGGCTTTTAAGCAGAGGCTGGATGGCCATCTGTCGGGAGTGCTTTGAGGGTGTTCCTGCATGGCAGGGGGTTGGACTGGATGGCCCGTGTGGTCTCTTCCAACTCTACATTTCTATGATTCTATGATTCTATGATCCTATGATCCTATGGAATCCTAGGGTTTGCAGTTTAGGGAGGGGCCTTTAGAATTCTCAGTCAGAGAGCTCTTGGGCCTCAGGAAACTACAAACCCCAGAATTCCACAGGATGCTGAAAGTGGAATAATAACACTATAACCATGTAGTACAGAAAGGCCCTTTGAACCTGCTATATGCAATACCTGCCTGTACCTAATTAAAGGACTGGCCCTTTGATATTGCATAAGAGTAGCTGAAGAAGAAAATGGAGGTGTACCACCCTACTAAGAACACTTCCTTTCAGGATATGCCTGGCAGAATCTGTCGTCACTGCATCAGGTCCATTGGTTGTGAGACAAAGTTAACATGTTGTGCAGTAGATCCAGAAAACATGAATCTACTAAACCTACTATACCTTAATCAAGAAAGACCTCCTCAGTTTCCAACTGACTTCTCCCAAATATGCATTCAATTTTACCCCATGAAGGAGAAGAAAAAAACGGGAGGAAGGAGCTAAAAGTGGATGTTATAAGCCAACGAAGGTGTGCAGGATATTTAGGTATTAAGAATCATACGTGTATTTGGGTTGTGCAAGATCTCCAAGCCTAGTAGGATGCCAAAAAATTACCAACCCATTTATTTCCCAAGTCTTTTAAATCAAGTAGCAGGCCATGTGCATCTTTTCTTGCTGTGTTTTCATTAAAATTTCCTGAGGCCGTTTCTGCACTAGACTGTTATAGTGCTATTATTGCACTTTCAACATCCTATAGAACCCTGGGGTTTGCAGTTTAGGGGCCTTTGTGGCCCCTCCCTAAATTGCAAACCCCAGGGTTCCACAGGATGTTGAAAGTGCAATAATAGCACTGTAACAGTCTAGCGCGGAAATGGCCTAAGTCTCTCTGAAGAATAGATCAAAGTGCAATAATTGATCCCTATCGAAGAAATGTAATTTACATACGTATACAGCAAGTGACTCAATAGGCCTGTTCCAGTTGGGTCTGGCAACTGAATTTTGATACTAGTACTAGAAAGCACCAGAGAGCCAGTGTGCTGTAGAAGTTTGAGCATTGGACTACACCCCTGGAGACCAGGGTTTGATTCCCTGCTTAGCTATGGAAACCCACTGGGTGACCTTGGGTGTGTCACACACTCTCAGCCCCAAAAAGCCCCATGATAGGGTCGTGCATTAATGTCACTGTAAGTCAGAAATGACTTGAAGGCACACAACAAAAGTAGAAAGCAGAATATCTTGGAGAGGCACTGTCAGTCGTGATAGACCATGCTGGGCTACATTGACCAGTGGTTCCACTCACTCTGTGGCCTAATGTACGTGTTCTTGTTTAACACAATGTTTTTGACAGACACCACAAACACACTTCCAGCACAGCCTAGGGTCTAGAAACCTAAATGACACTTTAATCTATTGATTTCCTATAAATATCACTCTCTGCACCGGATGTTGCAGTGATGGTCATGTAGCCTTCTGAGTCCTTTGGTTCTGAGGGAGTTGGGAGTCAAAATCTTTCATATTTCTAAGGACGCAAGGGCAGCTTACTGGAATGAAATCCTGTGTTCCGCAGAAAATGATGATGTGCCAAGGACAGATAGCTACGGATGAATGGGATTTCAAAGCCTCGAACGCCACAGCACATTGGCATGCTGTGCATCTGCTTTCAGATTTCAGCATCTCTTGGGGGCTAAGAAAATTTTAAAAAAGTAAAGAGGAATGATTAAAAACTTGGTAATTGACTTTGTGAAATGTTCTAGAGTTGATGATCAATCTGATGCTAAGCAGGGAAGGCAGAGGAAGGTAATGATGTTGTCAACATGTTTTAACTTCAAAAGTGGACACTTGTTTGTGCCGTAAATTGTTCCTTTGATCAATAGGTAATTAGATAGGAAGAAGGGAGGAAAACTGTAAAAGTGTGTGTGTGTATCTCTAGGTATGAAAGTGATTAAATTGTTTATAAATTGTTGGACAAGATGAAGCAAGATTTTCAGCTGGATCGTGAAGAATGCTTTTTCTTTGCACTTGTGCCTCTTCTTCTTCCATGTTTTCTTTAGTTGTTTAGGACTGTAGTCTTGATGGCCTGAATACCCTAAAGGTACCAGATCCCATCTGATCTTGGAAGCAAACACCAGGTGCTGTGGGCCATATTTCAGAAGAAGGTCCTGGCAATCTGTTACCCCAACTTCTGGGGTCTCCTGGGGGACACCTTGATTTGCCACAAAAATGCAAAGACTGAGGGAATTAGCGGAGCACTGGCCTTGGCAGAAAGAAGGGCAGGGTAACCCAGTGAGATCTTTAACACTTTTTATGGTGTCAGACCACACAAAAACCAGCCAGGGATTAAAAAGTGAGCTAAAAATGTGTTTTTATTGGGGAAAATCACTCATGCATGCTCACCAGATACATACAGTCAAGCATTCACAGAAGAGCTAACTGAAGGAGAAAGGGAGGAAAAAATTATGGATAGAGAGGCTGAGGGCTTTTGGGGTTATATAGTTACCATTCCAGAAGAGTAGTGAAGAGCTTGAAACGTGACTTAGACTTCTAAGGGCAGACAGGTCAAGATTCAGAGCGACTGCATAACAGTGCGTTAAGTACATTAGCAACCCATTGTATTGTTGTGGTGAGCCAGTGAATTGAGACCAGCAGATCAGAAAACAAGAGTTTATTATACTGCGCAGGGATCTCAGTGGAATCAATTTCCAAAAGACTGAGAGCCCGTTTTAGGTTTCAGCGCACATTTATACCTTCTTAAAAACAGGTACAGGAAATGATTACCATATATGGAAAGAGTACAGGTTACAAAAGTTTAAGTTTCGAAATGATGTATTACAGTTTCAAAAATGAAGTATCTCTGTACCAGGGAGTATTCTCCCTTGGTTGCATCGATTCCCAAACTCCCTATATCCCATGCGTTGCCAAGCCGCATACCTAAGCTCTTGATAAGATAAGAGATGCATCTGCCTGACTTATTTTTCTCTATTTTTCTACTCAAGCAAGCAGTTTCTACAATTTAACCCCTTCATCATTATTGTTCCCTGTAGAGGGACCTCCAGAGTCTGGGTGGTGTTCATTGGCATATTTTTGAATCTTGAATTTAGTGTTCTGGTACTTAATGTACTTAACGCACTGTTATGCATATCCCCTGACTAACAATACACCCTGGGGCATATCCCATTTAACAATAGGCTATCACACAGGCTAACTGTGACACATGCAAATTGATCCCTCCCGCCTGGGGACTACACAAGTATATATACTCTGTCTCACTTCCATACCACCAGATCCTCTGAAGATGCCAGCCACAAATGCAGGCGAAACGTCAGGAGAAAATACTAATAGAACACGGCCTCAAAGTCTGGAAAACCCACGACAACCAAGGGTTTATATACTGTCTTTTCCTCCCTGAAGGGGGGGTGAGTTGATTGCTCTCCCAGCCTAGTGAACAGTGGGAGTTGCAACACAGTGGGGTCTGGAATGGACTGATTGGTTTCAATGTCTTGGTTGAGAGGGGGCTTCTGGGCTAGCTGCAGTAGGATATGCACACAGTAGGGGTCCTTGCCTCTGCACCTGGGCACCTTATTGTTTTCTGATGTTGGCAGTTGATAGGATTAGCTCAGAGCCATTAAGTCAGGCTTTCTTGGCTAATGCCAGCAAACTTTTGACCTGGCCATGCTGAGGTCACCTCTGACTTACTTCCAGCCAGTGTCCCTTTCTTCCACATGGCCTTGCCAGCCATAAGAATAATTTATATTTTATGCGAACACATCTGCCAATTAATATATTTTGCCAATAAGATCATATCAAAGCGTGGAGGTGTATGACCTGGTAACAAAACCACTTCTGAGTATTCCTTGCCTAAAACCCTATGAAGTTCATGGGATCACCGTTAGGTCAACAGCCGACTTGAAGGCACATGAACACACATACTGTGATCTGGATACAGAATGCTGTGAATCCCGAGCAAGAGGATTATTTGCAGTGGCCTTTTTGGTCAAGAAAGCAGGACGGCAGACAATTGCTAGGGAGATGGCCTTTTTGGTGGTGCTGGTGTTCTGGATCTGGAAGGCTCTGGAATGTGAATTGAGGTGTTTTTTTTTCCTTTTTGCATGTGTCATCAAGTAAAGAATCTGTATATCATTTCTTTTTTATATATATTTTATTATTATTTCTGTATTTACAGTTATCCACATATAACCACACCCTGAACCTTAAATTATATACTCTCTCTATATACATATATCTATACATACATACATACATACATACATACATACATACATATATATAAAAATAAATAAATATGAGTTTAAAAATATAGACCATTTCCGCACGACACTCTTATAGCGCGATGATTCCACTTTCAACCTCCTATGGAATCCTGGGGTTTGCAGTTCCGGGAGGGGCCGGCTGGCCCTTCCCAGAACTGCAAACCCCAGGATTCTATAGGAGGTTGAAAGTGGAATCATTGCGCTATAAGAGTGTTGTGCGGAAATGTTCATAATCTTTCAACACTGATAGTATTTTATGTAACCTTAATTTATCTTTTCTAAAATGTTTGTTATCATTAATATTTCTTTACTCTGAGTTTGTTTTCTAATAAGTGGTCATTCTTTCAAAGCTATTGTTAAAGTGTCTTCCCATCTTGTCTCTGAGTGACTACACAGACATTCCTAATCTTCTCTAAAATTATCTGTTGTTTTATCTTTTAAAAACATAGTCAGTTTGTCTATTTCCATAAGATCATATATTTCCAAAAGCTAATCTACAATTTCTGGTACCTTATCCTTTTTCCATTCTCTAGTTTACAATATCCTTGCTTTGGTGATCATATACAGTAAGATTTTCTTATCTTGTTTTTCAATGTAATCCTTTATGACATTAATCATATTAAGAAGATAAAATTCAGGTCACATTGGGAATCTTTTTTTAAAAATAATCTTAGTAATCTCAGTGTGAATATTTTTCCAAAAGTCTTCAGCCTTCTTACATTGCTAGAATGTGTGTATCTTTTCCAAGTACTTTGGTGGTCTTTAAAAAAAATCTGTTTTACTATGCTTTAGAGTGAGATGGGAATGATTTAGCCCATGGTCCATGTGTACCCCTTAAGAGGGTGTCTTGTGCCCCTTGGCTCCTCTGGAACTCTGTAAGCTCCCCAAAATTTAAGAAAAAAAGATCAGCTGGATTTTATTTTTTCAGCCAAAATTGACTTGAGAATGGCTGTTTTGCTCCCTAAATGCATTTTTGAGGAGGCTTACCAAAACATCAAAACACCTAGGAGTTTATCCGTATTTCAGTGACTGTAAATGACCTCTGATCACCCAAAATATCTCTTCAGAGCAATATTAGGTATGCTTCTGTTGCCTGCCAGGGGATTGGAGGAACCAAAATTGCCCTCCAAATAGAGCTGTTCACCCACCCCTGTTTTAGACCCTTGGAATGACTGTTTTCTATGTTCATTTCTGATTCCAGTCCTGTTTTGATTTTTTTTTAGATGTGCTGCAGTTCTGTATTTGTGTGTGTGCGCATTCTAATGCAAACGTTCCAATAACTCTTCATCTATGGACAGTATAAAAATACTGGAGGGAGGTCAATAAAACTATCCTCTTACCACACCCCTAAGTGAGGAGTTCTTTTCTTCATTCCAGTCTTTTACCTTATATTATCATCTGCTCAACAGTGGGGATGTCAAAATCTCTCTGACGTGATTTTATTGCATTTCTTCCTCTACCATTTGAACTTGCTTCCTGTTCTTTTTTCACATGGAGTTGCAAAACTTTTCCCGAATATGTCCCATTTATTTACCTAATATACACATTTTCCCCGTTGAAAAAGCAAGTTTATGGCTATTTTCCCACTTGTGCATTTTAGCCACACACAGACACACATATATACATATACACATACATACATACATACACACACACACACACACAAAGGTTTGTTAGCCCTTAATGTTTTGTTCGCACTTTAATTCCAAAGATGTATGAATTGTTATGCCAAAATACATTTCTTCTCTCAATAAATCCTGACATGGGGGCGGAATCTACTTTCATTGAGACTGCTGAATTTAATAGTATTCCTTTAAACTCTTAGCAACAGCTACACTGAATAAAGCTCATGTCAGTAGAAGGTCAACTTCATCCTGGAATGGATGCATCTGAACTACACATTCTATCAGTTTCATTCCTCTGTCCATGGCTTCATTCTGTGGAACTGTGGAATTTGTCGTTTTCTTGGAATTCTCTGCTAGAGAGTTCTAGGCCACACTCCTCAGAACTGCACTTCCTGGGTATCTAGCAGAGAATTCTAAGTATCTTGCCAAATTACAAATCAAGGATTCCATAGACTGGTGCCATGACAGTTGAAGTGATATCAGATTGCTTTAACTATTGAAGCTGAAGTGATATCTAATTGCTTTAACTATCTAGTACAAATACATCTGAAATAGCATAATGCTAAGAAGACTAGATTCCTTATAAAAGGTTACCTTATACAAGGTTACAAGTTAGGTGGACCTGACCTTCAGACCACCAGAAGTTCATGCTGAACTATTTTTATGTGTGCTGACTGTATGTGCTATGGAAAGAATGAAGCCATCTCCTCTCTTTTTCATTTTTTGGGTGGGGCTAGTATAATTGGTCAGGGAAAACCTTCTGGATCCCCCGGGTGCAAAAATCATTGCTGCTCCCACCACTGTTTTCCATAATTTGAACTGAAATGAAGTTCAGGGCTGGCTCCGCCATTAGGCGCAGTGAGGCAGTCACCTCAAAGAAGAGATGCTCGGTGGTATAAAAGGGACAGCAAGTACCCTCTTAACATTCTTCTCCACTGGAAGACAAAGTTATATGTTTCAAGAGACCTGTCCTGTAACTCCCTCAGGTAGGCCTGCTAGCCTTAGTTGATGTGAAGGTTGCTGAAGAAAGAGGCCTAATTCCTATTATGAATTCCAAGATGTGTGGACCCATTGAATCAATGGTAACTTGTATATTAACATGTATGTGACTTCCATTGATTCAGAGTGCCAGTTTGAGTTGGGACTAACATTTCGATTGAGGCCATATTCAATTGTTGATCCAGTTGGAATCTGTAAGTGGTTTGGCAGCGTGTGTGTGGGGGGGCACCTTGTCCTTCCTCTCATGGAGTTAACATATGTAACCAACATGCTAATGTTTGTCTTCACTCAGATTGTATTCTTTGGAATATTCTGTAAGTAAAAATGCTTATGAACTTCCTTGAACTTTTGCTCAAGGCCAAAGTTCTCCATTTGCTTATGCTGAAAATCTCCTTGAGTTAAACAGGAGGTTCTAATCAGCATGAGGTTTGCAATGTAGCTGATGGTTGTTATTTTTTATTCAAGAGGCTCTGATTTGTCCTAGCAGTTGAAGTTCTGCAGGACTGATCGATTCAATAGCTGATACAGCAAGTACTTTGGAGGTGAGCTAAGGACCCAAGGCAGGCTGCAGAGTACTTTGCTTTAATTGAGCCAATTCTTGCTTTGATGGCCTATTGAAAGCCAAAGATGATAAAACAACAGTTTATAGGAAGGTCTGTGAAGGTGAAACTGGCCCCCAATCAGTTAGGCTCTCACCCTTTTGGGAAGTTATATGATCGTAAAATGACTTACAATCAAGTGAAGTTGAACTGTGCCATTGTACAACATTCTTATTCTCAGGAGAAGAGCAGAGAGCTGTCCACACCACCCAGACTAGAGCCGGCGGAATAGCTGTTGCACAACGTGGCCTAATGCATGTCTCCTGATGTCCTACATGCCCTAATGCACAACATGTTATAATGTACAACAGGAACCCCTCTTGCACATTGGAACATTATGTGCAAGTGCCCCATTGTGCTTTGTTGCATTTCAGTATAGTGGTTGCATATTGTGTCAGCAGCATAGCTCTGTCATCATAAGGTTATACATCATCTTCTTTGATATAGGATCTTAGTCATAAAGTCTAAAAACCATGACCTAAATCAAGGGTGGAAGGAAATAAAACAGCTCCAGAAACTTCTCAAGTCAGATTTCAAACAGGATTGTACTGGTCATAAGCCATGAAGAAATGAAATAATGATTTCACACTCTGTAAAATTATGCATTGTTTTTTAGATATTTATGTGTGGTCTCTTTGTATGACTTTGTATGGTCCCTAAAGAAGGTGTGTGCAAAGTTACAGACAGTGTACAAAGGTTGAAACGTGTTGGGCTTTTTTTTTTTAAATTAATAAAACATTCATCCATTGAACATCTTGAGACATATCTCTTGTTTTGTGCTAAGTCAAGGGTGGGCAAAATGTGGTCCTTCAGATGTTGTTGAACTGCAGTGCTCAGGATTCCTCTGTTGGCTAGGGATGATGGGATCTGCAGTTCAGCAATATCTGGAGATCCATTCTTTATTTAAATCCAGTTGCTAATTCCAGTTAGAGAAAAACACTTGAAACAGTGGGAGTTTAATATCAATACTTACTATAAATCAATACTTAATGTAAGTTACATTGATTCAATACATGTAAGTTGATTGTTATAGGGCCATAGATCAGTCCTATAGTAATCTAAAGCATAATGGAGGTATGTGCAGCTGTGTGCTTACAGTATGGCTTTTACTGGCAAATGCTTGGAGTGATGTAGCTATGGAGACATAGCAATATACATGTACATCTTCTGATACAGCATCTCAGGCTATCTCACAATCTTAAGAGCAAAACATGATGCATTGGACAGCCGGAACTGATCATTCTTGAAGCTTCCAAGCCAAGGAGACTTCAAGTTCTATGATCAAGAAGGATGTCAACAAGCTGGAATGTGTCCAGAGGAGGGCAACTAAAATGGTGGAGGGTCTGGAAGCCATGCCCTATGAAGAACGCCTTAGGGAGCTGGGTGTGTTTAGTCTGCAGAAGAGACGGTTAAGAGGGGATATGATAGCCATGTTTAAATATTTGAAAGGATGTCATGTTGAGGAGGGAGCAGGCTTGTTCTCTACCACTCCAGAGACTAGGACAAGGAGCAATGGATTCAAGCTGCAGGAAAGGAGATTCTACTTGAACCTCAGGAAGAACTTCCTGATGGTCAGAGCTGTCCGGCAGTGGAATATGCTGCCTTGGAGTGTGGTGGAGTCTCCTTCTTTGGAGGTTTTTAAGCAGAGGCTGGATGGCCATCTGTTGGGAGTGCTTTGATGGGTGTTCCTGCATGGCAGGGGGTTGGACTCGATGGCCGCTTTGGTCTCTTCCAGTTCTATGATTCTGTTCTATGATTCTATGATCTTGTTAACTTGTGGAATTCACTGTCCAAAAAGGTGGTGATAACTCAACTGAGCTGAGGAAATGCTGCGAAAGGGTGCCCCTATGGAGGAGAAAGGATACAAAACTGAGGCTTGTCTCTGACAGAAGGCAGTTAAGGAAAAGATGGCCTAGAGATAGGGAAAGGATTGCAGAGAGAGAGAGAAGAAATATGGCCTAGAGATAGGATGGTCATCCAGGGGGAAAAAACTGGATAGGATTTTGAGAAGCAGTGAATGATTAAATAGTTCAGGGGTTAATGTGTGATCTAATTGTGGATTAATAAACTTCTGTTTATTCTTTTTTTTTTTTACCAACCGTATCTGGCTGTTCCTGTTAGGTTTTAATAGAAAGTCTGGTCAGACTGCACTGAACAAGCCATCCACTGGTCCACGTAGGGATCATCTTGTGGCACAAATGCCCAATCCAGGGAGGATCTTGAGGGTATTGAGGGGAAAGGGGGCAAGGTGAGTGATAAGAGCCCAAGGGCTTGCAACTGCGGGGCCAGCCTGGAGAAAATCTGTCATAATAAGTATATCCAAAAAATGTTTGAATGACAGATGAAAAGTGGCTTTCCCAAGTGTCAGAGAACCCTGATAAGAAGAACACTGGAGAGATGAGACTCTTGAACACCAGGATTCACTCACTATGAGAAAGGTTGTTCAGAAAGCAATTTTCATGCACAGAAATTATTCCTGACAAGAATATTTGTAAATAGAATACTTATTTTTTTTAAAATGAAGAGTGGCAAGCCCACTTAAAGTCAGCCACTCACAGCCTTGAGAATGTTGTGAAGAGGGGGCGTTAAAGGTAAGGAAGACTACAACTCAGAGGCTTATCTGTAGAAGGGTTAGTTATGGCAGTCAGAGACAGAGGGCCACTTAGGAAGAGAGGAACTGCTGGCATCTGAATAGGGTTTTGAGAACTAGGAATGTGGAAAGACTTCGGGGAGTTCATGTTTAACTTACGTTATGTGGTAAATCTTTAGATAATATCTTTATATGCTTTTAAGCTCTACAGTTGTGTCTGACTGTTTACATTTAAGAACTGAAAGAGAAGACTGACCCTCAGATCTACACAGCCACTTATCCCATGTAGAAGTCACCTTGAGAACCAAGTACCAGATCAAGGGAGAGATCCTGAGGGTAAAAGGGCAGGGCGAGTGGCAGGAACCCAAGGGTTGAAGCTCTAGGCCAAACTGGATCAGGTTTCTGTCACAGACCCTTTTCTCACCTTACCTTTTCGCGGTGCTGGGGTGCGGGGCTCGCGTGAGCAGCCTCCAGCGAGAGGCTCTCACGTCCTGGTTCCCTCAGCTCCGCACGAGAGGCCCGCCTCTTCCTTTCGCAGTGCAACCTGGGACCTTCCCAGGCTGCGCTGGACAGGAGGTGCGAGCGGCCCAGATCCCAAGGCTCCACACGCAAGGTAAGTGGGCCCCGGAGCGATGCGTGACTGTGCACCATTTTTGGCTTAAAGCCGAAAATGAAAAAGTGCGTGAGCGGTCCCTACCAGGCTCTGGAGCATCGTGCAAATCTGAGTGTGTCGTGTGGACCGCTCCTCACATATACGTGATGCTCAAGGGGCCCTTTCGCATCGAAAATGCCATGCGAAAAGGGCCACAGTGATTAATAAACTCTGATCTGCAAGCAGTCTTTGAAAACTGCACAGCAACTCAGGACTTGCTCACAGCAAAGATTAAAATGGTATGGTTATTTGTTTTTGCCTGTGAGAACAAAGTTTGCAAAGATTTACATCCCTCCATCAGGAGATGTTATGGGTATCACACAGCTACATCTCTGTAACTATCTCCTGACATTGCCCTACCCCAAAACTCAACTTGTAAGCAGCAGCTCCTCAACATGGTTATTTCTGTGTTGTTGGAGGGGGAAATAAGTGGGGATGCATTCACCTGTTTTCCTGTAGCTGGATGCACTGCAACAGGTATCTGCAGATACCTCTAGGGGCCCTTGTGAGCTTGGTAGATGACATATGTGCTATGGGTTGAGCTAGAGGAAAGGATATGGACACACCTGTGCTATTCCCTTGGTCTCTGGAAAGGCAAAAATTGGCATGGGGGGGCAGCACTGTTTATGAGCCGCATTTGTAAATTTGACCAGTGCATGGTTGGAACGGGTTTCTGACCCACACAATGACTAAAAAAGTGAGTTACAAAGGTGTAAGTCAGATGTATATCTTTTGCAATTCACTATCACGATGCAAGCTAAAGATATTTAGCTGATCATAGATAGGAGCAAAATGCTGAATAGGCCACAGCCAAATCTAGCAAGGCAATCCTTATGCAATTGCAAGGAGAAAAGAAGGGGAGACAAAAAGCAAAGGCTCAGACTGGTGATTCAAATTCATTACTGACTGATATGCCTAAATTGCCCTTGGAAGGAACACTTTTTGGTGAAATAATCCTGATTAAGCTGCTCTACTTAAAAAAAAAGATTCTCTGTCCCTGAATATTTTCTTCATTGAGAACATATCTGCTGAACTACACAATTGTAGAAAACCTCTTTTACTGGTAAGGCACCATTTTGTTTAATGCTGGGATGTGTAGCTTGGTGGAAGACTTGTAATTCAGGGGAATGGACTAGAGTTCTCCAGCAGAGAATTCTAAGTATCTCACCAAACTATACATCCCAGGATTCTGTAAGGCCATTTCCGCACGGGCTTGAAGAAACGGTGCACAGCGTCCTCCAGGGAGAACGTCTGCACCTGGGATCAGACTGGGTCGGACCTACTTTGTGTAGTTCTGTACCTCAGCCCGCTCCGGAACAACCCGAAGTGGTCATCCAGCGTGCTTGTGAAAGACCGCTTGAAACAGGTCTTTCAAAAGCACGGAGCGCACCACTCCGTCCCCGCACTCCGGTGCAGATTTGCAGGCTCGCACCAGTGCGAGCCTGTGATCTGCTGGGGGCGGGCTTTAGGCTGGCAAGCTTCAGCGGTTGGTGGAGAGCCTTGACCAACCGGAAGCTGCCATTTTCGTCCCGAGAGCAGTGCGAAGAGGCAGCCACGCACTGCTCCAGACCAGCCTGGACCCAAGCGTGGAGCCAAGAAATCCGGTAAGTATCGGCATAGGGCGATTCCCTCGCCCCGTGCAGAAATGGCCTAAGATGGAACTAGGACTATTAAATTAGTATTGTATTGTATTGTAACTCTGTTGTGCAGGTACAACTGAATTATCCTTCTGAGCCAAGAACGTATCAGCATAGCATTGTGCGAGTGTGTGCGTCTGTGGAAAGGGGGCCAAGGCATGGGGGGGGGCTCCAAATCAAGTCAAGGAAAGGGGGTGGGTTGACATGGTGACCCTATACATCTCTCTCTTGCCCATCCCTTTCCTAGGGTGGGGGGCACTGGGAGAGGGTTTGTGGTGCCAAGAAATCAGGCTGTGAGCTGTCCTTAGCTGGCTGGTGGTGGAAGAGGAGGAGGACCAGAGGCAGGTTTTGGAAGGACTGCATGGCTTCATTGGAGCTGCCAAGAGGAAAGGTTCTCCTAGAAAAGAAGCACCTGAGGTGTGGGGGCATGGGTTGGCGAAACTCACAAATAATCAAATCCATGAAAGTTAAACCTGCAAACGTGGAGAGTGGACTGTAGGAAGAAACCCATCTGAGGGTGTGAGTAAAATGCTGCAACTGATGTCAGCTATCCCCAGAAGATAATCTGGGACAGAAGAGACATTTTCTGAATATTTTAAAAATCTCTGAGAAGTACAGCAACAAATATCACAACCACCCAACATTTTTGTTCCATCTGAGGGAGCCTATTATCCATCCTAAATATTGTGGCTTCCCAACCTTGAGAAGGCAATGTAGTATTCCGATACTGCAGGAGTGGGCAATTGTGCTAGGAACATAGCCAACGTTTTGCTCTTGTGGCACCGCTTCCGTTTTCACCAGAGCAGAAGTGATTGTCGTGAGCCAGGCTGAGCATGCTGCCGACTCAGACGGGGACTCTGAGTTAGACTGGGAACCCCAGCCGGGGGTGGATCCCTGGGAGGCGGAGGGGGCTCCTGCAGGGACAAGGGAGGGGCCTGCCAGCGACTCCACAGCGGTCCCCGAGCCAGTACCTGCGGCAGATGAGACCAGTGCCTCGGGCTCGACAGAAGCTGCTGTTCCTGACTCAAGCCCGGAGTTTGCTGCAGACCCTCCCCTCACGTTCCTCCAGAGGCGGCTGGAGAAGGAGGCGGGGCGCAGATCGAAGCGGTTGCGAGAGAAGCGTCTGAAGTCTGAGGGCTTCCAGCTGTGAGCTGGGCCAACGGACGTTTGACCAGCCCCAGCTGGGCTAAAGACTATGTACTTAAGACAGACGCTGGGGGGAGCTGGGCACGGGGCAACAACCGTCTTCCATCCGGGAAATCTACATTCTGTGCTTTCTGTTCCAGGCTGACCCTAGCTGTTGAGTTTGCTGCCTCTGTTCGTTTTGGGTGATGTAACCTCTTGTTTACTTTATCACTTTATTAGTAAAAGCCATAAAACTCGGCTCCTGCCTCCGTTTTCTGCTTAAGCCGCCGCCTGACATTGACAGTGATGTGACATCACACCCTGTGTCTGTTTCAATTGAATATTGACCATTTTTCTTGTGGCTTAAAGATTTTGAAGGGGTCATGGGGGAAAAGTATCAAAAATAGCAAATGTGGGGCCAGTTTTGGTGTTATGTTTTGTCATGTGAGACAAACAGTTTCTTATGGAGAGTGTGCTGATGACTTTGGGGCAGTCCTGGAAGGAAAGAAGAAGATTCAGGGGCTACTCTGTCTCCACCCCTGTTGTAGCAGTTGATATTTGTCAGGGACATCAACTCCAAACAACCCTTTTACAAAAACCAGACCCCAGTGAAATGTTTAGTCTCATCTCCTCACTTTCAACACTGGGTCATCATTTATTAACTTGGCTATACGTGCCCAAATGCCCTAAATTAAATATAATGCTCAGGTAAAACATGAAGGTTGATATTTTCTGCTCTGGCTTTCACCCCTTCTGCCTCCCCCCCCCCCCGCACCAATTCTCCCTGAAGCAACACAAAAAGCTCTGAATATGAAACGAGCTGGGTTCAGCGGAATTTAATTAGCATCTCACCTCCCCGTGTTTCTTCCCGCCACGGGCTTCTGCTGTGGCTGCAGGATTGAATTATGAGAGGAGTTCATTTTAATTGACTAGCTCGAGAATAGAAAAAAGGAAAGGAAGGAAGAAAGTAATGGGGGAGGGGAAAGATTCCGATTTGCCAGGAAAGAGATATTCCCCATCCAGGCCATTATATATTTGCCTTTCCAAAAAAAAAAAAAAAGAGCCTTGATCTCGACGCTTGCTGAGAGACCAGACTTTTACACAGATGGCGTGTGCTAACATTTGGAGGCTACGAAACCTAATTTTGGGCAGCAAGAGGTTTTAGAACTTGAGATTGCCCTTAGACTTGTGTCTACAGCCGGAACTAGACGTCGTACAGCAAATACAACTTCAGTCCAGGCTGTCTGAAACACCATGTTCTCTTCAATGAGCTTGCCCTGGTCCTGAGATCTTTGGGAGAGGCTCTTCTCTGAGTTCTTCCGTCTTCACAGGCATGTCTTGTAGGGATGGGACTTGATGGGGATTGTTCCTAAATTCTAGAACATCTTACTTTTGAAGGTTATAATGACTCCCTCCTTGATGTCCTTCTAACAATAGGCAAAGACTTATTTTGGTAGGCTTTCAGGAATTGATTGTTCTATAAAGGTCAGCTGCTTTTTTCTGCTGCTAACAACAACAACAACTTGCCGTGTCAATCACTGTGGCTTGCAATAAGATCAATTTGAAGAATTTAAAATAATTTGAAACTGTAAGACAAATTTGCTAAAGTTAGGTGGGGAGTTATATGTCTTTTAGGGATCGGAAGAATATCGAAAAATACTAAAAAAATAGTTGAAAAACGTGTTCACTGAGTGTTCAGAAACACTGACAAGAAGAATCGTGGACTGATGAGAAACACCACAGTTTGGGGTGTATTCGGCACAAAATTCATGTGTGGTTCTCTTCTGTGGAAAATCTTGTTTTTCTCTGTAGGAAACAACCAATTCACAACAATGTGTGAATTGTGCACAGAATAAATCCTGATTTGTGAATAATCTTTGAAAATGTCACAGATTTGGAAAATTTTCTTATAGCAGGAAGAAAAGTGCTAAAATTACTGTTGTGGTTTCATTTGAGAAGAAAACGAGTGAAGAATTATATCCCCAGTGCCTTTATGTCACCTGTCAATCTCATGAGTTTTATAGGGTTTACCAAGGCAATGAATACACAGAGTTGATTTGCCATCAAATCTCCTTCCTCTGAAATATAGCCCACAGTATCTTATATTAGAGAACTAGCATGATGTAGTGGTCTGAACATTGGACTATAATCCTGGAGACTAGAGTGATTCCCAGCTCAGCAGTGGAAACCCATTGGGTAACTCAGGGTGTGTCACACACTCTCAGTCCCCAGAAAACACTGTGATAAGTTCCGCTTAGAGTCACCATGAGTCTGAAAACAACTTAAAGGCACACAAGAACAACAAACCTTATATTTGTTGACAGTATCTCACAAAAGTACTAATTGGTTATCTTGCAAGATCAAATGGGATCTGGCACTTTTGGGGTGTGGAATGTATCTACTTTTTTGTCCTGACTCTGCCATATTCTTTCCCCAAAGCTTCTAAATTCTGCAGAGAAATGTGAGGCACTTTATGCAACTTTTTAAAAGGTGTGCCCACCCTTTAATCACAAAAGTGCACACCTTTGAGTTGCAAGGATTCTGAATTTACGTTTTCAGAATTCCTGGCAGTAGCCTCCTTAGATAAATCACATGTTCTGGCAAGGAAGCAAAAAGAAAGGTGCTAAAAATTCTGGATTCACAAAATGGAGGATAATATTCCTCCCCGCTCTGCCTACAGAGAATGAGCCAGTTGTACAAAGTGTAGGTGTTCAATGTACTCTGTGTTTAGTGATAGTGGAAACTGAGGAGGAGGTGGTAAACTAATTCACTTATACACACATTCCTAGTTTTTGTGCCATTTCAGCTCTACGTAGGGACCCTAAGAGCTAGCAGATGGATACAAATACCATTTTAGAATTAGATCATTAGTTCATTAGCATGCAGCAGCTAACTATTATGAGTAAGGAGCAATGACACCAATGGCTACAGCAAACAAACTAAATTATTAGTATAGGAACTCTGTTAGAGAAAGGAAAGCTCTCAAATAGTGCTAAACTAATCTAGGTTTAACAGGGACAGGAATGAGCTGAACTAAGGTAGTTTCTCTTCCATAGGAGTGGCATAATAAAGAAGAGGTGAAAAAAGAGGTGGAATGATCCCTAAGACTTAGTTTACATCTCTGAGAGGTTAGGGCAGGCAGGTAATACATGAAGACACTGTAGGTCACTGGAGAGCTATTTACCCATCTGTCCAAGGAATACCTTGTTACAGACCTGCACACCGCCCCACCCAGATTGGGATTGTTTAATTGGCAATATTATTAAATTGGCACTATATTAATTGACATTGATATAAAATGGAAACTGAGGTGACTGGAAGGTCAAGCTGGAAAGAGGCAAATTACTGACTGTAAATGTGAGGTTGCAAGGCAGGTCACCACATGCCCCCTCTGAGGCAAAAACTGAAGTCATTGTCAGGTAGATCACAAGGCTGCCCTAGAGACGATAGGCTTATGCTGCGAGCTGGACGTCTCGGAGCAAAAAGGGGAAATTTCCACCAAACTGATATTGTTTTAACCTTCCTCACACCTAGATGTTTCCCTGCTTTGTCTTCCCAACCTCCCCACAATACAGGGCTATTATGACAACCATTACTCCTTTGTCACCTAAACACGAAGACCAGTAGCACCATCCAGACTTCATTGTTTGTGTTCCAACTCCCATTGTCCTCTTGGCTGGGAGAGCAATTCATATCCATATCCACAGGATATTTTTTGGGGTATAAGAACCCTTGGTTTTGAGTGTTTCAGTGCAGTCTCTCACGTTGCTGAACTATCCATTTGATTCCTGAACAAGAACTGTCCTTAAGCGCCTACCTAAGTCACATCACTGCTTTTCTTCACTTCACTCTGGATTGGTAATTATCATCCGAACCCTACAAGTCCTCTATCTACAACTTTCCTCCCTGTTCCTTCAGTTAGCTCTTGTGTGCCTCTGCAAGTATTTGGATCTTTTGTGCACATGTGTGAATCCCTTCAATAAAACATATTTTTAGTTTACGTTTGAATCTCTGGCTGGTTCTTTCTTGGGTGACCCTGAAAACATTGGTGGACAAGATCTCATTAAGTTGTCCACCTCTCGGAGACCTCCTATTTTTGAACCAATTAATTACTCTCTGTCACATGGAGGCAGTGGCATCACAGGTGGACCCCTGAGTCACCCACGTTTTGGGGTAACAACTTTAGTGGCCAACCAAAATGCAGAAAATGCATCATGCAGGCTTTCGAAAGTCCAATGGCTTCTTCATCAGGGAAAAGATGCTAAAAAGCATACAGGAGAAGGAAAGTGGCAATGCTAGAGACACAGGCCAACATTTTCTATGAGAAGTTGTTTCTGTTGTAGTTCACGTAAAGCTACACTGTCATAGTGCCATATTCCGCCTTAACTGCTATGGTAACATCTTGTGGAATTCTGGGCTTTGGAGTTTAGTGAGGCCAAGAGTTCTCTGACTGACAATGCTAAATGTCCCTCTCTAAACTTCAAATCTAGGATTCCGTGGGATGTTGCCATGGCAGTTAACATGGAATAATAACACTATAACAGTGTTGTGTGATAAAGACTTCAGATTGGAGGGATCTTAATGTGAGCAGAGGCCACTCCACTCTTGGCCATGTGGGGACTGAGACTTTTTGAGAAATTCAGTGTTCTCTGACCAAAAAAGAGGCCTGTGGCTTCACAAATGAGACATGGTCTGGATCTTGAGTTACTTTACTGCTGCTAATGGAGCTTAAGTTTTACTATCTTGTATGTTTTTTTAAGCGTCTTTTGCCTGGTGAAGAAGCCAATAGAGCTTTAAAAGCTTGCATGATGCATTTAGGTTGGCCAAAAAAGGGGTTGCTTTTTGTAGATTTTGTGTTTTGTTTTATTTTGCTGCATGGCCCATGTGGCTAACCCTGAATATATTTAGCAGAGTGTTATTGAATTTCAAAAAAACAAAACAACAAAACCCTCTTAATTTTGTTTTAATGATTGCCTTCCACATTAGCTGCAAATATCTTCTCGTTGTTTCAGTCGTTTTTGGTTCACATTTGTATCCCTGGTTCTTGCCTATGAAGATAAAGGCCATTTCTGCAGGGGGCGAGGGAATCGCCCCGTGCCGGTACTTACCGGACTTCTTGGCTCCATGTTTGGGTGCAGCCTGGTCTGGAGCAGTGCATGGCCACCGCTCCGCACTGCTCTGGGGATGAAAATGGCGGCTTCCGGTTGGTCGAGGCTCTCCACCAACCGCTGAAGCTCACCAGCCTAAAGCCTGCCCTCAGCAGATTGCAGGCTTGCACTGGTGCGAGCCTGCAAATCTGCACCGGAGCGCGGGAACGGAGTGGTCCACTCCATGCTTTTGAAAGACCTGTTTCAAGCGGTCTTTCAAAAGCGCGCTGGACACCACTTCGGGTCATTCTGGAGCGGGCTGAGGTGCGGAACTACACTAAGTAGGTCCTACCCAGTCTGCTCCCAGGTGCAGACGTCCTCCCTGGAGGACGCTGTGCACCGTTTCTTTAAGCCCGTGCGGAAATGGCCAAAAAGAGCAATATTGGAGCTGTCCTAGTCCAGCACTTCCTTTTCATTTCCTGTTTCAAAAAAGGCCTCTCAGGGCCATAAACTGGCCTAGCAGAGACTCAAAACATGGTGGAAATCCCTCCACACACCCTAGAGATCATTTGGGAGCATTTTAAAAAAAATATTCTGTGCTTTTTAAATCCCTTGCGGGGTCACAGAAACTGCCCTGTGGGTTTGCAAGTAGCCCACCCTGTTTTTGTCTGAAGAACCTATCCAAAGCCCTGAACACTATCTCCAAAATGGATTCAGCACTACAGAAAGCTCCTTTAAAGTTCAGACTAAGACCCAGAGTGGCTTCCCTATGTTACTGCCCTGGCTAGTCCGAGCTTTGGGGATATTAAAAGATATCCTTTTGATATCGTAATTCGGCTTCACTTCTCTATTCCCCGCCACGTGCTTGCGAGGCCACCAGACAAGCACGTAAACAAGCTCGGCCGTTAATCGCCGTAATATTCCTGGACAATACAGGCAGGCCAGAAAATAGCTGACTCGCTGCTTTAGGAGACCTCCAGGCAAGTACTCTAATTAGGTATTCACGCAACCTGCAAAAGAGCCTCTGCCCCGCGATGGCAGCTTGATGGTTTAACTATGCAATACCCAAGTACTCTGCGTTTGCATACTGGCTACTCTACTGAGAACCTCTACGATAACTCAGTCATTCAGATTCTGACCTTTCGGAGGCTTTGTCTCCAACTCCAAATCTATTGTTTTCCCCCAAGTACGGCATAGCCTGCAGTCACAATTCTCCTTATAAAAACCCTTGATTCCGAGACCTTCCTCGGATCACTCCCGAGTTTCATCCCACCTTGCTGCCGCTTTGCTTGGCGAGCCTCCCCTCAGCTCCACGTGCTAAGCTACATCGCACCCCAGCCTCGCTCTCTATTTTTCTGGGCTTCAGGACAGGTGAAGTATCACCCAAACCAGCAATGCCTCTAAAAATCCCTCTATACCACTCCAACCTTTATTTTCTTTAGTTATCTTGTATGAATGTGTCGCATACACTGTTTTGCTTGTGTTTAATAAACATCATTTATTGTTTCAACTTCTGTGTGCTCCTTGACTCGACCCGACCCTGTAGACATAGGGTTCAAGATCTCGCTACGTTACCCTGCCTCTCGTAATGCTAAGCAGTGCTCTGAGCTAATTTTCCCCACTTTTAGTTGAGCACATTTTGGTGTCCCTCCCGGGACCCCTAGTACACAGGGTAACACCTACCTCAGCAACATCCACGAAAGCAGCCTCCATTGATTTGGCTAAACCCATAAGACTACTTTCAGGGATTTTTTTTTAAAATACTGATGGTTGACTGAAGCCTACTAAAGATGACACTAGACAGAGCAGAGTTCTTCATTTCCACTTAGAGTTTCGGGCTGATGTGTGTTGCCTTTGTGTTGAACTGTTATGGTGTACAAAGGCTACCTTGCGTGAAGTTTTACTTTCAGCAGGAGCTCTTTGCAAAATGGAGGCAGGCATTTTCTGTTGAGACAGAGAGAAAAAAAGCACAGCCTGACCCAAGGAACAAATGACGGGTGGTTGCAAATTCAGGCAACACTATAATGATGGAATTTGAATAAAGATGGATGCCCTTATCTTTAAATTCCACTTTTTTTTTTTTGGTCCATGCCAAGGTGTTGTGAAAATGAACAGCCATAGTTAAGCACTCAGCTTCTAGTAAAAGTCACCGAGACCTTAGGTGTTTCTTATTAGATAGTTGTATTTACTTGTATATTACAGCACTAGCCCACTTGATTGTATTTCATAGTGAATCACTGGGAAGAAAGGACACCGTGTGCTCTAAAGAGTCATGAAGGACAAGGTGGGTAGTGGCACAATGAGTCATCTTCCCTACAGGCCAATAGTTGGCCGCCATTGTCAAACACTGCCATTGCTTCCCTGTCTGGGAAAAAAGGATGGTCTCTGTGCCATCTTAATATATCTACATAGGTTATTATAAAATGAAGTCTTCTCTGATGGTGTGTGATTTCTTGGAAGCCTGTGAGTGGGAGAATTGAAAGCAGACCCCTAGCAGTGCAAGTCAGCAGGTATAGGCACATCTGTAATGGAAAGTGCCAGAGAATTTATGTCACTCAGGAGCGCCACAGAACTGACCGAGACTGTGCGGAGGAGGAACATCTCAGAGGGAATCAGTAAACTGACAAAGAATCATAGAATAAAAGGGTTGGAAGAGAACATAAGGGCCGTCAAATCCAACCCCCTGCCATGCAGGAATACACAATCAAAGCACCACTGACAAATGACCATCCAGCCTCTGTGTAAAAACCTCCAAAGAAGGAGACTTCATCACAATTCAAGTCAATGTATTTCACTGTTGAGCCGCTCTTACTGTCAGGAAGTTCTTCCTAATGTTAAGTGGAATCTCTTTTCCTATAGTCTGAAGCCATTGGTCTATGTCCTAGTCTGTGGAGCAGCAGAAAAGAGCAGAAAACAAGCCTGCTCCACCTTCCGTATGACATTTATTCAAATATTTAAACATGGCTATCATGTCACTTCTCAACCTTCTCTTCTCCAGGCTAAACATATCCAGATCCCTAAGCCGCTCCTCATAAGGCATGGTTTCCAGGCCTTTTATTATTTTGGTTGCCCTCCTCTGGACACATTCCAGCTTGTCAATATCATTCTTAAGTTGTGGTGCCCAGAATTGGATAGATTATTCCTGGTGAGGTCTGATCAAAGCAGAATAGAGTGGTACTATCCCTTCCCTTGACCTAGACACTATACTCCTATTGATGCTGTCTAGAAGCATACTGGCTTTTTTTTAGCTTGATTCATAGAACTTTGGTAGGGACTCCAAAGGCCATCTTTTCTGACCCCCTACCAGCTAAAACATCCTTGAAGAGTGGCCATCCGACCACTGTTTAAAAACATCCAAGGTGGAAGAATTTACCTTTTGCTGAGTTAATCTGTTTCACTGTGGAACAGCTCTCACAGTAAAGAAGGCCCTCCTAATGCTTTATTAAAATCTCCCTTCTTGTGTTTTGAGTCAGTTGGCTTGGGTCCTGTCCTCCAGAGCAGGAAAAAATAGGCTTGTCTCAGCTCTGAAAGAGCTGATCTTTCTGTGTGCAGACTAATAGGACAAAAGGCAACCTGCCCAAGTGAGATCATCTGCCGCTGCCTCCATCTCTATGTAGATCTAACCATTATAGCCAATAGTGGAAAATCACAGAGAGTTGCAATTCAACAAAATTTGGAGGGCCACACAATTCTCACCTCTGGCTTATTGTAATTCTTAGACTTTTAACCCATGTAGAGACTCAGGAGCAGGAATAACAAATGGTTGGACATTTGTGTAGAACATGTGAGTGCAATTTTGACCCTGACATCATTTTTTTCTCTCCCTGTAATGTTCAAATCTTGACTCTGTGGGTTTGAACATCAGAAAATCAAGTGTATCAGAGTTTGGTAGCTGCTAAAAATGTGAGTGAGAGAGTGTGAACAACTGACCAAGTGAAGTGAGGCCTAAAGTCTCACCCATCTGTTCAGCATTTTCCGTCTGCAGTCAAAATCGTCTCTATTGAGGTATAAGATATTTGGTTCACATGTCCAGGATGTGATTCTACACTTCAAGTTAAAAAGGCAGCTTAAATTTTGTGATCATTTTCTTGAGAATGAAAAAGCAGATCAATGGATATTGCCCCCAAGTGTGAGATGTTACTTGTGACATTTAATATATCCGTGAGGAACAAGGTTTAGCTTCAGGTGATCCAGCACAAATATTATTTGCTGCTGCTGCTGCTGTTGTTGTTTTGTTTTTCCAAGAGTCAATGATGCACAGCAATCCTATATGCAACTATTCACAAGGTAACCTCAGGTAAGTGAATAGGCGTATCTCAGTTAGGAAAGTCTCTGACACGAAAAGGATCTTTTTACAAAGTCTTTTTACAGGAGCCCAGCCCAGCCCTCCTTTTCTTGTCTTCTATCTAGCTGGAAGTTTTCTTGCAGCATTGGCAGTCAAAAGATAATCAAGAAAGACAGACCTTCAATATTGGGCTACAGTAGTGTATCTACAGTAAAAAAAAAAAAAGCAATAATGCTTGACCTGAGAAAGAACGGGATTCTATTCTAGATGCTCCTACTGTAGTCTTTGTGTGATTACATATGACAGGAAAGGTAAACAGCTGCCTCCAGAATTGCTTACTGAGCATGTGTGAAGAAGAAAACAGAGAGAAAAGGGGAAAGCAAATTAGCCTGCATTGGCAGCTACCCTGGCATGTTGAAAAAAGGATAAATCTATAAGTTTCACTGCCGAAATGGAGATCATAAGAAAGAAAAAGAAAAGCTGTCAAAAGAAAAAAAATAATAATCTAAGGATGCATTTTGGAAAAAGCTTTCAAGTGGTCGCTAGAAGATGTATTTTGCTTACTTATGGAAAGCTTACCTGACCTAGTTGTTTTATTTCACATATGCAAAATGTTAGTTTTGAATAAAAAAGTTTGCTGAAACGCATCAAACTGCCTTTTTTTTTTTTTTTTTTTGGTGGTGTAGGAACCTATCCCTATTCTTTCAATGTTATTTCTACTTCTGTTAACCAAAGTTTCTGTTAAAGAAGGTAAAACCCAGGAACATACCTGTTTTCATTAACTGAGGTATAGCTGTATATGATGCTTTCCCCAACCTGGTATTTTATTCTGAACAATCCAACATTGAACCATGTGTTTTTGTACTGGTTTCTCAGCACATCCTTTTTTTCTTGTTTCCATCTTGGATCAATATAAATAAAACAGCATTCAGACACAGTCTAAAAAAGGAATGTTAAATAACAAGGTATTGGTTAATCCAAGGAAGTGATCCATGGCTATGTGTGTGCCAAGACCACATCTGTGGCCTTGGGAGGTCCAGAAATCCCTGATGATATCCCCCTGAAATCATTTTATAGAAAAAAAAATTTTTTTTTCTCACTCTTGAAAGCTTCCAGGAACAGTGGTTTTATCTTAGAATAGTTGCAACCCCTCATTCTCCCCACCACTCAAAAGTTTTTTTTTAATCCGTCAAAATAAGAAATTGACTTTTGACACATCCAGTTTTGATATTTTTTCCTTAAATATACGTTTTCAGTCATGTGGGCCAAAATATCTGTTGCCACCAGTGTAACTAACCAATCCTCTCAAGACCAAAAGAAAATCTGTTGCAGCTTTTCAGCTTTCCCCCCATAGTCTTCAAATACATTGGAGAACTACTGCCCTCCATCCCAGATGTACCCATTTCCTGCACACTGTGGTAAGGTACAGTTATGCCTCAGGTCTAACTTCTTTAACAGAAATTTTGGTGTCGGAGGCAGAAATAACATAGAAATAATGGAGATTGATTCCTACCTCACAAAAAGAAGAGCAGCTCAAGATGTTTGAGCAATTTTTTTTTTATCCAAAAGTAACAAACTGAAATGAAACAACCAGCTCAGGTACATGTTGCATAAGGAAAGAAAAACATTTAGAACTTCCTAGAGAACACCTGAACCTTCTTCTGAAATGCATTCAGTGATTTTTTCTTTCTTTTACCATGGTCCAGTTTTGTGATTTGCATTTTTGGTGCCAAACTTGTAGGTCTAAACCTTTTCAAGTTATTGGAGGTAGCTGGTGAGGTAGGCTTATCTGCTTTCCCATTTTCTTGCTGTTTCACTGTTCACATATGCTTAGTAAAGGATTCTGGGGGCAGCTGCTGTTTACCTTGCCTGTGGTAGGCAGGTGGACACAGCTACAGTAAGCTCAGCTAGAGCAGGATGCCGTTCTTTTCCACCTCAGACTTTTTTTTTAAACTGTTTACTGCAATGAAACCACTTAAACCCCACACTGAAAAGCCATTTCCCCCCTACACTGTTATAGTGCTATTATTCCACTTTCAACATCCTGTGGAATTCTGGGGTTTGTGGTTTCCTGAGGCCAAAGACCTCTCTGGCTGAGAATTCTTAAATGCCCCTCCCTAAACTGCAAATCCCAGGACTCTATAGGATATTGAAAGTGGAATAATAGCACTATAACAGTGTAGTGTGGAAATGGCCGTAGTCTGTGTTTCTGCAGCCTTTCAACATCTTTCCAATGTCAAATCTGCTAAAAACATCCCGCTAGACAGAGAAGGAGGAAGAAAAGGGGGCTGGCATAAACATAACATGGTAAAAAGGAGGTTCTTTGTCGGAGACGTTGTTAACTGAGGCACGTCTATAATGGCTGGCAGGTGGGTGAGAGCAACAAGAGAAAAGGATCGCTGTCAGCACACACAACCACTACACGGGTGTGGAGGTGGGACAGAACAGTTGCTGAAGGCTCACCTGTTACTGAGCCTCCTCACTTGGCTGCCACTTCTTTGCTCTTCTTTGTGACATGGTTGTGCAGGTGGAGGAGTCAACTGAGTCTTGGCCATCGCGAGACTCCTTGATTAGCTGCCCACCCTCCCTATGTGGCTGCCTTGGCAGAAGGAGAGCCAAGCAAGGAGGCACTCCCATCACCAGCAATGATGGTTGGCACTGGGTGAGCTTCCTCACTTGGCTGCTCTCTCCACCCTGCTATTTCTAGTAACTACATGGTGAGGAAGGCAGAAAAGAAGTGAGTCTGTAAGGGACAGGCTTCCTCTTCACTTTCAGACATCATCACAAGTTGCACAATTCATGCAGTGGGGAGAAACCTGTTTAAATTACTCATTCTTCCCTGCAAGAATGAATAATTTAAACAAGTACAGCCCTACTGTAGCGAAGACACAGGTAGCCAGTTTGCTCTCTGGCCTGTAGTATCATTACCAATGTGCTCTCATTGGGTGTTCGTTTAGAGTATTCAGAACACATCGTCATCGGTTATCTTTCGGACATGATTTACTGCTGGCTGTAGCAGTATTGCAGCAAAATCAAACTTGCCTGGTTATACGCATTGCTTTCTCTTTCTTTTCCCTACCCCTGTTGAGTTGATATGATGAATATTGGAAATAAGCATTCTTCCAAGTTCTGCACAGAATACATTACAGAGTTATTTTAATTTGGACCATATCTCAAATTAGAGGCAAAGATGGTTTACTATCAGCCACCTAGTCTCACAGCTAGCAAATGCATGTTCAGATGCCCAATTTCATCCTTATCTTCACTAGTGGGAACAGGATGAGAGCAAGACAACAGGGAAAGACCAGAAAACTGTCCCAAGCTACCTTTAAGCTTTTAGTGCTTTAGTGCTTTACCCTACTAACATTGTTTTTTTTCCCCTTTGCCATAATTATATATCCAAATAATATTTTCCCCTACCAAGTAGCAGCATCAGCCCTCCCCAAGCTAGATTGCAGAGAAGAGAAGGTATGTGTTTGTGAGAAACCAGCCCAGTTGGGTAGACCAGTGGCACTAGAGCATGATGGGCAACGCCCACCCGCAGGCTGCATATGGCTCCCAGGTCATTTTTGTGGGCCTGTTGCTTGTTGTTGTTGCATCTTCAAGACATTTCTGATTAATGGCAACCCTACGGTGAGCCTATCATGGGGTTTTGTTGAGAAAGTTTGTTTGGAGGGAATTTGCCTTTGCCTTCCTCTGAGGCTGAGAGGGTGTGACTTGCCCAGGGTCATCCAGTAGGTTTCCATGGTCTACAGAGTCCAAAGCTCAAATTGCTACACCATACTAGCATTCTGACCCTATTGCTGCTTCCAAGTCATATCACTGGAAATCAGTTATGGTGATACTGCAGATGTTCTTCCCTTCTAAAATGGGATGTTCCACCCTCTATCCTAACAGGGCTTGTGTGGTATCATCCTGCACCACAGGGAGCCTATAGTACTATAGTTGCTGCTGAATGTTGATGGCAGTGACAAAATTAGTTATGGCAAGCACAGGTCTGTAATTGTCCCATTTTGTCTGCAAGTTGGGTACAGCTCCACTTCTCCCAAGACAAGACAGCCACTGACAGGCTCAGAGGGAATCACTGGAAATACCCAGTCAGAGATGGGAGCAGCTCACTACTGTTCCAACTGCTGCAGATATCTCCATCCTCCTGAGAGCCAATATAAATACACTAGTGAGGCCAACAATGTCTTAGAGCTCAGCTGTGTGGTTCTTGATTGCTATTGTACAGTTGGAATGAAAGGAACACCTCTCAGAGAGGGGTTTGGCTTTTCTGATGCCTTCTAAATGCATCCTCTGTTCATTAGACAGTGCTGTACTTTGCTAACAATGGGCGCAGCATTGATTGTGTTGAATATGACACCATGCACCCCACTGATCTCAATAGCTAAAGAGGAAAGCTCTTGGAGCAGTAACTGGCATGCATCTGATCTGTATTCAGTAGTAAAACATTTTATTCTCACCTTCTAAGTACCTTTCTGGCTGGCTGAAGAAAGCATCAAAATAAGCTTAACTTGCTATATGACTTCACATAAAGCTGCACATATACACTGATGGGGTCTAAATCAACTATAACTTCCCGGCATATTTTTGGAGATCTGAGAATAGGCTGCTTTAAAGGTGCAATGAATTGCAGCAGTGAAAAAAGCAAATCCTCTCTTCAGAGTTATAAGGGACTGAGATTAGATCTGCAAATACTGTAACTGTAGCTGTGCTGAATGCTTGCCAGTTTTACTTTTTGGGATAAAGGAGTGATTCAGGACAAACAAAATATATATTTTTTTAAATATGCAGTGATTACCTGATCACAGATTTCCTTGATCTGTATTAGATCTTGCAATTATCCAGTCGCGTAGGGATGGGGGGGCGCGGGAGGTGGTTTGCCTCAGATGGCAATGTTTTTGGGTCATCCTGGCCATAGCCACGCCCCTGCATGCCCCTGCATGCCCCATGTACCCTGGCCATGCCCCCATGCACCGCAGCCACCCCCCAACACAGTGGCCACCCCCCTCACACCGTAGCCCCACCTTCCCACCCACCCCTTCACCACACTCCAAGCTCCGCCACTGTGGTCATTTTTGTAGGAACACCCACCTGAACTTTGGGATCAGGTAGGGAATCTTGCAATGAATGTAATTATTTTATAAAAGCAAGCAAGCAATCAGAGTTGCCTGTGCAATGCTGTTACAAAGTCAGTTGAGGATGAGGGCAATGCCAGTGCACCTTGGTCCTTGCTGAGATTGTGTGGGACTCTGTGGAGCCCTGGTGATCAATTGCACCTTTGTTTTCTTGCAAACTTTTTTGAGTTAGTCAGTCTATATCTAATGTGGCTTTCCTCTTTTCCTGCTCCCTTCAACTTTGTTATGCATGACAATCTTTTCCAATGGAATATGTCATGATATGTCCAAAGTATGATAGTCTCAATTTAGTGCCTTTGGCTCCTAGTGAGAATTCACATTTGACTTGCTCTTGGACCCATCTGTTTGTCTTCTTTGGTGGTCTGTGGTGTTCTTAGATCTGCAGTACGCCATAAAATGTGGACATGCTGCTCTCTCTGCCAAAAATTTGTAGAACAGGCCAAATAGGGTTCTGTCCAAGGCGGTTTCCGCACTAGACTGTTATAGTGCTATTATTCCACTTTTGACATCCTATGGAATCCTGAGGCCCCTCCCTAAACTGCAAACCCCAGGATTCCACTGGATGTTGAAAGTGGAATAATAGTATTATAACAGTCTATTGAGAAAATGGTCCAAGAGGTCTCTGTCTGAGTTTGACAAGGAGAAGAAGAAGAGGACATCCTTTGGGGGAAACTATTTCTGAATTCAAGGAAACTTTGAATAGCAGTTTGTGACTGATGGTCTTATATTCATTTTTTTTTCTCTTTTACAAAAATCTGATTGAGTGTGTACCCTTGGGTATATTGGAAGAGCTCTTTGGGTATACCAGTCCTTGCATATACCAGAAGAGCTCTTTGTACTCCATCTCATGTTTTATCTATTTTTTCCCCCTTGTTTCATGCAGAAGGGAAAGGTGAGGACTGAGGCATTTAGCTTGTTTTGCAGGAATACCTTGAGCAAGGAGTGGAGAGAAGGTTTGCTGACAGCTCCTTGAAGATGTATTTGATATCATAAATACATTTTAAAATGTGCTTTTTAAGTATTCTCCTTGGCTGAATACATTATGGATATGACATTGCATGCAACCTATTAAAATATTCTTGAATCTTCTCCTTCTTTTCAGCGCGATATGCAATTTGACTTTGACTACAGAGGGAAATTCAAACCATTTGAAGAGATTTGGGTTTTTTTTCTTCCTGCGGGGCTCGATATCTGTGAAAGTTTCAGGCTAGCTAGCTGACAGTTTAGCTTTTGTCATACAAATCTTAAGACTTCTTAAAAAAAAAAAGCCTACGATGTGGCAGGTTGTTTTCTGTGATATTTTGCTTTTAAATTGTCCCGAGTTTTTTGCTCTCTATGGTAAAAATTTTGTGCCTGTGTGTGCATGCTTGACAAAGTATCCTTTGAGAAAGCAGCTAGGCAAGCATCTTAAAAAGACATATTCGGAAAGTACATTTGAACTTGCAGTAACTACTGGGAGGTAGTATGGCAGAGCAAAAGATAACACCCTAAACAAGAATAGACAAATAGAGGGAAGGGATTAAAAAAAGACAACTTAACCTAGCCAATAAATTGAATGCCAATAAATGGAATGTAGGGAGACAGAGACATGTTTAAGATAAGGAATTTATAAGCTTAGAGGGAGATTATTTATTTTTCCATTTAAAGATTAACTAAGAGATGAGGGCACTGAGCAAAAAGACAAGAAAGGAAGGAAAGAATAGGAGACACTAATCCAGAGCCGCCTACTGTGACTTTTTTGCCCTGCCATTTTAAAAGGTATTTTTCTAGTCACTTTCTACAGAATACCACACAAGTCCTTGACATTTTAATGTTGTTCTGAGCTTCACTGTCGTCAGCTGTTTGTTCAGTCCTTTCAGTATCCCATTTTTTTTGTTGCAGTTTGGAGGTTCGCTTGTCTCTGTTGCTTTTACTGGTGCACGTGGTTCTAAATCACAAAGTCACAACTGGACCTGTAAATCGTTGCCTCATTTGTGGCTAGTAAACTCTGTTGAAGAGAGAGCAATACGCTGGCCATGGGTTGTGCTCTCTCAGAGTTGATAAATCAGCTGCAATGTTTCTTGCCTTCTCAAGGCTACCAGGGAATTGTCTGCACCTTTTAAGGGCTGCCTGCACACTCTATAATGCTTTGATACCACTTTGACTGCTGTGTTTCCAACCTACAAAGCTTCGCAATTGTAGTTTGAGGAGGCACTCAGAACTCTCTGCAAAGAATTCTAAATATCTCACCAAACTACAAATCCAAGGATTCCACAGGATGGAACCATGACAGTGAGAGTCAAAATCTCTTTAATTATAATTGTGCTATAGCTGTGTAGTATGTTTCAGTGTAAAAAGAAAGGAATCATGGTAATTGTAAGATGACTAGATTTATTTTAGTGTGAGTTTTCATGGACTACAATCTGCTTTCACGGATGTGAGGATGCATAGATCAGTGCCACTGAGGAAGCAGATTGCAATCCATGAAAAGTCAGGCTAAAATAAATTTGGTAGTCTTAACGGGGCTACAAGACTCCTTTTTCTCTTCCCTCCTCCTTTCCTTTTTTGTTCAGAGAGGTCTCTAAAAAATCTGACTGATTATTTTTAAAAAAACAGAGGTTTGCAAGAGCTGGTCTTCAGACTGATGCAGAGGGAATTTAATTAACCTTTCACACCTCTGCATTAAAACAATCCCTCCATCAAGCTGTTATTTTGCAATTAATGGGGTAGAGCAAGAGTAGGCAAACACCAGTGCTTGGGGGACCACACTGACTTGTAGAGGACCTTGGAGGGCCGTACCTTCTCCCATGCTTTTGATCACAATATCACTCCCACTTTTTAAAATTTTCTTTTGCAATTTTTGGGAGTTGTTGAGGTGTTATATAGCCTTGAGGGCTACCTACAACTCATGGGCTACACTTTCCCCACCCTTGCAGTACAGATTTGTTAATAGTTAATTTGATTTGATTTGTAATACATCTTTTTGATGTGCCATCTCACACACTTATTTAGAAGGAAGTTCCACTGTCTCAAATGGGTGTTGCACCTGTATAATCATAACTTTAGATAACAATGTATAATATATGCAAATAATTCAATGTGATGCAGAAAATAAGGGACTGAAATAGACATGGGTTCCAGTATTTATTTAACCATAGCATTCAAACGGAGTGACAGAGCTTTTGGACTATAACTGCCAGGTTCCCCAGTTGTAGTACAAAATTTTTGGTCATAGAACGGGTTTTGTTCTTGTTTTCTTTTGTGAACCTCCTTGAAGAAGTGGAGGATAAATATTTAGCAAATACATAATATAGACTGAAAAGCAAAACATCTACCCAAGTCTTGTTAGCTATGCTTTTAGTAATGGGTGTATGTCTCTTGGCAGGGGAACAGATGGATGGAAGGAGCGGTTCCTTGGAATGGGGTAGGTCTGGAAGAATAACCTTATATTATTTACTCTTTTGAAGATTAGAATTGGGGCAGGTTTCAGGAACCTATGGTGTCCCTGGTGACCAACATCAGAACAGTATTCCTCTGCTTCTCACTGAGTTGATTCATGTGCAGAAGAAGTGTATGTTTCTCCCAGTATGTGCCCAATTCTAGTCTACTTGGCCAAGCAGAGGAGCTGTCCAGCAGTCATATTCGGCGGGAGAGGAGTTCTTCAGAAGATCACTCAGCAAGGTGGAGTTCATTTATGGAGATTGGTACATTAATAGTTTTTGTGTAGCAGAAGGAGTTGCTAGAACCAGTGTCAGCCTGGTCTGCATGTGAACTTGGGTCCTTTCAAGTCCTAGACTGACTCTGCCGGCTTAGGCTTGGCATATAGAAAAATAAAGACCTTCCTCTTTTAGCTTAGTCCTTGGTTATTCCAAGGTTCAGCCTCCAGGCTTATTCTTTGGTCATACAGTAGACGCTTCCCACGTCATAGGGCACTTCAGCTTATAACATGCTTATGACACAACTTTAGTGAAGCTGTGATCCTGACCATATGTATGCTCATACTTTCTCCTCCAGAACAGCAGATTGAATGGTGTGCCTTATGCTGTTAAGTGAATGCCACACAACTAAGGCTGAGTTTCAGGTTGGACTCACTTCTTGTACTATTCTTGAGACTCGGTGGTAATAGCAGTAGTGTGTGTGTGCATGCAAGAGAGAGAATGAGGGAGGAAAAAGAGGATCTGGGAAATGGGTACACTTGGATTGTATAAATTCTTCTGAATCAAGGTTCCATCTGAATGCTACATCTTCCCCTTTTCATGGTTGTATCCTCCTCTGAAGTCTTATTTGATACCAAGGAAGGGAAGAGGCCCTGGTCGCATTGCATAGACACTGGTCTGGCTGGACATCATAAACAGTGAGAGAGAACCTCACTTTTTGGCTGAAATGGGGCAGAGAGTTTGGGTTGGGGGGGGGCATTGCCGAGTCCGTGGACTTATTTGGGCCTTTGGCCATGGATGGCATCCAGTTTTTTGGCACACGTCTGAAAAAATGGTTAAGGACATATGAAATCAGCATCTCAGGTACTGATATTTTACAACAGGAATGGAGTAAGAAAGTTTTCCTGTGCAAAGTTGAAGGTCATGGGAGTAGTAGCTCATCAGTATCTGAAGGGTCACAGGTTTCTCAGACCCTGGCTTAGCTATGTTTCAGACTTGCTAGTGCATATCTGTTGATCATTGTGACACCACCGTTTCACCATAATAACAAAGCATGACCATTTAAATTATGTGAACGTGTGTGCAAGGGGCTTGGAATACAGAATCAGCAATACGAAGACCATGTGAAGTGTAAACCATGTAAACCGAGAGACATTAATTCCATTCTGAGAGCTCTAAAGAATTTTTTGGCTTTGTCTGTCTGTCTGTCTGCAATAGGGAAGATAGGTATAAAGGAAGCAGCTTAATTTATGAGGAGAAATGTGAATGGAATGAGCTTATCAATGAAAGCAGAAGAAAAAAATAATCCCTCCTTCTGAAAAAGGACCAATGAAAGGTCGGCATACACATTAACAGTAATGGAACAGAATCTCTGCTTATTATGTCCTTTTTCAGCACCCAAAAATCTAATAAGATTTGAATGAATGCATATTTAAAAGCAAAAACTAACACTGATTTATAGAGTATGGATGACAGACAGACAGACAGACACACACACACACCCCATTGTCGTTTGCCTTCAAGTCATTTCTGACTTAAGGTGACCCTTAGGACAGTTTATCATGGGGTTTTCTAAGAAAGATATGCCTTCCTCTGAGGCACTTGCCCAGTGGGTTTCCGTGGCTGCACAAAGATGTGAACCCTAGTGTACTCAAACCATTATACCATGCTGACACACCCACCCACACCCACCCACCCACACGCCTTTAGGCTTCCTGTCTTAGGTTACACAGTGTTGTAGTTGGGGTGTCATTCCTATGGCTGCGTATGGGATTGTTTTGTGTACATTTCAATTAAAAGTTTGTGCTTGGTTACAAACCGGATTCTTCTGCACAAGTTTTAATTTTAACTTTACACTTGGCTGAGTGAGAAGACTGCAGCATACTAATAAAGGGGTTGCTGGAGCACAGATACCTTGACTGTGGTGAAGTGAGAAAGTTGAAAAAACATGGAACTTCCATACTGGACAGTTCATAACTGTGTAGCCTCTTCCTCACGTCAGCACTTGGCATCCTTGGCTGCTGCCTACATACCAGCAGAGCTGGCTACTGATGATTTCACCTTGCTTCCTATTAAAACTGGTCCTGACTTGGCGGACTTTAAATTTTCAGAATGCCCAAGAGTGATGTTCCACCAGGGACATTGTGGGAATTTAAAATGATGGCTGGATCAGATAGAGGACATTTTTCTCCAGGGACCCTCAAATCTGGACCTGGTCCTTCTTCTGCATTTTCCTTGCAATTTTGACTGAGTCTGCTATTCTTCCCAAAGAACAAGTAGATGGAAAGCATCAGTTTCAGAAGCCAGGGAGGAGAGTTCCCCCATCCGACCCCAGCAGCCCTTCTTGTTAGTTGGGTTGTGGGGAAAAAATGGATGAGGTTCTTCCAGCTTTGTGGGTTCTATCAGCAATGGTCAGGGGTTCCATGAGGCCCTGAGGCTGCAGGTTGTACATCTGTGTTCACTTTGAATCTTGGGTGAGGGAACCTTTTGGCTAGATATTGGACTCCCAGCTTCGCATGCTGACTGAGGCTGATGGGAGTTAAGCAGCATCTGGAGGGTGAGATGTTCCCCATCCTTAAATTTTAAGTGGGGACTCCAATCCTTGCAAAACATTTCACCTGTATTTGTGACACAGATCAGCCACCAATGCACTTGAACTCCAAATTTCACTGTTTCAATATGTCAGCTTTGAAAGAAAAGATTTGCCACCATTTTTGTATTATCGTTCTACTTGAGAGCCTAAGGGGAAAAAATGACTCTCCAAAAGAGACTGGAGAAATAAACATTACTCAGAAGTCTGTATATGTTTAATTTCTAGTTCTCTAACTTTAACAGATTTATGACACGTCTCACATTGGGCTTTTCCCTATTTTATCCTTGCAATAGACCTTAGAGGTAGGTTAGATTCTTCCTGGGTACAGCTTTTGGTAGTCCATCTCCAATACTCTGCTCTTATACAATGGTGTCATTCTGAATTGAAGGACAATGTTGTACCTCATACCTATATGAAATTATTTAAAGGTTTTTATTTTTGTTTAAAGCTCTGCAGCTCCTCTCTGGGTGTTTTGTTGGTTTTAGCAAGAAGCTGCTGAATCTCAGTATGAAGATTGAAATTGATTAACAATATTATGAATTTTACCCAGCAGCCATAATCATTAGTTGCTGTAGCAACGTGGGTGCCAAGATCAGAGGGCACATTACAAGCGTATATGTGTTTGCATGTTGAGATTCAAATAACTTTCTGATCTGTGATAGTGCAGTACATACAAAAAGAGCACAATCTTGGAGGGCTTTATCCTGTACAAACCTCTGTGAAATGAATAGCTGTCTCAGGATACAAGAGTATTTATTTATTTAGTGTGTGTGTGTGTGTATACACACATACATACATACACACACCCCATTCTTCAGCCACAGAGGTCCTCAGAGTGGCTTACAAGTTGTTAATACAAATTCCCTGTCCTCAGACTTAACAATCTAAAAAAAGACATCACACAAGGAAAAGGGAATGGCAGTTACGGGCAGGAGATTAAGTCCAGCAGATACTGCCTCTTCTCTCCCTCTGAGGCCAGGGCAGTGGCTGTTGGGATGGGATGGAAGGAAGGCTTTTCATCTGTTTCTGGGTCTAAGCATGGAAGAACTGTGCCCACCACTTCTTTTGCTCTCTGGCACCAGGGAGTACCCAGTCACATTCATTTCAGTACAGATTATACCCTGCCCTCCCACACCAAATTCTCCCTTAATTAAATTCAGTACATGGGGCTGGTTCTAGTGTTGGTTTTGAGTCAGGAGGTCAGCAGATTTGGGGGTCTCACGAAAAGGCACCAAAGGATTTGTTATTCAATTCGTTATTATTGGATGAGATCCTGCATTGGGAGATGTTGCATGTTGCTACATATCTCTAGCTATGTCTGCTGGTGCTGCTTCAGCCCCAGCCCACCTACAAGTCATTTCCATGTCATTAGAGAGCAGGAAGATCAGTGGAGATGTGTCCTGTAATTTTCCTGTAGCTGGGTGCACCGTAGCAGGCATCCACAAAGACCCAAGTTCCTAGGAAAATACCCTCAAGATGATATCCTTGTGGCAAATCTAGCTACAAAAAAATAAATGGATGGGTCTGCTTTTCCAATGGCACAGAAATGGTGTATTTTGGGGGAGGAAGGGCTGCATACTTAAAAGGTGGGTGGGTGAGTGGGTGGAGATTTTGATTGTGCATAGTTGATAGAGAATTTCAACCTGTACAACAACCAAAGTAGTGGGTTACAGTAGCGTAAGTTGGAATTCTGTGTGTCCATGTACCTTCAAGTTGCCTGCTAACTTATAGTAACCCCATGAATTTCTTTTCTTTTAATATTCTTTATTAAACAAACAAAATATTCTTTATTCAACAAACAAAAATAGTAACATAAGAAATAACATGCTTGTTTCTATCAAATTTCCACAATAATTAGACAATAAGAAAGCAGAAGAAAAAAATAAAGGAAATAGAAAAAAATTACAAACACTTACATACCAAACTTAGATGAATGAAAGAAAAAATAGAAGAAAAAAAAGAGAAGCAGAAAAGAAAAGAAAGAAAGAAAAAAGGAAAAAGATACAGTTTCAAAAAAGTTTCTAGCACACCATAATGTATTGCTTATGGCTGTTCTTAATCAATCCCAATTACATAATATACTAAATGGGAAAATAAAGGAATAAAAGAGCATAGTGAAAGGAAAAAAAGATAGTAGATAGTGTAAATTAATAAATGTATAAAAGTTAAAAAGAGGAGTAGAGAGGCAATATTAGACTTACTACTTACCCCCTTTCCCTCTTCCAGACTTCCTACATTTTCAAACATCGGTTTATTACGTCAAGATCAAAACCCCATGAATTTTATTAGGCAGAGAATATTCAGAGTGGCTACTTGGCTAGTTCTTTTCCCTGAAATATAGCCTACAGAACCTGATACAGTGTGGCTTCCTTACCTGTGATCTGTAGACATGCAAATCTGGACCTCTGTGACTGCATTGCATCCTATACCTAAAATGGTGGAAATGTGCATGTGCTGAAGCATCTGTGCACGCATCACCAGCATTGAATAAAATAGGATGTGAGCATTTGTGAATTTTGTCATTCGTGAGGGTTCCTGCAACAGTATTCCTGCATATATGGAGGGCTCCCCTGTACTCATTGACAGTCTCCCATCCAAGCACTAACAAGGGCTGACCCAGCTTAGCTTTTGAGAGCAGATGAGACCTGTTACCTTTTAGGGTATTTAGGCCCCTTTGTTGTTTTTGTGTGCCTTAAAGTCATTTCCAACTTATGGTGACCCTAAGATGAACCTGTCATGGGGTTTTCTGGGGACTGAAAGTCTGCAATGTGTAAACTCTGGTCTACAGAATTGCGGTCCAGTGCTAACACCTACATCATGTAGTCTCCTTGTACTATTTTAAATCACTAACAGGATGACAACCATTTTGTTTTTACTACCAAAGGGAGAAAGATAGACCTGTGGGATTGTTACTGTTTGGAGATAGCAGCTGGGCTGTCTCTGCTAATGAAAGACATTCCTCTTTTGGGGCTCTGCAGAGAAATCATGTTGTTATCTGGTTAGTGACTGGAGATAAGGCATTTCAAGGTATTTAAACTTTAAACAATATCTTCTTTAAATACTCTTAGATTTTAAAGGTGTTTAAAAAGTGCTGCATTTAGACTTTAAATAACTTCTAAAGAGACATGCATAGAACTGAGCTCTACTCTGCATGCTTGAAAGATGTTGAGCTGGAGCTGAGTACTGAACACAGACACACAGAATTTAGCTGTGCTTTGCATCTATTCACAAGTTTTATCCCTGTTGTCCCAAAACTTTTATCTGCTTCTGCTGCAGCAGCTCGTCTCATGAAAACCCTCTCCCTATTAATTAGCAAAATACATGAAAAGGATATGAGGATTGTTTAAAAAAAAAAATCAGTGCCTACCTTTAATAGTGCTAAAAATCTCTGATTCTAACTGAGGGGTAGGTATTTTTTTTCTTTTCTAAAAATTAAGCTTATAGAAAAGGAGCTGATTCAGCCTGTATTTGCATAAACCAACCTCCTAAACTGCAGTCCAGTGCCCTTTCTTTCTGGTCATCTACTCTGGAATAGAAACTTGCCAGCTTAGCTATAATAGTGGACCTATGCCGAATTGCATGGTGCTTTATGAAGCAGCATAATGGGTGGATGAGTGGGGGATAGGCGATGAGGTTATGGTAGATAAAATTTCTGGATTTTAACTTATGGGGTGCATATAATTCATCCTAAACATTTATGAAATCACATCCATGCTGTACATCTTTGTTAAGCAATAAATGAGGGTTTTTTTCCCCATTAAAGCTTATTTCTGAATTAGTGTTTTGGCCAATGCCCAAAGAATTACATGATCATTCCACTACAGAAAAAGAAATCTGTTTAAGATATAATTACAAACCCAAGATTCATGTTTGTTGGATTTGGAAGAGTGGTTTTTAAAAATTAATGAAATGGAATAGATTGGGAGCATTTAGGACTAACTTTAGGTGGTTAAACCTTGTTTGTAGAATCATAAAGTTGGAAGGGGCTTCATGGACCATTGATTAATACAGGATTCCTAGCTAAAGCATCCCCTGCAGTTAGCTGTCCAGCCTCTTTCTGAAAATGTCCAGTGAAGGAGACGTCACCATCTCTCTGGATAATTTGTTCCATTGCCAAACCTCTCTTATTGTCAGGAACTTCCTTCTGATGTTCACTCAAAATCTGGTCTCCTGTAACTTGAAACTATTACATCTGATACTACCCTCTGGGACAGCAGACAACAGGGCTGCCTCTTCCTCTCTGTGATAGCCCTTGAGGAAAAGAGTGCCATCATGTGACCCCTTCATCTTCTCACCAAGCTGAACATGTGCAGCTCCTTCAACCTTTCCTCATATGTTTCATTCTCCATAGCTGTTATCATCCTTTTTCCCCTTCTCTGAACCTGCTCAAACTTGTCTATATGCTTCTTAAAATGAGGCTCCCCAAACTGAGCACAGTGCTCCAATTGTTTTGTCTGCCATCAGGTGAGCTTCAGTGTTTCATGATCCTGTCAGTAAGAGACTTCCATGAGCACCAGTCATCAAAAGCCTTGCTGAGGTTTTTGAAACTCAGAACCATGGCTTCCTTGGTTGAATCAATTCACCTGTAATGTGGTCTTCCTCTTTTCCTACTGGTTTTTCCTTTGCTAAGCCTTTACACGTTTATCCATGAGTCATGTCATCTTGTGATATGCCCAGGGTATGATAGCTTCATTTTTTATCATTTGGGCTTCTAAGAAGAGTTCAAGCTTGATTTGTTCTCAGACCCATTTATTTGACTTTTGGTAGTCTATGGTAACCATAAAACTCTCCTTCAGTACCTCATTTCAAAGGAGTTGATTCCTTCCTTCCTGTCAGCTTTCTTTACTGTGCAGATTTCACAACCATACAAAGAAATCAGAAATATTATCACATGATTCTGAGGTTGATATTTAGTCATGTATCTTTATGTTTGATGTTTTTTATTGGATTCCTTCACAGTTGCCCTTCCAAATGTTAATCTTCTTCTGACTTCTTGACTGCAATCTTCATTTGGATGGATTGCTGAGCCAAATTAAAGAAAATCTTTACAGTAATCTGAAGATTTAAAAACATATTATTATTAATAACATTACTCTGGGTAGCCATCCATAAACTGCACTGTTCTCCATACATGGTTTACAGTGAATTTAGTTAGAGGTGAGCTTGGAAAACTTAATTTGGACTACTACTCCCAGAATCCTATATATAATATAGCCTTGGCCAAGGCATCTGGGGAATGATGAGAGCTCTAGTCCAAAAGTCTGTCCCGCAAGCTTCATGATTCTGTGATTCATTTTATATTTCTGCAAGCCATTTGTACGTCTTCAGCAATGACCAAATTGTGCTGTGGAGGCAAAACATCACATAGTTGGGCAAGATAATGTTGAACTTCTCTACCTTCCTCTGTCAGGTCAAGAAACCAAACAGCCAAGAACTGATGAGATTTATTTTAAATGGGTTTGTGTGATTAAAAATAAGTTAGCTGTTCCTTCTGCAGTAATTTCTTTCTCCCTCCCAATATCAGGCTAGAATGAAGTACTATATTTAATTTACCTTTCTGTCAGTAGGAGTGTGCTATCGTATTTAGTTTTCTCTTTAATCCCTAATTAAAGAGGCTGCTGTGATGGATCTCAGATGCTGTAGCAGGTAAGTAGCAATTAAATACATGACTGATTAGCACAGTAGAATACCCTGGGACCCTCAGTGTGAAAATGGAGCCAAGCTCATCTGAAATCAATAGGAGAACTTACACAAGCTTCTCTCTCTCTCTCTCTCTCTCTCTCTCTCTCTCTGTTAATTTGACTCCTTTGGGATTGTGGAGAGCAATTTGGATTAATCATCTGCAAAGTCAGAGTGGGATTTTTTTTTTCGTTTGCATGTGGGGTGGAATTGAATACATCATGTTTCCAGTTGCATTACAGTTATGAGGTACAGTCCATACATCATGGATGCAGAAAGGAAAGGAGATGCAGGCAAGCCAGATGAGTTCATTAAAACTACATGTTGCATGCAAAAGAAAATAACCAGGTCAGGTGTAATAGGGAATTATGTGAAAGAACCAAAGGAAATTTGGATCTTGTCTCCCCACTCCTCCTCCTCCTTCTCTTTTGCTTATCAGCAGTGGGATTTAGAAGCATCTTTTTCTACTTTTAAATCAACCACAACTTGCTTTTGCACCTAACTTGTGGAACTGTGGATTGCTTCAACTATGGTTAATGAGAAAAAGTCAGGATCAAACCAAGATTTCAGATCCAGGCTTGTTCTGGAGCCACAATTTTGCTTTGGAAGATAGATGAATTTTCCCAGGGTCTCTTTGAAGTATCTTAGAACAGAAACTATTTGAAAAAAAGAAAGGAATAGAGAAGGAAAGAAGTGACAACCAGTTGGCTTTTTCATTTCCCGTAATATGACTTGATAGGTTTAGGTTTCTTTATTCTTTCAGTTTAAGAATTTAAGTAATAAAGAAGTAGCCAGTTGACATCAAAATGATTTCAGAGGCCACTTTGAAAAGATGTGTCTTCACAAGCTTCCCAAAAGGAGCAAGGGTGGGTATTGATTGCAACTCAGAGGGGTCTATCTTCTCGAAAGAACATAGGAGAAAGCAGTTACCCAAAAGCATGTCAAGAAGTTCTCCACAGGAAATGCTATTCTTAAAAGAATGTTTCCTGGAGATCTTAGCAGCTGGACAAATTTGTAACAAGATAGGTGGCATGTTAGATGACCAGGCTTTAAGTTATTTAGAACTTTAAAGGTTAAAACCAACACTTTGAACTGGGCCTAGAAATCAAGTGATGACCATTGCTATCTTTTAGTATCTCATCAACACAAGGCCTTTTTGCACTATACTGTTATAGTGCTATTACTCCTCTTTCAACATCCTGTGGAATCCTGGGGTTTGCAGTTCAGGGAGGGGCATTTAGAATTCTCAGCCAGAGAGCTCTTGGGCCTCAGTAAACTGCAAACCCCAGAATTCCACAGGATGTTGATAGTGGAATAATAGTGCTATAACAGTACAGGATCGAAAGGCCCACAGTCTTAATTAATAGTTTATGTGCCCTGGAATACATGAATTGATGTACATACAATATGCACAGATTATTATGGTAAGCATATGAAACACCATTTTTTCCCCACATATTCACAATATGTCTTTTTTTTTTTTAACAAAGCCCACATTTTCAGAAGAAGTAGCTCATCTATTGGCTCATCCGTTAGCTTTCATACATGAATGGATGGAGATCAGAGACTGGAAGAATTACTTTTGGGGGTCTTTCAGAATACTTCATCCATGTCCATTTCTAAGTTCTGAGGGAAGCTACATCTTGTTTTTACCTTCAAATAGTAGGTCCTGAACAGTGGCAGTCTACACCAAGGATGGGCAGTGTGTCTCTCTGGGACTGCATGGGGCCCCAAGACTTTATGTGACCCTTTAGCACATCTTGGACTACGCTTCTTGTGGCCAAAGAAAGGATTGAAATGTTTCTCCATGGGATCTTCACACTAGACAGTTATATGAATATGATCCCACCTTGATTGCCGTGGCACCATACTGTGGAATCCCAGGATTTGCATTTTAGAGAGGTGTATTTAGAATTCTCAGCCAAACAACTGTAATAACTCATGAAACTACGAGTCCTAGGATTCTGTGGGAAACAACCATGACAGTTATTGTACTATAACTGTATAGCGTGAAGGGGAACAGAAACATGATTTTAAATAAATTGCACCTCTCCCATACTGTTTATCATTTTGAAAAGATGTTGTTTTTCTGAAATGCTTCAAAAAAAGTGGCTCCTAGCTACATCTGTATTTCTTTTTTTTTGCCCTTGCTTTTTTCTGTGAGGAAGCAATTTTGGTAATCTTTGTGGCCCTAGAACATCCCAGAGGCAGAAAATTATCCCAGGACCATTGGAGTTGCCCACTGGTACAGCGTACAGAATTCTGTGTTGTTCTTGGACCTTTGAAGAATGTACATGAAATAAATGTCCACTAAATAAATAAAAAATAAAATAAAATCAGATGTCAGCCATGTTGGGGGAAAAAACGGTCTTTGGCCATGTGCTCTTAATTTGTTCACAGTATCTTCACAGAAAGGAGGAAGGATGAAGCAAATCATTATGAATGATTTGTCTTAATGAGGAATCCATCAATCTGTTGTTTCATATTTGGTGGCTTGAAAGGAAGAATATTTTTCCCCTTCCTTTGTTCCCTGTGGGAAAGTTCAACAGATGGCTAGATGCTGTGGTCAGGAAGAGCAACGGGACAAGGCTCCAATGTTCAGGCCTGTTTCTTGGACTTAAAAACAATTATGCCTTTCTGAAACAGCAAAGGATACTTTCCTGCGTACTTTTAGAGCATGGATCACTTTGCATTATATTATTATGAACAGCGTTCTCTGGGTGACTTACAAAGAAGAAAACTTTGGAAATGTAGGAAATGTATTTTTTATTACTGGATTGCCAGGAAAGGCTCCCAGATCTGAGGGTTTGGCCATGAGGCTCAGGGCCTAGACCCTCTTCTCCAGGGGGCCAATTGACACTACACAGTTATAATGCTATTACTGCACTTTAATTGCCATGGTTCTGTCCTATAGAACCCTTGGATTGGCAGTTTAGGGAGAGGTTTTTAGAATTCTCAGACAGGAAGTTTCAGTGCCTGACCAAACTTCAGTTTTCAGGATTCCATAGGATGGAACAATGACAGTTAAAGTGGAATAACAGTGCTCTTAATTGTGTAGCAAGAGCCACTGTGGTGTAGTGGTTTGAGCATTGGACTATGACCCTGGAGAACAGGGTTTGATTCCTTGCTCAGCCTTGGAAACCCACTGGTTGACCTTGGGTGTGTCACATACTCTCAGCCCCAGAAAACTCCACGATAAGTTCATCTTAGGGTTGTCATAAGTCAGAAACAACTTGAAGGCACACAACAACAACAGCTGTGTAGTGGGAATGGCCAGACTTGAGGAATCTCTGGCAAGAACACTGCCTAAGAAAAGTGTGTGTGTGTATTCCTCATTACTCAGACTTGCTGTGTGTGTGTGTGTGTGTGTGTGTGTGTGTGTTTAATTTTAACAGCATAGTCTGCTTAATTGTGGTCAATCCATAATTTATTGTGGTTAATGACATCACTAAGGGGCTGTCCATCACAACCTCACTAGGTTCACATCTCCTGTGACATCACAAGGGTTCATTCCTAGGTCTCAGGTTTTGGTTCTGAAATTTCATAGCTTTGAATAATCCTAAAAACTAGTGTGATATAGTGGTCAGAGTGTTGGTCTGAGACTTAGAAAATACCAGTTCAAATCCACACTGAGTCATGGGCAATCTTGGGCTAGTCATTCTTTCCAAGCTTGATCTTGGGTTGTTGTGAGAATAAAGAGTCCACTGAAGAGAAGACAGAATGCAATTGTAACAGATATAACCATAGAGTAATAAGAATTTGAAAAGTCCAGCATAATAACTTTAACAGCAAAAATTAAAATGTGTAGCAGGAAAAAAAACACTGCATCCCTGAGGATATACAACAAATCTAAAAATTCCACAGATTCAAACAGTCATTATTTTTAAAAGCCTGGGAATACACAGAGTAATCTTATTTAAAATGCAAGAAGTGTATTTTGTTATTGGAGAGTCCATGTGGTGTGGTCAGAGTGATGTTCAACATTATTTTAATGTTGACCTTTTGTGTATTTTTAACTGTACAAATAACCATTTTTAGTTGTCAGCCACTCTGAGTTCCAATTCAATAAAGCTAACAACAACAACAACAACAAGACACATTATCTAATGTGGCCCCTCCACCTTTTTGAGGGCTTGGGGCACTGAACCCTTACAAAAGTGGGAAAATCATGAATAACTCCCTCCCCCCCGATCCCCTTCCCATTACCCTAAAGGGCTCCCCGCATTCCTTTACCTCTGGCCCTTGCATTCAAGGCGGGGGGGGGGAGGAAAAAAGGCAAGGTAAAGAGCTTAACAGTACTTTCCCCTCAGATGGAGGAAAGTGAAGTTCTAGCATTCTAGCTACTTCTGATTGCCATCTTGAGAAAGGATGAGTAGGAGCAAAGAGAGCGCCTGACCAATCAGCAACCATTACACAGCAGAATGTACAGCTACATGACAGAGAGGACACACCTTCAGCAGTGGAAGGGCTTTGCTCACCCCACAGGAAGAAACGTCCAATTTAAACAGGAGTCTGGCAAGCCTGGGGTAAGGAATGCAAGGGAATGGGAAGAAGAAAATGGGAGCAGAGAGGTGAGCGCGTACCTCGCAAATCATTGAATTTGCAAAGGTCAAACCTGCAAATGTGGAGGGAGGACAGTACTTCCCTGAGTCCTAGATTCTTGGGATAGAATCCCAATCACTGATAGTCCTAAACTATCAGAAGAGGGTCATCTCTCAGAAGGGAGTTCTGTAGCATAGGGGCAGCCACCAAGAAGACCCTATCTCACATCCCCACCAACTGTATTTGTGATGGTGGTGAGACTGAGAGGGTCTCTCCTGATGATCACAGCCAGAGCAGGCTTATTTGTAGAGACGCAGTCTGCCACATAGTATGAGCTTGAGCCATATAGGTCATAACCACCACCTTTAATTGTACCTGGGGACAGGAATGAACAGTTTCTCTTGTGCGGGCTCTGCTGACATCATTACAAAAGACTCTTTTCTTGCTAGAAGGCATTTGGAACTGATTCCAGTGTACAACAGAACTCGAGAATAATTCACCAGCGTTTGTGTGGAAAAGCTCATACAACAATGAATTAATTTGCCTTCGGAATGCCCCTGGGACTTTTTTTTTTGAGACAAAGGTTATTAAGATAGTACTGGAGACCACTGGATAATAAGCCCTTAGTATTTAACTCTCCCCTTTTAGTTTACTGAGAAGGGAGGTTAGAGCTGGAGGTTAAGAATTAATGGGCAAGGTATTAATTGGAACAGGAATAGTTTTGGAAGAAAAGGTCATCTCCTAGGATATCTAAATGCCAGAACAGAACTGACATGTTGTGTTGACATGCCAATAACTAATAGCGAATAGATTATCGTTCTCACACCTTTCATTTAAAAAAGTGATGTTTCTTGTGTGTTATTTAGTTGCATGGATGGTGATTGTTACTGCTGTTCAAACACAAAACAAAACAAAAATATGTAATCAAATGTTAGTTTTGCATCTATAAGATTTTCTGTCTTTGGTGCTGTTCTTCTCATCTTACCAAAGTCTACTCACCTGTTTTGGACATTTTTGGAGTTGGGGGATAATGTGCTGTAGGGACTGATTTTTTTAACTAAAATATCCAGTATTCTAATTTTTAAATACCAAGAATAGTTAAAACAAAACAAAAAATTAAACAACAACTGGAACAATTGACCACATCCAGGATAAAACCTTCACAATGAGAGAGAAAAGAGCAGCCGTAATGATAAAAATTGTACATTTCAAGCAGCTATGAAAATTATTCCAGCTTGGACAATAGAAAGGTCTTGATTGCATGTCTAAACCATGAAAATTAAGTGCCAGCAGAGGGACCCTGGAGAGAGAAATCCATACTTGGGGTGTTTCCATGAAGACAACACTTTCCTTGATTGCCTCTTACCCTTAGTAACTGGCCTTGTCTTTTTGTTTGTTCTTTCTTTTTACACCCCACCTTTCTGCCAAAGATCAGCAGGCCCTAAAGTATTCCCTTCAACTATCTGGATTTGGCAGAGACAATCCCAGTGAATTTTCTGCCCTCCCACTTTTTCAGCTGCTTTTTAAAATGTCCCGGTTTTTCTCTCCTCCTCCCACTTTCTCCCTTTGCCCTCAGCTTACTTCAGTTGCTACTGACGGAGCTCAAAGTGCAGTAGTAGCTTGCACTCAACTCAGTGGAGGGAGAGGAGAAGAGGAGGGCAGAATCTTGCTCTTCCCAGATGACTCAGGCAAAAGCAAACTGCTGCAGCTTCATCTAGGTTGTGTGATTCCTCTCATTAATATCTTTTGCCATCTTGACCACACTCTGATGTTGCTTGGGCACATCTGTGTAATATTGGGCACATTCTGGGTAGCAGTGGAGACTGTGGGCTCTGGGGCCAATCCAGCTCTCGTGAGTTCCCAGTCTAGCCCTCTGCAGATTCCTAGGTAATCACAAGCCACTTCCCATGTTTGATGGTTTTTCAGCTTTTGTATAAGGTTTCTCCTCCTTTTAAAAGTAAGAAATGCAAATTTTAATCTCTGCCACTTAGAGTTTAATTAAACTATGCTGACAGTTTTGATCCCAGCCTTTTGACTCTGGTACCACGTACTAATGGATTCCTCTAATCCTATGGAAGCTTGGAGTTTGTAGTTTAGGGGGAAGTATTTAGAATACTCAGCCAGAGAGCCCTAGTGCCTCGACAAACCATAAATCCCAGGATTCCATAAGATGTTGCCATGGCAGTTAAAGTGGAATCATAGCATGTTACGACCATGGCCCCTGAGAACCCAGTTTCGAGGTGGCAGAGGAGTTCCGCTCATGGCCTAAAGCTAAGCAGGGAAAGTAAAACATGGTGATGGAGAAGAGTTTTATCGATACAATGGACTATGAAAAAAGACAAATGAAGGCGTCTTAAATTAGATCAGACTTGAATTCTCACTAGAAACAAAGATGACTAAACTGAGACAGTCATCCTTTGGACATATCATGAGATGATGTGACTCACTGGAGAAGATTGTAATGCTTGGCAACATGGAAGAGAGTAGGGAAAGATGAAGACCACAGTATAGGTGGATTAATTCATTCAAGTAAGCTATCCTTTTGCAAGATCTGAGCATGGCAGTTGATGACAGGGGCTCTTTGAGGTCTCATTCATAGGATCTCTAAATGAGGTAGCCCACTTGATTGTAGACAACCACAACAACGATGAATTTGTGAATACTGGTCAATTTTTATGAAAAAAATGACCTGGAATAAAATTAACACCCATCTTTAGAAATGGGTTAGACAGGCCATTAGAAGGTTCCCAGAACCAAAACCCTGATATCTCTGACACTTCCTTGTAGGTTTCAAAGTATGGCCTTCCTCCCACCCAGCTTTTGGAGGGTTATTGACACTTAAGAAGCACTGTTATTTATGTATCCCCTCTTCTGCTCCACTTAAGAAGCAGCACATAAATCAGAAATATATTCAATAGCCTGTCTGCTTCTCCACAGTAAACCACTGTACTACTCAGTGTGTGGCCCATAAAATCTTTGGCAAAGATGCACTTTCTCTCATGAGGCTTGGGACAGCTGTTTAGGAGGCCAGATGAGCGGCTTTGCTCAGTTGCATGCTAATTAAAGTGGAGACTTTATGGATTTTTTATACTTTATTTCTCTGAAGGCCTCCTTCCTGTTCCTGTATTAAATATAAATTAATGCACAACTATAAGGGAACTGGTCTCCCATTTCTCTGTAAGATAATGGAGTACTACTCAAATTCTACTTCTTAAGCAAAATGCAAAAATCAGATCTAGAGCCAGTCCTGTAACTGATATGTATCTGTCTGACTGTCTGTCTGTCTATCTATCTGTTGCGTATTTATGTCTCACCGCATATCTGTGTGAATATGAGGTTCCTTCCCATGTGCCATGCTGAGCAGGAAGTAAGGGGAATTGTAGGCCAAAACATATGGAAGGCATCTGAAAAAATTTGTGGATCTATCTTGATTACCCTCCTGTGGACACATTCCTATTTGTCAATATCCGAGCGGCCTAGGGAGCTGGGGATGTTTAGTCTGCAGAAGAGAAGGTTGAAAGGGGACATGATCGGCATGTTTAAGTATTTGAAGGGATGTCATGTTGAGGAGGGAGTGGGCTTGTTCTCCACTGCTCCATAGACTAGGATAAAAAGCAATGGATAGAAGCTGCAGGAAAAGAGATTCCACCTGAACCTCAGGAAGAACTTCCTGACGGCCAGAGCTGTCTGGCAGTGGAATATGCTGCCTCAGAGTGTGGTAGAGTCTCCTTCTTTGGAGGTTTTTAATCAGAGACTGGATGGCCATCTGTTGGGAATGCTTTGATGTGTGTTCCTGCATAGCAGGGGGTTGGACTCGATGGCCCCTGTGGTCTCTCCCAACTCTATGATTCTTGTACCGTAGTGCCCAGAAGTGGATGCAGTAATCCAGGTGATGTCTGGCTGAAGCAGAACAGACTAGAGTGGCATTATGACTTCTCTTGATCTGGATGCTGTATTGTTACTCTAAAAGATAGGGGATTTCTTTTTTTAATTAATTTTATTGTGATTACATCATATAAAACAACATTTCTCATTGTACATTTTACCGAACTATTACCGCTATCTTCCACTCCTCTCTGGATTTCAATAGTGTTATTTCATTGACATATCAACATTATGCACTGCATTGCATTTGTTAACATACAAGATAGATCCTGCTCTTTGACCCTACTTTACATGTTCCATGATATTCCACTGATTTTTCCTTCTAACTACTCATGCTGCCATGAATTAAGAATTATTACCTGTCAACACCCTACCCATTTCCAGAACAATTTGCCATTCTTTGTTAATGTCATCATCTGATTTTCCTTTTAATCTCTGAGAGACTATATCTGAAAGATAGGGGATTTCAGGGTCCACCTGCAATACCAGTGTCTCCTTGGAATCTGGAGAAATTGTAGCCCAAAAGAGGCCTGTGAGAGGAGGCTAATGGCAGGATCTTTTGACCTGTATATACCTGTACTAACTGTAGAAATGATTCCAGTTATAGGGTTAAACAGGGTATTTTTTTATAAATTAGCAGAAGACACAAAGGATCAAGCAATCTCAGGAACCAAATAAGGCTGTTGAAAGTTGAAGTAGGAAAGGTCGGATAGTGAGACATTGGGAAAAGAAGGTGATATTTACCGGTCCTGAAGAAAGAAGGTTGCAGCAATGGCTCAGACCACTTTGAAGATGGAACAGAGATCTGGGCACCACATATTATGTCCAAAGTATTACAATTTGCTGGGTTTGGAGCTAAGGTTTGTATACCCTATTTCCAACCTAAAGGGCGGGGGTGGAAGCTATAAACTAAACAGTAATTGCTTTCTCACAGGGTTGACAAAGGAGTCTGGAATGGGCTGACTGTCTTAACTCTAGGTGACAAAACACTGGTGGGAGTCACGACAGTCTCTTAATGTTTGGACAGGTAGGGGGGCATAGGGAAGATTTCTGTAGGGCAGGGTTATAGGATGTTGGTCTCTGATTGTTTCACCAGAGCAGTTTCACTCCCCATTGTATTCTGACGTGCATGGCGTTTGAGTAGTTGAAAGGATTATCTGAAAGCCATTAGCATTAGGTTTGCCTGCCTAATCCTTCCTCACCTTATGAACTAGCTATGTCTGAGGTCATCATGCATCCAGCCATCCTGCTTTCAAAACATATTTTTCAGCCATAAATTTCCAATGTATATAAAAATGATATTCCCCCTCCAAGATAGGGTATGCGGGGTATGCTAACAGTACTCCTGACACTGCAGCCTGGAATTGCATTGGCAATTGCACCACAATGTGGAATAGTGTGTTGCGATGTCACTTCTGGTCACACCAGTGTAGTCCACAAGGGGGGCTGGCTCCTTTCCCTCCTCGCTTGCTCACTCTTGCCATAAAGGCTGCCATATCCAGGATCACATGAACAGATAGCAGTTGTTGTGGCAGCTCGGTGTTGTAAAATTATTATCGTTCCTCCAAGCTCTGGGTCTGAACTCAAAAGTTTCTCAAAGAGACTTTCCATCTAGTTTGGTGGTATAATGGATTTCAGCTGTGGAGTGTCTTAACTCCATGGTTCCATTAATATTTTGAAATCCCTATCCCTGCATCCAAATTTTAACCGTTTTTGAAGTGGCTACTTACCTAGTATATCCTTTCCTTTCTTATATGTTTTCCCATAGCTTTTCAAACTTCTCAAACCATGTTCCTTTTCATAAATTAGCTGAGAAACATAATGCCTATCTTGAAAACAGTTTGGTGGCTTTATTCCTCTTGATTGCCACTTCTTCTTGAGAGGGAATCTTCTGCAAAGAAATCAGCAGATATTTAAAGATCTACACCATTAAAAGGAAGATGGAGAAAAAGGAGTGAACAGGGAGAGAAAAAGGGTTCATCTGGAATGAAATGTAATTTACCAGCAAAAAAGAAATCACAGCAGCTAGAAGATTTAGCATGGGACAATTCTGTAGTCTTTCACTGAACCAAATCCCATTCAAATAATTGAGAGAGAATACCCAATGAGCTGACCTTAATTTTCGTAAGCTGGAGTAGCCTAAGATCATTAAAACCAACTTGAATTTGCTCAATTAATGTAATATCAACAGAATTGCTGCAACAATGTCTTTGTCCCATGGTATTAGTCATAATGAGTGCTTATGCCATTAATGTAATGTATATAAGGAATATATGGGACTGAGAACAGTTTAATAGCAGCAGTTTTATGATTTACTTTACAGTCATAACTGAAACAACAGACAGAATTATACACCATTGTGAAGACAACTGTTGAAACCAGGATTGCTTTCACACTATGCAGTTGTAATGCTATGATTCCACTTTAACTGCCATGGCTCCATCCTATGGGATACTGGGATCGGAAATTAAGGGATGGATATTTAGCACAGTCAGCCAGGGAGCTATAGAGGCTCACCACACTGGAAACTCCAGCATTTCACAGAATGCAGCCACAGTAGTTAGTCATAGTACTATAATTGCATAGTAGTGTGAAAGGACCCTAGAACACAATGCATTCTGTAAGATTTGGGGCCTTTCCACGCTATACTGTTACAGTGCTATTATTCCACTTTCAACGTCCTGTAGAAGCCCAGGGTTTGCAGCTTGCAGAGGGCCATTTAGAATTCTCAGCCAGAGAGCTCTTTGGCCTCAGTAAACTACAAACCCCAGAATTCCACAGGATGCTGAAAGTGCAGTAATAGCACTATAACACTGTAGTGCAGAAAGGGCCTTGGTTACTTGGCTGCTTGTTCTAGTCCATGTTAACCCACATGAAGCAAGTAGAATTTAGCATAGATGAACTCTTACCATAAAAATAATTTCTCCTTGTTAGACTTAACATATTACTTTATGGTTTGTCTCATACATGAAGTTGAGTGAAAATAAGTTGTGGTTTAAATATAGCTGGGTTATTCCACATGCAGGAATTGTGTTGGTGCAGTGCAAAGAACAACATCCATTCCATATCCCTGATATTTAGCAATGCATGTCCAATAACAAATGCTAAGATATAAAAAGATTTTCTTTTTTCAAAAAAGGAGTATATCTTTCTTTCACAGTGATAAAATATTACCTGATATTAAGCACTGTTGCATGACAGATATTGCATTTTAATTTTAACTTTTCCATATTTTTAGAACTTGATGGGTAAACTCCATGGGCTACATTAGGGTGGAGGAAGAGTCACTGGTTACCTTCTAAATGCCGTACAGAACACTCTGCAATGGATAAGCATTTTAGGGCAGAAGTAACTTGTCACTGGAAGAAAGTTTTCAAAAGTATCTTTTGTGGTATATCACTACATTTTGCTATCAGGACTGCCAACTGTCAGAAACAACTGAAAGCCAGGTTCAGATACAAGATGTCATTGCGTGAGATACAGAGGTCACAGATATTTAGAGAATATTCAAATAGCCAGAGGACGGTAGGATACCAAATATAGTAGGAGAATATTGAGAAGTGAATAATTTGTTCTTATTTGCTGTCAAGTTGACTTCAACTTAGGGTGACCCGATGAAAGAGAGAACTCCATGGGCTCAGGTCATCAGCAGCCTTCCTCAGATCTTGAAAACTCAGGGCCATGACTTCCTTGATTGAATCAATCCGTCTGTAATGCAATCTTCCTCTTTTCCTACTGCCTTCCATTTTGGCAAGTATTATAATCTTTTCTGGTGAGGCACATCATTTTAATGATGTGTCCAAAGTATGACAGCCTCAATGTAGTCATTTTGGCTTCCATTGTAAGGGTAAATAATAGGGAATCAGAGTTGTTTCAGCTCTACATAGCTATGATAAAAGATAAATGATTAAATTAGCATCTGCAGCTTCACGTTAGTTTTAATTGCCCTCATGCATTTTTATAAAGAAACAGTGCATCTACCAGATATGTATCTAAACACATATTATAAACATAAGAAGAACTATTCTGCACCAAACCAAAGACTTTTCTCCCAACTGCGGTGTTCTTCTCTCACAGTAGTTCATTAGCAACTAGTATTGAGTGATATATTGCTTCTCAGACTGCAGATAGCATACAACTGTCATGACCACTGACAACCTTACCCTCTAACTCGTTACCCTGCTAATGTTTGCTTATGGTTTGCTTATAGTTTAATATTGTGATTCAGATACCACATTTATCTTCACGTGCAAAAAACGGGCACCACCACTTGCTTGGATTTGTGGTAAGCCCTCTCTTAACAAATGAAGAGTAACACCACCTCTTAAACAAAACAGTTCCAATTAATTTCTGCCACTTTAAATATAGAGGAAGTCTTGAAACGATGGAAAAGGAAGACAGTCATTTGGCTTGGTAATGGTACCAACTATATACAAACAAATGATGTGGTGTTTGCTGAATGGAGCAAGGCTATCCTTTTATTTCACAGAACACTGGGATCCTGATGCAGAGGGAAGCTGTATTGACGGCAACAAGCAAAGCACTTCAGTTTTTCTTTTAAAAGTAGGCATTTTGTCCAGAAATTATAGCTTTTAGTCGTAATCTAGGAGTCTTATTGAATACATCTTAAACACACTGCAGTTTGATTGCAGGTACCATCTTGTTCACAGTGGAGAGTCATGTGTAAAAATATAATTGCCTCTGATTCATCTCTTCTTGTTCCTTCTAGGAGTTTCACAAGTGCACACTTCATTGTCCTTGCAGTGACCCAGGATGATGCTTAATTTCTGTGCAAAGTTGCACAGCAGATCTGGGAGTGTCTAAGACAGTACATCTTGTAATGTTCCCATGTCCAAGCCATGGTTGATGATAGGACTGGTATTTATTTAAAAAAAAAAGAGAGAGATTGAGAGAGAGAGAGAGAGAGAGAGAATAAATAGGACAGGTAGGAACTGACAGATTGTAGTAAATGTCCTAGGAAACATCTTTGATGATTTGTGGAAGCTTTGCATGTGGGAAACCAGGGTGATGTAGGGTATAGTCTCACTATGAAATTCATATAAGTCAGGGAAGATGTATACTTGAAGAGTCATTTAATATGTACATATATTTTCAATGTTTATATCATTCTGTCAAAATGTTTGTGGGAATCTGCAGTTTGTTTTATTAGGAACAAAATATCAACTTCGCACAGTCGAGAAGCCTTATAGACCCATCCCAGCTCGTGTACTTTCTCTCTACTCTTTGCCTTTTCGTCTTCCTGCTTTTTCTGTCCCTGGGTCCTTCTTTCCCCCACCCTGGTGTTCTTCTGTCTTTGCCTCTGCTCTGTCCCTCCTTAAAGAACAAGAATGACTTCTCTTCCTCTCCCCCCCCCCCATCTCTGTTTCTTAACTGTTTTTATGAATCCTGCAGCCCAAGCAGCACATGGAGCTGCCCTAAGGCCCAAGGGAGAAATGAATATCCCGGGCCTCTTTTTAGCTTCCTTTCGGGGGGGGGGGGGTTAAAGAAATCTAGTGACTTAAAGTGGTAATATATGTTTAATTATTTAAAATTAAATAATTGAATTATAGAACAAAATTACCACCCAAGGTACACACACACCTTGTTGTTGTTAACTGCCCTCAAACCAACTTCAACTTATGGCAACCCTATGGATGAGAAATCTCCAAGTCACCACTCTATCTCTATCATCAACCACCCTGCTCAGGTCTTATACATTCAGGGACATGTCTTCCACTTTTCCTACTGCCTTCTACCTTGCCAAGCATTATTGTCTTTTCAAGTGAGTCATGTCTTCTCATGACAATAATGCTTGGCAATGTCGAAGGCAGTAGGAAAAGAGGGAGACTGCATCACTCAATCAAGGAAGAATATGACGTCCTCAGTTTAGTTAATGTGGCTTCTAGGAAGAGTTCAGGCTTGATTTGCTCGAGGACCCATTTGTTTTTTTTACTAGTCCAGGTATCTGTAGAATTTTTCTCTAGTATCACACTTTGAATGGGTTGATTTTCTTGCTATGAGCTTTCTTCACTGTCCACCTTTCACAGCCATACATAGATATTGGAAGAACAAAAGCCATTTCCGCACTACACTGTTATAGTTCTGTCATTCCACTTTCAACATCCTATGGAATCCTGGGGTTTGCAGTTTAAGGAGGGGCCTTGAGAATTCTCAGCAAGAGAGCTCTTTGGCCTCAGTAAACTACAAACGCCAGAATTCCGCAGGACGTTGCAAGTGGAATAAAAGCACTATAAGAGTGTAGTGCAGAAATGGTGAAAGTCATGGACGGTCCTAACTTTAGTATTCAATGATGTCCCCATAGTATGCTTACCAAGTTTAATGCGTCTAGGTATTACAGTCTCAGGAGGCACATACAAAGCCACCCATGCGCCTAAATACTATTGGTAGTCTTGACTAGAGTAAAGCAATTGAATCACCTATGTGTTGACTTGCCATTCGAAAATTATTCACATGCATAACTGGGAGAGAAGGGTGGGATATAAATTAAATTAATAGACAAATACTTTACTCTTGTTGAGAATAACCAACAGGACTTCAGCCATTATCTTTGTATGAAAAGGTAGCTGACCATGTGCCCTAACACACTGAGATACCCTTTTCTCATCCAAGGCAAAAGATATGTGAATACTCTTTACACAATTAAAGAAGGAAAGAATATTCAACAGTATTTGTTCCCCAGATGAAAAGTGGGCTTCCTCACACTCAGACAACCTGATTGGCAGGAATAACACAATGGCACAAATTTTGTGCTGTTTTCATTCAGTACTTACATATCTCAAAGTGTTTTGTGAAATTATTTGGTGCAGAAAGATACGTTTTTGCATGAAATTTATGAGTTTTGTACAAAACATGTCTTTGTGGGGGGAAAAAAGCCATGTGTTTTTTTGTGCAAAATGTCTGAGGTTTGAGTGCAAAAACATTGGAAAAACCATGTGGCTATCTGGAAAATGCCTTCTTATATGAAAAACTTTTTTTGTGGAAAAAATAGGATTTGGGAGAAAAACAACAGTTTTCCAGAAACCCACATTTTTTTTCTGGAAAATTGGTGATTCCGCACCCCCCCCCCCAATACACTAAATTTGCACAGAAAAACCCATGTGAGTGCATCTGAGCAATGCAGATATGCCGTTTTGTACACAATTGTAAAAAATCAACTTGAAAATAACTGGGGAACAATTGAAAGTTTAGTACAATTAAAAAGATTCCGGTAGGAATTATACACAGAATTATGCAGTGGTTGTACTATAGCTTCCAAGTATTAGGACTGTCTACTTTTGAAGTGGGGTGGTGGTGGTTTTGAGATAGCTAAGCCATTCTGCATGAAATGTACACCGGGATACACTGGGATGCAACATTTTCCAGTTTTGAATGGTAGAATTAGGCTTGCTATGTCTTGTAGGCTAGCAATTTTGCTACCTATCAGTTTCTACCATCCCCCCTCCATTGAATGCTGCCTTCCTCAGATGTCCCAGAAATAATGGAACTTCTCCACAGGGCCAGAGTGGAAACTCTGATGATTCAAGCATGCTCTCATAAAAGCAAAGAAACCACCACCATCACAACTAGCATGTGGTCTCAGACAGGAAATAATGACCACTCTCTCTCCACACCATAAAAAAAACCACTCTGAAATACTAGGGAGTTGCCATGTCCTGTTTTATGGATCTCTGCACTCCAAAAAACTAATAAGCACCTCCCTCATTTTTGTAGGGGGCAGATATGGGGAAGGATGGTTCAGCCCAGCTGTAATATAGAACACGTTTTATTGTCATGTTTTTATCATATGTCATTGTTGTTTTCAGAGTTGACCCTACCATTAGGCAGAATGAATGAACAACTTAGAGGGATAGATCCTGGAGTGCAGTAGTTGCAGGTTCTCAGACAATCTTCTTTAGCCCCCTAGCTGTTATGTTGGAGGTCAGTGCTGTATAGGTTGCATGATCTGCCCTACACCTGCTAAACTTGTCTCCTACTCTATGCTGTAGGGTTGCCAGCTCAGAACTATCCTGGGCCTTGTGATTTCAGGGCCAAAACTGGAGACCTAAGGTCGACCCCCTAGGATGTCACAAGAGGTGGGCCCCGAAGATGTTACAGGGATGAGCATAAGCCACATTTGCACGGAGTATGCCACTCAAATAAAAAGCACCAAGTCTAACAGAAAAGGAAATATACAGTGGACCCACTACATTCATGAGGGTTCCTCATGAAAGTGGAAGAATACCCCCCCCCCAATGTTCTCCCTCTCATTCCCCTATAGAGCTCCCTCTCCCGTTCCCTTGCCTCTGGCCCTGGCACTCCTGGGTGAGGGGGGAGAGAAAAAAGACAAGGTAAAGGGTTTACTGGTACTTTCCTCTCAGACAGAATAAAGCAGAGCTCTGAGGTCTGGTATTCTAGCTACTTCTGGTCACCATCTTGAGAAAGGAAATTCCTCCCAGAGGGGAGGGGTAGGAACGAAGAGAGCACCTGACCAATCAGCAGCCATTACATAGCAGAATATGCAGCCAGTGGCAGAGAGGACAGGCTTCCAGCGGTGCATGGGTGCTTTGCTCAACCAAAAGGAAAAGATGTCCATTTCAAACATCAACCTTGCAAGCCTAGGGTGAGGAATCCAAGAGACAGGAGGAAAAGAATGAAGGGGGAGGCAAGCATGTGCTTCGCAAATAATTAATCAAATTCATGAAGCTCAAACCTGCAAATGTGGCAGGACGACTGTATAAACATACACTTTTCAGGACAATGTTATTACCTTGAGATTCCTCCCCTCCCCATGAAGAAGAACATCAACCATACTCTGCTGTAATGGAGGACACTATATAGAGGAAACATTTGGATGCCAGTCCAGTTACTTCTGTACATGGAATGATAACTACTGAGAGGACACTATTTTGTCATCTACATGAGACATTAAAATGTTCTGTTGATTTAAATCTGGGCTGCTTGTTTCTCTTTAGCACAAAGTCAATATTTGGGGGGAATATATAGTCAACCCTCCTTACCACTTTCAATGAATAGTTAGTTCTTTGTCACCTAACTTTTCCCCTGCCTGCTTAAGAGCATGATTTGTGGTGTTGTTTTCCTGGGCTATTGCATAGATGGCACCATTTTTCCTCCCAGTTTTCCTGCTGTGGATTTCTGCTTCCTGGATTAATCATATGAGTATGTCCCCTCCTGTGAGAGCCAGTGTGGTCTAGTGGTTTGAAACCTGGACTGGGAGATAGAGATTCACATCTTTGCTCAGCCATGGAAAACCAGTGGCTGATCTTGGTCAACTCCAACTCTGAGCATAAGAAGAAGGCAATAGTGAACTTCCCCTGAATACATCTTGCCAAGAATATCCTATGATTAGGGCCACCATAAGGTGGAGTCAACACCAAGGTACAGAAGAACATCAGTGTCCTCTCCAATCCAGAACTGTGCATAGGACAGGGTGATACCACAACCAATTCAATTTGTCACTGAGGGCATCTGAAATAATGAGTGTTTCTTAAAGAAGTCCTGAAATCTACCAAAAAGGGAAATACCTTTTTGGCAGTGTAGAAGATGTTTGAGAACAATAAAGACACCCCCAAACAAAAACTCAGCCAAAAATGTATTGCTTCCTGTGCCATTTGATAGATGCAAGGAGTAGCTAATTAGGCTGGGATGGAAAAACTACAGCCATTCAGCTACATGCAACCCAGTTCTTATTTCTATAACCCCCCAGGAGACCTTCTCCAAATCCCCCATTAAAAACCAGCTAAAAAAAAAGGTCCCCATATGCGAAAGAATGCCTAACCAAACCACCAAAGCAATAAAGTGATTTGGGCAGTGATTCACCTCTGTCAATGGTATGATGATGATTTGAAATCAAAACCAGAAGTGATGTCATATTACTTCCAGTATGGGTGTGGTGCATCCCTGGGGCCTATTGGAATGGCATGGCAGTGAGAATTTGGTCCTACATTGACTTAGTTGCCCATCCCAGAATTAGTTCATATTTCTGAGTCTCTTGAATACTGATGTCACTCGACAGCAGCATTTGGTTGTCACTTTAAAAAAAAAATAGAAATTGGAGTGCTCTCCTTTTTTAAAAAAAAAAGTGTGGTATTTAATTGAGGAGCAGCAAAGCAAATGGAAGTGATAAGTGAAAAGGAAGGTGGTCCACTTTCATTAACAGAAGAGAGAAAAACCTGCATTTGTAAGCACTTTGAAACCATCAAAAGTGCACCAGTCAATTGTTAGCTAATGCAGAGAGTGAGGAGCTGTCAACTTGAAGGCAATGCCAAAATGCATAGCTTTTTTTCAGGCCAACATCCTGCTCAGTACAAGAATGGAAAACAACACCAGCATAGTAATGCTGCAGGATCCTAAGAGAGAGCAACTCTATCTAGTGCTGGCTATTTCTTCCATGCCTTGCTCTCAGAGAATCCTTGGAGCCAAAGAACTGTGGAAAGGGTGGCTGAGAATATCAGAACCAGGCATGGAAGAAATATACAGCTCTATATAGCGTTGCCCTCTGACAGGTGACCTGTGCCATATGGCTACTGCCTTCCCTTCTGATGGTAGCAGGGCTGTGTACCCATATTGAGTGGGTGGCAGAGGTTCATTGCCCCTCCACTCTTTTACTGGCCCAGTGAAGTTGTGGATGATTCTTAAACCACTCTAAGGGTAACTGAGAGGATTTGGTAGAGGTGCAGCTATGGGGCTGAAAAAATGAGGACATTGTGCCTCAAAATAGGAATTGTGCCCTTCATGAAATTGTCTTTCATTTCACAAATTTCTAGCATTACAGAGTATGAGATACTGAAAACTGTAACACCTACAACTCTGATATTTGATGTGTTCACATTTCCTTGATTAATTTAACTGTCCCTTTTCTATCAGTCCCTAAGCTATATTTTGCAATGAACAACTGAAGGTTTAAGTTACTTCAGTTCTAGAAACTGGGGACTTGGATAAACTTGGGGGGATTCTTATTTGGGGGACAATACTCTATTTTTGCCTTCCCCATAGCTACATTTCTGGGATTTGGAGATTGTTTGGATCATTCAACAATATAATGAGTGCACTCAAAATATTTAGCCTTCTCTTCTGTCCATAGGCTCACAATCCAGACTTGGTGTCCACATTTTTCCGTCATGTCATGTGGCCTAAGAGATGTCCTCTTTACCAGCCTGCAGCTAATAATAGAAATCAACTCAAAATGTTCAAATACTAAATCAGAAAAAAAGGTTAGGACAAAAACAAGTACAACCATAATCACCGGTCTTTTGACAGCAGACAAATCACATAATTAGCCATAATGAAGAGCGAACTGTTGCCGAAAAAGCCAGGTCTTCGTCACAATCTGAAAAGGAATGTCATTAACAGTATACCCGTTTATAAAGTCATCTTCCATGAACATATACTTTTCCTGCTTCTGTGTCCAGTTGGTCCTTGGTGCCCCCTTTTTTTAATTGAACACAATCCATCCTCCTTTGCATGTTTTATTTTTGCTTTTTCCCCCCCAAATAGATGTATTTTTCCACGTGTTTTCAAAGTGTATGCGCTGCTTGAAAGTATTAATCCCCAAGTGTCTCTCTGTACATATATGCCTTCAAGTCATTTATTAAATTATGGCAACCCCATGAAGTTTTCATACAATTTTCTTGGGCAAGGAATATTCAGAGTTGGGTTGCCACTTCCTTCCTCTGAAGTACAGTCTATAGCATTTGGTATTTGTTGAGTAGAGTGTAATTACTATGTGTTTTGTGCATATCTGAAATGTTGTACATTTTTGTATGCCTTTTCCAAACTGCACATTTTTTCCGGGTATGTCTGTAGCAGTCCGTCAATGTGTGGAACCCACTGGGCCTTCTCAGAAGGAGAAATTTTAAAGGATGAGTGCAGTGACAGAAAGGCCCTATTGTTAACGTGTGCCTTTAAGTCATTTCTGACTTATGGCAACTCAGATATGAACCTATTGTGGAGTTTACTTGGCAAGATTTGTTCAGAAGTAGTTTGCTCTTCTTTTTCCTTGAGGCTCAGAAAGTGCGGCTTGCCCAGAGTCACCCAGTGGGTCTCCATGGTTGAGTGAGGATTCAAACCCTGGTCTCCTCCTATTTTGAATTAGATCTCCTGCCATAAGCTGTGTCCCCACCCCAAGCAAGACCAAATACCTCTACTTTCCTCTTCAGTCCCTCTCAAGATGGCAGTGAGAAGTGATGTTGTCACTGTTGGACAACATTTTGAGAGAGCTTGTAGAGGAAAATGTAAGCGTGTGAGGCGGTACAGGATTCTGGGGGTGCTTCGGTGACATTTTCATATGATTGGAGGATTTTCTGTGTGATTTGGGGGCAAAGGTGGGCCCGAAACAACATTATTTTAAAAAATATATATATTGGAGGGAGTTGGAGAGCTATGGGAGACTGGTGGTGGGGACTTCTGGGGCCACAGAAATGGACTGCACACAGACCATACTAAGCCTTCCTCTGACCTAAGAGTTCATGCAAAACTATTTCAAAATTTTGGCCTGGAGTCTATGATCTTTATTTATTTATTTAGCACCGTCACCGCACATGGCACTTTAAAAGTAAATGAACAAGAAAAGAGGGCCCTGCCCTCAGGCTCACAATCTAATTAAGACACGACATAAAAGGAAAAGGGGATGGCTGAGTAGGAGGATTAAGTGCAGCCGCTTGTCTCCCTCTGAGGCCAGGGCAGTGGCGGTTGGGATGGAGGGAGGGCCTTTCCTCTGCTTCTGGGTGTAGGCATGGTGGAGCTTTGCCTGCCCCTTCTTTTCTTCTTCCAAGGCCAGGGCAGTGGCACTCGGGATGCAGGGAGGGCCTGTCTCTGCTCCTGGGCCTAGGCATGACGGAGCTATGCCTTCAGTGAATTCTTTTAGTTTTTGGTAACCATAAACCTTTATTTATTTACGTTCTTTTTTTTTTTGGCCATGGTGCTCCCTTCCCCTCTTCGTGGGGATCAGCCCAGAGCTGCCTCCATCACCCTCCATCACATCCCGTCTCTCTTATTCTACATTGACTAGTGCATAATTATCTTCTGGCTCACCCCTTAAACCTGCTTTACCAGGCAGCAGGCACATTGAGAGAAGGAGACCTGTTCAGCTGGCAATTGGGGCACAAGGAAGATGCCGTTGCCAGCCCCCTCCCACCAGTGAATGAGGCTGTGACAATCAGAATCAGGATCCCCTGTAGCAATTTATTCTTGCAGCCTTCCTCACTAGTGGGAGAGGGGTAGAAATGTCATCTCCTGTGTTCCTATTGCCAGCTGAGCAGACCTTGATTTCTGGGTGTGCCTGTGACCTGGTCAAGTCAATTTAGAAGACCATTTACAGTAGGGGCAATAGTTTCATGCTCACAGAATCATAGAGCTGGAAGAGATCACAAGAACTGTCTAGTCCAACCCTCACCATGCAGCAATATACAGTCAAAGCATTAGGCAACAAATGTATTAGGCAACAGGCTTGAGGAAGAAGAATCTTTCCTTCTAAAGCTTTTGAATCTTCAGTAATAGGGAGTAAGGTAGGATTCCCCACTTCCGAAGATGCAGATGGCAAAATTGCAAATGTGGAGAGCCAACTCTGCTTAAATTGTTAAAACTGGATTTATTTTACTCTATCCAATAATTCTGGCATTTTGGTTGGGGTGTAAAGTTGGCTTCCAGACTTGAGACTTGACTTGAAAGTATCTTCAAGGACTTGAGAATTGACTTGAGACTCAAGATTAAAAGACTTAAATACATCACTGCTCCAAGACAGTGTATTCCACTGTTGAATGGCTCTTACCATCAGGAAGTTCTTCCTAATGTTTAGGTGGAATCTCTTTTCCGGTAGTTTGAATCCATTGCTCCATGTCCTAGTCTCTGGAGCAGCAGAGAACAAGCTTGCTCCATCTTCAACATGACATCCTTTCAAATATTTAAATGTGGCTATCATGTCACCTCTTACCCTTCTTTCCTGTTAATTATCTTTCCATGAGGCTAAACATACCTAGCTCCCTAAGCAGCTCCTCATAGGGCATGGTTTCCAGACCCTTCTCATAGCATTGTTCTGAAGCAAGAGTGGAAAATGCAGCCTGTGGCCATATTCAGTCTCTGAATCATGAGCCCTCAAAGCCCCTTGAAAGTCCCAAAGCTCGCACCCAAAGAACAAAAATCAAAAACTTTTCCTGCCAGTTTTTTCAGAGAATTTTGGCTTGAAAACCAGCCAGAAGAACCCCAAATTAGCCATACGTACTGTGGTTAACATTCCCCTACTCCCATGGAAAAAGGCTGAAAATTCATTTAAATGGTAGTTGAAGGTGATGCAACACCCATTTCTGGTGTGCCGTCAATGCAACGTTGGTGAAACACCAAGCCCTCCCCCTATTACCCTTGCCCATTACTGTTTTAAAGCCAAACAATACGGAGATGATACTTCCTGAGCTCAGGCCAATAACTCTGTCGTGCTGAAAACTGAGTCCTATCAATGGGACATCTGGGAGCACCCAGGAGTATTTTGTGCATTCCAAAAAGTCCCCAAAATGCCTCATAGAGAGAGTGAGAATTTTAAGTACACTTTTTAGAAAAAAAAAAATAAAAATAGAATTTAACAAAATTTGTTGGGCTAGCAATGTATGGAGCAGGATATTTGTCTTAGGCAACAGACTGTTTTAGGTCAGCCCTGTTGCCACCTCCATTTTCCCCTGAACCCCTTTCATCTTTAGCAGCTGCATAAAAGACAGCTACTGCACAACTTTTCTCCATGCTGTAAATATCTGTACCAGTTAAATTCATCTAGTGCAAACAACTGAGGATTTTGTTCATTTTTAAAAAAATATAAAATTCACCAATATTTTGCAAACTTCTTTGGAGAACGAACAAGAAGTAGTTGAGTAGTTCTTCTGTATGAACCTGCCCATGTTTTGAGATCTTCCAGGGAATGCCTTCTTTCTTTCCCACCATCCTCACAAGTGCATCTGGTGGGGATATGGAGAGATCCTTTTCTGTGGTCGCTCCCAAGCTCTGGAACTCTCTTCCAAGACAGGTTAGACAGGCACCTCTTTGCTATCTGTTTGCTGGCAGGGTAAAGACTTTTCTATTTTGGCGGACCTCAGAAGACTGACTGCTTAAGGGGAAAGGCTTTGCATAGTATGCCAGAGTTTCTATTGGCTATTTTCCTTTTAATGGTTTATGTTTTCAATAGGTTTTAATTTTTTATTAGTTAAGTCACATTTTAACAGTTTTGTATATTGTAAATTTTTAGTTGTATCTGTTTTAACTATTGGCATCCTCCTTGAATTCAAGACTGAGAAAAGGGTGGAATCATCATCATCATCATCACCACCAGCAACAAAAACTCCTCCACTAGCAGCAGCAGCATTGTCCTTATTGCTAATATTCTGTGTCAGATATTTAGTTGTGTATGCATAACTATGTAACATTTCCTGGTTTGACTCTTTCCCCAGCCCACCTTGTGTGCCAGCAGCCACATAGGGTGATGCCAAATGGGGCATAAGGATGATGGTTCCACCAGAAGGCAAACCTGTGACAATCACAAGCAGGACTCCCTTCTCAACTCCTGTTCACAGCCTCATTTGCTGATAGAAGGGAGCTGGGAATGTCATCCTACTTGGACCCCAGTTGGAATCTGAATAGATCTTTGCTGGATGTGGCTGCTAACTGTTAAGGTGGGCTGGGAGAGCATTTAGACAGTCTCAATGCGAGACTGTGTAGTCTTACTGAATATGGAACAGTTATGAATCCATAACTCTAAGGCCCTTTCCACAACACACCTCTTCATGGGGCTGGAGTGCAGGGATCACATGAGCAGCCTCCAGCGAGAGGTTCTCGCATCCCGGTTCCTGCAGCTCCGCAGCTGCCACCCGCTCGCGCGAAAGCCCCGCCTCTTCCTTCCGCAGTGCAGCCTTGAAGTTTCCCAGGCTGCACTGGGGCAGGAAGCACGAGCACCACAGTTCCGGAGCTCCACACGCACGGCAAGTGTGCGCGGGGCCCCCAGAGCGATGCGCAATCGCGCACCATTTTCAGCTCAAAGCCAAAAATGAAAAAGTGTGTGAGCGGCACCAGCCAGACCCTGGAGCATCGCACAATTGTGAGTGTGTCGTGTGGACCGCTCCTCACATTCATGCGACGCTCGAGGGGCCCTTTTGCGTGGCAAACGCCATGCGAAAAGGGCCTTAGTAATCAATCCGCAATGAGAATACAGAACACCAGTCTGCTGCTGCTGCTGCTGCTGTTGTCAAAAAGTGATGGTTGGGAGAGGTGGAAATGACACATCTGCCCATCCATGGTGTGAGGGTTTATGTGCCAAATAAGTCAATCCTGTAGAAGAGCTAAGAAATTAAGAGAAATTGGGAGCAGCTCTAACTCCTGCTATGTTGCAGTGGGAGTGGGGGTTAAAATATGTCAGTTTCTTTTTCTTCCATGTTTGAATATTTTTGCACCCCAATATCTTTCCATCCCAAATATGTGATTTGTGAATTTTGGAATATTCTTCAAAAATGAATAGAAACCAAGACCATTCAGATTCAGACACTGAATTCTTACGCAGTCAGAGCCTTGGGCCTTGATGGATATTTCTGTCCAGTTTCAAGGGACTGAGTCACATTTGGTATTTTTTTTAAAGAAATCTCAAGTTCATTTCATCTTGAATATGAAGAAATATGCAAATTTGGCAAAATTCTTACCAAAACCAAGCAAAGGAGAGGTATATGTTTGCGCTTATGCGTGGGATGGGAAGCACAGGCATAGGTTTCACCAGATAAGTATTACTAATGGCTTTTCCAGATGAGGGTTGGAAGCATAGGACTGTCTTGGGCAAAAGAGAGGAATAGCATAGCGTCCTAGTTCAGTGGGTAGAAAATTGGGCAGGAATGGCTTGGGGGAGATTTGGGGGATGTTGTGTCAATTATTATCCCAAGTAGCTTTGGTGGGAACCCAGAATAGGCCTTTTTGGTGGTTGCTGCCACCTGAGAGAGGCTAGCAATCTCCCTCCTTGTTGTCCTTTCATCTGCAAGTGACAATTTTCCTGGTCCAATGGACTTTTAGGGTTTCATTGCAGGGACTTTCACTAGTGTCCTGCTTTATCTTGTGTCTTTTGCTGGATTCATTTCAAAGAGTTTAGATTCTATGTCATGTCCAACTGTATTTTAACAATAAATTTTATATTTTTTTAATTTAATTTTTTAAATATTTTTTGCCATTGTTTTTAACTGTTGTTTTTATTTTAGCGAGGCTCCTTGTATCCCAGCATTGGGGGCAGGGGAAGGAGGGATATATATGAATGAAAGAATGAATGAATGAATGAATGAGTATTTGAGCAAGCTTTTTTTTTCTTCAATGACGATTTTAAAAAAAAAGAGTCATTGCATACTTTGCTCTCCTTGTAATCTCTGTCCTCCCAATTTCCCATACCAGAGCTGTTGTTACATAGATCTATTCTTTAGCTGCATCTTCAAAAACAGAAGCAAGGAGTTAAATTTCAGCAGGCAAGAAGCAGGAGGTGAGCTCTCAGCTCCACTAGTTTACTGCGGCTCCTTCCATGCTGACACACACATGTAGTTTGTGGTGTCACTGCTAAAGAACTGCAGACAGGCACTAAGCAGACTGGATGTGAGCTGGATGCAAAGATGCCTCACCCAAGACCTCCTGCAGGCAGTCTTTAAATACATACCTGCTGGCTGGTCATACAAGATCCTTCCCCTCCATCCCGCTGGCTTCCTCTTTCCACTCTCCAACAACTAGAATCGAAAAGCCCTGATTAAAAACAGTGGCCAAAGGGTGTGTGGGGGGGAAAAGACTGGAACCGTTTGTCACAGTTCTCTCGGAGCTCTCTGGTGGAAGTTTATTGCCTTGCGTTCCTGAGTCAAAAATCCTGAGCGCTGCACAGGATGTTTGCTTCGATCTGGTATGCCAAGAAGCTGGGACGCAGGTTTGTCCACAATGCCCGGAAAGCCAAGGCAGAGAAGGTATGCTGTTTAGTTGTGGGGAGAGGGTGGTAAAAGAGGCATTGCTGCTGGGATCTCTCAGTGTGATGTGCTGTGTCGGCTTGTGCTGGTGTATGACCTGGTCCAGAGTAATGTGGTTAGTGGGAGCACTGTGTGTGTGTCTCTCTCTGTGTGAGACTTCTGATCTTTTCTTCTCGTCCTCTGCCTCCTCTTCTTTGCCTGGTTGTTCTGGTTTACATTCCCAGCAGGTGATTTCTTTTGAAAGTCTTTTCAAGCCTCCTTTTCTCCCTCCTTTGGCGAAAGGGACCGCTGTGCATACACAGTCCCTGTGTTAAATGTGTGTGCTCTCATGCACTCGGAGAGGAGCAGCATTCTGGTGAACTTGTTGCAGTCCTGCCCTGTAAGATGCAGATCCATCCTTTTTTTTCTAAAAGAAGAGATTACTTGATTTTCAGAGCATGCATACTCTTACACTTCTATTGATACCCAAGGTGCATATGCGATAAAAACACAACAAGCCATGTGTTGCTGTTTAATACTCACATATTCTGATACTTGTTGCAGTTCTGTACTGCAGTTGAGATCCACCTTTCAGAAGTCCCTAAAAGAACACCAGGCAAGACTACCTACCTCATGAGATTACACATTGATTAACAGATCTCAGATCCAATGTTCTTCTACACAGTTCTTGTTTTCCCTGGAAATGGTTTGATGTCTTTAGATTTGTGCTAGGTACTGTGCGGCTGTGTCACCACTTAACAGTAAACGACACCCTTTTTTAATTGTTAGCCCTAACAATGGGAAGAAGAGATGTTTGGTATCTATCTTTTTAAAATGGTGCTTAGTGATTTCACGTTTACCGTCTTGTGTAACGTCAGGAAAAAAAAAAGTATTCTCATTTTCAGTTTGGACAAGAGAACTTTATTTTTATTGGCTATTTTGGTGTTAAATCTAGAAGTGCTTTAAACTGTTTATAACGTTTTATTTCCTTGCCACCCTGAGAGCCTACCCTATAAGGGTGGGCTATAAATATTTTTGACAAATAAACGGAAATGTTTGCTCCAGAGCCCAGCTTAGCATTGGATCCACTAAATGACAACATTCATTTTCTGACTGGGACAGACAGTCTTTTGAAGAACTTGAGGCATTTGGGCAGGAGAAGAGGCTGATAAATATAAAGTATAGCTGCGCGGCTAGGATATGTTGACCAATCTCACAGGCTTTTTGCTGTCTTAGTTGCAGCAGGAGAATTCGTACATTTGATTCTACCTCATTACTTTGCTATCCTTTTGTCCTGGGTAACCAGAGAACCAGACCCTGCAGACAATTGTTCTTTCACCTGAGGTTCAGTTGCCAACATGAATGTTCATTCTTGGTGGCAGCCATGGAAGATGATTGATGAGCTCTGTAGGGAGAAAGGCTTTGTGTCACATTTGTATCAGAGTTTCTCCTGGTGCAGAGCTCAAAATTGTGAAAAGACTCTTCAGTTCAATGTTGTTGAGTTCCCTAGAACCACTTCCTCTCCCCACCTGTGTGATAAGATTACATGTATGTACAAAATTCTGTACAATTCTGTACATAATGTTGTGACTGTACCACCTCTGGTTGAGAACAGTGCACACCAGGGTGTGTGGCTTAGGAAGCCAAATTGTCCCAGTGCTCATTTCCAATATGGTGAGATTGCAGTGTATGTTTAACGTAAGATTCACATTGCTTAATAAGACCAAATAGGTCATTATGTTCTAAAAATCTGACAGTTTTGCTGTGAGAGACTTGATTTTTTTTAAAAAAACATTCTGAATGTGGTTAGGTTTGTGGATTTTGATAAATTTTTTCAGAACAGAAAGGACACTCTCCATCCTTTGCACTAGCCAATTTCGGTAGGTGTGGCTATCTCATGCCCCAAGGAGAGATTCATATGTGCCTGACATGTTGATGTTGTTGAAGTTGAGGAGCCTCTCAGACAAAAACTGGTGGTAACCCTGAGCTCCAGTGTGGAAGTCACACTCTCTTAGCCTCAGAAGAAAGGAAAGGCAACCCCCCTCTGAATAAATCTTGCCAAGAAAACCTCCTGGTAAGTTCGGAAATGACTCGAAGACATGCAACCCTGTTTCAGCACTAACCTGGCTAAATGCATAGGGATTCAGTCCCGGACTTTGATGATGGATGAAAGTGTCAGTTTCAATCTTTCTCACATTCAGTCTTTCTTTTTAATCTGAAGTTCTTTCAGGCACAAATATGAGGAAACATATATATGTTGGTAAACTACTGAACTGGTAAATGAACTGAAATGTACTCTTTGCCTGTCCCTCTAAAGGGGACATCTTGTCCACTGTTACGTTCCAGCAGTCACTGTTAGAATGGCTCTAGAAAGCCCTCAAATAGAATGTGAAGAGGACAGATCTTAGTTTGGTGTGACCTGCACTGAACTACTATGTCTGATGCTTGACAACACGTAATTCATGCACAGTGTGACGTAGCAGTTAGAACTTTGGGTTGGGACTTGTGAAATGCAACATCACCGTGTCAGGATATTCACCAGCTGGCTTTGAGCCAGCTGTTCTCTCTCAGTCTGCTCTACCTTGCAGGGTTGTTGTGAGGATTAAGTGTGGAAGAGGAGAACCACATATGCTGCGTTGAGCTCACTGGAGGAAAACTGGGGTATAAATGTAATTAATGGCTAATAAATAAACTGCAGTGAAGAGTCAAATCCCCCCACTTTTAAAGCCTTAGCTGTCATAGCATCCGCCAATCATGAATAATCATAGTAAAACAAAGTTGGAAGGAGCCTTAAGGGCTACCTAGTCCAACCATCTCACATGTGGGAATCCTCAGCATCCCTGAAAAATAATCATACAAACTCTCTTTAAAGATCTCTAATGAAGAAAAAACCAGTGTGATGTAGTGATCTGAGCATTAGAGTAAGGGCCTTTCCGCACTAAACTGTCGTAGTGCTATTGTTCCATTTTCAACTCTGTGGAATTGTGTGGTTTGTAGTTTACTGAGGTCAAAGAGCTCTCTGGCTGAAAATTCTAAATGCCCTTCCCTAAACTGCAAATCCCAGGATTCCATAGGATGTTGAAAGTGGAATAATAGCTCTATAACAGTATAGTGCAGAAAGGCCCTAAGATGCTGAAGACCAGGGTTTGATTCTCTGTTTGGCCGTGGAAACCCATTGGGTGACCTTGGATGCATCACACACTCTCAGCTCCAGAAAACTCTGTGATGGGTTTGCTTTAGGGTCGCCATAAGTTGGAAATGACTTGAAAGCGCACAACAACAATGAAGCCAGGCCCATTACTTTTCAAGGCTATTTATTCCATTTTTGAACAGCTCTTAGAATCAGGAGATTCTTTCTAATGTTTAAGTAGAATCTCTTTTCTTGTAATTTGAATCCTTGGTTCTCCTAGTCTCAGGAGTAACAGAAAACAACCCTCCCCATCTTCTACATGAAATCTCTTCAGCTATTTAAAGATGGCTATCATGTCACCTCTTAGCCTTCTCTTCTGCAAGCTAAACATGCTCACCCTGCCTAAGTCATTCCTCGTAAGGCTTGGTTTCCAAACCTTTGATCATCTTGGTTGCTCTTCTCTGGACACATTCCAGCTTGTCAATATCCATCCCGAACTGTGGTGCCCAGAACCAGCCCCAATATTCCACAAGAAGTCAGTTGAATTCCTCATATACATTATGCATCTCGTAAACTCACATTTCCTGTCATTTGACCCCAGCCTATTGACAGTTGCCTTCCTTGGATGACCATGTGTGCATGTGTGCACAATGCATACATGTGCATGTGTGCCAGTGGGAGAGAGAGGAGAAAGAGGGAAGGCAAGAGAGAAATCCATTCATTTTTCTCCATCCCATTCAGAATGTTATAACTTTTTGTCTTCTCTAGAGCAATGGCACAGATAACGTATTTTTTTATTGTGTTCCCTTCTTCCAGCATTCTGAAGCAGACAGATGCTTTCAGTATAATGATGCACACCCTTGGCAAGCAGCCAGTGATATTCTCTCCCTGCCACTCCCACACATGAACATTGTATGAAACTCTTTGTGGAGGCTGCTTTACAAACCTGGTTCCACTTGCCTTTTCTTTCATCCACCATAAATGCTTCTTTTGAAAAGCCAGTGACATGATGGGTGCGCTCTCTCTCTCTCTCTCTCTCTCTCTCTCTCTCTCTCTCTGTGTGTGGAATGTACTGAATAATGAGAGCAATGAAAAAAAAAAGCAAATAAAAGAAGGTTGGGGAACAGATCCAGCATCTTCATTGTTTTAGGAGAGACTCTTTGTGCAGGTATCATTCTCAAATGGAATCCAGTCCCATACCCCCGGCCATAATCAGTGGTGTAATTGAACCACTGCTCATAGACTCAAAATTTTGGGACTTTTTGATTAGAAATGATAGTCACATCATCTGTTACCCTTCACTCATATTTTTCTCTTAAGAAAACTCTAAGCTTAGCTACAATTCTCATGCTAGCTAAAGGAGGACTGATTTCCCTAGCAACAATTTAATGATTTTGAACTATCCCTGTTGTAAAGGGAAATATTTGACCTGGCCTTTTTTTGTGTAGACAATTAAGTCTCAGTAGCTTTACAAATGATCTGCTTCCAGAGGAAAGGGGTACTCTACGTATCATCTGTGTTACTCCACTAGAAAAACCCTATCCCAGGGTCTACAATTTTGATATGAAATATGATTCTGTGTGCCTGAGAGGTCGCCTGAATGAGCACGTAGGCAGCCATGGTCGAACGATTGGAAGCCAGGCCAGGCCAGTAAAATCCCCTGTCACGTAGCCCCAGGAGACCTCAAGCTGGGCAAACCCACAATAAACAACTGGTCCTCAGCCCCCGAGAAGCCAACTTGAGGGGATTAGCGTGTTTGCCCCAAGTTGAGCAAATATCCTATCAAGTGAGGACTGTTTACACGAAGTCACACCACCACCGAAATACAGCCGAAGATCCTGAGACTTCGGCAACTCCTTGGAATCCCATCATGCAAAGGAAGTTACTTTTGTGGAGCTTCGTTCTCGCTGCAACACCCATTGTTCTCCCCGGGAAAGGATTAGTCCTCCAGGTACTTTTTCCCCTACAAATAGTCCCAGTTTTTGAGCGGTTCTTTGGATTGCTCCCAGTCATCCCAGCAGACCATTGCTCCATTCATTGAATAATCCCCTCAGCCCTCTCTGTGCTGAGCCCCACTTCTCCGCTGTTTTTCCTGGACCAAGGATTTCAGGAAAAGGTACAGTATTACCCCAGCTACAACCCCTTCAATATTCCCCTATCTAGTTTCCTCTCCTTTGCTTCTTAATAGGTCTTGAGTGAGTGTGTGAGCGATTGCATTGGTGCCTGAGACTTTTATTCAATAAAATCATTTGACATCTTCGTTTGGTTTTTGGCTTGGCCTGACCCCGTAAAAACTGGGTAAAAAGACCCCGCTAGGTTACCCTGCCTCTCGCATTGCTATTGCTTGTGCTCTGGCTAGTTTCCGTTCCCCATCATGTGGAGCACATTGAGGTGTCCCCCAAGGGACCCCAGAAATCAGAGTAACATCTGGATTCTTCATGGTGATTAGGAGGATGGAATTGTCTGGCCCTCCAGATGTTGTTGAACTTCAATAACAACCGATCTCACCATGGGCTATGTTGGTTAGGTCTGCAACTCATCAGTATCTGGAAGGTCACACAATTGATACAGATCAACACAGCTCCCTGCATATTTCAGCTTTCCTTTGGGAACAGTTGTGGAGACTTCTGAGAAGGTCTTCTCCATGTCCTTCCACAGTGCATTGTTCCTCTAGTTGAAAATTGGGACGTGTGTGGCCAAGCGGCATCAGAATGTGGTCATTGAAGAACCTTTAGCCTATCATGAGAAGACACAACTCACTAGAAAAGATGATAATGCTTGGCAAGGTAGAAGTCAGTAGGAAAAGAGGGAGACTACACTACAGGTGGATAGACTCAGTCAAGTAAGCCACAGCCCAGTGTGATAGATGACGGCTTAGAGGTCGATGAGCAATTGATTGGGCCAGAAACGGAGCCAGCGATAGAGCAGACTATCTTGCCAGCAGCCCTACCAGCTGAAAGACAGGCTGAGATGGAGTTGTTGCAGCCAGTGCCAGAGGGAGAAGGGGCCAGCAACGATTTTGGGGAATTAGATTCACCTTTGTCCCCCAGCTCTCAGTCACAGAGGAGACAAAAGAGAGAGGCTCAGAGGGAAGCCATTTTGGTGAGTTTAAGAAAACAAAACGATGATGAGAAATGCGTGTTTTCCTCTGCTATATAAGCCTGTTGACGTGACTTGCTGTTTGTTTATAGCAAATCACTACTTAAACTCCGATGACACTTATATTCTGGCTTTCTTGACCATTTGGGTTGACCTTTGGCATTTTTGAGTTTCTGGATTGACCTTAACTTCAGCTTCGGCTCAGCATTTCTACTTGATTGTTAGCACTGGACACTCCCTGCTGCCTCTCCCTCTTGGGCAAGTACTGTCGCTGCCCCTCCCTTCCCTTCCCTTGCTGGCAGATAAGCATGGGCTGGGAGCTGAACTCTGACACCCTGATTCTGCAAGATCTGAGCAAGGCTGCTGTTGACAAGGTGACCTGGTGGTCTCTCATTCATAGGGTCATCTTAAGTCAAAGTCAGCATGATGGCAAATAACAACAAGGTAGCCAGGAGACTATTTTATAATAGATGGACAGATTGTCTAATAAGGTGCCACAAAACTTCCTGTATTACTGTGAAACCTTGTAAGGACCCCAAAGAAATGAAAACAAGTGAACAAACAAAATGAATTGGTATAAAACTGGTATGAAACAGGGTTCTGCAAGGGTCATGACTTCGTGTATTCCTGCTTGGTCACCTTGAGAAACAACATGAATGAAAAGTCTCATAACTTGCTCATCTCGTTGTGAATAATGTGAAACTAGAAAGCACTCTGGGATGCATTAAGAGAAGAGAGGTTCAACTTGATCTTGATAACTGAAGATAATAGGCTGGTAAGGAATGAGAAGTCAAGGAGGATAGCATCTAATACACAGAAAGGAGAGCCAAATATACAGTTACTAGCCTATTTATCCGGAGTTTTTATTTTCCTCTTAAGAACTCATCAAACTGTCTTCTCCATTTCCTGTAACTTTGCTCCATATTTCCCAATGCAATCTATATTCAGAGTTATTTACATACACAGTTTGGGTTCCTGAGGAAGTACACTATCCTCCTCCTTGCTGCTAGGCCTTGTGTCCATAGCAACTGGTCTATTTCTGTACCTGTAATTTTCCCCCATATTCCCCAATCCAATCTATATTCATAGTTGTTAACATACAGAGGTTGGGTTCCTGTGAAATACACTGTCCTCCTCCTCGCTGCTAAGCATCGTCTCCATAGCAACAGGCCTATTCCAGAACCTATAACTTTTTCCCATAGTCCCCAATCTAATTTGTGTTGTCCGGTGACATTGATGTACTGTTTTTTTTTTCCTTTCTGTTGAATTTGTGCAATGGCTTTATGTTTTTCTGGAAGCATTTTTTGTTTTGAATTTCAACTTTAAGTTTCCTTCCATACAATCTACTGTGTGAGGTGAGAAGACCTTGTAACTATGGTCATTTCTGCACTACGCTATTATTCCACTTTCGACATCTTGTAGAATTCTGGGGTTTGTAGTTTACTGAGGCCAAAGACCTTTTTGGCTGAGAATTCTTAAATGCTCCTCCTTTAAACTACAAATCCCAGGATTCCATAGGATATTGAAAGTGGAATAATAGCACTATAACAGTGTAGGGTGGAAATGGGCTATGTTGTGTATGTCACTTTAATTTTTCTCACATATGCCTCCCAAAAGTTTTCTGGTATCCTTATTGATGGTAGGCCTCATCTCCATAGCAACCAGTCTGGGCCCAAGAGCTCTCTGGCTGAGAATTCTAAAGGCCTCTCCCTAAACTGCCAACCCCAGGATTCCATGCAGCCTTCACAGCCAGCCAATCATATGAGCTCTTCTTGCCTCACACAGCCAATCATCTGCTGGTGCAGACAAAAAGACAAACGTGCAGAAAAACATTGACTTGTATATAATAGATAATATGTAGAGAGAAATGGACTAATGCACCCTAACTTAACGTAACATTTCTTGGACTCGTTTGCTGCTATTGTTATCTGCCATTAATTCAACTTTGACTTATGGCAACCCTATGCATGAAACACCTCCCAGTCTCCTTGTTAGCAACAGCCTGGGCTCAGACCTTGAAGACTGGGGATTGTGGCTTCCTTGATTGAGTCTATCCACCTGTATTGTGGTTTTCTCTTTTCCTATCACCTTCTAATTTGTCAAGCATTATTGACTTTTCTAGTGATTCATGCCTCCTCATGATATGTCCAAAATATGACAGTCTTAGTTGAGTCACATTGGGAGAACTGAGGCTTGATTTGCTCTGGAATTCTAGGGGGAATTGCTCTAGAACTCATCTATTTGTTTGTTTCTTTGTTTTAGTAGTCCATAGTATCTGTAGAACTCTCTTCCAGTGCCACATTTCAAATTTTCTTCATGGTCCAGCTTTCATAGAAATTGGAAATACGATAGCATGGAGGATCCTAAATTTAGCATTCAGTGATATATCTTTACACTTCAGGATCTTGTCTAGCTCCTTGGGCTCATTATGGAGGATATGTTGAAAGACAGATCTAGGAGTAAGGATTCAGCCTGTGTTAGATCTGATTACACTCCCCCTGAAAATGCAGGTTTGACTTTGAAATGAAACCGAAACTATCTGTTAAATATGCTAGGGCAACACAAGGAAATAAGAAGTCATCAGAAGATATTATTGTATTTAATAACTGCGGCAAGGCTAACATATGCGCAAACTGGAAAGAAAAGAAATATATTGATATTGAGAAGTGGAAGCTAAAAGTTCTGGATATGATCGAGATGGAAAAATTAGCATTTTCTTTGAAGAATAAATCTATCCAGAATTTTGAAAAAGAATGGAAAGGAGTACTGGATTGGGTAAGGATATAAATGTATAAGAAATCAAGAAGAAATGATGTAATCATGCTCTTCTCAGTAAAATGGAAATTATGTTTGTATGTAATGGAAATAAGCAATTGCAACTGGAAGATTTAAGCCTGGAAGTGTGTGTGGGGAGGGTGTTATTTTCGAGATTAAACTTTAATAAAAATTATTACAAAAAAAGAAAAGAAAATGCAGGTTTGCAGTTTGGGGGTACTCCTGGATTCAGCTTTGAGCCTGGAGGCCCAGGTTTCAGCAGTGACCAGGAGTGCTTTTGCACAGGTAAAGCTAGTGTGCCAACTGTGTTCATTTCTGGAGAAGCTGGATCTGGCCATGGTCGTACATGCCTTGCTTACATCCCGTTGGATTACTGTTATGCGTTGTATGTGGGACGGCTTTTGAAAAGCACTCAGAAACTTCAGTTGGCCCAAAGAGCTGCAGCCAGGTTGTTAGGTGGGGCTGGCTACAGGGAGTACACAACTCCGTTGTTACAACAGCTCCATTGGCTGCTGGTTCATTTCCAGGCACAATTCAAAGCTCTGTTTTTGACCTATACAGTGTGAGTCCAGGACCATATCTCTCTTTATGAGCCTATTAGAGCTCTGAGATCATCTGGTGAGGTCCTTCCCTCTGTCCTACCATCTTCTCAGGCTTGTTTGATAGGAATAAGAGAGAGGGGTTTCCTGGTGGCTGGTCTTAGACTTTGAAACTCCTTCCCTAGAAAGGCCAAGATGGCCCCATCCTTGCTCTCCATCTGTTGGCAGAGCAAAACATTTTTGTGCCATTAGGCTTTTACAAACTGACTAGGGTTGTTCCAGTGATAATGGTGATGATAGTGATAATGATGATTTTGTTCATTTATATCTCTTCTTTCTCCTGATAAGGGGACTCATGGTGATTAATGCTGTGCAGTGCTGTTTTTAAGGTTTGTATATGGTCTTTTAATGCCTTTTAATATTTGTAATGTTTAATGTTTTACTTTTTAATATTTTAATCAGTGCTTTACGTGATTTCATAAATTGCTTATTTTTTAAAATCTTATATTTGCACTTGTGTTAATGCTTTTATATTATTTTTAATTCATATTGTTTTAAATATGTTGTTAACCACCTTCAGTCCTCTTATCAGGAGAAAAGAGGGATATAAATGCACAAAATCATCATCATTATTGCCACTACCGTCATCATTATCATTGAAACATGACTCATTTGTGTGCTATGACATAAAAGGCCAAAGCTTGCTTAAGATGTACTAAGAAAATTGTCTTATCAGAACCTTAGGACTGCTCATCCTACTTTATTCAGGACTGGTTACACAACTCTTTTACTGAAGTGCTGTAGGTGCTCATGTGTTGGCAAGATGGATTTTGAAGGAGGATGTTGACTGATCAGAAGAATGGAAAGATAGATAAGGAATGGTCAGGGAGACAAATTGTATGAGGAAAGCTGGCAAGAAATGATTATATTCACTCAGAGAAAGAGGACGGAGGGGGGCACTATGCTGACGATAGTGAATGCTATGTGCCTTTTCATACTACGCAACAGTAGCACTATGATTCCACTCTAACTGCCATGGCTGCATCCTGTGAAATTCTGGGATCTGTAGTTTGGTGAGGTACTAAAGGTCTCTAGCTCAGGATGCTAAATCCCCCCCCTCTAAACTGCAAATTGCATAGGATGTTGTCATGGTAGTTTAAGTGGAATCATAGTGCTAATATCAGATGATGTGAAAGGGCTGAAAGTCTCACTACTGCATAGTTCTTTTCCAAACATAGGAAGAAAAAATAATCTTGTCCACTCCATATCATAGTAAGCCCCAGAGTTTACTATCTTGGAATACAACTCTCAGGAGTGTTCAAAAAGTATAGCCAGTGGTTGTGCTGACTGTGGGCTTCTGGGAGTTAACAGTCCTCAAATAATATTTTGAAACTGTGGTAAGTATTATTCCATTCCATTATTCCCAGACCTAAGGATCTTCATGGCCTGAGATCCATTTGGAGATGAACCAGGACTAGTGTTTTAAAATGTAGTCTTAACTCAAGGCTGTGCCAGCTATAGAATATTAAGATGAGGCACAAGCTTCTCTTGGTGGCAGAAACCTCTTCTCTCTGAAAAAGTGCCCATATGTTGGCAGAATCATCTGACAGAGATCTGCTGACAGAGCAGTCTGCTGTCAGAGCTGTTCTGCTGGTTTTGTTCCGACAGCAGAAAAAAGATGGCAGAGAAAGGATGCAGAAAGGAACCAAATTGCACCAGATCCAAATGTCCTCCAGTCCAGGGACACAGCTGCAATATCAGTGCAAAGTTAGGCCAGGATGAAAGTTATCCTTAGTAATTTCCAGCATCCCTAAGCTGAAAGAATTTTAGCTTCACAGCTTCAACTGGCCTAGAGTTGGCTTGAACAACCCATGACATCTTGGCTAGTTATGATTACGTTCTTAATATATTACTTCTCATCCTGTAGAAAACCCTTGCTTGTGCTCTTTGCTGAAGATTTTTTTTTAAATCATTTTATTCAAAATTCTCATTATAAAAAACATACATATTCAATTGTCAGCTTCATTAGAAATATATCTGATCTTCCACATTGATCTAGATTCCATTTTCCAGATTTCTACAAACTTAAGGTACTGTACAACATTATACTGTTAGTTTATCTGATAGTTCTTACATTTCATTCTTCATATTTCTGCTTCATGATATATACCTGTCACCCACACGTAATATAACTTTAACCATGAATTACGTATTCCCAACTGTTAAAACCCAGCAATTACCCGTTATAATTTGCCATTCTTTCTGTATCTCATCATCTGATTTCCCCTTTAGTCTCTGGGAGACCATGTCCGCATTTTTAAAGATTTTTTTTTTAAGACAAGCATTTCTTGGTCAGCAAACATCAACTTTTTTATTGTAACAAGTGGGATGTAGTTTACTTTGTGGCAGCATGGTTTGTAACTTCTATAAATGAATGAACAAACAGGCATACAGACCTGATGGATAATGAAAATATTTCTTACCAAGGATGAGACTAATCTGTGAAAGAGCCTATCAAGTCTGTTAGTTGTTGTGAGTACACACATCTTCTGTGTACAGAGGAAATATTATGTGGTACCTATTGCTGGAAAGCAAGATGGGAGATGGCTACAGATTCCCCACACACTTTGAAGGCTTTCCAGACATATTGTTGACTGGAATGGTTGACCAATTGATCCAGTTAGATTCTTCTTCTTCTTCGTGAGTGTTAGTGTTTCTTTATGATGCTTCCCATCTAAAGGCTTTCCCCCAGGAATTCCTAGAGCCAGGCTGGGGGATATTTGGTCCTCCAGAGGGTTTAGATTACACCTTCCAGAATCACACATCATTGACTGTACTGGTTTTCATTTGGTTTTATGTGCTGTAATATTTATTTATTTGTTTCTTGTTTCATCTTGGCTCAATGATATGTGCTCTGTAAGCATCATTTTATTCTTCACATTTTATATTTTCAATGTGTCCAGTGAACCTCAGTTACACGACAATCAAAATGCAATGAATCAATAAAACAAATAAAATGGTAGCTGGGGATTCTGGTAAATGAAGCCCAAAACATCTGGAGAGCCCAATGTTCCTTCATTCTATGGTCCATTGGCCTGTGATACCTTTAATGACCTAGATCCAACTGTCAGTTCCAACTAGAGCCACGTCATTGAATCAACTGGCAAATGGTAAACCACTACTTATTTAAATCTCTTTGATTCAGTATGTTTATTATAGTTGGGACTAACCATTGGATTGAGGCCTATGGTGTTAAAGCTTCGACTGGTTTTAGCTTACTCACAGTGGCTGCTAGTGGGTACCATGTACCTGGGGTTGTGAAAATGCTCTATGTTTCAGTCCAAGCATTATCATATGTGCTGAATGTATCTTGGGGATAGGATTTAGATCTTTAGATAGTTCTTTTAAAGTTAATGCAACAACACAGATTACATTCACTGTCTCACTGACAGTGACCCCAGTGCTTGGACAGGAAATTCCTTACCCTCCAATTGTCACAAACTGGAAGAAACAGTGCCAGTTAATCTTCTGTCACCTCACTTTTTCAGATGCCTTTAAAATATCCCAGTTTCTTTCTCCTCCTCCCACTTTCCCTCTTTGTCTTTATCTTGCCTCAGTCGTTACACAGAAGTATGTGTATGTGCCTTCAAATCAGCTGACCCAGAAATTTCATATGGTTGTCTTACGCAAGGAATACTCAGAGGTTGTTTCGCCAGTTCTTCATAGAGCACCTGGTATTCTTTAGCAGTCCCCATTCATGTACTCACCAAAGCTGTAATTTGCAGTAAATTAACTCAGTAAGAGGGAGTGAAGAAGAGAGGCTGAATCTTGCTCTTTCCAGTAGATTCAAGCAAAAGTAAAATGCTGCAGCTCCTCCTAACTTATGTGTTCTTTGTCATTAATAAATTTTGCTGTCTGGGCCATATTCTGACCACGTATGTCCCAGTTTTTGTCTGTGAAATGCAGGAAAGTACAAAATTGTCTGCAAGGTTCTGCACTTCTGAAAAAAATGGAACATGAGTAAAATGTTAATGTGTCGGTTGTGCCTTTCGTTTAAGGCATTTTCATTTTTGCATGACAAATTTGTCAGGCAGGTCTGGCCGAGAAACAGTGACCCAGGAACATCTGCTAAGCTTTAAGGTTGAGCAGAAAGCCAACACTCACTCATCTACAATGTGCCGGTGCTCTTACTTGCTCTTGGGTGCTTCCAGCTTTCAGTGGATATAAAACTCTTTAAGAAACAATCAAAGTGGATGTTTCTCTGTGCTCAGTCTAAAGCTCCATATAACCACTAAATGACATTTTTGGAAGGAACCTGAAAGTGATTTGAGCCAGCCTCTTTGCACTGTGGCAGGATTTGCTATAACTGGATGACAGGGGAAAATTTAGTAGCTCGTAAACTCGCGGTAAGAAGCATTTTTTATTTCAGAGTGTCACCCAGATACTGAATTAAATGGGATTGTTTGAACAGTACGTGCTCCTTGGGCATTCAGCCCCCAAGTACAATATTGAAAGTGCATCGTGCTCTCACTTTGCAGTTGGTCTTTCATTTCAGATGTCTACAAAGGACATGCTTTACAATAGATATTCTCCCTGAGAAAAATAATCTATTTTAATCAGATACACAGTACAAGCAGTGGCAATAGTCAGTGACAACTGTGGAAGTCTCTGTTGGTGGAGTGGCAAATCTGTTCTGAGTTTTAATCTGAACTTCAAAGGAGTTGTCCAGTGTGCCGAACCCTTTCCCCCAAATAAGTTCAGTATCTTGGATAGCCTCTTTAAAGTTCAGATTAAAACCAGAATGATTTTGCCACCACACTGAGGGGGTGCCACTGGCAACAATGGCAGTCATGTAGCTGCTATATGAATAGAGAGGCCTTTTTTGAAACCGGAAGTGAACAGGAAGTCACATCCATTCACTTCCTATTGTTAAAAATGCCTCTTTTGGACCTAAAATGGCTCAGAAAGCCTTCAAAACATGATGTAAGTACCCCCCATGAAACCTAGAGGGCATTTGCAGGCAAAAATTTTGATTTTTTTTCCACAGTGGGTGTGGTAGGAGGTGCGGCTTTCCACGGCCTCCTGGGGGGTTAATATGACTCCCTATCCTTCCACAGCTGCCCACCCCGATGTAGCATTTTTGGTGTGCAAGATCTTTGGCTTACAGGAACAAACACTCAGAGCACCTCCAGCAAATGGCTATCCAGCCTCTGCTTACAAACCTCCAAAGAAGGTGACTCCACCACACTCCCAGGCAGCATATCCCAGTGTCGAACAACTCTGACTGTCAGGAAGTTCTTCTGATGCTTAGGTGAAATCTCTTTTTCTGTAGTTTGAATCCATTGCTCCATGTCCTAGTTTCTGGAGCAGCAGAAAACAAGCTTGCTCCATCTTCAACATGATATCCCTTCAAATATTTAAATATAGCTATTGTGTCTCCTCTTAACCTTGCTTTTGTCAGGCTAAAAATACCTAGCTCCCTAAGCCTCTTCTCATAGCGCATGGCTTCCACACCCTTCACCATTTTGGTCACACTCTTCTGGACATGTTCCAGCTTGTCAATATTCTTCTTGAACTGCGATGCCCAGAACTGGACACAGTATTCCAAGTGAGGTCTAACCAAAGCAGAATAAAGTGATATTATTACTTTCCTTGATCTCTACACTATACTCCTGTTGATGCAGCCCAGAATTGCTTTGGCTTTTTGAGCTGCTGCATCACACTGTTGACTCATGTTTTTAAGCCAGGTATTACTCATCCTATATCTGTGTATTTCATTTCTTCTTCCTAAGTGTAGCACTCTACATTTTTCCCTGTTAAAATTCATTTTGTTAGTTTTGACCCAGTTCTCTAATCTGTCAAGTCACTTTGAATTCTTATCCTATCCTCTGGGGTATTAGCTATCCCTCCTAATTTGGTGTCATCTTCAGATTTGATGAGCATGCCCTCTATTCTCTCATCCAAGTCACTGATAAAGATGTTGAATAGTGTTGGGCCCAGGACAGAACGCTGTGGTACCCCACTAGTCAATTCCTTCCAGAATGAAGAGGAGCCATTGGTGAGGAGCATCCTTTGTGTTCGGCCAGTCAACTAATTAGAAATCCACCTAACAGTGGGTTACCTTTGTCTAACTCACATTTTATTACCTTGCCTGGAAGAATATCATGGAGGACCTTGTCAAAGACCTTACTGAAATCAAGATACACTACATCCACAGCACTCCCTTCATCTACCAAGCTTGTAACTCTATAAAAAAAAAAGAGATTAGATTAGTCTGGCATGACTACATAGCCCTTAAACCATGAATTTCTAGGGACTACATAAGGATCTTGCGTACACAACAGTCATGAGCGGATAACTCCAGGTTACACATTTGAAACTGTGATACAAGATTCCAGCCATAGTAAGGTAGTAACATTTCAAATATAGAAAGTTGCTCTGCACCAAATCATACTTTCCTTCTTTCCAACTTAGTACCACCTATACTGACAGGCAGCACTTCTTCAGACTGTGGTATAGTACTTAGAATGTTGGATTGGGATTTGAGAAGTTCTGATGCTAGTCTCCATTGAGCCATGAAATTCACTGGATAACCTTAAGCCAGGTCATCTTTCCCAGCCTGACCTACCTTAAAGGGTTATTGGTAGAATAATATCAAGAGTAGGGAGGAAAGCTATGCACACAGCCTTGAACATGCTGAAGGAAAAGCCAGATATAAATGTAACTGAGAAATAAAAATAAATGTCAATCTTTCCTCATTCTTTCTGGATTGAGTACAACCCATTTGGGAAGTAAAGCACATGCGTTACAACAGAGCTACAGCTGCTGCAGTGAAGACTAATACAACAGGCACGTCATTCACTTGTGAAAAGCTTCTTTTCTTCTTAAATTTATTTTTGAAAACAGCACTGTAGAAATTATGCTCATGATCTGCAAAATCAATGGTGTATGTCAAATGTGCTTTGATTTACAGCCATCCTACAAATGAAAGCCAATGAAAGCCTCCAAGAAGCCCTGTTATTAATTGCTCTGCTCCGGTCTTGCAAGGGCTGTTAATAACTGGGTCTCTTGGAAGGATCTCATTCATAAACCCTGCTAGAATCTTCCTGCAGTCCACATTGGTTTCATTGCAGCATCAGATGCCAACTACGGGAAGGGTCTCTCTCTCCCCCCCCCCTCTCTGTGACAAAAAAAAAATGCTTTGGAACATTTCTTGCACATATTCCCGGTTCACTCTTTGGTAGGATTACTGGGTTAGCAACCAGGGCCAAAACCTGAAGGGAGCAAGTCCTTGTGATTTTATGGACGCAGGTCAGGAAGGCAGGCTCTTGAGACAGTTTATTGTGGAAATAGGCAGTGGGATCAGATTTGGGGAGTAAAAACTGGCTAACGAAGTAATATGGCAATCCAGAGGTAGGGACTGGAGGGAGAAGCTTTTTTGGGGGTGGGTGGGTTTCAAGCAGGTAGCAAAATGCATTCAGCAGATGTGTCAAGTTGTATAGATTTTGTGTTTTTAAAATTTATTTAAAAGTGATCTTGATCTGCTCTCAAAGAATCATTTGATCTGGATTTGTCTATTTTGCACTGCCCTGGGAACCCTGGTAGGTGATAAACAACTTTTAATAATAAAATAAGCCGTTTGATTGCCCCTTGACTCCATGTTTGAGGGCTTTCCAGAGGTATGTGGCTTCTCATTCTTCCAAATGGGATGATGCTGAACAAGATGGTTACTTGTTCTGATTTAGCAGGACACTGCTTGTGTTCTTAACCTTGAGAAGAGGAACAGTGGTGTATCAGATTGCAGTTGTTTTTCTTGTTGTTATGTGCCATCAAGTCCACTTCAACAACCGTATATATGAGAGTCCTCCAAAAGCCTGTTATTAACAGCTCTTGCAAGACCTGAGCAGGGCTGTTAATAGCAAGGTCTCTTGAAGGTCTCTAATTCATAGGGTTGCCATGAGTCAAAGCCAACTTGATGGCACACAACAAAAAGAAATTGGCACATCATTCTTCAGAGCATCAAGTTTAAGAACACAAGCTGGATGGAGAGTAAGCAGTGATCTTGTTCAGCAGCAACATGTATCAAAGACGTACCTATGAATCAATGGGGTATCGATGCTTTAAGAAAATTAAATTCTTAAATTGAGTGTCTTAGATCTGTTGATCTCATGTTTGTAAGAATTTTGAATTGGGAGATCATTGACAGTTTGAGAAACAAGTTAAGGGACCACAGAGGCCATTTTTAGCCCACCTCAATTTCTTAGCCCGACCCAAGCATCCAGAAGTTGCAACCAGAATTACTCATCACTAGCATAATCAGTTCAGGTAGTGATGGTAGAGAAAACTCATCAGGAGGGTCAAGCCTTAAGAAATTCACTGCAACTGTGGGTGGTACAATGCCTCTGCTTGCTGTTCCAGATAGCACATATAACCTTTTCCCTGCAGTCTATTTTTTTAAAGAAAATCTTGCTCACATATTAAACAAAGTGAAACACCAGAAAAATGAAACAGCATGACATTTGGAAAACAACTTCCACACCAGTGCTTGCATTAATTGCTAAGTGTGGGAGCTCCCGCTGTGAATCGAATGGAGTTGGTTTGGATCTCTTGCTAATGAATAGCTTGCATTTATTGCCACTGAGTATAGGATACTGTGTTTTCTAAAAAGGAAAAAGAAGAAGAAGTTCAAGGAACTTTATCATGAGAACACCAGTGGAATAGACTGCCAGGGGGTGGACTCCCCTTCTTTGGCAGTCTTTAAGCATGGGGAAGCATCTTTCAGGAGTTCCGAAGTTGTACCTTCAGAAGTTGGACTAGATGGTGCTTGCAGCTCCTTCTAGCTCCACGATTCTATAAACGTATCTAGCCTTTGCTGTCCTAAACCAACAGCATGTGCCCCTGCCAATAAACCCCCAAAGTGCCATTCCTGGAGATCTCCAGGAGTAGAGCATAGCTAGGAATCCCTGAATGGAGCACAGTCTGGCACCCTACACTCCATGAGTGAGCATAGCTAGAAATCCCAATGCACAAAAATCAGCCAAAACATTACCAAAACCAGAAGAAGTGACTTCTGCTCTTGTTTTCAGCCAGACAGTGGCTGATTGTTAAGTGAGGCTCACTAGAGGAGCACAGGGAGCCAAATTGCCCCCAGTATTCTCTGCTGTTGTCTGTTCCTGGTAAAGTATTCAACAGTCTGCTGAATTATTATACTGAGATTTCTTCCTGTGCCTGCAAGAATATCTTATTCTGGAGCCCTTTCACATACTGTACTATGATTCTACCTCAATTGCCATGACTGCATCTTCTGGACTCCTGAGATTTCTAGTTTGGGGGGCACTAGAGGTCTCTGGAAGAGAATTTATAATACCTTTCCCTAGACTGCATATCTCAAGAGTCCATAAGAAACTGCTGTGGCACTTACAGAATATAGTACTGTAACAGTACTGTAATTATTAGTGTCATTTTTTTTTGCCCAGATTTAGTTATTTATATTTATCCCTGTTGAAAATTATTTTGTTAGTTTCAACCTAGCTGTCCAATCTGTCAAGGTCACTTTGAATTCTGATCTTGTCCTCAGGGATATTTGCAAATTTGAAAAGCATACCTTCCCTTCCACTGTCTAAATTATTTATAAAAATGTTGAACAACGCCAGACCCAGGACAAAACCCTAGGGCACCCCACGAGGCATTTTTCTCCAAAATGAAGATTTTTTTGGTGGGTGTCTCAGTGTATCTAGATATCCTTTCTGAGAAGGATGAGAACATTTATGAGTGGTTCTTCACATTCTAACCATCTCTCTTTCTATGTATCCTTTTTGTTACAGGTCTTCCATAATTTCTGCCCTTCTACAGCCTTCCACTAAATTATTTTTCTTGTCCATTTTATTATCCTCTGGTGGCTAACCAGCTCTGCTCCTTCTCCAGCTCCCTGTTAGTCTGTTACCATTCTCTCCCACCTCAGACCTAAATCCATCTCATCCGTTCCTTTTTTCTACTCCTTCTCAGCCCCCTCTTCACAGTTAAGACTTGTTGGGTTCTTCCTCCCCTGCTTTTACACATTCCTCCAAACTTATGTTCTACTCAACAAGGTCTCATGCACCCTCTGTACAATGCCATATTTGGTGGGATGTGGGTGGAATTATGCACAACAGAGTTCCATTGTTAACTAAGACGTGGGCTAGCTATAGTCTGACTGTGTATGATTTCCTTCTTTTTTACACATTTTACATTTGTCTTTCAGTGTAACAATAAAGTGTGGTTGTTTTGGTTCTCCCCCAATATAATCTCAACCTCTTTGGCTGAATGGTCACACATCATTTGGTTGCAATCTCATACCCCAAATTTATGCCGTGGTAGCAATTCATAGAATCATAGGATCAAAAGGGACCCCACAGGGTATTGAATCCAATTAGAGGGTTCAGTTCGAGTGTTTTTTGTTGGTGGCAGCTCTCTGTTGTCTCAGGTTGTTTTTTTCTCCTGCTAAGTTATCCTTCCATCTGGAGAGGCCTGAAACTCAAGCTTTACCACTGAGCAAATGTCTCTTCTGAACCAAGTAGTCATTTTAGGAGTGTTGACTGCATTCAAAAATGATCCTTGCCTACAAAAATAAATACTACAGCATTATCACACAACAGACTGTGTGTGAGGTGACCAGGCCAACACTTTGATAACCTTGAAAACAAAATAAAACCCAAAAAGTTCTGACAAACTTACTGGGGTCACATTTAGTGTTGCTTGCCCAGATATTTTTCATCCCTGCTTTCCCTGAAGAATTGTGGGAAATTGTTTTCTTAATATTTACTATAATCTCCCAGAATGATCCACAAAGTAGCAGGACCACAAGTCCGGGTGGCTACTAGATTCTGGGAACTGTAGTCCAACAACAACAACAAAAAATCCATTTACGCACACTTTGCCAAAATGACACTCCACAGAAACATCCAGTCTTCCTGCAAAGTGATTTGTGCAACCATGTTTAACAACAAATTTCTTAAGAGCCAGCAATTCTATCTGCAAATTAATTTTTTCCCCCATCGTGCTCTAAAACTCAGGCCTTTTATCTTGTCAGAGGGAAGGCAGGAGTGCTTTGATCTAAAAGAACTTGTAGTCGGGGAGTGAATTTGGTGAAGAGAGGGGTGGGTGTGGGTTGGCTGTAGCTTGAACATTTTCCCAGAAGTTTTACTACCACACTCAAGGTTATTTATGGTAATGTGTTTAATCCACTCAGATCCACACACACATATTTAGATGTACAAAAGCAGCCCTTACTATTCAAACCACCACTGTCGCTCATCTATCTACAGCTTTTCGCTTAAATGCTTTGTCATTTTCTTTTGTTTTCTTATGGTTTTCCTCACAACAGCCAAGGACATAGTATAACATGACTGAGATCAAATATTCTACTTGTGTAGTTTAAATTTAAACTCATGTAGTTACAATACGAGGTTGCAATACACCATTCTTGTGCTGGATACTTACACTGGGCCACCTATTGTACATCTGACAGTGTGCTTGCTTATTGTCTCATTGTGAAACAGAAATGTAGAGTGACTGTTTCTGCAATCCGAGTGGATCAAGTGGGTTATTGAAGGCATTGACAGAGTTAAACACTATTCAAGAATGCACAACTACATGTTTGGAATTATGGGGATTAGTTCCCATTAAAGAACGTCCATTTAGTCAATTGAATGATGAATTTGTCCTTGTTGTTGTTGTGTGCCCTCAAGTTGTCTCTGACTTATGATGACCCTAAAGCTAACCTCCTGTCCTTGCTCGATGGTAAAGCTATAGTTTCAGGCTTCTCCAGATGGAAGGATAACTTAGCAGGTGATGAAAACAACTTGAGATGAGAGCGAGCTGCTACCAGCAACAAACCCTCCAACTGTCCTGATTTGGCAGGGACGGTCCCACGGCCTTTCTGCACTAGACTATTATAGTGCTATTATCCCAATTTCAACATCCTGTGGAATTCTGGGGTTTGTAGTTTACTGAGGCCAAAGAGCTCCCTGGCTGAGAATTCTAAATGCCCCTTCCTAAACTGCAAAACCCAGAATTCCATAGGATGTTGAAAGCGGAATAACAGCACTAGAACAGTGTGGTGTGGAATGCCCGTGGTTAATCTTCCGTCATCCCACTTTTTCAGCTGCTTTTAAAATGTCCCAGTTTCTTCCCCCTTCTCCCACTTTTCCCCCTTTGTCCTTGGCTTATTTCAATTGCTGCAAACTGAGTTCAGCATGCAAAAGTAGTTTATACTCAGTTAATTCAGCAGGGAGAGGAGAAGAGAGGAGCGGAAAGAATCATGCCCTTCCCAATGGGCTCAGGCAAAAGCAAAGCACTGCAACCTCTCCAAGCTTGTGGGTTCTTCTTCATTAATAACATTTGCCATCTTGACAACATGCTGGTGCTGCTTGGCTACAGTTTTCATCTGTGAAATATTGGAAGGTATGCAGTTACAGTAGACAACGAGGTCTGTTGTTAAGTGCTTTCACATTGACTCTGACTCATGACCATTCTATGAAAGCTGATTTTCTTGGAAAAATTTATTCATAGAAGGTTTGGTGTTGCCTTCCTCTAAGGCTGAAAGAATATGATTTGCCCAGGGGCACCCTGGGGATCTCCGTGAGTGATCAGGGATTGGAACCCTGCTCTTCCAGAGTCCTAAACCAGTATTCAAACCCCTGTGTCATAATATTTCTTTGAATATGGGTCTAGATTAGTGATGGGCAACTGTGAGAGGCTAGAAGATGCATTACCCTTCCCATTTTAGGCCAAAGAGGGACCTTTTTCTTAAAATAGGAAGTGAGTAGAAGCTAGGAAAAAGTCCTTTCCTGGGCCCAGTATGGCCCACAGGAGGCTCAAAATCTGGCAAAAAGCACACCCTATACCCCCTAGAGAGCCCTTGGGGCAAAAAAACTTTTTTTTGCCCTAAGGGGTCCTGCAGGCAAAACACACACACACACACACACACACACACACGGCTTCATGTGGCCCATGGACTGCCCTTTGTCCACCCCTGATCTGAGTAGATAAAAATAGTCTAGAGGCACTCCTTCTTAGACTTACAAACCCCACAGAATAATATTTGGCTTTTCATGGAAATCCTTCAGGTACTTTACATCTGTGGACAAACCACAGAATTACCTTTTTAATTTTTTTAATTTTTATTTTTGATTCTGTCTCTCTCTCTCTCTCTCTTTAATTATGGCCTTAGACAAACTTTGTTAAGTATTTTACTGGTTAAGTATTTTACTCCTCTTGTAATTGCTTTGTTGTTCTGGAGGAAGAACCTCCAGTTTTCCTTGAATCACTTCTACTTAGCAATCATCTGCCTGTCCATCCATCCATCCACCCACCTACCCCCTTTTACCTACCTGTTATATCCTTTCTGCATGGAATATATTTTAGGCAGAATTTCTACTTGTGCGTGATAGCATTGAATATGATACCTTTAATTAGTCTTAGAGGTCATGGGATGGATGGAGAGTTGGTCTAGTGGTTCATGAACTGGATCGTGACACCATAAGGGAAAAACTGGCTTGAAATGATGGAAGCTGCTCATTCCGTGTTCCACTACATGAATGTTTGCATGATTCTGCTCCGAAGGTTATTGCTGCTGCTTCTGCTGCTGCTTTGCAGGATACAATTAAGTCTTTTGCCATTAAGAAGAGGTTTAATTTCAGCAGAGCACCTTCAGCTTTGCCACATTTAGTAATTAAATATTTAGTTCTGTATTAAATTAGGCATGCCATGCAATCGCTGGGAAAAAGGGCTCTTCATTTTCTGCAACATAAATGTTTTACAAGGCACCGTATTGCTTCTGGTAAATTAATAATGAAGATTTTGGAGCTTTAACTGATTATTAAAAGCTGAAGAAAAATTAATTTGGAGATGCAAAGTCAACATCTAGAGTGGGCGATCTCAATTTGTTGTGGCATTAGAAACGTGCTAGTTATCAGTTAATTGGAACAGCAGTGGAGAAATTAAAAACTGAAGCAATTTGGTGTGTCTAGGGGCTGATTTCCATATTCATATTCACATTTGTATGCACACAGGTTGTTTTGACTCCTTGCATCTACTTTTGTAGGCCTACTCCAGTCTGGCCCACAGTTGTTCCAGTCAGGGTTGCAACCTGTAGAGGTACAGGTTCTTCCAAACCAAAGAATTTGGCTTCACAACTTGGTTCCCTGTTCACTGTGTGTGTACAAGGGGCTGATATGGGGTGGGGTCAGGAATTCATTTCTTCCCTCCCCACCCTAAAGCCAGTTCTTAGTTGCAGACATTTTTTAAAAACATGAATTGCTTTTCTGTTTAGAAAGTGCCCAAAGCAACACATAAGCTATAACAAATATAAGCCAATTAAACAATTAAACAGTAAATCCCAGACTGAGAGTGGGACTCAATAATACAAGAAATGCTGTGTTGGTTTAATTTTCCCATCACTCCGCCCTACTGTACCATTTATTTTTTTCCCTGTCTCCATTAGAGGAAGTCCATGTGGGGTGGAGAAACCTGGTTCCCTCAAAATAAACATTTTAGCATGCCTTTTGACACATTCAGAACAGAGGCCTGCAGCATGACTTTGGGGAACTTTGCCACCAGCTGCTACTTTCCGTGGCACCTGCATACAACATCCAGCCATGGTCCTCAGTTTACCATGTCCAGCAGCATTGTTGATTATTGTGAACTGCTGCTAAAAAGCCTTGTTGAACAGGTTGGCTTTCCCCAACTTCCTGAAGCTGAGTACTGTTGCATAACATCTTTCAGGGAGAGCTCTTCTCTTCTGCACTGCCCTTGCAAAAGGTATGTGTTCTTCTCTGACTTTCTTGGACTGAATCTCTCCAAAAGATGGAACCAGGCACCAGTCACCCTAAAGAAAGGCCTTGTCTAATGAGGTGATTCCAATAAGAGAAAGTCTACTTTAAACTCATATGCTGTGGAAAGGCTGCAAGGAGGTGTCTGAAGATCTTGGAAATATACCCAGTACAGCAATTGTGCTTCCTGCCACTGAGTCTGAGAAATTGACAATGCCATGGTTGTGGGTCAGATGTGGTATTGCGGGTCAGATGATGTAATATAAGCACTGCTCAAAAATGATGTGGGAACCTGTGATCAGGGCAGGGACAAGATTTCTCCGCTAAACTCAGTCTTGGGTAAAAACCAAAACTAGGAATCATTTCTGATTATGATTTCTATTTCCTGGCAAGGACATTTTGAGAGGTTGATTTTTAAGGTAGGGGTATGTGGACTGGGTGTGAATAAGAGTGGAACTTGCCATTTCTTGGCAAAAACATACCCATAATACAAAAATGTCTGGTAGATTTGGGTAACCAAAACATGGAGCTTGTGGGAAATCTTGGGGAAGTCCCTGGGGCTGCATGTGGCCTGCTGACCAGACCACATTTTCCCACTTCTGTTCTAGATGTCCTTCATTTGGCTGAGAGAGTGTGCTCAGCCCAAGGTCACTCAGTGGGTTTCCATGGTTGAGCAGGAATTTGAACCCTATTTTCCAGAGACAACGCTCAAACCACTACATCATGCTGGCTCTAATATATAGTCCCCTTATATTTCTTCTTCTGTGGCAAAAGCTCTCTTTTTGGAGGATATAATCAGGATTGGTCCAATGTCTTGACCCATGTTGTTGCTTGAGACAGAACAGGAAATGATACCTCTCCCACCTCCACCAAAGTCAACATGAGTAACGTTCCCTACCCTGGTCACCTTTAATGTGGCACCTGAAGTAGAAAATTCCACAATCTCTATTCCTCCTTCCTGGCCGGAAAAATACAATTAGAACAAATGAAACAGCTAACAATCTGGTGTATTTTCGTGATTACCAAATCCGCTGCCTCACTTTGCCTAACAGTAAGGCCGGCCCTGAATAAAATTTTGGAGAGCGGTTAACCATGGCCAAGTTCCTGTGGGTCAACCTAACAATGCCACTGGAGAAAGAAAAGGTAGTGGAGGTAAAGAGGCTGATGAAGGCTATGATGATATGGGGGCAGTGGCAAAAACTATCTTCATCAGGAGATTAAACTGCCCTGTTTTCTTCCTTGGATGCTCAGAAGCTGACAGAGCTTCTTATTCTCCTGACTGGAATAGCTTTACTTGCTGTCCCTCTGTCACTGCTATGCCTCAGTCAAAAAAGTATAACACCAATGTAAGTGAGACCCATGTCTGGATTGCCAACAGGATTCCAGTGTTTTTTGAACAGCAATGTACAAGGTGCTTTAACTCTCTCTGCTACTCCTAATTAAGCCAGAGGACCGTCTAATTCACAAACATAAGGGTCTCACTTCTAATCACTCATGCCAATAATTCAAAGATATTTGAAATCAAAATTTCCTCTGCTCTTCTAGAAATAGGTCAGATACGCTGCAGAGAAGGATGATTACTTTAATTGGCATAATTAACTTTTTGCGTGATTATCTGTGCAGCTTTTTAAAAAGGCAAGTGGCTTCTCTTCCTCATCTCCACATTTACACACACACACACACACACACACACACACACTCTACAGCTGTTTCACTTAAGGAGCTAAACATGTTATATATAATGAGAAAGATGACCTTGTATAATAATGTACATTATTGGAAGCCCATGTGCCATAGTCTTCTGTCTGCAGGCTTGTTAGGGGAATGGCGGGGAATCTGTAATTGACTGGAAGATAATTGAATTAACTGCTGCCTTTTAAACATTGTTTCCATTAAGCAGCATAATAAAGCCTATTTATAATGTTGGAAGCTGGGGCCATGGAGGAGAAATCAATATTTTAATATGAAAAAACCTTCCATAATTAATTTTCATAGACCCTGGAATCCTGTTGGTGTCTTAAACATGCAAACGTTCTGCTGTGGAAGTGATTGGGCATTTGTGTTCTAGAGAAAATATCTTCATTCAGTTCAAGGTTGTGCAAGTGGAGCTTGCACATGAAGTGCCATTCTGCATGGATGCATGTGTGCATTCCACATAAATGCATCATATGCACATGGACGTTTGGCTGTACAATCATTTGTTTATCTGATGTCTTGGTTGAACTGAGCAACATTGCTGTTAAACGCAAGCACTGTATGGCACAATTAATACTCAGCTCTGCACATGAAGATCAACACTATGCCAACCTGATGTGGACTCTTAGCCATACATTATTGAATATGTTAGGTGTGGTTCACTTTAAGGACCTTTGCATGCATCATAATGTCAGCTGAATAAAGGGATCTTCTGTAACTGTTCTTCCACTGTTGAAAACATGTTTAACAATGACACAGTAGACTTTCCAAGGTTCTTGAACACTATCATGAAAAGCTACTCTTACTTCTTCTGCGTTGTCCTCCCACTGGTTAGCAAATTTATCTCTTTCCTTTCTCCCAACACTGAGAGAGCATCCACGTTGCACAATTATACTAATTTTACAGCACTTTAAATATCTATGAAGCCATCCTAAGGTATCCTGGGATGCACAGTTTGGAGAAGTACTTAGAATTCCCTGTGTGAGAGAGAGCTCAACTCTAGTCCCCTTAACCACAGCATTATTGCTCTCTGACAAAGAATCCTAAGTCTTTCACCACACTGTAAACCCCAGGGAGCCTCAGCAGTTAAAGTGATACCAAAGTACTATAATTGTGTTGGGTGGATATACCTTGGGAATCAAGGTGATTCATATCAAGAACAGATGTTGATCAGAACATAATGTATCATATTAACACGCAAATAATCATATTAAAACTCCTGGCTACTGGTAGTTCTCATGTCAGTGGGGTGGTGAATTCAGGCTGGTTTCAGCCTGAACTTCAAATGTACTATCCAAGGTGCTGAACCTGTTCTGGGAATAGGGTCTGGCAACTTAGATAGCTCCTTTTAATATTTAGATCAGAGCAGGGTGGGCAAAAATCTAACCTGTGAGCTGTGTGCAACCCCCAGGCAGTTTTTGTGGCTGCCAGGGTCCCTCGGGGCAAAAGAAAAAAGTTGTTTCAGTTTATTTGCTTCTAAGGGGTGTGGGAAGCATTTTTGTCATGTTTCCCTACCCAGCCAATTTAGGCCCAGGAGGAGTCTTTTTTGAAAGAGGAAGGGATTTGTGATCAGTGCCTCTTGTTCAAAAAGGCCTCTCCTGGGCCTAAAATAGCCCACTGAGTCTTTAAAGTAACAAAAATCCCCCCACATCCCCCAGAGGGGATTTGGTGGCAATTTCATTTGGTGGGAAGTGTGGGATATTGTCCTCCAAGGTCTCTTTGGGGGCTAATGTGACTGCCTAGTGTTCCAAATTGCTTACCCCTAAATTATAACCACAAGCAGAGTCATTGCCTTAGTTTGCTGTTGCCTGCCTTCAAGTCATTTCCAACTTATGGTGACCCTAAGGTGAACCTATAGCAGGATTTTCTGGGGCTGAGAGTGTGTGATGGCGCCCGAGGTCACCTAGTGGGTTTCCATGGCCAAGTAGGAAATTGATTCTTGGTTGCATTAATAGAAGTATGGTGTCTAGATCAAGGGAGGTAATAGTACCACTCTATTCTGCATTGGTTAGACCTCATTTGGAATACTGTGTCCCCTTCTGGGCACCTCAATTCTAGAAGGATATTGACAAGCTGAAGCATGTCCAGAGGAGGGTGAGAAAAATGGTGAAGGGTCTGGAAACCATACCCTATGAGGAACGGCTTAGGGGGCTGGGTATGTTTAGTCTGCAGAAGAGAAGATTAAGAAGGGACAGGATAGCCATGTTTAAGTATTTGAAGTGATGTCATGTCGAGGAGGGAGCGGGCTTGTTTTCTGCTGCTCCAGAGACCAGGACAAGGAGCAATGGATTCAAGCTGCAGGAAAGGAGATTCCACCTGAACCTCAGGAAGAACTTCCTGACAGTCACAGCTGTCCGGCAGTGGAATATGCTGCCTCAGAGTGTGGTAGAGTCTCCTTCTTTGGAGGTTTTTAAGCAGAGGCTGGATGGCGATCTGTTGGAAATGCTTTGATGTGTGTTCCTGCATAGCAGGGCGTTGGTGTGGATGGCACCTGTGGTCTCTTCCAACTCTATGATTCTATGATTTTAATGGAGATTCAGCACCTCTGGAAGAAGAAAACAACTGTCGTCATGATAGTTGTTCTAGGAGCAACTCCAAAGGGATTCACAAAGCGTCCAAATGGACTCACAAAATATCTTTATGGAATCACTATAGATAGGATCACAACAACATAATTTTAAAGAAGTGACTCTAAAGAGAACATGCTACATTATCTAATAATAGCTCTCTGATTTCCTAGATTTTTGGACAGAACCCAGATCATTGATTGTCCAAAAGTTCAGTCAAAATAACAACTGGTGGAATGTGAAAGTGTATAAGCAGAGGCTGGATGGCCATATGTCGGGAGTGCTTTGGTGTGGGCTCCTGCATGGCAGGGGTTGGACTAGATGGCCCTTGTGGTCTCTTCTAACTCTATGATTCTATGATGCTATGAACCCTCATCTCCAGGTCATAGTCATTGCCACATCATGCTGTCATTGGACAAATCAACCTGTCCCACCCATTCCCAGCATGAAGAGGAGTGTTTTCTACCTGCTTGTGTTAAAGATGAGGAGTCTGTCAGGAAAAACCAGGCTTGACCCTGTCAACCTATCTCTGGTCTTCAGAGTCACAGTCCAACGCTCAAACCACTACATTGTGCGCTACTACAGTGGAAATCACCAGCCTCCATTGACTAAAATGCAACTCAACTGACAGGAATTGGAAAAGTACATCAATAAAAAAGAGTTAGCAACCCTGCTTTGTAGCAGATTATCGGATGTGCTGTCAACAGTCAGCTTGAATAAAAATATTTTTACTGAGTTGTTGTTGAAAGGCACAACTGTTTCTGTTGGGTTGATGTGTTTTTAAGTGGGTTTCCAATCCATTTCTATGTTTTAATTGTATTTTTTTAAAAAAACGAAAACAAACAGATGTCGTTTTTGTTAACCAACTTGTGTGCCTTTGGTGACAGGAAGGAAGACAGAAGGATGGGGTGCGAATGTAATAAATCAAACACTGTTTGTGGCTTTTTGTAGCCATGGGAAATGCTGGTACTTGCTTTGAGATCTGACAAGGTCAAAGCGGGAAGCCAGGCGAGAACTGGAGAGAAGTTTGAAAGTAGAAAGTCGTTCCAGGGGGGAAAAGGAGCAAAGCACTCATGGTTGACCTGAATGTCAGAATGCAATGATGGTGTTGGCTGGGGGAATTGAAAATGTATGTATAGGAGCTGCCGTTTTGGTGGAATGACATACGGTGTGATTAAGGAATGAAGAGGTCATCAGCAAATGGGAAAAGAAAGGCCAATCTCTGATGTGTGGTGCTGCTCTGAGAAGCTCTCCCAACAACTTTGGCTTCTAAACCCAAGTCTTTCATCTCAAGACAGGCTTCTTGTCTGCAGTTTCTGTTTATACTTGATGAGGGAAAAAACAGTTCTTCACAACATATTACTCAGATATTCTCAAATGAGTCTGAAGGAGTGATGGATGAATCTTTCTGTTTCATTTTCTCCCACATTCAGTTAAAATAAAAACACTCCAAACCCATAGGTTGCACCCAAGGCAACTGACTGAACCACAGCTGCTGATGGCTCCGGTGTCAGTGAGCTAGTGAATCCTTTTGGAATTTTAGTCCAAACTTTAAGGAACTATCCAAGATACTGAACATTTTTCTGGGCAGGGGATGTGGATCTGCATCTTGCATAGCTCCTTCACAGTTCAGACTAAAGTGTAGAGCGGATTCACTGCGGCACTGGCAGCTGAGCCAACAACTGCCACTGCTGTGGGATGGGAAGAAGAAGAAAGAATGCTTGCTTTTCTTCAGCTATTTTTTTTCACTATAAGGAAAAAAAAATACCATCCCATTTCTGCATCAGATTTTGAATTCACATGAAAATCTCTATGGATTGTTTTTTTGTGCAATTTTTTTAAAAAGTGTTTCTGTATCCACTTAAATACGTGCACAGTTTAGGCTCCTCCCTAAAGTGCAAACCCCAGGATTCCATAGGATGTTGAAAGTGGAGTAACAGCACTATAACAGTCTAGTGTGGAAATGGCCCAAGTACCATAGAGCTTCAGTGAGTTGGGAGTGTAAGTATGCTTTAGATTCTGACAGATCTGAACAGAATCTTGCGCAGTGTGTAACTGCATTGAAATTTTAATAAATGTGGATTTCAATAGCAAATTGCATTCTTTTATGTCCAGGAAAAACAGCTGTGATGAGTTTGCATTGCAAACCAAACAAATAGTGTACCATTGTCTGAGATGACATGCTCTGAACCGATGCAGGTTTTATTAGAAAAGATGATTACAAAATGTGATCCATACATATAGATGGGACCACAATGGCATTGAAAAACTCAAAGGTGCAAGCAGAAATAGAAAGTTGATTTTCATTTCAGGGAGCAGCCTTGGTTTATTGTGGTGCTGTGCTGAAAGCAGATGGAACAACTCTTCAGACTGAAGAAGTGTTTGTTTGAGCTGAAAAAGTTTAACATTCTCGCCATATGAACAAAGATGCACACAAAATCCATTATCTTCCTTGCCTTTGCAACCTGAAGACCTCTATTTTTTTTTTCCTAATCGAGGAATGGCCCTTCCTAACTCCATGGAGATTGTGTGCTTCCATTTCCCGAGAAAAGCAGTGCCTTAAAGTTTACTTAATGCATTTAACTGGTCTCCTGAATCATTAAAATGAACAAAGACAGCATTTGCTCTCAGAAAGTCACTACTTCTGCTGAAAACATATTTAACTATAGTAACAGAAAATGGATGCTTATGCAGTGACTCAATAGAAAGAGTGTGCATTCTATTTGAATGTCCATTTTATGCACCAAAATCCCATTCAGTTTTTTAAAGGAAGCATAAAATAATAAAAAAAAATAGAAAATCAAACCAAGAATAAGTGATGTCTGTTGTATCCCACTGAACCATTGTCTGTCAAACAAATGTCGGTTATGGACTGGGTGGAGGGTGGACAAGCTTAATCTAGATAAGAAAGAGGTGCTCCTGGTCTGTTGAAAGACAGTTCAGAGAACAGAGATTCAGCCTGTCCTGGATGGGTTACACTCCCCCTGAAATGTCGGGAACATAGCTTAGGTTACTTCTGGATTCAACCCTGAGCTTGGATGCCTAGGTTTCTGCAGTGGTCAGTGAGTACCCTAAAGGCACCAGATCCCATCTGATCTTGGAAGCTAAGCCAGATCAGCACAGATTAGTAGTTGCACAGGAGGCCATCAAAGAATATACTTGCTCCAAACCTGCTTGCTTGCTGCAGAAGGGAGTGTGATGGCCCCTCCTCTTCCTTCCACTGTGCAGTGGAGGGCAAAAAATTATTTTTATCACATATTCTTCTTTTTTTTCTTCTCAGTCGTTCATTTCCTCTCAATTACAACTGACCTTCCACATTTGTGGGGTTGACTTACACAGATTTGATTGTTTGCAAGTTTTTTCAACCTCCTGCTGCCTCCACCTCAGGTGCTTTTTTTCTGGGGGAACCTTTCATCAGTGGCTTCCAGATCAGGCCACACAGCCCTTTAAAACCCCACCTCTGATCCTTGTCTTCTTCCACCAGCTGCTGCCTGGCCAGCTAGGAAAAAAAATACTCACACCAAATTTCTTAGCACCACAAATCTCTGCCAATACTCCCCCATCAAACCCAAGGAGGAAAATGGGTGAGAAAGAGGCAGTATAGGTCCACCATGCCAACTCCCTCTCTCTTTCATCTCCTTTTCCTAACCTGGTTTGCACCACGGGTACCCATTCTTCCTACTATGCCTCAGCCCCCTTCCCACAGGCACGTGCGCTCAGACACACACACACACACACACTTTGATATTTGCATTTTTTCCCGTTTTTGTGAGGGTCCTATGCCTCTAATCCTGGCGAACGTGGAGGACCAACTGTAGTCTTAAAGGTGCTACAAGATCCCTTTGCATACTGATCCAGACTAACATGGTTATGTCTTTGAATTCTGTATATCAATATGTTTCAATATCTGTCGATATTTATGTATCAATACTTGCAGACATACTGACTGGCCAGCATCCTGTCAGTGATTTACTTATGCCATTGTAAGTCTCTTTTTGGTCATTGCAGAGGTCTTCAGAGTTCCTTATGATCACTGTTTTGTGTCTAACTATAGGGGCATAGCTAGAATCTTCTCCAATACCCCTCATTCTCCACTGGCCAGTATATGGCCATAGAGTGGAGGCTGAAGGAGCTAAGTGGAATGGATGAGAGGACACAGAATGGGTGAGAAGGGATCGGAGTGGGTAAGTTGTGGAGTGGATGAGGGGAAGACTCATCATAGTTCTTTCTCTATGGAACTTTATATTACCTCTCCTGAGGCAAGATCTCAGCCTTTGTGTCTTGTTGTCCTCGTAGATCACTATCAAAGCTTTGGTGGAGGCATGCTTAGATTCAAACAACTCTGGAATCATGACAAACCTTCCTGATTTGATCGTTGATCTGGGAATCGCCAAATCCTGTGCACATCCCTAATTTATAGTTGTGTAGGCCCTAATTTCAGATTGTACATTTTTTAAAGGCAAATTCAAGATTTTACTATTGGAGCCCAAAGAGTACCAATTTGATTGGCAGAACTAATGCATCTGTTTTCTTCCTTAAAGGGCCTTTCTGCACTACAATGTTAACAGTGCTATTATTCCACTTTCAACGTCCTATGGAATCCTGGGGTTTGCGGTTTAGCCAGAGAGCTCTTTGGCCTCGGTAAACTACAACCCCCAGAATTCCACAGGATGTTGAAAGTGGAATAGATTACTACAATAGTGTAGTGTGGAAAGGCCCAAAGGCCTAGCACCTTCCATTTTCCCTATGCCTATAGAGGAGACCCAAGGTTGCCAAAGTTAATTTTTGATGTAATAGGGTGGCATCATAAGTGTAGGCATCAGCAGAGAGAAAGTAAATGGAAGTCTTGGAGGACAACATGATTTTTCTTGCAATCAGTTTCCTCAGAAATATTTAATGACTTTTAAAAAGAGAGAGAGAGTGAGAAATTACTTGAATGGCTCTCTTGTACAGGTACATTTTCCTATATAGGAAAGCCTCATCTTTTGACACCCCATTGTCTGATGACTTGCTTTTTTGACACTTCCAAATTAAGAACAAGTTCTATCAATTTGATGGGAGTATGATAATGGGGCTTCCCATTATCTAGACTTGGCTGAAGGGGGATGCTTCCCTCTTCAGGTAAACCAAGGGTTAATGAGGTGTTGGGATTAGGTTACGTTTTTACTGTGGGTCAGCCTCACAGGTCACAGGGGGAGAATGGCCCAATCAAGGGAAGAGAGGTGAGCATCTTCGAGATGCTTCGAAGGAGAAGTTATAAAAATCCTTGAGAGACCGTGTGGCAGAGAGTCAACAAAAGAACCTCCTGGAGATGGGATCTGTGCCAGTCGTAGGCTGCAGGCCCTAGGCCTCGCCTCCTGGTCTCGTTCCTCTCCTAGACCATCTAAGCCTGTGAACCCAAATGTGAGTAACTAGAATAAGGTAGTTAGTCGCGTTAGGGCTTTTTATTATTTTTATAGTTGGCTGATCTTAAGAATGTATCTGTTGTTATAACTACTTGTAACTTAAGCGTACCTGGGAGGGGGGAGCCTCTCGTGTGTATTATTGTTGTTTACTTGCATGCCTTACAATACATGCTTTTCTGTAAAACCTCTGTTTCCTCTCCATTCCCACGCCATTCTTCGGCACACGCTTAGATAGAACTTCTCTCACTCAGAAGGAGGAGGGAAAGGAAAGGTCCTTAAGCATAGAGATTGGCAATTCGCTGACAGGGTCCCACTGTCCTGTTCAGTTACAAGTATATTCGGAATTCAGTGGGTGGTGGCAGCGTGCGAAATTAGTGAACGCTGGGGAATTTCCTGCTCCTTTTCAAGGGTAGAAGTGAGGCTTGGGAGCGGGGCTGGAAGTAAACTCAGTATGACAGGGAGTTCCACTCTTTCTTTTTGCCTACAGAGATTTGCTTGGGACCACTCTCATGTGCACGCTGCTTGCAAAGTGAGCTGAGAGAGGGGGAAAAAAGTACTAAGTCAGCTGAGAAAGTTTGCAAGCAGCACATACACAGTTGGTCCCAGGTGAGCCTCTGTAAGTCCTGCATGCTCCCTGCAGTACAGTACATGGGTTCTGCTTTTCAACCAATTATGTTTTCTGACAGCATTCAGATCCCTAACCTGACAGATAAGTGGGGGAAGCATCAGTGGCAGAGCTTGGAGTGTGTGGAGGGAGGGGGAAGGAGGGGGCAGGGCTATGGTGTGGGACGTGTGGCCACGGTGCATGAGGGCATGACTATGAGCCAGGATGCCCCAAAAACATTGCTGCCAGAGATGAACCACCCCCATCCCTACATGACTGGGAAGCATGTACTGGGTTTTGACATAGCTGAATGCTTTTGTTATTCGTATGAATTATTCCATGATGAGAACTATGTATATTGATATGTGTCATGCCCTGCCTTGGAAACCCTGGCAGGGAGGAGGAGGAGGATTCTAACTCTGAGACAGAAGCTTCCCTAAAGGCAGGAGTTTCCCCAGAGGCTGGCCCAGAGGGAGATAATGGACGACAACAACAACAGGGGCCTGAGCCAGGGGAACAGACGAAGACATATCAGAAACACTTACCTTGCAAGAGAGATGCTGTGAGAGGGAGGGCCTGTGCCACTCAGCACATTTAAGTAGCAAGCAAGCCCTAATAAGGGAACACCTGTGGCAACAACAAGATAAAAGGACTCCAGCTGGCCTTTCCTCTCAGGGTCAACAACTGGTCTCTTTGGTCCTAGAACCCTATGCTCTTGGGTCTGGTTTACCTTGGAACTCTGCTTGTTTGGACTATGTTTTGGATTCACCCCTTGGATTTGTTTGCTCTGGACTTGCATTCTGTTTGGGCATTCTTCGGCTCAGGCTGTGTGAGTAGGAACTGAGCAGCTGCTTGTAATTTATTGCCTGCTTAGCCTGGGACATGACAATATGTTTCATGTGTTGCCTCTTTTGTCACACTTGTGTTATTCCAATGGAGCTCGCCAGAGGAAAATAAAATCACATATTAAAAATATAGTACCAGTACAGGCCCAGCATTAGCTTATGAAATTCAGCTCCCAAAGAAATAAACAAAGTTCTAAAGCCCAATAAGACAAATTTGGCATTAATAATAATTTTTAAAAGTAAAAGTGGTAACACAATGGAAGAGAAAAGGAGTAGGGTTATTTCTTACTAAGGTTCTTCTGAAATGAATAATTTAGCAATTTTCTTCTCACAGAGAGAAATCCTGTGAAAACCACACTTTTTTACTGCCTACTCACAGTTCAGGATTTATTCTACACAAAATTCACGCACAGTTGATATGAATAGAAAACACTATTTTTCTGTGCAGAGAAAATGAACAAATATTTTCTGCACATAAAAAAAGCTGTTGCTGTGCAGAAATTTTTCTGTCTAGAAAAAGTTGTTTCCTATGCAGAAAATGCTGTTTTCCCCACAAAACAACCCATATGTGAATTTTGTGCAGAATCAGCCCTGACAACAAAGATTATTGTCAGTTTAGAATTTTCCTCATCAGAGTTTCTCAACACTCAAAAAGCATTTCACCATTTTTCAAACGTTTTTGAATATTCTATTCATTCTAAGAAAGGAGAGGCTGTGGCTCTAAAGCAGTAAGATTTTAAAGGTATCCTAGCTAGCTTATGATAGGTACAAGGACACAAATTCCTAGTGGGAACAGTCCAATTGTGATTTAAATCTAAGAATACACTTACCACATTTTGCATAGGTGCTCCATCAAATGGTGAATGACATTAGTTTGTTATAACACATGATTTTTCTCAAGTATGTATATTGTGTTTAACATGCTTTGTTTTGTGACTGGTTTTTGAAAAATAAACACAAGCTTGATTTGCAAGTCTGAACGCAGAGGTACACATCTCAGAGAATAGTCCACTGTGTGATGGAACAAGAAGCAAATATTTGGAAATGATGTTGTTAACTGTTATGAAATTGACTTCAACTTATGGTGACCCTATGGATGAGAGAACTCCAAGACATCCTGTCCTTACCTGCTCTGCTCAGGTTTTGCAGATTCTGGGACATGTCTCTTGAGTCTATCCATCTGTAATGTGGCCTTCCTCTTTATTTTTTTTTTAGAAATATTTTTATTAAAGTTTAAAGTAGAAATGAAAAAAAAAACCTTCCCCACTTCCAAGCTTTCCCTTTTTTTTAGTTGAGTCTGCTTATTTACATTCAATTCATACATAGTTTCTCTTCATTGTTACATCTTTGTTACATTGTTATGTCATTGTTACATCTTACATTGTTACATTGCTGCTTTGTTACGTTGCCTTATTACATTGTTGCCTTGTATTATATACAATCTTGCTTTATTCTTTTCCTTTTCTTATTACTATATCTTTATCCAGTTTAAGACTTTTGTCCATTCCCTTTCAAAGTTCTGGATAGACTTATTTTTCAATGAAGATGTTAACTTTTCTATCTCTATCATATCCAGAACTTTTAATTTCCATTCTTTTATATCAACATCGTTCCTTTCTTTCCAATATTGTGCATATGTCAATCTTGCAGCAGTTATGAAATATAACAATGTCTTCTGATGACCATCTTATCTCTCTTTGTTGTGTCAACATATTTAACAAATAAAACTCTGGCTTCATTTCAAAATTTAAATTGTAAATTCTTTGAATTTCATCATGTATTTCCTTCCAAAATTTCCTTGCTATCTTACTGGTCCACCACATTTGAAAGAACGACCCCACCTTTTCATCACATTTCCAACGTTTTTCATTTCCATTTTTAGTTATTTTCTGCAACCTTTCAGGTGTACCATCTATGTAGCATTTCATAAAAGTTTTCTCTTAAATTTAAACTTGGTGTAAATTTTATGTCTGTTTTTCATGCCCTCACCCATGTATCCAACTCAATTGGATGTCCAATATTTTGTGCCCATCTAACCATATTATCTTTAACAGTTTCTGATTCCATTTCTCTTTGCAACAATAGCTTATAGAATTTGGAGATTCTCTTCTTTTGGTCCTGGCCTTCCTCTTTAACTGCTGCCTTCTACCTTACCAAGCATTTTTGTCTTTTCTGACAATTCCTGTCTTCTCATGATATGGCCAAACTACGACAGCCTCAGTTTAGGCATCTTGGCTTCTAGAGAGAGTTCAGGTTTAATTTTCTCTAGAACCGATTCATTTGTCTTTTTTCAGCTGTCCATGTTATCTGTAGAACTCTTCTCCAGCACCACATTTTGAATGGGTTGATTTTCTTCTATTCCCTTTAATTTCTAGTTTAATGGTAATGCAGGGAGAGAAAGCACACAAAGAACATAAGAAACAATAATTTCTCCACAGGCTTGGAGCATTATTTTTAAATGGCAACACATTAGTGTTGATCTTAATTTTGTTAACATTATAAAAGTAACTCATTACGTCCTATTTTAAATGTTTTTCAATTGCTTTTTTAAGCCTTAAAAGTAGATGATACAGATCAATTTGTGAATTGAAAAGAGAGAAAACTGGTATTTAATTTTTCACATGCATGTATGTGACAACGCTAACCTCAATAAGCCGAGCAGGGAAAGAATATGTGTATGCATCATAAGACAGCTGAATTTGTGAGTATCAAAATGCAAATGCATTAGGGATCTTTTTTCTTCTTGCAAGCCCCAGGCTTTAAGCAGATCAGCACAGAGGTATTTTAAGATTAAGTTGCTTAAGATAAGCGAGTACAAGATAAAGCAACTTGATTGTGACCATTTTTTTTTAAATAAATGCACATCTATTAGCAGTCTGTGTCAAGCAGCTTTGCAAAAGCTGCCGTGTTGTCCTATTCACTAGTCAGCAGTACAGCCCAAATAATTGCCAGAGGGGTGCCTTGTCCCAATCCTGCCCAGGACGGTTCTTACTGCTCGGTTCTGCTTCTGTATCCACTTGCATACTAATCAGTGTTTGTGTTGGGAGATGTCAGGTGATGCTTACCTTCTTCTGTCAATTTGTGCCTTACATTCTTTGTGGTGGTACCGATACGGCAGACTGGTATATCTGCACGTCCAACTTTGTGAGGGAGAACAAGCTGCAAGACAGCTTTTTTCAGTATTCTTTAAAGATAGTGATGCTACCATTGCTTATGTTGTAATGACTAGACAAACTGGAACATATTTGGAAGAAGTTGACCAAGTTGATCACACGTCTGGAAACTGAGTTGTATGAGGAATGAGTTAGGGAGCTGAGTCTGCTTTGCTTGGAGAAGACTGAGGCATAGGTGACATGATTTGTCGTCGTTGTGTGCTTTCGAGTTGTGTCCGACTTAACAACAACCCTAAGGCAAACCTATCATGGGGTTTTCTGAGGTTGACAGTGTGTGATATGCCCAAGGTCACTTAGTGGGTTTCCGTGGCGCAGCAGGGAATTGAACTCTGATCTCCAGGATTGTAGTCCAGTGGTCAAACCATTATAACATGCGGGTTCTTGGGTGACATGATAGCTATCTTAGAATATCTGAAGAAATGTCTCCTGAGACTAGTATAAAAACCAGTGGATTCAGAGTAGTAGAAAAGAGATTCTCTCTGTACCTTAGGAAGAAGTTCTTTGCTGTAAGAGCAGGTCAACAGTAGAATAGACTGCCTTAAAGGATTGTGGACTCTCCTTCTTTGGAGGTCTTTAAACAGATACTGTATGGCCATCTCTTAGAAAAGCTTGAGTTAAGCATTCTTCCATGGCAGGGTACTGAGTTAGATGAACTTTGTACTCCCTTCCACCCTGTGTTTCTATAATTTTCTTTGATTCTACCTTTCAAAGCAGTAGCTGTGTTAGTCTCTTGCAGCATAAAAAGGAGGAAGGGAAGGGGACAACAGAAGAAACGTGAGAACAACTCTAAGAGCGACTGGTTTTTATTTTAGTGTGATCTTTCATGGATGCAAACACAGTAGAGAGGGATGATTCTAACTGTTACATCTTAAATACATGATGTTTGTACACATATGGGGAAAAATGTAGATTCATGGTGGGAAAATATTAATCGTTATTCATTTCCCTGCTAGGAAAAGCCTTATGCACTTCTGTAGAAAGCCAGGCTAGGGACGGAAAAAAATACATAGTTTTCTGTTTTGCAACTGGGAAATGAATCCACATCTGTTTGAAGACTTCCGAAGAAGGAAAATCCACTCCATTCTGAGGCAGTCTATTCCACCGCCAAACAGCTCTTGCAGTAAAGAAGTTACTGCTAATGTTTAGGTGGAATCTCTTTTCTTGTTTGGCTTGATCAGTCTTATTGGTTTCATTACAGCGCAATTATAAAGCAACACATCAAAGACATTTCCCAGCCTTTGAATCCCCTCACATTCATTCACAGCTGAGGTGTATCGCTTTATCGTACAGTGACAGAAGAAGAAAGCACAACTCAAAGGCTGCCAGCATTTGATGCTAATTGCTGCCTGAACCCTACGGAATGGAGCTAGAAAACGTCGACAAGGTGCTAAACTATAGGAATGCCATTTCAATGATGCCCCTCCCACTGGAATTATATGTACTCTGGAGAGTGACAGCTCTGCACTTACAAAGTGGCATCAAGAATTACATTCTGGCAAGTTCCATTGTCAGTTGGAAAACTTCACTGATGAGGTACATCGAAATAAAAGTGGTAAACATTCATAATTGAACAAAAGAGCCCAAATCAGTGTCAAGTACAGAACCTGAATTTAGAGGTGGGCCAGCCCTACCATTAGACAGGTCGAGGCCAGCCCCATCATTAGGCAAAGTGAGATGCCTGCCTCAGGCAGCAGATTTGAGTGTCATGGAAAGGCAGCAAATTGTCAGTTCTTGAACTTTTTTTTTGCCAATCAGGGATGGGGGAGGTGCTGTCAGATCTGACTGCCTCAGGCACTGGAAGATGTTGGGTGGCTTTGAATACTATGCAGCTTGAATTGGGTGGGCAAGAGGTGCCACTTGCTGCTCCAGCTCGGACAAGACAACATCTCGGTCTGAATCTGCAGAAATGGGATTGAGGTAATATTTTTTGGGAATTCCAACAAAGCACAAGGAGGTCTTGAAAGGAATTGCCAGCGACTGAACAAAGACTCAAAAAAACCATCCCACTTTTTCAACTGCATGTAAAATGACCCAGCTTTGCTCTCCTTCCCCTTTTGTCCTCACCTTACTTCAGCTGCTGCAACCTGAGTTCAAAGTGCAAAAGTACTTTTCACTCTATTTACTCAGCAGTGGGAGAGGAGAGGAATCATAGAATCTTAGAGTTGAAAGAGACCACAACAGCCATTGAGTTCAACCTCCTGCCATGCAGGAACACACACTCAAAGCATGCCCAGCAAATGGTCATCCAGCCTCTGTTTAAAAACCTCCGAAGAAGGAGACTCCACCACACTCTGAGGCAGCATATTCCACTATTGAACGGCTCTGACTATCAGGAAGTTCTTCCTGATGTTTAGGTGAAATCTCTTTTCCTGTCGTTTGAACCCATTGCTCCATCTCCTCGTCTCTGGAGCAGCAGAAAACAAGCTTTATCCATCTTCAACATCACATCCCTTCAAATATTTAAACATGACTATCATGTCATCTCTTAACCTTCTTTTTGTCAGGCGAAACATACCCAGCTCCCTAAGCCGCTCCTCATAGGGCATGGTTTAACCTTTGGAAGCCGCCTTGGGTCCCACCTTGGGAGAAAAGGTGGTATATAAATTCAATAAATAATAAATACATTATTATTACTCCAGTTGCTGCAAACTGAGTTCAAAGTGCAAAAGTAGTTTGCACTCAAATCGGCAAAAGGAGAGGAGGGGACAAAATCATGACCTTCTCAGTAGGCTCGGGGAAAGCAGACAGCCTTTTTGTAGCTTGTACTCAATTAACTCGTCCGACGGAGATTGCCCTTCTCTGTGAGCTAATGCAAAAGCAAATTGCTGCAGGCTTGTGTGTTATGTTGCTTGGCCACACCTGTCCTGGTTTCCATTTTTGAAATATTGGAAGGTATGGGGGTTTGTGATGAGTGGGTATTGCATTTTGCTTTATTTCTGTGCTTTTAATTGCTTTTAACACTTGTTTTGTTATGATTTCTTTTCTTCTTAAAATGTTTTGTGTGTGTTAACTCATGTTAGTTAATCTTGTCTGCTGTCTTTAGGGCAGTTTCTGGAAGGCAGGTGAGGTATAATCAGAGAAACTAATACACATTAATAAATACACATAAATAATAAAATCTAAAACGAAACAGCCAGAGAATAAAAACCAAGGTAAAGCCAAGAGCAAAAGACTGAAGTTGTGCAGTCTTCCATATCAAAGCTACCTATCAATTTATATGTTCAGCAAAATCCCATTTCTTGTTTAGATCCCTAGGCAAAGAAAGCTGAATTGACCCAACTCACAGCTCTGATGAAGTACTGAAGTGGAAAGAGAGATTGCTAAGGAGCAAATTGAGGAGATGACTTGAATTCAAGGGGATGAAATGGAAATGTTGTGCAAGTGGATTTCTGCTTGTGCGATGGAACTCTCTCTCCCTCCTTGCACATTCACTATCATGGTCCCAAATCTGCTTCAGTGCAGAGTGGGAATCACCACCCCTCCCACAAGTGGAAACTTTCCTTTAGTAGAGGGTGATACAGTTCTTGAGTGCCTTCAAGTTGTTTCCAAGGCAAACCTGTCTTGGAGATTTCTGGGGCTGAGAGAGTGTGATATGCTCAAGGTCACCCAGTGGGATTCCATGGCTGAATGGAGAATCAAACCCTGGTCTCCAGGGTTGTAGCCCAGTGTTCAAATCTCTACACCGTGCTGGATCTCCAGCAGAGGGTCATACTTGATCAAAATTCAGATTTGTTTAGAACTCAGGCTTCTTCCAACAGAAAAATTGAATGCCATTACTTCTGATGTGGCAAATCACCGTTAATGGTAGGTCCACAGTCATTGCAGTCATTGCAGTGTCATCAAAACAGTGAGCGGAAATAAGTGAACCCTGAGATGACTTTCAATTCCAGAATGCTTTGATTCTATGACTGTGCTACAATAGCAGTTGGTGACTCCCATCTCAGTGGATCAGGGAGTCTTCTCTGGGTTTTAGTCTGAACTTTACAGGAGCTATCCAAGACACTGAACCTATTTAGGGGATGGGGTTCAGCACCTCAGATTGCTGCTAAAAAGTGCAGCATGTTCATCAGCACATGGGAAGCATAAAACCACTGCTATGCCATGTATCAAACTGTATAGAAATACTGTTTCTTTTTAGGTTAAGTAGAATCACTGTCACACTCTGCTTTCTATATATTCAGGGTGGGAAACTGAGGTCAGAGTAATATGTAAGCAGTACAGCTTGGGTTCATTTCAAAGGGTGATCAAAGTGATGCATTTTCTGCCTTTCTTAGCAGAGCTGCCTGAGGATATTACGGCATTGCCTTCCTCCCAGTCTTTCAAGGAAAGGTTGGACAGATATCTGTCAGGGTTGTTTTACGTATAAGAGCGGCCTGCCTTCATGTAGCAAATTAGCCCCACAGGTTCCCTTCCAATGATGATTATATAAACTATACAGACAATCCTGTAAGTGGTAGATGCTGTTCCTGCTTACTAAATGGCAAAAGTAGAAAACTATTTTGACAGCCAGACAAAGGGAGAAGCATCACTGGGAGGGGATGAAAGGGAAGATGTTTATCTGGTGTTCTCATCTGAGTTTGTTTCAGCTTGCACCTTTGCAATTCTCTGGGTCAGGGAGTAAAGCCCATCTTTCATTAAAGACAAAGCCCAAGATTTTAACTAAATAGTAGAATCTTAGGCCCTTTCTGCACTTTACCATGTCCTGGCATCATCCTGGTGCCATGCCAGCAGTGCCTTTTCTGGGATGGGAGCGTCTCCTGAATTCTCCCTTCTGCATCCAGCTGGCTGCCAGTGGATGGCAGCGCTCAAGATGTGCTCGTTCCTTCCTCAGTGCGGCTGGCTTTTTCCTGTGCTGCACTGAGGAAAGAAGCATCCTGATAGTGCTTCCACCCTTTCTGCATGGCCCCAGCTGATGCAATCGTGGCACAAAAGGGGCTTATTACCGGATTTTTTCCAGTAATAGTATAACATGCAATTGTGACTGCTGGGGACATGACAAGAGCAGAACCATGACAACGCTGTGCAGTAGCACACCTCGTGGACAGGCTTCAATGTGTCCCTATGCCAGGATGGCCCCGTAGTGTGGAAATGACCCTAGTCTCTAGGACAGAACAAGGTTGCTGAATCTTCTACATGCCATCCCTTTAGATATTCAAACATGGCTATCATATCACCCTGAACCATCTCTTCTCCAATCTAAATATACCCAGCTCTCTAAGCTCGTAGGGCCTAGTTGCAGATCTGTTACCATCTTGGTCCCCCTCCTCTGAACACATTCTAGCTTGTTAATAGCCTTCTTGAACTGTGGTGCTCAGAACTGGACAGATGAGGTCTTGTCAGATGAGGTCCGACCAGGCAGAATAGAATAAAGAGTTAGACTGTTGAATCAGCATCAGTCCAGTTGCTGAAAGACAGCTTAGTGTGATGAGAAATGTTTAAAAGAGGAATAAAGAAAATCCCCCTTTTCTGCAAAATGATCATTTAGCAGTCTCAATATGTTGAGATAGCCTGTCGAGAGTTTATTAGCCTCTGCAAGATTTCTTTCCTCCAGCAGAAGACTGATGCGATAATGTGGATATAGCGCATCCTCCTTACCTGCAGCCTTTGCACATGAAACTTGTGTGTGCATGAAGCATTCAGTCCTGTGCTTAAAAGGGTGGCAACATGTGCGTAGATGCAGTGCTTTGAGTATAATGGGATACGAGCATTGGTGAATCCCATTCTTTACAGGGGTTCCAGAAATGGAACCCCACATATACTGAGGGTCCACTATGTAATTCTTCACTAAGTTACTTCTCAAAGGAAAAAAAAAGAGTAATCTTAGCAATTTTCTTCCCACTGTGAGAAAGTCTTTAAAAACCAGGCAATATTTGAAGCCTTCTCACAGTTCAGGATTTATTCTGCACAGAATACACACATGGTTGTTTTGCACAGCAAAAAATACATTTTCTGTACCAAAGGCATTTTATACAGAAGCCTTATTTTCTGTGCATATAAAGCTGCTTCCTGTTTTGTTTTCGCTGCAAATCAACTATATGAATTTTACACAGAATAATGTTCAAATTGCATCATCTTCTGAGCAGGAAACAGCTTTCCCTGTGACAAAAATACTTCTGTTAGATATGCTTTTTTCTGTACAGAAAATACTATTGCCTGTGTTTTCTGCACAAAGCAATCATGTGTGAATTTTGCACACAATATATGCCAAACTGCAGAGATTCTCACTGGTTAAGATTTTCCTCATCATGGTTTCTTGACACTGAAAAACATGATTTTCAACTATTTTTTAGAATGTTTTTTCTATCTCTAGACAACAAGGGCTTTTCCTGGTCAAGATTTTTGTACTTACCATGCAAAACTAATGTTTATTTTTTCTTTTGTGAAACAATGCACACACACATGCACCAAACACAGAAGGATGGCCTTGTTGATTAAAAAGAAGCAAACTGTCTAGTGCTACTACTTTTTAAAAATGCTACTGCTTTTTAGTTGTCAGCTTGCTTATTTTGTTCTTGGATGGAAAGCTAAACATTTGCAGAAATTTTGTTCCTGCTAGGTGAGATTAGAAGTGGTTTTGTGGTATACATTTGCATTTAAGTTTTTTGGATTTGTGAGAAGCTTTTGCAATTTTTTTTTTACAAATTTCATTTTTTGCAATCACTTTTGCACAAAACATGGGGCTTCACGAACTTTTTGCATGAAATTAAAACTTTTACATAAACTGCAATATTTCTAGTATTCTCTTCAGCCTGATTACTGCTGCTATCAAAAAAATGCTGGTCGATTCCCTGTCCTTCGGGGGGGGGGGAATCAAAATTGCTGCTAGATCTTAGAAGTGAGATGCCCATCTCTCAGCAGTGTTCAGCTGCATACTCCTGCATTGCAATTTGATGGCTTCTGTGGTCCTTTCAAACTCCGTGTTTCTATGACCATTTGTTTTCCACCAGTGTGATACCTCAACATCTCAGGACAACCTCTTTTCTCAATGAGAACACAAAAGCATGTGGCTATTCTTTCTGTCCTTAGCAAAAGGCTCAAGCAGTTACATTTTGTGTAAAAATGGTGCTTTGCACAAAAATCAGTGCCATGAACATGAACACACTTAGTGAGAATGTGCAAAAGCTATCGCCATCTCGTTGATGTATGAGAACAAAATAAAACAAAACAAAAAGCTATTTATTACTTTTCAGGGTTTAAAAAAACAGTAAAGTTTACGAATGATAAGAGAATGGCATAAAACTTAAGAAAATCTTGTTACAGTATCTCTAAAATGCCTTTTAAAACCTTAAATAAAAAAGGAAGTAGAGGATGTTACTCTTTTCACCAAAAAGCGTTTTTGTGCTTTCTGGTTGTATTACTATTGACATGTAAGTTTGTTGTGCACTGATTATCAAAGATAATTCAGTAATTATTTCTCATAAATTACTGTCCAGCTCTGGACATTGCTGGTGCTTCCTTCTTTATCTTTCTGTTGCTTTATGAGCACATTCCAAATCCACATTTTCTTCCCAAACAATCCAATTATTTCATTATCTGTACTGTTGCTTGTTGTTGCTCCTTTGTCATGTTGGTAGGCACAGTGTTTTCTTTGTCCTTATCACCAGCCCAAATACCAAGTGGTTTAAACTGGCTGTCACTGTGATTTAGTAGACATTCCAATCAGCCTGCACAGAGTGGAGTTTCTCTCTACTTGCCGTCCAGCTTAGTCCATCATGGCTTCTCTAGAATGTGCAAAGACCAGTAGTTTCCATGGCAGGGAAACTGAGAGACAACTATCTATTTAAAAAAGCCGGAGTGAGATCTGATCCAAGGTTGCAATCTGTGGTCACCAACGTTTGCTGATCTAAATGTTTCTTACAGTTGTGATGTTGTGTGTCTTCAGCTTATGGCAATCCTAACATGAACCTGTCATGGGGTTTTCTTGGCAAGATTTGTTCAGAGGAGTCATCATGGCCTTCCTCTGTGAGTGTGAGATTTGCCAAAGGTCACTTCATAAATTTCCATAGATGAAGAGGGATATGAACCCTCGTCTCCCAGAATGCTAACCAGAAACTCAAACTACCGTACCAGACTGGCTCCCTGGTTTCTCACAATACAGAGCCAAAACTGTGGCTTAAAACTTCTTGCAGTGTGAGTGCTGGTAGCTGAATTAATCTTTTTTTGAAGAGAGATAGCTCTTCAATTTCCCATTGGCTTAACCAACTTGGCCAATGGTGAAGCTTATGGGCTTACAAGCTTCCCACAGGTATCTGACAGGTTATGGACCAGAGCACTGTCCCACACATGCGTTGGTTACAAATACCAGCTCACTTTACAAGCAGATGCACGATCCCAAGTGAGCTTCTGTAGGCAAGAAGAACTGATGAAAGAGGAACCCCTGCTGAATTAATGGAACTTGTCCTTAATTTGAAAGTGTCAAAAGAGCAAGTAATCAGATAACAGGCCATCAAAAGGTGGGGGCTGCTTGTATTTAGTTGTCACATTTATACACCTCTCTTCAGTTGGGAAGGCACTCAGAGTGGCCATGGAAACTGATGGCTTCCATGTCAGTGGATGGTAAATCTGCTGCTCCCAGTTTTCTCCCATACTTTACATGAGCTGTCAACATCTTGGGTATCTCATTTGAAGTTCAGATTAAAAAGTAATACAGATTGATGCCCCACTGACATGGGGCCACTGCAGAGTCATCACCATCTCAGGAACCTAATAATGTCTGGCCCTGTGTTGATGACATATGCAGGCATAAATGGAAGAATACACAAAGTCTCACAATCTGATACAAAAAAAGGATGGAAAGAAAATTGTGGGAGGATTTGAAGAAACTCATCAAAATTAAGACTGAGATATTTTCATGTTAGTCCAGGAAGTACAAACCAAAAGGCTGAAATTCTGAAAGTCGTTTTATATCACTGTTCCTTACGTGTTGTTAGCTCCCAATGCTCCATTTTGACTAGCAAAAATGTGGAAATACTAAAATATTTCCTTTTCTCTTTGTCGTCCTCTGACTGCACTGTCAGTTTTCTCATATATATTGTTGTGTGCCTTCAAATCATTTTTGACTTACGGCAATCCTAAGGTGGACCTATCACAGGGTTTTTTAGGCTGAGAATGTATCAGGCACTCAAGGTAACTCAGTGGTCTTTCATGGCCGAGAGACAAATCAAGCTCTGGTCTCCAGGCGTGGAGTCCAATACTCAAATCACTTCACCACAGTAATGATTGTATGTAGTACAAGAAAACTGAATGGTTCGGTACAAATGGATTAAAGCCAGTGTTGATGCCGAGTGGCCTCCACGGGAAGAAGATTCCACAACTAAGGTGCAGCACTGAAAAAGGCACTCTGCCATGTCCTCACACAGGAGGGCCCTTCAGATAGGTCTCAGGCAGCATATTTGTTTGTTTGTTTGTATGTAGGGGGCAATTGGCATCAACACTGGCTTCCATTTGGCACCAAGTTACAACTCACTTTTTTATAAAAGCCTTTGGGGCCTAAAGACCTCATCGATATGTTTGTATGTATGGTCTTATACCCTTAACTTTAACTTCTAAATTATCCAATTGTACAAATTATTTTTGTTTTGACATTTTTATTGTCTTACAAATGGTTTTATTTGTAATAATCGTATGAGATGGGGTGGGAGGGAAGTGTTGTTTGCAAATATACAGACAGATATTACATATCCAGTATCAGAAGGCTTTTAAACACAATGTCTAATATCACATTTCTTGTGAATTGTCCTGAAAAAAAAAAGTACATGTGTGTATGTGTTTGCTGTTGCATGACTAGTTCTGTTGATCTGGCAGAATTTATAGCCCTATGGCATTCAATTATGTGCCCACACAAAATTATCTGCTTTCAATACAGAGCTGAAATGCCATTGGTTGGATTGAATATATGTCAACTGGGCTTATTTTGACATGTTCACCTTTCGCTGCCCGATTGTGTTGAGGGGTGACCAGTTTCTTTTTGGTGGTGATTGAAAGTATAGAAAACGCTGTTAGATGCAGTTGTGAAGGAAAAGCAAAGTGCTTTAGACGTGAGACCTACAAATTTGTATGGAAACTCTTAACAAGGTAAGATGATGCTTTGAAGTTTCAGATGAAGAGAATGCAGGAATACAGATATTTCTTGGTGGAAACCAGTTGACGGAGTTACGCTTTAGGTTTATATTGGCTTCTCTAACTTTAGAAGACTGCTAACCAAAGGAAAGCCATTAGCTGACCAACACTGGAATTGGGCATTTTTTCCTAAGATTCTGTTTCCCTTTGTGCATCTGTCCCTTTGGCAGCTGCAAATAAGAAACAGCAGCATGTGAGAGGGAAAATGAATTATGTAATGGTCAGTGATCGAGCCTTGTTAAACCGCAGAGGAAGTGCACCAAGTGTAGGAGCAGCGCTCCATGGAGGTTTGCGTCCACCTCTCCAGAAAAGGTCCTCTTGAGACATGCACAAAGCCAAAACCTCAGAAGCTAGCCAACTCAAATGGTCGTTGCTCCTGACAATCTTCAGATGGCACCCACTTTTGGAAGAACGCTTTCTGAAAAAGCACAAAAGTAGCTTGAATTGTTTTCAGGTAATGGTTTAGGCCTTTACGGTTTGTAGATCTGGTGTGAGGTTGGATATAACTGTAGCCTGTCCGTGCATGAATAGATAAAGATGGCTAGTCCAGGATCACAAAGTCAGTTTGGACAAAACCAAGGTGTCAGTTGAAGAAAATGCTTTGTGAGAGTTATGTGAAATTTCTCAGGTAGTATCTTGTATATTTACCACTGAAATCGCGCAAGTGACATGTGGTGTGAATATAATATATAAAATATGACTCTGCTGTTTTTGTTTTTAAGTTTTGAGTGTTGAACCTGGCTTAAGGATTCTGTCACTGTGGGGAAATTTTCTCAGAGGTCATGATCTAGTCCATACTTGGGAGTCACTTTCATTGATTTAATGAGATATATTCTGCAATAAATGTGAATTGGATTGCAGTGTTCAGGGATACATTTCATTAAAATCAGGAAACCCAGGTAAGGGATAAAAATTCTTATTAAATCCATGGGAAATTATTAATAAGCAAGAGATCAGAAATTATTTATTTTTACTATATTCTCATGCATATTATTAAATAGATTATCATGGGTTTTCTTAGCATTGATATGAATCTCATCGCTTTTAGGGAAAAAATCCTAAATTGTAGTTCTTTTTTGTCTTTATCCTCCTGTATATGTGGACTTAAGTTTATATGAAAGAGCTCGCATGGTGGACCAAGTGAGTTTGTGTGTGGGGGGGGACACATCCTGCCACCATTTTGGGCTGTTGTGTCTTCCCCTCGGTGCTTGTCCCATGAGCTGCCAGAGGGAGCCAGTGGGTCTCTGCACCTGTAAAGCTTTGATATTTGCCAGCTGCCTCTTTGAGAGATTGGTCTGGGTCTTCCATGATGAAAAGATGTGATCAGAAATTTTTCTTCTGTGCAGTACAGGTATCAGATAAGCATGGGGTTTTTTCTTATACCTTTTCATATTGAATAGAGTTGGTGAGGGACTAGCTTCCACCTTTGGCATTTCTTAGTGGGCATGGCCAGGAAGGAACAAAGCCATTCAAGGGAAATCCTGTGTCCCAGTAAGTGCATGGAGATAGGAGTGATTCACATGGTGTGCTTTAGAGGAATGACTTGGGGTTGGGTCTGGCTTGTGGAGTGACTTTCCATAGACTTCTGCAGAGCAGGCTTATAAGTCTCCTCTGAAATAGTGGGAAATTGTGTCCTTCCACCAAATTTAATGGCTGCTGGTGGCTTCCATGGCACTAGTGTGGTGAATAAATTCTAAGGTTTAGTCCAGAAATGGGTAAAGTGTGGTTGTGGGTCTCATGCAGACCCTGGGGGCCTTGTTGTTGTTGGTTTTTTTGTCTTTATACCATGCCTTTCCCTCAAAACGGGGGTTCAAGACAGCTCTGAATTTGCAGTTTCCGAAGGCCCCTGAAAACCAGTTTTTTAAAAAATAAAATATTTTGAGGAGTTCCTCCCTCACAAAACACCACAGTGGGTGAACCCTGCTGCTACTAATCCTGGAGCCCCCACTCAAGTACTTCCAAACCTGCGCCTCAGCTTGGACCCAAAATTGTTTCATTCCCATTCATTCATTCATCCATTCATTTAATTAAAAAAAAAAAATCCTGGCTTTCCCCTATTGTGGGGCCCAAGACCACTCACAATGGCTAAAAATGAAGCTAGAAGTGGTGTGACATTATTTCCAATCAAGCTAGGCTTGCCTTGGGGGCAAAAATTACCCTTGCCCCTTCAAAAAGTTTCTCATTTCTGTATTAGGCATTTGAAGGAGCTATCCAAAATGCTGAAAATATGTTCAGCAGAATAGGTACAGGACCTGGGAGACCTCCCTAAATGCTTGGTGCAAAACCCAGAGCAGATCCACTGTCCCATTGAGATGGAAGCCACCACCCTTCCCTGCCTGTAAGTGAACTTTGCCATGAGCATGGAATTTGCATACTGTTTTGAATCTCTCATAAGTAGGTTAATGGCAAAAAGCAGCTGCAAATATTGGCTTTTGCTCTTGGCATGTTGCATTTTGCTCCCTTTTGATCCAGAATTGCTTTTGTTTTATGGTTCTTTTTGTTTTATGGGCATGAATGGACTATATGGTAACAATTTAGGTTTATCCCAATTAAGGGATGGATTGCCGTCTTTTTTTCCCTAAAATTGTCTCCCATCACATAAAAATATCCTTGGAGGGGCCATAAGCAGTCTTTTTAACCTTACTCTCTCTGTGGGGTAAAATTCTTGGAGTAGGTATTCTGAACTCAGATGGGCCCTTGTAAATCTGCCCTTTCTCTCTCTCATTCAAGATATAGGTTCATGAAATCATAGAGTCACAGAGCTGGAAGAAGCCATAAGGGCCATTGAGTCCAACCCCCTGCCATGCAGGAATATACTGTCAAAGAGTTCCTGGCAGAATCATAACCAGTGATGTGTGAGCATCCTGTTAAAGAGACTGAAACTCCCATGAAAGTGAATGATTATAAGAATGAAACAGAGTATAGAAAGGACATGCAAGAAATCAATGAAATGCACGTAAACCAATATAATGAAATCAGTGTGTGATCCAAATACCACCTTCAATAAACATCTAACATTTTGTGTGTCATTCCACCCATTTTCCACCAGATATGTGCTGCCGTAGACATGGTGCATGAGACTTCATTGGTTAGAATGGAGACTGGAGGAATGTGTAAAAGAAGGAAAAACAGTGAACCCTTAAACAGGAACAGAGCACTTATGAAAGGTTTTCTAGTGGCTGACACTGTTATCGAGGTCCAGAAGGCTTTGGATCTGCCTGGCAAACTGAGCCACAGGCCTGAAAAGGGGTGGGACAAGGAAGCAAGTAACAGTGGCACAGCTGACACAGAGAGATGCCATGAACAGTTATTTCAGGTTGCTTGGATTAGGAAATACACCTGGGGGAAAAGGGAGAGACTCTCCTTAAGGAGAAGAGGGTGGAGTGAAAAGGACAAGTTTCTCTTATATTTTTCATGCCTGAAGTGTGGCACACTGTCTTTAGGATGCCGGAAAGCTAAGGGTGCCCTGTTTAGTACTCCTCTGGAGCAGGATTCATCTGTTCTAGAATCTGTACTATGTTTTTCCTACTGAGTTACATGGGTTTTCTTCATTTTTTAGTTAACCATTGACTGATGCTTATCTAACTAGGTCAGGTTTTTTTTCCATTATTTACTCTCCTGTTTAATGCCAACTGAGTCTATAAACTGGAGAAGGAAGCTCTTCTATCTTAACTTCACAGACAGGATTAGAATTTGTAATTTCCTCTAAAGGCTTTTCCTAACTCTGACTGGAATCCTGTTGGTGTCATGCCTCTCTGTAACTTTGCTGACATGCACAGAGGTACCTGTTTGGTGTGGCATAGTGGACCCATTCCATACAGAGATCTGCCAGTATAACCATTTCACTTCTAGTTGTGCATCCTGAGGTATCTCAGATAGATATTGTATTTTATTGGCATTATAGTAATGTTTATTGGCATTATGGTAATGTTATGTTGTACTGGTTGTAATGCCATATACCCTGGATCCTTTTCGTTGTATATCTTCATTTTATTATGTATTTATTTAGGGTAACTGTTGTATTTTAAATTTGTAAAGCGCCATGTACATGGATGGCGCTATATAAATAAAGGATGATGATGATAATAATAATAATAATGTGTAACTATTTGCCAGTGTCCTCAAATGTACCACTGGATTCAATGGTATGAGCATGATGCTCTCCCCATTACACAATGCAGTAATAAGCAAGTCTATGGAAGAGATACAGCTGATTGCACAGTGGTGGTATTCGGCAGAAGGGTAATATAATACCCCTGCTGCATAACTACATGAGTGTAGATTTACACTATGCAAGCAAAATGCAAGATTTCAGTCAGTGTGTATCATGTTGTGAATTATCTGTTTTGGACCTATGGCTCCTCTCTCTCCCATACTCAGTTACTGCAACATGGTGCATTTGGTACAGGCTGTGTTCTCCTATTTCTACATGGCAGCGCCATTATGGTTTCCCAAGAAGAAACAGGTTGGGGGCAAATGGAAAAAGAGGTTGCAGTGTGCAGAGCAGTGGCTATGCTAGTTAAGGGAGTCTGGGACTTGCAGTTCAAAAAGTAACTTACCCATGCTCTGGCTGTGTGCAGAGCTTGTTGTTATCTGCTTTCAAGTTGACTCAAGCTGACTTGCAGCAACCCTATCATGGGGTTTTTCTTGGCAAGATTTTTCACAGGAGCTGAGCCCTTGCCTTCCTTTTAGACCAAGAGAATGCAAACTTGCTCAGTGGGTTTCCCTGGCTCAGCAGAGACTCAAACCCTGTCTCTGGTTTGAGTCCTAACACTCAAACCATCACAACACACCAGCTCCAATAGTGCATACACAGGATAAAATGGGAAGGCCCTCACCTAATATATCCTAGTCTAGGAGAAGAGGTATATTGTGGATTTCTTGCAGGTATAGATTTGTCCTAAGGGGCAGAAGGGAATTATTTCTGGCAGTGGCTGTTCCCCTTCCTCCCCAAAAATCTATATTTCAGGGAGACCGATTGAAGTGAATGCTTACAAAGTTTGAGGCATTGCTGTGAAACACTTCCTTCTAGGCAAGGTTATTAGGCACTTGCTGTACAACTGTGAGCACTTTCTAAACTACTGTATTTTGCATCATTTTTTGAAATGTGTCACTGGTTGCTGACTCCATCGTCCAATACTGGCATTATATTATAGTTTTGGTCTTTGATTATTTTTTCTTCTAACTCACAGTGATCAAAAATGTACTGGAAAGGTGGACTATTATTTTTAAATGTACATAGTGGTGAGGGAAAGGAGTTTTATTGTTGTTGTTGTTTGTTTTTGTTTTTTAAGTACTGCAGTGCCTTCAGTACAGCAGAAATGCCTGCCAAGAGAAAAGCGGGGAGGATGGGAGGAAGGCATCATTTGTGGTCAAGAATGCATGCATGCAATATTTCTTACAGTGGAAAAAGATATGGTAAAGATGTACAAAAATATGTTTGGTACAGGGAAAGGAGATACAGGGTAGCTTCTCTCTCATTCTCCTAGAACCTGGGTTTGTATACTGAGACTATATGGTTGGAGATTCAGGGCAGGTAAAATAATGTACTAGTGTATCCCTTTAAAGGGTAGTCACGTGGAGGATGGAGCAAGCCTGTTTCTGCTGCTCCAGAAACTAGGACATGGAGCAGTGGCTTCAAGCTTCAGGAAAAGAGAATCTGTCTATAATTAGGAAGAAGTTCCTGACAGTAAGAGCAGCTTGACAGTGGATTACACTGCCTCAGAGTGTGGTGGAGTCTCCTCGTTTGGAGGTTTTTAAACAGAGGTTGGATGGCCATCTGTCAAGAATGCTTTGGTTGTGTATTCCTGCATGGTATGGCCCTTGTGGTCTCTTTCAATTCTATGATCCTATACATTGTGCAATAACTGTGGAACTCACTGCCACAAGATGTAGTTATGGCTATGGCCAACTTGGATGGCTTCAAAAGGGGCTTGGATAGATTCATGGAGGATAGGGACATCTATGGCTGCTGGTCAGGATACCTATATTTCGCCTCTAGTATCAGAAGCCTTGTGAGAGTGAGTGAAAGTCAGAGTCCTGCTGGTGGGTTTCCTGAAGGCAACTAATAGACCATTGTTTGAACTAATTGTCAAAACAGATAAGTCTAATCCAATGCAGTCTTCTTATATTCCTCCCATGTTATGTGCAAGGAATTGTATGGTTTCCAAGTGTGCACATAATTCAAATGATAGTTCCCAAAGAAGAAATGTTGTCTAAATCAGTACAGAAGATGGAAAGAAAAACACTTGGCTCTCGTTTCCTTACAAAATATTGATTTTGCATCTCCCAAGACTGGCCAGTTAAAAAACACTGCTCAGCTTGGAAATATACATTTCTGAGGCATGTGATCCATTTCACTGAAGAAAAATGCATGCAAATCTATGCACCCCTTTGGAAAATGTGCAAAAAATAAGATATGTTTACTTGAAAAATGCTCCCAGAATGGTTTAGCCCGTGGAGAAAACTATTTAAAAACTGCGTGCAGTTGTGGGAAAATGCGTAAAAATACCCAAGAGCTTTTTTGTTGGAAGGGAGGAAAACATCACAGCCAGATCACGAACTGGTAAGGGATAAAAATGCCAACTAGATTCTGGCCATTTCCACACCAGACCTCAACGGCCCCTCCCTAAACTGCAAACCTCAGGATTCCATAGGATGTTGAAAGTGGAATAATAGCACTATAGCAGTCTAGTGCGGAAATGGCCTCTGAGAAGTTCAGTTAAAATGAAACAGGAAGATTCTCACATCTATAAACATGTTTGGCCAGCTCACACAAGGCCTTGCCCACACGAACCATGCTTCAGCATATTCCTTATGCACGTCATTGGGTTCAAGTGACTGTCTGTGCATGGGAAGATGGAAGAGGATACGTGAGCAAGAGGAAGCAGAGATATGATTAGTCCTTTTAGGAGTAATTAGTACATTCTTACAATCTGCCATAAAATGAAGTTCTTTGCTCAATTACAATGTCAACTACTGGCTTCCACATCAATCCTCTCTGAGCTTTGTGCTTTAGCACAAACTTTAAAGGAGTGGTCCAGAATATTGAAGCCTATGCCCGGAATGCTCTCAGCCTCTTGAACAGCAGCTTTAGAGCTTGGGCTAATGCTCAAAGCAGTGGCGTAACTTGGAGCGCACAGAGGAGGGGCGGGTGTGGGTGTAGGGGTGGGTGTGGGGCTATGGCACATGGAGGTCTGGCTATGACATGTGGGGGCAGAGCTACGGTGGATGGGGCGGGGCTACAATACGCAGGGTGGGACTACAGTGTGTGGGGTCAGAGCTACGGCACACAGAGCTACGGCACACTGTGCATGGGGCAGAGCTACGGCACACGGGGCGGGGCTATGGCATGTGGAGGAGGGCAAGCAAGAAGCCGCAGCACCCCCAAAAAATTGACGCTGGAGGCGCACTGCTCCCATCTCCCCTGTCCCTATACCACTGGCCCAAAGCAAATCCATCACTTGAATGATATGCAAGCCACCAGCCACCCCTGGTTGAGTGACTGTCAGCAAGTCTGCAGTGAAGGCTTGGCTATGCATGGCATCATGAAGCTTTCATTCACTGGCTTTCTCTCCTATTTCACTAACATAGCCATTCCAAGTGGAAAAGGCTGTTAGGAAAGGATTTAATTTGGCTTTCAGAATGATTACTTCTTTATTTACCTTACCTTATGCTGTCGCCATGTTAAAGTGGACCTTGGCTCTCTGCTGACATCAGGGCAGATATTTTTGGATTGTCTAATGAATGCATTTAGATACTGTGCAAAGCAAACCCATGCGGGTATCTCAATTTTGTCCAGCAAACCATTTTGTTGGTTTCCTTGCTATTCTGTTATCCCCTGGGTAACCAGTGGGTTTGGATTTTTTTTTTCTTAGTTAATAGCTTGTAAAAAAAGGAAGAAACAAAATGAGAGAAGGAAAGATAGCTAAGGAGAATATTGACAGCTGCAAAACTGAGCAGAAAATCACAACACACGGCTTCTACTTTTACACTCCATTGTATTGTTAAGCAGCAGGGGAGGGAATCAATGCATTTTCCATTTTGTACTTAACATTTCACCAGTGAAATCTGACATCCAAATGAATTTCTAAATTGGAATCAAAGGTTTACATCCGCCTTTTTAAACTGTTAAAATATGCTTTGTTGAAGGAATCCATAATTTACTGAAAACTATTAAAAGGCATGTGTCAATTACTCTCAAATATTTACAATGAAATGCTGATTTCTGCAAATATCACTGCTATCAGACGTTAACACTGTAGTGACAGATTCTGCAGCATTAGGAATTATCCAGTGATGGGTATCTGCTGGTGGAAAAGCAGATTCCAGTTGATCTAGGAGAGAGTGATCCGTCCTCTACACTGCAGTCCATGTGCACCTCCAGAACCCCCATCCTAAAATGGCTCTCAGATGACACAGAGGACTAAGTTGCTTTGGGTCTCCAAAAGCAGGATATCTATCTGTCAATCAATCAATCAATCAATCAATCAATCAAATAAAATTGCAGAAGGGGGGAGAGGGAAGAAAGTTCTGTACAGTGGTTTTAGTCCAGTAACAGCTACCATACCTCTTTAACGTGCAATTATATGTTATATATTAATATGCAAGGATAAAAGGGGTGTCTGCCTTAACCGTAGCTGCTAGACAATGAAATCCAGGCACCTGAAACTTGACATGAATGATACAGGATCCCATAAGTGTTCACCTCCATTTAAGACAATTAAATTCATTTAAATATGTCAGTGTGTTTCAAACCTGCAGTGACATTTTCATTCGCTAGGTGGCAGACTTTCCTTAATACTTCATAGTTCGGGAGGTTCAAGATAGAAGGAATCAGTCCCAGAAAGAAATTTATGCATGTTCTCTTCGCCTGCTGTGGGGCAGCCCCTTCCTTCAGGGGAGTGTAGGAAGATGTTTTGACAATAGCTTTGTCTGAGGTCCTGGTGGTTGTCTCTTCATGCAAGTTTGGCATGGTATGCTGATAGTAGAATGACATTTTGGGAAGCTTCCATGTGTTGAATGAAGGGTTATCCAAACCCAAGTGAAACCTGGGTCCTGATCCTTTCAGTTGGATGTGTGAGAGAATCCAGAGACAATTGAATCTTCTGCATCCCTCTCTAAAGTGATGACTCTAAGAGAGGCTGCTATGGGACGTAACCAACAGACAGCGAGGCCTCCATCCTTGAGTGAGGAGCAGGTAGTTCTTCCCATCTCCTGGGCGCAAACCCTTAACAACTTGCAAACCATCATACCTCCTCTATGCCATCCTGTCAGTGAAGAAGCATGTGCTCCAAACCCACCAAAGAGCACACTGGCAAGGACGCACACTCTGTGACTATCAGGAACACCATCTTTTTATTGCAGAGGGGAGGAGGTGGTGCGGTTTTACCCATTCCACTTTTATTTCCCCTCACACACCTCTCCCCAGTGACACTGTCACTCCTGGAATGACCAGAAGTAGAATAATGTCTAGTTCAGTTCCAGGAATCAGCCAAAATATGGCTGATTTTTGTGGTTGAGTAGGCAAAGGGACCTAAAGGGACCTAAAGGGCAAAGGGACCTATGAATTTAAATATGTCTGTAGCCAAAAATTTGGCTGAAAAAACCCCCATCACCATGCCTTTGTGACAGTTTGAGTATTTATTTTTTTCTTACTTTTTTATTAAGTTAAAAAAAAACACACAAATTAAATGTTCAAAACAACAAAGAACACATCCTTACAAACGTCAACAGACATCCTAATCCATACATATCTAAAACAAACACTAAAAATTACTAACAAAACATAACTAAAATTGGTTCCTGCCCTTGTTGCAGACGATTCCTATTGCTTAAACATTTACAACTACCTATTACAACATTTATTTTATCCCATAATTATTAATTGTTTTTCATCAGTGGTAAACAGTTTGAGTATTTCTGTATATGGGTTTAAGCCAAATATTTGGCTTAGAAAATCCTTAAATTTACATGGGGGTGTGTCTGGGGTCACAAAATAGAGCCCCAAATCTTCTATGCTTCACCTGTGATCTACATTGGTGATAAATCTTGGGTCACACTAGACTAGGGAAGGAATTGTATAGCTGTTCATCCCTTTGGAAAAAATAAGGTGTTTATTTGAAAAACGCTCCCAGAATGGTTTAGCCCGTGGAGAAAACTATTTAAAAACTGTGTGCAGTTGTGGAAAAATGCATAAAAATACCCAAGAGTTTCTTTGTTGGAGTGTGTGTGGGGGAAACATCACAGCCAGATCCAGAACTGGTAAGGGATAAGAATGCCAACTAGATTCTGGCCATTTCTGCACTAGACTGTTATAGTGCTATTATTCCACATTCAACATCCTATGGAATTCTGGACTGAGAAGAACCTAGGAAGCAGCAGCACACATTAGAGATGTAATTCTTCACTAATTTTCTTATCAAAAGGAAGCAACAAGTAATTTTAGCATTTTTCTTCCTGCTCTGAAAAAGTCATTTAAAACCATGCACATTTTGAAGCCTATTCAAAATCCAGGACTTATTCTGCACAAAATTCACACATGCTTGCTTGGCAGGGAAGGCAACATTTTCTGCCCAGGAAACAGCATTTTCTCTACCAAAAAAAGATATTTCTACACAGAAGTATTATTTTCTGTGCATAGAAAGGTGTTTCTTGCACAAAAATATTGTTTTCTATGGAAATCCCACCTGTGTGTGAATTTTGCTTGGAATAACTCTCAACTACCTAATCTACAAGAAACAGTTTTTTATGCACAGAAAATCCTATTTCTCCACAAAAATATTTTGGGCAGACAAAATGCTGCTCCTTGTACTTGGGGCTCTGGAACATTGGAAGGCATGATGGACGAGGGTTTGGATTTCTTCAGCTGTGAGTAGGGATGCAATTCTTCATTAAATTTCTTCTAGAAGAGAGGAATAAGTAATTCTAACAATTTTCTACCCACCATGAGAAAATCTTTGAAAACCACGCCATTTCAAAGCCGATTCACAATCTGGGACTTTTTCTGTGCAAGAATTATGTGGTGGCTTGTGCTGAAAATAATATTTCTGTGCAGAAATGCTATCAACCATGTACAGTGTTGTGCAGAACTCCCAAATTACAGCATTTTCTTCCCCAGAAACACTGTTCCTGTGCAAAGCAAACCATGTGTGAATGTTGTGCAGAAGAAGTCCCAAGGACAAAGATTCTCATCAGTCCAGGATTCTTCTTGTGTTCTTGTGGACCTCTCTTCCACAGGAGGCTAGGCTGGCCCCCTCTCTGATTTCTAGCCCATAGGCAAATAAAGACATTTCTTTTGAAGCAAGCCTTTAATGGGTGAGCAGTACATTGTTTTACTTACTGAGTAGCTGTTTTAAAACCTATTGTTTCATATTTTTATGTGTTTTTTAATATTTTCATTTAAATGCTTTTAATCATAGAGTTGGAAGAGACCACAGGGGCCATCCAGTCCAACCCCTTGCTATGCAGGAACACCCATCAAAGAATTTCCCAACAGATAACCATCCAGCCTCTGTTTAAAAACCTCCAAAGAAGGAGACTCCACCACACTCCAAGACAGCCTATTCCACTGCTGGACAGCTCTGACCATCAGGAAGTTCTTCCTGAGGTTCAGGTGGAATCTCCTTTCCTACAGCTTGAATCGATTGCTCCTTGTCCTAGTCTCTGGAGCAGTGGAAAACAAGCCCACTCCCTCCTGAACATGACATCCCTTCAAATATTTAAACATGGTTATCATGTCCCCTCTTAACCTTCTCTTCTGCAGACTAAACATATCCAGCTCTCTAAGCTGGCTCTCATAGGGCATGGCTTCCAGACCCTTCACCATTTTGGTTGCCCTCTTCTGTTCACTCTCCAGCTTGTCGATTTCCTTCTTGAATTGAGGTGCCCAGAAGGGGACACAGTATTCCAAATGAGGTCTAACCAATGCAGAATAGAATGCTACCATTACCTCCCTCAATCTAGATACCATACTCCTATTGATGCAACCAAGAATCACGTTGGCTTTCTTGGCCGCCACATCACACTGCTGACTCACGTTCAGCTTGTGGTCCACCAAGACTCCTAGATCCGTTTCACATGTACTGTTATCCAGCTACGTGTCCTCCATCCTATATTTGTGCACTCCATTTTTTCTGCCTAGGTGTAGGACCTTACATTTCTCTTTGTTGAAATTCATGTTGTTAGGTTTGGCCCAGCTCTGCAATCTGTCAAGGTCATTTTGAATTTTGAGCCTGTCCTCTGGCATATTAGCAACCCTTCCAGTTTGGGGTCATTTATTTTTTAAGTTTTTAAAGCTGGCGTGGGTCCCGCTTTGGGTGAAAAAGTGACATATAAATTCAATAAATAAAATAAAATAAATTCTCATCATGGTTTCTCAACACTCAGCAAGACACTTTATGCATTTTTTAATTTTTATTATTTCATTTTGGGGGGGGGGTATTTTTGAATATTATTTCCATCCATAGCACACATAATACCCACAGGAAAACTGGGATGGATTTCTTTTACAGTTCTCTGTTCACCTGCTGAAATGAAGCTGCAGGGAGAATAGAATCACGTACGGTGCTGTCGGTGTGCATCTGGCAAGGCCAAACCCTTGAGGCAAATTAGTCAACCCGGTGTTTCTGGCTGTCAGCCACATAAACACGTTGAAGAAATGTCCACTGCCCACACTGCCAAACAAGGCAGCATAACAAGGAAGCTATTCAGATTGTTACCTGGGTGATATCCTATTCATTCTGCTAGACACATTTGAGAGACTTTGGATCTCTTAGAGCAGCCGGGTGTCAAGGCACAATGATAATGGAGAGGAAGGAAAGGAGTAGCGAACTTGACAAAATGAAAACGAGGAAATGGTGTCTTCCTCACAATCCAATGAACAGTTGTTATCAATGATTTATATATTTACTAGTAACTAGTGTATTTACCCGGCGTTGCCTGGGATTTTATTTTCTCATAGGTAACACTTATTAAAAATATCTTAGGAATTACCTTACTTTAGGAACTAAATGTGGTTGAAATACGCAGATTTGAGATCCTGTGTCTCTAATTCTGCAATCTGTCTTGTCCAGTACATGTAACTTTTCCCCGTATTCCCCAATCCAATCTGTATTCAGAGTTATTAACACACAGAGTTTGGGTTCCTGAGGGAATACACTGCCCTCCTTCTTGCTGCTAGGCCTTGTCTCTGTAGCAGCCGGCCTGAGCTCTCTGGCTGAGAATTCTAAAGCCCCACCCTGAACTGGATTCCACAGAATCTTCACAGGCAGCCAGTCATATGAGGTCTTCTCACCTGACACAGCCAATCGTATGAGGTCTTTGCCTGCCTGGTACAGACAAACTCATTCACAGGCTTTGACTTTTATATAATAGACTTATTATTTCTTCTGTGTGTATCTACCTCTCTGTTACTGAGTGTAAGGTGTTACACACACACACACAAATCTTTTCCCTATTAAGGGAGAAAAATCTCACATTTTGGCTAGGATCTCATCTGTATCTGGCTGAGAAGGAGGAGGATGGTGCCTTTCTGGGTGGAGGTACAAAGGATCTTTTCCAGTGTATCCCTATGGCTACTCAGTGGCCGTTTGTGTCCAGGGGTGGAGCTACATCTGGTAACCATCCAGCAGCCATTTTCTGCCTAGCAATAACGGTTGCACAATGAATGCTTACACAACATCAGAAAAAGTTACTGGTGGTTGTGTAACCTCCAGTTACACTAGCATAAAGCCACAAGGAGATTCTGGCCACTCTTTGCATGCGCATATATAGGCATGAAATAGTTCAAGATTTTCCATACCTTGTCTCAGTCATTAATCAGAATGGAAACTGCAGTCAAGGGAAGGACTGGGGGCCATTTTGCACTACGCTAGTGCTGTTATTCCACTTTCAACATCCTGTGGAATTCTGGGGTTTGTATTTAACTGAAGCCAAAGACCTCTCTGGCTGGGAATTCAAAATGTCCTCCCCTAAACTGCAAACCCCAAAGATTCCATAGGATGTTGAAAGTGGAATAATAGCACTATAACAGTGTAGTGCGGAAAGGCCCTAGGACTTGGAAGGGCAGCAGTGAAGGAACTAAACAACATCCTGAATTGTACAGATATATCTCATTGAATACTGAAGTTAGGATTATCCACACCATTGTATTTGCAGTTTCTATGTAGGGTTGTGAAAGCTGGACAGTGAAGAAAGCTGATAGGAGAAAAATGAACTCATTTGATATGTGGTGCTGAAGAAGAGTTCTAAGGATACCCTGGACTGTTAAAAAGACAAAGGAATGGGTCCTGGAGCAAATCAAGCCTGAATTCTCCCTAGAAACCAAGATGACTAAACTGAGACTGTTGTGTGTTGGACGTTTCGTGAGAAGACATGACTCACTATAAAAGGCAATAGTGCTTGGTAAGGTAGAAGGCGATAAAAAAAGAGAAAGACTGCATTTCAGATGGATAGACTCAATCAAGGAAGCCACAGCCTTGAATCTGCAAAACCTGAGCGAGGCTGTTGATGATAGGAGGACTTTGAGGTCTCTCATTTGTAGGGTCACCATAAGTCAGAGCCAACTTGATGGCAATTTTCAACAACAATAGAGGAATGGTTCAGTGTTGCTTATAGGTGAGCAATTATGATGGCACATATTTTTAATTTGACAAATGCAACAACACCACCATCAAAACACTGAATCAGCCTTCCCTTTTGGCAGTAGGGAACACATCTTGGCCCTTCACTTCTGCTTTGTGGAGCAACACAAAATGACAAGCAAACAACAGCCCCAAAAGCTCAACAACTTTTGTCACAAACACAGGGTTTTTATTATTATTCCTGAAGAGAACACTTAGCAGAAACCTGAAACTTGTTGAGGATGGAAGAACCTTCTTGTCTTCTAGCTGACTTATTTCTTCTCTTCCTTCATATGCTAAATAAGCAGTTTGCCACCTTGTGGAAATCTGAGGCACTGCATTTCTGTTCCCCAAGCAATAGTTTGAACGGCTACAGCAGAACATTTAAAAGAGAAGCAGTACTTCTCTCTCCCTGGCTTAATGGAACTGCACTGATAAATTTGTTTAGCTGCAAAGTGGATTTGAACTGCAGGGGACGGATGTACTCAGAAAATGGGAGGGACGTTTCTTGCAGACCAGGAAGTTGTTTATATTGAAAAAAATGGTCTTAAAAACTCCCTGGCTTTTTAAGTTAGACACCAGATGCAAGATGTACGAGACTTGGGCCATTTCTGCACTACAGTGTTATAGTGCTCTTATTCCACTTTCAACATCCTATGGAATCCTGGGGTTTGCAGTTTAGGGAGGGACACATCGAATTCTCAGCCAGAGAGCTCTTTGGTCTCAGTAAACTACAAATCCCAGAATTCCACAGGATGTTGAAAGTGAAATAATAACAGTGTAGTGTGGCAATGGCCATGGTCTCTGCAAGATCATTCTCTGGGAATCTGCCTGCTCCTAACCTTTGTTGTTCTCACTGCAAGTGAGAGCAGATAGCAGAAAATGTTCCAGGGAACATTGTTTCAGGAACTGAAGCCCTAGAGTCCGATAGCCATGCTTCCCAAAATGACTGGAGTTTTGGGGAACTATGGGCAACATCACTGCAGGATCATGGGAACCAGGGGAACATTGGAATATTCTGTGCTCATGCAAGAGCCAAGTGGACTGATGGGAGGCAAGCGTCTCCTTTTAAGTTCACCATCTGTGTGTACGTGGATGTAGGGTGGAAAGAATATTTCAAAATATTTGAAAAACGGTCAAAAATATGTTTCTCAAGTTTTGGGAAACCCGGATGAAAAGATTTCTGATCGGATGAGAATCTATGATCTGGCCTGATGAGAATTTTTGCAGTTTAGAACTTATTCTGTACAAAGTTTGCTTATGGATTTTTGCTTGCTAATGGATTTTTAAAATTTACTTAGGCATTTTTGCACAAAACCCAGCATTTTCTGCACAGGAAATAATGTTTCTCTATAGAAATATCATTTTCTGCACAGGAAATATTTCCATGCAGAAATATAAGTTTCTGCATCAAAAAATGCTATTTCCTGTGTAGAAAATGTGTTCTTTTCTGTGCAAAAACACATGTGTTTGTGAATAGTCTTCATAAAGTATGCAGTTTTTCAAAGATTTTTCCTAGGGAGAGATTGATCAAATTATTGCTTCCTTTGAGAACAAAATTAGCAAAGAATTGTGCTCATAGTTTACAGATAGCAAAGTTGCTTTTTTGGACTACCTCTCCCAGAATTCTCTATAGTGATCCTCAGAGTTGTAGTCCAAATAGTAACTTTGCAAGTCTCTATATGCCATAAGTGCACTAGCCTAGTCATTTAGGGCAGTGAGCATAAAAGAAAAGGAGAACTTTACAGTATATATAAACAAAAATGATAGCTGTTGCTTAGAATGTATTGCATGCAATAATTAATAAAGGCAACAGCTATTGGAATTTTTCTCATTGGGAAAATTTGCACAAAATTTGCAGAATATCTTGACTGTCGCTGAAATGAGGAGGAGTGTCTTGTGGTTTCTCATTTTCTCACATAAGAAGAAAGAAGAATTTCCATCTCTGATACCATTATGGACCATAGGTTCATGGTATTTTACAGTTCCCAAGGTGCATCTCTTTCTTTCTTTCTTTCTTTCTTTCTTTCTTTCTTTCTTTCTTTCTTTCTTTCTTTCTTTCTTTCTTTCTTTCTTTCTTGTGCTGTCACTTCTTGTCATCATTCAGAGTGCAGATGAAAACAGATGAATTTGGTCCTTCTGTGTGGAGGTATATGTGACCCCCACTCCTGGTATATAAGATTATTCTGTTTATTGTTTATTGGTACTTCTTATTTATGAACTCAGCTTTCTCAATACATTTTTATAACTGCTGAGGATGGAGCTGATTTACCGCTATCCCAAAATTCAGTAGTGGCTGGTGGCTCCCACGCCCATGTCAGTGGGCAGTGAATCCAGTCCAGGCTGCAGTACAAACTCTAAAAGGGCTATCCAGGGTGTGATTCAGAGGCATACATAGCCCCTTTAGACATGGAACTAAACCCAGAGCAGATTATCCATGCCCGTGACATGGAACCCACAACTACTACTGCCTGAATAGAAAATAGGGTCATAGTATACTATATTCCCCAAGTTGCACACCCCCCTGCCATTCCCAAGATGCATACACATTTGCCACATGATACGCAGGAACAATTGTGCAGGTTTTCAATGTGTCTCTCTCTGTGTATAGAAATAATGAAATTACTTTGGGGAGGGAAGGGAAGGCTGCACACTGTGTTTCTCTTTAGATATGTCACACAGCAAGCAGCAGTGTCATTCTTCCAATATCTCCCTTTCCTCATCTGTGGGCGAGGGTTGGGTGATGTACTTAGCAAGAGCAAGATGTACTTGGCAAGCTGTGTAGTTAGCAAAAGCTCTGGTTCCAGCCACCAGTTCTCTTCCCCCAGATAGATGCTCAGCACAAAGCATCTTCACCACTAATTACAAGAAAAATGATTCCACCTAAATATTGGAAGGTACTTTTTGTTTTCCTGTAAGAGCTGTTCATCAGTGAAATAGATTGCCCCAGAGAATGGTGGACTCTCCATCTTTGGAGGTCTTTAAACAAAGGTTGGATAGGCATCTTTCAGGAGCCCTTTAACTGTGTCTTCGTGCATGTCAGAGGGTTGGAATACTTGGGCCCTGGGGTTCCTTCTGTGATTCTGTGCTGTTTCACTACAACAGGGGTGGGGAAAGAGTGGCTCTTCGGATGCATAGGAGACCCCAAATCTCCCAGATCCCCTTTGAAAAACTCGGCTGATGAATTAATTATTTTTTTATTATGTATTTATCTGGAGGAGATTCCAAAACATCCTCAAACCAACCAAACTGGCACAAAAACAGGTCTCCTTTCTCCTCAGTACCTCCAAATCGTGGTGGGAGAAAGAAAGAAAGAAAGAAAGAAAGAAAGAAAGAAAGAAAGAAAGAAAGGAAGGAAGGAAGGAAGGAAGGAAGGAAGGAAGGAAGGAAGGAAGGAAGGACAGCTATATTTGCAACCAGAAGTGATGTTATATTTTGGGAATCAGAAGTGAGTGTCTACAACCTAGGTGGGGCAACATTCCCTCCCTCTGTGCCCTCCTGTGTGCTGCAGCATCACTCCTGGCACAACCAGAAATGATGTTACATAGCTTTGGGTTGAGCCAGGAATGATGCTATAGCACATGGGTGAAGGCACTGGGAATCATAGAATCATAGAATTGTAGAGTTGGAAGAGACCCCAGGGGCCATCCAATCCAACCCCCTGCTATGCAGGAACACCCATCAAAGCACTCCCAACAGATGGCCATCCAGCCTCTGCTTAAAAACCTCCAAAGAAGGAGACTCCACCAGACTCCAAGGCAGCATATTCCACTGCCAGACAGCTGTGACTGTCAGGAAGTTCTTCCTGAGGTTCAAGTGGAATCTCCTTTCCTGCAACTTGAATCCATTGCTCCTTGTCCTAGTCTCTGGAGCGGCAGAGAACAAGCCCACTCCCTCCTCAACATGACATCCCTTCAAATATTTAAACATGGTTATCATGTCCTCTCTTAACCTTCTCTTCTGCAGACTAAACATACCCAACTCCCTAAGCTGTTCCTCATAGGGCATGGCTTCCAGACCCTTCACCATTTTGATCACCCTCCTCTGGACATGCACCAGCTTGTCGATATCCCTCTTGAACTGAGGTGCCCAGAACTGGACACAGTGTTCCAAATGAGGCCTAACCAATACAGAATAGAGTGGTACCATCACCTTCCTTGATCTAGACACCGTATTCCTATTGATGCAACCAAGAATCACGTTGGCTTTCTTGGCTGCCACATCACCCTGCTGACTCATGTTCGGCTTGTGATCTACCAAGACCCCTAGATCCCTTTCACATGTACTGCTATCCAGTCACGTGTCCCCCATCCTATATTTGTGCCTTCCATTTTTTTCTGCCTAAGTGTAGGACTTTACATTTCTCTCTGTTGAAATTCATTTTGTAAGTTTTGGCCTAGCTCTCCAATCTGTCGTTTTGAAATTTGATCTTGTCCTCTGGTGTATTAGCAACCCCTCCCAATTTGGTATCATCTGCAAATTTGATCGCCATGCCCTCCACTCCTTCATCCAAGTCATTGATGGAGATGTTGAAGAATGGCCCCCATCTCCTTTGCAGTTGCTGACCCTGGTCTAAAGGAAAGGACATAGTGGCTGTTGGACAGCTGGCACCACACCTACGCCCACCAGAAGAGTTCCTGCCACTACCATTTGCTGGACCATACCATCAAATGTAACATACAGCATTCGTGCACATGCCTACTGGAAATGAATGGATTATTTTGACATACATCCTTTTAGGGAAGGCCATATTCATTGTCCTTACTTATTTACTAACTTACCTACCATATTCATGTCCCACCCATCAATTATCTTGTTTGTTGAGCTGAGAAACTAGTGCCTCTATTATCTGTAGTAATTGTGTTATCTCTTTGTGTCTTCCCATCTAGTCTTGCAAGGGTGGATAAGGAGGGGCCCTGCAGATGTCTTGGACTATACCTTGCATAAACCTCCCTAAGCATAGTCAGTGGTCAGAAATTATGGGAGCAGTAGTCCAGCATGAAAGCCACCTTGGTGTAGTGGTTTGAGCATCAGACTACAACTCTAGAGACTAGGGTTCAGATCTCCGCTCAGCCACGGAAAGCCACTGGGTGGCCTTGGGAAAGTCACACTCACTCAGCTTCACCGGAAGGCAAAAGCAACCCCCCTCTGAACAAATCTTGCCAAGAACCCTGTGATAGGCTCACCTTAGAGTCACAATAGTCAGAAACAATAAAGTTCAAACTATCTACAGAGTCACTGGGCTGTCTATCCTTGCTATATCAAGCTTCTTTCCAATACTGTCCTCAGAGATCGAGCTGTACCATGACTTTCTGCTATTGTGGCCTGTCTTGGTTCATAAGCTGTTTTATTAATTATGCTCTGGGTTTTTTTTCACCTTCATTTAGTTCTCTCTGCTTATGTAATGATGTAATGAATATTTTGATGTTGACTCAAAGTTCCTGATCTGGAACCAAAAAAATAAAAAAAAACTTCTATGGTCCGAACTGCTGTTGGTCAGATTCTGACATAGGCAGATAAGGATCCAAAGGGTCATAAATAGATGAAGTAGACTAAGACAGTAGCCTAACTCTTCCTAGTGGTCCCATCTAGAGCTGACTCATTGAATCAACTTGCAAGTGATGAGTTACAGATGAGTTATGTATATCCAATTGTACTAGAACTGGCTGAATTGTAGAAGATTCAGGAAGAGATACAAAATGAAAGATTTCTTCATATAGCAAATTATTAAAACTGTAGAATTTGGTATCTCATATGTGTTAGGATTGCAGAGTTACAGAATCATAGAACTATAAAGTTAGAAGGGATGGCTGTGGCCTGTAGTCCAAATCCCTGCCATGAGGGAATACACAACTGAAGCAGTCTGTAGAGATGGTCATCCAACCTCTCTTTGGACACCTCCAAAGAAGGACAATCTACAACCCTCTGAATCACTGCTGTTGAACAGCTATTACGATCAGGTTGTTCTTTCTAATGCTTAGGTGAAATCTCTTGTAATTTGTAGCCACTGCTTCATGTTCTAGTTTTTTGAGCAGCAGAAAACAGCCTTCTTCCATTTTCTACATGACATTCCTTCAAATATTTAATTATGGCTCTCATAACACCTCTCATAGTTGATGCCCTCCAACTTTGATCACTTCAAATGTTCTCAGTAGCTGCTACTTAAGTTTTATGCCCCCTCCAGAAGAAATGTTGGGAAGTGTATATATTAACATTTATTTAAATATATATTCCTGGGCTGATTTTTTAAAACCACACACTAATGCAGAAACAGCACGGGGTCTCCTTAGGGATGAACAACACCGCATGCTGTGCAAGATGATGTTGACCGGATACAAACTGATTTACCCATCCATATTTTCTCTCTTTGTGCCTTCGTGAAGCTACTGCTGAAACTTTGCTCAGAAATGAATTGTACTGATACCAAAGGCTCCTGTGGCTTTAGGTGAATAATTGCCACTAAGAACAGCAGGAGGGAGCAGAGGTCCTGCTGTGGAAGGCATGTGCCAGAATTTTCAGCAGATGTTTACAGATGACAGTGCTCTGATCTAGTGACAACTGAAAATCAATGGGGGCAGTTGACAGAAGCAAGCATTTGCTGCATTTAATAGGCTGCCTATTTGTTCATCAGAATTACAGCTCAGAATGGTCTTCCATGTCAAAGACTCCTCGAAACCCAGGAAACTTGAATATTACAGAGAGGAGGGGCCTTTTTGCTCTCCACAGTTATGGTAGTATGATTTAAGTATAAGTGCTGTGACAAATTTCTGTGGAATCCTGGGATTTGTGGTATAGGGAGGAATATTTGGACAGAAAAAAAATGAAATGCACAGATACATGATAGGTGTCACCTGGCTTGACCATACTACATGTGAAAGGGATCTAGGAGTCTTAGCAGACCACAGGCTGAATATGAGTCAGCAGTGTGATGCAGCGGCTAAAAAAAAAGCCAGGGTGATTCAGGGCTACATCAATAAGAGTATAGTATCTAGGTCAAGGGACAGTATCTTTGGTCAGCACCCCCCCCCCCCCGAATTCTGTATCCTGTTCTGAACACCACAGTTCAGGAAGGATACTGACAAACTGGAAGGTGTCTAGAAGAGTACAACCAAAATGGCAGAAGGGTTGAAAACCATGCCCTATGAGAGCCAGCTTAGGGAGCTGGGTAAATTTAGCCTGAAGAAGGTTGAGGTGACATGATAGCTATGTTTCGGTATTTGAAGGGGTGCCATATGGAGGATGGAGCAAGCCTGTTTTCTGCTGCTCCAGGGACTAGGACAAGGAACAATGGCTTTAAACTTCAGGAAAGAGATCCCACCTAAACATTAGAAGGAACTTCCTGAAGTTTGAAGCTGTTGCTCATAGTTCTGGTATCTGGAATAAATACTATATTTATTCAGTGAAGACATCCCTTCAAATATTTAAAAATGGCTATCGTGTCACCTCTTAACCTTCTCTTCTCCAGATTAAATTTCGTGGAGTGCGGGGAGATGTGGCTTTTTGTATCAGCAGCCCAAAACAGAGATGGATTTCATGGTTTAAAGAAAGGAAACATACCACTCTAACACAGCTGATCTCTTAAGATTTTGGAAGCTCAGCAGGGTTGGTCCTAGTTAGTACTTGGATGGAAAACCACCTGGGAATACTATTATTTTGGTTAGGTCTGGAAAAAGGAAAAAGGAAAAAAGTCCTATATAAAAGGCTGGAGAACTCTAGCAATTCCAGAGTTAATAGTACTGGACTAGCAGGGTCAATGTTCTGACACAACATAAAGCAGCTTCCTATGATCCCAGCTACCAATACCTGTTGTCTGCACAGGACAATGGGTAAGAACCCCAAATCTTCAGGTGGATTTTCATAGCTTGGAAAAATTACTTTTTGGATAACAACTCTCAGGATTCACATAGTGCCTGAAAGATGCAGATTTGAGAATTATAGTTTTTTTTAAAAAAATACAAGCTCTATGGATTCTACTTGCCTCCTTGCAATGTCCCCTCTCCCAGTCTGCACCTTTACATAGGACAGTGAATGGGGTGATTTTTTTTAATTTCATTTTTAAGCCCAAAATGTCAGTCCTTGAGTCCTTAATTCTATCCTGTGTGAAAGTTGAAGGAATATTTCATGGAAAATCCTGGAGCTGCAGAGACTATAAAATAGAAGAAAACTTACCATGTTATGGGTCTGTTACCCTGTGAACTGGGGGTCCCGGGAGGGACACCAAAATGTGCTCAACTAAAGGTGGGGAAAATTAGCTCGGAGGACTGCTTAGCGTTACGAGAGGCAGGGTAACGTAGCGAGATCTTGGACCCTATGTCTACGGGGTCGGGTCGAGTCAAGGAGAACACAGAAGTTGAAATAATAAATGATGTTTATTAAATACAAGCAAAACAGTGTATGCGACACACTCATACAAGATAATTAAAGAAAATAAAGGTTGGAGTGGTATAGAGGGATTTTTAGAGGGATTGCTGGTTTGGGTGATACTTCACCTGTCCTGAAGTCTGGAAAAATGGAGAGCGAAGCTGGGGTGCGATGTAGCTCAGCACGTGGAGCTGAGGGGAGACTCGCCAAGCAAAGCGGCAGCAAGGCGGGATGAAACTCGGGAGCGATCCGAGGAAGGTCTCGGAATCAAGGGTTTTTATAAGGAGAATTGTGACTGCAGGCTATGCCGTACTTGGGGGAAAGCAATAGATTTGGAGTTGGAGACAAAGCCTCCGAAAGGTCAGAATCTGAATGATTGAGTTATCGTAGTGGTTCTCAATAGAGTAGCCAGTATGCAAACGCAGAGTGCTTGGGTATTGTATAGTTAGCCCATCAAGCTGCCAGCGCGGGGCAGAGGCCCTTTTGTAAGTGGCGTGCATACCTTGTTAGAGTACTTGCCTGGAGGTCTCCTAAAGCAGTGAGTCAGCTATTTCTGGCCTGCCTGTATTGTAGTTTGAATATTACGGCTATTAACGGCCGAGCTTGTTTATGTGCTTGTCCGGTGGCCTCGCAAGCACGTGGAAAGGAATAGAGAAGTGCAGCCGAATTATGATATCTTTAATATCCCCAAAGCTCGGACTAGCCAGGGCAGTAACAGGTCCCAGGCATAATTTCCCAGTACCTGAAAAGTGAGTTCTGTGTTATGTTGCTGTAGACCTCTGATCTCCTAGGTTTTTGAAAATAAAACAGGATCAGGACTAGTTGGTACTTGCATGGAGGACTACCAGGGATCTCCAGGTAAGACAGATCTAGGGTACATGGACCAGTGGGTTAACTCAATATTGGATATCTTCCTATATTTCTATGCACAGCTTGGTAAGCTGAGGGTGGGGGGTTGGGGGGGCGAGCGGAGACAGTTTCTGAATCAATTGGAACTGGTTTAGTCACAGAGAATAAGGATTCATAACAAAACTGTCGTTGTGATCTGCAAATGGGTATGATTGATTTCTAAAGTGTGAAAACTAACAGCATGTCTTTGGGGAGATGCTGCGTTTCCTGTGTTCAGGCGACAGATCACTTAATGTCTTGTTACCACAATTCACAGATGAAGCCAAACAAAGAATGAAACACCGTGCTTTCTCTGAGCTCAATTCATGAAATAGTTATGGACTTCGGGAAAGTACTTTTTTTAACACTTCCAATTATTTTCTTAAAAGAGAATTTGGTTGTTCTGTTGTTGTGTGCCTGCGAGTCATTTCCAACTCATGGTGACCCCAAGGCAAACTTCTCGTGGGGTTTTCTGGGGGATGAGAGTGTGTGATGTCCCCAAGGTCACCCAGTGGGTTTCCATAGCTAAGCGGGGAATCAAATCCTGGTCCCCAGGGTTGTAATCCAAGACTCAAACCACTACACCATACTGGTTGTGAGAATAGTTTAGGGCATTCTTTATGAATTGACTAACAGCTCCATCTTTCCTGTACAGGAGGACAGGGGGCAGTGGAGATGTGCTTTTTGTGAGAACCAGAAGAAAGGAAGGAAGAACTCAATGAGGGTGAGAATTGAATAGCTCTCCAGATGTTCTAGAATTACAACTCCCAGCAGCCTTAGGCCATTTCTGCACAATGAAGGTCTTCTGCACTGTCTCGCTGCAGTCCCAGGTCCAGAAGGGAGCGCGTCAGCAATGCTCCCCTCTGCACCCGCTCGGTCCGTGTGGAAGAGAACACAATGGCACCACGTCTTCCTTCCGCAGCACAACCGGGCTTTTTCCGTCGCTGTGCTACAGAAGGAAGCATCGCCAATGCGCTTCTGCATCTTCCGCATGGCCAGAAGTGACGGGAGCGCCACGTGACTGCAGGCACGAAGTGGATTTTTTCCGTTTTGCGAAAACTGCACACGTGCAACGCTCTGCGACAGGGTGGCAGTGGGATGGCGACGACATCATGCGGAAGCGCGACCTGCCAAACGCTGCCATCCTGTGGCAAAAACACAACAGCGACATCGTGCGGAAAGGACCTTAGTCAGCTCAGCAAATTTGATGAAGATGCTGAGAAATGTAATTCAACAACTGAAGAGCCAAACAAGTTTCATCCCGGACTAACACCCCCCCCCCAATGTACCATGGTCCCAATCCTGATTACATGCATCCACTTTTCCAGCTCTATCTTATATTTATTTTTATCTCACCCCTTCCCTAGCTCTGGACCCAAAGTAGCTTACAATAGTAGGTGCCGTTAAAAGTACATATCATGCAAAAGTTAAAATATAATAAAACTATCAATAAAAGTTAAAAGCAACTAAAAGAATGTCCATTAAATAATAAAAAAGAACAACAAATATAGGCACTGTAGTCCATTATTAATGGACTTTGTTCCGCTGACCAATATGCTCTCAAAGGCCTGCTGAAAGAAAAAGTCTTCTCCTCCCTGCAGAAAGATAGCAAGGAGGATGCTGGTCTGATTTCTTTTGGGAAGAAATTTCCAGACCCTAGGAGCAGCCACATCTCTCATGCTCCCAGCAGAAGTACCTGTGAATGTGGTAGGACAGAGAGAATGGCCTCCTGACAAAATCTCAAAACAGAGGCAGGCTCATGTGCTAGCTTAAAAGGTGTTTGAAGAGGAACAGACATACAGGCCATTTCCATATCATGTTGCTATCCCGCAACAGCAGCAGGTTTAGTTCAGGAGTCATGCTACCACATGACGTCATTGCTATCTAGCTGCTATCCCATCCCCAAGCGTTGCAAAACTGCCTTGTACCATTTCCAGAAAAAGTCCATTAAAAGCATCCTTTAGTGCTTCAATCCCGTCAGCTGGCTCAGCGTGGTACTGTAAAAGCACTCGATAGTGCTTTTGTTGTTGCAGATCCAACCGCGGGTGGGGCGAGGGTATGCCCAGCTTGTTCCTCCCTCCGCAACTCCCATGCTGTGGTAACTTTGAAATCTATCACCTCTCCATGTTTATTTTAAATTTCTCCTTTGAGTTAATTTTTAAAAAAATTTTAAGATATATATTTAATCATTATAGTGTGAAAATGCAATAGGGTATTGGTGTGTTGTGCCATTACAACATTGCTGCACTAGAATCATGGAATCATAAAATCATACAGTTGGAAGAGGCCACAGGGACCATCCAGTCCAACCTCCTGCCATGGAGGAACACACACTCAGAGCACTCCCAACAGATGGCCACCCAGTCTCTGTTTGAAAACCTCCAAAGAAGGAGACTCCATTATACTTCAAAGCAGCGTATTCCACTGCTGGACGAAGTTCTTTCTGAGGGTTAGGTGTAATCTCTTTTCTTGTAGTTTGAATCCATTGCTCCTTGTCCTAGTCTCCAGAGCAGCCCACTCCCTCCTCGACATGACATCCCCTCAAATAATTAAATATGGCTATCATGTCAGCTCTTAGCCTCCTTTTCGTCAGGCTAAACGTCCCTGGCTCCCTAAGTTGCTCCTCATAGGGCAGGCTTCCAGACCCTTCACCATTTTGGTCGCCCTCCTCTGGAGGAACCTTCCTCTGGTTCCAACCTGTCGATATCCTTCTTGAATTGAGGTGCCCAGAACTGGACACAGTATTCCAGTGAAGTCTGACCAAAGCAGAATAGAGGGGTACTATTGCTTCCCTTGAACCGTACTCCTCGATCTAGACACCATACTATGGCTTACAAACAAAACAAAGCAAAATGCCGATCAGGGCGGTGGGGCAGGGTGAAGACGGGAAAAGGAGTGGCCAAAGATGCTGTAGGGCAGAAGGAACACTGGTGGCAATAACGCTACTTATCTGCTTAAGGTGGGAGGGTGTGGAAAACAACATTCCTAACCTGCTACCGTTGTGTGAGTAGCAGTGCTGGGATTGTAACAGAAGAATGTGCTAATGAGATATGGTGCAGAAAGGGCTACAAAGTTAAACAACAGCCTGAATTCTATTGTTAGTCCTAAGTACCGTAGACTCATTCAATGTATGGGATTTATTTGTATGGTGATTCACCAACAGTTGATTCAGTGAGTTTGTTCCAGTTGAGTCTAACCAGAAAGACCCAGGCCGATGTGTTTAATATATTGTATATACTGTATAACAGAACCAGCATAGTGGTTTGAGCATTGGACTACAATCCCGGAGCCCAGGGTTTGATTCCCCTCTCAGCAATGGAAACCCATGGAATGACCTTGGGTGCGTCACACACTGTCAGCCCCCAGAAAACCCCTTAGGGTTGCCGTAAGTTGGAAATGACTTGAAGACACACAACAACAAATAAATTGGCCACAAAAAGTTGAAAACTAGACAGCAAGTTGACCTCCCTTCCTTTGTCCCAGTCTTGACCCCCTCTGCTATAGTAATGGCTGTAAAAGGAAAAATAGAAGCAAGAACTGTAAAGGCAAAGTATCTTTCAATTGCAACAGAAGCCAAAGCCCACGAGCAGCAGTACCCTTTTTGGCCCAGCTCTAAAGCATAAAATAGGTTATGGAAGCTTTTTGAAGCTTCACTGGCTTCTTCATCAGACAGAGGTGTTAAAAATCATACAGGAGAAAGATGGTGGTGATATTAGAGTCACAAGTCTACATTGAGATGTTGTCAGGTAAGATGATATTGAGGGATTTCAGTGCAAGTAGAGGCTGCTGTCCCTATTAGCCATGTGAGAACTAGGGACAAACAGCTATAAAAGGCAGATAATAACATTTCAGTTCCCATTAGCAACAGAACAGTAACTTCTCCTCTGATCCAGATGTCCCTGTCCTCTGTGAAGCTAACTGCTCCTTAATATCTTTTTGTTGGTGATTGGAAAATTAGTAGAAAGGGGTTAATATTAGGTCACAAATCTAATTTGTTTACATTTGTGCTGGATGGAGCTATTTGAATCTATTAAGTTGACATTATGCACACCTCCAGGTGGAAAAAAAAGTCTCTTCCCAGTTTATTCTTGTGCAAACCAATTTTATGTTGGAAATCCACACGATTGTTTTCTTCGTCCCAAAGTATTTCTTGAAAGCTCCCAGAATTTCCAAGAACACTTTACGTCTACTCCTCAGGTCACATTAAATTAACCCAGTACATTCTGAACAGAAATGCATCTGTACTGCCTGGATTCGTTTTTGTTTTTTTTTAACTAGCTCAGAAGCAGTAAAGATGACTGCTGCTAGGTAAACACGGCTGTTCTTTCCAGGACGTATGCCATTTCCACACTGTGCTGTTATAGTGCTATTATTCCACTTTCAACATCCTTTGGAATTCTGGGGTTTGCAGTTTAGGGAGGGGCATTTAGAATTCTCAGCCAGAGAGCTCTTTGGCCTCAGCAAGCTACAAACGCCAGAATTCCACAGGATGTTGAAAGTAGAATAATAGCACTATAACAGTGTAGTGCGGAAATGGTCATAGATTCGAACAGAGATTTAAAAAGGGAAAGTGGAATGCTAGTACTAAAACAAAAGGATCCTAATGCTTAGCGATTCCAATTGGTCCTCCAGCTTTGCCAGGGTTAGGGGCACAAGACCCCTGCACAATTGGAAAAACAGTAAATATCAAAATGCGTGTGGTCTGTTGGAAGGAAGATAAGGCATGGTGGGGAAAGCAGACACCTTTCCCTCTCCTACCCTGGCTAGGAGAGGGGAAGGGGTGGGTTGGCATGATGGCCCTTTACTTCCTCTCTCTTGCCCATCTCCTTCCCTGGGTGTGGGGGGCATCAGGAGACAGTTTGTAATGCTGAGAAATCAGGTTGCAAGGCATCCTTGGTTGGCCAGGCAGTGGCCGATGGAGAAGGAAGAGGACCGGAGGCAGGTTTTTAAAGGGCTGTGCGGCCTGATCAGAGCAGCTGAGAATGAAGGTTCCTCTGGAAAAAAAGCGCTTGAGGTGTGGGTAGGGTAGGGCTGAAGAAGCTCAAAGATAATCAAATCTGTGAAAGTGAAACACACAAATGTAGAGGGCCAACTGTATATTATTGCCATAGGTGAGCAAACACCATCTCTGGTATCCTGGGGTCTTAGCCCAATTCTCAAAGCTCGATACTGTGCTAGCTTGATAGGGTGCTTTGTTTCCCCCCACTCCACAATGAATAAGCAGGGAGGCTTACTTGGAGATTTAATAGGATAGCTTATTTAATTATTTTGTATCCTTTTTATCATTAGGTTTAGCTGTTGTTATTTGCTGTCAAGTTGACTGGCTGTCCTTTTAATATATGCTGGAAATGGTCCCGTCTTGGGAGAAAGGTGAAATGTAAATCAAATAAATGAGTACATAATACTCTGTGTATGTCTGTGCATGCATGCACATATGCATGCTTGTAAATCATTTATCTCCTTATGACTGTCCCATGAATTTCATAGGGTTTTCTTTTGCAAGGATTACTTAGAGGTGGTTTGCCATTTCCTTCATCTGAAATACAGACAACGTCATCTGGTACTCCTTGGCAGTCTCTCATCCAAGTAATAATCATCTTGGATTAATTTTTTTTTTAATGAGTACTAGAGGGCTAGTAAAATAAGGTGGTGCTACAGTGTGTCAGCTCATTCATTTCAATTCTGCACTCTGTGCATGCACTAAGGCATCATCTTCATTGTTCAGCAGGAAAGGAAAACTGTTTGTTGGACTACAGTACCTTGATAAAAATGTTATCCAGCACAAGTTGAATCCATAGTGACTCCCACTGCATTTAACGGCTGCATAAAGGTTTATTTATTTAAGGTGGCTTTTCCCCCTAGTAAGCAAAGCTACCTACTTTATCTTTACAACAACAACCCTGTGAACCAGGCTATGCTGAGAGATAATGCAACCTGTTTAAAAATGTACTAAAACTAAGACATTTCTGCAGCTTATATATATGAGGAAAATTGAATTAAACGTTGAAGCACTGCAATTCAGTAGAGGCTGGTGACTCCAGTGTTGGTAGGGCAGTGAATCCACTCCAGGGTCTATTCAGAACTTTAAAAGAGGAGGAATCCAGGGTGAATTCAAAATAGATCTAGTGCTTTTGAAAACTTTTATTAAGTTACTATTATTCACTATAGTTACTAGGATCCTCCGTTCAGCAAGGTCCATGGCTGTGCCCCTGGGGGAGTAGAGAAGTTGCAGTCCAAAAAAGTAAAAACCTTCCAAGTTTTGAATTCACAACATTTCTCCGCTGGCAATCTGAGCCGTCGTATATGTTTTGAGACATTTACAGTACTGCTAAAATGTAGGCACAGGACCCAAGTTATCATTTCAAACTTCTCCTTGAATCATGTTCCGTTCCATCTTCAGGCTAGCATGCATGCCTTGTGGCTTTTTGTTTCAACATAACAGTCATTCCTTGTACTGTCGCTTTGGACAGGACATCGTCTGTGCACCAAGTAATACGTTTTCTGCTCTTGATAGAATGGCGTGTTTGTGTAGCCTGTCAACTGTTTTCCAAGTAGGGCAGGAAAAAAAAGTTTCTATGCTGCTGAAACTCTCCTTCCTTTTATATGTTGAAGAATTGTCTGAGGGGGTCGCATGATGCCACTCAGTTGCTTAAGCTAAGCAGATCTGGCTAAGTATTGACCCGAAATTATGGTAGGAAAGGAGAATGCCTGAGTGGATATCAGGGCTGGGTTGTGGGTTGCAGTCGCAGGTGACCATGATACAAAACCAGAAGTCCAAACAGAAGGGCAAATCCAGAAGACCACGAACCACAGGTCTGCGCTGAAGGGTAGTCTGGGGTTTTTCAATTAATTTGAATTAATGTGATGTATGTGTCACTTTTCACCCAGGACTGGGACTCAGGACAGCTTACAAAAGTAAAAGAGATACAGATAAAAACAAGTGCAGATGAAACATATGAAAGATTATTGTTCAAAATGCAATCAAACTCTTCACGAGATGAAAACATTTATGATTTTTTTTAAAAAAAATCTTAAACATGTATAAAAAGAGAAACAGTAGGTTACTTGTCTGTTGAAACTCCTTTCCTTAAAACAGTGAATTGTTTGCCAAAAACTTTTTTTTTTCTTAACAAAAAGTCTTTGCTTCCCCATGGAAGACAGCAGAAAGTAGTACAGCCTCACCTAACTTGGAAGAGAATTCTGAGAAATCTGAGAACAGCTAGTGAGAAGGTCCTCTCTCATGTGCATGGCATATCTGCCTTTCAAGGTGGTAGGCACAAAAGACAGGCTTCCTCCACAGATTTCAGGCATGTTTGTGTAGGATCTCTGTCCCTCGGATAGCATATCCTCCAACTGTCTTGATTTATCAGGGACACTCCCAAATTATCCTCTGCCATCCCACTATTTCAGCTGCTTCTAAAATGTCCCAACTTCTCTCTCTTCTGCCTCCTTTCCCCCTTTTGTCCTCACCTTACTTCAGAGTTTCTGCAAACTGTCAAAGGTAGTTTGAACTCAGTTCAGAAGGGGAAGAGAAGAGGATGAGGCAGACTCGTGCCTTTCCCAGGAGGTCAGGCAAAAGCAAACTGCTGCGGTCTCTCCTAGCTTTCATGTTCTTCCACCTTCATAATTTTTGCCACCTTGACCACACTCCAGTGTTTGGCCACACGTGTCTCCGTTTTCATTTGTGAAATGTTGGAGGGTAACCTGAACTCAAGCCTCAGAGCATGTCAGAGCTCAGAAAGTTACGATGACTCATGCAAACCTTAACAGGAGCAAGACATCAGTTTACAGTTCTTGCTATCCAGAAAGATGTGGTAGCCTGCCTTTGATGGGTTTGGTCAACCTAGGGCCTGTTGAAGACAAGGGCTTGTACAGAATTCAGTCGATTATCTCAAGGAGCAGCTACAAACAATCCCCAAGTCTCCCAGCTCAAGTCCCAGCACCTCCTATAACAACAGCAGATTCTGTGAGAACTGTAATGTAGGAGATTCTTCCAGGGTGGGATTGGTGTTGATTCCAGCTCAGTAGGGTTGTGCAAATCTCTTGGTCTTCATTTTATCGTCTCACTTGCATTTTCTTTCTGTCCTTTCTGTCCTCTCTTTCATGGAGAGAGTCTTTAAAAAAATATCTTGCACTGAAGTTTGTTCACATTTCAATGTTTTTTTCTATAAAATGCACATCTATTTACCTTTTTTCCCAAATGAATGGATTTCCCTCGTCGCCTACAGTTTGTTCATGTGGCTTTAATCATACACTCTTTTATTCATTTGCATTTTTAAAAAGTATACATGACTTTGCTCACATTTAGCTTCTCTGAAGGGTCCCATAAGCTTCATAAATGTGCAGATGCTCTAGGCAGTGTGCATTTCTTCTTGTGATGGGTTGAGGGAGGTATGAAGAAAACTGTTATTATTGAGAATCTTGGATCCAGTTAATTCCTTTTTCATCTCTATAGCTTAGTAATTTTGGTTCTTTAGAGTGTGCTTTTGGTAAATCCAAAGCATCCAGAGATTTATTTCCAGGGTCCTGATTTCAGCAGATGCACATCGATGACACTGAACATTTTTGTCCCCTGGGACTTGCGGTTCTCAAGCACCACACAAGATGGAAGGCTTCCTAGAGAGGAAAGGGTCCTTGATCTGAATGTGGTACAGTTTACCAGGAAAGATGTTAATAAGAAACAATCAAAAGGAGTGACACAAATTCGGATGGCTATGGAAAGCAGATTCTCGGGACATTTTTCTGTATCCCTAAGGCACAGCTACTAGGTTGGCCCAAAATAAACTACAACAGACTAGGTTATGCTTACGTCTACTGTTTCTAAGTAGGGGAAGGATAGAGGATACATTAGAAATATTTTTCTCAATTGATCGAGGCCCTTGCAGTTTAACCTAACTTGAGTTACTGTGAAATTCCTTTAGATAGGTAATTGGAGATTGATCCGCTGAAGATCTGTAGATGACTATGAAAGTAGAATAGCCTTCCTTTTGACCATACTGGCTGAAGATGGTGGGAATTGTAGTGCAACACAATTTGGAAGGTACCAAATGGGGAAGACTGAGCTACAGGAAGTAGATGTTACTACAGTTGAGCCTCTATATTCATGGGTTTAACATTCACAGGTTTTGTTATTTGCAAGTTTCTCCAACTCCTACCTCACCACAGTCAAGATCCTTTTTTCTGGGGGAAGTTTCCCTCTCAGCAGCTCCAATCAGGCAGTGCAGTGCTTTAAAAACCCACCTCTGTCCCTCTTCCTCCTCCAACAGCCATGGTCTGGCCAGCTAGGATGGTGCGCAACCTGATATCTCAGAACCACAAACCTTTCTTGATGATCCCCACACCCATGGAAGGAGATGGGAGAGAAAGAGGAAGTATAGGGCCACCGTGTCAACTCATCCTTTTTCTCTCTCCTTTCCCTGACCTGGTTTGGATCCTGAGTGCCCAGTTTCCCCACCATGCCTCGGCCCTCTTCCTATAGAAACACACACACATTTTCATAGAATCATAGAATCATAGAAATGTAGAGTTGGAAGAGACCACACGGGCCATCCAGTCCAACCCCCTGCCATGCAGGAACACCCTTAAAGCACTCCCGACAGATTTTGGTATTTGTGGTTTTTCCAGTTTTGCAGAGTTCCTGAATCTCAGTGAATGTGGAGGGCTGACTGTACTCCAGGAAGCTGGTGCCAGCTTTGTGGCATTCGATGTTCTTTCCTGCCATTTGCTTCAGAAAGCTGATCAGTTACTTAGTGACTATTACCATAAGCCGAATTTTCCCAGTCAGCAGGGTGGCTTCTCTAAGCATAGAACAAGCTTCATTACTCTTTCATATGTCAAGATTAGGTGGATCTTCTTGGAAAACGTGCTCTGTTCCAGTTTTCCATTGGCTTTTGTGTTTTCAAATTCCCTGATCTTGCTGGCAGAATGACACCAATGTTCTAGCAATCTACCATTCTTTCTGTTTGTTTGTTTGCTAATTTCTAGGTTCGTCTTTGTTAAAAACCATACTACATGTTTGATGTGTAGCTTTTTTCCCTTATCAGTGTGTATGAAATGAAAATGGACATTGATTGAAACAGGCAAATAAGAAATTGTATGAAATTGTGTGATCTTGTAGGGTGAGTGTGTTTTAATGATGTGTGGATGCACTTACTGGATCTGTAATAGATGGGAGATGTGAAAAGGCACACAGCTTTGCTTGTGGAATTGATCTTTCAAGATTCTATTGCTGATTTAAGAGGTCAGCTTAGGGAGGGCGCATAACTCTAATTCAGGAGAGCAACTGTGAGATCTCAAGGTAGAAACCTTTCAGACACCTGTACACAGAAGAGCCTGAGAGCTAATGGCTGTTGCTCGTAGCTTCTGTGTCAGTGAGGTGGTGAATCTGCCCTGGGTTTTAGTCTGCTTTAAAAGAACTATCTGAGATATTTAATCTTGTACTCAAAGTCGGTACCTTGCCTTGGATAGTTACTTGTATAGAACCAGTTTGGAGCCCATCTAATGCAGGCATTCTCAACTGAAGTTCCAGGATGCTGGGAAAGACTAGGGGTCCATTCACACTCCAGAATTATAGAACTTTCATTCCACTTTAACTACCATGGTTCCATCTTGTAGAATTCTGGGGTTTGTAGTTTAGTGAGACACTGGAACACTCTGTCTAAGAATCCTAAATGCTCCTCTCTGTGCTGACTGAATCCATAGCTAAATAAAGATTCAAACACCTAGTCTCCCGGAGTCCTAGTTTAACACTCCAGCCACTACACCCTAAATAAATAAATGGCTCTAAAAACAGTTTTAAAAACAGCTGTTAAAAAGAAGGGAAAAAAGTTAGGTCTAAAAACAATCTTAAAAACAGCCAGAACATTATGACAGCCAAAGGCCACTTGAAATCACCTAATCCTCGCTGTCTACCAACAACTCAGAAAGGACGAAGCCAGGATGGAGTTCCAAAATTAGGGTTCCAAAATAAACCATCACCATCATTTATTTATATAGCATCATCCCTGTACGTACCACTTGACAAGTAAATGAACAACAAAACAATTCCTTTCCCTCGGAGTCACAATCTAATTAAGACATGGCACAAAAGTCCAACAGTTGAGATAGAGAGAATGCATTTCATCTGCTTTTGCCTAGGCATGATGGAGCTGTCTCTGTGTCTTCTTCTCTCCTTCTGAGGCCAGGGCAGTGACAGTTGGGATGGAAGGAGGGTCTTTCATCTGCTTCTGGGCCTAGGCATGATGGAGCTGTGCCTGCCTCTTCTTCTCTCCCCCTGAGGCCAGGACAGTGGCAGTTGGGATAGCAGGAATGCATTCCATCTGCTTTTGGGCCAGGCATGATGGAGCTGTCTCTATGTCTTCTTCTCTCCTTCTGAGATCAGGGCAATGGCTGGTGGCATAGAGAGAGGGCCTTTCATCTGCTTCTGGGCCTAGGCATGATGGAGCTGTGCCTGCCTCTTCTTCTCTCTTCTGAGCCCAAGGCAGTGGCACTTGGGATAGATGGAGGGCCTTTCATCTGCTGTTGGGCCTAAGCATGGTGGAGCCATGCCTGCCTCTTCTTCTCTCCCTCTGAGCCCAGGGCAGTTGCAGCTGTGAGAGAGGGAAGATGTTTCATCTGCTTCTGGGTCTAGGCATGATGGTGCTTCTTCTTGCTCTCCACAGCCAGGACAGTGGCAGTTGGGATGGATGGAGGGCCATTCCTTACTAGTTGGGCCTAGTCATTATGGAGTTGTGCCTACCTCTTCTTCTCTCCTTCCAAGGCCAAGGCACCTGCCCAAAGCTCACCAGGTGGTGTGGCATCCAACAGAGTCTCTGCTGGTGATCTTAGATGTCAGGCTGGCTCATATGGGAGGAGGTGGTCTTTCAGATATCCTGGCCCCAAACCACATAGCATCACAGCGCTAGAATTATGCACGGTGAAACAAAATTGCTTCCCATGCTTAGTGGATCCCTCCACCCTTCAGTAAATATTGTCAATACTCTCTGCTATAAGTATTCTAAGAGGACAGCATAGCATTATGGGTTTGGGTGTTACAGGGGATTTGAATTCCAACTTAGCCATGGAAACCCACTAGATGACCTTGGGCACATCACATGCTCTCAGCCTCAGAAGAAGGCTCTGACAAATCTCTGGTGAAATCGTGCCAAGCAAACCCTGTGATAGGTTCGCCTTGGGGTTGCCATAAGTCAGAAACAACAACAACACAAGTGTAAATATTATTCTCTCCAGCTATCATTTACACGAGGGTAATTAGAATTCCATCAGTCTCCATCTTTTATCTGGAGGGAAAAATCTGTTCTGCTGTAGCAGAGTCTGTTTCCCTGTTTGTTTCAGAACTCCCTCCCTCTCTCTGGATTCCCAGATGTGCCTTTGTTTCCCATATGTGTATTCTGCCCAGGGCAAATGTGTCTTGATGTTTATTTTTAGTTTGGATGGAGGCAGCTGTGGTGATCTGCTTTAATCTGAGAGCAACTTCACTGGTCATGCATGATTTGTTTCAAACAATTTTGATTTTTGTTTAAACTCCAAATTAATTGACATATTCTGTCCAACCAGGAGTGGGTCAAAGTTACCCAGTCAGGCATATTGTGACAGGCGGAGGAAAAAAATATGGTTGTTATGCTGTTTCCTGAGATAAGCATAAGACGGGGAATTTAGGAGAAATCTCTGATTTCTGAGGATGCCTGCTTTCAAGGGGAAGAAAATGTGGCATCCTGTGGTAGTTGCAGGACTGACATCAGTATCCTGGCTGGGAGCACTCTTGATATGAACCCAGAACTACTCTTGTGGTTGTTGGTTTGGAATTCAGCACAGAATTTAAGTCTCCATGGGGAGGCAACAGAAAAGGGTGAACAGTCACAGCTAACAGTTTCTGTGCGAACAGGGCAATGGATCTGTTCCAGGCTTTACTCTAAGCTTTAAAAGAGTGAGCCAAGATCCCCAAATTGTTTCAGCACCTTGGACAGCTCATGCAGAGTTTGGACTAAAAGGCAGAGCTGATTCACTACTTCACTGATGGGAAGGGGAAAAGCTAGCAAGGTATAAACACAATAGGATTATGGGTATCGTATGGGTACCAAAAGAACATCGATAGTTTAGCCACAACAGTTGGATGCTACCTAACGTTAATGCTGTTCATTGGGAGGCTATGGAAGTCTGCAGGATGAATTCATTTCCTGGACTGTGCTATCCCCTTCCCTCTGTGCTAATTATAACTCCGCCTTTGGGAGTTGTGTTATCAGCCATGCGTGTGGTAGCTCTTCATTCTCTGACCAAATACAATCTTTCCAGAAACGGTTTGCTGGACTTTCTCTTTTAAAAAAAAAAAAGTGTGCAAAACTACTAGACTATTTCAACACTTCCCACAAAATAGCCTTGAAATGGTTTTAAAAATAAAAAGTTTCTCTTGATGCCAAAAAATAAATAAAAATAAAAAGGCACTTAACCAGTATTGAAGGATGCTAATTTTTAATGGACAGCTGAGTCATCCCTTTCCACCCCTCGCTTCATCAAAGTATATTTCTACAGTCTTTCCCCTAGGAACCCAAACTGTAGTGTTTTGTTTCAATCTGACTCAATAACCGGGCCTCATGGATCTATCCAGAAAGGTTTTGTTAAAAAAGGGGTGTAGCACAGAGACACTGCTTTTACCAGAACTGAAGATGCGGCACAGGTTTCAGTTTTAAGAACTCCTTGCTCCCCGTCCCAGAGGTTTCACAGTTTTCCCCGTCAGGCTGTACCAGCTCTCTAAAATAACCTTGGTTCCCAGGCTCTGGCCAGCCTGCTCCTCGGAATACCCAAACAGCAACACGATTGGGGCAAGATGGCAACAGAGCAGCTAAGCAGCTAAGCAATCGAGCTAGAATGGCAGAGGAGCCTAACTTGGTGGGCCCCCTAACACACAAATTCTATTTTAAAGGGAGCTGGTGTACCATGGTGGATAGCTAGGAAGTTCCCACTTTGAATCTGAAAAGGATCATCTTAGTGGCCTTAGGTAAGCATTTCTCTCTTGCATCCTTGGACTCAGTCCTTCCATCAATAATATCAGAGATGAGATTACAGGAAGATAATTCAGGGTGTAGCGGTATGATTTCTGAGGATGCCTGCTTTCAAGGAGAAGAAAATGTGGCATCCTATGATAGTTGCAGGACTGACATCAGTATTCTGCAGACCAGGGCTAAAATCCCCATTCGGCCATGGCAAACTCACTGACTGACTTTGGGCAAGTTGAACTGTTTCATCCTCAGAGGAAGGCAAAGCCAACCCCCCTCGGAACAAATCTTGCCAAGAAAACATCATGACAGTTCACTTCAGGATCATCATAAGTTAGAAATGACTTGAAAGCACACAACAACGCAGGGGAGGATCTCTGAGCACTGGGAAAAGGCTTTGCAAGAGTTATGCGTTAGTAATGAAGCAGTGTAACACTTTTGAGTTTACTGTTTTAAAAAGCAATACTGAGGATAGATTTTACATAGTATTTTTTGTCCAAATAGCATGCGCTGTTCTTGGCATGAAACCTTATTATTGTATATTTACATGCAATTCATGTTGTGTCCACACACATCTACACTAGCAGTGGGAGGAAAAATACATGTTTTTTCCCCCCATCTTCAATGCAAAAGTGCGTAACTCACACATTTTGGGGTGCATGGGCCCAGAATTTTATTTTTAATTTTTCTGGAGATTGGGAGGTCTCCCAGGAGCTCATGGGCCACAAAACTGGGGGTGACTGTACTTTCTCCACCCCTTCCATAAATACCAAAAGGTCCCCAAAGTACTGAACTATCTTCACACATCCAGGTTGAATGTTGGCTGTTCTTAATTGGTAGCCCTCCAAATACTCTCCTGCCATGGGCTGGGAACTAGATGGAAACTAGAATACAAACACACCTGGAGGGCTACCTAGGTTCCTCTGCCCTGTTTTGACAAGAAGATTCTCAAAGTCTTCCTATTCAGGGTGGAAATTTTCCAGGGATATACTTTTCTTTGTGCCTCTGATGTGTTTTGATTCCTAGTTTGGCCTCCTGATTTGCCCTTGTTATGACTCCTGGCTGCTAATCCTAGTAAGCAACCAGAAGCTTTGAATTCAGAGCATTGGATCTTTACAGCAAAGGTGGAGATTCTTTCTTCAGGGTCTCAGTGATAGCCAGTTCTAATATATTCTGTGGATTTTCAGTGAGAGCTATCATGATATCATGGTTTGAGTACTGGACTAGGTCTCTGCAGAACAGGGTTTGAATCCTGTTTGGCTGTGGAAGCCTATGGTGTGACTGTGGACAAGTCACACTTTCTCAGCCTCAGAGAAAGCCAAAGACGCCCCCCCCAACAAATCTTGCCAAGAAGATCCTGCAATAGGGTCACCTTAAAGTAGTCATAAGTCAAAGACACTTTGAAGGCTCACAACAACAAGAGGTTTTCAAAAACATATAAAACAAAGGCAAGAAGGATAATAAAAGGTATGGAAAACAAAACATATGAGGAAAGTTTGAGGAACTGGGCATTTTCAGGCTTGTGTAGAGAAGACTGAGGGGTGATATGATTGTGCTCTAACTACCCCAAGAACTGTAAAAATGAAGAAGGGTAAGCGTGTTCTCTGCTTCCCCAGAGGGTAGGACAGGTTCAGAATGAGTCCTCAACTGTAGCATCTTTTTCACAGAAAACAACATTTTTACCCAGAAGATATTTCTATGCAGAAATGTTTCCTGCACAAGAAATACTGTTTCCTGGACATAGAAATGTGCAAAAAAGAAGTGCAAAATTTTTGCAGAACAAGATCCAAACTGTGAAGAGTCTGAAAACTACACAGTTTTTAAAGACTTTTCATAGTGGCAAGAAAACTGCTGAAAGTCCTCACTCTTTCTTTTGAAAATGAAATTAGTACAGAATTAAATTTCTAATCCAAGGGGCAAAAAATTGGATCCTGGACCCAGCAAGCTTGCCTGCCATTGCTCAAAACGATCCCCAGCTGCTTTGGCAGTGAGGTGCTAATGTAGCAAGTGTACACTGTTCTCACTCCTCCACACTGTGTTTTCCCCAGAGCCTGTCATCTCAGAAGTTCGGTGGCACAAACATTCCCCCTTTAGCTGAACTCAATACTGCTTTGATTCCTTCTGTGCAAAATGAAGACTTGGAGGAGACAGTTCTGGATGGCTCCTGTGTTCATTAATCTCAATTTATCCTAGGCTTGCTCTTCTTCTTCATTTTTCCTCCCAGAGGGAAGGTTCTGCTAGTGAGAAAGGCGTGCATATCTGCTTTAGCAAAAAAAGGAAAAAGAAAAAAAATTGCATTTGGAATTTTTTGTGCATGCCTCTGCCTGAGCAGAGAAAGAAGGCAGGAGGAACAGAGAACAAATTTTTACAGCTATTTTTATTTTGGTTCTTCCTATGATTTCTTTCTTCTCCCCATCTCCCAACAAGGGGCCGTTTTGTAGTTCAGCCTTGTAAGCCCAGCTGTGCAGAGCATTGATTGCTTCTGCCTGAAGCAGAGAGGTTGTCAAGTTGCTCTGTGAGTTGAGTCATCTATTGACAAAGAGCTACTAGCCAGCAGATGATGCTGTGCAGCTCCACTCTCCGGGATCCCACGATGCACCGCTGAGAGCAGCTGTCAAAGGTGCTCCGAGGATCTGTGGAACAGGACTTTGCCTCCTCGGAGAAGAGAAGAAGGGAGGGGAGAGAACTTGAGAACAGGGCACGATGAATGCTCACCTTCCACGACAGCACAGCTGCTGCCGGGGGGACGATGGGATTGATTCCACCAGAGGGGTGCAGACACCACCCAGGGATGGCCCTTGTGCATGTAGCTGGCAGCAGAATGCCAAAGGACACTGTCACCCTCAACCTCAGCCTCACCCTCACCACCGTCACCATCACCACTACCATCACCAGCCATTGCCGCCTTCTGCTTCTGGACCTCCAGGACCAACCCCAATGCAAGCCAGGACTAAGTGTAGCACGCCGTGGGACAACGCACAGAAGAGCCCCCCAAAGACCTTAGCTAGGGCGAAAGGAGCAGGAGGGGGATGGTGGTCAGATTGTACCTGCCCCCACAGCTGGTACCACCCAGGACAGGTGAGTCTTGCTTTCCTAAGCTGCTCTCTTCTCCAGAATCACTGACTTAACGCTGACTCCCAGAGTCACGGCAAGTTAGTTGTTGCCATTGGGATGGGAAAGTTTTCAAACAAGGGCTGGAGTACTGCTTAGCAATACTTCTTCTGAAAAGAGAAAGATAGCGGTGATGCCCATTTTTAATGATACCTCATTCTGCAAATATTAGCATTTTGTCAAGTGCCTTCCCTCCCTTTCCCCCCTTTAACATGCTGGGATTTCTTTCAGATCGTGATGCGGGAAAATGTCATTTTGTCAGGCACTCTGTTGTTTTGTAAAATTGGCGAGTGTGTGAAAAGGTGGGCACGTTTTTTTCTTTTGTTGTAGTTCTGAAATGTTGTGTCTTGTACTCGATCAAAAGATTTTGGGAGTGAAAAGGAGAAGCACAGAATTACTGAAACATATTTTAAGAAATAGGTTTGGAATATCTGCAAAATTAAAGGGCTGTGTAAGAGATCGTACAGTGTTTCTTTTGGTTGCTGTGTCTGTTATGCGTGTCTGTGTAATTAAAACATGTATAATGAATTAGTTTGGGTCTGAAGTTTTAAATTATGCTCTCTGCAGAGTTACTTTGGTTCAATTATGCCGAGAATCATTATGCTAATGATATGTCAACAATGCAAAATAAAATCAAATGATTCTCTGATGGATGAAAATGCTGCAAAATATCCATAATTTCTGCCTTTCACGTGCCTACAGAAATGCTCGTGTGTGCATGTGTGTGTATCTTTGCTTTATGTCTCCATCAGTCACTTTAAATTTTTCAGAAGATTCTGCGTAACTGCCTTCTCAAATCAGTGTGTGTGTGTACGCTGTTTGAATGAATAACACAGAGTGGTACTGAGGGAGAAGAAAGAAAATCCTAAAGAAGGATCATGATAAGTGATCAGCTATAGAATAAGAATCTCATATGATTGGCATAAAGGACTTGCGCAAATAAATTTATTTTCAGACAAGTATGTGTTTGGGGGGTGGAGGAGAAATCTACCGTATCCAAAAGCAGGAATACTATATCTTGGTGTGGCATTTTAGCTTAATAATGTATAGCATCAAGTGTGATGTTCTAGCAAGGAAACATCCTTTCCTCTGTGGACATTTTAAATGTAATCAGTTTGATTATCCTCCTGAAGGCTTTTTCTAAAGAGGAAAAATACTGCACAGTTGTATGAAAATGAAGGTTAATAAAGGAAAAATTCAATTGGTACTAATCAGTCCCATTTTTGGCTGCCAGTTGCACTGAATTTTGGAAGGCAGGGTAGATTTCAGATTTATGAAGGAAAGGAAAAAAAAATTATTGGGATAAAGTTGAAAGTGTAAGCTTTGTTTCTCTTTTTTATTAAGAATTCTTATTATTGACCTAAAACTGAGAGGTGTTTTTTTTTAAAGAGTATTAACATAGTGGAATATTATAAATCCTGTATTTTTAAAAAAGCATATAGTGGAATGTACTACAGTTTGTTTAGTGGTGTAGATAACACCATCAATTTATGGAGTAACAAGTTTTTTTAAAAATGTAGTCTCAGCATACCAAGAACTTGGCAGGTAAGGGCACTTTTTAAAAAAGTACGTTAAGCTGCATTAGAGAGCCAGCATGTTGTAGTGGTTTGAGGCTTGGACTAGAAGTTTGAGAGACCAGGGTTCAAACCCCCCTCAGTCATGGAAACCCAGTTGGTGGCCTTGGGCAAGTCACACTCTCTCAACCTCAGGGGAACACAATGGTAAACCATTTCTCAATAAATCTTGCTAAAAAGACCCTGTGATAGGTTCACCTTAGGATTGCCATAAGTCAAGAAACTACTTGAAGGGACACAATATGACAGTGAATGTTAAACCACAAGTTCTCCAAGATTTCAAGAACAGTTGAAGTTCCTACTCTAGCAACTTGCAGTGGCATGGGAGTAATGATTTTCATGCATTTCTGAAAATTATGTGCATCCAGTGGCCTAAAATTGGGAAGATTTCTTCCCAGTTCTATGGATTTCTTTGTAATAGTGTTCTTTTGCAGGTGGAGTAGATTCCACTGAATGGTTTCCATTTGTCCTGTAATGCCCCATTCATCTGAATGGGGGTTGAGGGACTTTGGGGAGTAGATTTGGTGAAGGAGAAGAGCAGAATGAAGCACACTTATCACATCAGCCAAAGTTTAATTATATAAAATCAAACTGGGCCCAGTATCCAAATCATCTTTTGTTTTGCTTTCAGCTTGGAGGTGAGTGTCACATTTGGGCTCCATCCTAAGTTAGTATGGCCTTTAATACCTAAGAGATGACATCTTTTGATGGTTATTTTTCAGTTGTGAAAATTCAAACAACTGCCACTGGGCAGCACTGCTGTGGTGAATTTTGAAATTCAGGCATTCATTTTGTCTGGATCCAAAAGCACACCCCAGAAAGAATTTTAAAAAGGCAAACTGTTTTGTTAATTCATAGTATCAAATTAGACTTTTTGTCTTGACCAAGAGAAGCTCTCTGTAAGCTATTCGAGACCAAAATACACCCAAATACTTTGTGTAGTAAAAGAGATAGCTCAAAAGAATACTTACTATTGTGAAGACTTCAGATAGGTTACGAGAGAACAGAAAATCCGGGGAGTGGGAAAGGGGTGACAGGTCAGATAACACCTTGTTCCTGCTAAATGTAATATTCTAGTGCTTCCACCCTCCATGTCGCAGTTCCACCACATCCCTATCATTGTTTGGAATGTAATTAAAGGGTTGTGGTGGTTAGCCTTCCTTCCTCTAGCTCAGAGATAGCATAGGGGGCTTGGGCAGAGGCATGTCTAGCATACACAGTACCTAGGGCAAGCATGGAAGTTGTGCCCCTACCTCCAGGGCCACCTCTTCCTCCTCCACCTCCTCCTCTTCCTCCTCTGCCACTTCTGGCACTGCTTTTTTGCACACCTCGGCATTGGCACCCAGGTCACATATCCTACTTGCCCCACCCTAGATACACCTCTGGGCTTGGTGGCCAGTTCTCCAACCCCAATCACCCTGCCAAAAGAGGTAATCGTACCACTCTATTCTGCTTTGGTTAGACCTCATTTGGAATACTGTGTCCAGTTCTGGGCACCTCAATTCAAGAGGGATATCGACAAGGTGGAGCGTATCCAGAGGAGGGTGACCAAATTGGTGAAGGGTCTGGGATCTATGCCCTGTGAGGAATAGCTTGGGGAGCTGGGTATGTTTAGTCTGCAGAAGAGAAGGTTAAGAGGGGACGTTATAGCCGTGTTTAAATATTTGAAGGGATGTCATGTCAAGGAGGGAGCAGGCTTTTTTTCCCACTGCTCCAGAGACTAGGACAGGGAGCAATGGATTCAAGCTGCAGGAAAGGAGATTCCACCTGAACCTCAGGAAGAACTTCCAGTGTCTGGCACTGGAATATGCTGCCTTGGAGTGTGGTAGAGTCTCTTTCTTTGGAGTTTTTTAAGCAGAGTCTGGATGGCCATCTGTTGGGAGTGCTTTGATGTGGGTTCGTGCATGACGCGGTTGGACTGGATGGCCCCGTGGTCTCTTCCAACTCTATGATTCTATGATTCTCGGTGCACCAAGCTACCTTCTTTCCTCTGTGCTTTCCCTCCAAAATGATGACTGTTTGCAAAATCACACGGAAGACAACCCTTTACCCTCCTCAATTATTGAGCTGTTGACTTGGTAAAAAGTTTCTCACAAATTTCAAACAAGAAAAAAAATGACCCTCCTCCTGTATCTTACACTCATGGCCTCTGGGATAACAGAGAAATTGGGTGAGATCCTGCCAAACTGCAGGTAGAGTGTAAAATAAGAAAGGGAGTTATGCAAGGAGGTACTGGATGCCTTTTTGTGCAACCCTACAGACATTAGGGGGAGCTTCTTTAAGAACTGATTGAGAATGGAATAGACAATCTTTGAGCATGTAGGACTATTAGAAATAAAGTTATCTCATCAAAGTTCATGTAAAGTACAGTGTTGTTAGATTAACCAGTTCAAAATTCTGGCAGACTATGCTAATAGCTATGCTGTAGACACTAGTTCTTTCCTTAGCTGCTTAAACACAACCCAGCCACCCTCTCTGGCCAAGATCTCACGGGAGGCTCTTGACAAATGGAATCTCTGCCTTATATATAATTCCTTGCAACTGGATTCCAAATAGCTGACCTCTGAAGCAACTTCATCACACAGAAGTTGGGTAGGCGTATTTTAGGAGTGCTTTAGTTGTGTATGGCAAAGGGTTGAACTAGAAGGCTCTTGCATTTCCTCTCAACTTAAAGATTTTCTGATTCTATGGATGCACTGCCCCGCTGGCATCAGATTTGCTGACCTTCATCAGCAACAGATGCAAATGTAATAAGCTTTTCCAACCCACCCACTCCAGCTTCTTTTTTTTTTAATAATCATTTTATTCAAATTCAGATATAAAATAAACAATTATAACTGTCAACTTGTTTGAAATATTTCTGATCTTCCACACTGGTCTAGATTTCATTATCAATATTTCTTAACATGCTTAAAATATTGTACTACATTTTAGTGCTATTATTACTTGTTGATTCTTGCATTTCCATCTCCATACTCCCGCTTCATGATATATATCCTGTAGCCCCCTCATAATTTATCTTAAATCATGAATCACATATTTCCATCTGATGGTACCCAGCAATTACCCATTACAATTTGCCATTCTTTTTGTATCTCTTCATCTGATTTCCCTTTTAACCTCTGAGAGACCATATCAGAATTTTGGTTTTCAATCAGTGTACCCCACCATTGTTCTAATGTGGGTATTTGCTGAGTTTTCCACATCTTTGCATATTCAATACGAGCTGTTGTTATCATGTACAGTAATAGTCTCCAGTACTTCTTTATACCAGTACCTTCTAATACATCAGTCATATTTAACAAATACAATTCTGGTAACTTGGCAAACTGTACTTTCATTAATGCACATATTTTGTTATGTATTTCAGTCCAATATTTCTTAGCTTTAGGACATGTCCACCACATATGATATATCGTACCGACCTCATTCTGACATTTCCAACATTGTCCAGTACCTGTATTATAAATCTTTTTTAATTTATCTGGTGTCATGTACCATCTATGAAATAGCTTGTAATTTCTGTGCTTTTTTCCAGCTCTGCTCCCAAGACTCTAATTGTATTGAATGTCCAATATTTTGTGCCCATGAAATCATTGTTCCCTTCACTGTTTCTTCTTGCCTCTCCCGATGTAGTATTTCTTGATATATTTGGGCAAGTAAATGAGGCGGATTTTCGAACAGCCATTTAGTTACTCCCGTTTTCTCTTTAAGTTCAATTCCATATGTTTTTATATCCATCTGAAACCTTTCTGCTAACTGTCTGTAAGGGAACCAACTTAATATTATTCCCTCTTGTTCTAGTTTTTCTCTTGTTTTAATCTTAAAGTTGTTGGACGTTGATCTCTCAATTATATCATCATATCGCAACCATTTATCTGTGCCCGTCCATCTGCCAAAAAAAGCCTCTTGCGGTGAGACCCAGGTGGGGAGCTGCCGTATGTTTTTAGTTTTATAATCCTCCCAAATTTTCGGAAGCGATTTCCTGATAAAGTAATGTGTGAAGTCTTTATCTATTTTTGCTTTATCATAAAACATATAGGCATGCCACCCCATCCTCAGGTCTGCTCCACTCCAGATTTTTTGAACAGAAGAGAAAGCTGAGCAGAAAGCAGATAAAGTGAGCATGCCTATGGGAGTATTATGCATGGCATGGTATTGACCCTGTCAGCTGGTGAAGGTCATGACATGAAAGTGTCTTATTAGCTTACATTAGGGATGGGTGAAGAGTTCAATTTGATTCATTTTGATAAGAATTTACCGGAATGTGTAAATATCTCCATATTTGATATGGAAAGAAATGAGGATTTCAAAGAATGAAATGTGCAAAACTCAAAGAGACAGATTTGTCCATCTCGGCCCATTATTTTTCGAAGTCGGGGCCCCACTTTCTGTCTTTGGGTTTGAATGTGTCTTTTTCCCCCTCATCTTTGACATCTATATTTCATCTAGGTACAACATGGAAATAGCTATCTGCATTTAATTTGGCCGGGGCAGATGAGAGACAAGGTAGTTTCAAGTTGTTTTTGAAAAATTTACCCAAACTCACAAATTTTCTCTTATTTGACAGAAAAAATCTGGAAACAAAGGGGAAAGATTTTTCCATCCCTAGCCTAGATCTCACCCCGAAACCCAAATTCTGAATTCTAATAATGGTTATTAGTAATGGCTAGATGTATACCTAACTGTGTAGCTAAATGGACCCGTGTTCAGATGAAGTATATATCTGAGTACCAGAAGCTTGGGGATGAATAATCAGTAAAGGGAGGCAGGGGTTATTCCCTTGGTGGCAAACCACTCAGACTTCTGAGTGGCAACAGAAAGGTGAATCTGATGGACTTTGCAAAAAGGGGTTTCTTGTGTCCTTCAATGAGATTGCCCATGGTCTGAACAAGAAGGATACCTCATCCGAAAATAATCAAGGGAAGATGTTCCCCTGTTCAGTCACAAGTTTCCAACATCCCTCAATACTGCCACTATGATTTTGATCAATAGTTCAAAAAGGTCTTCTGTTAATACAGTTTGTACCTGGGTATTTAATGTCATCATGGACACTTTGTATAATGATTGGTCCAAGTACTGTGTACAAGCTTCTTAAACACTTACCAGTTTTTAAGCACTTATACATGTACAGATACTTGTACATTTCAAACTAAATCACAAAGTAAGTTTAGATGCACATAAAAAAAAAAGAAGAAGTAATGGCTTTATTTCTTCTCAAATGGAGCAGTTTATACTCCAGAGCAACTTTGTACTTAAAGATGCGGCGAAAAACAAAGTGATGACAATGAAAAAGTGCCTAAGAAGTATTTTAAAACCCCATCATTGGAATACCATCTCCTTGAGTTAGAGTTCAGAGATTGGCAATAGGAATTTATTATGTGGTTTCACAAGTTCTTAAAAATATAGATATCCTGAGAGTGCAATCACCCTAGGCTGTATCAAGGAAATTGAGACTGTTGGTTAAGAATATGAGTCAAAAGGAGAACCCAGGATTAAATGCTGTTGTATTCTAAATTTCAGTGTGGGGCTTTCACATTGTAAAGTAATGAATTTAATAATACCTGTTTCTATATACTACTTCCTAAGCCTTTTAACTGCCACTATATTTTTATTAAACTTCTTAATTTTACTGAATTTTTTCAGATATGTAGGCCATTTCCTCAGTAGACTGCTATAATGCTATTATTCCACTTTCAATATCCTGGGAATTCTGGGGTTTGCCGTTTAAGGAGGGGCCTTTGAGGCCAGGATTCCATAGGATGTTGAAAGTGGAATAATAGCAGTGTAGTGCAGAAATCGTCATAGTTTCATATCCTACTTAGGTTTTAAATTGTTTTATCTACGCTGAATGACAAGGAAGCACTAGAATAGGAGCATATGTATTTCTACTGCTTACCAGTTGTTTTTGAGGCCCAGTTGAAGGTGCTGGTTTTAAGATCTGAATGCCTGGGTCCTACGTGTTTAAGGAGCCCCCTTTCTTGCTATGAATCTGCCTGCAGAGCTGACCCAAGGCATTTTGCTGTCTGAGGTGAGGCAGGAAAGTGCCATCCCCAATTCACTCAAGTCAAGGTGCATAGTACCTGAAGTCAGCTGAGTTAATATTCACTGGAGACGAAAAGAATATTCTGTTTAATTCATTTTCCTAGAGCAAACAGGCTTTCCTGGCACTCGGAAAATCCTGTTTTTATGTATTGATTTATGTAAAGTGGTTATAAGAAAGCCAACATGTATACTGGTTTGAGTTTTGGACTAGGATTCCATGAGACCAGAGTTCGAATCCCAGGTGAGCCAAGGAAACAGAGTAGGGTTATCTTGGGCAAGTCACACTCTCTTGTCCTCAGAGAAAGGCAGTGGCAAACCCCTTCTGGAGAAATCTTGGCAAGAAAACCCCATGATAGGTTCCGCTTAAGGACACCATAAGTTGGAGATGACTTGAAGGCACACAACAATATGACAACAACATTCATATATCGTCTCACAGCCCATAAGTGCTCCTGAGGTGATGCCAAATAAATAAAAGCATTTAAAATAAATACAGAGATCTAAAAAAAAAAAAAACCTTTAAAATTATGTTAAGTATTCTTAAAAAAAACAACTCTTAGAGTAGTCTAAAAAGATAATCCTTACATATTAAAGCGATTAAAACAGAGCAAAATCCAGTGTTAAAAGCCACGTGGAACATTGTTTTAGCTGCCTTCTGGAAGCTCAAAACAGATGAAACCAGCCTAACTTCCCTTGGCAAGGAGCTTCACAATCTCGGTGCTGCTACAGGAATATCCCTGTTATGTGTCCATACAAATCTAACCTTGTATTTAGACATGTAATAGGGCCACCACTGAGTAACCAAAAATTCATGCAGGGAGGCTCATGTGGAAGGCATGTGGAAGGAGAACCGGTGTGTTGTAATGGTTTGAGTGTTGAACTATGGCCATTTCCGCACTAGACTGTTATAGCGCTATGATTCCATTTTCAACATCCTATGGAATCCTGGGGTTTACAGTTTCGGGAGGGGCCCCAGGATTCCATAGGATGTTGAAAGTGGAATCATAGCGCTATAACAGTCTAGTGCAGAAATGGCTTATGACTCAGGAGAGCAGAGTTCAAATCCCCACTTAGCCATGGAAACCCACAGGGTGACCTTAGGCAAATCACACTCTCTCAGCCTTAGAGGAAGGCAAAGGCAAACTCCCTTCTGAACGAATCTAGCCCAGAGGACCCTGTGATAGGTTCACCTTAAAGTCACCATAAGTCAGAACTTGCTTGAAGGCACGTAGTGACAACAGCGTATGGGAGGAGCTGGTCTGTTGGGAAGAGTAATGCAGCTGCAAGTTTTCTAAACAGAATCTCCAAGTATCTGTACTTTGTGATGTGCTCTGTTGAATTGCTCCATAAAAAAAAGGGGGGGGTTATATCTCAACCGAAACCATTACACATACATAACCAACACAGTAACAGTGATGGTAAGATATGATAGAATGTAATGGTACAAACAAGACGGAAACAATGTCAATGACAATATCCCTAAAAACCCACTTATAAAGAATGCCAAAATTCAAGAGGATTATTATGCAGAGAAACACATACACTTTCTGTTCATAAAGGGCATGTTTTTGTGTAGAATATACTACACAGAGCTTTCCAAACTGGGTGTCATGAAATGTAGGGCCCTTTCCGCAACTTACCTTGTTCCAGCGCTGGGGTGCGGGGATCGTGTGAGCAGCCTCTGCTGAGAGGCTCTCCCTTCCCTGCTGCTTCAGCTCTGCACAAGCTGCCTGCTTGCACAAGAGCCCCACCTCTTCCTTCCACAGTGCAGCCTGGGACCTTCCCAGGCTGCACTGGGGCAGGAAGCGCAACAGGCCTGGCTCCAGAGGCTCCGCACGCCAGGTAAGTGCACATGGGGCCCGGGAGCAATGCAAGATTGCGCACCATTTTTGGCTTCTAGCCGAAAATGAAAAGGTGCACGATTGGCCCCTGCCAGCCCCTGGAGCATCGCGCGATTGTGAGGGCGTCGTGCAGATCACTCTTCGCAATCGTGCGACACTCCAGGCCCTTTTTTGCATGGCAAATGCCGTATGAAAAGAGCCTTAATGTGTCAGCTGCAGTGTGTAGGTGTGTCATGTGAAAGTAATGGGTGGAGGGGCTGCCTCTCCTGCTGCCATGGCGGGCCACTGTTGCCCCAGGCCAAGGAAGATCTTGGCAAGGGCAGCAGCAGGTCAGGCTCAGGTGGCGAGGCTGCCTCTGCTTACTGAAATACTTACTGAATTACTGTGTCGTGAGACGATGCATGTCTAAAAAGTGTGTCACCAACATGAGAAGTTTGGAAAGCTCTGCAGTTTAGCATAAAATACAGGGTATTTGCTGTTACACCTTTTTGCACAAAACATGTTTTGCACAAAAAAATTTCATGTAATGAGATGTGAGGCAAATGAATTTTTCACAGCAATGTCACAAAAAATTAAAGTTTACTGAAAATCCATAAAACCTCTGCCATCTCACCTAGTAGAGGGACACTTTTGAAATTCTTTGTTCTTGCTTGTGAGTACAGAATAAGCAAATATATATATCCCTGACTAGGTTAAGTAAGCCTTATTAGTTACCAACTGGTACCTGCATTTTGAACATTTGAACCTCTTTTTCCTGAAACTCCAGGATGATTGGTACAAAATTGCAGACTTTGCTTCATGATCTTTTAGTTGTTTTAACCTGGAAATCACACAGAGACCACAACTATTGAATCACGTGCATATGTGTAGAGATTTTGGAAAGTGCATAGTTTCAGTGCAATTTCTACTTAAAATACCACCTTTAGAGTCCAAAGAACCACCTTAAATATGTAGCCATTGTGTGCATTAAATTATATTGTTGTTCATGTGTGCCTTGAAGTCATTTCCAATTTACAATGACCCCAAGGTGAACCTATCACAGGGTTTTCTGGTACTGAGAGTGTGTGATACACACAAGGTCACCCAGTGGATTTCCATGACCAAGTGGGGAATAAAACCATGGTCTTTAAGGTCACAATCCAATGCTCAAGCCATAATATCACATAGACTGTAATGAAATTATATAGGCTATGGTAAATTTATTAATGTTATATAGGCAGGGGGTTCTAAGTAAACCTATGCATGTGTGCTTTGAATAAGGCCACATTTGAGGTCAGCCCAAGCAAGCATAGTGGCAACCAAAGCTGCTATTGGGATCCTTTTGACATCTTTGTGTTTGGTTGCCTTCAAGTTGCTTCTGACATATGGTGACCCTAAGGTGAGCCTCTTATGGGACTTTCTTAGCAGGATTTATGCAAAGGAAGTTTGACATTCTCTTCCTCTAAGGTTTAATAGAATGAATCTTGCCCAAGGTTTCCTTGGCTGAGTGGGGATTAGAACCCAGTGGCTTCTAGTGGGTTTCCATGTCTGAGTGAAGATTAGAACCCTGGTCTTCCTAAGCCCAGCCCTCAAACCACTGCACCACACTTGTTCTTTTTTGACGTCTAACCTCTGAAAAATGTCTTGTTCTCTTTTTCTCCTGTTCTGGGTTTCTTGGTTAGCTGGGTTTTACCTCTGTTCTAGGCCCATTTACCCAGAAGGCCCTTGCGATATTTTCTACAATCAGTTGATCAAGAAGCATTCCTAGACTCCCTCTAGGCCTCTGGATGCCCTGACTTTATGAGATCACAAGGACCCACACTCTGGTCTCAGGTTTTGACCCCAAACTTGTTACATTTCCCCAAAGCTGGGACATAAGGCAGCTTACAAGATATAAAGACATGCAAATAAAAATGCTTGTAAATAAAAACGTGGGTGGGGGGCTTTATCACATGAGGCAGGTGAGTTGCAGTTACAACAGGATAATAACTTCTTTGGCTGGGACTTATCACATGTTGTTTCTCTGCTGCTGTTCTCCCAGTGGAAAATGGTTTGCAAAATGTTTCTTTTACAAAGGAGGTCACTAACAGATTAATCCGTTAAGGACCTCCTTTGTAAAATAAATGCTTTCCAAACGGTGTCCTATTGGGAGAACAACAGCAGAGGAATAACATCATGTGATAAGTCCCAGCCAAAGATGTTGATTTCCTGTGGTTAAGTGTGGTTTATGTGCCTCCTGTGATAAAGCCCTAAGAGTGTGTGTGTGTGTGTGTGTGTGTGTGTGCATGCACGTACATGCACAACTGTGCCTTCAAGTCACTTGTTGATTTATGACAATCCCATGAATTTCACAAGCATTTTCTTAGGCAAGGAATAGTCATAAGTGGTTTTGCCAGTTCCTTCCTCTAAAATATAGCCTGGAGTACCTGCTATATCTCCCTCCCTCCAACAAGTGTTTAAAATGGCACTGACTGTCTAGACAATTGAAACTTGAATGAAAACATATAATGATAGGGATGGTGCTGACCTGCCAACCTTAATATCCAAAAATGAAGGGAGAGGAGAGGAAGTTTGTCAAGAGTTCCGTTTAAATGCACACACATACATACATGCACACACCATCCGCACACACACAGCTGATTTTGGAAAGAAGAAGGTGCCCCATTTTGCTTTTTGTTTATTTGTTTCTTACATTGATATCCTTCTTTCCTCCAATCACCTCAAGATCGGTGTACTTGGCTTTCTTCTTTTTGACATTAATCTTCCCAACAACCCTGTGAATTAGAGAGGGAATGGCCCAAAAGAGAGTGACTGGCCCAAGGTCACCTAGTGATTTTCATAGCTCAGCAGAGACTAGAGCATACATCTCCCAAGGCCCAGTCAGACACTCTAATTATTACACCACACTGGCTTTCAGCATTTATCCTGAGCAGAAAGCAATAGGAAATTGCTGGCAAATGATGGCCCATGTTTCTTGGCATGAAGGAAAGAAAACCAACTTATTTGAAATGTGGTGCTGAAGGACAGTTGTATAGGTGCCATAGACTTCCAAAAGTACAAATGAATAGGTTTGAGACCAAATCAAGCCTCAGTTCTCACCAGAAGCCTCAATGACAGAGGCTATCATACTTTGGGCGTATGTGACAATACAACTCATTGGAAGAGGCAATAATGCTTGGTAAGGTGGAATTTGATAGGAGAAGATGAAGACAGCATTACAGATTGGTTGATTCAACCAAGAAGCCTCCGCACTGTGTTTGTAAGACCTGAGCAGGGCTGGTGAGGGCCAAATCTTTAAGTCTCTTGCTCATAGAGTTCCCATTGGTCAAAGGTGAACAGAGCACAAAAAAACAACAGCAACATTATCACAAGGGAAGAATGCAAGGCATACGCAAGACTCTCTTCTCTACTTTTGTCCTCATAATAACCCTGTGAGGTAGGGTGGGCTGGGACGTTTACCCATCTTTTTAGCCTTCATTGAGCTTCATGGAATTTGGGCTCAGACTTGTCAAATCCGAGTTCATAGTTTTAATCACTATATCATCTTCACTGTCTTGCAAATACCCTGTTTCTATTTGCACATGGATGGCCTTCTCTGACCCAGATCCCTCTCTGCCTCCATCTCTTTTTCTAGCAAAGCCTCCTCCTTATGCTCAGGGCAGCTGTCAGCGAACACAATTCATTTCCTCCGGTGCATGCAAAAGCCTTTTGTCTGATCCAGAAGATTCTTCTTATGTTCCTCCATACTCATTCTGTTTTCAAGTATTATGTTTCTGCTTGCTGTATGCTCGGATGATATGTAATTAAATAAGACAGCAAGGACGGCAGAGGAAGGGTCATTAGAGTCATATTTACAGAGCTCATGAAAGCGCTTACTCCTGGGCTGTGCTGGATACATCCATTTTGTAAAAGAAGAGGGGAATTATACATTATGCTGCCGTCCCAGTGATTCTCCTCATTTCCTCGCCTTTCTTAATAATCTACATTAATTTTGGCTCCAGCTGAAGGCTGCTTACTCATAAACGTATTATTGGTGCATGCAGTTAATTTCATGGAGATTTAACTGTCAAGGAGAGAGTCAGCAATCCATGGCCATTGAAGTCAATGGGCATTATGCCATTGACTTTGGCAGGACATGGATCGCCTCTTTGCCTTGGCTTTTTTTTTTCCTCCTGGTAAAACAAGCCCTGCTAACTGAAAAATATATTGTGAAAAGCCTTTTTTTTTTTTAATGCACCTTACATTTTACAGAGTCTTGACATATTATTGAACTTTAGGGTCTGTTCTCAATGTCTGTTTAGTACCAGAGTTTTCAGACAAAACATAGAGCTCTCTACCTCCTCCTCCTCCTTTTTCTTTTGCATCTTTTCACCCACATGAGTGTGACATAGTGAGTTTCCTTGTTCTTTAACTCAGTAAACTTCCACTGAGCTGCTGACTACATTCGTGTAACCGGGGACTGTCCACACTACATCATGGTTCCACATTAACTGCCATGGGTACCTCCTGGGGAATCCTGGAGTTTATAGTTTGCTGAGGCACTGGAGTTCTCTTCCTGAGAATTATAAATTTTCCTCCTTAAACTCTCAAATGCTAGCAGAGGCATATCTAGGGTGGGGCAGGTAGGGTACACACCCTGGGTGCCAATGCCAGGGGGTGCAAAAAAGCCAAATATTTAGCAGCCCCAGAGGTAGGAGTGCAACTTCCGTGCTTGCCCTAGGCACTGTTTTTGCTAGATACACCTTTGACTCCTAGGATTCCGTAGGATGGAAGTATAGCCTTTAAAATGGAATCCTAGTCATTCTCTAGTATGAATGGGTCCCAGAGGTACCCCTTGGCCAGCAACAGAGGGTGTCACTGTGGGGCATTCATGAAGTCAGGAGAATCCCTACCTTTAACTGGTAACCATCAGGAGTGACAATGGGTAGCCTTTGTGGATAGTGGTGCGAAAGAAGGAGTGACTAGCCAATCAGCAGCCCTGGATTTACTAAAGGCAGCATTACACTAATAAGGATGTAATGTCTTGACGACTTCCTCTTTGCATGGAGGATTGAATGATTATGGTAGCTTTCTCCCTACCTCAGGAGAAAGCAAACATCTCTCCACAATATTCCCTTCATATTTGATTGTCCTGGAATGTTGCAAAGGGATTATTCTGCACAGAAAAATACGTAGGGGATACTGGATTTTTTTTTTTCATAAAAAAAACGTATTTCCTGTGCAGAAACAGATGGTCTTGTACAGGAGGCAGATTTTTTTCCCCCCAGAAACTGAGGGAGGAGGAGGTCACACCAACCCCTCCCCCTGTTTTCCAAAGCAAAATAGTTCCTCCACAACACTTCTGGATGCTCGAACACTAGGAAAAAAATTGTGCAAGATTCTCATCAGCCTGCTTTTTCTTTCTGTTGGAGTTTCCTGACTGTTGAGACTGTTGAGAGCCTTGCTTTTTGAACTGGGAAAAAATAAAAATAAAAATTATGATTCTTCCTGATGTTCTATTATTTTTCTATAATATTCGTTATTGTTAAATTATTAGTCATCTTCCTGACCTTAGAAATCCTTCCAACCAAAAAAAAAAATTATGATTCCATTATTATCATTATAATAATAATTAATTTTCTTGCAAGGAAACAGAATAATTTTTATACTATTACAATTCTTCCCAAATAGTGTTCCTGACTCTGGAGAATCTGAGAATAAATAATAAGGACTATTCTTTTGAATTCTATATACTGGTTTGTGTCTAACAGTTTGATGTAATGTTCTCCTTTTACTACCTCTGGCAGCTTTCCTCTCCACTCAAAAACCTCTTTGGAGATTGGTGACAGCTAGTGTTCTGACATTGGCAGTGGGAAGTGAATCTGTGCTTGGTTGTATCTGAACGTGAAAGGAACTTCCAAAGTGTTGTATCCCAGCCAGTAAAATCAGCACATTGGACAGCTCCTTTAAATGACTAAAACTCAAAGCAAATTCACCATCCCATCTACATGGGAGTAAGCAGCCACTTTCCCAGCCTTCTAGGACTGGTCATAGAATCACAGAGTTGGAAGAGACCACAAGGGCCATCCAGTCCAACCCCATTCTGCCGTGCAGGAAGACACCATCAAAGCATTCTTGATAGATGGCCATTCAGCCTCTCTTTAAAAACCTTCAAAGTAGGAGACTCAACCACATTCTGAGGCAGCATATTCCATTATTGAACTGCTCTTACCATCAGGATGTTCTTCCTAATCTTTAGGTGGAATCTCTTTTCCTGTGGTTTGAAGCTGTTGCTCCATGTCTTAGTCTCTGGAGCAGCAGAAAACAAGCTTGTTCCATCTTCCATAAGACATCCCTTCAAATATTTAAACATGGCTATCCTGTCACCTCTTAACCTCCTCCTTTCCAGGCTAAGCACACCCAGCTCCCTAAGCTGCTCCTCGTAGGCTCTCATGGTTTCCAGACCTTTTACCATTTTGGTTGCCCTCTTCTGGACACATTCCAGCTTATTAATATCCTTGAACTATGATACAGGTTTTGAAGTTTCTTATTGGAATGTGGGGATGAAAGGGAGGGTCAGAGGAATTGGCCCCTCATATTCTGCTGACAGGAACACTTCCATCAAAGAAATGATTCTGTTGGATCCTTGTTACTTTCCTGATGCTTGCAAGAATCTCCTCTCCATGAAAATTGTCCTTCTGTGATGCCTGGCATTTCCTGTCACTGAGCCATTTCACGCTCAAGTGTTTGTGTGGTGGTAGTGGGAACAGAACTTTGGTGGGGGGGGCAGAGAGAGAAGGACGGTAGACTGTGATAGCATATTTGAGTTGGGATGAAGATTTAGGAAATTATAGTTCCAGAACAAATCTTTGCAAAGTTCTGCATTAACTGATTGTTTTCAAAGGGTTTGTGGAATGGGACAGCCATCTGAATGTTTGACTGAGGCCACAGGTTTGCCACCCTTGACTTAGATGAACCCGTGACTGCCAGTACATGTTTGTTGTGTGGATGTGTAGGCGTGTGTAGAAATCTGGATATAGTATTGATAGAGACATTGCTGGAAATTTCAGTTCAAAATGGTTCAACCAGCCATAGAAAAGCTGGGTTTGGAACTAGACTTGGAAAGCCGTAGTAGGCATAGATTCCTCCAGCTGGAAGAAAACTATATTGTCTTATTTGTTTCTCTCATTACTATTGCTGGTATGACTACTGTCCCAAGATGACCGTATAGCTAATTTTCTCTGTTCTAACAGTCTCTTCTAGGACACTTCAGAGACTTATTTACATGATCCCCTCCCTGATGGCATGTCCTCGTTTAACAAAGTTGACGGTTAATGTGGAGATGTTTAGGCATTGTCCCATTTCATACTGCAAGTGGCAGCTTGCATGCCAGAATACCCCGGCATGAATAGATAACTCCCTGCACTTGCAAAGATATCTGGGAGAAGGGTTCTTGCATGTCCTTCCTAATATGCTATGCAGAAAGGCATTTGCACATTTACATTTGTGTGTGTACATGCATTTGCCTGTCTGTTTGCCTGTCTTCAGTTTGTGTAAAATTGCAACTGCTCAGATGCTTCTGGAGGCACAGCATTTGGATCATGTCACTCCATTTTGATATTAGCTGCTCTAGTTGTTTTTTGCAGGGAAGGTATCCAAATGAAAGTACTGGTTTTAAGGCCTTAAGTCCTATAAATGGTTTGGGACCAGATTACTTGGTGCACTACTTCATCCTGACCCTTAAGGCTGGCTGGAGAGAACCTCAACACAGCTGTTATTATGGACAGTGACTCCACCCTTGTTTTGATGGCAATCTCCTCCACTGTCTTTCAGTGTGTCAGCAACTCCTGCAGCAATATGTCCAGAGGAGGCTAACCAAAATGGTAAAAGGCCTGGAAACAATGCCCTGTAAGGAGCTGCTTAGAAAGCTGGGTAGGGTTAGCTTGGAGAAGAGAAGGTTAAGAGGTGACTTGATAGTTGTATTTAAATATCTGAAGGATGCCATATGAAGGCTGGAGCAAGCTTGCCTTCTACTTCTCCAGAAACATGGAGCAATGGTTTCATACTTCAGAAAAAGACATTCCACCTGACAGTAATAGCAATTTGACAGTGGAATATACTGTCTTGGAGTCTGGATGGCCATCTCAGGAGTGCTTTGATTGTGTATTCCTGCATGGCAGGGGATTGGATTCAATGGCCCTTGTGGTCTCTTCCAACACTATGATTCTATGTTTACAAAAGCTATCCAGAAGCTGAATTTTATTTTTAACAATTGTTTAGCTCCTGGAGAGCTCTCGTAATACCCAGTGTTGCTATAAAGACTGTAGTCATCTGTCAGCTTGTACGATGGATACAGTCACACTGAGTAAGACTGAGTCTTTTCAGTGGTGGGCCCCCATTCATGGAACTCATTCATTATAGAGGTAGACCCACTCTAATTTTCTTTTAGGTGGGTTCTAAAAATATTCCACTTTCACTCTCAATCCAATTTCAAGTTGCTTTAATTATTATTACTGTTTAAAGCTGAAATACATTTGGCTGGTTGTTAGGCTGATGTTGCCATTTTTTGGGTGGCTCGCTTAGCTGTTATGTCTGTGTGGATCATCTCAAACTGTCTGCAATTTTAGTAACTAGATATTTGTTTTTTACTGCAATACTTATTTCTTTTCTTGATTTATGACCATTTTTTAGAGAATTGTTGAGTTTTGAAAACAGGCATAAAACTTCTTAAATAAATGAATCAAAGTCTCCACGTGGAACTGATAGGCTAAAGGTTGGGACTGAAGACTCCATCAGTCATCCCAGTCATATTTTTGAAGTTTCAGATTGCCATCAGTTTTTTTGAGTGCTGATAACATCAACCAGCTGCTGTGCTATTCAGACATAAGAGGAATTGAATGAGCTGATTCGGTAAAAAATATTCTTCCTGAGCAGATTTCTGTCTATTCAAAGATGATTAATGCTATTGTTTCCCATTTCAAAACAGCACCAGCTCTGCTCTGAAGAAGCTTTATCTCTTATTCATTTCTAGATAGCCAGTCTACATGTTTAAATATCTCACCCACACAACAGTTTTAAAGATCTCATTTTTCACCGGGTGAAAATAAGGCGATTTCCCCACTACACTGTTATAGTACTGTTATTCAACTTTCAACATGCTATGGGATCCTGGGGTTTGCAGTTTAGGGAGGGGCATTTAGAATTCTCAGCCAGAGAGCTCTTTGGCCTAAGTAAACTACAAACCCCAGAATTCCACTGGATGTTGGAAGTGAAATAATAGCACTATTACAGTATAGTGCGGAAATGGCCTCAGGGACTTGGTTCCATGGTTCTTTCAATACATTCCATTTTTTTCCCCTTTATTTTCTTGGCCAAACACATCCTAATTCAACAATAAAGTGGCAAATATTGCTCCCATTACCTTCCCCGCTCACGGTAGGACTGTTTGAAACCCAATTTGAAAATGTGCCTGTTCTGGAGCTCCCATAATGCCTTAGACTCTGGTTGGAGAATTCTGTAATTTGGACTTTTTCAAAAGCAATGTTACCAAGCTCAGTTTTGAAAGCTGCAGTGTGGGCACACTTAGAGAAGTCTGTTTTGCTTTCTCCCATGCTCATTCTTTCTAACAACCCCCAGGCTATTCTCATCCTAAATATGAAGAAAGGGGTCTATTGTGGTAAACTTTCAAAAAATAAACTGAAATAAAATTCCCCTTCATACTCAGTGTCCAAAGTTTAGTATCAGCTATTCCCACTATGAAGAAGACCATTTTATATCTGCATACCCTCAAAGGGTTAAAGATGAGGAACCTCTTAGGAAAAATAAAAAGAAGAGGCAAATCTAATTCAGGGACTATAGATTAGGGATGGAGTAACTGCATGGGGACCATGCACCAATTTCCCTCCAGACCTCATTGCACCCCCAAGTAAGCCCAAATACCTCTATTTGTCTCTGCAGTCCCTCTTAAAATGGTGGCAGGAAGTTGGATGAGGGGATTTCCAAGTGTTTTCACACATTTGCGGATATTTCCACATTGTCTGGGGACAAAATAAAAAAAAACCTGGAAACCATACTGATTAAAAAAAAATTTGGAAGAGGGCTGGGGGGCTTTGTGAGATGGGTTGGAGATTCAAGGGCCACAAAAGTGCCCTTCAGAAGGCTACATTGCGGTCCACAGACCACAGTGTGCCCACCCCTGACTAGAGGTTTATGGATTGCTTTATTTCTGCTCCCTATCATAGAATCATAGAGTTGGAAGAGACCCCAGGGGCCATCGAGTCCAACCCCCTGCTATGCAGGAACACCCATCAATGCACTCCCGACGGATGGCCATCCAGCCTCTGCTTAAAAACCTCCAAAGAAGGAGACTCCACCACACTCCATGGAGGCAGCAGATTCCACTGCTGGACAGCTCTGACCATCAGGAAGTTCTTCCTGAGGTTCAAGTGGAATCTCCTTTCCTGCAGCTTGAATCCATTGCTCCTTGTCCTAGTCTCTGGAGCGGTAGAGAACAAGCCTGCTCCCTCCTCTACATGACATCCCTTCAAATATTTAAATCAGACCAGTCATAATCCTGCCCCATCATATTCCCACATAAATCGATGGATTTTTTAATTTTTTTTATTTTTAATGCGTGAAGATTGACATTTCTTTGTACACATTTTCCCTTAAAATATTCTGCTGTATATCGCTTTTTAATACCTGTGTTTTGTGAGAGAACAGTACTGTCGAGTCTAGAGCGGGATTACTGTTTTAATTTACACAGGAACCCAGGTCCTTGAGCTTTGAACAATGACTCTGGAGGCTAGGCTGTGAATCCCCTCTTGGCCATGGAAACCCCTAGGTGACCTTGGGCAAGTTGTACTCTCTCAGCCTCAAAAGAAGGCAAAGGCAAACCCCCAGTGAATAAATCTTGCCAGGCAAACCCAATGATAGGTTTGTCATAAGTCGCAAATGACTTGAAGGCACACAGCACCAACAACCAAGTCTTGAGTTGACGAGGTCAGCTCTTAGAAAATAGCACACCCCATCCTTAATACCAGAAATTGGGAAGCTTGTTTGTGGGGTTATGACTCCTAGAATCCTCCAGCTGGAATGATCAGCAGTCACTTTGGCTGAAGAGTTCTGGGAGCTTCGCAAATTTCCACTCAGTACCTGTGAAGGCAAAGATAAGAAAACTCTCTCTGAGAAATCTGAGAATTTGCAAAATGGATGATATTCTCCAAACACGGCATCTTGTTAGAGATGGGAGGAAGGAGAACATGGTCTCAGTACAGATAAGGACTGCTGTGACATCAAAAGCTAAGAGGCCAGTCCTGTCCTTCAGTCTCCTTCTCTGTTCCACGTTTGAGTCTTCCAAAGGGGCATTAAATGCGGCTAGTTATAAAAGCAGCGAAAGCCAGTGTGGCATAGTGATTTGAGCGTTAGACCGTGATTCTGGACACCAGGGTTTGAATCCCTGCTTTGCCATGGAAACCCACTGGATGACCTTGGGCAGGTCACACTGTCTCGGCCGCACAGGACAGCAAAGGCAACCCGCTCCTGAACAAATCTCACCAAGAAAACCCTGTGATTGGGCTCCCCTGAGAGTAGCCATGAATTGGAAAAATCTTGAAGGTACACAATAAGTCGTAAAAGTTAGTCATAGCCTCGTGGCTAGTCATAATCTTGTTTTAGTTCACTTTTGATTCAAAATGCGCATTTTGGTTCGTATTCAGGATGGAAAGAAAGTGAAATGAAAGAAACTAAACTGTAAAAGGCACTGAAACTGTCAGATTCACACATCCAGGTCTGAGTTGTTCGGTGCTTAACCTTAAAAAAACAAACAAACCTTAAAAAGACTGAATTGAAAACCCTCCATGTCAAGAGTGGGCAAAATTCACCCCTGACCCCTGAAGCCTCCCCAATCTCTCCAAGCCCCTCAACCCTCTACGTGTTTTGAAGAAAAATGGTGCCATTTTCAGGAAATTTTTGCCCCACAGAATGCACAGAAAGCCCCCTCCAACTTAAAAATACTCCCACTCCATCCCCACAATCCCTGGATCCCCTTACAATTCTCATGTACCTCCATTTTCAACTACACTGTCTCAAAATGGCAACAGGGCGTTTTGAGTGTATTGATCCCTCCCTAAACTGCAAACCCCAGGATTCCATAGGATGTTGAAAGTGGAATAATAGCACTATAACCGTCTAGTGCAGAAATGGCCTAAGTCTTAAAGTTTTTGGTTTCAAACCGATGTTAGGATGGGATGGGCAACTAAAGAGGGGGATAGGGGACAATTTTTATCCAAGTCTGCCCGCCTGTTGGCTTCACCATCATTTTTCAGGCACACCAGAAGTGCTGTCATGTCACTTCTTGTCATCGTTTGGGCCCACATTCAGCCTTTTAAAAACTTTAAACAGGAGTCAGGAGCACTGTGGAAGACAGCCACACTTGAAGCAAGTTTTTGGGTTATTTTGGCCAGTTTGGGGGCAGAACTTTGCACAAAACTGGGTGGGAAAATTTTAGTTTTTAAACAAGGGTGCTTTGGAGGCTTTGGGGCCACAAAAGTGGGGCTCAGAGGCCACAGCTAGCCCACACGGTGCGCTTTCCTCACCCCTGCGTTAAATGGATAGAATGCTGAACAGATTCCTCTGTGTAAGCACACACTGTGATGTTCTGAACTCACTTCTTGAATTGGCTGGCATTTATGATTATTGCTCTACCATATGCCATCCCAGATTTGCTCTTAGTGAGCATCATATAGGCCAAATTCTGCCCGATACAAAACCTAGGAAACTGTCTCCGTGTTGGCAAGTGGGATTGAAATGGGACTAATATTTGCTCATTCCTTCTTTTCAAAACCCTTTGCATTATTCAAAACATTTGCGTTATATTTCGTTTTCATTTACGTTGTAAGCTCCCGATATGGGGAGAAACATAGATTGATAAATTAATTAATTAATTATAAAATATATTGGTGCCAAAGGAATTTATTCTGGTCCCAGCAACTGGAGCAGGGGCAGAGACAAAAGAGAGTTGGTGTGATTGCTTTGGTTGCCTCCTCAGCTCGTGTTCAAACCCCAAATCTTGTCCGTAATAGTTTGGCTTTCCCTCTGCCTCTCACTGATGATGTGAAGTTATCTTAAGACATTATGACTGCAGTGATTTGATGGAGGAGAATGTAGGAGATATCTGACCAGCATAGCAGACAGTGCCAGCAGTGGTGGTCCCTTATCGTGTGGGTGGAGCTGTGCTCAGATACTCTGTTGGTGCCTGATTGGCGTTTCAGCTCCCTTGTTTGAAGCCCAACCTCTTCTCAACGGCTGGGAACAACTTGCCTAAGGAGGCCTGGGGTGCTGCCTTGTATGAGCGAGAAGAACCTTCAGCCACTAATGCAATGTCCAAACCTATGAACCTGGTCTCTAGGACTCAGTGACGGAGGAATCTAAGAGCTCTCTGGTTTGGCTTCTTTGAATTTTTGCTTTAGGCATGTTTTGCTCAGTCTGAACAATCCACTGAAGAGCAGTCAAACAGATTCCTGTGTCTCACTTCATTCTTCTTTCCTTTGGACTTCCACCTTTTGGAGCCAGGTCACATACCTGACCTTGGCCGCATTCCTGGGATGTGACTCTCTCTGATTTCTGTTTGCTCTTCTGGACATTGACTTCTGGCTAACCTGGACTATGTACTCATTTCAGACTTTTTCAGCTGACAGACTGCAGAGCCCTGATAGAGTCCACTTAGAGTTGATAATGATGCTAACAAGGGTTATTTCTGCACTACACTGTTATAGTGCTATTATTCCGCTTTCAACCTCTATGGAATCCTGGGGTTTGCAGTTTGGGGAGGGGCATATTGAATTCTCAGCCAAAGAGCTCTTTGGCCTCAGTAAACTACAAACCCCAGAATTCCGCAGGATGTTGAAAGTGGAATAATAGGACTATAACAGTGTAGTGCGGAAATGGCCAAGGTGTCTGGCTGATCAGTGACTAGATAGAAGATGGTTAGAAGTTCTTTCATGCTGTACAGATAGAGCACTATAATGCCCTTTTAACTGCCATGGCTGCATCCTGTAGAATCCTGGGGTTTGTAGTTTGATGAGACACTACAGTTATCTGGTTGAGAATTCTAGATACCCCTCCCTCAATTGTAAATCCCAGGATTTCAGAGGATGAAACCATGGCAGTTAAAAATGGAATTGGAGTGCTATTATTGTGCAGTGTTAGATGGCCTGGGAGAAAATCATAAGCTGCTCTCAGATTTTTATGAGCATAACACTCTAGAACTAAAATGAGAAATATTTGGAGGAAAGCAGTCAGATTTTAACTGCCTGATTCATGAGTTTCATACTTTATCCCTGTGCCGTCGAATCCCAATATTCTATACATTATTGCCCATGACCTCCAACCTGAACTCTTCCTCTCCCTCAAACAGCTGATCCTCTTGTAACCCTTCCTGTCTAATGCTTCGTTTTCAGAAAACTTTTTTGTGAGGGCAGGATGCACATATTTGATTCTGTAGAGTGAAGGAAGGAAAGGGTTAGTTCTCTTCTCAACTCTCGCACTCGACTTAAGCCATTTCTGCACTGGAGTTTTATAGCGCTATGGAATCCTGAGGTTTGCAGTTTCAAATCCCTACTTGGCCATGGAAACCCACTGGGTCACCTTGGGCAAGTCACACTCTCTCAGCCTCAGAGGAAGGCAAGGCCAAACATCCTCTGAACAAACTCTGCCAAGAAAACATCAGGATAGACGTACCTTAGGGTCACTATAATTCAGAAAGGGCTTGAAGGTACACAACAACAGCAAAAGCAAGCATGCAATAGGTTTTCTTGACAAGCTTTGTTCAGAAGGGGTTTGCTTTTGCGTTCCTTTGAGGCAGAGAGAGTGTGACTTGCCCAAGGTCACCCACTGGGTTTCCATGGCCAGGCAGGGATTCAAACCCTGATCTCTACAGTTGTAGTCCAACGACCACGCTCATTCTAATTAGAGGAAATATGGGATACAAATATAAGGAATATATAAATCACTGTATATTAATTGCATCTTTCAACCCTAAGCACCTGTTGTTGGCAACTGAGCAGACAGAAACTGGAAACTCAGCACATGGTCTTTATTTTCATTCAAGAGAGGGAGGATTTGGGCTCCCATCCAGTGCAAACTTCTGTTTTGTTTTCTTGCATTTGACCTTCCTTGACTTAGGGCACCAATCGCATTGGATTGTTTCTTGGGAGGAGGAAATCAAATAGTTGCCGACAAATCTGCAAGCAGCAGCATCTTAAACTGAAACTGGTGATCAGAGCAGCCCATGAAAAATGCATTTTTACTAGGAAAGGCAACTGACCTTTAACCGTTGGAGAGCTCGTGGGAGTTGTCAAAGTGAAGTTGGCTTTGAAGTGGGATGAATCTGTCACGAGGGTGTAAGCTTTCTTCTTAGACTTCGCTTTTTTGACTCAATAGTGTGCTTTAGATTTTCAAAGAGCTGTCGAAGCAAGAGCTCATCTGTGGGAATTCCACTTTGTTGTAAGGGGGGGAAACGTGCTTTTGGAAAGGCCTGGAGGTCTCAGCAAAATTTCCCTAGTCTTATACAGAAAATGGTGGTGTCATTAATACTTCTGTGCCTCAAATATGAGGCAAGGATAGTTTTTATGGCCTCCTAAGTCCTCTTTTTCTTAATAATACAGTCAGCCCCCACATTTGCAGGTTTCACTTTTGTGGATTTCATTATTCATGGATTATTTGCTGTCACCTCTGCTGCCTCCTTATGCCATTTTTAATAGGGACTGCAAGCCTTGTGAGACTGAGACCATTTTTGCACAACACTGTTATAGTGCTATTATTCCACTTTCGACATCCTGCGGAATTCTGGGGTTTGTCGTTTACTGAGGCCAAAGAGTTCTCTGGCTGAGCATTCTAAAGGCCCCTCGCTAAACTGCAAGCCCCAGGTTTCCATAGGATGTTGGAAATGGAATAACAGCACTGTAACAGCGTGGTGTGGAAATGGCCTGAGAAACTGTGGATATTTCCGCGCTAGAGTGGAGGAGTGTTTCACTGCATTTTATGAGTGGTGTTTTATACTCTGACTTACCCCGATTCCTGTCCGCGTGCCCTCCAGTTTCTGTTGAAGTAAAGTGGAGAAAATCGTTTGTAGCTTCTGGATCATCAGTTCTCCTGGAACTCCTATTCCCCTCCCTCCTCTACGCTGCCGCCGTTGATTGGTCTATTTAACACCCACCTCTGTGGTGTGAATCGATGTAATGCTTCCACATGTAGGAAGAAACACAGCGGCACCATTGTGGTTGGTTTGCATCAGAGTTTTTCCAGAGTTTTTTATATTACACCGGTTTCACAACGATGTGAACCGTGCTAAGAGCTGAACACGTGTGGAACGAACTATGACAGAACGACGTCAAACCGGTTTGACATGCAGATGTATTCACGACGCAACAGTGCTACAGCGATGTATCTCTCTTGTGTGGAAAGGGCCTGTGAACGAGGCTTGTAAGTCCCCCTTAAAAATGGTGTGGGGCAGCAGTGGAGGTGGCAGTAAGCCCCACCAGCCCCCCACTTCTGTCTTGTGAAGGAACCCTGATGCCTGAAAGGAATCCATGTTGGGTTGAATATGGTGATCATACTTTTTTGTGTTTTAAATAGGGTTTGGGAGGGCCTAGAGTTATTCAGTTTTAACACTTACACAGGGATCCTGTGCCCCTAACCCTAGCGAATGTGGAGGGATGACTGTAATGTTTTCATTTAAACACCAATTTTAGATACATAAAACAAAACTTAGAGAGACACAAAACTCTAAACAAACAGCACTAACAAAAACCAACCTATTGTAAAAAGACCCCCCCAAAAAACCAAAACTAAACTAACATAAAAATAAAGCAAATAAGGCATGCACATGACTTGCAGTCCTCAAGTTGATGGTTATGAAGTGTAACAGTAGATACGCTTTCTCGACATTATAAGATTTTTATATACTTCTGCTATTCATCATGAGCTACTAATATTCAAAACCTGTAATTGAAGCTGTCCCCCACTGATCTCTCAAATATGCACTCATCATATGCCGATCAGTCTTCAGTCTGGTCAGCACTCTTTGTTTGATCAAGATAGTCAATTTGTCCATTTCAGCCAAGCCCAGCAATTTCATCACCCAGTCTTCCTGAGATGGAGTAGTCATATTGATCAATTTCTAGGCAAAAAGTAGTCTGGCAGTTGTAATAATATACTGTGTGATTCTTCCAACCTTCTTATAGAATCATAGAGTTGGAAGAGACTGCAAAGGCCATTGAGTCAAACCCTCTGCCACGCATGAATGCACATCAAAGCATTCCTGACAGATGGCCACCCAGCCTCTCTTTAAAAACCTCCAAAGAAGGAAGCTCCACCACACTCCGAGGCAGCATATTCCAACTGCAGAATAGCTCTGACCATCAGGAAGTTCTTCCTGAGGTTTAGGTGGAATCGCTTTTCCTGTAGTTTGAATCCATTGCTCCATGTCCTAGTCTCTACAGCAGCAGAAAACAGGCTTGTTCCATCCTCCGTATGACATCTCCTCAAATATTTAAACAAATATTAGTGGATCCATTGGTAGATCCATTGTATATATTCACACACATATGCCAATAGTAGTAGTAGTAGTAGTAGTAGTAGTAGTAGTAATAATCCACATTCAATTCCTAGTAGATATGGAGGGGATAAGAACTCCCTCTGATAAGAATTCCATTCCCCCAATGAAATTTTCTTTCACTCCCAGATTTCTAGCACTGCAGAGGGTGTGACATCGAAAAATCATTCATACCTAGAACTCTTAAATTTGCTCTGTTCACATTCGCTTGTTAATTCTGCCTGTCCCTTTTCTTTGGATACCACACCGATGTTTCTAAAAACTGGAATTATAAGCACTGCAATGCTAGATACTGAGGGGCTGAAGGAAAATTTCACTGTGAGAAAATAATTCTTTTGGTGGGGAATAACACCCTCCTTTGTTAAAGCTACACCGTGGTTCCTGGCATACTATTAGGTCTGTGATAGAGTCTTTTCTGAAACCCAGGAAACTGAGTAGTGGACAGGATGTATAAGGAAGGATATAAATCTTTGATTATTTCATTCTCCCATGTAAGAGCAAATAATTTCAAAAATTTTCTCCTCCTTGGGATCAATTACAAGAATTTTTAAATAATTTTTGATGAATTTTCACACTTTAGGACTTGGTGGACTTGAAACATTTTTTTGCACAGAAAGGATTTTGTGCCAAAACAGTGTGATTTGTGCAAAATGTCCTGTTTTCCTTAGTTTGTTGTTGTTGTTTGTTGTCGTTGTTGTTGCACAGAAACCAAAGTTTTCAGATTTTTTGAAAAAACAAATTGCAAAGCAGAATCCCAAATTTGACAGTGGTTGATCATTCTTGCCAGACACATTCAAGATTAAGAAAATTCACCATGTTTGTGATTTAGTTAGGTCAAGTGTAAGAACCTGGAGGGACTCACTGGGACAGAGCTTTCAGGCAGACCCAAGGAAGCCTGGAAAGAACAAAAATAAAATAAAAAATAAAAAATAATTTAAAATGCCCTTTTCTGCCCTATTCACTTATATCACTATAGTTCCGCTTTAACTGCAAAAGCTGTGTCCTATAGAATTGGGTACAAGGGACTTGGAGTTTTAGGATTCTAAAAACGGGTTTCCCGGAAGGGCTCCTTGCCTTAAAGGGGAGGAGGACAGAGATGTGTAAAAAGGTTTTGAGGTAAAATTGCTTCTAGGGAGGCTTTGGCTGAATAGAGCCAGGGTGTAGCGGGAGGGGACCAAAAAGAGCACATTGCTCCCCCCAATAAAAATTCTGGGCCCTTCAATGAAATTAGCTTTCACTCTCCAAATTTCTAGCATTGCAGAGAGCGAGTTACTGAGAATCGTTTCCCACTAGAACTCTTATCTTTGCTGTGTTGGCGTTCCTTTGGTCACTTTGCCTGCTCACCCCCCGCTCTTATTTTTAATGCTGAAAGTGTATTTTGAAATGCTCAGTTGAAGTTTTGCACTGTTGCAATGCTGTAAATTGGGGGATGGAATGAGAATTGCATGGGGGCAGAATTCTTATTATGACGTCAATGCCCTGTAGCTACAGTTCTGATCGGCACTCAATGCTATACAAGTGGGAAAAAGAGAATCTAACGGTGAGGTCAACAATAAGGTGCTTTGAAATGCATATTCAGGGATAGGCACATCGGCCATTTCTGCACTAGACTGTTATAGTGCTATTATTCCACTTTCAACATCCTATGGAATCCTGGGGTTTGGTCTTCAGATATCATTGTGTGCATATATGTGTGTTCCTGTACCAGAGAAGGAGTGCAAATCAATTAATAAGGGATATGAAAGAACTTGTGGAGCCAGTGCCAGTCAATATAACATACAAATACTGAGCTAGATGGACTTCCGGTGTCATGGGGTATTAATTAACTTCCTGTCCCTATGGATTTTTTTTTGTAAGACTTTCTGCATGCTTCTCAGCTCAGTTAGCCATTAGCTGGGGTCACAGGGTCTGGTTGCTTAGATACATGGATTATTGATGACCATGCATGATAATCTATCTCTAAGCAAAAGGGTGGTTTGAGTAGAAGTGTGAAACACAACAGTAAGTGTGGAACAAAACAACATGCTTCTCTGCTCAGTTAGCAGCAAGCTGGGGTCACAGGGTCTGATGGTCTAGGTACATGGATTATTGATGACCGTGCATTACAATCTATCTCTGAGCAAAAAGGAAGCTTAAATAGATATGTGGAACACAACAGGAAGAGGTAATGCAAGACTTGCAACATGCATGCAAAGTGGAATAATAGCACTATAAAAGTGTAGTATGGAAATGGCCTAAGAGGGACGTTTTAGGTACAGGGAAAGTTCAGCAGAGCTGTGATTCACCATGTTGGAAGATGGGGGCAGCAAAAAATGTGTGTGTGTGTGTGTGAGAGAGAGAGAGAGAGAGAGAGACTGAAACCGAAACCACTAGTCATCCCATTTGTGGAATACCTCACCCCCTTGCTTTATTTGTAATATATAGAGGTCAGAAAAAAAGTTTTCTTGAGCTCCAAGTGGGCTATCACACTCACAGCTGATTGCTAAGTGTAGCAAATAGCATGAGGCTGCTGTGTTTGTCAAAAATGCCATTGACACTAACATTTTAAGCTCCTTCCTTCCCCCTTCCTCCACTTTTTCAAAAATAGCCAAGCCCTGTAAGCAGCACAATTTATCTTTTAGATTGGCTCATTTGTCTTGTATCCTTCAAAGTATACGGACATCACGTTTGTCTTCTAAGCCTGCCATGACATCATCTGTACTCTGAACTGCTCCCTTCAGTTGCTTTTCTTGGCTGTTAAAGGAGTGGAATCAAATCTTCATGTGTTTAGTAAGTGGTAGTAGTGGTAGTCACTCACTTTCACATTCTACCAGTTGTTATTGACTGAACTTCTGGACAGTCAGTGATCTGGGTTCTGTCCAAAAATCTAGGAAATCAAAGAGCTATGATTGGATATTGTGGCATGTTCTCTTTAGAGTCACTTTTTTAAAAATTATGTTGTTGTGATCCTATCTATAGTGATTCCATAAAGATGTTTTGTGAGTCCATTTGGATGCTTTGTGAATCCGCTTGGAATTGCTCCTAGGACAACTATCATGACTGCAGTTGTTTTCTTCTGAATCTTCATTAGCAGATTTATTTCTCTGTTCAAATTACAAGAAAAGAGATTTCAACTAAACTTTAGGATGAATTTCTTTACTGTAAGAGCTGTTTGACAGTGGAAAGGAGGGCCTCCATGCTACTGTCACTGTGGACTGCTATATCTATATCAATCCAAAGTTTATTTTTTTTCTCAACCACAGTTAAGTCTGACATCTTATGCTTTTGTTTATGATGGTGATGGTGACACTGTGCAAATAAATTTTTGCTGATGAAACTCCAAGGATGGCATGGAAGGTTTTTAATTGGTCTATATAAGCTATAGCTATGCCATATGGTTTCCTTAGTCATGGCTCCCTGTAAAGAAAATAATTTTGTTCATGTCTGCAGGCATAATACAACCCTGAAATGACCTAAGTTGAGTCTAATCTTGCACGTGCAAGCTGTGCTTTAATTACCCACACTGGGATTTTTGTTTTCATGTTCCTCTGAAGCATCTGTCATTTGTCTTACAATTGTGGATTGGGACCCTATGGAGATAGCAGGCTAGATTTTTCATCAGTTATTTTATTGCATGGACTAGTATGTCCACACTACACAACTGTAGAACTTTGATGCCACTTTAACTACCATACTTTCATCCCATAGAATCCTGGAATTCATACGTTGGTGAGATCCTTGGAACTCTTGTGCCAGAGAGCTTTAGAGGACTCCCCTGAACTACAACACTAAAGCTCTCTAGCAGACACTCTTAAGCACCTTGCCAAATTACACATCCCAGGATTCCACAACAAATTCACCAAATCTAGCCTGCTACCTCCATAGGGTCACCACTTCAGTGACAATGAAGCCACCAGCTTTGATTGCTTTTTGAAAAGCTCAGAATGTCACACAGACCATATAGTCAAATTTGGGATTTGTACCGCAAGATGGGCTAATGATGGCCACCAAGTTAGGGGTTATTTAGTTAGTTAGAGGTTATTTCAGCTTGCTGGCATTGATGCTGCCATTGTGTACATGTCTCTGGGTTGGATGAGGTTGGGATGAGGCATATTTTGGCTCCCCATTGGTTCTTCACCCCATTTTCAGCTCTTTTGCTGTCAGATCACCCTGTCAGCAGATCCATGGGTCAGCTCTGAATGTGCTTTCTGCCAGCAGAAGGGGGTTCTGTCAGCAAAAAGAGGGTTCTCCTGGAAGAAGAGACAGGTACTTCCTCCCAACTTGGTCCAGCCAATGTATCATTGAGCTAGCACTGCTCTATTAGGATGCTTTAAAAAGTGGATTAAATAGATTTTTTAAGGATTGGGCTATTAAGTTATCAGTCATGAAGGCTATAAGCCAGGGGTGGATGTGTGGCCCTTGAACCCTACTTTAGTGCCCTCTGGGGTTACCAGTTTCTCACAACCCCACAAAGTCACCCTAATTTTATTTAAAAAATATTTTCCAGCTCAATTTTGGGCCAATTTTCCCCTCAAAACCACACAGAAATTCACCCTCAGTGCATGAAAACAACCCCAGTCCGTCCCCAGAAGCAGCCGGAACCCTGTACTTCCCCCAAAAAGCCCTCTTTTGTCTCTGTGGTCATTTTCTGTTGCCACTTTGAGAGGGCGTGCAGAGGGCAACAGAGTATTTGGGCTTGCTGTAACAGGAAGTGCAACCTGTGCGGATGGGCTGTAGGGGAAATTGGTCCCTAGCCCTCTTGCAGTTGCCCGTATGAGTCATTTCAGAGCTTGGAAATGTCAATTTTTGGACTGTGACTTTCACAGTGATGCCCACAGATACTGATTATGCTTCTGGGGCATTCTCATTTGTAGCCTAAAAAGTAAGTTTTCCAAATAGTGAGCTGTGTTCTGGATTATAGGCACCACATCTCTGAATGACAGCTGCTGGGGAAGGCCTGTTGTTATGACCTGAATCCTATCTGGAGTTGAGTCCTTGACCCAGTGACATTTACCTACAGGTTGATTGGTTTGCTATTCAACAGTTGAAACCATTTCTGCATGCCGTCACCATCCTGCAATGGGGATGGGATGGCAGTGGTCCATGAGTCATGCTTTTGCACAACGTTGTCATGGTCCTGCTGCCATCCCGTCCCCACCCATTACAATCACAGGATATTTGCTTAATGGAATAAATCTGTTAAGCACCTGTGATCATGCGATTCTTCTGTCACTGCCAGCCATGCAGAAGGGGTGGAAGTGTGATGTAGTTGCTTTGTTCCCCAGCACAGCATAGCACAGCACAGCACAGGAAAAAGGCTGGCTGTGCTACAGCAAGAAGGCACGTGTTGCACCTTTGTGTAGTGCTCCAATCCCAGCAAAGGTACGGCCAGAATCATGACAGGACAACCGTGGGATCTCATAAGGTGTGGAAATGGCCTAATTCAATGTGTCTACTGAGCTTGGGACCAAGCAATAGGATTCAGGCCTGTAAAAGCTGTGATTATGGAAGACAAAATGGTCTTGCTTCAACCCCAAACAAAGCAAGATGAATTTAAAGGTTAAAGATCAGTATCCCTTTGCAGTTCCTGTGGTTCTCAATGATACCTTGTTGGGCATTGTAGGAAACAGGATGCTGGACTAGTTAGGCCTTTGGCTTGATCCAGTATGGCTCCCTTCATGTCCTTATATTTCAGTGCCACAGAAGTTGACTATTTTTGTGAGACTTCTTCTACTTCCTCCTTACTCCAACCAAAAACTGGGAGTGTCTTTTAACCACTCGCAAAAACAAACACCAAAAGAAATGGGTGAGGTGTAGTCAGTTCAGCCTTCCTTTTCACCCTTTCTCTGCACCAAAAAAATACTTGCTGTTGAGTGGTAGGGAGATTATCCCGGAAAGAAACATCTGTCTCTGTTCCAACTCTTCTTATCCATCCAAAGGAAGGGTTCTGATTAACATTTTATTTGTGAGATAGCAATCTGATAGCACCGGTCTAATTAGGAAATTTACATAACACATCTAAATTCCCTTTGCTAACACATCTGTGGCATTGCTTCTGAAGTGTATCTTTTGGAATGCCGAAATCAGGCGTTTCTGACAGCTCGGGCTGTCTTTTTTTGCTGAAAACACTCTCATCTCTTAAAAAGCATGAAAAAGAAAGTCCCCATCCTTCAGAACAGGTAAGAGAAAGTGGGCCCCTGGTGGTTCAGAGTGCTGGAGGTTTGGAATTGACGGTCATTTAAGTAGAATGTTTCCGAATTGAGGAATGGACAAGAGAAGGGGACAGTGACCCTTGTTTTCACTTTTTCTTGCACTTTAAAGAAATAGATGAAGGCTAGTTCATATGAAGTTCATCAAACTGTTGTTGGAAGATTAGAAGTTTCGAAGTTTAAAGGTTAATTGAACCAGCTTTATATGTGATGAATGCCGTTAGAATCCCCCAAAATTTCCCCGGAAAAGTTGCCATATACTTTCCTTTTGTTATGGAGATGGATCAGCAGAGATGTGGGAGACTTATTTCATTTGGACTTTGAGGCAAAAATTTACCCAACTTTGCCATTTCCCACTGTCAAAATACACACTTCAAAGAATTTTGAAAGGATTCTCTGAGCACACAGAAATGTGTTTATTAGAAGAAAATGCACACAAAAATACATGTATTTAGTGAAAGTAATGCTCAGAAAGACACTATAAAGTGCTTTTGTAAAAATGTGTTGTTGTTGTTATTGATGTTGTTGTTGTATGTCTTCAAGTTTTTTCTGACTTATAGCAACTCTAAGGCAACCCTGTCATGGTGTTTCCTCAGCAAGTTTGTCTTCAGCTTTCTCTGATGCTGAGAGAGTGTGACTTGACCAAGGTCACCCAGTGAGTTTCCATGGTCAACGCAGGGATCTGAACTCTGGTTTCCAACATTCAAACAAATATTAGACAAAATAAAATCAAGTGAGATGCATTGCCTTGGAATTCCTGGGGGTCAGAAAAATGATTAATAAATTATTTTAATAGTTGTTTATTTTTAATACATATTGATGAATAGTATTAGGTGAAATGCACATTGGAATGCATACAAATTTTCATGTGATACTTTGAAAAAACCTCAATTTTGTAAGTGAGAATCTGAAACAAAACTTGCAGATGTTTCCACTTCTGCTGACTGCTGCCTTTCAGTAGCTGTCCAGCAAAATCATTAGGGAATATTTGAAAGCGAGATAGATCACGTCATCTTTAGCAAGATGTGGAAAACACAAAGTTTCTCTGTGTGAAAGGAAACTGCATTTTAAATCAGAGAGAGATGAAAAAGAGACACATAGACAGCTTTGTGTGGGATCTGCTAATATCTTAGCTGACTCCCTGGAGATCTGTGTGGGATCATAGGACTTAGGTTGTCCTCTACCTTTCTTTTTGTAAATGGATGTTAGTATTGCAAAACCCAATGAATGCTCAAGTGCTTGCATTCCAAATAAAAACAGACTTTCCAGTCCTTCTCTCCAGCTTCTCAGTGTTTGGAGAAGTGAGAGTAACATTAGAAAGAACACGGAGATGTTTTTTTTTTACAGCTTCTCGTCCAGTGCTAGAACTCAGACACTTGGTGAAATTGATCATGGCAGCAGGTTGAAGGTAGATAAAAGGAAGTTCTCACTTCTGATCTTCATAGCCTTCTGGGTGGATTTATGCTAAATCAATTCTAGCTTTATTAGGTCTTTCATGTCCTTGCAGAAATTGGTAGGAGCAAGGACTGAGTGACTAAAAGGGAATAAAGAACAGGGAAAGTTTAGTGAATAGGGAACGAGAATATATGCAAGAAAGGCTAGCTGGCATTGCATGCCAGGGAAGAGGCAGAAGAGGTTGATGCAGTCTGCTCTGGGTTTTAGTCTGAACTTTAATGGAGCTACACAAAGTGATAATCCATATTCCCCAAATAGGTTTGGCACCTTGGGTAGTTTTTTTCAAAATTTGGTCAAAGAAAGTGTCAACACCAGGCCTCAGGAGTAAGAGTACTTTGCTTGCTTGAATCATTAGCTTTATGAGTGCCAAATGACACAGAAAGCGTGACTATATCATAGTTATGTTGAGCTCTGAGCCAACAGAGCTCTGTTGGCCCTCTGGAATTGCTAGTTGGCAGTAAATGTGTTCTGGAAATGATTCCCACTGTGAAGCTCTGGTGCCTAAGTGTCTGTGGTATTGTGAAACCATGGCCCCTATGTAAACCAGAGCTAAAGTGGTGGTGCGATAAAGAAATATAGCTGCAGATGACTGGTCGGAGTTGGAAGGGAGAATAGGAACAAGCAGCATCCCTGCCTCAGTTGTGCGAGTGGGTTAGAGTCTCTGGCATCTTGTGATGGCTGGAAAGATAGTTCTCTGTGTGATTGTGGGGATTTGATACTAGGAACATTCTCACTATATTGGGTGAGAGAAATGGATCTCACAGAATCATAGAATCGTAGAGTTGGAAGAGACAACAATGGCCATTAAGTTGAACCTCCCTGCCATGCAGGAACACACGCTCAAAACACCCCCAGCATATGGCCACCTTCCAAAGAAGGTGACTCCACTACACTCCGAGGCAGCATATTCCACTGTTGAACAGCTCTTATCATCAGGAAGTTCTTCCTGATGTTTAGGTGAAATCTCTTTTCCTGTAGTTTGAATCCGTTGCTCCGTGTCCTAATCTGTGAACCAGCAGAAAACGAGCTTGCTCTGTCTTCGACATGACATGCTCCATCTTCAACATGACATCTCTTCAAATATTTAAACATGGCTATCATGTTACCTCATGTCATCTTGTTGTCTTTCAAGACATTACACCATAATGCAGACCAAGGAGACACTCAGATAATGGCCTCAGTGAAAACTGAAGTGAAAGGGATGACTGGAGAGGGAGCAGAACCTTCCTTAACCCAGAATCTGTGTCATGGTGCAGAATTACCTTGAGGTCCTCACAGAGTATATCTGAGGCACCAAATGTTGTACCTTCTCAGGCTATACCTCACCTGGCTATAATAAGTATACCAATTCTATCTTGCATTTGAGCATAAGGTATGGATGGGAAATTCTGTCTTCAGCGTGCATTTCTCAGGCAAATGTTCCCTATTGATTAAAACAGTGGTTCTCAACCTTTGGCTTTGAATCCCAGAAGCTTCAAACAGAAATCTGTAAGTTGAAGCCCAAGACACATGGAGGACCAAACGTTAAGAATCGCTCTGCGCATTTCATCAAGGGTATGCTGTTTAAAACACAGATATGTGAATTAAGGAGATGATGCTTTCATGGTTCTTAGACGTCTTGCAAAATGACTAACGGCATTGAGAACTGCTAAGATAAAATGCCTTCTGAGAGCCAGAAGCAGTTTGAGCATTAGACTATACTCTGGGGACCTGGGGCTCGATTCCTCACTCAGGCAAGGAAACCCACTGGATGACCTTGGGCACAGAACACATTATCCGTCCCAGAGAACATAGTGATAGGTTTGCCTTAGGGTCTTGTAAGTTGGAAACAACTTGAAGACACACAAAAACAACAAAGATGCCTTCTTCAGCAGTAGATTACAACACTCACCTTGTGTGGCCTATTTTTAATGGCCTCCTCTAATTTCGGGTCCAGGTTAGGGTAGCACATCTTCCCTTGTTTTGTTGTGCATGAAATAATAAACAAACTGAAAAAAATTGTCCCCAATGGGTGAGATTACAAGAGTTTCCCCCCCTTTTTATTGATTTTTTTCGCATATTGGAACTGCTTGTGAAAAATTCATTCTTTTGGGGGGGAAAAAAGCCCCTAGATTTTTGTGTCAAATTTTGTGTTTAATACTCAACAGTCTTTGCATACAAGATGATGTTTGCACAAAATACACTGTTTTCTATTGTTTGTAGAAAAAGTCAAAGTTTTTTGTGCAATCATTTTTTTGCTTTTTGTATGTTTTATATGTTTTTTGTATGTTTTTTTTTTAAAAGGTCCCAACATTTGAAAAAAAAAATCTCATGGCAATTGTGTCTCAGTGTGTTGAAAATCTCTTTCTTTCTGAGGATGAGAACTTTTGCACGTATTCTTTGCATCCCTATTCCCTTGTGATAGCTTCTCCCTACCAAAAGCTCTTAGTACATCATTCTAGAGCAGTATTTTAACAGAGGCATCTTTCAAAGTTTCCCTACGAACGTGCATTTAGTTTTATTCGGATTTTTTTTTTTTTGCACCTTGTTAGTAAATATTTTATAGTTACCTGCTAAATAATACATTCTGAACTCCCTGTTAAATGGATTTTGCTCCATCCTGCCATAGTAATTCAGTTTTAACCAGCGATTTACTTAACTCTGGCTGTCCTCCGCAGCAGAAATCTACAATATTCCCATTATCTTGATCTTTCTGTATAAATCTAAAATAGGCAGTGTTTTTCTCATTTACATCATAAGAGTCCTCTCATCTTACCAGGTGGTTTTTTAATCTCCTTTGCTGATATTTCACCTCCTCAGCATTCAAAATGTCAAGATTTTGTTGCAGTGAAAATGCAGTTTTTCTACTACACCGTGTTCCCAATGCTGTCTTGATTGGAGTGTAAAATATATTTGCATAAAGATGGATATAGCTTGTCCAGTTTGTCCAACCTGTTTCCAGAATATGGAAAGGGCTGTAGTTTGGTGACAGAGCACATGGTTTGCAACCTCTGCCATCACCAGGTCGGGCTGGAAAATAATCCTGGTTGAAGTCTTGGTGAATCAATGCTTCAGGGGCAGATGAACTTCCTGTGGACAGCTTTGTGTTCCCACATTCAGAGAATTCATTCTCCCTGTTCAATCTTACCTACCTACATTTGCTTCCTCCAAAAATTCCCTGGAATTTTCTCCTAAACAGCAATTTCCTTATGAATCTGGAGATTTTGTGTAAGTTTAATTTCAGTATTGTGTGGACAGATTGTCTACATATTATCTATGTTCTACCAGACAGGAAGTGGAATCTTCCAGGAATCTTCTGTTCTTCCTTCTTGATCATTAAGCCATGGTGCAGACATTAGAAATGACTAGACACTTCCATGTGTTCATGAAATAAATTCATCTGGCTTCTCTACAATGAACTCCACAAAGCTGACTCCTGGGTTCATAGAGAATGTTCACAAAGGAGTGCTTTTCCTTTTGTTGAGATTTAGGAAGTGAAGAACACTTCATTCTCCCTGATACATTGCAGGCTGTTTGTGTCACCTTCACAGCTTCTATGCTCCTTGCAGAATGCCTGGTAAATTCCCCTTAACTGTGGAGGTTTATGTAGAAGCTAGTTTTCTAGTATTCAGGGAGGAAACTTGTTCTTCAGTGTTCAGGTGATTGAACACCTTGAATAGGAAACAGGCTGAAGTTTAAGCCTGAAATAGCGGTGGACCAGAAGGAGAACTTGGTGGCTCCCCTTGTGATACATTACTGTCCTATCTCAGTCCCGGCACATCTGATAAAACAAACAAAACAAACTGAATAAATCCCAGCTTGTTACTTACTTCCAGGCAGTAAGCACAGAGATATAAATAAAGTCCAACATAAAGTCCCACTGAGTTTCACAGCAAGGGAGTGTCCAAGGTTAATCCAAGCATTCATCAAGGCATCCAGCAAGGTGGAAGGTCAGATAAGGCTTCCACCTTGCTGGATGCCTTGATGAATGCTTGGATCAGGCTTGCCAGAGACATTAAAAACAATAAAAGGGCTTTTTCAGATATGTCCACAGCAAAAGGAAAAACAAGGAAATGATAGGATAGCTGCGTGGAGAAGATGGCCAATTACTAACTGGGGGAAGAGAGAAGGCAGAACTACTCAACACCTTCTTTGCCTCAGTTTTCTCCCAAAAGGATAGAAGTACTCAACCTAGGAGGTGGGGAGCAGGTGAGGAAGTGGGGGAAATGCAACACAGAATAACTAGAGAAATAGTACAGGAATATCTGGCTAAACTAGATGAATTCAAGTCTCCAGGGCCAGATGAATTACATCCAAGGGTACATCCAAAGGTACATCCAAGAACTGGCAGAAGTCATTTCTGAACCACTGGCAATAATCTTTGAGAACTCTTGGAGAACAGGAGAAGTCCCAGCAGGCTGGAGGAGGACAAATGTTGTCCCCATCTTCAAGAAGGGGAAAAAAGAGGACCCAAATAATTATCGCCCGGTCAGCCTGACATCAATTCCAGGAAAGATCCTAGAGCAGATCATTAAACAATCAATTTGTAATTACTTAGAAAGCAATGCCGTAATCACTATAAGTCAACATGGATTTCTCAGAAATGAGTCATACCAGACTAGCTCTTTTTACAATAGGGTTACAAGCTTGACAGATGAAGGGAACGCTGTAGACATAGCATATCTTCACTTCAGCAGGGCCTTTGACAAAGTTCCCCATGACATTCTTGCAAAGAAGCTAGTAAAATGTAGGCTGGAGAGGGCTACTTTTAAGTGGATTTGTAATTAGTTGACCAACTGAACCCAAAGGGTGCTCACCAATGGCTACTTTTCAGCCTGGAGAGAAGTGATTAGTGGGTGCCACAGGGTTCTGTCCTGGGCCCAGTGCTATTCAACACCTTCATCAATGGCTTGGATGAAGGAGTTGAGGGCATGCTGATCAAATTTGCAGATGACACCAAATTGGGAGGAGTTGCTAATAGTCCAGAGGACAGGATCAAATTTCAAAATGACCTTGACAGATTGGAGAACTGGGCCAAAGCTAACAAAATGAATTTCAAAAGAGAGAAATGTAAGGTCCCACACTTAGGCAGAAAAAAATAGTATGCACAAATGTAGATGGGGGATGCATGCCTGGATAACAGTACATGTGAAAGGGATCTAGGAGTCTTGGTAGATCACAAGCTGAACATGAGTCAGCAGTGTGATGTGGCAGCCAAGAAAGCCAACGCGATTCTTGGTTGCATCAATAGGAGTGTAGTGTCTAGATCGAGGGAGGTAATGGTACCACTCTATTCTGCATTGGTTAGGCCTCATTTGGAATACTGTGTCCTGTTCTGGGCACCTCAATTCAAGAAGGATGTCGACAAGCTGGAGCATGTGCAGAGGAGGGCAACCAAAATGGTGAAGGGTCTGGAAGTCATGCCCTATGAGGAGTGGCTTAGCGAGCTGGGTATGTTTAATCTGCAGAAGAAAAGGTTAAGAGAGGACGTGATAGCCATGTTTAAATATTTGAAGGGATGTCTTATGGAAGATAGAACAAGCTTGTTTTCTGCTGCTCCAGAGACTAAGACATGGAGCAACAGCTTCAAACTACAGGAAAAGAGATTCAACCTAAAGATTAGGGAGCGGGCTTGTTTTCTTCTGCTCCAGAGACTAGGCCAAGGAGCAATGGATTCAAGTTGCAGGAAAGGAGATTCCACCTGAACCTCAGGAAGAACTTCCTGATGGTCAGAGCTGTCTGGCAGTGGAATATACTGCTTGGGAGTGTGGTAGAGTCTCCTTCTTTGGAGGTTTTTAATCAGAGGCTAGATAGCTGTCTGTTGGGAATACTTTTAAATGTGTTGCTGCATAGCAGGGGTTGGACTCAGTGGCCCCTGGGGTCTCTTCCAACTCCTATGATTCAATGATTCTAACTCCCAGAGAGGAAGAATGCCAGCTAAATAGACCCAGTGTAATAGATGATGATGCTGTGATTGAGGAGCAACTGATTGTGGGTAGGGATGAGGCACTGAGTGGGATAGATGATGCCTCTGAGTTTGAGGAGCAACTGACTGTGCCAAGGACTGGGCCAGTGAGTGAGCAAGTCAACCTGCAAACATCCCCTGCACCGGAAGGTCAAAGAGAGACAGAGTTGCCCCAGCCAGCTCATGACAGAGACGGAACCTGCAGTGATGCAGAAGAGTGACAGCCATCTGTGCCCATCAGCCCTCAATCATGAAGAAGGTTGAAACGGGCTGCTCAGAGGGAGGCTGCATGGACTAGGTTGAGGAAACAATAACAAGCAGCACCTGCTCACAGTGGCTATTTAAGTCTGCCGGTGTGGCTGCTCTTTGCATGCAGCAAATTACTAACAAGCCCTCACGACCTTCATGTCTGCTGGTCCCTGAAACCCTCCGGATGGATCTCTGCCTCCTGAACCTTTGGACTGGACCTTGACCTGGCTCGGCTTGTGTTTTCCTGGTGTTTGGTATATTTGGACTCTCCCTGAATGTATTCCTGACCTCCCTCCTTCCTTGCTGGCTGCAGCTCGGCAGGGAGAGATTCCTGACACTCAAAGTCTAGCGCAGCTGTGCCTTGATTGATTGTTACCAGTTATAAATTCTGAGAGAGCAACGCTGGGTCTCTCTTTGCTGCCTGTGTTGTGCGAAGCTGGGTCTAGGTAAATGTTCTTCTGTATCTGAAGAGGCAGGACTCTGTTGGAGCTGGCACCACTCTGTGTTCTGTTTCTGGCACTGTAACCTCTCTCTGTACAGCAGGTCTTGGCGTTCCTTCTGCTTGAGACTGAGTCAGAGTCCATGCTCTGGAAACAGGGCATGACAATTACCTTCTCTGAGAAAAGGCAACAAATCTGGGCATTTTTATCATTGCTATAAATCAAGATGGGGTACCTATGGTTCCTAGTGCTGTCCCCTGTGTCATACTTTCCAATGCCATTGAGCATGAAGTTGAGGCTTAGGTCCAGGCACAGTGTGTCTCCCAATATGAGCCTACCTGGACCGTGAAATCCACAGGAGATATCCTTTTCTCAGTCCTATCATGTTCACAGGTACTACTTCTGGGAACATGAGACAGGCCTTCTCAGAGGCTTCCCCTAGACTTTGGAACTCCCTTCTTATGAAGGCTAGAATGCCCCCCTTGCTGTTCTTACATCAGCGTGCTAAGATATTTTTAATGAGACAGTCTTTTAGATCAGAAAGCTTTTAACAAAGGGTTGTAACTGCTGTATTGTTTTAAATTAAATTAAATTGTTTAACTTAATATTTTGAAATGCATGTTTTTAATATGATTCAAAGTTCAATCTGGTTTTAAACTGGACTTTTTGAAAGTATTTAATTGTACTTGTTTTAATCTATAAGCTGGCTTGAATCCCAGTGTTGGGGAAAAGGTGGGATATAAATAAAGAAGAAGATGGTGATGAGGGTGGTGATGATGGTCTGATGGAATTTGCAGTCAAAGATTCTTGACAGCTATATATTTCTCATAACTGCTATGTAATCTGAAGTGCTTATTTTAAAAAGACATATTATTACTGTAGTTGTTGAGGATGACAGATAACCATGCAAGGAAGGGGGTACTACAGAATCTCTCTTTCCCTGCTGTGCATCATTTTTGAGCATTCAGCTGAGTAATGAAAAGAGCAGGAAAGAGATAAGTAAGTTACTTATTAGCAGTAACACAATTTGATACTGCCCAGCTGTAGTGAGTTACTTCAGGAGTAATGAAAGTGGAACTGTGTTCCAGGTGGGTACCAACTCACTTTAGTGGTGCATCAACTGGCACCTTTTTACTTCTTGAAGTTGCCTTTTAAAGATTTCACCAAGATTTTTTTAAAGATTTTATGCTACTCTATTCCTTTTTGTTTATTGGGCCATGGTGCAGACATTATAAATGAGTAGATGCTTCCATGTTGTCATAAGATAAATTTCTCTGGCATCTCTACTGAGAACTGCAGCATAACAAAAAGCAGTGAGCAACACACTGAATAACTCACGGACTTACTTTTTCAATGTGGCACTAAATAACAACAATGGATTGCCATCTAAACACCTTGACAGGTAATGAGAATGGATTGCTTTTTTAAGAGTCACTTTCCAAACCTGGAAGGAAGTTGAGGTTATACTTCCCCATGGTATCCCTCCACACCATGTATAGATGGAATGGAGGGGGTGAACCTTTGCTTACCAGTGTGAATACATGCTCATTTTTGCATCCATGCTCATTGACTGCAGAGATAGTGCCCCTGAGAGTGTGGCTCTGGCAGATGGAGCTCTTGGGTTCCCAAAGGTACTCCACCTCTGCTTTCCAGGAATATCCTGATACATATAATCCTAATGAGGGCCTCCCTGGTTAATTACATAAACCCTAATGGTGCTGGGTCAAGGTTTGGGGCAACAATGGACTCTGTTTCTGCTCTTTTTCTCTGTGAGTTGACCACTTCCTTTTGCCACTCACCTAATGGCATTCCTTCACCTTCTGCACTCAGTCCACACAAACAGCCAGAGGGAAGGGCGTAAGCCAGTCGCTTGGAGACAGAGGCCATTTCTGCACTGCGCTATTATAGTGCTATTATTCCACTTTCAATATCCTATGGGATCCCGGGGTTTGCAGTTTAGGGAGAGTCATTTAGAATTCTCAGCCAGAGAGCTCTTTGGCTTCAGTAAATGACAAACCCCAGAATTCTACAGGATGTTGAAAGTGGAATAATAGCACTATAATAGTCCAGTGCGGAAATGGCCAGATTTTTCATCTGCCTGTTGTTGTTACTATGTACATGGTCAGAAACACAGGCAAACTGCCAGCACCTTCAAGAAGGAGAAATAGCAAGGCAGGAAGTTCTGGACTTTAACAGTGGGCTCCTTACTAGAATAGGGGTCTTGACAGTTCTGTGGCCATGCTGTTCTTCTCACTATAAAGGGATACAAGGATGGTTTTGAAGATGTGTCCAAAGTTAAGTTTTGGGGCCCATATTCTGCATGACTTCCTCCTTTGCATAGCTTCTAGACTTCCTTGTCTAGTGTCTGTACCTCCAACTATTTTTACCATATTGAAGGCAATAATTTTCATGCAGTGCATGTATTTGTTTCCTTCACATCCATGTTGATGGGGTTTTTATTCTGATTCTGCTAGCCCTGCAGCCTCCATTTAGTCAAGCTTTATTGACAGTTCTCTAGTTCTGCTGGTCTTGTGTCAGTATTTCTGGGCCTCCTAATCATGTTTGCTGATCCTGTGTGAATTTTAATAGCCTACGGTGCCTTCTTTGCTTAGACAATGTGCTATAGTGGGGGTTTGTTTCTGCAGATGTTAATGCTCATCTCCACTGCATTACTAGGTTTTAATTTGTCCCCAACATGTTTCATTGCATTGCATTGGAATTATGATTTCAGATGCCTAAAACAAGGAGAATAGTGCTAAGTTACATTTGGATGAAGCACATAGGTATCTTTTGTAGTAAATAACAATTGCTATTAGAAAAGAACAAAGTTTTCATTGGCATCTAACCAAAGTGGCAGTGTCAGAAATGGGCAGTCACTGGTCTACGTGGTTATATTCTCTGTATATCTTTTCTAAATTTGAGTTCTTGTTGCTGTTATGTCTTGCCTCCTGCCTTTACCACTGCAACTCTTTTTTCTCTCTTGTTCATTCTAGGAAAGCAAGTGATAAAACAAGACACAATTTCCACATTCAGGAATCAGATTAGTTTATCCAATTCCTCGCCCACAGATCTGTCCTGGGTGACTATAAAATAGGCCAAATAGTATCTTTGGCTGAAATTCGTGAAATTGTACCACACTTTCAAGTGGCTTTATTCTTCCTTAGGCAGAAGTAGATGTAAGAACTGTGGGTAATTTGGAGATTCAATATCTGCAAAAGACAAAAAATGATTAAGAGAAGGTTAAAAGAGGCAACATGATAGCTATGTTTAAATATTTGAAGGTATGTCATATTGAGAATGGATCAAGCCTGTTTTCTGTTGCTCCAGAGACTAGGACACAGAACAATGGTTTCAAAATTCATGAAAAGAGATCCCATCTAACCATTAAGAAGAACTTCCTGATGATAGGAGCAGTTTGGCAGTGGACTATGCTGCCTCGGAGTATGATGGAGTCTCCTTCTTTGGAGGTTTTTAAACAAAGGCTGGATGGCTATCTTTTAGGAATGCTTCGATGGTATATTCCTGCATGGCAGGGCGTTGGACTTGATGGCCCTTGCGGTCTCTTCCAGCTTTATGATTCTATCATGCTTACCTTGTATATAAATGTGAGAATACAAGCTTTTTTTCCCCCCAGTTATGCTGGATTTCAAAACATCTCAATTCAAAATGCTGGCAATGTCAGGAGAACGTAGGATCTCATGTACATATACAAGCTGGGCTTTCTGATTCAAAAATGCTGGCAATCTATGTTTAAAGAAATATGTACTATTACTAACCAGGAAGTTGAATGTGATCCAGCAACAGCTCTTCTAGCACTATTCCTGGGATCCAGTGAACCTATCCTGCACAAAGAGCTAATTGGCCTTTTTCTACCTAGCAGCAAGATTTGGAAATAGCGTTGCTGCTGGAAAGATGAAATGAATCTGTCTCTTTCTAGTTAGAAAGAAAAGACTCTAGTCCTATGCCCTGATGGAAAACCAGACCTTGCATGCACAGGAAAAAAGCAAGGGATACCCACATAACTTATCCTATGCAATATGTGCATCATTATTAATAATTCTTACTATAGTAGCAGTCATAATCATGATTGTTTACTAGTTTCAGAGAATAACTAACAGAAAGATTTACTGACTAATTGTTATTATTAATTTGGGTGACCTGGAAGGATGTTGTGTTTTGGATGGCTCTTGTTGTGTTAACTTTATGCATCTTCTGGTTGTTTACTTTTTATAATTGTATTTTTTATAAAATAAGAAAGAAGAATACAAGCTGTTCTAAGTTGGAAAGCCTGTTTGCATGACTGAAGCTGTGATGTGTAGATCTTTAGGCATGTAAATCTCGAATGGATTAATTTTCATGCAGAAAATAAAATAATGCATTCTCCCTCCATACACATATCCATATCACAACATATTCAAATGTTTGGGAAGCAATCCCAGAGAGATTTTGAAGCTTTTAAAAAGCTGTGGGTTTGGCTTTTATGGTAGGGGAGGCATTTCTGGAGAATCGGAACATTTGAGAAATACTGCCTCGTGCATGGTTTTGTAATAGTAGAGGCATTGAATAGGTTTGTAACTTTGTGATTAATCAGCCTATCCTTTGGGGTTTACTCTGCGTATGTGCGTATTTCCTTAGCTTTACAAAGCACTAGCCTCACACAAGACATTTTACACAAAATGTGGAAGACAGAATGGGAGGATAACATCTGCTTGTGTTTTGGTCTTATGCAGGAGACGAGATCTCACCAGGGATTTGGTAAATACTTCACAGACTGTCTCTCCATGCTGAGGCAACCAGTTTGACCAAAATCTCAGCAACAGCAAGTTTTTTCCCCCCATATGTCTATAGTTGTGATGGCCAACTGTGAGGTTTCGGGGCCTATATTGACCACTTGGGGGACCTGACAGAACCACAAAAATCCGTATATCCCCCCCCCCCCATATATATAACACAAAATTGACTTCTGGTTTACTTCCTTGTTCAAAACAGAGCATCTCCTGAGACTAAAAGAGTTTGGGTAGGTCAAAACGTGGAGAAATTGCCCTCTACATTTCAGTACTTTTCTTCCCCCAAAATTGGGACAGTTAAGGGGAGATGCTCTCATGATGGCCCATGGACTCCACTTTCTTCATCCTCTCTCTCTAGGAGCTGGTGTGTGGGACTCCGCATGAGCTGAAGCAGGCTTCTAATGACACCACTCTATAGCAGTCATTCTCACACAGCCATCTACGGTTACTGTGCAACCACAGTAAAATAGGCAGATGTCTGGCAATAGAAAGACATCTAATTAGACACAGAAAAGAGACCCCTTCTTGTCAGTGGCATATCTAGAGTAAACAGCACCTCAGGCAAGCATGGAAGTTGCATCCCTGCCTTCAGGTTAAATACCTGTACTGCTGCCACAAGGTTGCCAGTTTGATCCTGCTGGGCTCCAGGTTAACTCAGCCTTCCATCCTTCTGCAGGTCAGTAAAATGAGTACCCAGCTTATTGGGGGCAATTAGCTAACACATTGTAAACTGCTTAGAGAGCACTTAGCTGATAAGCGGTATAGAAATACACATGCTATTGCTGTTCTTACTCCTACCCTCACCCCCCACCCCTATATGCACAGCTTTTTTGCACCACCCCCCCGCATATTGGTGCCCAGGGCACATACCCTACTTGCCCCACTCTAGATATACCTCTGTTTCTCATTTCATCTTTAGAAGCCAGAGAAATGGCTGTCTTTTCATGGTACCAATTGTGTCACACAGTGCTGGCTTTTGGTGACAGGCTGTATAGTGTGTGCCCCAACTATTAAACTGTCAGCCAATCAGTATGCATGAAGGGAGATTTTCACAGCTTTCCACATCAAATTTTCTCCTTAAGTTGTGGAGTTCTGAATTCCACAGCCATATCTCAAGTAGAACTGGCACATTCAGAATCCTCCATTGTTCTGGTTGTTTTATGTCATTCTCCTAGCCAAACACCACTCCATAACTATCATTGTGTGGATTCAGCTGAAGAGCACTCAAGTGCTGGGCTTATAAACCACAGGAAGAAAAGCAAGTAACAAGCACCACCTGTACCTAATGGCCAATTAAGCCACACTGTTAAACAGCATGGCATACTTTAAATCTTCCTTTAGGTTGGTGGTGTGTTTCAACTGATCAGTACACTGTGGTTTGTTTATTTTATGTATTTCTTAAAATATATATAGCCTAACCTGTATACAGGAAAACTGGTCTAACAGATTTAAAATGCTGTGAATAATTAAAATCATATTGAAACTGTAAAAAACAACAACATGCTAGACAATGAACAAATTAAAATACAGATTTAAAGAGTTAAAATAGCTTAGAACAAATTAAAACCATGCACGCGGGAAGGCTTTTGTAGAACTAATTAGGACCCAAATGCTTTAATGAACAGCTGTGGTTTCACTTCACTTCCGGACAAGAACAATTTTGGTGCCAATTGGGTCTCCAAGGGGACAGTGTTACATAGCCAGGATACAACAACCAAGCAGGCTAGCATCCTAGTGGTCACATGCACAACAGTAAGTCAGACTTATGCCTGCGTATATCCTTTTTGGTTCATTACATAGGGAGGAATTCACAACCCCGTTGCACAACAACCATATCCCTCCCACCCCCAAGATTCAGTGTTTTCCTGCACCTTCCCCACCCCAACCATATGGGAAAGGGTGGGGGCAACTGAGCACCATCCAACTATGTTCTGAGAACTGGACACATGACAATGGATGTATGCACCAGGAGCTCCTGAAAGCCCACCAGGAAAAATAATTGATAAAAAATTGACCCCCCCCCCCGTGCAAACAGAAAGGATGAGAAATCACTTTTGATTTATTCAGAATGGTGGGGGTGCAGCCCATGTGGGTTATAGATTACCCTAAATATGTTCCTCAGACCCTCTTCAGCTGGCCACCCTTGCTCTAGAGCAGAAGTGGGCAACTGAGGGAGGTCTGGGGACCACCTTTATGCTCCAGGACTCTCCAAGGGACACATGGGCTACTAAAACACTAATAATAAATAAATAAATAAACCAACCCACCCACCCACCCACCAACCAACCAACCAACAGAGTGGTTGGATGGAGTCCATTTCTTGTTCTCACAACTGGATTTTTATGTTGGCCAAGGCAACAGCTCCGGCTTGCCTTGCAACCTAATTAAAAGGTAAATTGTTGGAGGTCATAGTGTCTAGGAACCTCCTTTTTTGGCCAGAAAAATGGGATAGCTTGAGGATTCTGGAGGTGTCAAAAGCCATGAAAATGTCTTCGGGTAGGCCACATGTGGCCCTAGGCTAGTGCTCTGGTGACTCTTGCTCTAGAGAATCGTGGGCTTTGTGACCAGAAATCTCCCTTCGAAGTTATATCTAATATAATAGGTTGCACTGACTGTCTTTTCCATTTGTAGTGGCATCAGGATTATAACCGTTTTAGTCAAGCCATCCAAATGACGTTCAGAAAGCGCTCTTGTCAAGTTATTCGAGGAGATAAGCCGGTGAAATTTTTAATATTTCTGAGCTGATGAATCTGTGAAGAAATGAAGATAAGCTGTCACTTTTGATTGCGTTTTTCATCGGCGATCCATCTTTTCAGTTCATCCATGCCATGTTTTATTGCATGAGTGAACAAAGTGAAACCTTTCATATATATATATATATATATATATATATATATATATATCCCTTTCTACATAATGAGTACTGTTCAGATTCATTTTATTTGAAAATGCTTTCAGGGAGCTTCTCCCTCCCCTATATTAGTCTTGTTAAGGACAAAGCACAATTGCAAGTTAAATGTGAAGCTGAATTGGTGGACAGCTTTCACACAATTGGCTGTGATGAATTGTTACAGGGAACCAATTCAAAGACATGGCAAAGTCAGCCTTCTTCATCACATTTTATTATATGTTTACCATTGTTCTGTACAGGCGTGGGAACCCATTCTTCTTTTTTTGTCCATCTGCTTGAGTGACATGATATCAAATGTGAAACTTAGGTTGAAGTGATCATCTAACTTTGGGGTCCTGTGTGAAAAACGGGTGCCATTTCAAAGGAGAGGGGGTCAAAAGATGAGGGTCAACAAGTGCAAGACAGCAGGAGACAGATAAGAGAGACTGAATCCTGTTGGTGCCATACAGCTCTTCACTTACACAAGCAGTTGGATTTTTTTTTTTTTTTTTACCATTGTGAAACGTACATGTTCAGTTCATGGTTGCAAAAGCAGAGTTCCATGGGTGTAACCATTGCACATGGGTCTAAGTCCTGTTGTTAGTCCGAACAGTAGCAGAGCCACTGAATTTAATGAATTTACCTAGGAGTTGACCTAGGATTCAATAATTCATTCAGTGGGTCTACTCTAGTTGGGACTCGCCAACATGATTCCAGACATGCAGTTGTATATCCTTGGATGGTGCATAACTATTTGTCAGTGCTTTCCATGTAGCACTTGGTTTTCTGGGATTGTAGAAACAGTCAGTGTATATTCTCTATTGCACAATGGGAGAATAAGCAGATACACTGGCCAATCTGCATTGTTTCCACCAGGCTGGTATTCAACAGAAAAATGGTGCAGTTAAACCTGTACCTTGTAACCACATAAGTGTAGATTTACACTGCAGAAGCTTGATGGAGGACATGGAGAAATACATCTAAATCCAAGACCAGCCCACCACTAGTGTGAGGGGACTTTCTTCCTCTCCTTTATCCTTTACAGCCTGCTATGTCACCCCATCCTCAAAAGTCCCACTGCAAAGAGTTCCCCAGCCCCTCCAGAGCAAGTCTTGAGGTCACATGGGGGACTGAAAGAAGAAAAGGCCATCGCCAAAGCTTGAAATGTTAGTCATTTGGACTATCACTCTCCTCTAGGAGTGGAAGTCTCCAAAAGTATGGTTTCCAGGCTCTAAGAATTGTTTCTTCCCAGTTCTGCTGATGAAAACAGTTCCACCAGTGGGCCAATCCCCTTAGATCCCAACCGTATAAAGATTACACGGACATGTGGGGGGGTGTGTGAGTGTGAGTGACAGAGAGAGAGAGACCAGCACTTCCAGATATCTAGTGTCACAATAGAACAACAACAGCAAATATCTTCCCCAACATAAACCCACCTATCTTTGATGTAGACCAGTGAAGGGTAGCATGTTCATTGGCAATGGAATACTGATTGACTGTTGGGGGAGTTGAGTGGAAGACTAGAGGGCAGATGAGATGGAATGGAATAATCTCAAAAAGACCATGGCTCATTAACTAAACATTAAGAGGAACTTTTGATGGTAAGAGCAGTTTGACAGTGGAATACACTGCCTTGGAGTGTGTGGTGGAGTCTCCTTCTTTGGAGGTTTTTAAACAGATGGTGAATGGCCATCTTCAGGAGTGCTTTGCTTGTGAATTCCTGCAGGGCAGGGGGTTGAACTCAATGTCCCTCGTGGTCTCTTCCAACTCTATAATTCTATGATTCTGTGACTGGTATCCTGAACATGAGCACTGCAATTTCAACATTCCATTGCAATTCCATTTGTAATAATACTTAAAAAGCTTTATAATGCATGGATGAAAACATTAAAACCTCTGCATTGTTGCTATCAAATTCATTAACATGAGTTTATAAAATAAAAGAGGCTTAACTCTTTGACATCAAACAAACAGATACTACCCTTGAACATTTTGCAATTGAATGGCAAAGGGCAAGTCCCTTTTCTGTAGTGTGAAAATAAAATTAAATGAATAGACTTCTTTTTACCAGGAATATAAAAAGTTCACCTTGGCTATATCTTTCAGAGACTATTTTTTCTCAACAGAATGGAGACCATAAACAAACTTGTTACCCTGTGTACTGGGGGTCCTGGGAGGGACACCAAAATGTGCTCAACTAAAGGTGGGGAAAATTAGCTCAGAGCACTGCTTAGCATTACGAGAGGCAGGGTAACGTAGCGAGATCTTGAACCCTATGTTTACGGGGTCGGGTCGACTCAAGGAGCACACAGAAGTTGAAGCAATAAATGATGTTTTATTAAAAACACAAGCAAAACAGTGTATGCGACACACTCACGCAAGATAACTAAAGAAATAAAGGTTGGAGTGGTATAGAGGGATTTTTAGCGGAGTTGCTGGTTTGGGTGATACTTCACCTGTCCTGAAGCCCGGAAAAATAGAGAGCGAGGCTGGGGTGCAATGTATCTTAGCACGTGGAGCTGAGGGGAGGCTCGCCAAGCAAAGCGGCAGCAAGGTGGGATGAAACTCGGGAGCAATCCGAGGAAGGTCTCGGAATCAAGGATTTTTGTAAGGAGAATGTGACTGCAGGCTATGCCGTACTTGGGGGAAAGCAATAGATTTGGAGTTGGAGACAAAGCCTCCGAAAGGTCAGAATCTGAATGATTGAGTTATCGCAGAGGTTCTCAGTAGAGTAGCCAGTATGCAAACGCAGAGTGCTTGGGTATTGTATAGTTTACCCATCAAGCTGCCATCGCGGGGCAGAGGCTCTTTTGTAGGTTGTGTGCATACCTAATGAGAGTACTTGCCTGGAGGTCTCCTAAAGCAACGAATCAGCTATTTTCTGGGCTGCCTGTATTGTCCAGAAATATTACGGCGATTAGCGGCCGAGCTTGTTTATGTGCTTGTCCGGTGGCCTCGCAAGCACGTGGAAGGGAATAGAGAAGTGAAGCCGAATTATGATATCAAAAGGATATCTTTTAATATCCCCAAAGCTCGGACTAGCCAGGGCGGTAACAAACTGACTGACCTCTCTAGGATAAGTGTTTGAGGGCCAGAGATAGGTTCAGATGCAAAACAGGAAAGTCGGGGTGGGGGACCAAATTTTAAATTCATTGTTTCCATCCCTGGAAATCCAGACTCCCAGAATAGCTTTTCACTTGGAGATAAGCCATTAATTTGTGTTCTATTGACAGGCTTGATTGCTGCAGAGTTTTCCTGTTTTAGCCAATTCACATCTCTTTCCCTTCGTTCCCTGTTCTCTATTTTGGCAGAAATGTAAGAGTGATTTAAACTAATTGTGAAGTGTTAGACCCAGATGACTCAAAATCAATTTGATGCTTTAATCTGGATCAGCACAGTGCTTAATTCATTTCATTGAGTGGACTACTGCCAACCTTTCTGATTAGGGCTCGGAAACTGGTAAACAAACTTTAAGTCACAATCACTACTAAACTACTTATGGAGTTTCCCAAAGGATATGGAATGATCTTCTCAAGGAGGCATAGCAACCATATTCTTACCTCAAGATCTTTCAGTATTGCCACAAGACTTTTGATTTTTTTTAAATGAATATACAAAGGCAATGTTGATTAAGTCAGAGATGTTACTGCTTAATCTTTAAATTTGTGCCAAGTTGTCAGTTTTTATTTTTGGTTATATGTTCTTCTATTATTATTTTTTTCTGATGGCAGTAGGGTCTGTTTCTACAAAGCAGGAGAGGACTGTATTTGATGAAAATGGATGTGATCCTATTGCTGCATAACCTGGAGTACTGTACACCCTTTTTGGACATTGTGAAAGGAGGTATCCAACCCCTCTTTGCTCAAATCTTCCCCCTTGCTGGAGAAGACAACTTTACTGATGGTAGGAGGCTTCTATAGCCAGGAAAAGAAAATTCTTTTGGGTCTCTAGTGAGTCACTGGAATCGTGAGTTGCAGGTCGCTGGAGAGTAATAGGAGGTCTGGAATCAGGTGCTACTTCAGCATCTCCTATACTTCCTGGGCAGTACATGTCTGATGCTTTGATGCTTCAGAGATGCCATCCGTGATGAAAAAAAATATGGAATTATGTGGGCAGAATATTGCAATCTACCTGAGCTGTGCAGGATCCTGGTTCATATATCTTTTTCTGAAGGATTCTCTGGATCAATGTGTAGTTTCTCTGTATGGCTAGTGAAATCAGCCATTCATAAAATGTTTTGTAAACTTTCACTGATATATGAAGGAGTCTGAAGGCACCTAAAAACCTTCCCCTGTCTTAAATGATGACTCGATTCCTCAGCAGTCTGAATACTCTGTTCATTGAAACTGGGATCACAAATGCCTCTCAGTCCTCTCCAGTATATTTTTGTGTCTGAGCTGATTGGGGTCACTGGGAGCTATCCATGGTTCTCTGATCATGGCTTGCCTGAATCTACCAAGATTTAAGGTCGTAATTTTGTTGAAGGCTGTGCTACTGTAAAACTAGCTGCAAAAGGTATTTTGCTTTCTCAGAGTTTGTGGAAATGTGCAACCAGTCTTTGTACAAGCACACATCCACCCCTGTTTCTCACGCTTGGCTTGCTACAGGGCCACTGTGCAATGAGCAAGCTCAAGCCCTTGGTGCCTGTTGTACAATTGGTTGTGCAACTATGGGATCCAGCATAATTATGCTGGCATGTAGTTGTTGTTTCTGTGTACCTTCAAGTCATTTCCAACTTATGGAGACCCTAAGGTGAACCCATCATGAGGTTTTCTGGGGGCTGAATGTGTGTGATGCACCCAAAATCACTCAGTCGGTTTCCATGGCCTTGGTTTCCAGGAACATAGTCCAACATTCAGCCTATTATGCCATACTGGCTCTCTAAAAGATCTTAGGCTAATAGCTCAGTACTAACCAACTGCATGGCCAACCTGTGGCCAGATGAAACTGTGCTGACTCCAAACTATTCCCAGTCTTAATTATGCTGGGAATAGCTTAGGACTATCCTCACCTTGACCTAAATTTGTGGTGGTGTTGTAGCTGTGTCTCTGGTTTAGAGGACATTTGGATCAGACATAACTCAGATTTCCCTTGCTGTACCACTTGCCCATGCCTCTTTTGATTCTTCCGACAGCAGATTTTACCCAGCAGACTAGTTCTACTAATAGATCCCTCTGTTTTCAGATTTCTGAGGCCACCCAGCATAAAAGGCTTCTGTTGGCAGAAGGGGGTTTCGTCTGGCAGAAAAGGCAAGCCCTCAAATAATAAACCTTTACAGCTGACACAACTTTGAGTTGAGACTTCACTTACATGAGTGACTTGGCTTCTCTTGAACTGTTCTGATTGACATTAACCTGATTAACTGTGACCTAACTGACTTTATCTTAACCAGACTTGACCTGCCACGGCTTGAGTGATCTTATATTTGACTAGATACTTTTGTGATATATTTTATTTGACCTGACTCACAGTGACCTGACTGACCTAACCTGACCCACTTTGATTTATCTCTCCCACGTCCATTTGATACCCTTTGCTTGCAATCTAGAAATCAGAATAAAATAACATTTAAATTTGTATTTTGGAACTTATCTTTTTCCTCCATGTTTGTATTTTTAAACATAGGTTTCTCTCAAAACACATAGCTTTACATCTATTTTGACAATCGTTGAATCAATAACTGTGATGGAACTATCACAGAATATTAAATCCAATAGATGACTCCTTACATTAGTCTGATGCTGGCACAATTTGTATTAAGATTCACAAAGGTAGCATTACCCAGACATCTCAGTGGGCCAAACTTCACAATCTCAGGCCCTTTCCGCACCAGGCAATTAGAACGGGGCAGTGCGTCCTTGCAGGGAGGTCGTCTGCACCTTGGAGCGGACTAGAAACGGACTACTTACCGGAGATCCGCACCTCAGCCCGCTCCAAGAGGACCCCAAGTGGTCCTCCAGCATGTTTTTGAAAGACCGGGAAAAAACAGGTCTTTATTTTCCTGGAACGCACCATTGCGTTCCTGCCTCCTTGTGCAGATTCGCAGGCTCGCACCAATGCGAACCTGCAATCTGCGGAGGGCGGGCTTTAGGCGTGGTGAGCTTCAGTGGTCGGTCGGGACCCACGACCAACCGGAAGCCGCCATTTTGGAAGCTGGAAGCCGCCATTTTGGAAGCCAGAGCAGTGCGGATCTACAGACCTCTCACTGCTCCGATTTGCCCTGAACCAAGGAGGAGCCCTGCGGAAGGGCTTCAGGGACAGTCCGCGTTGCTTCGGACCCCGGAAGAAGCGGTAGGTAACGGCACGGAGCGATTCCTTCGCCTCGTGCGGAAAGGGCCTCAGTTTCACTATGGAACTTCTGTTCTGTATAACAGGGTGGACAAATTGCAGCCCCAAACTGTGTGCAGCTCCCATCCATTTTTCTGGCCTGAAGAGCCACCCAGGAATGAAAATCAAATCAAATCAAATCAAATCAAATCAAATCAATGTCTCCCAAATACCCTTTAGGGAACATGCTGGGTACTTTCACCACATTTTAAACCCCTTCTGGGCCATCTGACATCCAGGACAGACCTTTTTTTTTTTTTAACAGTAAATGAACTGTAAGTGACTTCTGCTTGTTTCTTGTTGTTTAAAGGGGCCTCTTCTGTGCCTTAAAAGGCTCAGAGGGACCTAGAAACATGGCAAAATGTACCCCACATCCCCTAGAGGGTGCTCAGGGGCATTTGGAGGCAATATTTTATGTTGGTGTGGCCCTCCATGGTTTCTTGGCACAGGATTAATGCACCCCTTAGCTTTCTGTATTTGCCTACCCTTGCTGTATGGTTTAATAGGTATTTTTTTAATTGATTAAATCCTGTAGTTAGTTCTGCTAAAGTAGACCCATTTAATCAGCTGGATTTAGCTATGTTTTGACTCACCATTCCACAGTTGATTCAATGGGTTTGCTCTGTTTGGACTATAACATTTCAAATTGTCTAGAGTGTTTTGGAGAGGTGAGACAGAGAACGATAAAATGAAAGGTAGAGTAACTTGGTGATTCTCACCTTAAAGATTTGTAACATGCCAGTTGTCTCCTCGATCCATTGCTGAAAATAATTTTGGACTAGTAGAGGTGTTGCCAACAATCAGTTTTGCCAGAATTGTTTTGCTAAACCAGCTCTTTGTGGATTTAAACCAGTGGCATAATTGTCTTTTTCTGCATTCCATTACATTTAGATAGCACTCCCACAACTATGTAACTGTGCATGTACACCTGAGGCCTGAATAATTAACTCCATCAGTCCTTCTAAGGAATGCTTGTAATCCATGAAAGCTGAAGTTAAAATAAATCAGTCTTAAAGATGCTACAAAACCCAACCTCTACTCATTAATAATCTTAGATGATTAGATCCTGCTCATCTAATGTTGTTTGTTAGTTCTATTCTTTAGTCTCAGTGAGTAGGTTGAAGTAATTGTTGGATGGTGACCCAATACATAAGTAAATTCCCCCGATTCAGTGGCTCTGCTCTACATGAGACTAGCAATGGGGTTCAGGCCAAAGATTCAAAGCATTTCTTTGTTTATTAAAGTATTTCTAATGCTTCCTCTAGGAGGAGATCTCAGGGTAGGATACAACTGGATGTTCTGTGTGTGCATTTCTTGAACAGCACATTGCTCAACAAACTGTAAATGGGGATCACTTGTTCTAAAAGAAAGGATAAAGTCCTGTGAGGTGCATGTAACTCCTCAAGGTGCTCCCTGCTAGCTGATTGGACTACTGCCAAAGCTGGCTTGATTCTCCAGTATTGCATCAGGAACAATCTTTTTGAAGACAAAAAGACCCATATCCATTGGAAAAGGCAGGGGTGACCCTGTGCGTTTGCTCCATGCTATCTCTGATTGTCTTGTTCTAGACCAGAGTTGGGCAACCACAGAGCATGGAAGGGGTCTATCCTTCTGCACGTACCCCAGGAGGCCACACCATCATGCTTTGGTATGATAAAAGTGATATGCCACTTCTGGCTGCCATTTGGGGTAATTTTCAGCTGGTGTGTGTATGTAGTTTGCTGGGTTTAAGGATGCTGGGGGTGGGTGGAATTTGCTGCTACCTGAAGCCGATGGGCCAGACTTTGCCCACCCCGATTTTAGACTATCAGATTCATCTGCTGGTGGGAAGGGTGAAATAAAAATAGATGGGGACATGCTGAAACCAGGCTTTCATTAGCAAAAAGCGTGGTGTATCTGCAATAGATTCTTGTAACAGTTTGCTACCACTTTAACTGCTACCATTCCAAACTGCAGAATCCCACGAATCTGCACTTTGGAATGTGTATTCCAGTTCTCTGCTAGACAGCTCTAGTGCTGAAGTTCAGAGAAAATTAAGACATGCAGAGAGAGATCTGGAAAATAAAAACAGTAAAGATTTATTATATAAACCAATAAAATAAGCATCTAGTTTTATATTAGTTCCACACACGGTATGAAGTAACAGCTTAATTGCAAATAAAATAACACTTTTCCCTGGGTGTTTTCCATCTCTCAGCACCCCCAAACCCTGTTCAGATCTTATCAATTGCTCTCTTCCTGACTGGCCCTAGCTCTATTTCTAACTGCCCCATCTCTATTTCTAACTGGCCTTTCCATCTCTGGTTCAGACAAGACCCTTATTTTTATATTTGTTCCCCATAGCCCTTGCCCAGCATTCCATGAACTCTAATCGGATGGCTCTGCTCAGGCTTGTTCAGCTTTTTTGCTTCATAACCATGTTGTATTCACATGGACCCTGTATTCTGTACCATTTCTTAGCAGGCTTAAAATGCACGTTGGGAAAGCATTGATGTTGAGACAGTGAAGACAGGAGGGGAAAAAAGAAAATACAGTCTTTGGAAGGGCCAAAGGAGTAAAGCAAAGGTGACCAACTGTAACCCTCCAGATGTTTTTGAACTGCAGCTCCCAGCAGCCCTAGCTAACATAACCAATATTGAGGAATCATGCAGTCCAACATCTGGAAGGAAACATTTCCCAGCCCCTAGAACAGGGGAGATTGTAGATGACTCAATGCATTCCCCTCAACTCTCTTTTTGTTTTCTTTATTTTTCTCTATTCAGTTTCAGGAAATTGTTTTGGAGACTCTGCAGTTTTTCTTTTATTGTCAAATACTAATTCATGTCTTCTCATATACTGATGATGATACTCACAATAGCCTTAGAATTCAATTTTGCTTGCATTTGCAGTTATAAATGTTCACTCCCTCTGGATTATATATCATTTACCTGAAATAATGCAGTTATTTCTTTTTTCATCCTGTGGGAGCACAAAGGCTTTTTCTCTTTAGAACCAAAAGCAGTGAAAATCTCCCACAGAGCTCTGATTCGTACCAGTACTGTTGCCTTATATTTCGTACGACTAAAACATTTCCATTTCTTTTCGCTTTACTGTAATCTCTTGCTTCATAAAACCTGCAGTTCTTTTTGTATCAGATTAATAAAAACATTTTTATATGTACACCTTATAAATATCTTCATTTCTTGATGATATGTCATGAGGAAACAGCCATAATTTTGCACTCTCTCTCCTAACATTGAGGTTGTGGGCAGAATAGGTAGGAAAAATGGTTAGCATCCAAAACTGGGTTTGAGGACCCTGTTGGCCTTCCATGGGACCTCGAAGGGCCCCACTTACTTATGTCACATAGCTCAAATTATTTTAGGGATTTAAAAAAAAGAAAAAGAAAGAAGGAGAGAAAGAAAGAAAGAAAGAAAGAAAGAAAGAAAGAAAGAAAGAAAGAAAGTTCAGTAAAATGGCCTCCCATGCCCCCTAGAACCCTTTGGGGGTCCCCGATATCAGTATGGTTTGGATGGGCACCATATCTAATTGGCATCGTATGTAATTGGCAACACATTTTATTGGCTCTGATATTAAATTCAAGCCTGAGAGGTGATAGAGAGGTCAAACCGAGCAAGGGAAAGAATTTGACTGTAAATATGAGAAGCATCGGTCAACTCCAAAATTCCTCCAGGTAAAACTGAGTCATTTGTCAGGCAAACACACCATTCCTGTGGATGATAGGCTTAAACAGAAGCTGGAATTTTCCAGGGAATCCAACTGTGAGGAGCCCACCAGGACACTGATTGACAGATATCCATCCCTTGTACACCTGGATTCTTTCCTCTGTCCTCACAGCACCCACAATAGACAGCTATTACAACATCCATCATGTCTTTGTCAATCAAAGCACTAAACCCATCAGCCAGCGAAAGACTCATTGTCCACAACAAGTTCCCTTTCTCTTGCATCTGGATCCTTCACAGCCACAAACCATTTTCAGGGTACAAATACCCCTGATTTGAGGAGGCCCAGGGCAGTCTCTTGAAGGTCTACCCACCACTCTGTCCATCTGGCTCCTGAATGAGAACTGTCCTTGGGTCCTACCTAAGCCAAAATACATTTCTGCTCTTCACTACTCTTCTGGACTGGTAATTATAAATCCCCCCAAATCCCTCAGCCTCTCTATAATTTTTCCTCCCTTTCTCTGTCAGTTAGCTCTTGTGTGAATGTGTGATTGTGCGTATCTTGTGTGCATGCATGAGTGAATTCCCCTCAATAAAATCATTTTATTAGACAATTTTGCTTGGTTTTTGGCTTGGCCTGACCCCGTAAAAATTGGGTTTAAAGATCTCGCTGGGTTACCCTGCCTCTTGTAGTGCTACAGCTTGTGGTCTGGCTAATTCCCATTCCCCATTATTTGGAGCAGATTGAGGTGTCCCCCATGGGACCCCAGAAATCAGGGTAACAGCCCACTGGGGGCAATTTTATAACATTGTGTGGCCCCTCTGGCATATTTTAGGACTAGGAAACAACTTTTTTTTCAACTGGGAAATCAACTTCCTGATTGCTAAAATCTCTTTATAAGCTAGATCAGTTCTGCCCATCCCTCTGGGTTCAACCAGCCACTTGTGATTGGATACCTGTCTGTTTTCTTCATCTGTATCCTCCTCCTCCTCCTCCTCCTCCTCCTCCTTGTACTATTGAAGGTATACAAAATGCTTAGGTTGCTTTACCCCTTCAACAGCCTTGTAATTCAGATTATTTCTCCCATATTATTAATGGTGGACAGCGATGTTGCAAAAGAGGTTACCTGGTGAGAGATGGTACCTGCGGCTCATTGTGGTGGTTGTCCTGGTTGATGTGTTCCTTCAGGTTGACTCTGACTTTTGATCACCCTGTCCGAGGGTTTCTTTGGTGAGATTTTTCTAGAGGTCATTTGCCATTGCCTTCCTTGGAGACTGTGACCTGCCCAAGCTCACCTAATAAGTTACCATAGCCAAGCAAGGATTCGAACCTTCATCTCATGAAGTCCTAGTTCAATACTCCACCACTATATTAGCTTTAGTTTTAATCTTGTTTTGTTGTCTCTTACGATTTTATCCTTATTCTCACAATTTCCCCCTTCCCTTTAAATGGGTGTCTTTTAACATTTCACATTCATTTGCTTCAGCCACACACAAAATACAGCGCAGATGTGTGAGGAGATAATTAGCTTGCAAGGCTTCTATACCCTCTTTGAGGATGGAGAAGGGGATGCGAGTGGGCGGTCTTCTCCCGCCTTCCATCTTCAATCAGATGCCCTTTGTGAAGCGGCTCAGCACATTCAAGCTGCATTAAGTTCAGACAGAAAGTTGCAGCAAGCCGGTGGGAAACATGTAGGTACACCAAACTGAATGTGAGTAATAAATGTGGGTGCCTTAGATCAGGCAAAATCACTCTTGTAATTAACCAGACTGTACATTTCTGCCAAAGAGCAGGCGCTGAAGGCAGCCAATAGTCAAATGCCGGTAAAAAACCAAATCTTAATGAAATTGTCACACATAAAAACAAATCAGTTTAAAACACAGCAACAAAAGATAGAGGCCTAAATCAGAAGGGGGGAATTGTCAGGCTGTGATGGACTGTCCGGTTGTGTCTCCTGCTCTTGAGTAGGGGAGGGGACCCCCAAAGACTGTCTAGCTGCCACCACCCATTAATTCACCCTGTGTGACTCAGGCCATTTCCATACCGGGCTTCTGAAATGGTGCAGAGCAACCTCTGAAGGAGGTCTTCTACACCCTAGAGTGGACTGGCGTGGACTACTTTTTGTAGTTCCACACCAGAATTCACTCAGGAGCGGCTGGAACTAGCCGCGCTGCGAGTTTTTTAAAAACCTCTTTTCCGAGGTTTTTAAAAAGCACGGAGCGCGCAGCCCCGCACCGCTCCGTCGCCCGGCTCCAAAGTGGATTTGCAGGCGCGCGCAAGTGTGTGCCTGCAGATCTGCCGGGGGCGGGCTTCCGGCTGGCAAGCTTCTCCGGTTGGTGGAGAGCCTCCACCAACCGGAAGCCACCATTTGGGACGCCGGAGGACTGCGGAGCAGCGAGCTTGCGCTGCTCCACGTGGCGACGGACTTAGCCGGTTTCAGGTAAGCTCCGTTTTTGGGCGTTTTTGCCCGTCCCCCCCCCCCCCACATGTGAAAAGGGCCTCAGCAACTTAGTGGCTCTTAAGTCTGCAGAGACGTTCCCCTCCCCTCCTGTGGGAGATGAGAATCCTATACATGTATCTGCGCACACACATTGCACAAAGGCACATGAAGAGAGCATGGAAAGAAGAGGTCTTTAAATGAAAGCTTTTATTCTAAGCAAACAGTATGATGATGATGGTGATGATGATGATCATGAATTTGTTACCCACCCACCCTAAGGCTTGAGGTGGGGTACGACAAAAATTAAAATGCAGTTAAAAACACATTGTGGTTAAAATACAATATAAACACATAAAACCATTTAAACACAAATATATCATAATTAAAAATACACTGTAATTAAAAATAGACTGAGTAGGCCTTCCAGAAAAGATGGGTCTTTAGTACTTTTTTGAATCTGGACAGTATATTTTGCTGTCAAATCTCTTCTGGCAGATCATTCCACAGTTTAGGGTGATGAGAAGATCCTCTGGCATGACATTAAGAAGAGGGTATCTTAGACATGAAAGCACCTTCCTTCAGGTGTTCCTTAGAGGTAGTTAAGAAGTTACAAAAACAGGCTTAGGCCATTTCCACCCTTTACTGTTATAGTGCTATTATTCCCCTTTCAACATCCTATGGAATCCTGAGGTTTGCTGTTTAGGGAGGGTCATTTAGAATTCTCAGCCAGAGAGCTCTTTGGCCTCAGTAAACTATGAACCCCAGAATTCCACAGATGTTGAAAGTGGAATGATAGCAGTATAACAGTGTTGGGTGGAAAGGTCCTCAGTTGTAGGACCTCTGCAAACATATTCAGCCAAGTGATGTTAAAGAACACAAAACAGACCTTGGCACTCGTTAATGGTTTTAAGTTACATGAGGGTAGATTTTGACTGGACATTAGAAGAAACTTTGTGATGGTAAGAGCAATTCAGCAATGGAACCAATTACTTAGAGATGTGGTAGGATCTCTTTTTCTGGACTTCTTCAAAAAGAGGCTGGGCAGCTACCTACTGGGGATCCTGTAGCTGGAGTTCCTCCACTGAATATGGGATTGGGCTCAATGACTTATGGGATGCCTTCCAACTTTAAGATTCTTTGATTCTGTGATTCTGTGGAATACCTGGAGTGTGCTACATAAGGGACTGGGGCTTCCATGTGTACCCATGTTCCCATACACAGGTCTTCCTCTTCATACATGCAGTGTATACATGTGTGTGTCCGTGTGTCTGTTTCTAATGGTTTACTGTTGACTCATGGAGAACCTATGAATTTCATAGGTTTTTCTTTCACAAGGAATACTCAAAGGTGGTTTTGCTAGTTTCTTCCTTTGAAATACAACCAGGGCTGACCCTTCTTAGTTTTCAAGATCAGACAGGGTCTGGTGCGTTTAGGGTATTTAGACCAGTTCATGCATGCAGCTGTTGTTGTGGTTGTGTGCCTTCAAGTTGTTTCCAACGTATGGTGACCCTAAGGTGAACCTTGTAAAGACTCAAAGTCCTGCCCAGGCTGACACCTCTTTATGTCCAGATCTGAACAGTCAGGGAGATTTCTGGCTAAGCTAGGGCTATGACAAACATTTCTGCTTCTGTTCTCCCTTCCTGAGAATGCAGCATCCTTCTCACTTTTGTCCCCCACTGGCTACTCTTCCCAGGGCCATCTCCCTCTCCTGCTTTCCCTAAATCTGCCTTTTTCAGATATAAGGACAAGCAGTGATTTATCTCTTCAATGATTGTGGTACTATTGGTACTAATGGTAGTGTGTATAATCCAGTCCAGAGAAATGACACTCTCTTAAGACCTCTCCTTATGAAAATATAAGCAAATGTTTATTAAGCACACTGTCAAGGAATGATGTATTAGTAATTAAAGATTCTTAAACCAGCACAACACTTTCCCCTCTCTCAAATCTAACACCCACTTCTCTCCATCCACTCTCTCTGTTCTCTATACCAGTTCTGTTCTGAACCTCTCCTCCCTGTTTTCAGTTAAATTTCTGTTATTCCTTTTCCCCATCTAGCCCCTCCCTTTGGCTATCCAGGGTTCTATTTGCTCCAGCCAATCATTTTGAACCCCCAGGGTTGATGGGGGCTTCCAATACCAAGCACCCACACCGCCCCCCGGGGTTCATCACAAACCTATCAACAGGGTTTCCTCAGGCTGAGAGTATGTGATGTACCCAAGGTCACCCAGTGGGTTTCCATGGCTGAGTGGGAATTGAACCTTGGTCTCCAAGGTCATAGTCTAATGCTCAAACCACTACACCATGCTGGCTCTCTCATACATGCAGTATCTGCATGTAATACATGTGTTATTTGAGACTAACATGTTAATAACAGGGAGGAATGGGATAGCTTAATCTTCCAGTAAGGAGTATAAAGAAGCCTCCTCATGAAAGCCAAGGAGCGACCACATTGTTATGTGACAAGTTCAGAGCTGGCCAAGGGGTGGTGGTAGAACTGATCACAAGTAGGGAGTGTTCCATCTGTGCATACAACTCTGGGATCTCTGCCTGCAATGGGATGAATGCTGCTGAGATGTATATTAGTTTCAATTTGTCAAGAATGTCACAACATTTATAGCTGTTTTCAAACAATTTATTTCAAAATATTGACAAGTAAATTGTTGCTTATTCTTAAATAAATAAGAACAAGAAATGCTGGATGTGTGGTATGCACTGGGGCTTTAATGAGATTTAAGCAATCCTTGGTTGCTGTACATTAATCAGGAGGATCGTTCTGTGTAATGCACCCTTTTATTGCTATAACAGTAGAGCAGAAGGTTGGAGGAGGAATAAAACAAATGGTGAATAGAATGGTTACACATTACAGATAGATCACCTTAATGGACCTCTGTCAGATGCAGAACTGATGATGATTTTAGGTGCTTATGCTGTAATATTTGTTGCATCAGATTAAATGTTGGGGCATGGGTTATATATGTGGGAAAATCCATACTTAATTAACATTTCAGATCTTGATTAAAGATTCTCAAGCACTGACATACCAGTCTTCCCTGCACACCCAAAACCTATACAGCTTTCAACATTAGTGACAGGATTTTAAGTTTTACTGGATAGGCTATATATCTGATAAAGTCTAGAGTGCAAATGTATGTGGGTCAGACTAAATGACTGATATACCATATATTAAGAAGAGGGATCCCTCAAGTGAAGAAAGATCTCTGTTGGTCATGGCATGTGCTTTCCCTCTGCTATGCATCTGGCATTTGGCATGCTTTGTTCTGTGATTCATTGCTGAGGGAGAAATCTAGGAAGAAATCCCACCACAGGAGGAAAATGGGTTATTAATATCTCTCAATGTTTAATTTGATGCTACAGTGTGTCACATGCAATATGGGGCATATGTGCATTCCATCCATACTGAAGCTTGACTGCTGGTAAATGGAAAAGGTTTGTGCAGTGAACGTGATATACATTCATGGGTCTTCCATGCCTCAGAGGTTGCAAGCCTGTCAAACTGTTTCTTTAGCACAGGAGGGGAAATATGTGTCCCTCAGGACTATTAGTTCCTGGACTGAATGTTGTTGGACTGCAGCTTCCATAAACCCTCACCCTTTGCTGAGCTGGAAAGTGATGGTGGGCATCACAGTCTAACAAATAGGAGCCTCGAATTCAATGTGTTGCTCATCCCAGCTGTATGGGACCAGCTGATTCAACTTATCTCTGTCTACATACGGTATTCAAGCACATCCATCTAGCCCTGTTCTGTCAATGCTGGATGTCAGCAGCTCTTTACACTCCTGCCTTGCAAGACTTCTATCTGAAGATGGTTGAGAAGGTCATATGACTGAGCCTGTGACCTTCCATAAGCAAATCAGGTGCTTTGCCACTGAGCTGTGTCCCCCTGCTAGCTTGTGTCCCCTTTCCCTAATTCATCATGTAGGCTTGGCATCTCTACCTCCTGAACAAGTGAAGAGTTTCTTCTCCTTCTCCTTCATCTTTTCCATGACTCTTTTTTTTTTAATTGGCTTTTGGGGATTTGGATGAAGAGAGTTTATTAGTGTGGAATTATACTTCCCTATCTGTCTGACCCATGTAGGAAATCCTGAATGATTGATTGTGGGTCATACATATTTCGGTAGCATTCTCTGTTGCCTCCCCACCAGCTTATATTGATCTACATATTCTGTGTAGATCAGAGGATGGTGAAGTGTGGTCCTGGGGTTTCATCTAGCCCTCATGGGTGCTTTTGCTTCTTTGAATCTCTCCTGATTCACTTGATCATCATTTTTTCTTGGCCCAAAAAGAGGGTGAATTGCCTCTCCTGGAAACCCCTAACAGTATTAATTTACCATTCGTGCAGCAGAGGAGCTTGGAGTATGTGGAGGGGGTGGTGGGAGGGAACGGGGCTACGGTGCGAGGGGACGAGACCACTGTGTGGGGGACCTGGCTACGGTGTGGGGGGGCATGGCCAGGGGGCGTGGGGGCGTGGCTATGGGCCAGGACGCCCCAAAAACATTGCCTCCTGGGGTGAATCGTCCTCTGCCCCCACGTCCCTATGCGACTGCATTCATGCATGTTGCTCTGCAATGTTTAACATTTTTAAAAAATGCCTATCTCAAAACCAGAAGCGGCCCCCAGGGGATCCCATGGGCCCTTTGCAATTGTCTTGCTCTGATGTAGATTCACTGAATACAAAATACCTCAATCCCGGCGGTGATGAGGTTTAATACTTCAGCTGAGTATACACTTATTTTATTTCTCAACCGCCCCATGCATCTTGCCCAATAACTAATGTTCTCTCAGTGGTTAACGATCACGTTTTAAACCCTCAAAGTTAACCCAAGTGAAACATAAACAGAAGATATTTTTTCCCAAATTGAAATTCGAGGTACACAACACATTTGTTCGCAATCTGCAGCGGCTCTTGTTTGACATTTACGCTGTCCTTTGGTGGATCAGATGCTGGCTTGCTGCTCTAACATGTATATGAATCATTTCTAATTTCAAGCTGCTACCAAGAAATGTCAGGAAAGGGAGAAATTTGGTTGGTAAATTGTATGTTATCTTTTGAGGAGAACTGTTCCCTGAGGCATCATGTAGATGCCATGGAAGATGTCTCTTCCTGTCTAGATACATGTTTATTGCTGGGTAAGATTGCAACCCATGGATTTGTGTTGAGCTTTTTCTTTTAAAAAAAGTGCAAAATGGGAGATATTTTACAAAATGTAAAGGGAAAAAAGATAGAACCAACTGCTGTACAATCTGCAAAGATGAAGCACATAGGGCTGCATACTCATTTATGTGTGCGCATCTGGACTGCCGAGAGTAGAATTTCCCACCCCTTTTGACCTCCTCCCCTCACCCAAGGACTGCCCAGAGAACTGAGGAAGCATCCACTCATGGAGTGTGCCTCTGTCCAATTATTTAGTGGCAACTGTACCTCTAACCCCCAGCACTATAGCCAAAACTATTCAGCAGTGTTTCTTAGCCCCTGCAGCCTTGGCATTCTCCTGGACTCAGCTCTGAGCCTGTATACCCAGGTTTCAGCAGTGGACAGGAATACATTTGCACAGTTAACACTTGTGCACCAGCTGCACCCATTTCTTGAGATGTCAGATTTGGCTACAGTGACACACACCTTGATTACATCTTGGTTGGACTACTATAACATGCTCTACATGGGGCTGCCTTTGGAAACTGTTCAGAAACTTCAGCAGGTTGAAAATGCAGCAGCCAGAACTCCCTTGTTAAAACAGCTTCACTGGCTACCTGTTTATTTCCAGACACAATTCAAAGTGCTAGTCATGACCTATAAAGCCCTATGCGGCTTAGGTCCAGATTATTTCAAAGACTATATCTCCCTAAACTAGCCTGCCAGAGCCCTAAGATCTGCTGAAGAAGGCTTTCTTTCAGTCCTGCTGCTGTCCCAGGCTCACCCAGTGAGGACATGGGAGAGAGTCTTTTCAGTGGCTGCTCCCACTCTGTGGAACCCGCTTCCATGGGAAGCTAGGCTGGCCCCCTCCCTGCTCTCCTTTGGCTGGCAGCCAAAGACATTTTGTTTCAAGTCATCTTTTAAGAGGTGAGCTGGAGAGCGAGCGAGCGAGCGAGCGAGCTATCTATCTGTTTTTTAATTTTTTCTTAAAATTTTTAAATTTTTAAAAAGTTTTACAATTTTGTATCTTTTTAATGTCTTTCATTGTTTTAAATGTTTTATATATTTTTAACCTTTTGGAAACTGCCTTGGGGCCCTGTTTGGGAGAAAAGGTGGCATATCAACACAAGAAACAAACAAACAAAGCTTTTCTGTAGCATTCGTGGGGTGAGAGAAGGCTAGAGGGCTGCCATGGCTTTTCTTTCATGTCCTTTTCTTAGGGGCATGTTTTTGAAATGATAAAGTATTATTTTGACTTAATCAAGCCTTTATTGTAATTTGTTTAGAACAGTTTGACTTTATTTCGTATTTTAACTTGATTATTTCGTTTTAATCTAACGGTAACCACTGGGAGTCCATCACCGAAAGAGTGGCAAAATATAGATCCATGAATAAATATGTAATAGTATCTTCTTTTCTGCCTTAATGCAGCCTTGTGAATATTAAAATTCCATGCATAGAGATAGATAAATCCCTGTAGTTCCTTCTGGTGGCACTAGGTTATACGTTCAATCATTCCATCTAATTTTTGCATCAGTTTTTTTTTTTAAAGGGACCCCCTGTTTTTCCTTCGTTTTCATATGCAGTTTTTGCTAACAGATTTTCTACATTTCCCCACCCCCACATAAGAACCATTGTGATGTATTTGTTTGATGGCTAGACTAAGGCGGTGTCCACACTACACTGTTATAGTGTTATCGTTCTACTTTCAACATCCTGTGGAATTCTTGGGTTTGTATTTTACTGAGGCCAAAGATCTCTCTGGCTGAGAATTCTAAATGCCCCTCCCTAAACTGCAAACCCCACGATTCCATAGGATATTGAAAATGGAATAATAGCACTATAACAGTGTAGTGCAGAAATGGCCTAGGACTCTTGAAAACCTGGGTTCAAATCCCCACTCAGCCATAGAAATCTACTGGATCACTTTGGGTGAGTCTCAATCCATTAGAGGAAAGCAGTGTCTAACCTTGGCTGGAGAAACGTTGCCAAGAAAATCCTATGATGGGGTTGCCTCATAAGTCAGAATTTAACTTGGAGGTACGCAACAACAACAACAACAACAAATCTCCTGTGCTACTTTCAGTTCACCTTTCTTTAATAGACACACTTTCATGTGCAAGGTTTTTGTGCAGAGGAATGCACTTCAACATTTGAAGATTTATGTAGCCCAAAGTATCCTTCTGTTCCAGTCTGTACCTTGATCCAGGAAGTACAAATTGCTATATATGCACATGTAGAAGTCTAGAAATTTTGGTCAAAAAATTGTCCTGTTCTATGCTGGCAGCCAGCCAGCCAAGGCTTTCAGCTGTCTAATTAGCCTGTAATCGGGAACTAGCAAGCAAAGTTTGTCTTCATTGTTTTGCAGTCCGAGTTTGCAGTAAATTTAGAGAGAGAGAGAGAGTCTGAGTTTACTGTAAGTCCAGAGAGAGCGAGAGCTTGATGACAAAATCCATAGAAGAGGTGAAGGTCAAGGGTTCTAAGACCATGAGCAAGGAATTCAGGAGTAAGCTGGGCTGAGTCCACTGATAGGATCGGTGGGCTGCAACAGCCTCCTCCCGTTCTGGCCTCCTGTTATATAGGCTCAGAGTCTTACCAGCTGTTGGCCTAATTAATGAGTCCTTATTATAGAAATACTCCAGGACTCCCGGGCTCTCCCTTTTCCACTTACACTGGCTGCTATAAGTACTGTTCCTCTTATCTCTGTGGGCGTGGCTGTTGGGAAGGATCCTGTCTGGGTCCTGGGACAGGGGCATGACATGACCCCCAAAATGTGGGTCAATTTACCAATGTCAATGTAAGTACTCTTATTAAAAAAAGGAGCACACTCTTCTCTGAGCTGTGTGGTGAAAGGGGAGAGCTTAGTCCATCCCAGGTGAACCTGAGAGCAGCACTGAGCTCCTCTACCGTCTCTGCCATGGCACCACTACCAGCCTTGCTGAATGCCTCTGCAGGAAAATAGCGGTGGCCGCGGCAGCTCTTTGATGCTTCCCCTTAAAGCAACACCGAGAAAGCAGAGAGGGTCGGTGGTTATTTTAAGTTATCCCAGGAGAGACTAAGCTCTCGCCTTTCATTGCTCTATGCAGAGAAAGGAATGGTTCCTTTTTTGATGAGGGTTAATACTGTACCTTAACTTTGATCAAAATAAGAACCATCCCCTGCTCTGAGTGACAGAAGGCCTTTTTGAATGCCTGGATGGGAAAATGGCAGTGGTCAGGGGTGTCTGGCCACCTGAGAGACCAGGAAAAGAGATTCCATTTAAACATTAGGAAGAACCTCCTGATGGTAAGAGCAGTTTGACAGTGGAATACACTGCCGGGGAGTATAGTAGAATCTCCTTCTATGGAGGTTTTTAAACAAAAGTTGGATGGCCATCTGTCAGGGGTGCTTTGATGGTGTATTCTTGCGTGTTGGGGTTGCACTTCATGGACCTTCTGATTTCTTCCAACATGATGGTTCTATAATTCTACGAGGTCACACTGGCACTTTCCCCGCTCTATGGAATGACCCTTGACTTGTCCACAGATCATATCAAAATCCATAATTTTGGCATCAAAACCTGCCCTTGACTTATACATGGGGTCGACCTATACATGAGCATAAGAAAAATTCCAAGGAAATAGCATTCGCTCTATCTTCATCTTTGATCGTTCAAGCATACAGTCTGCTATTTGGTGTATTACACCAAGTTAACTTAAGTTTTCCGCAGTGACCTACAAATAACAAAGGAGACCAGTGTACTTTTTCCCCCTTCTGTGTCTTTCACCAAAAGCGCACACACCTTTTCCCCTCCATTTTTCCATTTGCTTTTAAATTGGGTACTGGCCTGTTACTGAACCCAAACTCCCTGGCTCTGATCATTTGCTGCAGTGTTACAGAAGCTGACATGTCCAGTGCCTGTCTGGGGGCTACAAGTTGCTTTGTGCTTGGGAACAAATATCGAAGTACAGAACACACATACATTGCACCCAGTCTGAATGCTACACTGCATACAACTATACACCCAATGCATTTTTATTATCTTTTTTTAAAGTATGCAAGAGTCCCCCCCACATACACACACACATATTACTGATCAAAAGATTTTTAAAAATAAGAAAGTGCATTTGATGGAGGTGCATGACATTGATAGCTGGGAAGGGTAAATAGTAGCGGTTAGATTTTTTTTTTTTTGAAAGCCAATAGCTTTATCTGATTGTTGCTCACGAGTCCTTCCCAAAAGCCAAAATCTATTAGTCTCCTGCTTTTGAAAAAAAAAGAATGCCTAGGCTAGCTTTGTCCAGGGATGGGATTCCAATCTGTCACTTGGATTGTCAGCTGCCTTATCTGCGAGGCAGTAAAGCGTCCCAGCTGGAAGCCTTTGCTTCCTATTAAATCTGTGAGAAGAAAAAGATGCACCAGAGGGAAGAGAGTTTTTGGTCAGGTTACAGAGGTAATGTGGAGGGTGCTGGATTACAGGGCTATAGCTATGCGGTGGGGATCAAAATGAGGGCATTGCCCTCCCATAAGAATTCTACTCCCATTGAAATGTTCTTTCAGTCCCAAATTTCTAGCTTTGCAAAGAATGAGACACCAAAAACCATTCATACTTAAAATTCTTACCTTGTGTTTGCATTCCCTTGGTAACTCTACCCCCTTTTTTTGTGTGTGCCTAAAACTGTATTTCTGAATGCTTAACTGAAGTTTTATATTACTGCAATGCTACAAATTAAGGAACGAATTAAAATTTTCACTGTGGGGCAGAAATCTTATTCGGGAGACAGTGTCAACCCCCTTCCCCCATAGCTACACCCTGGATTGGTTAGAAGCAAAGGGGAAAAAAAGGCTTCAAACACAGATGAGAACACTGAGAAGCAGAAGAAATGAAGATGGGGAATGAAATATGGAATGCAAAACACGTCAGTAAATAAGAGAGTAGTGGGCATGGTCTGAGCGGACTTGGTTTTTCTGCAAGGCAAGATGCTGTACTTGAACAATTATCTAGATCACCAGTAATTGGTGTTTTGGGTAGGGTTGACATATTTCAGCTCCCCTGATTTTCCACATTAGGCACATAGTCAGCTAATTATGCAAAATGTGTGGTGAGCTGGGAAGGGGTTAAGCGGTCGCATCCTTCATTACCTTCCCATTTCAAGTCATCTTTTTTAAAATGGTTGTGTAGGAGAGAAAGTAGACAGAGCCAGTGTGGTATAGTGATTTGTGTGTTACACTGGGATCCAGGAGACCAGAGTTCAAATTCCCTCTCAGCCGTGGAAACCTACTGGGTGACCCTGGGCAAGTTACACATTCTCAGCCTCTGAGGAAGCCAATGGCCCATCTGAAAAAGTCTTGCCAAGAAAATCTCTTGATAAGTTCGCTTTAGGGTCACCGTAAGTTGGAAACAACTTGAAGGCACACAACAACGAAAGAGAGAAAGAAATCTCATTTTGCATGTTAAGTAACCTGAATCATCAGCAGCTACAATAAAATTGAAGGGATGCAGATTGTAAGAAGGCCACAGCTATACTACTCTGCATTGTTCTGGGATTAAGCCCCACTGGAGCCATGGGCTCACCAAATGTACGCTGTGTTGTGCCGTTAGTTGAACGAGGAAATCCAGAATCAAGGTCAGTCATTGTCAAAGCTAAAGCAACTTTCAGTTGGCCATCCAGTTGGTGTCAGTCAGGGAAATGGAGGCATCATCTTATACTTTGTGTCAAGCAGTGGAAGCTGGTTCTGACGTTACTTGGGCAATGAATCCACTCCTGTTTTTGTATGGACTTTAAAGGACCAGTCCAAGATGGCACAAATTAGTTTTCCAAGTTACTACCTATGATAGCTTTGTTAAAATTTGGATTAAAAGATGGGTAGATTCCCCACCCTGGTTGCATATGAGCCACTGCAAAATGTCTTGAACTAGTCCTGGAGGTATATTCATACTGCACTGCAGTGGTGGCTGGAAGGTCCTATGTCAGTGGGGTGGTCAATTCACTACAGGTTTAACCCAGATTTTAAAGGAGCTATTCAAGGTACTGAAGCCTAGCCTCAGAATAGGTTCAGAAGCTGGATGGCACCTTTAAAGCTATCCAAAACCTCAAGTGGATTCACCATCCCACTGATGTGGAAGGTGCCAGTCATCACTGCTGCATAGCCTAATAGGCTTTTAATGGTGTGCTGGGCTGTTTTTTGTATTTTGTATATGAATGTATTTTCATATTTTTAACTTTATAAATCATTTAATTGTCTTTTAAATAACTTTTACATTTATATTTCATTGAGGTTTTGAGTGCTTTTTAATTTGTATTGTTTTTTAAATATGTTGTAGGCTGCCTTGAGTCCCATTGCTGGAAGAAGGTGGGATATAAATGAATTAAATAAACAAAAAAATAATGGTCGTTGCAGTTGATGAGCATTTGAAATGCCCTGGCTCCATTCTATGGAATCCTGGGATTTATAGTTTGGTACAATAGCTTAGAAGTCTCTACTGCAGTGGTTCTTAACCTGGGATCCAGGGACCCCTGGGGGCCTGCAAAGCCCTACTGCTGGACACCACCAGCAGCGGTAGCAAGAGGGATGTGGCAGCAGGGGTGTGTGTAGATGCTAAGGAAGCAGTTTCAACAAGGAAGCAGTTTCAGCCTCCACACCTCCCTGCCACACATCCCTGAGGAAAGGGATATGGCAGTAGGCAAGTGCGTGCACCCAAATTATGACTCTGGAAATGAGGGTTTGACTCCCCACTCAGCCATGGAAACCCACTTGGTTACCTCAGGCAAGTCACATTCTCTCAGCCTCAGAGAAAGGCAAAGGCAAAACATGTTGCCAGAAACCACCCCTCCCCTCACATAACAGGTTTGCCTTGGGGACACCATAAATCTGTTCTCAAAGGGGAGAGACATGATGGCTGGAAAGAACCTCCCTCTGCCGGTGGCACTTCACTGTTCTGTGCCTTCTAGTCACTTCTGACTTATGGCAACCCTAAAGTGAACCTATCGCAGAGTTTCTTCTTCTTCTTCTTCTTCTTCTTCTTCTTCTTTCCTTCTTTCTTCTCCTCCTCCTCCTTTTTTTTTTTTTTTTTGGGCAAGATTTGTTCAGAGGGGGGTTTGCCTTTGCCTCCCTCTGAGGCTGACAGAATATGACTTGCCCAAGGTTTTGCAGTGTCTGAGCGGGGATTAGAATCCAAGGCCCTTTCCACAACGCACCTTTCCACAGAGCTGGGGTGCGGGGATCGCATGAGCAACCTCCTGCGAGAGACTCTCGCGTCCCTGGTGCTTCAGCTCCACACGAGCTGCCTGCTCCCGAGCAGGCAGTGCAAGAGCCCCACCTCTTCCTTCCGCAGCACAGCCTGGGAGTTTCGCAGGCTGCGCTGGGGCAGGAAGCACGACCACTGCAGCTCCGGAGCTCCGCACACATAGCAAGGGGCCCTGGAGCAATGCGCGATTGCATTGCAAGGGACCCTGGAGCAATGGGCTGAAAGCCGAAAATGAAAAAGTGCGCGAGCGGTGCCAGCCCTACCCTGGAGCATCGCGTGATTGTGAGTACCTTGTGCAGATCACTCCTCACAATCGCGCGACACTGTGGGCGCCCTTCGCATGGCAAATGCCGTGCGAAAAGGGCCATTATCTCCAGAAGCCTTAAATAAAAAAAAATATATTTGAATATTTACATCTAAATTTAAACATTTAAATCTTGAGTTTAGTCTTGAGGGCCCCCAGCAACAAGTTGTATTTACAGGGGTCCCTGGTAAAGAAAGGGTGAAGAACCGCTGCTCTAGTGGGCGTCCCTGAATAACAGCACTTTTGAGCTTTCTAGCAGAGAAGTCTAAGTATCTCACTAAACTGTGAAGCCCAGGATTCCATAGGATGGAGGTATGGCAGTTACAGTGCCATCAGTCTGCTATAACTGTGAGTTTTTATGATGATGAAGTGAGCAGTTACCACATTTATATATTGGCCCCACAGTGTATTGCACTCTGATACTGTATCATCCACAGCAGAGTGTGGAAAATGAATTTTAAAATGCATTTTGATTTATACAGATTAGCCAGTATTATAATCTTATTTTCTTCTCATTTTTTTTTTCCTCTAGGCCAGCCCTGCTCCTATAATTGTCAACACTGATACCTTGGACACTATTCCCTACGTAAGTTGAAAAAAGAAATCACTGTATTTTCTCTTTTCAATAATAGTTTCAGTCTGCTCATCTGCATGGCTTGTTTAATTCCTAGCATCAGTATGAAGTAGGTTGCTATTAATTTGACACCAAGCATGTACCATTTAACAGAATGATTTACCAGAATTTACCAGAATTCTTCTCCTTCCCCTTAATTTACCAGAGTTCTTCCCCTTTCTGCCCTTTCTGCCTAGGATTTTGGATTTTTTTTTTTAAAGACTCCTGGGAATTAAAATGATATCAAAGTAGATGGGGTCAAATGAAGGCCTTCCAGAGTTGAAGTGCAACTATTAAGAAAGAAAGACTCCTATGCTTTACTCAAGGCAAGAGGCTAGCTTGGAAACACTGACTGAGATCTTACATCATGCTCGCATGGTGTAACTCTACGCTCATGAAATTATATGGTGGTGACAGTACACCACCTTTCTGCTGGAACTGATATTATGAAATGGATGGTGTATCTCCCAGTATGCCTACTTAATTTCCCATTGTGCAGTGCGCAGGGACTGCTGCTGAAATCCAAGTGAAAAAAATGATACATTGAAGACAATGGGTATTTCTGCGCTAGGCTGTTAGAGCGCTACAATTCCACTTTCAACATCCTGTGGAATCCTGGGGTTTGCAGTTAGGGAAAGGCACTTAGAACTCTCAACCAGAGAGCTCTTTGGCCTCAGTAAACTACAAACCCCAGAATTTCACAGGATGTTCAAAGTGGATTATCATCACTATAACAATGTAGTGCAGAAATGGCCACTGAGAAGCAGTTACATAAGATCCAAAACTATTTAAGTGTATGGCTGTTTTCTCCCAGCTAGAGTAGATCTATTCAGTTAATTGTTGAAGGCTGGGTCAATGCAAAGGTAAGTCCAACTGATTCAATGGCTCTATTCTAGTTGGGACTAGAAAAAATGCCACAAATCCATCGCTGCCTTGTGATGCATAAAAGTAAGATGTCTGCTTTGGATAGTGTGTTAGTTTCGAATGGAGGAGGAGGAACTGCAGCAAATAGAAGAAAACAGTTTGATTGTACATTGGGCTTTGCGTGGCATACATCTCTATATGTGGTATTATATGTTAACTATGCTATGCAACCCTTATACTGAATGACACAATTGTGCAACTGGAACCAAGACACTAAATGAGCAACCAAATGTGCAACCGAATGAGCAAAATTCACAAGCATGCACAATGCACAAATGTCCCATCCACACTGTGCTATGCATATCAGTGTCCTTGTGAATCTATGCCTGTGTGTGGCTTCATGCACAGTTGGTGCCCTATGCTCAGTTCTATTTCTGCAACCTGACAAAATGCACACATTCTGCATTGGTCAGAAACATCTAAGTGCTTCCATAGGGGAACATATGCATGTGCAAAACATCAACACAGCTCCAGCCTTTGTCATATATCAGCCATGCACTTCGCTACTCAGGCTCTGCACAAAAGCCCATGAATAGCAGGAGAAGCTTTTCAGATGAGCATACTAAATCAGTTTTGTAAACATCTTGGTGAAATATTGCCAGCAGCTTTTGTAAAGAATGGCTGCAGTTGGGGATATATTTAGCCCAGGGAAAACTATATTAAGGTGCCACATTCTGACAGTTAACAAAATACCTGGGAAGAGGAAGCAACCGTTCCTCCTACCCACTGGGGATTAGAGGCCAACAGAGGCAGTTAGGATGGATGAAGCAGAAGGAATTCAGCTCAGAAGTTCTAAACTCCTAGTTTAGAAACAGATTTTTTCAGACGGACTTGGAGTCAATCTAAGCCATTTTGCTGCCTGAAGTACTGAACAAGATGGTGACTTCTCCATTTTATGTATAGAAACTGAAAGACTAAAAGTTGAACCTGACTTCAACACCAATAAAGGGCAAAGATCCTCCATATATATGAGATGAGTGGGCCATTTTATGGAATGGGGGGCAAGCTATTTGGAATGCTCAGCTGAACCCTCCAAGAGCACAGAATGACTGGGGAGTCAGGAGGTACAGTTAGGAAAGTGTTCTGATGCCCCATAGCATCTAACACTGAAGCATTTTTCTCCCTCTCACTAAAAGCAAAGCTGGCCCTGAGTAGAATTCTAACAGAATAATGTAGGTCCTAGAGCAGTGTTACTCAAAATGGTGGTACATGGACCGGTGCCAGTCCTTAAGCTGTTGGCTACATTCTTGGCCCGGTAAGCTTCGAAGATGGTAGAAAAACCATCATAGCCAAAGGGCACAAATATGGTACTGGTTCCTGGCATTTTGAAAAAAAAATATTGTAGGTCTCCCGCTTTAGATTATTTGAGAATCATTGCCCTAAATGATAAAATATAGATTAAAACATTGTGGTTCATGGTATAAATCTTTGCATCTAGATTTAAATGTAGTTTGTGCTATACAACTGTTGTGGCAAACAGCAATGTTGTGCAACCAGTTGTGCAACCAAAGGTATAACTGAATGCACATCTATAGGAGCAATGGCACCATGTGAGCAACTCAGATCCTGTGGCCTCAGATTGAATATAGACATTGCGCGTTAGACAGTAGCACCCAACTGCTTCCATAGGGGAAGTATACATGTATAAAACACCAACAGGATTCCAACCATAGCATTTGTAACATTCTTAATCTCTAAATATTTGTGAAGTAGCTGTCATGTTGCCTTCCAGCTGTTGATTAACTACACTCCCAGCAGCCTCAGCCAACATATCCAATGATGAGGAGTGCTGGAAGTTTCATTTTGACAACTGAAGGGTCACTGGTTGGACATATGGCAATTTTATGTTGGGGAAAAAAGGCCCTTTGATATTTGTGGATACCACTGTCCTTTTAGATGAGACATGGAATTTAACAAATGGTCAACATGATTGGGTCCTTCCTGCTTTTACTGTTGTCAAAAGATATGTACTCCAAGGCTGGGAAGACAAACAATCCCCACCTATTGTTTTGTGATCAGAAGATTTTACTGCTATAGCTATGCTTTAGCTTAATAGACCTCAGTTTCTAGTAAATGTAGTTTTGGAAATATGGACAGCTTCTATTAATGTCCACATGTCTTTGTTTGACCTATGATGACCCTAAAGCCAATTTATCACAGAGTTTTCATCACAACATTTTTAAGGGGCGGGAGGGTTGCCATTGCCTTCCTCTGAGACTGAGAGAGTATGACTCACTCAGAGTCGCTCAGTGAGTTTCCATGGCCGAGGAGAAATTCAGATCCTCATCTCATAGAACCCAACACTCAGCCGTTACACTGTGCTAGTTCAGAAGATCAGGGTTCAAACTCCTACTCACCCACAGAAGGCTTTTTCAAGGCTTCAGTTTAAACAAAATGTTTTGCAATTTGGCACTGGAATGAAATCAACATATGTTTAGAAGGGCGTTTCATAAACGGGGGCCTACAACACAGAAGGCCCTTTCCCATGTCCTCCTGCTGGTTGAGTATATGCTACCCTAAAAGGTGGAGGACCTTGAGGTCCACCCACAATACCAGTGTCTCCTTAGAATTTGAGGAATTAGCTCAAAGGAGGTCTGTGAGAGGAGGGTAACTGCAGGATCTTTTCACCTGTGTATAGTAGTACTAATTATAGAGAGGATTCCAGTTAAGAGTTAAGCAGGATATTTTATTGGAAATTAATAGACACACACAAGAAATCAAGTAATATCACAAAGAATACAGGGCTATTGAAGGGAAAAGCAAGAAAGGTTGGATAGAGAGAGATTTTGGGTGGAAGGGGTGATATTTAGTGGTTCCTGAATCAGAAGATTGAAGTGGAGTGGCTCAAACAGGCATTTGAGGGCAACATGAAGAAACAGGAGTCTGGGGTGCAGTGTGATGCTCAATGTGCTAGCAAATTACCTGGGCTGGAGCTGGAGTTTTTCTACCCTATTTCCTGCCCTGAATGAGGGTGCAGGGACAAAGTGGCAACTGCTTTCCCACACATGCTGAAAAAGGTTCTGGAATAGGCTGATTGTCTAACTTTGGGTGACAAAACTAAACTTTGATGGGAGTCTTGACAATCTGTTAATGTCTTGGTTGGACAAGGTAAATAGGAAAGGTCATTGTAGGATATGCTCACAACAGAGATGCTTGGCTGCTTCACCTAGGCAGTTTTGTCTTCTATTGTATCTGAAGGTTGGGTCATTGAGAGGATTATCCCAAAAGCGTTAATATCAGGGGTTTCCGTCTAATCCTCTTGAACTTAGGACCTGGCCATGCTGAGGTTATCCTGACCTAGCACATGCTTGCAACCAGTGTCCTTCTACCACATGTTTTCCAGCCGTAAGTGTCTAATATTATATTTCTCACGAATTTTACTATGCAGTAGAATGGGGAGGGGAGTATAAGGTCTGGTAACAGATAGAGGAGGGCCCTTCCAGCAGATGTTATTCCTTAGTGAGGCATAGAGATAGGCACTCCTTCAAGTATCAAAGTCTGGAGCCATTTAGTGCTTTGGATGTTGTCAACAGCATTGTCATTCAAATTCATAAAAAGAAGGGTGGTGAGGGTGACTGACCTCCTTTGTCCCAGTTTTTTTGTCCCCAAAAAATCTGCAGTTTTTTTCCAGTTCACCTACCTCACTGTTGTAATATGCCTTGCAAGGTTTCAGCTAGGCACTAGGGTGACATGTCAAATCTAGATCCCTAAAGGGAGAGAGCTTGGGAATAGATAATAGCAGAAAACAGAAGGACAAGATATTATCTGCCTTCCTCTCTCCATACTTGCAGTTTCAGTGTCTCAAAAGTGCCTTCCTTCACCTAACCTCAATAAGCCCATGGACTATGCTTTGTTGTTTAATTTTTAATTCACTCCACTGTTTAAGCCCTCATTCAAATTTCTTGCTTCTGCACTTAACCTTGGCCACTTGGCCAGAAATAGAAATTTGGCTGTTTGAAATCCTCCTTTGAAAGTCTGGCTGCTGTTTTGACAATGAGTAACATCTATGAATCATTTCACTATTGTGCCCATCTCATCTTCCCAGCTGATTGTGTTTGTCCTTGAAAGAGTGAAAAGATAGATCCTCCTTTCATGTTGTAGACCCTACTTTATCACGGAGGACTGCCACTAATCATAAAAGAACTAGTTAATTAGCCTCCTTTCTGGGCTCAGTGACTTGAGTAAGCTTTCACTTGCTGAGTTGAAGTTGTGATAATTCATTTGATGGGGATGTTGAATGGCACAAGATGAATTGTGCTCTGGTGGCTTAAATGCAATTGAACGTTATACAGTCTTTTCAATCTCCCTGGTTTGGTTTGTTTCAATTCATATTACATTGTTCTTGGCTGTATGAGTTCCTGAAATTTATTTTGCATATGATTTGGTCATCTATTGTGAAATATATTTTGTACAAAATTCATAGAATCATAGAATTGTAAGAGACCACAAGGGCCATCCAGTCCAACCCCGTGCCATGCAGGAACACACATCAGAGCACTCCCAACAGATTGCCATCTAGTCTCTGCTTAAAAACCTCCAAAGAAGAAGACTCTACCACACTCCCAGGCAGCCTATTCAACTGCCAAACAATTCTGAGCATCAGGAAGTTCTTCCTGAGGTTTAGATGGAATCTCTTGTCCTGTAGTTTGAATCCGTTGCTTCTTGTCCTAGTCTCTGGAGCGGCTGAAAACATGCACGCTCCCTCCTCAACATGACATTCCTTCTAATATTTAAACATGGCTATTATGTCCCCTCTTAACCTTCTCTTCTACAGACTAAAAGCACCCAGCTCCCTAAGCTGTTCCTCGTAGGGCATGGCTTCCAGGCCCTTCACCATTTTGGTTACCTCCCTCAGAACATGTTCCAGCTTGTCAATATCCTTCTTGAAATGAGGTGCCCAGAACTGGACACAGGATTCCAGATGAGGTCTAACCAAAGCAGAGTAGAGTGGTACTCGGTCACTTTCTGGTGGAGATCATACATGTGTAAATCTACACCCATAACAATAGTGCTACATCACCCTTCTGCTGAATACCAGTATTGTGCAACTGATTGTGCTTCTCCTAGTGTTCCTGTGCATTGTCCTATTGTACAATGAAGAATGCTCAGTGGTTCTTTAAGACTAACTTGTTTTTATTTTCACATGAACTTTCATAGATATAAACCCACTTCTTTGGATGCAGTACCAAGTAGTATTAAGCCCTGAGGGATCAAACATATTTATACAATTGTGGAAGTGGGATAGAATGTAACAGGATCCAGAAAGATGCAAATCACAACCCTTGAGGGCACTGACGAAATGTTATGCATCATCCAAGAATGCACAACAGCATGTGAGATTGCTACAGGAGCCTTGGTGGTACAGTGGTTAAATGCCGGTACTGCAGCCGCAAGGTTGTGAGTTTGATCCTGCTGGGCTCCAGGTTGGCTCAACCTTCCATTCTTCTGCAGGTCGGTAAAATGAGTACCCAGCTTGTTGGGGGCAATTAGCTAACACATTGTAAACTGCTTGGAGAGCACTTGGCTGATAAGTGCTATAGAAATACATATGCTATTGCTACACTCACAGAACTCTTCTGCAACTGTATGCTGAATATGTCCATTAAATAGACAGAAAAAAAAGTAAAAACAGTGTATAAAGGAAGTTCCATGGGTGCATGGGATAAAGAGGACTCATGTCTCTGTCTCCTTCCATGTGTGCTGCTTGGGAAATGGACATCCAGGCAGTGGTTAATTATATCATGGACCATATTGCTACAATGATAACATTTCCCATGACTTACCATGCTGGCTGAGGGATTTCTGGGATTTATAGTATTAAAATACCATTTCCAAGGTGTTTCATGGGGTAAGAACATCTCTGCTGGGTCAGATCAGAAGTCTACCTTATAAATTGGGGTGGGCAACTTTGTGGGGACTATGGAGCACATTCTCTTCTCAGAACAAGCAAAAATGTCTCCAGTTTCCTCTGTAGTCCTTCTCAAAATTACAACAGGAAATAACATTGTATCACTTCCTGTTACCTTTGAGAGGAACTGCAGAGAAAAATGGAGATATTTGGCATAGTACAGGATTCTGAGATGCTTGTGGTGGTAGAGTGGGGCTGTTTTTGCATGTTGAATGGCTTTCTGGGTGATCTTTGGGCAAAAGTGCCTGAAAATCATGGATTTTTTTTTTTGAAAAAAATGGTGGTAGGAGGCTTTAGACAAAGTGGGATCAAGGGGTACATGTGGTCCATGAGTGGCACTGTGCCCATCTGCAAGTATTACTAAAGCCCAGACTTATTATAAGGAAAACCAAATTCATTGCTCAAAAATTGGAATGTTATATGGTATTATTTTGGTATTAAAATTGATGAGTCCAATGGCTATGAGGACTTTGGTCGGTGTCACCGCTAAGAATGTACACATTTCCCTGTGTCTATTCCTTTGAATAGTCTGTTAGTTAGTGGGTAGCGGCTGTTCTGCATATCTGAAGACTGACACAAGCTTTTCTTTGAAAGTTAATACTGTAGCAGCTATATGTGTATCTATTCATAGCAGAAAGTAGAGAAAATCTGAGTGTTCCTGAGTGGGACATCATTCCCTCCAGAATGCAAGTGTCGGGATGATGTAAGTAAGCATGTGAATTGCAAATGGAATGTCTAGCAGGCAGAGAGGGGCAAAGCAAGAGACTTAGTTACTGAGTGAGGGATGGGAAAAGTGTGGTCCGTAGGCCATATGTGGCCCCAAGGGCTGCCAAGTTTGGGAATGGGATGTTCCTCCAAAATCCTTGGAAGGTCAATGTGGCTCCCTAAGCCCCCAGCAGTTGTCTTTCCTGTGGAAAATGGAAACACCCAATGGTAAAACTTGTATTTTATGCTCCTTACACTTTGAAAGGAACATGCAAGATTTCCAACAGGTAGAACAGTAGGAAAGCAGGGGCATCCGCATGTATAGAAGTGACTAGTGAGGTGCCACAGGGTTCTGTCCTGGGCCCAGTGCTATTCAACATCTTTATCAGTGACTTGAGTGAAGGAATAGAGAGCATGCTGCTAATACCCCAGAGGACAGGATCAAAATTCCAAATGACCTTTACCGATTGGAGAGCTTGGCCAAAGCTAACAAAATGAATTTCAAAAGAGAGAAATGTAAGGTCCTGCACTTAGGCAGAAAAAATGGAATGCACAAATATAGGATGGGAGATACCTGGCTGGACAACAGTACTTGTAAAAGGAATCTAGGAATCTTAATAGACCGCAAGATGAACATGAGTCAGCAGTGTGATACGGTAGTCAGGAAAGCCAACAGTTCTTGGTTGCATCAATGGTGCGGTGGTGTCTATACTGAGGAAAGCAATTGTACCATTCTATTCTGCTTTGATCAGACCTCATCTGGAATACTGTGTCCAGTTCTGGGCACCTCAATTCAAGATGGATATTGACAAGCTGGAATGTGTCCAAAAGAGGGCAACCAAAATGGTGAAGGGTCTGGAAACCACGTCCTATGAGGAACGGCTTAGGGAGCTGGATATGTTTAGTCTGCAAAAGAGAAGGTTAAGAGGGGATACGATAACCATGTTTAAATGTTTGAAAAAATGTCATATTGAAGAGGGGAAGGGGCTTGTTTTCCACAGCTCCAGAAACGAGGACAAGGAGCAATGGATTCAAATTACAGGAAAAGAGCTTCCACCTGAACCTCAGGAAGAACTTCCTGACGGTCAGAACTATCTGGCAGTGGAATATGCTACCCCAATGGAGTGTGGTAGAGTCTCCTTCTTTGGAGGTTTTTAAGCAAAGGCTGGATGGCCATCTGTCGGGAGTGTTTTGATGTGTGTTCCTGCATGGCAGGGGGTTGGACTGGATGGTGCCTGTGGTCTTTTCCAACTCTGTGATTCTACAGTTCTATGAATCCAGACATGGTGCTCTTTGGAAGAAGAAAAAAGCTGATACTTCCCTGTCCCTTTGGGAAATTGTTTCATCCCTAGATGCCACTTGTACCAGTGAAATCTGGATTGCAGCTTAGACTCTTATCTTCTCCCTTTAAACCATATTTGGCATATTAGAAAGATTCATTGGTCATAGGGCAAGGGGGCTAATGAAAGACACCTGGCATCCGGCTTGAATTGTAATTGGCTCTCAGTCAAAGAAGGCACGTCCCTCATTGCAGCCAGCTAGAGAAATGAATCTCTCCATGGGTAGCACAAATTAACTTTGTCTCTTGAATGCTTGATCCGATAATTTTCTGCAGAAGATAGACTTGATTGCAAGGTAAAACGTGATCTCAGGCAGACCCAGTAAGGTAATTTTCCTGCATTATGGAAACAGCTCAGAAAGGAAACCAGGACTGAAGTGTAAATTGTTTGGTTTTTAGGCTATGCTAATATACTCTCCCTGATACCAGCAGATTAATAGCTTTAAATCCGAGTGTTTCCCAACAGCAAAGCTTTGCACTCTGCAATTTTGTACCGGCTTCTCTTCAGGAATAATGGTAAACACCCTCTTGGGCTTCTGGCAATCTTTTGTCTCCATGCTTGAGAAGTAAAGATTTTTATGCCACTGCATATCAAGTTTATGGTGCTCTACACATTAAAAATCATATCCAACAATCTAACTGTGAAACAAAACACCAATGATACTTAAAAACAGAATATACAATGCACCAGAAGATTGCTTTTCAAGAAGCCATCCTGTTTGATAAAGAGATCCAACAACTTCAAAAGTTTAGACCCTTTTTCATGCCTTTTTGGGCAGCCGAATAAATTTGTTAATTCCACAATGTGGATTTTGGACTTTAATTATTTCATTTGTGCATTTGTTAATTGTATTTCAGAAATGTGCTTGCTGTCTCTCATTTTTGTGTGCACCATGGTGGGTGGATGGGGAAATGCATTCTATTCAGGACAAGGATGGATGGAAAGAGAAGTCACTTGGGCCATTTCTGCACTACACTGTTATAGTGCTATCATCACATTTTCAACATCCTGTGGAATCCTGGGGTTTGCAGTTAGGGAGGGGCATTTGGAATTCTCAACCAGAGAGCTCTTTGGCCTCAATAAAGTACAAACATCAGAATTCCACAAAATGTTGAAAGTGGAATAATAGCACTATAACAGTGTAGTGCAGAAATGGCCTTGGTGTCATATCACTGTCCCTATTGAAGTCAAATCTGTGTGCAGCTATTTTTCCCCTGATGGCTGACATCCTGCACTATCCCGGCAGAGAGTAAAACTATTCCAAACATATCTCTGCCTCTCCCACATCACACATGTCCAGCCAACCTAGCAGCTGCCAGTGTAGCACCATCGTGGCCATGTGGTTGCCTGGGGAGAGCAGGTATAGCAAGGAGGCATTCAGCTGAATATCTGCAGCTGGACACACAAAGAACACAGGATCCTCTGAGGTTTTCTGGATCAGCACATGTTACCCTGATTTCTGGGGTCCCTTGGGGAACGCCTTAATGTGCTCCATGTGATAGGGAATGGAACCCAGCCAGAGCACGAGCAATAGCAATGCAAGACGCAGGGTAACCTAGCGGGATCTTTTTACTCAGTTTTTACAGGGTCAGGCCAAGCCAAAAACCAAACGAAGATGTCCAATAAAATGATTTTATTGAATGAAAGTCTCATGCACCAACACAATCACTCACACACTCACTCAAGACCTATTAAGAAGCAAAAGAGAGAAAACTGGGTAGGGGAACTATTTTACGGGATTGTAACTGGGGTAATACTGCACCTTTTCCTGAAGTCCTTGGTCTGGGGAAAACAGTGAAGAAGTGAGGTCAGCATGGAGAGGGCTGTGGGGATTACTCAACAGATGGAGAAATGATCTGGTGGGATGACCGGGAATGATCCAAAGAAATGCTTAAAAACTGAGACTATTTGTAGGGGAAAGAGTAGCTGAAGAGCTAATCCTTTCCTGGGGAGAACAGTGAGTGTCACAACAAGAAAGAAGCTCCACAATGGTAACTTCCTTTGCATGATGGGATTACGAGGTGTTGCCAAAGTTTCAGGATCTTCAGTTGCATTGGGTTGTGGTGTGAATTTATGTAAATGGTCCTTGCCTGATATGATCTTACGGTTATCAATGCTCAACTTGGGACAAACACGCTAATCCCCTCAAGTTGGCTTCTAAGGGTTTGAGGACCCTTTGTCTACTGTGGGTTTGCACAGCTTGAGGTCTCCTGGGGCTACGTGACAGAGGAGTGTACTGGCCTGACCTGGTTTTCGATCGTTTGACCGTGGCTACCTACATGCTCATCCGGGTGACCTCTCAGGCACATTGAATCATATTTTAATATCAAAATTGTAGACCCGGGGACAGGGTTTTCCAGTGAGGTAACACACATTCAGAGGAAACAGGGATCTTGGAGGTCTAGGGGTATGGGCTTCTGGAAATCTGGCAGTCTTCTTCTGGAAATCCTCTGGAGGTCTAGGATGTATTCTGGACAACATGGAGTATGAATTTTCTTTGCGTGATGAGTGCTTCCTGACCACCCTCCAACTTCCCCCAGCGACTGAATGATCACAGGGAGAGTACCAGCAGCTTCCATGCAAGTCAAGCATGTAATGGGGCAGGGGATGTTGTAGGAGGGAGGTATAGGATATCTCCCTGTACAATGATTGTAACAGGACCTACTCAGGCATAATGGGCAACTACAGTTTGTTTGTTTTTTTGGAGGGGGGAGGGGGGGACATCAACTATTTATATATTTACTGGGATATTTATATTTTGATTATGTGGGGGCCAGGCACAAAGGGCAAAAAGAGACAGGTAATAAAAGTTCAACTCCACTAACAACAGAAAAGTAACTTCCCTTGAGATCCATATTGTCACTATCCTTTGTGAAGCTAACTGCTCCCTTTTTTAGGACACTGAATTTCTCAAAAAAAGTACCTGTACTGGTATACCCAGAAAAGCCTTTAGGTGCAATATAGATAAAACCTTCTGATTCAAATGAGTGAATTTTACCTTTGTTGGAGATAAAAACCTCAAAGAGTCAAACTGAAGACTTAAGTTATGAGACATTATTATTCTACATGCAAGGATCTTTTGGCAAGGTACCATAAAAGCAATTTAGAACAGTTTAAAACCATAAGAATAATTTTAAAAGACTTTAAACACTGAAGAAACAACAACTGAAAACTAGTTAAACAATTTAAAATGATTTAAAAGTATTTGTTGTTGTTAATTGCTGTCAGGTTGACTTATGGTGACCCACTGAATGAGAAATCTCCAGGTCACCCTGTTACTAAAACGCCTGCTCAGGTCTTGCAGACTCAGGGATGTGGATTCCTCAGTTGAGTCCATTCAATAGACTGTAGAAGAATTGCCTTTGTTTGGCTTACAGCTCCCACTGACTTTACAGATTGATGCGTTCTGGGAGCATTTGGAAAAAAGTGAATCCTGTCCCCAAGCTCTGTTACCGTTCATTTTAAACCTTTCCAGGAAGAGAGAAGGAAGGCTATCAGCTCACACAGAGCTTCACTTTTTTTGTTGGAAAGGAGAGGTAGTATTGTTTTCATGGCAGATGGTAGTAATGTCTTCTTGGAGACTCAGAAATGTGAGATTGGAGGTGTTCAATTCTTCCTTGCCCCATCTCTGACCTGCCTTCTGTGCAAGCCAATCTGTGGTTTTTCAGTGGTTTCTCAATGACTTCGCCTCTCATTTTGCATTGCCTGGCATTCCTGCAGTTCTGTGTCAGGTCAGTTGGGCAAGGGAAAAAAGGTGAAAAATGTGGGAGTTCAACATTCACAACCCTCACCCCAGTCCTGGGAAGTGTTTTTCATCTTGCTGTCTGTCATTGCTCATTGACCAGTGTGTAAAACAGGGATAGCATACCCATTTCACAGATGACAACGAGGACCATATGGCCAAGAAACATGAGAATGGTCAACATGGCAAATGTCATGGATGAAGATGAAGAAAAAAGCAAGGAAAAGCTGCAGCAGTTTACTTTTGCCTGAATCTACTGGAAAGATACCAAGTATCACTGTCTTTTCTTATGAGTCATGTCTTCTCATGATATGCCCAAAGTACAACAGTCTCAGCTTAGTCATCTTGGTTTCTAAGGGAAGTTTGGGTTTAATTTGCTTTCTTGCACAGAAAACACTGTTTTCTGCATATAACCACCACATATGAATTTTGTGTAGAATAAGTCCCAAACTGTGAAGATTTTTATCAGCCCAGGATTTGTCTCAATAGGGTTTTTCAACACATGGTTTTTGACCATTTTGTGAATAGTTCTGAAGATTTTTTCCATTCCCAATCAAGACAAGGAGGCATTCCTACTCCCTATTCAAAGGGAGGACATTCCACAACTGGGATTCCGCAGTAGACAAGGCCCTGGAGATGTGCCTGCTTATTGTGCCGTTCTACAACTGGAAATGGGTAATGTTTTTCTTTGCTAGTGAATCAAGTGGTAGTCACAAATAGATGTGCAGTATGCAAGAACTCATGACTGCATTCAAGATGGTTACACTTGCAGGATTCAGTTTATGCAACTGGGATGTGCCTATGAATGTTACACAGTGGCCAAAAAAGTACAACCACATGCACAAAGGAAGTTACTTGTGCACAGAACACCAACAGGATTCCAGCCCTCATCTTCTGCAAACTAGGAAATCAGCAAAAGAAGCTGAGTGGGAAAGAGAAGGAGGTAGCACCTTGATCCCAGCTATGGTTTCAATGCCCAAATCATGATTTGGCCATTGTGTCTGAACTAGGTTAGTGATGTTGAAAAGAATACTGTAGAGAAATACAGACATCTAAATCCAATTGCTAATCTCAGCTAGAGTAGACTTACTGATTCAGTGGAATTTACATAAATGTTGACTTCCTGTTCAGCAGTTAATTCTAATATATTCTACTCTACTTGGGATGAGCAACTGGATGTAGGCCAGCGCATTCAGTTGATTGAAAAAAAATTATGCGCAGTTCTCAAGAGTGTGCATGTAAGATGTTGAGTGGTTCAGCATAATATGCTTAGCCATATGCCAGTCTTCCCTGAGGCCTGAAGCTAAGGAACAGACTGGAATACAAACTCAGTCAAACGTTTATGAAAATGTCCAGTAAATAACTTAAGTGGCACAAAAGTGATTCTAGCATTATTGAATTCCACCAAGCCAATTGGAAGGTACTGTTTTCTCCTACCCTGAAAATTGTATATGATTTGAAGAGATCACACTTCTTATGAAAACTGCTATATAAAGCTCCCAAATGAGGACTGATTGGAAATGAGACAAAGAGACCAGAGAAGCAATTGTGTTCGTCAGGCTTTTAAAAGATAAAAAAACAAGAACAACACTGAAGCCAACACTGGCTGTGGAAATTGAAATCACTCTATTTTTGGTGAGTATGATTGAGTAGGTTGTTGTGGATTTTCCGGGCTTTGAGGCAATGTTCTATTAGTATTTTCTCCTGATGTTTCATCTGCATCCGTGGCTGGCATTTCAGAGGATCTTCAGATTCTGGGCATATAGATTCTGGGCATGAAAGCTTTCAACTTTACATCAGTGTGAATGAGATCTGGGAAGTTCTTAGTTCAAATTTCAATCATGATGTGCCTCCATCTTTGCAACCTTTTATTTGCAGCAGGCAGATGAGACTGGCCAACCTAGGGGATACTACAGATGTTGCCATGAAATATAGAACTTTGCCTATTCAAAATAGTTAGTACATAAGTAATTCTCCTCTTCCTCCTCCTTCCCAAGGTAAGATAATCAGGTCAGTCTATTTATCTGCATATTAAGAGTATCTAGGCTGTGAGGTGTACTTGAGAGATGATTCTCTCCATCCCACCACCTTCACAGGCATGTCTGATAAAGACAGGAGAGACCGTTCTTGGTGACTGCTCCTAAATTCTCAAACTTCCTCCTCAAGAGGTCTACAATGGCCTCTCCCTTGCTGTCCTTCTGTCAGAAGACACAGACTCACTTATTTTAACAGGCTTTCAAGAACTGAACGTTTCTTCAGGAAAGGTCTTTTAATAGGTCCCATAATAATTTTATTGGTGTAGTGGTTTGGGTGTTGGACTATGACCCCGGAGACCAGAGCTCAGTTCCCCACTCAGCCATGGAAACCCAGTGGGTGACCTTGAGCATGTCACACACTCTCAGCTCCAGAAAAACCCCTGATAGTTCACCTTAGGGCCACCATAAGCTGGAAATTTGAAAGCACACAATGACACACAACAATACTTTTAGTTGAACTGTTTTAATGTGCTTGTTATTATTTTGAATTTTAAATCTTAATCTTATTGACAATTTGAAATGTTAATCTATAGTATGTTTCAGCTACATTATGTTTGTTTTACTTTGTAAGTCACATTGTGTCCTGTTTTAGGAAGAAAAGGTGGGATGTAAAGAAAAAAGATGATTGGCAACAACAACAATAAAAGGCATAACAACTAGGTTGTACTGAGCCTGTGCTAACTCTCTTCAAAGTTAATGGGACTTAAAAGTGTCTAATATTGATGACTGTTGATGCAAATATCATTGCTGTGCCTTCAAGTCTTTTCTGACGTATGGCAACTCTAATATTACCCTATCAAGGATGTTCTCTTGGCAGGATTTATTCAGAGAGGGTTTGGCCGTTGCCTTTCTCTGAGCCTGAGAGAGTGTGACTTGCCCAACATCACCCTGTGAATTTCTATGGCAGGGTGAGGATTGGAACCCTGGTATCCCAGAGTCCTAATCGAACACAGATTGCTGGCTCCTACTCAGATGTTCACTTCCCCAAGACCAGACATTTTTTTCCCCAGTTCACAGGTATAGGATCCTTTTGTTGTCTCCAAATGGTTCATGGCTCACCCATTCAAAGAGATTAGCACTCCTACTAAACTGAAATGAATACACTTTACTATGCAACAACAGAACACAACCAAATTGGGTAAAACAATAATCTGAGTACTGTGAAAGTACTGTGAAAGAAAATGAATATTCTTCCAAAGTATTCCTCAACACTTCAGGATGTCACATGCCATGAGAAAATTTCACAAAATTCTCACTGGTCTATTATTATTCCTGACAAAGTTTCCCATTTTTCAACCTCTGAAAAAATAATTATGAATATTCAGTCCATCCCTACTCTGAACACTTTTGGGTACTGCCATAGCATTTCTGTCAGTTTCTCCATCCCTGCCTCCTAGCTTCTCTATAGCTGATTCTAACTCCAAGCCAGATAGCCAGTATCCTATATCCATTAGTAGATCTCATATTAATTTAAAGGCCACTATATAGGTGGACACCCCCATTCACCCCACTAAAAGATCATTTACTCTACAGTAGTGGTGACTGGTAGTTTCCATGTCAACGGTGTAGTGAATCTGCACTGGATGTTAGTTTGAGCTTCAAAGGACCTATCAGAATAGGTCCAGCATCTTGGATAGTTGCTTTGAATTCAACCTAAAACCCACAAAGGAGCCCCTTGCAGATTATTTCCCTTCTTTTCTCTTGCTCATTTTTGCTGCATTAGTAATAATGTAACACAAAGGAAACGTGACTGTGTGCAGTGAAGCAAAGAAATACCGCATGTAGCAGTGTTCATAAGCTGGAGGCCTACATAGGACTTCCCACCTGCCCTGATAATCTAAAATAAACACAGTGGTGATGGAGGAGCTGGGAAGGCTCCTGTCCTATTTTAGTCAGAGCAGCTCAGCTGATAGCACACACACACAAAAAAACAAACTGAATAGCTCCTGGCTCATTACTTCTTCTTTAGTAGTAAGCACAAGGTCATAAATAAAGTCCAACAGAATTCTAAGGCAAGCAAGTCCAAAGCTAGTCAGGGTGTCCAGTGTCAGGAATGGAGTTCAGCAAGATATCCAGCAGGGTGGAAGGTCAGATAAACTCTAACAACTCCTGGAGGGGAAAGGAGCAGGTCAGCAGCATAATGCAACTGTTGCCTATGTAATTGTTGGCAGTTATAAATTATCTGGGATCAACGTAGGATTTCCCTTTGTGCTCAGAAAAGGTGGGTGCCGGTAAGTTTTCTTCTGTGTCTGAAGGGGGAGGACTCTCTGCTGGAGCTGGCACTGCCCCCTGTTCTGTTTGTGGCACTGTAACCTCTTCCCGTACAGCAGGTCCTGGCATGCCCCCTGTTTCAGCCTCTGGCATGTCCTCATTTCAGACTCTGAGTCAGTGTCCATGTTCTGGAAGCAGAGCATGACAGCTCCCTCACTTAAACACACCATAATTATATTACCATAAAGCAATAAAGCCAAATAACATCGGTATACTTGTTTACTGCCTAACATAACAGGAACAACTTGTTCGATACTTTCAACAAAACTTCTACAAGACCAGAGCAGTTTGCTCACGAACATAAAAGGTCTCTGTGCAAATCTTTTCATGAGTTCTTTTGAATGTTTAGGCATTGGTAATGTAATTTTCAAACAAAGCCAGTGAAAAGAACAAAATATTAGACATCTTAATAGAAGCTAATAAGATGGTTATGCTGGTACATCTCTTCGTGAAATTTCTCTTTCCTTTTTTAGTTTCTTGTTTGTTTCTTGGATATTAATGGTGGTTTGTTTCCAAGCATCTTGTGAGATCTGTGTGTGCAAGTGATTTCTAAACCTGCCCCTTTCAGAAAACAGACCCAACCCAACCAATGTGATACAGAGTGCCCTCTATGTCTGGGAAATTTCAAAAGATGGGCCGAGAGGCAGATTTGATATGTTGAGAATTGTGCAACTGGGGAATCCCTATAAAAAAAGGAATAGGCATGCTTTTTTTTTTTTTTTTTTACAGGTGATTCTCTAAGCCACCACTCCTATAGTTCCGTGACTCTAAGGACCAACCAGAGCAAGGCATTAAAGAACCAGGAGGTTCTCAATAGAGCCAACCTCTAGTGGGAGGTTCATGGTGGATGGCTGAATCATCCTTTGGTACTGGTGGACAAATGCAGTGGGTGCTTTAGACCACTTGCCTGTGGCCATTCATCACTGCCACAGCTCAGATAGGTTTTGGATCTTCCCCATAAAAATGGCAACAGCATCAAACCTCTCACAGAACAGTCTGTAACGCAAGCATGTTGACCTATAGCCAGGTCAGGAATTGGGTGGCTGTCCAGATGGTGTATCTCAACTTTCAGCAACCCTAGCTAGCATAGCCCAAATTGGACAGTCTGCACATTTCCCATATTTAAAGTATAGGCAGCAAGAGATCCTGAACCATTTCCAACTTGTACATCCTCACCAAGGCAAATTATCTCCAGCTGTTTTTCCCCAGTGGGCCTCCAGAATGGAAATCAACCTCCACAAGGAGAAAAATTGTTAGGGAGAAGCAGAGCACTATGTAACAATAGATGTCTTTTTTGGACATTCCCTTCTGGTGGAATCTTACCTTCCAAAGGTATAGTTGTATTAGGATTAAGTCATGGAAGTGTTACTGCCCTGGCTAGCCTGAGCTTGGGGGATATAAAAGGATATCTCTTGATATCAATAATTCGGCTTCACATACCCTTTCCCCTCCATGGGCTTGCGAGGCCCCCGGACAAGCACGCGTACAGGCTCGGCCGATAATCGCCGTAATATTCCAAAACAATACAGGCAGGCCAGAAATAGCCGACTCACAGCTTTAGGAGACCTCAAAGGCAAGTACCTTCATTAAGTATGCATGCAACTTTCAAAAGATCCTCTGCCCCGCGCTGGCAGCTTGACGATCGAACCATACAATGCTCAAGTACTCCACATTTGCGTACTGGCTATCCTATTGACAATTTGGCGATAATTCAATCATTCAATTCCGACCTTTCGGCGGCTTTGTCTCCAGCCCCAAATCCATTGTTTTCCCCAAGTCCAACCTAGCCTGCGGTCACAATTCTCCTTATAAAAACCCTTGACTTTGAGCGCTTCTTCGGATCGCTCTTGGCTTCCATCCTGCCTTGCTGTCGCTTTGTCCAGCGAGCTTTCCCCTCAGCTCCATGTGCTGAGATCCACACTCCCCAGCATCTCCGCTTCCAACCGGGCTTCAGGACAGGTGAAGTATCACCCAAACCAACAACTCCTCTAAAAATCCCTCTATCCCACTCTAACCTTTATTTCTATAGTTTCTCTATATGTTTGTGTTGCATACACTGTTTGATTGTATTTTTAATAAAAATCACATTTGTTATTTCACTCCGGTTTGCTCCTTGACTCGGCCTGACCCCGTAGACATTGGGTTCAAGATCTGGCTACGTTACCCTGCCTCTCACAGTGCTAACTTGTGCTCTTTGACTAATTTCCCCAACTTGTATAATTTTGAGAACAATTTGGTGTCCCTTCCGGGACCCACAGAAACCAGAGTAACAGAAGAATGCTAACAGAACCATTCTACACAAAGTGTCAGCAATCAGGCTTGCTTGGAAGAAGGTTCCATGTTATTATCACCCGCAGGAGCAACACAAGGTACTTGAGAAATGAGATCTCCTGAGGACACAAACCAAGCAAATGCACTTCTGAGCCTTCACGCTCCACTGCCATGATAAGGGAGCCTTTGCCCACATATCTATTCAGTGCAGGCTGCCCTGCATAAGCTGCTTATCCCATAGTAGTCCCCACTCATTTCAGTTGGACTAATATAGAGCAATTGATTTGAAAACTAACAACGCTCATTTTTGCAAAGACATCAGAAATATACAGGTGTTCCAGTTTTGTTAAAAAAGTCTTGTGCTAGGTTTATGTACCTAATATCCGAAATGCAGCAGACCCCATATGATATTGGAAGTTAAGGTGGACCAGTTCTGATTAGTGCTTGGAGGAAAGACTGCCATTGAATACCAGCTGCTGTAAGCTATATTTCAGAGGAAAGAACTGGCAATACCAACTCTTGAGTATTCTTTGCCTACAAAATCCCTATGAAATTCATGAGGTCACTGTAAGTTGATGGGCAAATTGAAGGCACATAAACATACAATAAGTTTGTGAACAGCTTACTCACAGATGAACCTGGTCTTTGGCTTAATAGAGCAAAGTGATAGAGAAACTGGTGGATGTACCAGAGTTGAGTATGCAGGGTCAAAAATCCACAATGTGATAATTGAGGAATCATAGAACTAGAAGAGACCGCAAGGGCCATCAGGTTCAATCCTCTGCCATACAAGCGTCCACAATCAAAGCACTCCTGGCAGATGGGCATCCAGTCTCTGTTTAAAAACCTCCAAAGGAGGAGACTCCACCACACTCCAAAGCAGCATATTCCACTGCTGGACAGCTCTGACCATCAGAAAGTTCTTCCTGAGGTTCAGGTAGAATGTCTTTTCCTGTAGTTTGAATCTATTGCTCCATGTCCCCTGGAAAACAGCCTTGCTCCATCTCCACATGGTGTTCCTTCAAATATTTAAACATAGCTGTCATGTCACCTCTTCACCTTCTCTCCTCCAGGCTAAACATACCCAGGTCCTTCCAGGGCTTCATAGTTTCCTGACCTTTTTCCATTTAGGTCTCCCTCCTGTAGACAGTCTAGGTTAGCAGTTTAGCCATTTCTTTTTCTTACTCCTAACATGACACTCTGAGCCCTGACAGAGCTTGTTAACTGAAATTGTCTACTATCACATGTTAATACAGATTAACTTTTAAGGCATGTCCCTCAGAGACCACTTGTGGAAATCCTGGAGGTATTTTTTTGACTCTTGCACCATCTTCAAAGCCTAAAGCAAGTATGAGAGGAGGTTGTTACCTTAAAAGGTGGGGGGGCTTTGAGGTCCACCCACAATATCATTATCTCCTTAGAATTTGGAGAATTATAGATCAAAGGAGGCCTGCAAGAGGAGGGTAATGACAGGATCTGTTCGCCTGTGTATACCAGTCTGGGTTACAATGTGCAATGTAACACACCCAACATACTACAGTTTGCTGGGGCCAAAGCTGGGGTATATATACCCTATTTCTTACCCTGAAGGTGGTGCATGGACAAAGTGGTAATTGCTTTCTTGCAGGATTGAGGAAAGAGTCTGGAATGGGCTGACCGTCTTAACTCTTGGTCACAAAGCATTGATGGGAATCATGACAATCCCTTAATGTCTGGTTGGATAGGGTGAATAGGAATGGTCTCCATAGGATAAGTCACAGTAGGGGCCCCGATTTCTTCACCTGGGCAGTTTTACCTTCTATTGTTCTCAGGAGTGTTCATAGTCTGAAGTCTTAAAGGGATTGTCACAAACCTTTTAGCATCGGTTTTCCCACCTAATTCTCTGTGGAATTATGACATGACCATGTCTGAGGTCATCCCGATCTGACAGCATGCTTCTGACCAGTGTGCTTTCAAACGTGTTTTCCAGCCAGAAATATGTTCAATTATGAAAATAGCACATCCTGCAGAGGGGGGTTGTATGGTGTGGTAACAAGGTTGTCACTATTCCTTGAGCCATTCTTTTGCTCTGACCTACAAATATTCATTTCAGAAATCAAACTTTCAGAACCTGGCTCTCAACTTACAATAACTGTAAGTTATGTTAATATTGTTCCTTGAGCTGTACCAGCTTACTTTGGAAAAATGGCTTCAGGTTTCATACCTTGTCTCCTGATTTATATTAACTGAAACTTATATTAGTATGTGACTAGAACAGCCAATTGCTTCAGTTTTTTGAGACTATTGGGTGTCTCAGTTTCTGAATCTGACTTATATTGTGGAAGTTTTGTTGCTAGAAAGCTGGTTAGAAAGCATTTGCTTTCTAATACTCCATCTCAGAAAGTGTGTAATCTTTCCCATGAAATGGCGTCTTTCATTAGTTTAGGCTTGGTTTAAGTATCTGTGGACTGACAGCAAATATGGTAACAGGAATGTGAAGGAAATACAGCAATGGCTATTGAGAAGCAACCCACTTCTACAAATTTCCGTGTATCTCTCTATATGAGTCTGCCCTGATGTTAAGATTCTCGGGAGAGAGCTTTCTTTTGGTTCTAACAAAATAACCTCTGGTGAGACCAGATAAGGTCATATCAGAAGCTACTCCGTGGCTGTGGGATTTTTCCCACAGAAAGCTAGGTTGGCCCTCTTTCTGTTCTCCTCTTGACAATAGATAAATACTTTTTCATATATTGAGGCAGGCTTTTCACTATTACCTGGTTGTTGCAAAGAGATATACTTTAATTCTCATTATTATATTTTAAATGCTTTAGCATTGTTTCAGATTAGTTTTTTTGGGAGCTAGAGTGGTATGGTGGTTTGAATGCTAGACTAGGACACCAGGAGACCAGATTTTGAATTTCTGCTCAAGCATGCAAACACAGTGGATGGCCATGGCAAGTCACTCACTCTTAGAGAAAGGCAGTGACAAACCACTTCTGCATAAATCTTGTCAAGAAAACCCTAGGATAAGGTAGTCATAAGTCAGAGTTGACTTGAAGGTGCACAACAATAACAAAGTACTTTGTTATATGATAGCTTATTTAATTGTTTTTAAAACTTGTTATTAAAACAGTTGTATTATAGCTGAATTTTGTTTTCGTCTGTGTTGTCCACTGCTCTGAGTCCCACACTGGAGAAAGGAAGAATATAAACCAAATAAATAAATACATTTCCATGCAATTAAGTAAAAAGAGCAGCAGGAGGAGAATCTAAACTTTAAGTGAAGATTGAATATTTCCTTAAAGAATTTGGTGGCTCATTTGTAATTTTATCACATGTGAAAGAGGGAACAAGGAGATCTCTTAGATTTGCAATGCAACATGGCCCATGCCATAAAACAGACATGGGGTGGAACCAGAGTGAAAGGGAGTAGCTCAGGGGCTATATGCTGACAATAGGCATGACTAAAAGGGGCTGTGGGTCAGCATCCCCTTTGACCTCCACCAAGGCTACATTGAATGTCTCCTCCCTCATGCTTATGGAACTAGGAAGTACATAGGAGAAGGCCAAGATATTGCTGCCTCCCCCTTCTGGATTGTTAATTGTAATGGATTGTCCAGCTGTGCCCTAAGAACAGTCTAAAGGTCTGTCTAGCCCAGCATTTTGTTCCATCAGTAGCCAAGCAGATGGTGGTGATGGATGGCTTCTATGTCATTAGGACAGTGACTCTACTCTTGAGTTTATCCTAGATGTTTAAAGAGCTGTCTTAGATGCTGAAACATATCTCCCAAATAATTTCCACACCTTGGATGTCATCTTTAAAGTCTGAACTTCAGAATGGATTCACAACCCCACTGACATGAAAACCACTACAACCATACATTTATGGGAAACTGTCAAGGTCCAGGGCATGGGCAGCAAGGCTTATCAGATGCAAGTGCTGGGGTTGGGATGGGGAACAGGCACTGAATCAGGAGGCCAAGGTTCAGAGTCCAGTAAGAGCCCACAGCAACAGAGTTCTACCTGGTATCAAGAGTCCAAAGGGCCAGAGGCAAAGGTGGGTCCAGGAGGTAGACCAGAGTTCAGGGGTCAGCAAGGTCAGGACCACTGAGGCATACAGAGAGACTACAGAAGAGCATGTTGCTGTGGCAAAGGCTGCAGAGTAAACCCAGCCCTTATATAGCTGGCTCTTGGCTGATCCAGCTGCCCTGCATCTGAGCAGCCAGCTGGGTCTGATGTACTGGGCAGGATTCTGCAAAGAATAGGGACAAGATCCTTGCAGGCAGAATCCTGCAAGGACTTAGTCACAAACCTGAACCCTTATGGAAGCCCACAAGCAGGACATGAGTAGCAACCCTTTCCCATTGTTCTTCCTGAAAGAGTGGTAGTCAGAGATCTCCTGCATCTGAGCCTAAAAGCAGTATATAAACATAATCTGAGCAGTCAGGCACAGTTCCATCATACCTAGATCCAACAGCTGGTGAGGATTCCTTCATGTTTCAACTGCCATTGCTCTTTCCTCTGGAGGAGAGAAGAGCAGCCAGGTGTAGCTCCATTGTGCTTTGGCCCAGAAACTGGTGAGAGACCCCTCCTCCATTCCACTACTGCTCTGTGCTCTGAGAGAAAGAAGAGCAGTGGTTTCATTTGGTTATGCATTCCTGAATGCTGCATAAGCCCTTCCTACAAGCAAAGCCCTGCCTTCTCATTCGATTTACACATAATTTTGGTGGATTTGGTTGCGAAATGAATTCTTTGTGAATTCCATTTAAAAAGACAGACTTGATTCCTGTTGGTGACATCCTCTTGTATAAATTCCCTTACATGTATGGTTGTACTTCTTATGCAATGGATATATTCAGTTCAAAGCTGAATAAGCAGAGTTCCAAAGGTAATCATTTCACAGAGGCCTAAATCCTATTGTTAGTTTCACCTACAGTGGAGCTTTTCATCCTGAAGAGAAGTGACCAGTGGGGTGCCACAGGGTTCTGTCCTGGGCCCAGGGCTGTTCAATATCTTCATCAACGACTTGGATGAAGGAATAGAGGGCATGCTCATCAAATTTGCAGATGACACCAAATTGGGAGGGGTTGCTAATACGCCAGAGAACAGGATCAAAATTCAAAATGACCTGGATAGATTGGAGAGCTGGACCAAGGCTAACAAAATGAAATTCAAGAGAGAGAAGTGTAAGGTCCTACGCTTAGGTAGAAAAAATGGAATGCAGAAATATAGGATGGGGGACACGTGGCTGGATGGCAGTACGTGTGAAAGGGATCTAGGAGTCTTAATAGACCACAAGCTGAACATGAGTCAGCAGTGTGATGCGGCAGCCAAGAAAACCAATGCAATTCTCGGCTGCATCAATAGGAGTATGGTGTCTAGATCGAGGGAGGTACTGGTACCACTCTCCTCTGCTTTGGTTAGACCTCATCTTGAATCCTGTGTCCAGTTCTGGGCACCCCAATTCAAGAAGGACATGGTCAGGCTGGAGCAGGTCCAGAGGAGGGCAACCAAAACGGTGAGAGGCCTGGAAGCCATGCCCTATGAGGATAGACTTAGAGAGCTGGGTATGCTTAGTCTGCAGAAGGAAGGTTAAGAGGGGACATGATAGCCATGTTTAAATATTTGAAGGGATGCCATGTAGAGGAAGGAGAGGGCTTGTTTTCTGCTGCTCCAGAGACCAGAACAAGGAGCAATGGATTCAAGGTGCAGGAAAGGAGATTCCACCTGAACCTCAGGAAGAACTTCCTGACAGTCAGGGCTGTCCGGCAGTGGAATCTGCTGCCTCGGAGTGTGGTGGAGTCTCCTTCTTTGGAGGTTTTTAAGCAGAGGCTGGATGGCCATCTGTCGGGAGTGCTTTGAGGGTGTTCCTGCATGGCAGGGGGTTGGACTGGATGGCCCGTGTGGTCTTTTCCAACTCTACATTTCTATGATTCTATGAATCAGCTGGATTTATCTATTTGTTGAATGACAACTAAACAGCTGATTGAAAGGGTGGAAACTAGAAGGAATCAACCAGTAGAATTATAGCTATGTAGCTGCACATTCTTGGATTACATGTAATCATTCATCAATGCCACTTTCTTAACTAGGACTGCAGAAATAGAGGCTCTTTCTACACACTACCTTGTCCATTTATGCTCTGCTCGCAACCCCAGCAGCAGCTCTCCCAGGAAGGGAGCATGACAGGAGAGCTCCCGTCTGCACTGGACCAGCTCCCTGCCAAAGAAAGTGCGATGGACATGGCTCTTCCTTCCTCAATGCAGCTGGATACTTTCCCAGACTGCACTGGGGCAGCAAGCACCTCCATTGCATTTCCAGGGCTTCTACAGGCCAGGTAAGTGCTGGATGGTTGCGTGATCACGGTCATTGACAGGGAAAACCTGTCAATGATTTAATCCATGATTGTACCACTTGGTGACAGGAGAAGGACGGGACCACAATGACATTATGCAGAAGCATCGCTGTAGTCCTACTTCTCTCCTGTTCCCATGCCAGGACAACAGTGTCCTGCAGAAAGATCCAGACACTGTAAAATCCCCATTCTCCATGGAACAATTAGAAAGCACATTGTACAACTGATAGTAGTTTTGCCAATGTCAGTATACGGCAGAGGGATGGTGTAGCACAACCAATATGTAACTATGTGAGGGTAGATTTACATTATACAAACACAATGTAGGATCTCAGCCATTGTATTGCAAATCTTTACCCATTTCAGCTTTCATGTAGGGTGCCTTGGCCCTTAACATAATGCTATTCTGTTTTCCCATGATACGACCCTTTCTGAGTTGGTATTACTGACCTTCTTTCCGTTTGGAAATAAAGTGTGAAAGAATTCATGCCCTCATCAAAATGCAGGGTTTTCCTTCAGTATCTCTTACAGGTATTAACACATTTCTCTGTTGTGTTATTTTTAGGTCAATGGAACAGAGATTGAATATGAATTTGAAGAGATCACATTGGAAAGGGTAAGTTAATTGTTCTTTCGCTGCCGAGTCAGAATAGCTTTGTTAGCAATACAAATAAAGCAATTTGCTGGATATAATCCTTCATTTTCAATTAAAGTAGCTGGAGTGGGATTCATATTACATAATTATACAAAAATCCTACTGATCAAGACTGCTGATGGAACTCAAATCCCCAAATGCCTGCTGATGTATTTGTTATTCTGTTGGGGAGCTTTTCTTATTTTCAAGATTGTTTCTTTTTGACATTTTTTTCCTAAAAGTTGAAAAGAATGAAACTTAAACTCCGTCATGTGACAGTCTGAAGCCTTGGAATGTGAAATTGATGCATATGTTTCTGATTGAGATTCCCATGGTATAACTGTTTGCCTGCCCACATCAGTTCAGGATGTCTGTATCTGTAAAACATGTATGCATTTAATTATATGTTTAATGCAATTTTCAGACCAAGATAACACTCCTCAGCTGCTGCCATCTCAGAAATTCAGTATAGTGCTAGCAGCAGACATAAGGACCAGTGTTTCCCTAGGACAGTGTGAGGGACCACTTCAGGCAACAAATGGTGGAGTACAGGAGAGGTTGTCCCTGGCTAGTCCTCCTAAACCTTTCAGACCATTTTGTTCCATTGGAGGAAAGAGCTATGTGTGCTAGGCAGCGTGTCCTCCACACTAAACTATGGTTTCCAAACTTTGATCCTCCAGATGTCTTGAACTTCAACTCACAGAAGCCCCATCCAACCTGGCCAATAGTCAGGAATTCTGTGAGCTGAAGTCCAAAACATCTGAAGGACTAAAGTTTGGGAAGCACTACTTTAAATTAACCTGCTACCCTAAGGTGTAATGAAGGATACTGTGTCACTGACGGTGTTGGAGTAAGCTGTCATTCCCCTTTCTTCCCATAGCTGCAGTGAAAGAGATACTATCTTGTTCTGTGTTTCTGGCAGCAAAACTTCTTTGGATGTCCTTGAAAATTAAATGAGGAATAGGGGAATTCTCACCCATGCTTGCACAAGCAACCATGTACCTACAGGGAAGTAGAGTTAGAGACAGGTAAAGTTCCCTTTGTGTGTTCCCTGTTGTCTTTGACCTATTCTTCTATTGTCTGCCAGTTGAGAAGGTGTTTGTACTACAACATTACAGCAGATTTAAACCCCTTTAACTGCATGACTCCATCTTATGAGAGCAGGGAGACTTTCCAGCTAGAGAACTCTAGTACTAGAGTTGACAAACTTTGACAAAAAAATTAAGTACCTCACAAGTACTTTAAAGAATATTCCTTTATAACACAGCATAACAAGTGGAGACATCCATAAGCATATAAATAGTAGTATCAAGGAGCCAGTGTGGAATGTGGATTTCAGTGTTGTACTAGGACTCTGGGATAACAAGGTTCAAGTGTCCAAGTTTCAAATCCACACTCAGCTATGGAAAGCTGTTGGGTGACTGTGGGTAAGTCACACTCTCTCGGCTTCAGAGACAGGCAACGGGAAATCCTCTCTACAGGAATCTTGCTAAGAAAACTCCATGACTGGTTCACATTAAAGTCGCGATAGGTCAGACAAGATTTGAAGGCATACAACAAAGTAATATCAATGTACAACTTTAACCTTCCTATATCCAGCAGATTTTTTTAAAAAAAATTATCAGTAATAGTGATGTGTTTTCTACAGTATTTAAGAGTCCAAATATGGCATCCATGGCCCTTCTCTCAAGCCATGGCACTTCCAGATCCTGAACTCCTGAACACAGTCAATAACATCCATGTTTCAATAAATGTGTCCTGTTCACACAATTGATGATGGGTGAAAGTAGACCCTGCAATTTGTTCATCTCCTTCATTCCTTCTGCGTTATTTATTTATTTACTTAAATATTTCTATCTGAACCTTTATCATGGGATCTCAGGGTGGCAGACAATATAAAAAAATCTTAAACACTTCCAAAGTAAAACCACAAATGATTTAAGCAGAATAAAAACATATTAAAAGGACAACAGTTAAAAGAAGTTGATAAGCTATGGCCATTTAGAACCGTGTGCATGTACATTTTGAAGTAACTTAGAACCTTATCACACTATGCTGCTATAGCTCTATTATTCCACTTGTACTGCCCTGGCTGCACCCTGTGGAATTCTGGGGTTTGTAGTTTGGTGAGGCACTGGAACTCTCTGGCTGAGAATTCTAAATGCCTCTTCCTAAACTGCAAATCCCGTGATTCCATGCGATATTGCCGTGGCAGTTAATGTGGAATAATAGCGCTATAATAGTATAATGTGATAAGGTCCTTAGTCCTCAAAGGCTTTAATAAAAATCCATACTTTGGTGTGGGAAAGAAACCAGTGTTGGTACCAATCAGACCTTCAAGGAGAAAGTTTTCCACAAGCAGGGTGCCACAACTGAGAAGGCCCTCCCCGTGTTCTTCTTGTGTGTTGGACTAGTATAAACTAGGCTGTATTTTATGAAGAGCTTAGTTAAATACATAGTGCACAATGAATGCATCTATTTCTGAGACTGGTAACAATGACCAGAGCTTGGAAAAGTTACTTTTAGATTGTTGCTATGTGCCTTCAAATCATTTTTGACTTACAGCAACTCTAAGGCGAACCTATCATGGAGTTTTCTGGGGCTGAGAGTGGGTGATGCCAGGTGAGGAATCAAATTCTGCTCTCCAGGCTCATAGGACAACACTCAAATCACTACATTGCACTCGCTTTCACACTTCTGGTTATAACTCCCAAATCCCCCAGCTAGTTGGGGAGTTGTCTGGGAGTTCCAATCCTAAAAAAGGAACTTTTCCTAAGTTCTAACAATAGTTGCACTTCCTAGTATGTCATCATCACAAAAGCAAATGAGCAGTGGTCACAGATATTCATGGCAATGAGTTATTTGGACATTTCTTGTTGTGGTTTGTTAACTGGAGCATCAAAAGGTCACTGAACAGAACACATGCCTCCCAGGGTAAGATTTTTGAGTTCCAGAATTATTTTTAATAGATGCATATACTTATCGGTTTATATAGTCAGAAGGCCAACCTGATTTGTGTCATCAGTTTGCAGCTTGACTTAGCATAGATAATTGATTATGCAGGCTGTAATCCCCAGTGTTAAATTTTGAATGATGTTTGATAAGCATGTGTTCACACTCTTCCATTTCTCAGTGAAGGTCTTAGCTGGAAAGCATAGTAGTTTGAACGAAGGGAGAGAATAGCACTTGAATAATCTGAGGGCCTGGGGAAAGGTGACACTGTGAATATCTGGCAGGAAAACTCAGCTGTGTTTGTTGGCATTAAAAAGATCTAGATGAACCATTATGCTGAATAGTCTATAGTGTAAATTCTTGGTCAGCTTTGAATATATTTGTGTTGTGAAATGACCTAAGACCTTCTCCCTTTGAAACCTAAACAACTGGCACAAAAGACACTGGACAGTATTCCCCATCAGCTACGTAGGCCCTTTCTGTATGACGTTGTCGTGCCACTTCTGCAACAGGATGGCAGTGATTGACAGGTCATGCTTCCACACAACGTCATCTCTGCCCTGCTGCCATCCTGTCATGAAGCATCACACTCACATGGTATTTGCAAAACAGAAAAAAAAAATCTGTTTTACACCTCCAATTATGCAGTTCTCACATACTGACCGTCATGCGGAAGCCATGGAAGTGTGATTGCGATGCTTTCTGCCCCAGTACAGCAGTGGAAAGTGCCTGGCTGTGCTGCAGAAGGAAGAGGTGGGGCTATCGTGCTCCCTTCCATAGGGAGCAAGCAGGTGCAGAGGGGAGCATTGCTGACATGTTCCCTTCCAGACCCAGAATTGCAGCACAACAACACAGAAGAGTGTCGTCGTGCGGAAATGGCCTTAGTTAAGCTTATTGGTTAAGTACATGGGAATAGTGTCACAATCATGGCTAAATAACAGTTGTGGATATGGAACAGTTATAGATGAGTAAATCTAGCTAATTGTTCCATATTCACAACTGCTGCTTAGTCATGATTGTGATGTGATTGGCATAAGCTGATCTATTTTCCCAGTGCATGTGTGAATCGGAGCATCGGCAAAGATGATGTTTCTGTCAGGTGGGGAATGGGCCAGGAGAGATTCCTTCGTTAAGGATAATTAACCCTAACCTAAGTATTCCTTAGTTATGTACACTTAACTAAGTAGCTAGTGTAGAATACTGGTTAATATTTTGTTCTTATTTTTTTAAATTGAGTTTTGTATAAAAGTATTTTGGGGGCAAAAAAGCAAGTGTTTTATGCAACCTCATGGCGTGCATGCGTGTGTGTGTGTGTGTGAATTTTTCCATACATGTGCCATAACATGAAAAGCCTTTGGAAAAATGTACAAAATTTCACATAATCTTGCTGAGTGAGGAGAAATCCTTTGAAATGCTTCATTTTTGAGTATGTGAACAATGTAGGTAAAAGGATTCCATCCCTGAACTGGAAAGTACCACCATGAGTGTGGAGGATATTCACCACCACTCCAAGGTCACCACAGTACCCACCACACCTCTATTTGTACATCACCATCCATCCATAGCCAGGGAGGCCTTGGGGCCCACAAACACAGCCCTGGAGGATACTGTGTCTACTCCTGGCCTGTATATTGGCTTGTCATTCAACAATTTATTTGATGAGACTCGTCCACCGTTGCTCCCTTCTCTCTTTCATATAATTTTTTTACTTTCTACTTTCACTCAGGATACCTTGTAGTTTATTCTGCTAATGTACAGAAGTGAAACCAGGGATCTTGGGAAGCCTCTGAGTGCTTAGCAGGTGGTAATAAACTGTAATGTCCCAAAGTGCTCTTAAACAGTGTTCTTTAAAGTAAGCTATAACTCTGCCCCAGCCCAGTAATAGCAGCTTTATAAAAAAGTAATTGCCTCATGGAATGACTTAGACTGAGAGCACTTATATTAGTTCTGTTATTTCTTGAAATGAAGTTATCTCCACACACACCCCTTGGGCCAGAATGTCAGAATTTACCCCTACATGTTCATGTTACTTTGAACAAGAAGGGAGCAGCATGATAGTAGAACCAGGGATCAGTAGCTCAGAACTCAAGGACTTTTTCTTTGAGGCTCATCTGCCACCCCACTTTGGTTTCCCTGGGGTGGTTTCTCCCTCTCTCTCTTTCTTTCTTTCAGTGGGTATGGAAACAGTATACAAAGATACTCAAAGTGGTTGAAAAACGTGTTTTTCAAGTGTCAAGAAACCCTAACAGGAAGAATCTTGGACAGACAGGTCTTACCCCAAAATGTGGGTGACTCAGGGGTCCACCCACAATCTCAGTACCTCCATGAAAGGTGGGGAATATTAGCTCAAAGAGGAGGTCTGTGAGAGGGGCTAACATTACAAGATCTTTTACACTTATGTTTTGCAGCACTAATGCAGGGAAGAACTGGCAGGAGATCCAAAGCAAGCTTAATTGTGTTTTATTGGGAGAATTGCAATCACACACACAAGATCCTAGTAGTCATGCAATCACATAAGGTTAACTGAAGGAAAAAAGGAAAGAAAGTTTTGGAAAGTGAGATTTTAGGGTAAAGTGGGTGATAGCAATCTAGAAGAACAGTAAAGGAGCGATGTGGCTTTGATACAAGTCTAAGGACAGTACACAATTGGGAATCAGAGCTGCAGAGTGGTGACCAGAAATCAGCGTACTGCGAGTTGACTGGTCAAAAACTGGAGTTTTAATACTTTATTTCTGCCTGGAGGGCAGGGACATTAATGGCTCTCCGGCAGAGTAAATAATGGATTCCTGAAAGTGGACAATGGGGTCTGGCATGAGCTAATGGCTTTAGCATTAGGTGACAAAGGGCTAATGGTCCTGATAGCTCAGTAATTGTTGGACAGGGGTGGGAACAGACGGGAAGCTTGGTTAGTCAGAGGGAGAGGAGTTAAGACAATCAGCCACCCTGTGGGAACCTCTCAGACGCAATTGCCTCTAAGGGGTTGAGTCATCAGAGGCTCCATTATTGCTGGAGTTTCCTGGCTATGCGTTGAAGTCTTTCCTGACCTTATTTTGCAATGCACGTGTGTGACCAACCTTTTCCTCTTAGCCAGCATGGGCATACAGCCATAGTAGGGTATATTTTATATTTATGCCAATTAATATATATTTTGCCAGTTAAATCATATTTTGCCAATTCAACCATATGAAGGCATGGGGGTATAAGGTCTGCTAACACAGGAATCTTTGCAATTCAGGTCTTACTCTGTGCAAGTTTCTCATGTGGTTGTTTTGCACATAAATGAGACTTTTCTGCACAGGAAACAGCATTTTGTGCTCACAAAACAATGTTTCTGCATAGAAATGTCATTCTCTGTGCAGAAAACACTGTTTCCTGTGCTGAAAAGGCAGGTGTGAGAGCAAAACAACCCCCTGGGAATTTTGCAGAGACTAAGCCCCAAGTTACAAATAGGTTTTGAAAACTGCAGTCTCGAAAGACTTTCTTGCAGAGGAAGGAAAAGTGCTGAAATTACTTATTGCGTCCTTAAGAAAGAAACTTAGGCCATTTGCGCACTGGGCTTCTGAAATGGTGCAGAGCGACCTCTGACGGAGGTCTTCTGCACCGTAGAGTGGACTGGCGTGGACTACTTTTTGTAGTTCCACACCAGAATCCACTCAGGAGCGGACGAAACTAGCTGTGCGGCGTGTTTCTTAAAAACCTCTTTCGAGAGGTTTTTAGAAAGCACGGAGCATGCAGCCCCGTGCCACTCGGTCGCCTGGCTCTGACGCGGATTTGCGGGCACGTGCAAGTGCGTTCCTGCAGATCTGCCAGGGGCGGGCTTCCGGCTGGCAAGCTTCTCCGGTTGGTGGAGAGTCTCCACCAACCGGAAGCTGCCATTTGGGACACCGGAGGACTGCAGAGCAGCGAGCTTGCACTGCTCCGCGTGGCGACGGACTTACCCGGCTTCAGGTAAGCTCCGTTTTCGGGCGTTTTCACCCGTTCCCCCTCCCACATGCGGAAAGGGCCTTAGTGAAGTATTAAATCCATATTTTCAGCTTAGGTTGTTTTTGCAGTAACTGGAGCTCGATGATGGATTTTCCCAGCAAAAATATGTTGGCCGAGATACAACATTATGCTTGTGTACTATAAATCTACGCTCACTAGTTAAGTGGTGGTTATGTTACATCACCTTTTGGCTCAATGCTGACGTACAACAAGCTGCATTATGTGCAAGTGTGTTTCATTCTGAAATAGGGGTGCAGAATGACTACCTCTGCCATCCCAATACTTTGAAGGTGCTGACAAATAGTTACGGACAGTCCAACAAGGCACAACTGCATTTGCAAAGGTTATACTTGTGGAACTCTGCTTATCCAATTGTGAACTGAAAGAGGGGCATGAAGCAATGGCCAAAAATAGTGCAACCTCATGTACCAAAATAGTACAACTTCACGGAAAGTGCCAATAGGATGCCAGCCATTGTTCTAAACTAACCCAGTTCCAATTCAACTTAATTTGGGGTGACTTGGTCTTGGGTGGGCAATTAAGACCTGTAAGCATCACAAAGGACCTGCTTCTGGAGAAGTGAAAAACTCCTAGAACTGGGTGATTGCTATGGATCTATATAGATGTTGGGATTTCTGAGTTGTTCTTGGAGGCATCGCTAATGAACAGGAATGTGAAGAATGCTTATCAGTATTGACAACCATGATGAAGAAAAATGATATCTTGGCATTCAAGATACCCTACCAAGGTAAAGGGCAGTAGAGGCCAGATTTTTCATACTTGGAGTCTTCATTCAGAAATTAAAATAGAGCATGTGGTTTTCTTCTGTGGAAGACATATTTCTGGGAAGAAATATGTATTTTTGTGCAAAACATACAGATTCCTGTGCAAAAATTATTCTTTTTCTGCAGAAAACACCAGCGTTAAAATTGCACATTTCTCCCTGATTGGAATCTGGATGTCTACGCAGACTGTGTAATGTTTATGCATATTACATAAATCGTTTGCAATTTGTTAAACACATGCAGAAATTGATGTACATTGTAAGAAGTGGACTTTTTTGCTTCCTCAAAGTATACTTTCTGTATAGAAAAACAATGCATATTTTTTGCAAGTGAATTTTCCCCAGTGGAGCCCGATCTCTCACCTGAAATCCAAGATGACTAACCTGAGGCTCTCGTATTTTGGATATATCATGAGATGATGACATGCCCCCTGCAAAAGAAGATAATGCTCAGCAAAGTGGAAGGCAGTAGGAAAAGGGAAGATTGCATTATGGGTGGACAGACTCATCTTGGTCCCTGAAGCACCCTGTCCCCTGTTTCTCTCCCTATCTCTCCCTCTCCCCATGCCATTTGAACAGATCCTTTCATGTATTCCAGACCATTACAAGCAACCATATAAAAATTTAAGGTTGGAGATGCAGCTCAAGACATTTGGAAAATTTTTGGACTCTTCCATATCAGTTAAGGAGAACTTCTTGAAAGACTGTTGACCTAAGAGCATTTAGGGAAGGTCTTGGGTCCTCCAAGGAGCTCCATCCCCAGCAGAGCAAACGCAACAGTGAAGAAAAAGAGGTGGAACAGCAAGCTGATGATTAACTTCATAGGAATTCAGCAAGGAGACCACGAGATTCAAGGAAGCCACATATCATGAGATGACATGACTAATTGGGGAAAAAGATGTTCATACTTGTGGGAAACACTTGGAAAAGAGGGAGACTTCATTGCAGATGAACTGATTCAGTTAAGGAAGCCATGACCCTGAGTCTGCAACACCTGAGTAAGCAAGCTGATGGCTGGAACTCTTAGAGGTCTTTCATTCAGAGGGTCACCATAAGTCAAAGCTGACTTGATGGTAAATAGAAAATACAAGTTGTGAAATACAAACGATGGTCCAAAATTGTCCAGCAACTGCCGCATTATTGTGGAACAAGGGGGGAAAATGCTGAAATTATTTGTTCTTGCACATGGAAAGAAAATAAATGAAGTTTTACATCCCTACTAGGGATGTCATAATGTTTATCAAAATTTACCAAAGCAGCACAGGATTGGAGCTGTGCAAGAACATTCATTACAGTGGGATTTGTGTCACATTGAGATAAAAACCCTGAAACACCAATTCCCATTGTAATGTCTGTTGTTTCTTGATTCCTCATTCAGGGATTGACATGGGTACTGGGGGTATAAAACATTTGCTCACCAGAATTATATGCAGCCCCCCAGCAGAACTGTAAAATTAGGGATGTTCCAGAAGAATTAGGGATGTTCCAGAAGAAATTCCAGTAGTTTTCCCAATGAGACTGTCTTAACATGTTGAGTCAGCCTATTGGGAATTAATGAACTCTCATGAGATGTCTTGCCTCCAGCATGAAAATGACACATTGAGGTTTCTGCAATTTGTGCAGAACGTATCTGTGCAAAACAAGTTCTTTTTCCATTTGTGTGGCAAAACATACACATGGAACAAATGCAGAAGGACTGGTTGATTGATAAATGAAGAGGGAGACAAACTCAGCTGACATTTCTCATTTGTTGGTCCATGCAACAAGGCAGCTGTCCTGGTGCAGAAGGGTTAAAGACTAGGGCCCTTTTTGTATGGCATTTGTCATGCGAAAAGGCCTCTGGAGTGTCGCACAATTGGGAGGAGTGTTCCACATGACATCCTTGCAATCGTGCGACGCTGCCAGGGCCAGCAGGTGCCAATTGCACAATATATCACTTTTGGCTTTTGGCTGAAAATGATACACGATTGTGCGTCGCTCTGGGGCCCCACATGCACTTACCGTCGTTGTGGAGCCTCTGGAGCTGCAACCTTTGCACTTCCTCCCCCAGCGCAGCCTGGGAAAATACCCGGCTGCACTGCGGAAGGAAGAGGCGGAGCCCTCATGTTGTCTGCTGGCCGGCAGCGGGGACACGAGAGCCTCATGGAAGAGGCTGCTCATGTGATCCCCACATGACCGTGCTGGAAGCAGGTAAGCTGTGGAAAGGGCTTAAGTTATGCAATTTCTGCAATCTGTACACTTATGCAGTTTGCTCCCCCAAATGTTCTCATTAATACAAAATTTTCACAAGACAAGTAGAAAATATCTTACAGGAAAGGAGGAAAAAAAAAGTTTGCTGGAGTCCTATTAATGTCTTACACATGTGGGAACAGATAGACAATAGAGGATCACTTCAAGACCATACAGATGGAGTTCCATATGTGGTGACATTGCATATTACTATGCATTGCATTTTGTGGCTTGGGCATGCAGCTGCATGTATGCATTCTGGTTGTGGAATTGGTTGCTCAGTGTCTCAGTTCAATTATGTTTAAGTCAACTATGAACAATGGTTTAAGTCATCAAGAAATGTTTCAGATCATGAGAAGAACCTACAAGTGTTCAGAAGACTTCTATGCTGCAGGCTTGTTCTCCCCAATGTATAGACAATGGGTGAAACTGAAGTCTATGATAGATCTAGAACTGACAGACATAGCCTTCATCTCTCTCTCTTTCTCTCTCTCTTTCTCTTTCTCTAATTTTGAGAGGGAAAAAATTACTTATGGGCTTATATCATCCTTATTTGATGTTTATTATATATATATATATGTGTGTGTGTGTATATAAAATTTTTCTCAATAACCAGCACTAGATGAATCAAAACATTTTATTAGTGTGGGGAGAGGGAGACCCAATGAAGCAAACTTCATATAGTTTAAATGGTATATATTATTCAACAAAGTGGCCTAAATCCAACTGTTGATCCCAACACAACGAGATCTGTTGATTGAATAGATCTTCTCGTGTTAAAGACATAGGAAGAGAGCCTTCTCAGTGGCTGATCCCAGTGGCTGCCCATGGAATTCCCTTTCACATGAGGATAGACTGGTCTCTTCTCTGCTCTCCTTTGACTGGAAGGCAAAGATCTTTTATTCAAATAGGCTTTTAGGGATTAATTGGCAGCAGGTAGCTTTTTATGTGTGTGGTGCATCTTTAACATTATTGTTATGGGTTTTTTTTAAATAATCTTTTAAAATGGTCCTTCAATGGGACAATTGTTTAATTGTGTTTTTATTTTTTTATGATTTTTAGCTACTTTTGTTTTTTAGTCTTTGTAAGCTGCCTTGGGTCCTGTACTGGTAGAAGTGTGGCATATAGAGTAAATAAAGAGAGAGAGAGAGAGAGAGAGAGAGGCTAATGTGCATAAATACTGACTTAACAAATTTCCACTTTGTTTAGTTTAGTTTGGTTTATTGAGTCACCTCTAGTTGTGATTAACAACTGAATTGATCCCTATGTTTTCCAGAAACTGATTTTTTTTTCCCTGCAGAAAATAATGTAGCTGGCGACTGTTCTCTCTCTCTCTCTCTCTCTCTCTCACACACACACACCCTATCTAATTTTGTTTATACTCCACACTTCTGCCAATAGTTCAAGATGCTATACATAGTTCTCCCACTTCATAAGCCAAACATGAGTCAACAGTACTTTTGAAAAAAACTTAATACAGTTCTGGTCTGCATCTACAAAAGTATAGGCCAAAATGTTACTCATAGTCACACCTAGAGTATACAACTCAACCATCCACTTTTGTAAGGGCACAAGAACCCTGAATCATGAACACTATTTTTATTTATCTGAAAACAATTCTCTAGGAGTCTCTAGGTCCTCCAGTATGATTCTGTGCTCACCTTCCAATGGAAGTGGACCCTAGAGTCATGCTGGAGGACCTAGCAATGCCTAGAGAAGTGATCTATCTAGGAATCTCTTTTGCTAGGTCCACATCCGGCAGAAGCAGCCATAGAATTCCACTGGAGGACCTAGAGATTCCTACAGAGAATATGTTTTTTTTGTGGCGGGGCAAGTACAGTAATATTTTTAAAATAAATAAATAAAATAACTAAAAAGCTAAAAAATAATCAAAGTCGTGAATACTGAACCCATGAAAGTGGAGGGCTGACTGTACTCATTAAATCAATTGTTGAACACTCGGTCAAGATGCAGGTATATTCCATTGATTCAGTGGGCCTAGGTAAGACTAAGTATAATATTATTTCTCAGTCGCTAGGAGTAGACAAGTTTAGTGAGTACCTAAAACATGGCTTTTTCAGAGGCACCATCTCAGTTGTAAAACTTCCTCCCAAGAGAAGACAAGCTAGCTCCATTCCTTTTGCACTTCCAAGTGGCAGCCAAGGCTGCACAGTTTTGCATGGCTTTTGGTCCTTAAAATCAGGGCTGGAGTATTTGGATTGTGTATGTGTATTTAAAACTGGCTTTGATTTGTTTTAAAAGATTCTCCCCACCCACCCCTGTTTTTTTACTGTTGCACATTGTTTTAATCCATTGTGCATGGTGGCCCAACTGGGCAGAGACGAAATAAAATACTTTAATAATTAAGTCAATACATAGTAAAAGTAATGGTGGTATGACTCTTTTTCTGCTCTGGTGAGACCTTACCTAGAGCACTATACCCACTTATGGCACTACAATTTAAGGAATCTATTGATCAAATGGAATGTATCCAGAGAAGTGTAGCAAAGAGGGTATGAGGCCTGGAAATGAAATTCTATGAGGCAAAGTTGAAAGATCTGAATGAATATGATTGTTAAGAAGCAACTGTGTGGCCATCTTCAAATATCTGAAGAATAAGACCACATACAAGATGGGATTTATTAGTTTTCGATTGCACTTTAGGATAAGATACAGTGAATTCAAGTTCCAAGCAGCCTTGGTAGGAGGTAGACTCTTGTACATTTGAGTTTTCAAGCAGAGGTTTGGTGGCTACCTATCAGTGATACTGTAGTGATGGATTTCTTGTACTGACAGATAGTGAACTGGATGTCCATTGAGTTGGTTTCCAGTTCTATAATAACACAAGAAACCCATTGAGATAGATAAGGCTGAAAGAAAGTGGCAGTCTTCCTGTTCTCACTCAGGAAAATTGATGTCTGAGCAGAAATTTCAAGATGACTTTCAACACTCTGTAAATTTCAGTTCCAAACAACATCTAAAAACCAGTGTTGTCTTGCACATACTGAGTTAACGGTTCAGGAAAGACTCCTGCAGCCCCCAACAATAAGCTTTGAATCGATACTTGCACTTTCCTTTCCATTCAAGTACCCTGAAAAGTTGCAGGAGTTCAAATGCAGGGAAAGATTAGAGGATGAAATCCTTACTGTTCACTTCCAGAGTTGCAATGAACTGAGGTTTAACTGCAAAATAATTGCTCACAGAAGCTTTTTCATTGCACTTTTTAGAAATGCACATCTAAAAGCCTTCAGGAAACACAATGAGGAAACTGTTAGGGGTCAGATGTGACCAAACCCATACAGTCCTGTTAGACGTTGTGTAAGTAGATGCTCTTAGAGAAATTCCATTTCACACAGTTGGTTTTACATTTCCTCTCTTAAGCTAAATGTTTCAACAGAGCCTGGATGACAGCAACAGCAAAGCTCCGTACATCTATTGTTGCTTTTCTTAACATTTCTCTTTGGAGAGGCATTCTGGCAGTGCCAACACAGAGAAACAAAATTCATTTCTAGGTTACACAGTGGTTAATGTTACAAGTGAGAAAAGCTTTGAGAGCAGTTCTGCTTCAAGTGTCCAGAATCCTCTAGGGTCCTGCATTTTTTTTCCTTTCTGCTTTGTTTTGTTTGACTCTTGTGTGATCACCTTTATGATCTGATCACTACTTGCTAAGATGAAATAAGGAAGAAGAGTTGTGCATTTTTACTTCACAGCCGACAGCGAGGAGACAGAATCCATTTGGAGTGTATCTCTTTAGAGCAAAGGTGAGCAAAGTGGCCTTCATGCAGCCCTCTGATGCTGTTTTTGTGGCCCTCCATCAGCTATGCCTTTTCTGGCCAAAAGAGGTGAATTACCTTTTCTAGAAGACTACAGGAGCAGCAGTTCATATGAACCGCAGGGTTCCTTGTACCACTTAGCACCAGCTTTTCAAAACCTAGAAGTAGACTTTTGACTTTTTCTAGTTTTGTCCCATTTTGGCATTCAGTGAATCCCAGGAGTCTCGGGGGAATACAGTTGGTCCTCAGACCCATCACAGTGGTCCACCTCTGCTTTAGATATAATTCTCACATTTCTCAAGTGCTAATGTTCTCTGCACAAAAATGTGCGTATGTATCTGATGCACCACTGGGAGGTTGCACCTTGCACCTAAACCTCTTTTTAAATAATAGCAGTAATCATCAACTGAGAATGAAATCAAATAATTTAAGTTTTACTATGAAATGCAGAAGACGGATTATGAAATACAGATCTGGATCAATGATGTGACTTTAATTTTTAACCAGGAAAGAAATAGGTGAATTATCCCAATCAAGCGTGGAGCCACGAACCAGCATAACTCTCAGCATACTTCTTGTACTACAAATCTCTGTAAAAACTTCAACAGGATGAATAGTTTTTCTCAAAGTAGAGTTGAGAATCGCAGGGCCCTCCGGGTAATGTTGGGCTATAACTCCCAGTGTCCCTCACAACTGGCTGTGCTGGCCAGGCTTGGTGAGAGCTGTAGTCTGTCAACATGTGGACTCTTACCTCTGGTTTAAAGAGAGGTAACCCAGGGAGAACTAGGACCCTGAGCAAGAGTTCTGTGTGAAAAAAAATCTGCAGTGGCTGTCATAGTGAAATGGATCATAACTGCAATTTGGTTTCTTGCTAGAGACCCTCACTTTAGAGACCCTCATTTTAGTCAGTCTTCTGGGACAAAACTGAGATTTTAGAGTCAAGCTGTGTGAAGCATATCCTTCTACATTTAAAAGACAGCTGGAAAGATCTGGGTTTTTTTAAAAAAAAAAGTGGTAGTATTTTATAGATAATAAACTTTTTGAGTTTAAAATGGGTTACCCAATATCAGGGTCCACAGAGGAAAAAACCCAAGTGGTCAGATCCCCAAGATTGCAGCAGAGCTTGAGAAAGTTCCATTTTGGATTACAACTCCCAGAATCCCACAGCTGAGACAGCGGGGTTCTCTGAAAGGACTTTTCCAAGCTCTAGCATCAATGTTCAATGGCTATGATTCTGAAGATGCCAGAAGTGAGAAGTCGTCTAAGGCAAGTTTCAAAATCAGGTTTCAAGAGCAGTAACTGAAGATTTAAAGGATCAGAAGAACGTGACCACATACTCATATATTGCCTGCTTGCTGACATCCTGCATCATAGGTACAGAGGGCAAATCTCTGCATGCACAATTCCACATTAATTGCACTACCCTTATGTTGAATTGACCAAGTTGTACAACTGAAGTGAGACACCAAATGTGCAGCCAGATGGCAGAGATAAATGCGCAGTATGCATCATTCCCCAGTGTGTAGTGTGAATCGATGCAAAATGGCACCACTTGTTGCCCTCCACTTCAGCAAACTGGAGCTATGCGTGGCCATTCCGAATCAGACAAAAAGAATCAATTGTATCTGTTGTAAAGACACCAATATTTCTGCTGGAAGACATGCATAAGAGACTGATAACGTTCCAGACACTGTGATAAGTCCACACTTCCACTCTGATTGCTAAGGGACCGGGGAGGTGGTCCAATGACTGTGTTAGGTGTTCTTCTGGGTTGGGCCCTGAACCCACCAGTATTGCCATCTTAATTGTGCCAGCCCTGTTTCCCAACACAATACTCTGGGGGCAAGGTTGGCGTAATTAATATGGCAGAGCTGTCAACTTAATAGGAACCAGATCTCTCAAATTCATGTTTAAATTTAACTCACATGGTTCTTATGAAGAGCATCAGTAGGGAAACAATTCTTTGCTAGTTTCTTTCCTGAAGAAAGCAATGAGGCATTGTAGCAATTTTCTGCCCGTTATAAAAAAAAGTCTTTAGAAAATTAGGCAGTTTTCAAAGACTGTTCACAAGTTGAAATTTATCCTGCACAAAAATTGTGTTTGCTATTATTCTGCACAAAATTTATGTGTGCTGTTTTTGCACAGAGAACAGCATTATAGGTAAAGAAATTAGCTGGGCAGAATTTTTTTTTTTGGTGCTGAAAATCCTGTTTCCTTTGCAGAAAATGCTGTTTTGTGCACACAAACCCCACGTGCAAATTTTGTGCAGAATGAGTTAGGAGTGCAAAGATTCTCTTCAACCCAGGTTTACCAACACTTAAGAAACCCATTTCGAACCATTTTTAAAAATATCTTTGAATATTCATTCCATCTCTAAACATCGGAAGCATAATACATGGAATAGCCTGAGGGTATAAAACAGTACAGCATTTCTCCCTCTAAATATTATTAGTTCTTGTCTGAAAAATTCCCCTTTTTCCTGCATGAATTTGCTAAACAGCAGCTGGTTAGATCTGAACAGAACTTTCAACAGATGGTTTTTTGGGACTGGCATTTAGTGTTGACTTTTCAAACCTGGACACATCTGTGGGAGCTTTGTGTGATTCATTTCATTCTCAGAATTCTAAATCCCTTGCCTTCTTCCTCCCCTCCTTCATTCCCTACAAAGCCACACATTACCTGTAATTACAAAAACTAGCTGGTAATGCAAATACTAATTGTGACAGTAGCTCCTACCATTTCCTTCAAGCTTTTTGGACTCTTCTAAGAATGCTTTGCAAAGAAGATCAGAGATTTAAAGGTTACAATTAGGAATGCTGGGATAATATTCCGGATTGAATTTGAGACACTCATTGAATCCTGTTGTTAGTCCCTAATGGAATATGGGCATTGAATCACCTTTATGTTGATTCACCATCTGATTGGGTCTTTTCTAGTCTTTCTTATAAGGTACATTATTTTGAACATTTGCATCTGGGGAGTAGAAGTTGAGCCAGAAAGTCTGCAAATCTAAATGTTGATGGGGAAATCAAGGACAACAGGAGTGTTCAGCGGCAGAGCTTGGAGTGCATGGAGGGCAGAGCTCTGGCCTGGGAATGTGGCCATGATGCATGGGGGTATGGCCACGGTGCATGGGGGTGTGGCCATGGTACATGGGGCATGGCTGCGGTACACAGCTGCATGGCTACGAGCCGGGACACCCCAAACCATTGCCGTGCGGGGCAAACCGCTCCCATCACCCCCCCCACCGTCATTACGCAACCAGGAGCATTCGACTTTCTACAGACATCTGAGAGCAAGAAGTGGTAAAATGCAATTGTCAGCAGAAATGAAGAGATGAGATTTGCACACACCACCTGGGTGGGGGTAAAATATATCTGACTCTTCCAGCAAGATGTGAACAGGTGGCTGTAAGGTGAGCTTTACTCCCAAATAGACACATACAGGAGTTGGTGCTCTGAGCATAAGAACTAGGAACATGAAAGAACGTATCAAGCAGCCATGACAGAAATGCCCTTCCCCGTATCTGAAATATTGAAGTGGTGCCATTTAGAAGGTGGAGCAAGCTTGTTTCCTGCTATTTCAGAGACCAGAATGTGAACCGGTGTTTTCAGATTATAAGAAAAGAGATTCCCCCTAAACATTGGTGTAATCTCCAATGTTTGTTTTACTCCAAGAGTTATTCAACAGTGGAGTCATTACCTCAGAGAATGGTAGACTTTCTTTATTTGGAGATCTTCAAAGACCATTTCTTCCCTAGACGGTTATAGCTCTGTTATTCCACTTTCGATATATTGTGGAATTCTGAGGTTTGTAGTTTACTGAAGCCAAAGAGCTCTCTGGCTGAGAATTCTAAAGGCCCCTCTCCAAACTACAAACCCCAAAATTCCATGGGATGTTGAAAGTGGAATAATAGCAATATAACAGTGTCATGCAGAAATGTCCAGAGATTGGATGGTCATCTTTTAGTGTGCATTAATTGTTCATTCCTGCATGGCAGCAAGTTGAGCTAGATGGCCGAGTGGTCCCCTCCAGCTCTAAGCTTCTTTGATTCTGTGCTCATCATGTCTATTCTGTGAACATTTTGGGGAAAGTATTACCCAGACCTCTTGGACACCATTAAATGGTCAGAAATTAATCTCAGTTTCATAAAGCTTCAATGAGCCCAGCTGATGTTTAACTTCCCTGCTACCAGCTGTAATGATTCTCATCTGTGACTGTGTTTGTACAACAGGATTGCTTTCTATTGATTGCCTGCCCTACTTTTCCTGCGTTGTTTGTAATTTCAGTGCTGCAGGTGCACGGCTGACATGAGGCTGAGAATTTCATAATATAATTGCTCTAAACTCACCCCTGAACAATAGGGGGCTTATACGATTTTATTTTTAAGTTCAATTTAAATAGGGGGATGTGTTGATATTTACAGCATCATGAATGTTAATAGCACTGTACTGTGTAAGCATAAACATACGGGTCACTGCTTAAAGGCACTTGTGGTTTGAAGTCGGGCCAGCAAGAAGAGGGAAAAGTAATGTGGTGTATTGTGTTATACTGGTTTGTATTTTATTTTATTGTATTTATAGGCTGTCTTTCTCCTAACTTCGAACCAAGGGAGCTCACAGGTAGATTAAAACAAAGACCATTTCTGCACTACACTGTCATAGTGCTATTATTCCACTTTCAACACCCTGTGGAATTCTGAGCTTTGCAGTTTAGGGGGGGCATGTAGAATTCTCAGCCAGAGAGCTCATTGGGCTCATTAAACTACCAACCCCAGAATTCCACAGGATGTTGAAAGCGGAATAATAGCACTGTTACAGTGTAGGGCGGAAATGGCCAAAGTAGAAGCTTTTTTTTTTTTAAAATGGAATGGAACTGTCCAAAGTGCTGAACTCTACTCTCAATATAGGTTCAGCACCTTGCTTAGTTTCTTTAAATAGTGATTTTTGCTATGAAGCGCAAGTGTTCATGTGTTATCAAGGAATAGAATCAGAGAGTCTTACAGATGAAAGGTACCTCAAGGACCATCTAATCTAACCCATGCCATGGAGGAATATAATTTATATATTTATTTTACCTATTTGTATCTTCTCTTTCCTTCCAACAAGGGAACTCAGGGCAGCTAACATTAAAACAGTACAAGTTAAAACATACATAAAAGTGTAAATATAAAATTTTGAAAACAATTAATTTATAGAGTTAAAAACATTAAACATTAAACACATTAAATACATTTAAAATACATTAAAAACAATACCAACCTTAAAAACAGAGTTGTACAACATTAAAAGGTCCAGACATATCAATTTATAAAAGCCTGATGGCACAAAAATGTTTTAATCTGGTGACGGAGAGTTAGGATAGGATCATCCTGGCCTCCCTAGGGAGGGAGTTCCAAAGTCTGGTAGCAGCCATCAAGAAGGCCCTCTCTCTTGTTCCCATCAAAGATGCCTGAGAGGATGAGGAGACAGAGATGAGGACCTCTCCAGATGATCTTAAGGCTCCAATGGGCTCCTAAAGGAAGATATGGTCCTTCAAATAACCTCAGTCAAGATGTGTGTGTGTGAGAGTGTAGGTAGCACTGCAGCATTGCATACCATACCATGGATGGATGGATGGATGGATGGGTGGATGGATGGATGGATAGATATAGCCAAAGCAGAAATATGACTATCCAACCTTTATTTAAAGACCTCCAATGACTGAGTCCACAACCATCTGGGATAGTCTGTTTCTTAGTTCTTCTCTATTTGTAGGTAGAATCTCTTTTCTTATAATTTGAATCTACTGGTTCATACTCAAGTCTCTGGAGCAGCAGGAAGCAAGCTAGCTTCATCTTCTACATGACATACCTTCAGATATTCAAAGATAGTTATCATGTCACCTCTCAATCTTCTCCAAGCTAAACACACCCAGCTCCCTAAGTTGTTTCTCATAAGGCCTGGTTTCCATACTTTTGATTATCTTGGTCAACTTCCCCTGGACACATTTGAGCTTGTCAATATCTTTCTTGATATACCTTCACTGGATATGTTCAGGCTTGTTGATATCCTTCTTGCTACATTCCATCTGTGGACATATTCCAGCTTGTCAATCTGTTGCTCAATATGAGCTTTTGTTTTTGTGCATCTTGGGAAAAACCGTTCCCTTTTGATAACTAGTTTCTCTGAATTTTTGTAAAATGTGCAGCATTGAAAAATATGATTAAGTGTTGCCTTGTTCTGGGAACTAGTCAAGAAGGTAGCACTGGAAAAACTGTTTGTTTTTTTGTGATTAATCATTCTGACCTTTTATGCTTGCTGGATGCATGTGATTAGCTTCACAAGGGGAAAAAAAAAACGAGTTTTGCTCTGAAGGAGGAATTTTACACCAATTGTATTTTGCACAAATTGCAGTATTTCTGTGAAGAATAGGCATCTCGGCCTCACATCAGGAATGAAATCTCTGGAGGGGGTAATGCTCAGAATCCTGTTTCATTTTGCCAATGAGACCAGATTTATGTATAATTACAGGAACAGTGAGATTTTCTTCATGCCTCGCCTTTTAGCCTTGTAAATTTCCCACAGTCCCTGTGATGAGAGCTTGCCTTGCTCCTGTTAATTCTTTAGAACGTGGATGTACAGCTCTTGCATCTCAATGGCTTCTTCCTGCTTGTCCCTCCTACACCATTTGTATTGCACCCACTGTATCTAAGGTACGCTGTTTCACCTTTCTGTATAATCATTTGCCATATTTTGACCAACGCAATCTCTTTCAGGTAGAGGAGCCATCAGGAGCAAATCTGGCCAGTCTGTGTTTACGCATACATACACAGACACACACACCACAAACTCTGTATTCAGGAAATCCTAGCTTTGACATCTCCAGTTAATGCTGCCTCAAGGAGTTGATCTGAAAAAGGCAGCTTCCTTTTGAGCTGCTGCTAATCAGAGTAGACAATATAAAATTAAGTTATAGGAACATCAAAAGCTACATTCTCTTGAATCAGACCATTGGTTCTTCTAGGCTTCTATTGTTAACTCTGACTGGCAGAGGCTCTCCAAGGTTTCAGGGAAGACTCCCTGTATGGGCCAGCCTGTGCTCTTAAGATCTGAAGGGGAAGGCTTTCTCTTGGTCCCAACATCATCCCAGGCATGAGTGGTGAGGACATGAGAGAGAGCCTTCTCAGTGGCTACTGTCAGGTTACAGAACTCCCTTCCCCAAGAGGTCCGGCTGGCTCCCTCCCAGCTGTCTTTCTACTGGCAGGCAAAGACCTTTATTTGTTTCCAAAGGAAATTTTTTGATTTTTAGTGTATTATGAAAGACAAAGCTTGTAATGGGAGTGTTTTTATTTTTGTATGTTTTAAGTATCTTTTAATGCTGTTTTTAACTGGTTTTAACATCTTTTTTTAAAAAATAGAAATTTCCTTTAATTGTGTTCTAACTTTTGTATTAGGAGGGTTTTTTTTTAATGGGATTGAGCCTTTAAAATGTTGTATGCTGCCTTGGATCCTGTTCTGGAAGAAAGGCAGGATATAAATTAAATTTTAAAAAAATCTAGATGTCCGAGAAGATCCATGAGTGGTCTCCTACCCAAGTGCTAACCAGTTTTACATAATACACATTTATTGACGATGCTATGGAGCTGCTTAGTTTTCAAAAGCAGGTGAGACTGAAGCCATTTCCACACTTCACCATTGTAGTGCTATTATTCCACTTTCAACATCCTGTGGAATCCTAAGGTTCACAGCTTATGGAGGGGCATTTAGAATTCTTAGCCAGCGAGCTCGTTGGCCTCAGTAAACTATAAACCCCAGAATTCCACAGGAGGTTGAAAGTGGAATAACAGCACTATAACTGTGTAGTGCAGAAATGGCCTGAGTGTATTTAAGGTAGTACCAATGGAACACAATAAAAACAGTTCCAGTTGGCAAGTCTATAGAGGGCGAGGAGATCATAAAGCAGTCTCAGGCACTGGGGGTCATCAGTTATATGAGAAAATTTTGCCCTCTGTCCTTTAGTCTTCTAAATAAATGGTTGTCATCCTATTGGAAAAAAAAACACAGACAAGAACCTACATTGCATTTCCCTCTACTCCTGTAATTACACTGTTATAGCACCACACCACAGTTCTGCAGCATCCCAACACTATGAGACTCTGTGTGTGTGTGCGCGCGTGCGTGCGCGCCAGTGTGATTACTTATTGTCCCATTATGCAGTGGGGAATGCACAGGTCTCTTATCCAAGTACTTACCAGGTCCAACCCTACTTAGCTTCTGAAATCAGAATAACATAAGATACACTCAGGATGCTATGGTGGTCAGGGCCAATATAAGGCAGTTTCATATGCTGGCTTAGCATTCAAAAAAATGTTCAAAAATGTCTTTCTTGAGTGTTGAGAAACACTGATAAAGGGAAAGACAGGCAGAAAATGAGAGTCTTCTAAGTTCAGGATTTATTCTGAGCAAAATTTGTGCATGGTATTTTTGTGCAGAAATCAGCATATTCTGCGCAAGAGACAGCATTTGCTGCACAGAAAGTGTTATTTTCTTCGCAGAAAATTCTGTTTTCTGCACAAGAACACCACACGTGAATTTTGTACTGAATAAGTTCCAACTATGAAGAGTCTCCAAAAATGGCACAGTTTTCAAAGACTTTGTTGCAGTGGTAAGAAAGAGGTTAAAATTACTTGTTTCTTCCTTCAAGAAAGATGTCAGTGAAAAAATGTACAGCCCCAGCTTTGTTCAGATTTGTTCACCTTTAACTTCTCTGTACTGTTGAAGTCTTTGACCTAGAGAAAAGATGAATTATGCAGCCTAAATGAATGCATACAAAAGGCACCTATTTTACATAATTTATCCATCATGAATAAACATTCCCCTGTCTTTGCACAGAATATGGACTTATGGGCTCTGTTTACAAAGATTGCACTAAGCCGCTTGCTGCACAATAGGTTTGACTAAGCAGATATCTCCCGTGCCAGTTCGTTATACCAGGGGAGCTAAGATTTCATCTTGCAAGGTGCTGAGCATTCTAAAAAGTTTAACTGCTACTAATTGTGAGCCGGGGAGGTTGCTGAATGGGCATTCAGCTTCCCAAAGAACATTGCAGGACTGGGGACAGAAGGTAAGATGGAAGAATCCTAATTGGTTTATGTAAGTGTTCCCTAGATTTGGAAGATTGTCTTTGGAGAATGTGCAATTAAAATTTGGTTAGCTTATCATGCAAGGTTCCTAATTATAGGAAAAGCTGGTGTATATACTTTCTCTTTGCAGATGTGTGCCTCCAAAGTGTGGATGGTGGGGCTGCTGAGAACATGATGATGGGTAAGGAGGATAAGGCCTTCCAACCAGCAGACCCCTGTCTTCTCATTCCATTTATTCCTAATTTTGGTAGGCGTGGGTGAGAAATGAATTCTTTGTGAATTCTGCTAGCAAAACAAAAGCCTGATTCCTGTTGGTCATGCCCATCTGTATAAATACTCTTACACACATGGCTGTACTCTTGGGAACCATTGTGGAATGGATGTATTCAGTTCATTCTTGAATGAGCAGAGTTTCAGATATAACTGTTTTGTTTGTTTGTTGTGTGCCTTCAGCTCATTTCTGGCTTAGGGCAACCCTAAGGCAAACCTATCATGGGGTTTTCCTGGCAGAATTTGTTCAAAGGGGGTTTGCCTTTGCAGTCCTCTGAGGCTGAGAAGGTGTGACTTGCCCAAGTTCACCTAGTGCATGGCTGCGTGTTCAGAGCATTGCACTACACACACTTGGATTGCAGGATCTTGGCCACAGAACGTATGAAACACTCTTTGACAAGCATTATCTTATTAATTTCCTTCTTAAACATGTAAGGTATGTCAATATTGCAGTGATCAAGCTGCTAATTTTGTGCACACATCGGAGGTTACAGGGGGTGGAGAGAGAGCAGCAGCTTGGCTTAAGACCCTGCAATTAATTTACAGCCAAGAGAAGAGTTGAATGAGTGACTTCTCAGCTCTGTATCTTGGGCCAAGGACTGTAAGGCAAAAAGCCATCTAAGGCTTCCTCTGCAAGCTTTTCATATGGACATAAAAGACTGGAGGCAGAGTTTAGAAAAGTTATTTTTCTGGACCACAGCTCCCAGTGTTTGTTCAGGTGATTCTACAATCCTTTCTCACTGTGTTCTGGGGAAGAAGGGAGTTGTATCACATTCATCTTCAGCAGACCAGCTCTTATCTAGAGTTGTTTGTTATGATATATCCTGGTGCCCATTCACACTACAGAATTACAGCACTGTTATTCCACTTTAACTGCCATGGTTCTGTCCTATGGAATCCTGGGACTGGCAATTTAGAGAAAGTCGTTTAGAATTCTCAGCCAGAAAGCCCCAATGCCTCATCAGATTACAAGGCCCAGGATTCCATAGAATGGAACCATGGCAGTTAAAGTGGAATAATAGCACTATAATTCTGTAGTGTGAACAATGCCCTGTTGTTGTCTCTAGTGGCTGTTTTTCTTTACCATCTGGAAGTGTGCGGAGGAGAAAACATTAGCTGCTGAAGATAATCAGTGGGCAGTTCCTTCCCTCTGGTGCGAAACTCTTCTGCCATAATATGCTTGGCATAATGTGAGTCCCAAGTCTCTTATTCTTCTCACATTGGCTCTAAAAGAGCTATCTATCTATATCTATCTATCTATCTATCTATCTATCTATCTATCTATCTATCTATCTATGTTCTGTTCTCCCTCATGAGATCTCTGGGTGGCATACTATTAAAATAATTATAAACAGGTACAGATAAAAACAATAAAATAATTTAAATAGAATAAAAGGATATTGAACAGATTACCATGTTAAACTAAGCAGTTTAAATCATGTACATGTGTGTGTTTTAAACCCTAAAGGCTTTGATCTAAAGCCATGTTTTAATTTTGCACTATCAAGAAACCATTACCCTTCTGGTCTGCAAGGGGATGACATTCCATAAATAGGCTGGCACAGGACAGAATGGAGTAGAATCTAGTCATCTTTCTGTACAATATTTCAGCAAAGCCAGGAACCAAAGAGTTTCAGGGCACTCTTAACAATCAGAAGAAAAAGTGGGGTGAGGAATTTTGCTATTTTTTTTCCCCAGAAAGTACAAATATTCAACTCACAATCCAGGCTTTTCTTAACGTATAATAACTCCCTGTTTCCTTGACTGATTCCATCTGATTATTGGTTTGGGGATGCGTTCAAAATTTAACTGGAACTAAACGGACGCTAGCGTGCCAGATTCAGAGTGCAATTATTTTATCATGGCAACAGAGTGCCGTGTTGTGAAATGGACTCCTTGTGTGTAGCAATGGACCAGATGAAACACCAAGTCTTGAAAATACTAATAAACTTTACTAGGATTAAAAGAAAACATACGTACAATATGGAGCAGACAGCCTCTACTCACAGAGCACAGCTGGGCACGTAAAAGGTGCTGCCAGAAAAGTATACAGAAGGGGAGGCTGCTTGGGGAGGGAGATTCCGAAGAGACCCCTTCATTTCTTACCAAGCACAAATTAGCCCTTTAGATTCAGGTTTCCGAGATTCGGAGCAGTGTTACAGTGTTACAGTGCTATTATTCTACTTTTAACATCCTATGGAATCCTGAGGTTTGCCGTTTAGGAGAGGCCCTTAGAATTCTCATCCAGAGAGCTCTTTGGCTTCCGGAAACTACAAACCGCAGAATTCCACAGGTTGTTGAAAGTGGAATAATAACACTATAACAGTGTAGTGCGGAAATGGGCTTTGTCTTAACGTAATGGATACAGTTCATCTTTTGATTTGCATGCTGGAATCTGTAAATTTGCAGTTATTTCTTTATTGCCATCCTAAAGAGCACAGATTAACCATCTAGATTCAGATGCTCCTTGCTTGAATCTTCTAACACGTCAAGCCTATATGCTGTCTTCCCCATAGCAAGTATTGTTTACATAGATCCTTTTAAATGGGGTTTACTGCTTGGATATTATCAGTTCCTCAGGGGTAAAATAGAGTGTGTTGTCTTTAGATGAGAATGTAAAACAATCGCACATCCCTGGTTGGTTGACCTGATTGTGGGCAGTATGATCACATAATGTTATGATTCCTCACAATGTGGGTTGGAGTCAAATCTATTTGTCTTCTGAACGTGCTGCACATGGCTTAAACAATCCATTAGCCAGACATGTCAGATTTTTTTTTTAAATCATTGTATTCCATTTCACATTATAAAAAACATACATAGTAACTGACAGTATACTTGACATATTTCTGATCTTCCACAGAGATCTAGCTTTACAAATTATTTTTCAGATATATAATACTGTACTACATTTTACAGCTATTTTTTACTCATTGATTCTTGCCTTTCCCTCCCATATTGCCGCATCATGATATATACCCTGCCGCCCACTCATATCTTATCTTACATCATGAATAACCAATCTCCATCTGTATACCCAGCAATTACCCACTTCCATTTACCATTTGCCATTCTCTTTGTATCTCTTCGTCTGATTTCCCTTTTAGTCTCTGAGAGACCATATCAGCATTTTTATTTTCTATAAGTGTACCCCACCATTGTTCCACTGTAGGTATTTGCTGAGTTTTCCACAACTTAGCATATTCAATCCGAGCAGTTGTTATCATATAGAGCAGCATTCTCCATTGTTTCTTAACATCAACATCTTCTATTATATCAGTCCTATTTAACAAATACAGTTCTGGTGTCTTAACAAATTGAATTTTCAATAATGCACAAATTTTATTATGTATTACATTCCAATACTTCTTATCTTTTGGGCATCTCCACCGACATGTCAGATTTTTTTAAAGTCACCCATCACACAAACATAGAGGCCAGGACAGATTGAGAACCTGTAAAGAAAACACTAAATCACTGAAGTTCTTTCCACTCTGAAACTTTTTTGCAATCTCTTCCTTCCCCTCCATACCCACCCACCAAAGTTTTTGCACAGAAAATAGAGCATTTTGAAGATTTTTTAAAAAAATGTTTCATTTTATTTTACACAAAAATGTGCACAAAAATTTCATAATCACACTCAGGAAGGAGAAACTTTTCAAAATCATTTGATTTTGCATGCAAGAATGAAACAAGTGAAGACTTTGATCCCCAGTGGGACTACTGCTCTCAAAACCCCCCAACTAATTGCCTGGAGGATTCTGGGAGTTGTAGTCTAGCACATTTACATGGCATCAGGTTGGGGAAGGCTGACACATGCCATGTTGTCTTCTGGTCTTTTCTTGGCTTAATGAATCCCTCTCTTCCCTGTCAATTGCAGGTTGGCACTTCAATGTCCTATTCAGACATTGAAAGAGTAACTTTTTTCAGCTACACTGGCTAGGGAACTACTTTTCCAGGCTGTGGTCCTGTTTGTGTATTTCCTTCTGTTGTGAAAGGCAAGAATTTCCTAGTGGAAAGGCACTGTTAATGAGACAAAATTCAGGTTTAGGTGTAGCCATTCATCTACAGGCTAAAGAAATCTGGTAAACCTTGGTTGAAGTGAGTTATATTTTATGATGTGTGTGTGTGCGTATGTGCGTGTGTGTGTAGGTGATGTAAGAACAGACAAACAGCTCTTCTGACAAGTTTGTTCTTGATTCCAGAAAGATGTAGTTGAAATATATATTTATTAGTATGATTAACAAACAAACTTAATTCTAAAAAATGCCAAAACATTTCTGTTACTGCTGTCCTCCACTGCTCAAAACAGAAATGACCTCATCCAAGAGGGCAGTTTAGAAAATTCTGTTGTCAAAATTTGTGAGTTGATGACCATGTTTTGGATTATCCTCTTGGCTGAAACCATCCACTGTTAAAGTCTTAAATCTATAGATCCAGAAATTCTATATTTTTGTATTATATTATAATATTAATTTCAGGGAGCACCAACTAAGGCCATTTCCACATTACACTGTTATAGTGCTATTATTCCACTTTCAACTTCCTATGGAATCCTAGGGTTTGCCGTTTAGGGAGGGGCTTTTAGAATTCTCAGCCAGAGAGTTCTTTGGCCTCAGTAAACTATAAACCCCAGAATTCCACAGGATGTTGAAAGTGGAATGATAGCATTGTAACAGTGTAGTGCGGAAATGCCTAAGAGAGAAGGCACATAACCAGCAGGAGTTCTTGTCGGACTTGTTCTGGTCATATACAAATACCAGTCCCTAAGAAGCACATCAATATTTTTTTCATTTCCCAAGCTATGTGCAACCTCGCATTACCATTAACTTTACACATAACTTCTGGAAAATGTCCCCTGAAAGCCGATCTCTTTGCCATCAATGTAGAAAATGCAGAAGTCAAAGGAGAAACTGCCACCTCAGACTTAAACTCTTGAAACTGTTGTTAAAAGAACTAAATTGTTTCTCATTTTCAAATCATTTTAATGGCTCAGGGATCAGAGTCAAGGAATAAAGCAAGTCTGTGATACCATTCAGTAGGCAGTTAAAATGTCATTGATGGTAGAGATCGTTTAGCCTTTGCCTCAGCTATTAAAGTCCCTTTTCTCCCTTGAGTCAGTTTAATCAATTGTGGTGCAATGTACATATGAATGTTAAGTACCTTTAGGATCTCAGCTGCATCATTTTGGTACAAAAATGCCTTTTGATTTAGGCCACTGTCTTCTCAAGATGTTGCTTTTCACGGCACCTAAATATAGCCACTTTTCACTAAAGGCAATGGCCAATTTCCTATTGGCATTGTCAGTATGGACAGGATTGCCTCCATGCGCCCCCCACCCAACAACTCAAGCATGCTTTCTAACAGGTTTTTATTTAACTGGCTGCTCACTTTTGCCAGTCAAATAGGGAAAGGGATGGAATTCTAAAGACAATAAAGTAAAACCAACACAATGAAGGCCAGACCCTCACTGGTGTCTTATGCATTTGTAAGTTCCCTTGCAGAAGTACAATACAATATAGATCTTTACTATGGTCATAGATCAGCCTAAGGAGGGTGGGGTACAGTCAATTACAAGATGGAAGTGTGTGTATGTCTATATGTAGTAAAAGAGCATTAGGTGGGTATAGAGAAGCATTGAGGATAATATATGAAACTCTGTATCCATAAATTTGCAGAACACTCCAATAAGCAAACTAGATGTTCATTAGGTCTAGCCTTTGGCACAGGTCATCATCCAATGAATTTTAAGTGCTGATGCACAGAACCAACCCTGTTGTGTTAGGGTTAATATTTGAAAGCAGTAGGGAAGTATAGAATTGTCCTGTGCACCCTGGATATTTATATGGCAAGGGTGAAATGAGGCTAGTACGAATACCTCTATAATGTAAATACTGGAGTTGCATATACTCTGTTGTTTCCATGTGTCCAGAACCACAGGGCATTGTCTCTCGAGTAAAGATTCTTACTGAATTGGCCTTCCAGGATAGCTAAGGGGAGGGCATGACATTGGGCCACAGTAAAGGCCCTCTGGTGTTTAGGTACTTCCAGATTAGTTAAATATGCTATAGGAGAGGCAAAGTACCTGTTAGATTCACTAGTGATAAAGGTTGGACTCCTGGCTAGATCTGATTGGTGCTCTATGTCTACTACATGCTGTTTAATGACTGCTTTGGCCTGATCATATCCCGTGTTGAGTAGAAGATCTGGAGAAAAGCCCAGAGATGAGATTTTAGTTGTCACTACCTCTTTCCATATAGATTGAAAATCATCCCTCATAGTTAATGAGGCAAAGCCAATGGGCCTCACAGAAGTAGCTGGACATTTCTGTCTGATATAAGTAATTTACGTCAAGGTTGTAGAAGTGGAATTGCACGCATTGCATAGGGATGAAGCTGTGTATTGTATATATATATATGGATGCAGAACTGTGCGTTAGGTTGCACATTTGGTGTCTTAGTTCTGTTGGGCAGTGTTGCCATTCTGCACAAGCACTGTCTAGCATAAGCCACTCTGTGAGTGGAGAATTATGGTTGCCAATCCTGATAGAGGATCGCAGCCATAACCCAAGGATGCTCTGTGTGCAAAAGACAGAGCTCACTAAGGATTCAGGAGGACACAGTATGCAAGAACAGAATTGGACTTAGACCCCTTTCACACTGTACAGTTCATTCCAATATGATTCCACTTAACTGTGATGTCTGCATCCTATGGAATTCAGTGCATCCAGTGACAGTTGCAGAATATAGGTAGGCTGTATGGATGGTTAGATGGTCACTTCATCCCTCAGGGATGGCCAAAGTGTGACCTATTGGCTGCATGAAGCCCCATCTCCTGCATGTATCTGCCCCCAATTTTATCCTAGAGGGTGTGGGGAGCCATTAAATTATTATTTCCCCCCCTGAAACTAACAGGGTACAGTACATGCTAGGATCTCTGAGTGTTTGACTTTTTGAGATGTGACCTCAGACCTCTGAAAGTTAGTCACCTTGCTCTATACCAAAACCTTACCTGTGCAGCTCTTTCCTTAAGAATTACTCACCCACTGGGATACCAATTAATCCACAGGGATTGCACTAGTATAAGAAGTAATGACTGGTATGGGTTGCATCGTGGTTCTCTTCTAAGAGGTTTCCAAGAACATGCATTGACATGTTTAGAAAGGAAAAGTGGCCCTTTTGCCAATGGTACCACCTCTGCAGTAGGAAAGCCAACATCAGGAACAAGGATCAGGTGGGCAACATTTGGCCCATAGATCTCACGTTGCCCATCCCTGGCCTTGTGGGATAGTTGGCCTGAGAACACTGAGCCTGCCTTTCTCAGCCCTAGTGCTGCCGCCACTGCCACAGTCCTGTTTAACTTGCCCCATCTGATGTGGCCAAGATTACCCCGTATGACTTAAAAGACTAGCCTATTTCCTCTGAGCTCCACTCGCTCCACCCCTCCTTCCTATGTGAAATTTTCCTAGCAGCAGACTTTTGCTTACAACCGAAAATCAAGCTCTTTCAGAGCCCTCCTTGTTGAATGCTTGCAGTCTCATTTTGAACAGAAGATGGTGCAAGGGTGAAAGCAGCCGTTCAGAATTCATTCCACCTCTTGCCACCCTTCCCATCCTTTGCCTCCTCCCACTTCTTCATGACCCACCCTGCTGCTTTCCTCTTGATTTGGATGTTGGCCAAGTAATTGATTTGGGAAAAGAAGTGTGTGCCCTAAATATAAAGCCTCATCAGAGGAAATGTTGGGCCATGAGCTGCAATCAGTTTGATTTATTATGTTTACTCAGAGGTGGAGAAAGTGTTCCTATTCTTCTGATAGAACAGAATGGTCTCTTTAAACGTCTGTAGGTAGCCTGCTGGAAGCTGGAAGGGACAATAGTGGATCATTGCAAGCATTGGTGTAATGTTTTTCTTGAAACTGTTGTCAGAACAGTCCATATTTGGTCAGACCAAATGTTCATTTATGTCAGTATCCTCTCTCTGATTCATCCATCTGCTTCAGGAAGCTGTAGCGGCACAAGAGGATGTACAAAATTCTATAGGCAAATCTCAAAAATCCAAATCAGTTTGGGGACACGTTATTTCTCAACCAAGAGATGAATTCGGCCATTTCTGCACTACACTGTTATAGTGCTATTATTCCACTTTCAACATCCTGTGGAATTCTGGGGTTTGCAGCTGAGGGAGAGGCATTTAGAATTCTCAGTCAGAGAGGTCTTTGGCCTCAGTAAACCCCAGAAATCCAAAGGATGTTGAAAGTAGAATATTAGCACTATAACTGTACTGCGGAAATGGCCTTACACTTTTGTTGCAGTTCATTTTGGGGGAAAAAAGTTGAACAAAATTTGCAAAAGTCTTTGTATTTGAGATGACTGAGAACCTACCTACATTGTGGCTGTGTAGTAGAAATGTGATGCCGTGCCTGCTTGTTGTCCCATAATGTAATGCACAATGCCTGTTTCTGTAACCTTAGGAGATAAAAATTATGCATTGCAAAAATACACAGCTGTAATCCTATTGGTTAGTCCCTTCTAGAGAAAGCCCATTGAATCGATTGCTGACTAGGTGAATCCAATAGGTGAATAAGTAAATTCAGCTTATCCAAAGGCTCTGCTCTAGTAGCAACTTGACATGTGAAATGGTTAAACTTGTGGAACTCCACCTATGCAGCCATGAACTGAATAGCATTATTGTGAAACAGCCCTCCCCAAAAAAAGTACAAATTGGACATGTAAGAAAACTTATCCAGTGTCTGAAATTGGTAGAAACCAGTAATGATTTTCCCCGTAAGAGTTCAGGGCTTTGTACATGGAACTCTTCCTTCCCACTTTACCCTTACAACAACTTTCGCAGGCACATCAAGTTGAGAGACTGGTTGACCCCGGTAAATGAATGTGTTTCATGGTTCCGTCTGGTTCTGTTCCTCCATATTTCGGCTCTTTTCTCTGGAAAATTTGTTTCCACAAAACTAATGGATTTTGCACTGAATACACTGTTTTCTGTGGAAAAAAAATGGCACACAAACAAATTTTTCACAAAAAAATAGTCCCAGAAAATCTCACTACAGTTCAGACTTTAAAAAAAAAAATTGAGATTTTCAATAAACATGAAAGAAATGTGTTATGTTATCATTTACATCTTTGGTCCATAGCGCCAAATATGTCTTTCTCATTTTCCCTTTGGGGGAGTATGTTGATATTATTACATCCTCTGAGCAATGCAGTCTATAACTTAGGACATTTGGATCATGTTAATATGGAGATGTCTGAAAAGCCACCTCCTCCCCAATGAATTTCCTGGAAGTTAAGGCCCTGAGCACTGGTACTGTTGTGTAGACTAAGGTGGTAGATACACATGACAGGGCCTTCTCTGTAACAGCACCTCAACCCTGGAACTCCCAAGCTGGCTTTATCCCTTTTGAGTTTCCAGCAAGCAGTTACAACTGTTGTTTCACGTGGCTTTCAGTTCATGTTGAATGGCTGCTCCGAATGTTTTAATGGTTTGTGGTTTTAAAGCTGCTCTTAAAGAGTTGTTTTAGTCTGTTTTCATTTGTGGTATTTATTTTCAAAGTTTTTGTCCATTGTATCTTTCCTTAGGGGCCCTGGTGGGTGGAGAAGCGAAAGACAAATGCTTTAAATAAATAAATAACTGACCTAAGGCCATTGTGGGATCCAGCCCTCCTGAGAGATGAATGCTGGCCTTCTCAGCTACAAGGAATATCTTCCTTTTGCATCTAGGCAGTGAAATGAAGCCTGGATGCAGTCTTTAGGATTGACAGGTGTAAACATCTGTCTCCGTAAACTCTGTAAACTCTTCACACTCAATTTATAATCACTGGCCATGCCTTTCAGGGGGTGCCTCCACAGTCTCGGTCAACCATTTTCAATATTTTGTTGTCATTGGCACGGACATAATCACAGTAAAATGTCTTGGCATCAACAGCAACGTCAAAACTCTTGGGAAAAATGTGCCAGATGCCAAGGGTTGTACATACTCTGCTAAAATAGAGCAGGGAAGGAGGGCCGCCTGTCCAAGCGTACATCTGCAGTGCACGGCTATATCAGTGTCATAGTATGTTAAACTGTCCTCGTTCCATTCTGAGTTTTGTAGCTTCATGAGCTACTTGGAATTCTCTTCTAGAGAGCTCCAGTCCACTGCCTTGAACTAACTTTCCCATGGTACCTTGGGGAGAGAAGGCTTGAAGATTAAATCAGTTAAGTTATGTGGGGAGGACAGTCCCAGAAGACCTGAACAGTAGTTCAGGAGATTGGTGCAAAGTTCTCTAGAAGATAACAAAGTATTTTCACATACTTCAACCTCTTAAACTGATAATTCTTTTCCATCTCTTCTTGACTGCCTCCAAATCTGTGCTCACTCTCACAAAAAAGCAAAAGCCCCACCCAATTTTAATTCATTTTCAACCTAGAAATTGAGGACTCTTGGCCCAACAGGAATTACTTTGTGAAGAATTGTAACAGTTCTTGGTTTCTAAACACCTTGGTTTAGAATATAACACTTTTCACAAGGGGGGGGGGACAAAACTAATCTATCTTTCTCTCCCACCATCATCTTCCTCCCTCTCTTCCTTTCATGCACTCATACTTTCTCATATACACTTTTTTTATAATACCACAATACCTTGAGGAGGATTATGCTCAGTGAGTGAACCAGTCAGAGCAACAGCTCTTCAGACTGTTATCAGGTCAAGGTTTGCAAGAGGATTAATTGGCAGCAATTTTGAAGAGTTTGGTAGCAGGGAGTGCTGCCCTTTTCCTTTTTAAGGTTGCTCCCTTAGGGCAGGACTAGAATTGTGTTGACAGTGTAGATGACACACAATTCTATATAAAATATGTGAACCAACAATTCAGGGCTGCTTGAGTTGGCCAGTAATCCCAGTAAATATTGGGCTATTGTATTCTTGGATTTCACACCTTGTAGAGCTTTTTCCTGCTTCTGCCTCCAGGCATGCCTTAAATGTACCAGGATTTCATATTCTGCTGGAGGTATGGTGTGGGCAGGGTTTCCTTTTCTCCTCATCCTCCCCTATGTAATGTCATAGAATCATAGAGCTGGAAGAGGCCACAAGAGCCATGAAGTTCAACTCTTTGCCATGCAGGAATACGCAAACAAAGGACTCCTGACAGATGGTCATCCAGTCTCTGGATGACCAGAGGTACAAAAGGGACAAAGATATTGGATCCTGATATTTAGCCAAGAAAGCCAACGCGATTCTTGGTTGCATCAATAGGAGTATGGTGTAGTGGTACCACTCTGCACTGATTAGGCCTCATTTGGAATACTGTGTCCAGTTCTGGGCACCTCAATTCCAGAAGGATATTAGCAAGCTAGAATGTGTCCAGAGGAGGGCAACCATAATGGTGAAGGGTCTGGAAGCCATGCCCTATGAGGGGCGGCTTAGGGAGCTGGGGATGTTTAATCTGCAAAAGAGAAGCTTTAGAGGGGATATGATAGTCATGTTTAAATATTTGAAGGGATGTCATGTCGAGGAGGGAGCGGGCTTGTTTTCTGCTGCTCCAGAGACTAGGACAAGGAGCAATGGATTCAAACTGCAGGAAAGGAGATTCCACCGGAACCTCAGGAAGAACTTCCTGACGGTGAGAGCTGTCCGGCAGTGGAATATGCTGCCTCGGATTGTGGTGGAGTCTCCTTCTTTGGAGGTTTTTAAGCAGAGGCTGGATGTCCATCTGTTGGGAATGCTTTGATGGGTGTTCCTGTATAGCAGGGGGTTGGACTGGATGGCCCCTGGGGCCTCTTCCAACTCTATGATTCTATGATTCTATAGGAAATAACCTCTCCTAAGAAGCTCTCAAGATTGTTAAAAAAAAAAAGGAACTCTTGCCCTGAGTTTCCAAAGACTCCACAGATATTTGAAAATATATGTGTGTGCATACACACATGCACACACTAGGACAGGGGGAATTGTATTCTACACCCCCCCCAACGTAAAACTCCTGAGGCTTCGTTGCAGTCGAGATGAGCCTGCAGCCCTTGATACTTCAAATGGAGGACCATCCTCTGCAAAAGAGGCAGTCCAGTATTGCCCCAACTCTGCATAGAATGTTGAACTAGATCAACATTTTACCTCTTCTTATGTTCTTAAAGAGGACACGCTGCTCATGTGCCCTTCCCTGTGTGGTTTTGCTGTGTCTTGTTCTAGATTTGGATGTAGTTCCAGCCCTCTCTGAGGGTTCTTTTGGTGCCAAACATTGACACACATTATTGCTGTGTCATAAGCTTTATTGGAGGCAAATGATGTAGCAGATGGGACACAGCAGAGAAGCATTCCAGCTCTTTCATTGATAGGGTTCAGCATTCCCTCACAGCCAACAGTAGATCTGGGCCCTTGAACAAATTCTGTAAGACTTAATGCTTGGCTAGCAATCAAATCCCCACCACTGGACATATGAGAATCGTAGAATCATAGAAATGTAGAGTTGGAAGAGACCACACGGGCCATCCAGTCCAACCCCCTGCCATACAGGAATACCCTCAAAGCACTCCCGACAGATGGCCATCCAGCCTCTGCTTAAAAACCTCCAAGAAAGGAGACTCCACCACACTCCGAGGCAGCATATTCCACTGCCAGACAGCCCTGACTGTCAGGAAGTTCTTCCTGAGGTTCAGGTAGAATCTCCTTTCCTGCAACTTGAATCCATTGCTCCTTGTCCTGGTCTCTGGAGCAGCAGAAAACAAGCCCTCTCCCTCCTCTACATGGCATCCCTTCAGATATTTAAACAAGGATCCTTAAATGAGGATCCTTTAGGCTGTGGTAGTCCCTGACCCTAAGGTAAAGGAGATGGAAGATAGGCTCCTAGGGTTTATATGGTGGAGAAGCAACAAAGAAAATCAAAAGTGTTATGCATCTGCCCTCAGTAGGTATGAGAACTGTACAAACCAGTTGCTGACAGAGAAAAATCCACTCCCCCTGTTGGTTCCCAATTTTCATATCTTCTCCCAGCCTCAACTTGCAAAACAAATGCAAAAAAATATCCAACAAAGTCATTAATACAAGTCAGGTTTTTCACGCCATTGGACAACTGTTAATGGCCATGATGCTAACCAGGACTCCATGACCCATCTGCCTGGTGGCAGGACCCCCCCTCACTACATTCTAATACATATAGTAGTAATAAAACAGTGGGGGTGGGGTGCTGATTGTAAGGTTTATATATAATTTAATGTCTTAAAATCTCCAGGGCTTAACTCCAATTGGTAGTCCCTGTTGAGTAAAGCCACTGAATCAATTGCTGTTAGTAAGCAAATGGAATTGATTTAATCAGTCTCCTAAAGCTTGCAATAAATGCGCACAAAAGACAACATGAAAGTATAAAATGTACCTAATGCAATATAAAAGGAAAATAAAAACGTTTTAAAATAACTAAAAACGCATTGTAATATGCAAATTAAGTGATGGAGACTCATAACCAGCCAGGGATAGTCTTGGTAAATAAGAATATTATAGGATGGGTGAAGCCCTCCAGATCTTGTTGGGCTACAACACCCAATAGTCCTTGCTATTGGCTATCCTAACTAGGTTTGTTGGGTCAGTCAGTCCAACAACATCTGGAGTGGCACATGATTCCCACCCTGGTTTTAAGATATGCTTAAAACTCAACACAGTTTGTGTATCCCAGGCTATGAGGGAACAGGTTCTGTAAGGTGGGTGCCACCTTGAGGTAGGACTGTTTTCACAATATTAGGCAACTACATTCTGTTTGGTGTGCAACAACCAATAATGCTGGTTATCCTTATTACTGGGGGTTGACTTTGCATGTATAAGCAAAGGCAGTCTGTGATGTGTCCTTGCTTCAAGGTGTTTAAGCTCTGTATGTCCGAACAAGAACCTTGAAAATGCCTCAGTACCTAATAGGCTATTTCAGTGTTTGTGACTGCATCATTTCATGATTGTACTCTCTAAATATCTATAGGGCTGTCAATAGAGAGGAGAGGGCAGGTTGGCTTTCTGCTGCCCCAGAGGGTAGGACCGAGTCTAATGGTTTTAAGTTACAAGAGGGGAGATTTTGTTTGAATATTAGAAGGAACTTCTTGACTATAAAAGCTGTGTGTCAGTGGCACCATTTACCCAGGTGGAGTCTCTAGACATCTTCATAAAGACAGCTACCAGCTGGGTATGCTCTATGTAGAGTTCCTGCATTCAGTGGAGATTGAACTCAAAGGCCTGTGGGGTCCCTTCCAACTATGATTCTATAAATATAGTTTGAAGAGAATCTGGAACATGTAGTTTATAGAACAGTACGCCTCTGGTATCTACTAGGGTTTGGTTCCAGGAACCGTCCCCCAACCTCAGGGATACCAAAATTTGTGGACGCTCAAGTCTCATTATTTACAGTCATATAGTAAAATGGCATCTCTTATATGATGTGGCAAAATCAAAGTTTACTTTTTGGATATACAGATAAACAGATAGATATTTTCAAGCTGTGGTTGGTTGAATGTGTGGATACAGAATCTATGGATATGGAGGGCTGACTGTAGTAAACAAAAGAGAGGCCCTTTCTGCATGAGGCTGGTGAATCGGTTCATGCCGTTTCTTACCGGATTTTCTGGGCTCGAAACAAGGTGGACTTTCCCTCATTTCCTTCTGCACAGCTACTGCGTATGTTCCATTCTGATTCAGAGGAGTGCGAGTTCATGAATCCACACTGCCTCCGCCATGGCCACTCCCGCTACTCCTCTCACCCCACCCCATTGGCTGTGATTGTCACCCCTTTTTTTGGCATGGTTTAGTATGTCATTGGGTACGTGCGTACGTGCGTAAGTCCATACTATCCCCTGGCCCCTCCGATGAGCCCTCCCCTGACCACCAGTTCACATTGGCGCGAATGTACATGTCTGCACCACCGTGAAAGTACAAATTGGATCGATCTGAAAAACTGGAAAATCGATTTCTTCCGGTTTTCAAATAGCGTGCTTTACCACCACATGGGGGCGCATTGAGTCGGAATTATGTGCGGAACAAAGGTGAATAAACCAAAGCTACTCTGCTCCAAGGTGCAGAAGACGTCCATGGTAAGACGCATTGGCCCACCTTAATAACCGCGTGCAGAAAGGGCCAGAGTTTAGTAAACAGAAGTGAGGCTGTGCAATGTCAAACTAAACTTGGGCTATTGAGGTGAAGCACTTTAAGAGCTCCTTCTGCCTAGACAGTATATCTCTTTAGCAAATAGGGATCCAATCAATATAGGGCACTTAAAATCTGCTCTGCCTTGTCAAAATTCATGGGCATTCTGCTTTCAAGGCCAAATGCTCTCCTAAATCCTCAGTATAAACAGACTGATATGGTAAACATTCAGCATTCAAGAGAATGTTAAGTTATTCAACATATATTTTAAGTTATTGTGGCACTGTGGCTGATCTTTCTGTAACAGATGGCATTTCTTTTTCTGCTTTCTCTCTCCCTCCCTCATCTTCTCCTTCAGGGTAATTCTGGCCTGGGTTTCAGTATTGCTGGAGGAACAGATAACCCACACATTGGGGACGATCCTGGAATATTTATTACTAAGATTATACCAGGAGGAGCTGCAGCAGAGGATGGCAGACTCAGGTAATTTATGTATCTCTTTTCTAACTGGACAATTCCAAACTTTGCTCAGGTCTGGTTCCACGCTAGGACAGACATCAGCTGAAAGGAAGCCTGGTTCTCTCACGAAGGTGACAAAGACACAAAAGCACAGAGAAGGTCAGCAGCAGTTCAGCTTCCAGAATGGCTCAGACTCATGAGCTGGTTGGGCCTACAAGTTTCATTAGGTGTAGCACACTCCAATTGATTTGTAGGGTCAAATAAAAACTGGAAATGTTTACCTTCTTTTCCCTTGGAAAGTGAAAGATTCTCCTTCATTGTGGGCCTTAGATGGCCACCTGTCAGGAATGTTTTACCAGTGGATTCCTGCACTGACGAGAGTTTGGACTGAATGGCCCTTGTGGTTACTTCCAACTTGACAGTTCTGTGTTTCTAAGATTCTGTTACCAGGACATGGATACGACAACCTGTGTGGAGAGAGTTTTAAATTCTTCTTCCACCAAGAGGCTGGCACTGATTCCCATTCTTCCACATTCTCCAGTTTTGTCCTGACAAGAGGATGCAGTTGGAGGGACAAGTCCCTGAAAAAAAAAACACATCATTTCTATCTAGGGGAGCTGAAACATCAAGCCAACTACTCATTCTTCCTGTGAAAGTGCCAGAAAACATTGCATGGCTCCCAAGTTGAGGCTGTTGGTTCTTGTCTAAATAAGCAAAATGGAAATACTCTTTCAAAAAAGGATATAAGTGGAGTTTAAACCGGAAATGGGCAACTGTCAGGAACTAAGAAATCTCGTTGTTCCCCTACAGGACCTTGGAGGTCCACACTGCCACACTTCCAATGTTTTGCCCCAAACTGCCTCCTAAGAAACATGGGGGACAATTTCATTGTCCATATGGCCCTCTCTCAGCTATTTTAGGTTCAGGAGCAGCTTTTTCGCAACAGGAAGTAACCCAGCAGCCAAATTCTTTGTCATCTCTTGTTGAAAAAAAATCCTTCCTGGGCTTAGAATAGCTAAGGGAGTAACAAAATTGCCCCCTTTCATATCTTCTAGGAGATGTTCAGGCGGATTTAAAACTTTTTTAAAAATTGAAAAAAAATAGGGGCCCTTGGTGCCACAACAATGGCCTTGGGTTCCAAGAAGCACACATTCTGAACTTTCCCCATCCATTATTTAAACTAAAATAGGAAATAGTACAAAACTGCATGTATTGTGACTTGGGATGCTACATGGATTTCCATAACATCCTCCTAATGCATTCCCCTGTTTGAGTATCTATGAACAGGGCTGTCGTGGGTAGGGCTGCAATAAGTACACTTTAACTGAATCTCATCTTCCAATATACTTTAATAGAATCTTGGCCTTAGGGGGCTTTTTAAAGCAGAATCCCTCCTCCAGCCTTCTCATATAGCTAACCACCTTGCCTTAAGTTTAGTAAGTTTAGAGCTGGGAGAGCCATGAAGAAAAATGCATCTAATTTTCTTCCTAACTCTGTAATCTGTAAATTGCTGGCTTTATATGAAAGGAACTCTGAAACAGGACCGATTTGCCAGGTTAAAAGAGGCAATCCATTTTTGGTGGCCGCTGTTCTTTGAAGCGACTCTCTCCATCTCTTGTAAATGGGACTCCAAAAGCAAACTTGTTTCAAAGAAACTTAAGGGCCCGGTGAGGGTAAAGCTTATGCTAGACCTGCTGTGTCTGTATGACTCAGCTGTTTTAGAAAAGGATTCTGTTGGAGAGCAAATTAGGGTCAAGTGTAGAGGTAGCTCTCTTTGATTTTGTGATGCATAGATTTTTAAAACACTGAGTGTGAGTAATCCTATATACTAATAGCAGGCTCATTCTCCAGGCATAGAAATCCACTTAAAATCCACATAAAAGAGGAGGCAATCAGAAGGTTCAGGGAAATCCCGAAAGTATACAGAAGGCTGCATTTAAAGAAAGACAGACAGACAGACAGACAGACAGACAGACAGACACTAGGAACTGAATATACTCAGTCTGTTGGACTTTTGGAGAAGAGGGAGAAGTCGAGAAGGCAGGAGATAGGAATTTAATGGAATGGAGTGTCCTGTAAGGGAGTGTGGGTGAAACATAGGAGCATTCAATACTGCAACAATTGATTGCAATTCCCACTGCAAAGATAAGGCAGGAAATTGACTTTTTATCATTGAAACAGAGGGAAGCTTATATCTTATAACAATTCCATTGCAGTCACTTTTAAATGCTTCCCTGTGGTTATGGTACCGGATTGTTGGTGTTGAGTGTGCGGTGTTGTGTGATTAAATCTCTCTATGGTCCAATACTTTAACTGTCCCAGGGTCATTGCTTGGCACTTCCAATCAACAAGGGACCCCAGGATGAAGGATTGGGAAAGAACTGGAAGGCCATTATCAGACAAAGTATATAACAATTTTTTTTTAGAAATATTTTTATTAAAGTTTAAAGTGAAAATTAAAAAAAAACACCTTCCCCACTTCCAAGCTTTTTTCTTTTTTCCAGTTGAGTCTGCTTATTTACATTCGATTCATACATAGTTTCTCTTCAAAAGGTAATCTTACATTGTTACATTGCTGCTTTGTTACATTGCCTTATTACATTATTGCCTTATATTATATACAATCTTGCTTCATTCTTTTCCTTTTCTTATTACTATATCTTTATCCGATTTAAGACTTCTCTGCATTCCCTTTCAAAGTTCTGGATAGACTTATTTTTCAGTGAAAATGTTAACTTTTCTATCTCTATCATATCCAGAACTTTTAATTTCCATTCTTTTATATCAACATGGTTCCTTTCTTCCCAATATTGTGCATATGTCAGTCTTGCAGCAGTTATCAAATATAACAATGTCTTCGGATGACATCTTATCTCTCTTTGTTGTCCCAACATATTTAACAAATGAAGCTCTGGCTTCATTTCAAAATTTAAATTGTAAATTCTTTCAATTTCATCATGTATTTCCTCCCAAAATTTCTTCGTTATCTTACTTACTGGTCCACCACATATGAAAGAACGACCCCACCTTTTCATCACATTTCCAACATCTTTCATTTCCATTTTTAGTTGTTTTGTGCAACCTTTCAGGGGTCATATACCATATATGTAGCATTTCATAAAAGTTTTCTCTTAAATTTAAACTTGGTGTAAATTTTATGTCTGTTTTCCATGTCCTCACCCATGTATCCAACTCAATTGGATGTCCAATATTTTGTGCCCATCTAACCGTATTATCTTTAACAGTTTCAGATTCCATTTCTCTTTGCAACAATAACTTATAGAATTTGGAGATTCTCTTCTTTTGGTCCTCCTTCATCAATAAATCTAATTCATTTTCTTTTCTTTCAAATCCATATAATTTTTGATCCACTTTAAATCTCTCTTTAAGTTGTCTCCATGGGAACCAATTACAAAGTATATAACTATTGATGGAGAAAAAAAATCATTTTAAAAAAGCATTTGTTGAATAGCAAAAAATGTGTGCTGTTGGTCAGATTATCGGTTACCGGGAAATGTTGAATACATTATAACCTGTCTCTCCAGTATGGAGTCATTGTCATGACATGACAAGGAAGATATACTTTGGAACAGGAAGCCCTTAAGACTTCTTCCTGCCTGTGGGCAGAATCAATTCAGGGACCCAGGATAGCTTGCTAAAAGCTACCACCTACAGTTCAAAGGTACATCACATGGGGGAGCTCTTCACAAATTACCTGACAATAATTGACTGACCCAATAATAGTTACTGGAGAATGACTCATCCAGACCATATCAGGGACTTAAGTGGAAACCAGAGGAGCCAGTCAGCCTGTTGTGGGGATACTCAACTAAGCCTTTGCTCTCAAAATCCAAAATCAAGAGCCTATGAGTTTCACTTATGGCAAGAGAGAGGAATTTCTGAATTGCAACCAGTCTCATGTTTGCTGAAATGGAGATCTAACACAGCTATGTCAACGTACGTTGCATTTCAATTTAATGTTCTTTCCCCCTGTTCAGAATTCTCCAAGAAGGCACAACAAAAGTTGGGAATTATTGCTCCAGGGATGGCATTAGCAATCAAATAACTACTATAACATTCAGTAAAGTAGAAAGCAGGAAGAACAGAAGGAGATTATCTCATAGGTAGAGAAGAAGAGGTAGAAGTAGAGAGTCAGCATGCCATACTAATTTATTTAAGTGTTGTACTGGAACTCTAGGAGACCAAGGTTCAAGTTCCCTCTTAGCTGTGAAAACCCCAGGTGACTTTGGGCAAGTCACACTCTCTCAGCTTTAGTAGAAGTCAAAGACAAATCCCCTCTGAACAAATCTTACTTTGAAAACCCTGTGATAGCTTCACCTCAGAATCACTGTAAATCAGAAATTACTTAAAGGCACACAACAGTGACAATAACAACAGCGACTATGACAAACATTACCAGTGGATAAACTCAATCAAAAAAGCTACAGCCCTGAGTTTCCAGGACTTGAGCAGAGCAGTTGAGAGCTAGGGCTCTTGGAAGTCTCTCATTTGATTTTGGTGGTAAGAACACGAGAAACTCAGCAAGAACAACGAGCAGCTTAAGACTTCAACTCTGATAATCCCTGGCCAAGGTAGCTGGAATTGTAGTTGTAGTCCAAAACACCGAGAGTTATCACTTTCCTGCTTGTACTGTAGAGATACGGGGTTATCAGCTAAAGTGAAAAGAATGCAAGCCGAAGTCCAGTTACCAAGCCAACCACAGTAGCCTCAGGGAATCAATAGAGTTTCTATAAATGTTAAGTCATCTTTTAACAACTAATGGAATGTGCAATTTGGTTTAGCCCTGGATGCCTTCATTTGAGGAACATAAGAGAAGTGCTACTGGATCAAATGAAAAGCCCATCTAGGCCAGGATTTTGTTTCCTATAATGACCCACTAGATCAGAGCTTTCCAAACTTTTCATGTTGGTGACACACTTTTTAGACATGCATCATTTCGTGACACAGTAATTCAGTTTTATTCGCAAACTGGAGGTTAAACTAACCCCTTATAAGAGATACAGACACATTGTAATAACAAAATGTATGGGGACACAATGTATCTCATGAAAACCTTTCATATATTTTTAAAATATATGATTTATAAATAATGACGTATATTTCCAAGATTGTAGGCAACACACCTACACACATCAGGCGACACAATAATGTGTCGTGGCACACTGTTTGGAAAGCCCCGCACGAGATCATTATGGGAAGTCAACAAGCAGGAGATGAAGTTGTAGTTGCTTCCTTTTCTGTGACCTATCTTCTTCTAACTTTTCAAGTCAGCAAGGTTGCTTATTTATTGATTTTTAAGAAAATAATATAAAAGTTTTGTTCTGCTCAGGAGCTTCTTCTTGTAGGCAAAAAACTGCCTGCAGAGACAGGAAGTGATGGAAGAATGGTTGCGTAATTCTGCTCTATTGGCATTTTGGCTGAGGAGTTCTTCCGCTAGATGGAGTAAGCACATGAAGAAGTTGGATGAAAAGGGAGCCCTTCTATGGCTCAAGATGTCTAGAAACTGTTAAATTAGTTCAATGTTCTTTTTCCCCACAGTGGCCCACTAAAGGCCTTTGGGAAGCCCACAGGTAGCAGACGAAAGCAATAGCTCCAACCTCTGAGTAAGCTGTACTCAGTGATTAGGGCTGGCTACATATTTGAGGGGGACTTGGGCCAAGTATCTTCTTTTGGAGGAGTGTCCTTTATCACTGGCTCCTGGTGAACTTAACCAGCAGTATTCCAAACAGTGAGGTGTGACTGTGTCTGGTCATCTTTTACATTTCCCATAATTCCTCAGAGTGAGATGATACTGGTAGCACTGTGGGAAACTGAAATGCTGTATGGCTAGATCTGGTAGATCAGATAGGCAGGTTCAAGGAGATTTCTTCACATTGTCAAATCTTTACCCATGACTCAAAACAGAGCGCTGGGTAAAGATGCAAAGAAATATTGAATTACTCATTCTCAGCAAGATGGGCTGCCTTGACACAAATTTCTTAATCCCCATAAAACTTCGTGTCTCCAGCACAACAAGAAGATTACGTGCCCTTGTTTTGACAGGGGGAGGTCATCAGTAATTTGCTTGAAACTAGTTCCTTTTCCCTTTGTATAGCAAAGGGCATGCACACACAGCAAGCATAGAAAAAGTGGCTGATAGATTAAAAAAAGATGCAAATGACCCATGCTATAATTCCATGCAACAAGGAAGCAACTTACAATAGCTGTAATTCAATATCCCCTCATTGCAGCACAAATATCCCCATGCAGAGATATGCTGTGCCAGCACTACACAACCACCATGCAGAATAGCAATGTTGTGCAACACATATCAATGACTGGCAGCCGTTGTGCAATGTGCAACTGCAATCTGCAATGTGCAAATCCAATCCAATGAGCAACTGTGGAATGTAACCACAGTATACAGCATTCTTGTATGTACAATTCTGCTTCTGCTATTGTCAGCAGAATACGTCTTTTGGGCCTTGGCGAATAATTCACCCTCATGCGTAGCATACTTTTGTTGCTAACAGGATGATGGCCACTAACAGGATGCCAATTACTTTGTGCAAAAGTTGTTCAAGTAAAGGGGAAAGCTGTCTTGAAACTAACAGGAAATACCTCATCTTGTTGCAGGCAAGAAGGAAAAAAATGCAGTTTCTTACTTTCTCATGCAAGAACAAAGCAAAGGAAGATTTATGTCCCTAGCACTGGGCTTGAAAAAACAAGAGGGAGGGCATGTAGCCATTGGCAGTGAGCCCTGGCAAGTGCACAATAATCCTAGGTACTGCCCCTAGGCATGGAGGTCTGTTTGTCATCTACAAGTAGGGATATAATTCTTCACTAATTTCATTATCAAAGGAAGCAATGAGTAATTTTAGCAATTTTCTTGCCATCACAAGAAAATCTTCAGGCAGTTTTCAAAGGTTATTTGCATTTCAGGTCCTATTCTGCACGTATTTCACACATCTTTCTATTTGTACAGAAAATCCTATTTTCTGTAGAGAAAATGTTGCATCCTATGCTGAAAGTGCTGTTTTCTGTATCAAAACCACATGCAAATTTTGCACAGAGCAAGTCACCAGTTACAGTATTTGCTGAATGGAACATAATATTTCTGTGCAGAAATACGATTTTCTGTGCGGAAGATGCGGCCTGCTACAAAGGAAGAACTGTTGTCTGTGCAAAAACAAAACCCCACCCCCCAAAACAACAACGAAACCAGAACCAAAAACCATATGCAATATTTGTGCAAACGCAATCTCAAACTGTAAAGATTCTCAGCAGTCCAGAATTTTCCTCACTTATTTCCATACATTGAACAAACATATTTTCCAACAATTTTTAAAATATTTTTGAAGATTCTTTCCATCCATATCCCTGACTAGGAATAAATGAAAAAAAATTTCAGCTCATTTAGGGTAATAATGATCCACTTTTTTGTAACTTGATGGAAAAGAAAATTATTTATTTGAATAAGAAGAGGAAGAAAAGGAGCAAAAGAGATTAGTCCATTTATGTGGCAAGGGGGTGGTTGAGTGTTTAGGGTTATTTTTTGATAGTTTAATAACCTTCTTAACGTTTGTAATTTTTTTTAAGCTTGGAAAAAGGTGGGATGCAAATAAACATAACAGAAACAACAAAAACAAATTCAGCAGGTCGAGAGGATCATTTTCTGCCCCTGAGATCCTTGAGGGAACTCATGGGCTACCAAAAACAAAAACAGCTCAGAACAAAACAAAAAAGGAAATAATAGAAGTGGCTAGAAAAAAAACTGTTAAAATAACTTAGTCTCTCCCCCCCCCCGCCCCCATCCCCTGGCAATCTTTGCAGGAGAGGAAAGTCACCTTCTTTATTTGACAAGAAAAGGACTGGAGGGAAAAAATGCAGTCAAAGGGAGCTGAGGCCCACAAAATAGCTTGAGCTTCAGGCTTCAGGGCTGCTTTTTGCCCACCCCTGATTTCAGTCTTAAAAATCTGGTTTTGGAGCCCAGCATGCTCAACCATGTTTGCAGCTCAGAATTAAAATTGCTGCCATTTTAGATAGCCTTCTCGTCCTATTTAATATTTGTATTATGCAGAATATCAAAAGGTATGAAACATATACAACATATAGCAACATACAACAAAGACAACCCTACAAATAAATAACAGACTAACAGACTAAACTATATCACACTACCACAATAAACATTAGTACTAAAAATGAAGTACTCCCAAATCCTCATTAAAAAAAGTTATAGTTATTACTATTTTATGCAGCTCCAAAAGTCATTAGAATTTGCATACAAATATTAAATGTGAAAATAGGAAACATACTGAAATGATATATGAAAATGATAACGGAATCATAGGGTTGGAAGAGACCACAACGGCCATCGAGTCCAAAACCCTGCCGTACAGCAACACGCACCCAAAGTACCCCAGCAAATGGCCATCCTGCTTCTGTTTAAAAACCTCCAAAGAAGGTGTCTTCACCATACTCCTAGGCAGCATAGTCCACTGTTGAAGGACTGTTACCATCAGGAAGTTCTTCCTGATGTATAGATGAAATCTGTAGTGTGAATCCATTGCTCAGTGTCCTAGTCTCTGGAGCAGCAGAAACCAAGTTTGCTTCATCTTCAAGATGAAATCCCTTCAAATATTCAAATATGGCTATTGTGTCACCTCTTAGGCCATTTCTACACAACTCTGTTATAGTGCTATTATTCCATGTCAACATCCTATGGAATCCTGGGATATGCAGTGTAGGGAGGGGCATTTAGAATTCTCAACCAGAGAGCTCTTTGGCCTCAGTGAACTACAGGATTCCACGGGATGTTGAAAATGGAATAATAGCACTATAATAGTGTAGTGCAGAAATGGCCTTAACCTTTTTTTTATCAGGCTGAACAGGTTATGATGTATGCAATTAACTAAATTCTACAAAATTAATCAAGAGAAAGTATTATTATATTACTTTTCTATGACTTATTATTCATATGCAACATTTAGATAGGCTCCTCATTTTTAAGGGCTACAGGGCAACCTTCATTTTGGATTGTCTCATCATAAGTAAAAGTCATGTGTAAGTGGTTTACCAGCACCTCCTGATGCACAGTACTAACAAGAGTTAACTAAAGTGGTATTTGTGTTTGTCTCTGAGAGACCCTGCAGCAATGTCACCCCCTGTCCATGCTGCTGTTGCTGCCCAGTAGCTTCCTCCCACAGCCCTGAGATGTTCGTCATAATTCAAAGTGGAGATTTTAGTTAAGAAGTCTGGAAAAAAAGACTAAGACTTGAGAGGACAGCCATGAAAGAACTAGTCAGGATCCCCATGTGTGAAGATCTATCGTTGAATACCAAAGTCAGCATCATCCAAGTCATTGTACTTCCAATTTCTTGAATGGTTGTGAAAGCTGGACATGAAGAAAGCTGGCAAGAGAATCAACTCATTTGAAATGTTGTGTTGGATGAGAGTCCTAGGAATACCATGGACTGCCAAAAAAAGGCAAATAAAGAGAACCAAGAGAAAATCAAGCCTAAGCTCCCACTAGAAGCCAAGCTGACTCCTTTTTCCTTAAGAAGATACCAAAATTCAAAAATTGCTTCACATAGATTTGAAGAATGACTTGAAATTAAAAGAAATTGAACAAGTGTAGTTTCCTCATAAAATAAGTACTCCAACCTTTCTGAGCATTTTGATTGCTTTTTTCAAGCATTTGTGTACGGCTGGGCATATTCTTCAGAAATGCTTGCTGATCATCTGCGGGCAAGACAAATAAATACGTCAAAGAACAAACCAAGCCTGAAGTCTCCCTAGAGGCCAAGCTATCATACTTTGGACATATCGCAAGGTGACATGACTCACTGGTGAAATAAAACCAGGCAAAGTGGAAAAGAGTAGGGAAAGAAAAAGACCGTATTAGACAAGACCGTATCAAACAAGGAAGTCATAGCCATAAGTTTGCAAGACCTGAACAGAGCTGTTCAGAACAGCAAGTCTTGCAGGTCTTTCTCATAGAGTTGTCATAAGTTAAAAGCAACCTAATGGCAGTTAACAAGAACAACTGCTAGTCACAAAAACGGGATTTATTGCTATATTTGAGCAATTTCCCTGCTGCTTGCTTCTTTTTCCAGTTCTTTGACAAGTCTGTTAGTGCCTTGCATAATTTATCTGTAAGTTAATAAAGAGAGGAGTCCTTCATGCCATTAAAAACCGACATGCGTGCTTGGCAGGCAGCTCTCAATTAAAGCCTGCATTAACAGATTCTGCATACCGCCCTGATTTATGTTACGATGTTTTACGAGCTCATTTAAGTTAGATCATTTCAGCTATCTTGTCTATGATTGGTTGCTGTTTTTGTTTTTGTTTTGTTTTCCTTCATTGCTAACAGAAGAGAAATGGTCTTGGCATCCACTCAGCTTTCAAAGTGTTTTCAAGTTCATAAGGGAATTATTTGGGAAAAGTGCAATTTGCTGAGCATGAGTTTCTAATGAAAATAAATCCAAAGGCCTCATAATGATACACTTGATACATTTGTTATACTGGGCCAAATGTTGTGTCTGTTAATTGCAAGCTGATAACCATATTGATGGAGATGGGAAGATAGTGTTCCATCCCCTCCCCCACTTTTCCCTTCATCCAATCAGTAAAATTAGCTTTTCTTTCTGATCTTTCATTCTTCTCTTCCTTAAATGTCTTGAACTATTTCATCCTTTTGACTAGGGGTAGGCGGAAGCAGCTGCCACTGTTTCCCATTTGCAACGTCACATTCTTTCATCCGGAGAAATCTGTAGATTTTAGTCAAGTCTCAAAAAGCAAAGATCTGTTTAATAATAATAATTAAAAAAGCTCCATTTGCTCCAGCCAAATTCAGTAGGTACATCTACTCCCACATGGTGTGGAGAAGACTATGTCTTATAACAGCTTGCAATGTATATCATAGAAACATAGAATTGTAGAGTTGGAAGAGACCACAAGGGCCATGCAGTCCAACCCCCTGCCATGCAGCAATATACCGTAAAAGCATATTCCCGACAGATGGCCAACCAGCCTCTCTTTAAAAAATTCCAAGTCAGGAGACTCTGCCACACTCCATGGCAGTGTATTCCACTGTTGAACTGCTCTTACCATCAGGAAGTTGTTCCTAATGTTTAGATGGAATCTCTTTTCCATAAGTTCGAAGCCGTTGCTCTGTATCCATGTCTCTGGAGCAGCAGAAAATAGCACTGTGCCATCCTCCATATGACATCCCTACAAATATTTGAGTATAGTTATCATGCTGCCTCTTAATCTTCTCTTCTCCAGGCTAAAGATACCCAGCTCCCTAAGCCATCACTCTACCATTTTAGTTACTTCCTCTGGACACATTTTAGCTTGTCAATATAATTCCTGAACTGTAGTACCCAGAACACTATTGCAGGTGTGGTCTGACCAAAGCAGAACAGAGTGGTGCTATTGCTTCCCTTGACCTGAATACTATACTCTTATTGACGCAGCTCAGAATTGCATTGGCATTTTTAGTTGCTGCAGCACACTGCTGACTCATGTTCATCCTGTGGTCTACCAAGATTCCTATATCTTTTTCACATATACTGAGGTCAAGCCAGGTGTCACCCAACTTATATACTAAAATTGTGGAGACTCTCAGAAAAAAGAAGAAGAAGAAGTGGGAACCTCAGTTCTAATCAGTTTTAATAAATGGGGATCTGAAACCAGATTTTCACAATTAAGCACAGAGATCTTTAATTACTTAATTAATTACTTTGCTATATTTGTGTGCCACCTTTTCTCCCAGAACAGGACCCAAGGTGGCTTCCAAAATTCCATAAATCCCCCTCCCTAAACTGCAAACCCCAGGATCCCACAGAATGTTGAAAGTGGAATAATAGCCCTATAACAGTGTAGTGTGAAAAGGCCGTTTGACTCAGAGTGTGCGAAAATGAGATACTTTAAGGATGATGGTAGGGGTCAAATTGTGCCTTGTCTCAATTCAAGGTGAGACTGGTTCTGAAGTGATTTACAGTAGCCCCTCCACATTCACATGGATTGGGGGCAGAGAACCCTTGCAAAAGTGCAAAAAAACACGAATAACTCTCCTCCCCTGCTATTCCTTTGCCTCTGGCCCTGTTTGGAGGGGGGGGGGCAGAAAAAAAGACAACCTAAAAGGCTTACTGGTACTTTCCACTCAGATAGAGAAGAGGGGAGTTCTGGAATTCTAATTACTTCCAGTAGTCATCTTGAGAAAGGAGGAGTAGGAGGAAAGAGAGCATCTGACCAGTCAGCAGCCAATACACAGCAAAATGTGCAACCATATGGCAGAGAAGCCATGCCTTTAGCAATGGGAGGGGGCTTTGCTCACCCAAAAGGAAAAGACCTCCATTTTAAACACAAGCCTCACAAGCCTGGAGTCAGCAATGCAAGGGACAGGAAGAGGAAAATTGAGGGGAGGGGGGAGAGGCAAGCATATGCCTTGTGATTAATCAAATTAGTGAAGGTCAAACCCATGAATGTAGTTCAGATTGTACTCTCAAGTCATTTCTGATTTATGGTAACCCTAAAGTGAACCCATCAGAAGGTTTTCTTGGGAAGATTTGTTCAGAGATTTGAAGCTGAGAGAATGTGACTTTACCAAGATCACCCGGTGAGTTTACATGGACAAGTGGAGATTTGAACCCTGGTCTCCAGAGTCATAGACCAATGATCAAACTGCTACTCTGTGTTGGCTTATAAAATCAGAAGAATCATAACATCTTAGACCTGGAAAGAGCCTAACAGGCCATCGAGTCTAGCTGCCCTAGTTCAGTGCAGAAAATCCAATTAGAGCATCCCCAGAAGACAGTTGTTTGGACTCTCTGAAGTTGAGCTATAACCTAAAAGGTGTGGGAAGAGATGCTTTGTTAACTATGGCCCTTTCCACACGCAAGAAAGGAAACGAACGAAAACGGAACTCACTGGCTTTCTTGAGCGTCCTGGTGAGTCTGTCGGGACGAGGAGCAGTGCGAGCTTGTCGCTCCACACTTCTCCGGCATCCAAAATGGTGGCTTCCAGTTGGTGGAGGCTCTCCACCAACCGGAGAAGCTCACCAGCCTAAAGCCCGCCCCCAGCAGATCTGCAGGCACGCACTTGTGCACGTCTGCAAATCTGCAGCGGAGCATGGCGACGGAGCAACACGGAGTCGCGTGCTCCATGCTTTTTAAAAACCTCTTAAAAGAGATTTTTAAAAAGCACACTGCGCGACCAGTTCCGGTCGCTCCGAACCGGACTGAGGTATGGAACTACAAAAAGTAGTCCGCCCCAGTCCACTCCATGGTGCACAAGACCTCCGTTGGAGGTAGCTCTGCACCGTTTTAATAGCCCGGTGTGGAAATGACCTGTGAATCCTGCACTCAGTTTTGGGGGCATTGCAAAATGCAGGGGTTTTGTTGCAAAACATTGCAAAACAATTGCAAAACTTTGGTGCAGGTTGGGAGGGGTTTCCAAATTTGGGGGAAGAAGGCTCACAGCTAATAAAACTGGGGACAGAAGAGGCTCAACACGATCTGCTGAGTGCCTTGGGGAGCTTCCAAAAACAAATCACTGGTTCATTGATGGTGTACTAGGAGCTGTACAAGTTACAAATCAACCATCTAGCCAGTAGTATAGAAGCCTGTTTGTGAAGGAAGAGTTAACATCTCAAGTTGATTAGTAAATCTCTCTGGAGAAATTATGCTATGAATTTGAGAGTACTACAAAGGCCAAAACAAGTATTGTGAGGTTTAACCCACATGATGTTTTGTCAGCAGCTCTCTGAGCTGCTGTACCAATTATGGGGATTAAATAGCCCTGTAGAAGAAGCAAGGGGAAAACTCTTGAGGTCTTTACAGAATCTAGTATTAGTCAGTGAAGCAAATGTCATGCATTCAATCCTATCTCATCTTGTGTAGCCAAATGTTCTTATTCACTCTCCTTAGCACAGCTTTGTTCAACTATGCAAATCTTTGAAAGTGTGCTTGACATTGTATATAAGATACACAGGTCATTGTATAGATGTGGCATCATTTTGCGAAAACACTACCAACTTGCAAGAGAGCTCAACTTCCACGCACGTATTGTGATCTGACCTTACATGTGCAACTGCCTGGAGCGTGAAAGACGTTCTGTTTTAATTCTGACATGACATTTTCAGTTTTTTAAAAAATATCCCATAGACTATATTGGGGCTTTTCTTCCATGCCCTAAACATTTGTACATTTATTCATGTGTATACATGCATATGTCAACTGAGACAGTCTCTCTTTGGGAAATGGTTACAAGGGATTTATCCAAACAGGGTGGAGATCTAGTAATTTTGTGTTGTAATTTACAATTAAAGATTATACTTTAATTAAGGATTACAGTATTTTTAATATTGCATGTTTTTGGTATTTTTATCAGGATGTTATTTAGTTAATCCTGCTGAGAATTGCTTTGAATCCTAGTCTTGGGAGAAAGACAAGATATAAATCAAATAAAGAAATTGATGACTGAATGAATAACAATACCTGAGAGAGTATTTAACATAGCTTGGAAAAGTTACTTTTTAGTTAACAGCTCTCAGAATCCCTCAGCTTTCCTATTCATTATTCTCCCTTCTAGACTGTTGGTAGAACCATCCTCTTGCACAGATGGTAGTTTATGGCCCTGAAGTGGATGAAACACTGGAAATAGCTTTACACCTGTTCACTTGAATAAATGGAACTTCTGTGGGCTGAACCAGACCGTTCATCTGGACTCAGGATTCTCATTGGCAGTTCCTTTTCATTTTGTGAAGCAAAACACACACACGCAAAGACAGAGCAAGCTCAAAAGATTTGGCTGGTTGAGCAGAAAGAGATAAATAACCCCATTCCGCATTTCTGATTTCCAAAAGGCAGTTGTCATACCAATAGTTCCTGCAAAAGTACGAATTCTCGTCCATAGTGGTAGGAAATATGTTTTGATATCTCCTCGTTGAAAAAAGAAATGTTCTAGTTGCTAGGAAAGAATATTCCAAAAATGTTCAGGTATGTAGTTTTTTGACTACCAACAAATGCAGGCTGAAAGAGCCATAGACTGAAACTTTCTGGTTCCAACTTATTCAGATCCAAAATTTGAATGTGCTTACTTTTCACAGAAAACATGTGTTTGGTTTTTATAGAAAACGTCATTTTTGGTGCAGAAAACAGCTTTTTTTTTTCATCAAAGAAAATGCCGCTTTTTGTGCAAACAACCATGCGCGAATTTTGTACTGAATAAATCCTGAGTTGTGAATAGGCTCCAAAAACTGGTTTTTGAAGACTTCCTCAAATCAGGAATTAAAACCGTTCATTCCTTCCTTCAAGAAGAAACATAATGAAGAATTGCATCTCTAGCAGTTTCTTATTCTCACATCCAGGAGAAACACAAATAAGGGTTTATATCTCTAGTCTGAAGGAGAGGTCATGGAGGAGACAGCCACTGGTGGCTATTTGGTATGATTGTCTAATCCAGCAAGGCTTTTCTTATCTTCTTGTGTTCTGTGAATAGCTACCTCCAAGAGAAGAGATGGCATGCTTCTGAATACCACTTGCTGCAGAACAATAGAGGGAAGGTTCTGTTTAGAGATATGAAAATCTCTGTTTTGTTTTTTCTGCATTTTTTTCCCTGTCCTTCTTTCATACTGGGCTGTGAACTCACCCACTTCCATTAAAATTTGCATGTTACTATTTATTAAACACACATTTCCAATGTGCACTTTTCTTTACACATCATACTGAATAAGCCAATCTCTCCCTCCCTTGTCCATTTTTTTTCAGTTGTGCAGATTTTAGACATGCACATTTTTAGAGGTGCACCTTGTTTTGCTTGCACTTGGTTCCGCTGAAACCTTCAGTAACCCTCACAAGTGTGTGAATCTTCAAGGGGGGGGAGACATTTTTTGGGCTGATTGTGTCTTGGGAGGTACAAAAAGGCTATTTTCATCAAGAATGGAGTAGGCAGCTGTGGAGGTCTGGAGGCCATTTTCACTGCTGTCCCCTTCCCAGGGGCTCCAACAGGAAGTGACATCATACCACTTCTTTTTTCAAAATAGTATTCTGCAGCAGTTTTAAACCCCTTGGGCAGGAGATTGGGAGGCTTTAGGGGGACTTCAGGGTCTCAAATTAGGGCCCTGTGGGACACATTTTTCCCACCCCAAACAAGACTGTTAATGCCAAATAAACTCTTTTCCATTCCTAGTGCTGCTGCTATCATGCCCTGCTTGTATACTTCCCATAGGCTTCTGATTGAGAAACAGGATGTCAGATGAGATAGGCTTTCAGTTTGGCCAAACAGTAGGAGGGCAGATCTTGGCTTATTTCATTCCCACATGTAAGAATAAGTAATTTCAGCAATTCTTTGTACAGCAATTCTAGTACATTCTCTGAAGGTAGTAGAGTTTTTTGCACCATTTTCAAATACTGCACAATTCTTCAGGACATTGTTGAGGAAAGTTCATTTCTGCAAAAACTTGTGTGGCTTTCCTGTACAGAAAGTACATTTTGCAGGCAGAAAACATGTGCTTTTAATGAATCCTCCTGTGCAGAATATGGCTCTGTGTGTGTGTGTGTGTGTTTAAGGAAAACATGTGCAGAAAAACCACATGTTGTTTTTTTTCCTGCACAGAAAATGCAAATTGGTGTGTCGAATGCATAAAGTGTATGCTTCTTTGGGTTTTTTTGGAAATACATGGGATTCCTGAGCAGAAAAAAAAAAGAACATCTGGTTTTCCTGCCAATGATAATGCAAGTTTTTTTCTAGGGCCATTTCCCTCCTACATTGTCATAGTGGTATTGTTCCACTTTCAATATCCTGTGGAATTCTGGGGTTTGTAGTTTACTGAGGCCCAAGAGCTCTCTGGCTGAGAATCCTGAACGTCCCTCCCTAAACTGCAAACCCCCGGATTCCATAGGATGTTGAAAGTAGAGCAATAGCACTATAACACTGTAGCGTGGAAAGGCCTTCAATTATCTTCGTCCTCCTTTTCTTCCTTTTCTTCTTCTTCTTCCTCTTCTTCTTCTTCTTAAGCTAATGATGCTTGTTCTACCTAAATTTAAATCAGGTAGTAGTCTGCAAACACCACAGCTAATGGGGAACTTGCACTCTTCCTTTGTATTCTCTAATGAAGTGTAATTTGCTTCAGAGTTTAAAGCTGAACTGCCTGTTTTGGGGAACACGCTGTCATTTGCAACACTTCTTTCACTGAATGTGGTGATGAGGGGTGTGGTTTTAGTTCCCCCCCTTTTTTTAAAATAAAAAACCTGTCTGAACAAGAGCCTGCCAAGTAAGTTTTAAAAAAAAAAAAGTTCCCTTCTCTGCCTTTGGCAGGTTGGAATTCCTCTTGCATCTGAGTTACTGTGGCAGTCTGTCCTAAAAAAAAAAAGTGGAATTTTAGCTTGGGGGCTTGTTATAGCTCTTCAATTGGTGAGTGTGTTTGTCAAATACTAAGAAAGCTAGGAGAGAGGGAGAGGAAGAGAAGGAGATGAAAGCTGTTTGCAACACAGCAAATCCTTTTGGGAGGTATGTGTTGCAACTGGTTTTCTTGCATAAACACAAACCTACTTCAGGTGTTCTGTGACTGTGCTACTTTGTAAAGACTTGGATTGACAGGTGGCAAATGCTTGTGTAATTTTATTTTTTTTTAATGAACAGCAAAGTTCTCCTCCTACCTTCAAACCTGCTGGGGATCTATGTTCCATGTGAGGCTCCACAAACTGTGGTGTCTACCTGTTCTACAGCATCTTTTTTGGGGGCGGGGGAATCTTCTGAAGAATTCAAATGCTTGACAATCTCTAGAGTTTGGCGAACGCACTGGCTCTGTTTCTGCTGGGAATAAGGAGTAAGTACAGACATCTTGATCTTTCTTCCGATCCAGAGGGACTACGGTGGAAAGAGATCCGATCCATTTCTCCTTTCTACTGCACGCTGCACTGAAAGGACAAATTACTGCAGTCTGCTGACAGGTTCATTTCTTTCTTTTATGGCTCCTTGGCTCTTGGTTGTATGTATTTGGGGAAAAAAGTGCCACCTGTTTTCTCTCTTGGTGTACAGCTTGCTGATGTAGAAGAAACTTAGGTTGAATGCTGGCAATTACCTGCCATTGTATCTCTTCAACTGACAGAAGTAGCTTTCTGGATGATAAGAAGTTCGCAATTATAATAAGAGTATGGTATTTTTTTTTTTTAAAGTAATTCCACGTAATGTAGGCGTGAGGCATGGTACTAGGCAACAACAGAAAAGTATATGTATGACATCTAACTTTAAAAGTGTGCTTTTGGAGTAGAAAGCAAGTTAGAACTGCTTTGTTTGAAACAAAAAAAAAAATAATGCACTATCAAGTCAGCAGTTGTTCTGCAGAAAGCTCATTGAAATAACTGGGATGTAGGAAGTCACCACTTAATACATACCACAGATTCTTTGTCTAGCCCAGTATTTTCTACTTTAACTGGAAGCAGCATTCTTCATTAGCAGATTCCTTCCACTGATATTTCCTGTCGCCTCCTTTTTTAGCTAAACACATCAGACAGGGGTGGCTCAAGATGTCCTAGCACCTGAGGTGGGAAAACAAAGCATGCACAGCTTTGTTGGTCCATTAACACTCCCTCAGTCCCAAATCCTTCACTGTAAAGGGTCCTTTGCAATGAAAATGGCTGACTTATTTTTGTCTCTCATACCTGTGATGAATGCATAGTATTTAGTAAAGAAGGCAAACAGATGGTAAAGGGTCTTTTTAAACATTTGTATACATTGTTTAGTTCTTCTTCTTTGGCTCCCTCTGTTTCTGTGCTCCCTGTTACCATTCTCTAGTCTATACATCACTGTATAGGTATGGGAGGGATTGAGTAGGATCTGTTGCAAATAAGTTGTATCTTAACCTTAGCCTGGAGAAGAGATGGTTAAAAGACAACATGATAGCAATGTTTAAATATTTGAAGGGATGTCACATGGAGGACGGAGCAAGCCTGTTTTCGGCTGCTCCAGAGACTAGGACATGAAGCGATGGTTTCAAACTTCAGGAAAAGAGATTCCATCTAAACATTAGGAAAAACTTCGTGATGGTAAGAGCAGTTTGACAGTGGAATATGCTGATTCAGAATGTGATGGAGTCTTTTTCTTCGGAGGTTTTTAAAGAGAGGCTATTGGGAAAGCACTCATCTGTTGGGAATGCTTTGATAGTATATTCCTGCATGGCAGGGGGTTGGACTCGATGGTCCTAGAAAAAGAGTAGGCAACTTTTCTGTACAAAAAGAATGGACAATTTTGGAAGTTTCAGAGGCCACTTTTTTTTTTTTTTTTTTTGCTATCACCTGAACCCACTGTAGATTATATCACCCCTCTCACTTAAACTGGAAGGGTTTAAAAAAAAATCAGAAGATTTAAAAATGAATCATGTTTCCTGGAGCAGGTTTTGTGTTTTAACCATTTTTTAAAGCATTGGGGTAGCTCTGGGGAACAGAAAAATGAATATGACTCTCACATGGTCCACCAGCTATATATTGTATCCTAGGGCTGTTACTCTTCAAATTTTTTATCAACGACTTAGATGACAGGTCGCAGGAATTGTTATCAAGCCTGCAGATGGCACAGAACTGGGAGGGGTGCCTAATACATTGGAAGGAAGGAACATAATTCAAAAAGAGCTTGATAAACTAGATAACTGGGCAGGCGTTAGTAAAATGAAATTCAATAGAGACAAATGCAAAATTTTACATTTAGACCACACAAATCAAATGTACAAGTATAAGTTGGGGAATACTTGGCTCAACAGTACTGCGGGCAAAAAGAATATTGAGACTATTGCTTATTTGTAAGTTGAATGTGAGCTAGTAGCATGATGCTGCAGCAATAAAGGTGAATTCTATTTTAACCTGCATGAACAGAAACATAGGGCCTTTCCGCACTACACTTATACTGCCATTATTTCACTTTCAACAACCTATGGAATCCTGGGGTTTGCAGTTTAGGGAGGGGCATTTAGAATTCTCAACCAGAAAGCTCTTTGGCCTCAGTAAACTACAAACCCCAGGATCCCACAGGATGTTGAAAGTGGAATAATAGCACTGTAACAGTGTAGTGTGGAAACGCCCATAATCTCCAAGTTGAGGGAAGTGATAGTCCTCCTATATTCTGTGCTGGTCAGGTTGCCTCTGGAGTACTACATACAGTTTTGGATGCCTCATTTCAAGAAGGATATGGACAAGCTGGAGGAGGTTCAGTGAAGGGCAAGAAGAATCCTAAAAGATATGGAGAACAAATCATATGAGGAAAGATTGAAGGAACTAAGTGTGTTTAGTTTGGTGAAGAGAAGAATGAGGGGTAACATGAGTGTACTGTTTAAATACCTCATGGGCTGTCACAGAGAAGAGGAGGAGGCAGACCTGTTCTCTGCTGTCCCAGAAGATAGAACCAGGTCTAATGCTTTGAAGTTACAGGAGAGTAGACTTTGACTGAACATTAGAAGGAAATTCTTGACAGTAGGAATGATTTGGAAATGGAATTAATTGCCTAGAGAGGTGTTGGTGTTTCCTTCACTGGTTGTCTTCAAAAAGAGGCTGGACAGCTACCTATTGGAGATGCTTTGGGGAGAGACCCTGCATTGAGCAAGAAGTTGGACCCCATGACCCATGAGGCCCATTCTAACTCAATGATTATGTGACTCTATGACAATAACTCTATATTCAGTTTTCCTGTACAGCGTCATAGGGAATCACATGGCAATGCTCCCATGCTCCCAACACCATTCTTAAGAGATTTCTAAATCTATTACCAGCTGGTTGTTGAGTTGTTGTGATGGCTAATGGAAAGGCCACACGCCCCCATGTACGTCATCAAACAGGAAACCCACATCAATCCATTGACTGAATCTCTGCAGAAATTCCACAAAAGGTGCAAAAATTCCCTTGGATAACAGTGCAGCAAAGACGGAAGATAATTTCTCCTGCAACTCCGCTCGCGTCAGATAATCACAAGTGAATCATGGAATATGAGATCATAGCTTGCCAGTTTGTGACTCACCATTTTAGTATGGGCATTAATGCTGACCAGTTGTGCAGTCTGACTACTCATGTATGCCCACCGCATTCCTGGCCAAACATGTGCCATTGACCTTTGGATGCCCTCAGATGTAACTGCAGCAATCTTATGAATAAATATCAGGTTTTTTTATTGTTCCCTTGAGGCACCGTGACCTTTGATCCAAGGATCAGCGTATTCTTTCTTTCTTTGGTGTTGGAAAGGTCAATGAGGTCTGCGCTTGCTTTGTGGGAGAAACACAACCAGAGGGAACCAATTAGGGCAGACTTTCTTTTGAAAGACACACAGAGGCACTGAAAATGATTGTTAAATAGTCAGATACACATGTCCATCTTTCAGTTGATAATTCTTACACAATAGGGATGGGTGAGAAAGAATATTGTTTGTTGTTGTGCATGTTGCTCGTCATTTCAGACTTACGGAAACTCTCACGTGAACTTGTAACAGAGTTTTCTTTGTGAGATTTGTTCAGAGGCAGCTTGCCTTTGCCTTCCTTTCTCTGAGACTGAAGGAGTGTGACTTGCTCAAGATCACCCAGTGGGTTGCCATGGCTGAGTGAGGATTCAAACGCTACCGTCCAGAGTCCAGTAGGCAAACTACTATACCATGCTGGGTCGCCAGTATTGTTTGGGGTATGACATCTGGTTTTGGATTATTTATTTTGCTAAGAACATGCACAAAACTGTAACTTTTTTCACATATTTAATGGAAAGAGATGAGTTTATTTTTTAAAAAGTGGATATTGGAGAAAGCAAAACTGGTGCTTTCTATGGAAAGGACTGAGCACTTGATCTGGCTTTGAATTCGTCTGCATTTAGCTATATTTGTGGAACTAAATTCGGATTGCCCTCTCTCTTTCACTTTCCTAAAAGGGTAAATACTTAATTGCAACATCCTAGGCAAGGACAACACAGTTCTTTCCATGCTAGAAAGTATTTATTTATAGAAATGTATTTAATTATATAAATGTACTACTGATTATAATTTATTTATTGAAAAATTTATACTTCACCTTCTTCTCAGGATGAGACCCAAGGTGGCTTACAAAAACTGAAGATAAAAGTTGAGCTTAAAAACTTATTTTACAAAAGTTTAAAAAAATAAATAAATTACAATTGTGTTAAAAGGCAGATGGTTAAAATAGTTTAAAGTACATTTAAAACATAATTACAAACATGCAAGGAAAATGAAACAGAGCACACCACTTTTAAACACTGCACTGTCATGTGATTAAAAGTCTAAGGCATGCCTAAATTAAAAGTTCTTAGTCTTGGAGTTATGTGAGAAGGATAATGGGTGTCATTTGCATACTGGTAACACTAAATGCCAAAACTCCATATGACCTCTCCCAGTGGTTTTGCGTAGACATTAAACAGCATGGGGGACAGGATGTACCCCTGAGGGACCCTGGAGGCCAATGACCAACATGTCTAACTGGTGTAGCTCATTACTATCTTCTGAGTCAGCCCCTTCAACAAGGCCTAGAACCAGTATAAAACAGTACCCCCCCCCCAGTCCTGTACCTGAAAGGGGGCCAAAGAGGATAGCTATGGTCAATTATATCAAAAGCCATTGAGCGGTCCCACAGAACCCACTGGGACACATTCTCTTCATCTAGTTCCCAATGTAGGTCACCTACCAAAACTGTCTTGAGTTCCATAGCCAGGCCTGATGCCAGGTCGAAATGGATCTAGGAATAATTGTATCTGTTGAATGTGGCCTGTGCAGATGGTTGAGAGTTTTCTCTAGCTCATTTTTTATAAGAACTTAGGAAAATTCACAAATTTCTTTGTAGATTTAAGGAAAAGAACTTGATTTTTTTTTCCAAAAAAAAAAATGAATGTGTGGAAAAAGAGACTGACAGATTTATTCAACCCTAATGCAAGCAAGTGTTGTGCTTCAGACAGCCACTGAGAGATGAGGCATATATCATCTTGTATTTTTAAAACATTGTCGGTCTCCTTGAACCCTGTGTTGGGAGAAAGATGGGATATAAATTACTTGTAGTCAGTAAATAAATGCCAATTCTTCTTGTAGTAGCTTCTTCCTCTTCTTTGCCCTGTGGTTGTCCGGTTATGATAAAGGCTTGTCTGAAGTCCCTTTCATATGTCTGTGAATATTAGTAGCAGGTGAAGTGGATCTGTTATATTTCTATCAATGAGATTTCCTTCTCCCTATCTCCTTCCTTCCAGTCCATGATTGGTGGAGTGTCAGTCAGGTAGGAAGTACTTTCCTGCCTCTTGTTGTGGAGGTTGTAGAACTTGCTTGTACATTGGGCACTATGGAACATTTTTAATCTACTCTTCGGTTTTTTGTGTATTATGTTTTTGGCAAATCCCAGTGTCTTCCATGTCAATGGGGCAGTCAATTCACTCCAGATTTCAATCTGAACCCCCCAAACAGGTTCAGCACCTTGGAGAACTCCTGTAAAGTTTGGAGTGAAAACCAGACTTCTCACTTCACTGAAATGGATGCCATCAGCCACTATTGGCAGTGGTATAAAACTCGAGGGTGTAATTTCATGGCTCTCCAGGTGTTGGACTGTAACTCCCATTAGCCTTTACCTAATGGTGAGGAGTACTGGGAATATCAATCCAAAGAAATCTAGATAGTTAGGCTATTTCTGCTCTACACTGTTATAGTGCTATTATTCCGCTTTCTAACTTATGGAATCCTGGCATTTGCAGTTTAGGGAGAGGCATTTAGAATTCTCAGCCAGAGAACTCTTTGGCCTCAGTAAATGACAAACATCAGAATTCCACAGGATGTTGAAAGTCAAATTATAGCACTATAACAGTGTAGTGCAGAAATGGCCTTAAACAACTCACATGCTTACCCTATACACCCCCAGATTGGCTGTTTTTCCATTGAAACACCATCATGAGATGGTAAATCATTACTCCTAGAGGCCTCCAGGAGAGGTGACTTACATTAAAACATTCACCCCCAAGCCAAGGCAGAAACAAAACAAAAACACCTAAAAGTACAAAGCAGAACTCACATCTGGTTTCACTGTCAGCTGAAAGATAAGTAGCCCACAGTAGGTACAAACATAGTCCTTGCCTCCTGACACAGCTGGAGAGGTCAGTAAATTCCTAAGTTGCACGACCAGCCATACTATGAATTAGGCAGCATGATGCAGCCACCTCAGGCAGCACAGAGAATCATAGGGTTGGAAAGGCCATTGACTTCTCAGTGCGGGAACTCCAGCTAGAATATCCCCAGCCTCCAATTTCCTTTTTGAAGATGTCCAGAGAAGGAGACCCCACCATCTCGCTGGGCAATTGATTCCCTTGCAGAACCAGTTTTGCTGTCAGAAGTTCCTTCTAATGTTCTATCAAAATCTACCCTCCTGTCACTTAAAACCGTTAGACCTGTTCCCACCCTCTGAAGCAACCGAGAGCAAATCTGCCCCCTCTTCTCTGTGACAGCCCTTTAGAGTTTTAAAGAGTGGAATCATGTCACCCCTCTTCACCAAATTGAACATGCCCAACTCCTTCAACCTCTCCTCGTATGTTTTGTTCTCCATACCTCTTTATCATCTTTTCTGCCCCTCTCTGAAACCACTCCAATTTATCTATATCCTTTTTTAAATTGAAGCACCCAGAACTGAACACCGTATTCCAAATGAGGCATGTGGCGGGGAGTCAAAGGGAAAGTAGGGGTGAGATAGTGGATGACAAAGCTGTGGCGACCACACATCCAGCCCTGACCGCTTCTTTACCCAGCAAGTTTTCTGCTTGAGTTTGGTGGTAGATTCAGCCATCAGTCAAATCAGCTTCTGTGCATGGAATAGGAGGTGCTGCTGCCATGTTCTTCATCTCAGGTAGCAAAGTATCTTTGGCTAGCTCTCCTGTGTTGCAAACCAAATGAAGCTGAGCCTGATTTTCAAGTCTTCAGATGGAAGGTGATGATTAGCATTCACGGTAAAGTAACAAAATTGCTGTTTGAAACATCTGTGGAAATACTGGGAGATGGAGGTGAAAAATGGGTACCACACCTTCCTTTTACTTGCTCTTCTAGACGTGTACCTCTGGCTTCAGTACTGAGTCACTGCTGAACTGGGATTCCTCCTATCAACAACAGCAATGAAAATGCATCATCTTCTTTAGTGGGTGTATTTTATTAGTAAGGCTCATTATCTTCTAAACAGGAATGGCCGTACATTTTCAAAACCACTGCTACCACGGTTCTATGTGCATCTCTAATGCATGCAATCCAAAATGTGTTTCTAATCACGTAATGTTCATTTGTAAGAAAGCAGGATTTTTTTTTCTCTCTCTCTCCACCTGAGTACCATAAAAGATTGCATTGTCAAAGTGGTGGAGCGTGGAGGGGGGTGCGAGGGCAGGCCTACGGTGCAAGGGGTGTGGCCACTGTGCGTAGGGGCATGGCCGCAGTGTGCAGGGGCGTGGCTACAGGTTGGGATGCCCCCAAAACACTGCCGCCCGGGGCGATCCCCCCCCCGCCCCTATGTGACTGCTGTGTAATTTGTATTATTTGTTCAGATAAGAAATTTCTTGGATGGTTTTTATGATTTAAACCTCTCTATTTCACTTAGTGCCTTTTTCTATGATCGTTTCTCAGCTTGGTGAAAACTTTACAAAAAATTATTCCAGACAGTTTAAAAATCTGTGGTCTTAGCGTTATAAAATATATTGCTGTGTATTTTAGCAATGCTGTGAAACTAGTTTTATTCTTCTCTCTATTGGAAAATGTTATGCTGCTTTTGATTTTTTTAAAGTAGTTTTTAAGTAATCATTTTAAATAGTACTGGCCTAAAACTAATATGCAGTCATGATTAAATACATTGAATCAGTTGGATTTACACAAGCGTTGACTTACTGTTTAACCCTCAGTTCAGTAGGTCTACTCTAGATGGTATCAGCCACAAAACTTATTTCATGGTTGTCTCATGGGAGTACCTGTCTAAATGCCAAAAATAGATTAATTAAATGTTTGACTGGAGTAAATAAATCAATAAGCAGATGAATTAAAAAGATTGATAAATTAAATCTCTCTTGTTGGGAAAGGATTTTGAACAAGCTCCTCCCACTGTCTCTTTCCCATTCGAATCAAAACACTCCCATAAAAAGACTGTATTAAGGCGCTCTCCCCAGGGTCCTTGGGATTGCCTTCTCTTTATGCACCTTAGTTGCTTATGCCATTTTTCTGCTTTTGCTTGTGCACATCTGTGAATCGAGCTAGAGAAAGAGACTCTACCCCTTGCTAGCTATTCACATTGTAAACGGGCTGTTAAAAAGTCCTTCACTTGTGCCTCTGTTTGGGGAAAACAGCTGAGGCATGTCTGTCTGTTTGTCTGTCTTTTTTATGTCAGGGCAGCTTCACTTTCCCTGCTGTGTATCAAAAGCTCTGGTGTCTATTGTGGGCACAGCTGGGACCCGCTATCTGCAACAGCACTCACAACACACTAACCCCAGTAAGGTTGCCAGATTGGTAACTGAAGACAGCTTCTGGACTTTTAATGGTTGTGTGGAAGAAGGAATTTCAGCAAGTGTGCCTTGTCAGGCAACCAGGTAACTAGCAACACCAACTGAAATTTCCTCTTCTATGCAACCATTAAAGGGACAGAAGCTATTTCCAGTTGTCATCCTGGCTACCATAGAGTGTGGAGGGTAACCAAAATTGTGAAGGATCTGAAAACCATTCCCTATGAGGAGTGGCTTAGGGAACTAAGTATATTTAGCCTGTGGAAAAGAAGGTTGAAAGATGACATGATAACCGTTCTTATATTTGAAGGGATGTCATGTTGAAGATAGAGTAAGCTTGTTTTCTGCTGCTCCAGAGACTAGGGCATGGAGCAATGGATTCAAACTACAAGAAAAGAGATTTCATCTCAACATCAGGAAGAGCTTCCTGATGGTAAGCTCCTTTTGATAGTGCAATATGCTGCCTCGGAGTATGGTGGAGTCACCTTCTCTGGACATTTTGAAACAGAGGCTGGATGGGCGTTTGCTGGGAGTGCTTTGAGTGTATGTTCCTCCATGGCAGGGGGTTGGACTCAGTGGCCATTGCCATCTCTTCCAACTCTCTGATTCTGTGATTTGGTAGACAACAAAAATGGCCTGACAGTTTATCTGTCAGAAGTGTTGTGGTCTGTCTGTCTGTCTTTCTCTCTCTGTGCTCTCAATTGAGAAATTAGCATGCGAGTTAGGCTACACAAGGCATGCCTCGAGTCTCACGAGAAGAGGTGAGCTTTCTGGGCTCATGAGCTTTCTGGGGTCCCATGAGATCTCTAATCTCTCAGGAGCCTGAAACTTAACCTTAACATCGTTCTATGCAGCAGGAAGGTGCCAGAGTAGAAATATGTTCACATTAACTTCAATTAGAAAAAAAAAAAGCAGACTTGTCTGGCATTTCCTTTTTATGCGATTGCTGTATATGCTCAGTGTATCATGTTTTTCAGAATAAATAATCCTGTTGTTTAATGGCTCTTGCTTTTACTTAGGTTGTTCAGTGATCATCTTGGCACCACAAATGCCCAACTTTGCTAATATACCTCAATTTAGATAACAGATGTGAGAGCTAGTATGTTGGGAAGCAGCCTTGAGCAACTAGGAAGAAAGGGGCAACTAAATACACATCACCTAACATCCAGTGGATGTGGATAACAAGGCAGAAACTAGTACTTTCTGGGATTCAAAGAAATGAAGGGTGTTATAGGCAGCTTATTGAACTGAGTTGCAGAATAAGATTTGACAGATTTCCATCTGACTTGTGATTTTTGAGAGTGCTGCTTTTCTTGTTTTAGCTCCTTCTTGTTTAGCATCAGCAATCTACCAGCTAGGCAGTAGATTATGTTGACCTCTCTCTAGGAGAGGGTTGAGGAAAGCATGCTCTCCAAGATTGTTCCTCTGGCTCTCAGCTCCTCCAAACTCCTCAGACCATGCTTGTTCCTGTCATTAAAGAAGTTGAACTGGCTCAACTGGAAGCATCCAAGAGTGGCAATTCATTATTTCAATAAGTGGAAGCCCCACCCCTGCAGTCTGTGCATGTACAATCGGCTTTTTCCTTCTTCATTTGCTGAAAACAAAAGTGAGCTGTAGCCAGGGTGGCAATTAAGAACACTCCATTGTCAACACCTTTAAGTGAAGGATGGTGCTATCCTCCAGGCTGAGACCACGAGGTGAGAGATGATCCGTATAGAAACGATTAACAAACAGAACTAAAAAAATTAATATAAAATGAACAAAACATTGCCTCCTTCAGTTGCTAAGGATGAAGCTCAGCCGCATCCAAGATGGCAGCTTAGAACACTGCGTTCAGCTTTCTTCAGTGGAGGATGGTATTATGTTCTAGGTCAGTGGTTCTCAAACTTTTTAACCCGTGACCCTTTTTACATCTACATGAGGGCATTGTACCCTCTGCTCCACATTGTACTTCCCTTTCAGCTATCCTCTCTCTCTCTCTCTCTCCCTCTCTGTTTCTCAGACAGGCCCCTTGTGCCTGATGCAACCTCCACCTTAACACTTAGGCTATTTCCGCACTACACTGTTATAGTGCTATTATTCCACTTTCAACATTCTGTGGAATCCTGGGGTTTGCAGTTTAGGGAGGAGCGTTTAGAATTTTCAGCCAGGGAGCTCTTTGGCCTCAGTAAACTACAAACCCCAGAATTCCACAGGATGTTGAAAGTGGAATAATACAGTGTAGGGCAGAAATGGCCTTAGTTCTCATGCTCTCTGCCTCCTCTCTTCACTTCCCTCCTCACCACCTGAGAAATTGCCTTACGGTTACTAAGGGGCATGCACCTATTGCAACAATGACCGAGTGTTTTTAGAAGCTGAGTGGGAAAAGCGTTAGAGAAAGGGTAACCAATTTTCACTGTGTCTGAGTTAGAGGAAGTCATAACAGTGGAAGACACTTTGCATTGCTCTTTTGCAGAGCCCAGTCAATACTCAAGGTGCACACATGCACACACACAGGGTTGCCGCCCTTCTTCAATTTGCTGTGCTTGCAGGCTGACTTTTTTTATGCCCCCCCCCCCTTTAGGGTCCTGCCCCACAGTTTGAGAGCCACTGCTCTGTGTCGAGGCCATGTGTTGATAGGGTATTAAGTCTATAAATCCAGAAAGTCTCCGTTTTGTGCAAAATGCCCATAGGAGATAGCAGTTCAACATCAAACAGGGACAATTCAGAAAAGGTTGTGAAGTCCTTAGTTGAAATCCTTGGCCACTGGTCAGATTGGTTCAGGTTGCAAGCTTGTAGTTCCTGAAGTGTGTTGTTTTGCCTTTTGTTTGGGTGGCATGAACCTTCCTTCCATATGCCTGGACAAAAGGTAAGTGAATAGGAGGGGGCATTCCTGCTTGCAGAGAAGGAATGTGTGTGCCTTCCCCCATTCTCCCCCTCCCATTCTTTTGCCTTTTCCCTGGGCATGCATGCCTTCTTCCATACCCCCAACCAACAGTCAAGCTAATGGGGTGGGGAGAGTGGAGGAAGGCACACAGCTTTCATCTCTGTGCTCAGGGCTCCCCCCCCCCACTCATTTGCTTGCTATCTGCCCGGGTGTAGAAAAGGAAGGCACAACACACCTGGCAAAATGCAAGGGAATGGGAGGGGGAGAATGGGAGAGGGAGGCAAGCGGGCACCTCATGAATATTCAAATTCACACAGGTCAAACCCGCGAATGTGGAGGGAGGACAGTATATTCAAATCTGGAAGTAGACTTCCAACCACTTATTGGATTTCTGTTTCTTTGTTGCATTTTTGATAGTCCATGCGCTTCACCTCCCTGGGAGGTTCCAAAGGCAGGAAATTTTCCCCTGGACCTCTCAGAGTGGCCCACTCCTGTTCCAGAGCAGGCACAGACAACTGGATTTCTCCAGATGTTTTGACCTACAGCTTTCTGCAATCTTAGGAAATACAACCCTCTCAGGAACCTTAAGAAGCATAACTAACTGTGATAGATTACGGTAGCTGCATGCTAGAAACATTGCGGGGACGGGGGGGACAACTACTTATCCGTGCTGTAGAGAAAAGTAAATCTAGGGTTAGTAATCCAATGTTATTTTGAGGAGAAAGAGTATCCTAGATAGAAATGCAGTGTTATATTATGTATATTATCTACTATATAAAAGCCAAAGTTTGTCTGTTGTCTGTGTCAGATTGGCTGTGTCAAGTGAAGACCCCATATGATTGGCTGCCGAAGAAGATTCTATGGAGTCCTGGGCTTTGCAGCTTAGGGAGGGGCCTTTAGAATTTTCAGCCAGAGAATAGGCCATTGCTATGGAGATGAGGCCTAGGAGCAAGGAGGAGGGCAGTGTATTCCCTCAGGTACCTAACCTCTGTATGTTAATAATTCAGAATAAGATTAGATTGAGGAATATGGGGAAAAGTTACAGGTACTGAACAAGATAGTTTGGGGAATTAGAGACACAGGATGTCAAATCTTTCTAACAAGTATTACCTATGAGAAAATGAGATCCTGGGCAACGTCGGGTATATATGCTAGTACTACTATACATATCATATTCTAGACTATTGCTGTGTTCTTGTTCTTGTGTGCTTTCAAGTTGTCTCTGACTTATGGCAACCCTGAGGAGACCCTATCATGGTGTTTTCTGGGGCTGAGTGTGTGTGATACACCCAGGGTCATCCAGTGGGTTCCCATGAAGTGATGAATCAAGCCCTGGTCTCCTGGGTTGTAGCCCAGTACTTACATCACTACACCATGTTGGCTGTACTATTATATTATATTATATTAATTATATTAATTATATTTATTATATTAATTATATTAATTATATTATATTATATTGCATTATATGTGACTGAAATGAACAAAGAGCACTTAGCTTTGCACTGAAGTGAATGCTATAAAGTGTTGAATGGAGGGCAGATGCTTGCTGGAGGTGTATTAATTTCAATAACTAATTTCCTTATGGAATAAAATTCCAGGAGGCAACGGAATGACTTTCAACGCAATTTCATTACAAGCAGCTCTACCTCTTAATAGAGTTAGCAGAAAGCATGCTGAGCATACAGGAAAGTTTTTTTTCCCCCTCCTGGGAACTATCTCTATAAATGACAGCCAAGGAGACATCAGAAATACCTGGCTTTTTTTCTTAAGTACATGAGACAAGGGCTTTCCACTGTGTTGCATGTCTGTGCCGGCCCCATTCCCTTGAAAACATTCCAATAACCCAAGAATGTGTTTTGCGCTGCTGACGAACCACTTTCTCCTTTTGAAAATCAGACTCTTCAACTTGTGTTCTTGTTATTCGCTCTTTTCTCCAGAGTCAATGACTGCATCTTGCGGGTGAATGAGGTCGACGTATCGGAGGTGTCGCACAGCAAAGCTGTTGAGGCACTCAAGGAAGCTGGCTCCATAGTGCGACTGTATGTCCGTCGAAGGAGACCTATTTTGGAAACTGTTGTCGAAATCAAACTGTTCAAGGGACCAAAAGGTAACAGTGAACTTAAAATGCAGACCATTGTTAGAGGGAAATGGTCTCTCTCTCTCTCTCCCTCTCCCTCTCCCTCTCCCTCCCTCTCTGGACAGCAACTCTCAGAATCCACTAGCCAGCACAAATAGAAAACTAGAGAACAAGAGGGACTGTATCACCTTAACTATCCAATACCTGATTCTGCCTTAGTAGTCCAAAAAAATGAACTTTTTCAGGCTATGACTAATGCCTATAAGGAACATAAGAACAAGGTTATGTAGGAGAACAGGGAACTCCTTATGCCAGATCAGATGGCTATATTTGGACTTCCCAGCTTCATAAACCATGGTTTATTTAACCATGGAGGAACTATAGTTTATGAAACCACAGATGTGATTAAACAGCATGATTCCTCCTTTCTTTCTACTCTGCTTGGCTACAAAGATCCTGACTTGCATTGTACCAGTGTTCCCCATTATATGCAAAACAAGGTAGTCTGGTTTAATGATAGTTAACAAACCAGGATAATAACCCATCAGGTGCTGCCTATCTAGGGAAATGCAGATCTAACCTGGCCAGTTTCTCAAGCTAGAGCATGGCCTCCTTTACTGAAGCAAAACAACTTTTGCTGGAAGCCTGTTGATATACTAATGCAGCAAAAATGCACCATCATAAGTAGTGAACGTAACCAAGAAGTACGTAAAGGGCTGGAGAATTTAGAGTATCAGAGCTGGCAGCTTTACTGTTTCTGTGTAACCCTCAAAAAACTCTAATGGCTAGCATAGGCCATGGGCAGGATCCTGCTCTTTTTCTTCTTCTCCCGTATCAAGATTCTGCTGAGACTATACTTGAACAGGGATGGATTTAAACAGGTATTCAGCACAAGGCTCAATTCTTAGGAACTCGGTGTTGAACAGAACTGAATTTAGCATGTAGTTAAGTTTTTGATAAGTTGGTAAGAAATAATTAAGCTTGACTTTACAAGTAAGTCTGCTGAAGAAAGGTAAATTAAATGCTTCAGTCTGACTGAGAAATCCTTGCAAGGTTCTCATTTCCAGTTTTACCGCCTGAAACAATTTTGCATTACTCATTGTGTGCAAGAGAGACTATTTTTAAAAAATGCTTTTATAACAAGCTGGATTTCTTACCCCCTGGCATTTCAAGTATTGATTTTATCATCCAAGCATTCTGGGTATGAGATTTACTTGGACAACATATGCATTAGCACTTCAGTATTACTGTTAATCTAGGTGGGAATGAGATTCCTGTTTCATTGTTACAGAAGAAAGTCTGATTGGAAGGCAACCTGGAAATGGTGAAACCATGTTTGTTTCATTTCAGGCTCCAGGCAGAGAATTTAGGTGGTTGGAACTTTCTCCAAACAAAAAGATTTCTTGGATATAGAAAACTAGCATATTAGCATGATTAGAACCTTGATTAGAACCATTTCTCTTAGTACACTACCATTCTAGTATAGTACATTAAGATAAACGAATGGCCACTAATAAGTTAAAATATAAATCTATTAAGAATGTAACTGCTGTATATTGAACATCTCTTCAGATTGGCAAGTCAAGGGAAGGGTGGGATTTGGGAAGGAAGAATGAAAAAAAACCTCAAATAGTGGTATTGGAATAAGTAGACACATATGTTGATAATAAATATATTTAATTCCTTGCTGATAGTTAGGAAACTATAATAAAATGTTAAGTCATAGTGTATTGTGTTTTTCCTTGTTCCTTTTTTTCTTATTAGTTATATGATTAAATTATATACTGTATATTGTATATATTTTCTTTGTATTTTTTTCTTTGTTTTGTTTTGTCTTACTTATTTCCTAACTTTTTTCTTTTCTGTAAATTTTTTGCAATCTTTTTTTTAATAATAAAATTAGTAAATTAAAAAGTACACTAGTATTCTATCCAGCAGAGATATTTTGATAGGGAGAAACATTCCATTATGCGAGTCTCCACCTACAATTTGTGGTGGTACAGCCCAGACCAAAATTGTCCCATCCAGGTAAGCATTAGGCAGTACAGTGGTGTTTCCAGAACATAGCAGATCTGGAAAGTACTCGGCCTGAGACTGTGGCAGACTGCATACATCATGTTGTGTACATCATGGGGTATAGTCTGTCACAATCTTAGACTGAACATCTACCAGATCTGCTGTAAAACTTATCCGTTCAGCTGATTTTAAGTAAACATGGAAATAGTTTGTATACCTGTGAAGTGCACTTTTAAATAGGTTTTTCTCTTGGCTTCAGCTTTGCGTTCAGGTGCTCACTGCTCTGAGCCACTGAGAATGGAGCTGGAAAGTATTTATTGTTGGTAGATGTGTTGTGTATCTTCAAATCATTTCCAACTTATCGTGACTCTAGGAAGAAATTATCGTGGGGTTTTCTTGGCAAGATTTCTTCCGAGGAGAGTTGTCATTGCCTTTCTCTGAGGCTGAGAGAGTGTGACTTGCCCAAGTGGCTGAATGGGGATTCAGACCCTGGTCTTTTGGAATCGTCATCCAACACTCAAACCAGCTATATCACACTGGCTCATATTGGTTCACGTCACTCACCCTAGCTCAGGTCGGTTGTATTGTGGCCCAGAGTCAAACTCAGACCATTTCTGCACTAGACTGTTATAGTGCTGTTATTCCACTTTCAACATCCTATGGATTCCTGGGGTTTGCAGACCCCTCCCTAAATTGCAGACCCCAGGAGTCCATAGGATATTGAAAGTGGAATAATAGCACTATAACAGTCTAGTGCAGAAATGACCTCAGTTGTTTTGCTTCTTCAATAGCTGTGGCCCATCTTGAGCTTGCAGGGGTTGGGGATGGTGGATAGACTAAAAGATAAGATAAAAATACTGCTGGATATGTTTTCTGTTATTCAAGGAACTTTGATGGGTTCTCAGTCTTGGCTTGCAAATGATTTGCACACTTACAGTGAGGAGGCAATTCTGCTTTGGTTTGCTTTGCTCTTGTTTTAGTTGAGCTGTTTGAAATTGAGGGATCAGTTAGGTGCTCATTCATTCATTACCCTGCTTGTTAGCCACCTCATAACTTTGGTGGTTGTATTTCCTGACTTTCCAGTCACAGTGCTTAGACTGACGTACAGGTTAGAGACAATTGTTAAACAAATAATTAAAAATTTACAAAAAAAAATCAGTGAAAAGTTATTACAGCAAGCAAAGCAAAACCAGCTTAAAAGCAAGCAAGATTTGATTGATTCTGAAGCTCATTGCCAATAACGAGATGTGTTGGAACCACACATTAACATGATAAAATGTAAAGTAAAATGAGTTTCATTTCAGGGTCAAATGTAATTAGCTCCAGTGATGAGTAACATAGTGAGTTCCTTTACTTTATACTAACATTCAAAACCCTTCCTGTGATGGAACCTCTCTCCAGTTTGCACCTGCAGTTCCAGCCCTCAGGCTCCTATCACTCGCCTTGTATTTTTACTCTTAAGCTCCATCCCTGGATCTTGTATTTGGGCCTCAAGGTGGCTGTGTGGATCAATTGCTTCTGTGTGGTAAAGCATGACCAGTTTTTCTTGCTAATTATTAGTGTTGGAGAATTCTGGCATTCTCTCTCTCTCTGCCCTTCTTGTTCTAGGACAAATGGGGCTTGGCAAGCATAGGGTTAATTTTTCTGGCCTCTCACCTAAAGTCTCAATTGTTGCTCTGTGTTACTTCACATGGTATCCAGACCATGTGATCCAGGATGCACCCTGGAGTCAGTCATTGGCCTTACATAGGAGACCACGGCCTCTCTCTCTCTTTTCCTCTTTTGCAATCTTCTAGAACCTTCTCGCTGCTGTGCTAGCTTTCTTCACCAAGAAGTTGGTGAGTTAAGAATGAAGCTACTATCTTCACTAACCCTTTTGTTAGTTAGTTAGGATGTAGTTTCTCCAATGCTTATGTAATTGTGAAGTTTATTAGTAAATCTTTTAAGTTTGGAACCTGAAACGGCCTGCCTTGTTTTGCGTTTCTAAGTCAGTCTCAGTTCAGGGAAGCCACACAGAGATTGGGGCATGCTTTTTCTGCAGCTGCTAAAAGAAGGCTAATTCCTCACAGCTTTGGCTTTCATAGAATTTCTCCAAAGGGTTAACACCCTGGGAAATTCAAACTCCCAACAATTAGAGTAGAATATTCAGACAGATTTGTAGAAAATAAAAACAGTAAAGATTTATTATATAACAAATAAAATAAACAGCTAGCCTTAGGCTGGTTCCACATGAAATACGCAGTAACACCTCAGTTTCAGGCAAAGTAGTATTTCTCTCTGAACTCTCTCCAAGTTCTCAGCTCCCATTAAATCCTATTCAGATCTCCTCCATTCCTTTCTTCCTAAGTTGCCCTAACTGGCCCTATCTCTATTCTGAGTGGCCCTATATAACTCATCAACAGAGAACCCTCTGGTGTTTATATTTGTCCCCTCATAGGCCTCCCCACAAGATTCTGTGACTGACTGGCTGTACCCAGGCTTTCCCAGCTTCTCACTTTACATGGGGTAATTATCCCATTGTCCGTTTCTGGCCCAGGGCATTCATCTGATTTGTTAATTTGAATGAGATACACTTGCAGAATGAGATACACTTGTAGCAGCAAACTAATCAACATTTTTGGTGGCTGCTAACAAAGTAAGGTCCAATATGGTCTTAGAAGGGGTTTTTCCTCAAATGTTAGCATGTTAATGTTAGTTGTGTTACAGGGATGTGTCTCAGGGCAGGGGGAGAAATGAAGTCATTCCCTTCCCAAATAAGAACTCTGACACACATACCCCCCTCCCATGAAAATTTCCTTCAGGAATTCTGGAAGGCCAGACACTGAAAATTGTTCACAGCTGTATTTATTGGGTTTGATTTCCCTTGGTACCATTCCTGTCCCGTTTCTTTAGATTCTTAAACTATATTTCTAAATTCTCAATGGATGGAAAATTTCATTTTGGGGGCTGTATTCATATTTGGAGGGCAGTACCCTCATTTTGCCTTCTCCTGTAGCTGTACCTCTGGCTTTACGTTTGATATAACTTGCAACTGATGTATATTTTTCCTGATTTTTGTTTGTTTGTATGACAGTTTTATTTCTTGTGATTCTATATGATAGATGACTTGCAGAGGCATACAACTGATACAAGTAAGGAGGGCTTACTCAAAATCTCTTCACCCAAATACATCAAGCTGTTGCCGAAGGAGATGTTTTTGCTTTGTGATGGAGTTCCATCAGCTGATAGAATAGTTTCAGAAGTTTTCTCCCTGACATGTGAGATTGTGAGAGATTTTGCAGAATGTTGTGTGGCTTTTCATGTTTTGGAACATTTTTTGGAAGAGAAATTCACCCACACACAGAGAGTAGACATATGGGCCAGAATCCACTATCATGGTGTACATTATGTAGCTTTACATAAACAGTTGGCCCCCTACACTTGCAGTTTGACTTTCTCAAATTTGATTATGTGTGGCTTTCTCCAACCCCTGCCCCCTCCCACCTCAGGTGCTTCTTTTCTGGGGGATCCTTCCCTCTTGGCAGTTCTGGGCAGGCCACGCAGCCCTTGCAAAACCCACCCCTGGTCCTCATCCTCCTTCACTAGCCACTGCCTGGTCAGCTAAGGACAGCTCATGGCCCAATTTCTCAGCACCACAAACCCTCTCCTGATCCCCCCCTACACCCAAGGAAAAACATTGGTGAGAGAGAGAGGAAGCATAGGGCCACTATGCCCACCCACCCCCTTGCCCTCTTCTTTCCCTGGCCTGGTTTCGACCCTGGGTGCCCATTCTCCCCATCATGCCTGAGCCCCCTTCCCATAGACACACACACATTTTGATATTTGTGATTTTTCCACTTTTTTCAAGGAAGCTGTACCCCCAACCCAAGCAAATGTGGAGGGCCAACTGTATTTAGCTATGTAGCAGAGACTCTAAAAATGCTGTTAGTGAATTGCAAAGATCATAGAATCATAGAGTTGGAAGAGACCCCAGGGACCATCCAGTCCAACCCCCTGCCATGCAGGAATACCCATCAAAGCATTCCCAACAGATGGCCATCCAGCCTCTGCTTAAAGACCTCCAAAGGAGGAGACTCTACCACACTCTGAGGCAGCGTACTCCACTGCCAGACAGCTCTGACTGTCAGGAAGTTCTTCCTGAAGTTCAGGTGGAATCTCCGTTCCTGCAGCTTGAATCCATTGCTCCTTGTCCTAGTCTCCAGAGCGGCAGAGAACAAGCCTGCTCCCTCCTTGACATGACATCCCTTCAAATATTTAAACATGGCTATCACCTCTTAACCTTCTCTTCTTCTTCTGATGTATAACAGGACGTAAGAAAGAGTGTTTCAATGTACATTTGGATTCCGTAGCCAGTGTCCTGATGAATAATGGGACCAATGGACAACGGAAGCAATGCTCATTGATCCAAATGCTCATTGTTCCCGGCGTGCATTGATCCCACTGTGCATCAGTCACTTTGGTGGCTCCTCTATGTAGTCCCGTAATAGAAGCCTTTTACTGGATACAGATATTATGGAACTGCCCAGTTCTGATTCCCCCATGGGTGCAAGCCCACTTACTAAGATGTTAAGTCCTCAACAGAATTCTGGCCATGATATGTATATATGAGTATACATATGTATAAATATGTATATGTGTGTATATGTATGAAAAAGTAGAAACAAATCTTGCAACTGTTGCCCATTTTTTTTCCAGACACCCTTTCTTGTTAAGGACAAGAAACATTTTGAATTTTTTTTTTAAATCCCTACTCCTGCTGTATGTGTCTTTGATTTGCTCAAGACCCTCTGGATAAATGAGGTTGCGTAGAGATTGCCGTGGGTGATAGAACCCATTGGTACACAGACGCGCTTCAGTCTATAGTCAGCTTCTGGCTACAGGGCAATAGTTAGCTCAGCCTTCCTTTTGCCTCTGTGAGTTTCTACTGTCTGAGCCACATGTGTCAATTGTTGTCTAGCCTCAGGGCTGGACTCTTGCCTTTTGAGGCATGAAGAACAAATGAAAGGTCAAGTTTGTGCCGAAGATAGAACTGGCGTGGAAGCCTTTAGGGTTTTCATCAGTTTTAGCCTTGCTTCCTATGGCCTTTGAGTACCCCATCCTCTTTAGGGCTGGTTTGCATAAACATAAATGGTAAATGCATTTGTGGGCTGATGAAGCTATCTTACAGTAAATCAGGCCATTGATCAGTATTCTAGCCTATGTTTGTCTGCTCTGGTTGTAGGAACTTCACAGAGAGAGCTCTGTTGTCTAACTAAGGATTGCAAGAATGAACTTAGATTCTTTGGTTCGTAGGGGGTTAGGCAAAGGTGTGAGAGAGATTAGGTTTACTGCCTGTTCTGCTGCTCTGGGAACAAACACAGAAAAGATCTCAATGTTTAGCTGGAATTGATGCGTTTCCAGATCATAGTGTATGCTGTGAGAGAAAGGGGGAAAAATATATTAAGAAGCATATGAACATTTGAATAATGTGCAAGCCTCTCAACAAGCCATAGCACACATTTCTAAAATGTGCATGAACATAATAGGGCTTTGCATCCATTAGCACATCCATTGATCTATCTTGTTAAAAAATGCATGCAAATAATACGTACATCTTTTTCCTGGGATGGAACAGGCTTAGAGATAGGAAAGAGCATTGTATGTATTTTTTCACACAAATGGAATTCAAGATCTCCCCATTCCTAGCAGCAGGCTATATTTTTCATGCATGTACAACAAGACAGTGGAGTCGTTCCCCTGTTGCATCTCTGTTTACAATATGATACAGGCCTGTATGGCTCAGATCCAGGATATTTGACAGGCTGTGGCCTGAGTGTTGTGTCTAAGGATGGAAAGGGTATTCACAAATATTTGGAAAATGGTCAAACAACATGTTCTAACAGTTAAAACTTTAAAACCATGGAAAGACATACGTAAATTATGTATAACAGGGATAGGATAGTTTAAAATGGCCAAAAACATGTTTCTCAAATCCTGAGAAACCCTGATGAAAAGAATCCTGGACTGGCAAGAATATTTGCCATTTGGGACTTATTCTGCACAAAACGTGGTTCTCCGTAGAAAACAGTATTTTCTGCACAGGAAATAATAGTGCTGCATATAAATGTAATTTTCTGCTCAGAAAATGCTGTTTCCTGCTCAGAAAATCCTATTTTTTTTTCTATGCAAAACTGCTTTGTACAAAAGATGCGCAGACTAAGTCCAGATTGTGGATACGCTTTGAAAACTGCATAGTCCATGAAGATTTTCTCTTAGTGGGAAGAAAATTGGTTAAATTACTTGTTGCTTCCTTTGAGAAGAAACTTAGTGAAAAATTACATCCATGGTTGTCTTGAGCTGTGTGCATACCACAGCAATGTTGCAGGGACTGTACTGACTGTTTGTTAACTACTGAACTAAGTTGGTGGCCTTGTTGTAGCCCACAAAGTCCTGAACTCCTGGAAACTAGCCTGTCTGGGAGGTGCTTGGGCCTGATATAGAAGTGTGGAGTCACTTATGATTGGGGTGGCCATTTTTCTGGTATTTTCCCAGTGGTCTTCTTTTTCAGGGGCAGTCCTCAGACTTGTTTGGGATGCTTCTCACCTGGTAGAAGCAAACCGAATCTGAGCAAACTGAGCCATCTTGGATTCCTGTCTTTCCCCTCTTGCTTCTCTCTAATAGCGTCTTCTTCAACCCTTTCTTCAACCTAGCCAAACCCATGAATTGTCTTAGAAAGACAATGACTGGCATCCTGATAGTGATTTTCATATGTGTAAATTCCCCCACAAAAGCAGCTGGACTTTTTTTTTTATGATGCAGAAGTCCGTATGCAGTTTAAGGTTGTGCTACCAGCTTTGAAAATGGAGATTGAAGCTCTAGTTTAAAATGATTTAATTCCAAAGTGGGAATCATGCAGCCCTACAGATGCTGTTGGATTGCAGATCCCAGCAGCTCCAGCTAGGATAGCCAGTGGTGAGGAAGGCTGGGATTTGCAGTCCAACAATATCTGGAAGGCTGCTTGATTCCTACCCTGAATTTAGTTAAGATTGTTTTAGTCAAGCATTCAATGTTTTGCATTTTGATATGTTTTTTTTTCTTTTTGTTCTATCATGAGCTAGGGAACATAATTTAGAAGTAGTTGCAGTATCCAAAGACCAAGTGAGTCTTTCAACTTCTCCTTGCCCACTGTTTTCAAACTCTGAATTACCCCCTTTTTGACAATTTTACAAATTGTATGGTGGATCTCCTTTTTCTTTTGGAGGCAAGGGGTGTCACTAATGACATCATTTTGCGGTGAAATGTCACATTCTGATATGTCTCACTGTGAGAAAGATGTGACCACTAAAATTGAAAATGTCACAACAGGAACATAAGTCTAACATCTTCCAGCGAGATTTCATTTGCTTTGGAAGTTTCCAATTTAGTACAAGCAAGTGAATGAATGTTTCCATTATGTCACTTCATGGTATCTCCCAGCTCTGTTGCATCCATTTGACACCACTGCCTGGGACATCAAATTTCTGTAATGAGCACGGCTTGACAGGAGGACAGGCACAGCAACATAAGTGATGCCCATCAGGGTAGCTTTTACCTCCTGCCCATGGCACCAAAATTATATCTGTGAATTGGGAGTCATTCAGAGGAATACCATATGGTCATTTCTGATCTAGCTTTCAGCATATAATCAGACTAAGAAAATAAAGGTAAGGATCTGAGAGCCAGCGTCTGGACCGAGGCGCAGGAGATCCACATTCAAATTCCCACTGAATCATAAAACTCACTTGGTGACCTTGGGCCAATCTCTTTCTTTCCGGAGGGTGACTGGTCTAATGGAGTAAAGACAGGTGATATAGCAGACTCCTCATATCTGTGACCTGCAGATAAGCAGTTTCCAACAGTCCCAAAGCATCAGGTCCTATACGTAAAATGGCAGCAACATGAATGTGGATGCTCTGAAGCACATGCACGCATACTGCCACCATTTAATAATATGGGATGTGATCATTCATGTTTTTTGCCATTCGTGGAGAGTCCTGGAACCAAACCCCCACAGATAAGGAGGGTCTGCTGTATATGTAATAGGTAATAAGGGTGTTCCAAAGACTCTAGAATACTGCAGACAAGAAATGAACTCTGGCCTTATTGCCACAGTGATGGAACCTGGAGACCTCTTACGCGAATGCAAGGTCTTCAGCCCAAAAGTTAGGAGAAGTTGAGAGGATGCTAAAGATGTGGCAGCTCTGGTTGTGGGAACCAAGATGGAGACAGATGAGTCTGAACTAGAGATGTAATCCTATGCTGATTTCATTCACAAAGAAAAAATATGTAATTTTTCATAATTTTGTTTTTGCTAACGTGAGAAAAGTCTTTGAAAACTGCATATATGTCAGGATCTATTGGGATATATTGGGAATATAAAATTGCACATGGGTGGGTTTTGTAGACAGAAAACAGCATTTTCTGTGCAGGAAACAGCATTCTCTGTACAGAAAGTAATATTCCTGCACTGAAAATGCTCTTTCTGGGCAGAAAAGGCTACAATTGGAGACTTTTTTAAATGCAAAATTCACACAAGGTGTGTGTGTGTGTGTGTGTGTGTGTATAGTAGGTAACATTTTCTTTGCTAGAAACAACAGTTTCTGTACAAAAAATAATTAGTATCTTCAAAATATTATTTTCAGTGCAAAAAATGCTGTTATCTATGAAAAACAAACCATAAAAATTTTGTACAGAATAATTCCTGAACTGTGAAGATTCTCAATAGTCCAGGATTCTCCTTGCCAAGATTTTCTGACACTCAATAAATGCATTTTTCAACATTTTTTCAAATATTTCTGAACATTCTTTCTATCTCTATTTCTCCTCTGCTGAAGTGGAATGAGTCGATGCAAACTTATGCAGGAAATCCCTTCATTCCAGTTATTCTTAGAAGTACTCATGGATTTCTTTATTTCATTTTGTGCTAAAACAGCCTTCTCTTTCAATAGTACTACAAGAGCAAGAAGTTAGCTTGAAGGAGAATCAAGTAGAGGGGTAAGGCAGTAGGCCCTTGGCATTTTCTGATAAGAAACAAGATTCTTCAAGAGGCTGAAGGAACTGTTTATGATTAGCCCAGAGAAGAAAAGGTAGAAGAAGAGCATGAAAGCACTTTTAAAGAATTTGAAGAGGTGCTATGGAAAAGGGGCATAGACCTGTTCTGCGTTGCTCCAGAAGAAAAGTTGAGAACTGTACAGCTTGTGGCTCCTGCCCCCTCCTTGAATTCCTGCTCCTTGATTTAGTAGAAATTAGATGGGGGGAAAAAATGGAGAACCAAGAACCAACCCTCCATAAAGCTCCAGAAGTCATCACTCTCCTCTGAAATGTCCCACACCCATATGTGTTAAAGATCTGAAACAGCATCTTTTGTCACCATCTAGGCATTTCCAGTTTTTTTGGGGGGGGGAATGAGCAGGTGCAGCCTGTGGAAGTATGTGTGGTGATGGAAAAGGGAGCAGAAAAGTGTCCAGAGGAGGGTGACCAAAATGGTGAAGGGTCTGGAAGCCATGCCCTATGAGGAATGGCTTAGGGAGCTCAGTATGTTCAGTCTGCAGAAGAGAAGGTTAAGAGTGGACATGATAGCCATGTTTAAATATTTGAAGGGATGTCATGTCAAGGAGGGAGCGGGCTTGTTTACCGCTGCTCCAGAGACTAGGACAAGGAGCAATGCATTCAAGCTGCAGGAAAGGAGATTCCACTGGAACCTCAGGAAGAACTTCCTGATGGTCAGAGCTGTCCAGCAGTGGAATAGGCTGCCTTGGAGTGTGGTGGAGCCTCCTTCTTTGGAGATTTTTAAGCAGAGGCTGGATGTCCATCTGTTGGGAATACTTTGATGTGTGTTCCTGCATGGCAGAGGGTTGGGACTGGATGGCCCCTGTAGTCTCTTCTAGCTCTATGATTCTATGATTCTGTGAAAGTCCACAGTTCCCCACTTCTGCTTAGATGGGCCACTTCGAGACCCAATGCTCTCATCCATCTGCTTGAAGGGGAGGCAGCCTTCCACCCATTGGCATAATTGCCTGATGTTATGGGGGGGGGAGGGATTTTGGCTGGCCATTAGATGACATCAGATTATGATAATAGCAGTACAACAGTGGAAGCAATTACTGCATAAATGGATAGAATATTCCCCTTGTTGGAAGTTTTCAGGCAGTTGCTGGAGATTTACCTGATGGAGATGCTTTACCTTTTGATTTCCTTCACCAAGTAGAACAGGTGACCAACTGTATGATCGTCTTTCACCATTGCATGGCAAAATCATTGTTCATCATCATCATCATCACCAGAACTACTGTTACTAGTAGTGGTAATAGCAGTGCAACTAGTTATCATGGAGTTTGCTGTTGCCTTGGAAATACGTAGCCAAATCCAGAGCTGTAATGAGTGCTCTTTTCACTTGAGACCAATTAACAGGGGTAGGACTAGTTTCAAAGCAATAGCAAAGGCAAGGGCTGGAGCGCAGAAGTGCAGCAAACACTATACTGCTCTGCTATGCAGGTTCTGGTGTCTCCAGAAATTGTATCAGACCCAATAGAAAGCCAACAGACATGACTTATTCATATTGTCTTCAAAATGTGTCTGTGAGCTGAGTCTCCATCAGCCTAGATATCCCAGGGTACAACTTACTACACCACCGTTTAGCTAGAAAGTAACTCAGTGGCAGAAGAGCACATGAGATGTTATGTGCAGGAGGACCCAGCTTCAGCTCTTGCTGTCTCTGGATTAAAGAATCAGGTAAAATATGATGGGAAAGTCTTCTGCCCAGAACTCTGGTTGTCAGTCAGAGTGGACAATACTGGAGTAGAGAGAAAGGCCAAACTAGTATGTGTCTCATGAAAAAGAAAAACATGATAAGATACTGTGATAAAATAGAGAAAATCAATGAGGGCCTATCTGCTGGGTTGAAAAGGAAGTTTTCCACACCGTTGACTGAGGGAAAAAATCAAAATGGTTCAGAAAACATGCATTTGAGTTGTAATGGGCAAAGGCATATCAGAAGTATTTTCTTTAACAAGCAATTGCAAAGTTCAATGGTCGAAAAGAAGGCAAACCAGCATGCTCTGGTTACTTCCCTGAGGCTCAGTGCATAACTTGGGCTGTTCATTAAATGGTCTGCACATTTGAGGAACAGATATTATTTTCCATTCATGACATTCTTCCTCTCCATCTCCCCAATATTATCGTCGTCGTCATCATCATCGTCGTCATCATCATCATCATCATTTAGTAAAGTGGCTTTCTCTCTCATGCTTAACTTTAAAAAAAACAACACTGTCATGTGTGCTAATTCTTTTTTCCTTTTTAATAGTCACTGTAATCTTTCTACCGTTTGAATCATTTCCCTGTCCTGCACATTTCCTCTTCTGTCAGGGTGCCCTTGGCTGCAAACAGGCATGACTAATTGAACACAGCAAATAGCCTGATTTTCAAGCTAGCTGTGGCCCAGGGTTTTGAATAGAAACATTTCATTTTATGTGGAAAACCTGATCCCATTTTCTATTACTGTGTCTGATATAAACACACAGCACCTGATTGTCCTTTCATGGAGTTATATTTTTAAGGGACTGCCAGCTCTTTGGGTGTTTGCCTGATGTCCCCACTGAAATAGGCAGGAGCAGATGTCCTTCCAGTTCAACTTCATTGTTGTTCAGAGGCTTGGCTCTGTCCACCCATCTGTGCCTCCTGCCTTCTGAGTGAAGTTGGAGCCTTTTGGAAATTAATATCAGAACTGGCGCCCGCCTTTCAGGCTGTGCGGTTCTCTCTTTACAAATTGCCCATCTCCACAGGTGGGCACATGAATTGAGAAGATCAGGGACTGCACACGTGTTGTCCCCAGAAGTTTTGAATTTAAACTCTCATAACCCTGGACTACTGGGCCTGCTGAATGGGACTTACAGAAGCTTTAGTTCACAATTTCTGGAGGAAATCAGGTTGCTTACCCCTAGGTTAAAGCACAGGATGAAAAGGAATATTGAAGCCATTGTGTTTGTTTTCAATCAGTGTGTATATTGGTACGTTAGTAACCTGTGTCCTTGTTATTTGATATCATATTGACTCTGAATTAGAGACTTCCAAGAGCCCCAGCCGTCTGCTGACCTCCTCAGATCTTGTAAAGTCAGGGCCATGGCTTTCTGGATTGAAGCAATCCACCTGTAGTGTGGTCTCCTTCTTTTCCTATTGCCTTCTACCTTACCAACCATTATTTTTTTCCATTGAGTGACATCATCTTATGACATGTCAGAAGTATGACAGTCTCACTTTACTCATCTTGGCTTCTAGGGAAAGTTCAGGTTTGGTTTGCTCTAAGACCCATTCATTCATCTTCCTAGCAGTCCATGGTATTTGTAGAACCCTTCTCCAGCCCCACATTTCAAATACGTTGGTTTTCGTTCCTGTCAGCTCTCTTCCCTGTCCTGTTTTTGCAACCATACATAGAACTCAGAAACACTATGACCACATTGGTAACCTGCACCCCCTCAAAAAAGTGTCTTTACTGAAAAGTGCATATCCAATCTGAGCAAAATTCAAAACCCATTGTTAAAGCCTTGCTCAATTAGGCCAAAGGTCTATCTTGCCCAACAGTCTCTTCACACATTATTCATTAATTTATTTTATTTATATCCTACTTTCTCCCAGCATGGGACCCTAGGCAGCTTACAATGTGGCAAAAAAAAAAAAAAAAAGGGCAAAAACCTGATACTCAAAACAAGTTAGAATGCAGTTAAACAAATTATTGTATTACAAGTGGCACCTGGCTTGACCACAGCACATGTGAAAAGGATCTAGGAGTCTTAGTAAACCACAAGTTGAACATGAGTCAGCAGTGCGATGTGGCAGCTAAAAACCCCAGTGCAATTCTAGGCTGCATCAATAGGAGTGTAGTGTCTAGGTCGAGGCAAGTGATAGTATTGCCCTATTCTGCGTTGGTCAGACCCCACCAGAAATACTGTGTCTGCTTCTCAGCACAACAGTCCAGGAAGGATATTGACAAGCTGGAACATGTCTAGAGAACAACAACCAAAATGGTAGAAGGCCTGGAAATCATGCCCTGTGAGGAGCAGCTTAGGGAGCTGGGTATGTTTAACCTGGAGAAAAGAAGATTAAGAGGTGACATGATAGCTATGTTAAAATATTTGACGGGATGTCATATAGAGGATGGAGCAAGCCTGTTTTCTGCTGCTCCAGAGGCTAGGACACAGAGTAATGGCTTCAAATTTCAGGAAAAGAGATTCCATCTAAACATTAGGAAGAACTTCCTGAGCAGTTCAACAAGGGAATATGCTGCCTGGGAGTGTGGTGGAGTCTCCTGCTTCGGAGGTTTTTAAAATGAGGTTGGATGGAGATCTGTCCAGAATGTTTTGATGGTGTATTAGTACATGGCAGGGAGTTGGACTCAGTGGCCCTTGTGGTCTCTTCCATCTCTACAATTCTATCATTCTAAGTGTAAAATCATTTAAAAGTGTAACAGCAAAGATAAAATGATAGCACACACAACTCATAAAAAGACTCCCAACCAATCATGACTTAGCTATTTGAACTAAAAGGTATTCAGCTGCTGACTGAAGAGAAGGAGAAAGAGAGCCAGACTAACCACACAGTGGCCAAGGAGTTCCCTATGTGAAACCCACCAGTAGAACAGGAATGCCACAGCTCACTTCACCGCCCATTTCCCTGCTTATTCAACAGGTTAGGGACCAGAGCACTGTCAGAAATTGGAAACCATTGAAATGCAGACGTGAATAGACTTGGCACCATTTTGTTGTTGAGGCTGTGTACAGACTGAAGAAAAAGATGGTGCTGAGTCAATTGAAAATACAGCACAATACAGAAAAATACAGCACGTAGTGGCAGATACAGTATTAGAGATACAGTAAGCACAATCTCCAAGAAATTCACAATGCTGAGTCGATTGAGAGAGAAAAAGCAGCATGTGGTCACTTTTCGATGATTGGCTTTTTGACAATCCACTCATTCAGCTCTTTTCAATTACAGCCAGAACTTATATATTCGATGCATGGTTGAAAGAGTAGGCCACACATCAAATGTAAAGGTTCTGATTGTAATTGAAAAGGGTCAAAAGAGCGGATTGGCAAAAAATTGACTGCTGAAAAGTGGAGGACATCTGTACAGATTTCCCTCACTTATCTGACAAGTTAGGGAATGAAGCATTGTCAGACAATGGAATTAGTTGAAAAGTGGAAGCCACGTACTATACGGTAGGGAGCATGAAGGACTTAACGGAGGCTCACTTATGACTGGCTGACCAACTGTACACTGCTTGCAAAGTCTCTCAGCTGGCTTAGCGCCTCCCCCCCCCTCAGCTCACTTTGCAACCAGGACACAGGGCAAGTGGTTCTAACCGAGCTTCTGTTGGCAAGAAGAACTGATGAAAGAGTGGAAGCTCTGTTGAATTAATGGAGCTTCTCTTTAATTTGGAAGCGTCAAAAGAGCAAGTTGTCAGGTAATGGGGTGTCAAAAGGTGGTACAGGAAATGATGTGTGGCCATCCTAACTGGGATAAATTGATTAATCTAGTCCCTTTTCTAAGCCCTTCAGATTGGTAGCCTTAACTACATTGTGTGACAGTGAATTCAGCTGCATGTAGTGTTAAGATGTATGGTGTTAAGAAGCACCTCCAATGGTTTCTAGGCAGTGTGGGGGCATTTTCGTCATGTTTTTAGGTAGCACAGACCCTTTTAAGCCTAGGAAAGGCGTTTATGAAACCAGGAAATGACTGGAGGTCTGGTCTGCTTTAAAAAAAGGTCTCTCCTGGGCCTCCAATGGCCTAGAGATCTCCCAAAATGTCATGAAAATGCCCTTAATTCCCCTAAGGGGTGTTCTTGACAAAAAAAAATGACCACTGGGGACTACAAAGATGGCCCTGGAGAAGGCTACTTTGGACACACATTGCCCACCCTGGTGTACACCATTGTCATGTCTCCCTTTGATTTGATTTATGTTCTGCCTTTCTTCCAGAGGTGAGACAGAAAGTAGCTGACAAATTATACATTGTAACCTGACAAAACCTGACAAATTATACATTGTAAAATATAAATTGTTAATTATACAACTAAAAGTCCAGTGAGAACAATTGAAAAGACCACACTAATAATAAAATATATTAATTTTAGTATGTTAATGCAATAAGTGAAATAATAATTTAATAATAAAATATAATAAATCACAATCAGCAGTCCACATTCGCTAGAGTTAGGAGCTCAGGACCTCTGTAAAAGTGGAAAAAATGCAAATATCAAAATGTGTGTGCGTGTTTGTGGGAAGGAGACTGAGGCATGCTGGGGGGAAACAGGCACTCAGGGTCCAAACCAGATCAGGGAAAGGAAAAGGAAAGGAGTGGATTGATATGAAGGCCCTATACATCCTCTCTATTACCCATCTCCTTCTTTGAATGTGGGTGGGCCATCACAAGAAGGTTCATGCTGCTGAGAAATCAGACTGTGAGCTATCTTTAGCTGGCCAGGCAGTGGCTGGAGGAAGAGGAGGAGGACCAGAGGTGGGTTTGTAAAGGACTACCTGTCCTGATAAGAGCCACCAAGAGGAAAGATCCCCCCCCCCGCCGCCGAAAAGAAGCACCTGAGGTTGTGTGTGGGGACATGGGTTGGAAAAACTCATAAATAATCAAATCTGTGAAAGTCAGACCTGAAAATGCAGCAGGTCAAGTGTAGATTAAAAAATCTATCACGTCCATTCTGAAACCTCAGAGACTCACAGGCAGGCAGATGCTGAATGCCGTAATAATAATAATAATAATAATAATAATAATAATAATAATAATAATAGGAAGAAGAAGAAGAATCATAGAATCATAGAGTTGGAAGAGACCCCAGGGGCCATCGAGTCCAACCCCCTGCTATGCAGGAACACCCATCAAAGCATTCCTAACAGATGGCCATCCAGCCTCTGCTTAAAAACCTCCAGAGGAGAAGGAGAAGAATACCATGTGCTTCATCAGTGTCTGAAGAATGTGCCTTGTAGGGCTTATGTGATGATCGTAGATTTCAAATAAGGGTTTGCAGATCCACTCCCACTCCCTTCCCTATCCAGGGTAAATGATTCCTCCACTCCCTTGACTGAGTATGCACTGTGATCTTAATAGAAGAAGAGGCAGCTGCCATCAGTCTAGTGACCTGGAATAAATTGCAGTTTCCTACAATTGCAGTTTGGTTTTGTTTTATTTCCCTTTGGAGCTATGTGCTAACACGACAGTACAGAGAGTGATAAGCAGAGAGCTGGAAAAATGCAGAGGAATGAATTCTGCAGGGGGAGAGGAAATAGGAATATAGCATTTGCTTTATTGAGTCAGACCAGTGGTCGTCTAGCCTCATAATTCAATCTTTTCAGCCAGATGCCACAGGCTGGGTTTTTTTAGTTTTCTTAATATCTTCAGTTGTATCAAAAACTCTGTTCTTTCTCACTTTGTCAGAAATAGTCCTTCAATTCATGGCTCAGATCCAGAGCTTGGAAAAGTTACTTTTTGGATTGCAACTTCCAGACTACCCTAACAACTAGGAATTTTAGTCCCCCAAAAGTAGATGTTTTGAGCTCAGCTTTGCAGGAAAAGAGCCCTGTTTTATCAAAACCAAAGCCATTCGCTGTTCCAACTGGAGTAGTCATGGGGCTGGAATCACACAGACTTCCAGATGTTGTCCAACTACATTCCCCAACAGCTCTAGCCAGCATAGCCAATGAAGGAAAATGCTTGAAGCTGCACTCTACCTTCACCTGGATGGTGACGTGATCCCCAACTTTATGCTAAACAAACCATGAACAGAAGGGTGAGACAAACTTTTAATGTGCCTAGGGTACTGACTCCAGCCATGTTCAAACATTATCATAAAACCAGGGGTGAGAAACTAGCAACCTTCCAGATGTTGTAGAACTACAAGAAGATCTACCCAGCAGAACCAGAGGTGAGGAGTACTAGAAATTACTGTACCATAACATCTGCATGGTCCAATGAATCCCATTCCTGGAGTAGACCCATTGCATCAACTTCTTAGTAACAAGCCAATGCTTATAGGAATCCCACTGATTCAAGAGGTCTGCTGTGCTTGGGACCAGCAGTTGTACTCAGGCCATAAATGTCCATCTCAAACAGTATTCCATTTTCAGGAACAGCAAGCCAGGTTCCTCTGAGAAGACACATGCAGGACTTGATGGCAACAGCCTTTACCTGCTGGTTACCTGCAGGCCCAAATGCAGCCCTTGGGCTTCACTTTTGGGACCCTTGAAACCCCCTAGTTCCCCATTTTTTAAAAAATGGTGTGGTGTTCAGGCACTTTTTGCCTCTGAAGCATACAGGAATCCTTCCTAAATATATGAAAGCACTCAAAAATACCTCACTCTTCCCACAAGCTCCCGAGAAGCCCGTACTATGCCAAATAGTCTCATTTTCCTCTGTATTCCTTCTCAAAATGGTGACAGGAAGTGATGTTGTGCCACTTTGACCGAGACTGCTGAGGGAAATGGGGTTTGCTTTGGAATAGTGCAGCCCAAGCAGAGGGAGGCTGGAAGAAAATTAGTCCATGGCCTTCATGCTATACCCTAGCCCTGACCTAGGGTTTCCACTGAGGCATCATCATAGAAGAGAAAGCCAGAACTAAACTAAACAAAACTTGTGACTGATAAGAAGTGGCTGAGAGAAAAGAGAATGATTTGCATATAGTTTGCATATACTGATTGATGGCAGTTTATAAATGATTAACTTGGTTAGAAATACAATACATCTCACCCTAGTGGGGGAACTGGAGACCAGCACAGCTACTCACTCTGTAGTACAGTTGTTTACAGCTATTAAGAATATGAGAAAAACCATGATTGAACTGGTCAAGATCCTGCTCTGTTCACACAGTGATCAAACAGTGACCTACTTTATGTGCAGTTTCAATGTCTTTCAGCATTCTGTTCCATGCCAGCTGAAATTTAGTTGCCCTGGTGCTCTGTCGTAGGATAATAGGATCACAGAGTTGGAGGACCACAAGGGCCATCCAGTCCAACCTCCTGCCATTCAGAAATACACAATCAAAGCACTCCCAACAGATTGCCATCCAGCCTTTTCTTAAAAATCTCCAAAGAAGGTGACCCCATCATACTCCAAGCAGTGTATTCCACTGTCAGACAGCTCTGACCATCAGGTAGTTCTTCCTAATGTTCAGGTTAGGAGGTCACTAAAGCACCACAGTGCCCTGTGTGATTATGGAGCTGTAATCTCTTTTCTTTCTATCACTGTGGGAAGCAACAGGCAGGTGAAAAATGGCTTTTTAGTGGGATTTCTGAAGAGATTTTGATAGTGTGAATGGTAATTACAGTAGGCCCTCCACATTCATAGGTGCACAGAACCCCTGTGAAAGTAAAAAAAAAAATGCAAATAAATCCCCCCAGTGAGCACTCCCCCTTCCCTGGGCGCCCTGCCCAAGAGAGGGCGGGGGACAAGATCATCCCTCCCCACTTCACTCTCCCACCCTCCTGGGGCACAATCATGCCTGCAGCGGCGGGGAGCATGGCATGGGGGACAAGATCGCCCTCCTCACTTTGCTTTCCCACCTGCCCCAAGCATGATCCTGCTGGCAGTGGTGGGGGGCAGAGCATGGGGGAAGAGATTGCCTGCCCACTTTGCTCTCCTACCTGCCCCGGGCACAAGCATGCCTGCAACAGCAGGGAGGGCACAGCAGAGGAGATCGCGCCCTCTTCCCTCTCCCACCCGCCCCGGGTGCAATCACACCTGCAGCGGCAGACAGCAGGGCGTAGTGGAGGAGATTGCCCCCAACTTCGTTCTCTCACCCACCCAAGGTGCGATGGCAGGGAGGGGAGTGCGTGGAAGCAAATTGCTCCCCACTTCCCTCTCCCACCCGTACCAGGCACAATCACACCCACCGCTGCAGGGAGGGGAGCATGGCAGAGGATATCGCCCTCCACTTCCCTCTCCCACTCGCCTGGGACACGGTCACGCCCACAGTGGCAGGGAGGGGAGTGCAGTGGACAAGATCTTCTCCCTGCACCCTAGGGAATGGGAGGGGGGAAATGGGAGAGAAGCAAGCCCCACCACGAATAATCAAATCCATAAGTGTCAAACCCGTAAATTTGGAAGGAGAACTGTTGTGTTGCCAGAGTGAACCAAAGAAGGCTCCATGCAGGCTTTCACCTATCCCTTTTCTACCACCAATGTGAAGACCTCCTCCTGTCCTACTACTATGGCATCAAATACGAGGACCTTTTAGATGTCCTTCTGGTTTGAGCAAGACTTTTTTCATCTAATCTACTTAACTGTAACCACCACCCTTGATTAACTGCTGCCATCTCTGACACCATGTGTCTGAACACAAGATTTCCCTTATGTAGCATTAGAAACACAAGTGTATAATAATAATAAAAATGATTGATTAAGAAAAAATTGAACATAGCATCAAAGGTTACTTATTGAACACTTCTAAATCCTAACTCTAACTCACATCTCTCACTTATATTCTTTTTTAACTTTTTTATTAAATGTATATAAAAGAGACAAAAACAGAACATAACGTTTTATGATCCCTCACTTATATTCATAGATCATAGAATCATAAAATCGTAGAATTGAAAGAGACCACAACGGCCATTCAGTCCAACCGCTGCCATGCGGGAACACATACTCAGAGTACCCCCAGCAAATGGCCATCCAGCCTCTGTTTAGGAACCCCCAAAGAAGGTGACTCCTTCACACTCCAAGGTAGCATATTCCATTGTTAAGTGGCTCTTATTGTCAGGAAGTTCTTCCTGATGTTTAGGTGAAATCTCTTCTCCTGTAGCTTGAATCCATTGTTCCATATCTTAGTCTCTGGAACAGCAGAAAGCAAACTCGCTCCATCTTCAACAGGACATCCCTTCAAATATTTAAACATGGCTATTGTATCACCTCTTAACCTTCTTTTCCTCAGGCTAAATGTATCTAGCTCTCTAAGCTACTCCTCATAGGGCATGGTTTCCAGATCCTTCACCATTTTGGTCGCCCTGTTCTGAACATGTTCCAGTTCCTAACACCAACGCTTACTGCTCCCTGTCTCTCTCACACTCATATCCTAACTAACTCTGACCCTGATTAACTTTCCTAATATCTCTAACTCTTATTCATAGTTCTAACAAACTCCTACTCCTCATTCAGGTTGACATCCACCCAGCCTTTCCAACTTCTCTTTATCCAGCCAATCGTTAGTAACTTCCAACATTGCATACTCTCACCTCCTCTTGACAGATCCTTCCCTTAGTGTTAGTATAAGTTCTACTTAGTAATTCCCTTAGTATACATTACCTTATCTAATAAATGAACCAACATTACCCTCCCCCAAGTCCGTAACATCACAGGCTCCTGTACTTTTAGTGGCTATGTAGCTGAGATGTTGCTTGTTACGTGGTTGCATGACAAGCAACACCTGTTGAAATCCCATCTTTACACAACCACTGAAGGTACTGGAGCCCTCTCCAGTTTTAAATCTGGCAACCCTAGTTAAGTACTGAGCACTTAGCATCTGGAGGAATGGGAACACAAAATATCAATAAGGAATACACACAGATGAAAGAGTTACAGAGGCCATGGATCATCTGTCGCTGCTGTAGGCCTAACTAGATGCTGTGCCAAGTTATGATTTTATTGTTCATCCATGCTTTTTTCTGTTTTAATGAACTTAAAAAGGAGCTGGGGGAGTCTGGAATCAAATCAACAGAGATTCAGTGTTTTCAGTTTATTCACGCCTCTATGAAGTAAAAATGTTTGTTCTGCTCTGAAGAGGATTCTAACAGATCTCATCTCACCAAACAATAATACTTTGGGCCTCTCAGGCCAAGTTATTAAGAAACCAGAACTGAAAACTTTATACAGCTGAGAGAGAAGCCATTCAAATCAGACAGTTTCTCAAGATGGACCCTGGTGATGATATTAAATTGTATACATTAACCATCAGGTACAGTTGCTGTACAGAGCCAGCTTGTTTGCAAAACCAGCATGGTGTGGTGATTTGAGCATTAAACAATGACTCTGGAGGGCAGGGTTCGATTCTCCACTTGACCATGAAAACCCACTGGGTGAGCTTGGGAGCATCACACACTCTCAGCCCCAGAAAACCCAGTGATACATTGTGATAGGTTCATCTTAGGGTTGCTATAAGCCAGAAATGACTTAAGAGTACACAACAACAACAGTTGCTCACAGCTTGGCATTCAAGCAAATACACAGGAGATGATTTTTTTAAAAAAAGCAGGAAGTAACCCAGATGTCAACTTCGTGTTTTCTTTCTGGTTCCCATATCCTGTGCCTTAACCAGCTGGAGGAGGGGCTAGAACATGGCAAAATTGCCTGTCACACCCTCTTTTGTGTTAGCAAGTTAAAAAATACAATAATGAAACAGCAGCTACAATTGTTGGCTGCAAACGGAGAGCCCATGGCTGAGTGTGACAGAGTACAAGGAAAATTCCAGGTTCAGTCTTCACCTTCTAATTAAATCTTCACCTTCTAATTAAAAGATCAAGTGACAGAACTGGTAGAATCTTAGACCGTTTCTGCAGGACGACACTCACTTGTGCCATCCTGTCGCAGTTCCAGCAGCACCTCTGCCAGGATGGGAGCATATCATAGAATCATAGAGTTGGAAGAGACCACAGGGGCTATCCAGTCCAACTGCCTGCTATGCAGGAACACACATCAAAGCACCCCTGACAGATGGCCATCCAGCCTCTGCTTAAAAACCTCCAAAGAAGGAGACTCCACCCCCCACCCCAAGGCAGCATATTCCCAATGCTCACCCGTGCAGCCGGCCAGCTTCCTGCAGAAGGGAGCTCGAGGGACATGCCCTTCCACACTGCGGATGACCTTCTTCCCATGCGGCAGTGGGGAAGAAAGTGCATCATCATGCATCCGGCCCTTCTGCATGGCCAGCTGCAACAGAAGGCTTGTGCAGTTGGGGGCAATTGACGGAGTTTTCCAACAATGATATACCCTGTGATCGTGCTGGCTGGCAACGCAAGAAGGGCAGGACTGCGATGATGTCATGTGGAAGTGTCATCACAGTCCTGCTCCTCTCGTGTCCCCATGCCGGGAGGATGCCGTCCTGTGGAAAGGGGCCTGAAAATGTCTTATCTTGAGTCCCCAGAGAACCACTGCCAGTAATAGTAGTGAGGTAAATCAACATTTATAATATAATATAATATAATATAATATAATATAATATAATATAATATAATGCAGTCGGTCCTCCACATTTGCTAGAGTTAGGGGCGCTGGACCCTCGCAAGAATGGGAAAATTGCAAATATCAAAATGTGTGTTTCTGTGGGAAGGGGACTGAGGCATGGTGGGGGAAATGGGCACCCAAGGTCCAAACCAGGTCAGGAAAAGGAGAGGGAAAGGGGGGTAGCTCAGCATGGTGGCCCTATACTTCTTCTCTCTTGCCCATCTCCTTCCTTGATTATGTATGGGACATTGGGAAAGAGTTTGTGGTGCTGAAAAATTGGGCTCTGACCTGGTCTTATCTGGCCAGGAAGCAACTAATGGATTAGGAAGAGGACTAGAGGTGATTTTTGAAGGGCTACACAGTCTAATCAGAGCCACCGAGAGGGACGGTTTGCTGAGAAGAGAAACACCTGAAGTGAGAGGGAAGGAGTTGGAGAAACTCACAAATAATCAAATCCATGAAAGTGAAACCCACAAGTGTGGCGGGCCAACTCTATAATATAATAATGAATAAATTTCTTACCTGTCTCTCCCTGTGGATCAAGGTGGGGAGCAATGACAAATAACACATCACATAACATCCGTCAAAAGAGCATATAAAACCAATATATATTGAAAACTATCAATATATAAATCAATATTTATTATAAATAAATCAATATATATTAAAAATTAACGATAAATAAACACAGCATCGAAGTCCACTCTTATCCAAGAGATTTTATCTGTGAAGTGATCATTCAAAGCAACACGGCGAACTGCTGATGGCTCTAGAACCGAATTCAGGGGGAGGATGAGATGCCTATTTCAGGTGGTAGAGTGCCAGGGGTGCCAAATAATGGCACAAACCTTGTTGTCACTCTAGAGAGCCTCACCCTCCAGCCGCTGGTACAGCTCACATCTGTCCGCAGTAATGTCCACCCCCTGTCTCACTCTGAGAACAGCAGTGATGCGGAGGATCACGAGGGGACAGGGACTTTGAGATTTGGCAGCATTTCTGCAGGTGGGGGGGGGAGTTAAAACCTCTACAGTATAAGGAATAGTAGTGGATATGCTGACCCAGTATAAAATATGTGCCTCTTCTGTTGCAATGAATTCTACTTTTGAAACACTGTCACCAATAGCACACCCAGATCCCTATATACTAGTCCAGTAAAGTTGACTATACATTTTTTGGTTGACTGTTATGATACCTATCTTTAGTCCAGTTTCGATAAAGCCCTTCCCCTTCTCCATTTTCTTCCCTAGGTCTGGGATTCAGCATTGCTGGAGGCGTGGGGAATCAGCACATCCCTGGAGACAACAGCATCTATGTCACAAAAATTATCGATGGAGGAGCAGCACAGAAGGATGGGAGACTGCAAATTGGAGACAGGCTTCTTATGGTGAGAAGTGGTCTGTCTGTGTGAAGATATACTGTAAGAAAACCCATTTGGCTATAAATACTGACTTTTGCCATTTCCACACTGGACTGTTATAGCGCTATTATTCCACTTTCAACATCCTATGGAATCCTGGGGTTTGCAGTTTAGGGAGGGGCTGGCCGGCCCCTCCCTAAACTGCAAACCCCAGGATTCCATAGGATGTTGAAAGTGGAACAATAGCGCTATAACAGTCCAGTGCGGAAACGGCCTTTAATTGGAGGTGTCACCCTAACTGTGATACATAGCATCTCTGTGGCCTCATCCTCTTAGAAAATAAAGTAGCATAAGAGGAGAAGAGTCTGGAATAGAGGCTGTTTATATTTCGAAGACTTGAAAACAGGCGTGAGAACATTCTAGAGATTCAGGGAAAACTCAGAATGTTGGTTAAAAAGACCCAATTCTTTTAAGATTTAGTTATAGGGGTCTAAAACCTAATTTCATGTTATCATTAGTGGAAGTAGAGGAAATATTAAAATGTTAGTAGTTGATAGCTTGTTTCAAAAGATAGAAGGTGGCATGTTACTGCTGTTAACACTACTGCCTCCCAGTGGCACAATTTGTTATTTGGTCCTTTAAACTGGCTCTGTTTGTACTTTAAGTTGCCTTTTTGAACCTGGCAGTATCCAGATGACTTAGACTGCAAACTTCACACTTCAGTTATTGACTGAGGAGGACAGGATTTGTCAGCCAAGAGGCTGCCAGGTCAGAAAGGATCTCCTAAAACAAAGGAGCTATCAACCTGTCTGTTACTGATCTACATTTCTCCTCTTGCCTCCTTGCACATCAAACACTATAGATTATTTGTCTGTATTACAGAAAATTAAGAAGGAATTAAGGTCTAAACTCAGTTACTAGTTTCGTCTACAATAGACCTATTGAAATGCATGGGATGGCTAAGGCAACACTAAAATAAATCCCATTGCCTCAACAGGGCTACTCCAATTGAAAATACCAATTTTATTTAACCCAAAGCCCATTTACACTACAGAATTATACTGCTGTTATTCCACTTTATCTGCCATGGTTCTGTCCTATGAAGTGCTGGAATTGACTGAATCATAGAATCATAGAATCATAGAAATGTGGAGTTGGAAGAGACCACATGGGCCATCCAATCCAACCCTCTACCATGCGGGAACACCCTCAAAGCACTCCTGACAGATGGCCATCCAGCCTCTGCTTAAAAACCTCCAAAGAAGGAGACTCCACCACACTCCAAGGCAGCATATTCCACTGCCGGACCGCCCTGACCGTCAGGAAGTCCTTCCTGAGTTTCAGGTGGAATCTCCTTTCCTGCAGCTTGAATCCATTGCTCCTTGTTCTGATCTCTGGAGCAGCAGAAAACAAGCCCTCTCCTTCCTCTACATGGCATCCCTACAAATATTTAAACATGGCTATCGTGTCCCCTCTTAACCTTCTCTTTTGCAGACTAAACCAGCTCTCTAAGTCTATCCTCATAGGGCATGGCTTCCAGGCCTCTCACCATTTTGGTCACCCTCCTCTGGACCTGCTCCAGCCTGACCATGTCCTTCTTGAATTGGGGTGCCCAGAACTGGACACAGGATTCAAGATGAGGTCTAACCAAAGCAGAGTAGAGTGGTACCAGTACCTCCCTCGATCTAGACACCATACTCCTATTGATGCAGCCGAGAATTGCATTGGCTTTCTTGACTGCCGCATCACACTGCTGACTCATGTTCAGCTTGTGGTCTATTAAAACTCCTAGATCCCTTTCACACGTACTGCTATCCAGCCACGTGTCCCCCATCCTATATTTCTGTATTCCATTTTTTCTACCTAAGTGTAGGACCTTACACTTCTCTCTGTTGAATTTCATTTTGTTAGCTTTGGCCCAGCTCTCCAGTCTATCCAGGTCATTTTGAATTTTGATCCTGTCCTCTGGCGTATTAGCAACCCCTCCCAATTTGGTGTCATCTTCAAATTTGATGAGCATGCCCTCTATTCCTTCATCCAAGTCGTTGATGAAGATATTGAACAGCACTGGACCCAGGACAGAACCCTGTGGCACCCCGCTAGTCACTTCTCTCCAGGATGAAAAGCAGCCATTCGTGATCACCCTTTGGGTTCGGTTGGTCAACTTAGACAGAGTCCTTTGTTCTTCTGCCAGAGAGCTCTAGTGCTTCAGCAGACTACAGAAACTCCAGATCCCGTAGGATGGAACCACAGCAGTTAACGTGGAATCATAGTGATATAATTGGTTACTGTGAGTGGGCCATTGTTCTTCTGGCTTACCCATCCAGCTGTGGATATTCATTTAAAGGAGGCTAATCCAATGGATGCAGCTAAAATGCTGCCCTCCTACATACGCTAATGTTGACCTTTTGTTACCGTGACTTCTGGGGGTCCCTTGGGGGACACCTTGATTCACTCCAAAAATGCAAAGATTGGGGAAATTAGCAGAGCACCAGCTGTAGCCAAATGAGGGGCAGGGTAACCCAGCAGAATCTTTTACCCAATTTTTACAGGGTCCAACCAAACGAAAAGCCAGACAATTGTACCAATAACTGGATGTTATTAATAAATGTGTTCTCATGCAGCAACACACTCACTCACACACACAAGGCCTATTGAGAAAGGAAAGAGGTGAAAATTGATAGGGGACTCAGCAGAGAGGGTGTAAAGGCGGTGATTGCACCTATCCTGAAGTCTTTAGTCCGGGAAGCAGTGAGAAGAACAGAGCTCAGTGAAGAGAAGCAGCTGAGGGGATCACTTGACTAGCAGAGTACCGGTCTGCCAGCGTGGCGGGGAGTTCTCGGAAGGGACCTCAAAAATTGGTCTACTTATAGGGCAGAACATACCTCAAGGGCAGGCCCTCTCCCAGGAAGAACAATGGCCAAAATAGAGGGAGAAATGCCACACAATAGCAACTTGGTAGTTTGCATGATTGGTTTATGCAGATGGACCTTGCAGTGTAGGGTTCACTAATGTCAGAGTTGCTCAACCTGGGGAAAGTCTTATAATCCACTCAAGTTGGCTACTCCCTTGGCTGAGGACCCTTTGTCCATGTGGACGTGTTTAGCCTGAGGTCTCCTAGGGGGAAGTGACTGCTGATTTTCCTGGCCTGACCTATTTTCGGTCATTCGACCTCCTTGTCTATGTACCCACTTGGGCAACCTCTCTGGCATGGCAGCATATTTGATATCAAATTTATATTCCCTGGGATGGGGTCTGTCAGCAGGGTAACACTTTTCCCTCCCTCCCTCCCTCCCTCCCTTTTCTTCTAATGAGATCTTAATAGCCTGTTCCCTCTTCTTGTTTCTATTCCTTCAGTGCCTATACATTTTCCCACAAAGCAGGTTGGTGTAGGCCTGCACTGAACTACAAAGGAGCTGGAAGTTAAGCATACAGTCAAATCAATTATTCATTCATTTGTTTCAAGCTATGGATTCAAGGAAATGTTTAGACTCCAGGACTGCTAGCAGATTCATGTTCCCACTAGAGGCCTTCTCCAGTGGAAATGAGTGCAAGTTACCCAGATTCATGGATGATGCTTGCCTTTTGCACCCAGCATCCTTAGGGATACAGAAACAACAACCCTACGCAGAGGCAGTCTGACTTTGGAGTTGGCTGAGAATTGTTGTGGTGCTGGTTGTTTTATACCCCAGCTTTTCTTAGCCCTAGGGCTCAAAGCACCTTACAAAAGGTAAAGCAGATGCAGACAAAAGCTGCCATCGGTAGAAACATAAAAAGTAAGAAAATGTTATTCAGCTATCAATAGTGTCAGAGCATATGTTAAAAAATAAACAGTAAATGTTTTTCCAAGCTCTTTCTCAATAAATAATGTGTTCTCAGCGGAAAACTGATTTTAAATGTTTCGCTGCCAGAACAAAAGAAGGCAGTCTAGCCGCTTGAGGAAGGGAGTACTTCAGTCTGGGAGCACCCACTGAAAAGACCTGTTCCCATGTTTGCATCAAAAGTGCATGTGAGGTTGATGGAATGGAGAACGCTTCTCTATTTTGGAAAAGCTCAGGAAACTTCTGCTAGAAACGTCTTCCTTGATATTTAGTTTTCAGCAGATAGGGATTTTGTAAGAAGGAACATTCAGTCTTGTAAAAATGCACACACATGCACCTACAGTCTAACGGTATAGTCCAGACATAGCTTTTGCATGCCTGTGAAAGGTAGGCTAGAGTAAGTAAATTTACCACAGTATACACCGGAGCAGTCTTTGCACTTGCATATCAGTAGAGATGGGACGAATCCAGAATTTTCTGAATCCAAATCTGGATCCAAATACCTGGAAGGTTCTGGGAATCCATGAATCTCAAATCTTTCGAATCCTTTTTTTAAAAAGGGCTTAAAAAGCATTAAGAACTTTTTAAAACTTTTAAAAAACTTTTTCAAACTTTTTTTAAATAGAACTTTTTTTAAAAAAGGCTATTTTTTGATTAGTGGATTTGAAAGATTCGGTTCACCTATTTTTGCACAGGGATTCAGATTCGCGAATCTTGAATCCTTGCTGAGGATTCGAGGATTTGGTTGGTCCATCCCTACGTATTGGTAATTGGCCTTATAGAAATGCTGATGCCTTTTTCCTCTAGACACATTCCAGTTTGTCAATACCCTTGTCAATATCCTTTTTGAACTGTGGTACCTAGAACTAGACACGGTATATTCCAAGTGAGGTCTGACCAATGCAGAGTAGAGTGATACTATTACTTCCCTTGATGTAGACACAATACTCCTATTGATGCAGCCTAGAATCACATTGGTTTTTTTAGTTGCCACATCACACCCTTCCCCAGATTTCAGCCAAAAGACCTCTCAGACCAGCTGACACGTTGTTAAATTGAACAGTTCCTTGTTCTCAGACTTACAGGCTAAGTAAGAGACAACACACAAGGAAAATGGTATGACATTGGGGAAGGGGATTAAGCTTTGCAAAGGCTGGCTATTCTTCTCTCTCAGAAGCCATACCAGAGGTAGTTGGAATGGAGGAAGGGGCTCTCACCAACCACTGGGATCGAGGTGTGATGGAGCTGGACTTGGCTGCTTTTCTTCCTCCTCAGAAGCTAGAACAACAGTAATTGGAATCTGGAGGGAGGGTGTCTCAGCAGCTGCTAGGGCAAAGACACAATGGAGGTGTCCCTAGCTGTTCATCTTCTTCCTCAGAGGCTACAGCAGTGATAATTGGAATCAAAAGGGGTTCTCACCAGCCACCAAAGCCCAGGCACAAAGGAGGTGTGTCTATTATCTTTGCAGGGATGTTGGAACTGTTTTAAGGTGGAGAAGCTCAACATTGATGGACAGGTTGTTATTCATTTTGCCTTTTTGCAGGGGCTTGCAGGGGATGCTTTTCCTGTTCGTTACCACTGGAACATCCTTCAATGTGAAGACTCTTACAAGCGCAAAGTGTATTTAGAAATGCCCTCTGTGTGTTCAGTGTAGGTTACTCCCAAGGAAGTGGGTATAGGAGAGATGATAGGCAGCCTTTATTATTCCTGGGAAAGTTCAGTCACAAGAGCTGGCTTAATATTTTGTAGTACTTGATTGTTTATGTGGATAACGTGCAAGGAGTTGTTTATGTGAATAATGTCCAAGCAGCTACGTTGGAGTCTTGGTGGGCCAACTTTTCCAGATCACTTGAGGGGGCTCAGTGTTACCATGCCATACACCTCCACTTGACATTACTATATAATTGGAACAAACATTATTTAATTGGCACTGAATAGCAATCTTACATTTATGGCTGAAAAGCCCTGCTGGCAAAGAGGACTGGCTATATACATGCAGAATTAGGTCAGACGAGACCTCAGGGCATGGCCAGGTCATAAGTTCACTGAGGATTAGTTGAAGAACTCAACCAAAGGAGTTAAAGATGATGTTCTTGATGGCCCAAACCTAGAAAACAAGAGCCACTGAAACTCCCAGACAAAGCAACAATGACCAATGTCCTATAGCCTCCGTCCTGCTGAATTTCCCCCTTTTGTTTCATCACCTGCTCAGACATTAAGAAGGTATCATGACTCCTATCAATGCTTTGTCAGCTTATACTAAGACCATTAGCCAGCTCCAGACCCTTTTGTTTGCTCTGCCAGAGAGCCATTAGCACCTTCCCTTTCAGGGCAGAAAAAGGGCATAAAAACCCTAAATCCAGCCCAGGTAACTTTTTGCAACAAGCAACACATTAGCACGTGGGCATCACTCTTCACTCCAGACTCTCATCCCTCCATGCTGCCCTCAAACTCTCATGTTTGAACCATTTTGCCTCAACTTTCTTCTCTTCAGGATTGGTAAATAATGCCCGTTTCATCCCAGCTCCTCACGATCCAATTTTTCCTTCCTTTTCCTCCGTTAGCCTTGTATGCTTGTGAGACTGCTTAAATCTTGCATGTGCTTTGATTTCCCCGCCCAGTAAAACATTCTTTTAACCATTTGGCTGTCTGTGCTTTAGTATCGATATATGTAGTTGAAAAAGTCCCCTGGTTACGCCCCTCCCCCCCCATTGCAGGCCTGCTTTGAGCTATAATTCCCTACTTTTTCATGAAGGCATTGGCATTGCAGGTAGACCCCTGAGTTACCCACATTTTGGGGTAACACTATTCCTCCCCATCCTAGGTTCCATGACTATTTATCTCGCTTGGGGGCCACAGCAATGGCAGTTGGAATCCAGAGGGGGGGGTTTTCAGCAGCTGTTGGGGCCCCAGCATGATGTAGGTGTACCCAGCTGCCCCTCTTCTCCCTCAGAGGCTCTGTCCATCCTCTGGGACCTATGGACAATGGAGCCATGTATTTGTAAGAAACTTACTAACCCATTAAACTATATATCACCGACATCCCCTGCACCCTGTGTTTATGTAAGACAAAGAAATGTAACTGAATCTATTGTTTCTCACTCTTCAACGCTTACTCAGCTCCAGATGCAACCCATTCACTTTAGTAGTCTGAAAGATAATACAGAGATAATTACGGGAAACAATAGGCCCTCTTTCTTTAAAAAAAAAGAGAGAGAGAGAGAGAGAGATCTGTCAGCAAAAAAAGAGAGAGCTGCTTCCATTCCAGAAATCTCTAAGTTGTAAGCTTTTAAAAAAGCTACATGAATAAGTAGCAATAGGCCAATTATAACCCTCCGGTTCACAGCTGTTCTCTGGAGAATGCACACTCAAGTTGCACTTCAAAAGACACCAGAGGAAGAGAATGATGAGTATGAAATGATTTTCAAGAATTTTCCACAAAAGGATGAAACTTTGCAGCAGCGAAGAAAGGGGCACTTGTCTCCCTCTTAGTTCCAATCCAATCAGATCCCAATGAGCCGTGTGTGGCAGATGTAAAGGACAATTTTCCACTTGAACAGGAAATTTGAAAACAAATTGTACATTTCCCCAGAACTCTTTGGTTGCCTTCCACTTTTCCTCCTGACATTCCTGCCAGCTTGATTTTCCTGAATGCAAACAAACGTTGCTTGGAGGAACAGAAGATGCTGGAGAGCCTCTCATTTTCAGAGATGAAGTTGGAATGTCTCCAGATTGACGGAAAGTGGCCAAATGAGGACGTGGATCATTAAAAAAAAAGTGGGGTTATCTATCTATTGCCTTTGTACTCTTCCTTTCCCTGGTGCATTTGAGAGCAGCAAGTATGCTCTTAGATGCACTGTCTCATTCAGAAACTTTGAGCAAAACGGCTTAACTTTTGAACACAGAATTTCTTCAAGAAGATTCATAGAATCATAAAGCTGGAAAAGACCACAAAGGTCATTGCATCCAACTCCCTGCCATGTAGGAATACACAATCAAGGCATTCTCAAAAGATGGCCGTCCAGCCTCTGTTTAAAAACCTCCAAAGAAGGAGACTCTACCATACTCTGAGGCAGTGTATTCCATTTTCAAACCGTTCTTACTATCTGGAAACTCTTCCCAATGTTTAGGTGGAATCACTTTTCCTGAAGTTTGAACCCATTGCCCTATGTCCTGGTCTCTGAAGCAGCAGAAGACATCTTCCGTATGACATCCCTTCAGATATTTAAACATAGCTATCATGTCACCTTTTAACCTTCTCTTCTCCAGGCTAAACATATACAGCTCCCTAAGCCACTCTTCATAGGGCATGTTTTCCAACCCTTTTACCATTTTGATCACTTTCCTGTGGACACATTCCAGCTTGTCAATATCCTTCCTTAACTGTAGTGTCCAGAACTGGACACAGTATTCCAGATGAAGTCTGACTCAAAGCAGAATAGAGTGGTACCATTACTTCCCTTGACCTAGACACTGTACTCCTATTGATGCAGCTTAAAATCATATTGGATTGTTTAGATTCATACCATTCTGTGTCAGGAGGGGAACGCCTGGCCTTCCAGATGTATTGGATTAGAACACCCACCATTCCTTACTACTGGCAATCCTGGATGGGATAGATCTAAGGCTGCCAGGTCAGCAGAATCCTATTTCCTGGAACATGTCCAGAGAAGAGCATCCAAGATGATCAAAGGTCTGGAAGCCAAGCCTTATGAGGAATGACTTAGGAATTCAGATATGTTTAGGCAGTGTTCATGTCTGCTTGTGAACCAGGCAAGATCCATCAAAATGGCACATTTCTTTTCATCTATTCATTGAGGTACACAATTTTCCTGTTTTGTGGACTGTTAGCAAGTAAGTGAGATGGTCTGGCTTCATTATTAGGGTGCAGGAAAGGGAACAGGGTCCCTGAAATCTCTTCTATTTCTTCCTGTGTGTATAAACATTCAAAGCAGAGATGCAAATCTTTGCCTATTCTATCCTTATAGGCAAGAACAAATAATTTCCATAGTTTTCTCCCCATGGTAGGGAAAAAACCACAATATTTTATGTAGTCTTTGCCCACCCTGTATTCGTATATCTGAGAAGTTTGCAGATAATTATTCTGCACAGAAATGTGTGGGGTTTTTTTAATACCTCAAGACCTGTCCCCAAAGTCTCACTGCTGTGTTATTCTTCCCAGCTGGGTTTCTTGGGTATTGAAAACCCTTATCTCAGCCAAGAAATGAGTAACAAAGACCCTTTCCATCCTTATCTTACGTTACTTTCATCATGGAGGCATGGGGCAATGACAGACAATGTGGTAGCTTCTTCTTTTCTTTTTCCTATCATTTCTGCTGATATTGGTTCCATGATGTCAGGATGCATGAATCCGTCATAAATATTTGCTTAGCGTATATAATAGAATAATCTAGATATTGCTATACAGTGGCCCCTCAACTTTCACAAAGGTTCAGGGGGACAGAACCCTTGTGAAAATTGAAAAATGCAAATAAATCCCCCCTACCGGTGTGAGTGCTCTCTCTCCCATTCCCTTCTGGGGTTCCCCCTCCTATTCCCTTGCTTTTTTGCCTGGGAGGTCTACCTTACTTCTCTTCAGCCAGGCAAAAGGCACGTAAATGGGAGGGGGCAGCTCTGCAAATGGAGAAGGAATGCACATACCCTCTTTCCTCCATTCTCTTGCCTATTACCTGAGCTACCTGTGTTCTTTCTGTACTCTCGGGTGAAAGGCAAGTGAATGGAGGGTGAAACCACCCCCCTCCATTCACTTGTCTGTTGCCCAGGCACCCTGTCTTTTTTTCTGTGTGTCCAGGCAAAAGGCAAGCAAATGTGCCTTTCTCCCTCCATTTTCTTGCCTTCTGCCTGGCACAGAGAAAGAAAGCAGCTCACCTGGGCAAACGGCCAGAGAATTAGAGGAAGAGAATGGGGAGTGGGCAAGCAGGCACCTCGTGAATAATCAAATTTACAAAGGTCAAACCAGTGAATGTGGAGGGAGGACTGTAGTTTGCTAAAACACTACTAAGTATCCATTGTCAATGGCTGATAGCAAGTATGCATCCAATTGAAACTTGCTAAGGTATCCCAGGTACCAAATGATTAATTGCTTTTTTTATATATTTTATTTTATTTTTTGTTACTACAATGTATCTGGGAAAGGGGGAGAAGATCACAGGGGGGATGTCAAGTATTCAGAAAGGTGTTACAGGAACTGACCATGCTGTTACCCAAAAACGTAAGTGCCACAAAGTCCACCCTGCAGTGCCAGTACCTCTGTGCAAAAGTGGGGAATGAATTAGCTCAAAGAGAAGGCTTTTGAGAGGGGGGTAACTTAATGAGACCTTTCTACCAATGTTTACGGACTCACGCAGGAAAAGAACCAGCCAGAGATTCAAAAGTAAACTAAAAAATGTGTTTTATTGAGGGGAATACATTCATACAAGAGCTGACCGAAGGATAAAGGGAGGAAAAAAATATGTATAGAGAGGCTGAGGGTTTTGAGGGGATTTATAATTACCAGTCCAGAAGAATATGAAGAAGCTGAAATGTGGTTTGCTTAGGTAGAACCTGAGGACAGTTCTCATTCAGGAGCCAGACGGACAGAGTGACGGGTAGACCTTCAAGAGGCTGCAAGATGCAAGCCTAAAATCAGGAGTATTTGTACCCTGAAAATGGCCTGTGGTAGTGAAAGTTCCAGATGCAAGACAAAGGGAACCTGTTGTGAACAGTGGGCCTTTCACCTGTTGGTGGGCTTAGTGCTCGATTGACAAAGACATAATGGGGGTTGTAGTAGTTGTTTATTGTGGGTGCTACAAGGAAAGAGGAAGGAGTCCAAATGTACAGGGGATGGGTATCTGTCAGTCAGTGTCCAGGTGGGTTTCTCACAATGGCATTCTGCAGGAAATTCCAGCTTCTATTATTCTCTGGAACAGCGGTGATTTACCTGATAATTGATCTAGGTTATACCAAGAGCGTGTTTTAGGCTTATCTGCCTGTGGCTTCAAGTTTACGGTCAGGTTTCTTCCTCTTTTGGTTTGACCTCCTGGTCACCTTCGGGTTGGATTTTGATATCAGTGCCAATTAAAGTGTGTTGCTAAATAAATATGATGCCAATTAGATATGGTGCCCATTCCAAACCATACTGATATCAGGGACCTCCAAAGGGGGGCCTTAAAATGCTCAAGATAAGGAGACAAGAATTTGTTCCTGTCTCAAGGGTAAAAGAAATGTAAATAACAGAGAGTCTGGGAAAATGCCTAACTGGTGGGAAGATGTGAGATTTATGACTTTCACCAATCACTGTTATGCGCACCTAAATTTGTATTTCAAGGTATAAAATTTGTAACCACCCAATATGTGATAGTCTCAGCAATTTCTCAGGAAGGTTGCTGTGTTTCTTACTTTGCTCCACATAAATGCTTCTGGTCTAACTCTGAGTGAAGTTTGTGAGTTCAAGTTATCCAGAACAGGACATATTATAAGAAAATGGCACTGCTGCCAAATTCCAAACTGTTTTTAATTCCAAAATGTCTGAGTCATTGCTTTCATATATTATGTTTGTGCTTCAGGAGCCCCTGAAGAAGGCGATGCATTTCCAAAGTGTGTTGGGTATAATAAATTCATCAGGTTCTTTGAGAATGTGTTTCTCTGGATCTTACACCCCTCTCCTTTCCCCATTTTAAGATTAGCAAAAGCTGTTCGCAGATTATATTCTTCTAAAGCCTTTGAAACTGGTATCCATGCCAGTAGCCTCCATTCTTCATCCAGTATTTCCTGGCTCTTAATGGGTTTTCTTTCAGAGCTATAAAACCTCTTACCTGTAATAACCTAATTGCTATCATCCATTCTATTTCTTGAGTAAACATTTGTCCTTTTTTCTTATTACCGTATGAATGATTGGCATTCCAATTTGTCTGTTGGCCTAACCTAATAACCCTTTCTCTTTTCCTGCCATTAGGTAAATAATTACAGTTTAGAAGAAGTAACGCATGAAGAAGCAGTAGCAATATTGAAGAATACATCGGATGTAGTTTATTTAAAAGTTGGGAAGCCTACCACCATTTACATGACCGATCCCTATGGCCCACCAGATATTACCCATCGTAAGTAATTACTTTCCTATTTTTTAAAATATGCTTCTAAAGAGTTTTTAGAGTATCTTTTTAGTTTCAAGGCAAAGTTCTGAATGATAACAAAATCCCTGTTCTCTGTGTCTTTGTGTCAGGTACTATTTCTGCCACCAGGCATTAAAGACCAAAACAAAATACATAAAAGATTTTCCCTAGGACAAGTTACCTAGTTGCATTGCAAGCAATACATACTTAAATTTCCTCTCCTACACAACCGTTAAAGGTACAGGAGCCCTCTCCAGTTTTCACTCTGGTGATGCAATGTTATGTAGAAGTTAGGAAGTTCAAGTGGGCATCTGGAGATCTACTTCCTGGCCTTGGGTCAGTCACAGTCGCTCAGCCTGACCTACTTCAGGAGGTTGTTGTAAAGATAAAGCTGGGAAGAAGAGAGCCATATGTGATGCCGTGAGCTCAGCATACATGGAAGAAAGAAGGGGTGTGAAGGCCACTAATAAACCAAGTTCTTGAAAGTTTTGTATTTATGTGTTCATGCAAATAAAATGGAATAGGAATATGGGTCAATACTGTCCATCTGGGAGACAGAAGCATTAGATACTTTAAACTCAGGAGTTACACAGTGGTTGCGCCGCAGCACCTCATTAGCAGATTACCATGTGTTGCACAACCAAATGACAACCCAAACTTATGAAGAAAGATTGAGGGAGCTGGGCATGTTCCACTTGGTGAAGAGAAGACTTGGGTGACATGACTGAACTCTCTAAATATCTAAAGGGCTGTCGCAGAGAGGAGCGCACAGGCTAGTTCTTTGCTGCTCCAGAGGGTAGGACCAGGCCTAAAGGTTTTAAGTTACAGGAGGGTAGATTTTGATGAACATTAGAAATAACTTTTGGTTGTTAAGAGTGGTTCATCAATAAAATCAACTGCCTAGAGAGGTGATGGGGTGGGATCTCTTTCTCGGGATGTCTTCAAAAAGAGGCTGAATAGCTACCTGCTGGAGATGCTCTAGCCATAGTTTCTGCATTAAGTGGAGGGTTGGACTTGATAGTCTATGAGGCTGTTCCAAATTCTGTGATTCTACGTGCTTCTCCATGTGCATTATATCTTCAAGCCCAGTGTGCAGTGAGCTTCTATTTATACTACTCTGTTTCTGCAGCCTCAAATGTAATGCAGATGTTCTTTATCCTAGAATACACTACACTAAAATGTATGATGTCAGGTGTCACTGATGGTAAATAATATCTTTGACTTCCAGCTTATTCTCCAGCAATGGAAAACCATATATTGTCTTCAGGCAACAATGGCACTTTAGAATACAAGGCGTCTCTAGCCCCCATCTCACCGGGAAGATATTCGCCTATCCCAAAGCACATGCTAGTGGAGGATGACTATACCAGGTCAGATATCCATCTTTATTTGCCTGCCTTTGATTGAGTCCTAGCTTTAGGGAATATGCTTTTAAAGTGATCCTTAAAACCATCCTCAGAGCAGAAGCTGTGAAATAATCTTATTATGTAGGAAAGAGACATCAGTCTGACATCCATTTAGCAGAGAGGTGATGCTTATATTTTAACACTGCCCTTTTTGTTCATCCTACTTTGTTGGTTTTTTTGTTGCCATTGTCCCTCAATCCACTTGCCTCTGTATTTATTTCCACTGCACTGGTATTGGGATATCTGCTAGTCCTCAGTCCCTGCACCAACCCCAAACTTTCTTTGCATTTGTGGTCCCAATGACCTGAAATGCCTGTGTTGAAGTTGCATTGGAAGGACAAGTCCCTTTCATCTTCCCCTTTAGCAGCAACAAATTTGCTTCTGTATCTGGACAGCTGGCTAAGTCCCTGTAACCCACTGCAGAAGAAATTTCAAAATAATCCATTATATGGCAAACCAGATTTCATTTATATCTCTCTGTAATGATCATCTGCTGCATCAGCTTTTTTATGCCTAGACACAGATACAAACAACCTCAGTCCAATGTGATCATGTGCCATTAAAGTTCAAATGCATATGGCTAGCCTGATTGTTTGGATTGCTAGCATATCCTACTTGTTTGGACTGTTCATCAACAGCATATGCCTTTTCCCTTAGTACATTCTCCCCTGTCCAAAATATGCATGAACTTTTTTTTTTTTACTTTACACTGTTTTTCAGCATGTATGAATGATATGACTCTGACACGGACGCAACGGGTATTTTAAGAGCTCTCTTATGATTAGTCTTTGTGTGTGACAGCTTTCTGAGTGTAGTGAATGGATTCCTGATTGTAGGTTGTTTTTAATGCTGTTGTTCTATACCCATTGTAAAGGTTTGCTGCAGTGTTTATAAATCATAATTTCTTATTACTATGTTTAACACTGTGACCTGAAAGCTATGTAACAAGATGGACTGAGGGATTTCTGAGAGAATTCTGAGTGCCTGCATCAAACCATATTTTCTAATATTTTGAGAGATTACCTAATTGATATACAATCGATGTTATGATTATAGTACGGCTCTAACTTAGAAATTGAATGCCCTATGTTATTAAAATAACGTCTTTCTTCCAACAATTACCCTTCAGTGCAAACCATCCTGGATAATGTATTGTATTATGACTTATCTGTTAACCCATTGGCTGAGAGAAGGGAATTATATTAGACAGAAGAGAATAGGGAAGCAGCCAAAAATGCAAAACTGGTACTGATCAGTTTTCCATCATTTTATCAAGTACTTATTGGCTTATACCACTGAGGACCATTCACACATTACTCAGAAGTTTAACACCAAGCATACATACAAATTAGAGCTTCAGTCACTCATTGTCTCTATGACAAGTTTGCCTACGTCATTTCTTTGTTGGTAAACAAGTGTTTCACATTCGGAAGAGATCTAGATATTTGGCAGCAAACCCAAGCCTGGATTCTCACTTCTGCGCAACAACAAAATAGATAGTGGGAGAGAAGTGGAAGGTGAAGCATTTTTTACCCTAGCAATCCTCCTAGCAATCCTCCCTAAGATGCATTTTCTGTGTTTGAGGCAATGCTTAGCCCTGGATAGAAAAGAAAGCACAGAAAGGGTAAGGTGCCCACTACTAAGGCATCATCTTTGAAAGCTATACTTACCCAACCAATTTACTATGGATTTGTTTTAATAGTAAGAGCACCAGTGTTCAGAGATCCTCCTCCCCTGGGCTTCACAGAGCCTAGTGGTGCAGTGGTTAAATGCTGGTACTGCAGTGACAACGTTGTGAGTTCGATTCTGCAGGGCTCCAGGTTGACTCAGCCTTCCATCCTTCCATAAGTCAGTAAAATGAGTACCCAGTTTATTGGGGTCAATTAGCTTACAACATTGTAAATCACTTAGGGAGTGCTTTGCACTGATAAGTGGTGTAGAAATGTAACTGCTAACTGTATGGTTAACTTTCTCTAGTGGCAGCTTATTTTGTTTCTAATATGCCTTCAAGTCAACTCCAACTTATGGTGACTCCCTCATGGGGCAATATTTCTTGGCAATATTTCTTCAGAGGAGGTTTACCATTGGCTTCCTTTAAGGCTGAGAGTGTGACTTGACCAAGGTGACCCTGTGGGTTTCTATGGCTGAATGAGGACTTGAAAAGCTGACCTCCTGGAGTCCTAATACAACACTCACACCACTCTACCATGTTGACTATGTTAGTGGCAGAAAGCAGTGGCCGTTACTGTTTCCAACAATGTCCTGACTGTTCGGTTACATATCGCTGTGTTCTGGGAAGAGCAATCAACACCTTCCCAAAATGGTGGCCTTCCTATTTTTGTAGGGAAGTGAAGCTCTTTCATCTTTTTCTTGCGTGGCCGACTCCAAAATTCTTCTCCTCATCCATGAGAAAATGAGGATCTTTTGTGGGGTGGGGGGCATTATCAGCCCCAAATAAAGCTTGTGCATTTACAGGACTGATACTCCTGCAAATTGCAAGACCGACTCTTCTATAGGGATGGAAAGAATCTTTGGAAATATTAAAAATATTAAGTATTAAAAATATTAAACATATAAAATGATAAAATAATAAAAATAAATAATGAAACCATAAAAATATTAAAAATATTTAAACATTAAATATTAAAATATTCTTTAAATGGTCAAAAATGTTTTCCAAGTCTTAAGAAACCTGACAAGAAGAATCCTGCTCAGATGAGAAATTTCGCAGCTTGGAACTTATTTTGCACAAAATTCAGATATGCTTGTTTTGTGCAGAAAATAGCATTTTCATTGTGGAAAATAATATTACAGTGCAGAACTATTAATTCTGGAGTGAAAAAAAGCTGTAACTGGGGGTTTGTTCTACATAAAATTTGCACCTTGGGCTGTAAGTTGCCAAAGCCTGTAGACACATGAAATTTGCAATACTGGATTTATAGTTCCATCCAGAAATACCCATGTCATATCTCTTATAACTCCTATCTGAATGGTATACATCTTGCCTTGGGAAACCATGCATTTACAAAGCTTGCAACATGTTTTCTGGGAGGAGGAGAGGGGGAATTGTTCAAAAACCATGCATATATATAAAAACTAACAATGTGTAGCTTTGAAAGATGTGCACCTTGATCAAGTATGTATATGAAACTACATACATTAGAAAATATGCATACCAAATATGCATACATTTTAGAAACAAATACAGCCAATGCATACCGACTTCTGTGCAAAGCTCAAGGAGCAGGGTCTTGCAACTCCAATACAGAAATTGGGTGGGAACAAGAATACCAGTGCATAAACTCAATGAGGTTGACAGATGTGCCCATCTTTGTGTGGCAGCAACTTGCCACAATCCTGCTAGTGACTTACACTAACGTGATGTCATTGTTTCAGAACAGTGCTTAGCAGTGGCATGGGGACTTCAGGGAATGTCATTTTGCTTGCTAGTAGAAGTTGCTCTGCTGGCTCTTGAGAAGCTTGAGACCCATCTGGAGAGCTTCCTCTCCTTACAGAGACAGGTTTTGCCTCTTCCATCATATACACCAACATAGTTAACACCAATGGTTTGAGTGTTGGACTAGGACTCCAGGAGACCAGGGAGACCCACTAAACTAGTAGTTCCCAAGCTTTGGTCCTCCAGGTGTTTGGGACTTCAACTCCTGGAAGCCACGCCCACCTTGGCTAACAGTCAGGAATTCTGAGATCTGAAGTCCAAAACACCTTGAGGAGCAAAGCTTGGGAACTGCTGCACTAAGCCATGGAAACCTACTCTCTTGCCTCAGAGGGAGACAATGACAAACACCATCTGCAAAACAATCTTGCCAGGAAAACCCCATGACAAGTTTGTCGTAGGGTCACTGTAAGTCAGAAATGATTTAAAGGCTTACAATAATAGTATCAACAAGAATGACAGGATTGCAGTCCAGGTTTCCAGGCCTCTGTTTGCTGCCAAACAGGTAGGGTACACATTTTCAAAAAGGTAATGAGTGAAGTGGTCCTCATTAGAGAGTCCTGCACCAGATAAAGCTCTGTGTTCTGGGTCCCTTGATGATATTGGCCCTAGTGACCTCTCTCTCTTTTTGCAGATATGACTTCCCTTGGTAGGTGTGTCCCACTGGAACAGGGATAACTGCCAGCCCATAGGGGAATTCTCATGAGTGCAAGAGATACAATCAATCACTGAGACAAACCAATAAACAAAGCAAAACAAAACCTTTTAATTCTTTTTGTTCACTTCTACCTGCTGGGAAGGGAGAAGATCTCATGCCTTCTTTTAGAATAACTTTAAAAGTGCTCAAATACAAGATTTTATGGGCACCAGCTTTGTGAATGTGCTCTAAATGTAGTGTTGTTTCTTTCAAAATATTCTCAGTGTGAATATTTTCACGTTGCTCAGTTTGCTCAATAAGAAACAAAAGGCAGTGCGTGCCAGTGGTTAGATTGGGAACCTGAAAGTCAGCCTTGGTCCCTTTCCTAGCTGCTGATACTTTTTTTTTTCATTTTGTATATCATCTTAAACCTTTGCTTTTCAGAACTTTCTTGATGCTATAAAAAATCGCTGCTGAGAGTTTGCTTGCTTGTATAATGAGTTTGTAATCTGTAGATGAAAAGTAGTAAACAATGTGAAGCTTTGGCATTACCATATCATGCATTTGGGAAGGAGCAGAATGGTTGTCTGACTGCATTTGGAGGTTTACAAAAATATGGTTGCAATCCTCTGCTGACTTAACTGCAAGAAAGTTCCCTTGATCCTTACCTAAACCCAGTGAGATCTGGTTCTGGGTAGACTTGCATTCAGATTGCATTGTAATTGTATGAAATTGTGCACCAAACTGGAGTGAAATATCCATAAATTATGTAAATATGTTTGGGTATCATTTTTTTCCCAAGGCTCACTAATTTCTGCCATGTTATTGCTGGATACTGATATCTAATGCTTATAAAGGTGCTTCCAAAAATATAAGAATGCAGCAATTTAACCCTGCTTGCTCAGATCACAGGTTCATCCAGCCCAGTAATGTTGGCCTATTGTAACAAGCTTTACTGTCTTTCTCCACTTGTAATATTGTACCTCTGGTCATAAGAACTCTGGGCCATCACTCAGCAGTAGAGCACTTGATTTGCACACAGAAAGTACAAGTTTAATCCCAAACCTATCAAGTAAAGAAGGAACTCTGGTAGCAGACAAGTGATTTTCCTGAGATGATGGCAGTTAGACAAGACTGAATGTGATGGATAAACTCCCTATGTTCTAGTCAGGGCCAGCCCTACACTAAGACAGAATAAAGCAATTGTCTGAGGTGGCAGGTGATGGGAGCAGTGCCTCCATTCCTCTAGCTGTGTCCCCTAGCCATTCTATATGGCTTTCTCTGTGGGGGACATAGCTGTGTGTGCCACATAGCATGGCCATAGTCCGTCCAAACTGGCCTGTTGTTCAAGTATAGCAGAAGATGCTATCCCATGACTAGGTCTGAAGTAAAATTCATCTGATAGTCTAGGTGGCTGCTGTTCATAGAATAAGGAGGAGGTGCCATCTTTCTTTTGCCTCAGACAACAAAATGCCTTAGGCCAGTTCGTCTAGCCCCTGCATTCCACTCTCCTTGCCTCTCTGTGTAATAGGATACATAATCTTTAGGCAGCCATTTACTTCAACCTTTGCTAAATCATCTCCATGGTTAGCTTGGTTCTCCTTAGCTGCAGTCATTCCCTCCTGTAGCTATGTGTATTAGTATTAGTATTATTTTTAAAAAACAGCAAAAATGGAGAGGAACATGCTCATTACACCAATTCTCTATGCTACATTGCATGGTAACCAAGGTGACAGCAATGTATGGAATGCGCCTTCCATGAGCTGGCTAATCACGGAGGTGCTCCTAACTTTTTTTCTGCTCTGTTTGTTTCCTTTGGGAAACTATAGAGAGAGAATTATATCCTGCAATTTGATCCAATTGCCTGCCCCTTTGCCATTTAGCCTCATGCATCACTGATGAGAGAAACTGAGGATGAAATGCTTTTCCCCAGTACTAATTCATTGCTACAGTATTTTGACTGTGCTTCTTAAATATCTCCGTGCCCTGGCTTCTCCATCCTATTTCATTAAGAGTATTAATTTTTCATTCTTAAGCAGTTATGCTAGCGTGCTGTAATGTAGTTTTAGGTAAGAGTCGAGGCTGGATGAGCATGTGCTATCCTCTTTCGAAACAAATGAACAATTGTGCTTACAGTGGAAATGTTAGTGTGATCTTCTTCTTCAAAGAAAAAGACATTATCAGGTCAGTCAAAATGGGATGAGCAAAGAAAAGCCAGCTAGAACTACCTGACCATATAAACAGTGAAGGGAACTTTTCTTTCCCCTGTGTCCTTAGGAGACTTGGTGGATCAAAGATCCAAGTTTATTTAGAGAAAGAAATGCATTTCTTTCCTCTTCCATTGACAGACTAGACTCTGATGAGAATGGGGGGCCTGAGACACAAGCTCGGATACTCTCATATAGTTTGTCAGGGTTGCCAAGTCACTATTGCAAAGTGCATCTGTTGGGAAAATCCCATCAAGCTAACAAGTTTGATGAAGTTGTGACTATAAGCCATCTACAGCCTCCTTTAGATAAATAACCATTCCCCAGTCCCTGCTATGTAACCATTACCCAGTTCCCTGATGCAGTGTGGAACAAGATGTATCATATAACCTTCACAGTTATCAGCTTGTTCTTTAGGAGGATGACCAAGGCAATACAAAAGCATTTCACTGCATTAGCCCATGCAAAGCCATGTTAGTTTCTCCGTCAGTAGAACCTCGAATATGGAAAAATCTTGAGGAGAGTTCACTGAGAATTTCTAAGCATGATCCTAGAAGTGATTTTTTTCCCCTCCAGTGTAGATTCTACCTACAGTCTCCAACTCCTGCTCAGAAAGCTTTGATATTCTAAAATGGGAACTGGTAGCCCACAGGCCTAATCTGATACAACAGAGATTTCAGTCCAGCCTATTCAACAAACCTGGCTCATCCCTCTCCCTTCTCAATGCCCTGTTCCTCCAGAAATGAAATAAGGCATTAGGATGACCAGGTTGTGGTCCTTAGGGCTGTCATATCATCCTGAATATCCTAAATCCCGTCCATTTTCGGAAGCTAAGTAGGAATAGGCCTGAATACTCCTTGAATGAGAGACCACAAGGTATCCCCAGATAGGATGAGGAAACCTGACCGTAGCTACCAGCCGAGTTGACAGTACCGAGCTAGAGGCAGCAATGGCCTGGGTCAGTATAAGACAGTTTCTTCTGTTCTTTTTCTCTGCTCCTCCCTTGTTTTCCCTATGCAGGAAAGACAAGGAGTGCATGTGAAGTCAAGTAGGCTCTACTGGCACTCTAGGCACCATCAGAATCTGGAGATCAAGATCCAGAACACCAACTGAGTCTATCTCAATATCCCTTCGCCTCCCCTTCATGGGAACAGTGAGGGGAGTGTGAAGCTATGGTAGACTTGGACCATGCTCCACAAGTTGGTTGAGTCCTTTGGTCAAGATGCACTTTGCCCCTTCCTCACCTGCTCGAGACAGGGAGACATCTCTCCATACTGGAAAAAAACCATATGGCACCTTGGCTGGCTACCCAGAGACATCCGGGAGTATAGTAGGCTATCAAGTCATCCCTCCTGGTATCACTCAACTTGCAGTGGGGTCATACACACACCTACACACACACCAAACTTGTTCCCCACCCTTCAAGCAACTTAGGTCACCAGCAATCCCATCTTCTGCTTCTGCCATTCGCAGTTAATCCCATAGGGCTCCTTGTAGTTAGTGCCGTGTAAAAGCCATGAGCAAAATCTCTACTCTCTGGCCTGCATTGCCACCCAGTGACAATGCAGGCTTTCCATTCCAAGTTCAGAGCTAGTTCTTTTCATCCAGTAATGACCCGTCCTCGGTACTGGCAAAACTTTCTGGCCTGATTGGCTACAACCATGATGTTCTAGCAAGGTCTTGTTATTTGAACCTCTCACGCTTTGGGCTAGTCAATCAGATTCTCCAAAGCCATATGACATAAAGAAGAAATTAATGAAAGAGATGAATGCAGCAATAGCAACCACCATAGCATCTAGGCTGGTGCCCATTAAAAGATGCTTCAGTGAGGGATTCTGTATCTCAGTAGGCGAGCTCTTTGTCCATACCATCTCCCTATTAATTAGACTCAGGATGGCCTACTTCATTCCTCCTCGTTTCTACAGAATCTTCACAACAATGCTGTGAAATAGATTGGGCTGAAAAAAACTGGTGCAACAAATGTTGAATCTGATAGAGTGACTGGTCCAGGTTATCTCAGTAGTTTCATACCTAAACAGCAATTTCAAGGACTCCCCAGGCCATTGCTCTAATTGTTACGCTGTACTGTCTAGAAGATCATCTCCCTCTTGCACTGAGAACTGCCAGAAAGATTTTCCGGTCATTTAAATAACTCTTCCAATAATTCACAATATTTTCTGATTACATAGAATCTTTTCCTTGTGCAATGTAACACCTATTGCTGCAGCCTCTTCTAAAACTGTCCAGTGTCTGATTCTGAATAATGCATTTCATTCATACTTGCAAATGTATGACAGCATGATTTTGTGTTGGAAAATACAGTAGTATGCTGCTCCTTACAGATGTCTTCTAAGAACCATTTTCCCCATGCTACAACCATACTATTGCCATTAAAAATAATGTAGTCCTAAAGTGGTATGAAAAGTCAGAATTTTTTCTGCCTATTAATTCACCAGCCGTCAGCTGCATGGAGATATGCTGTGAACGAGATTAATCTTTAATTAAACAGCAAGGGAAACATCCAATAAGACACTAGTGCTATTAAAGTGGGGAAAAGAAAAATAATTCCATTCACTGAGCAAGTTGAAGACCATTGTTCTATAAGAGAGATCTAACTACATGGAGAATAAAACTTGAATTGTGTCTAACAAATATTAAAGAATTCAAGTGTTTACCATTTCTAGTCTTCAACTGAGGTTGGAATAGAGGAGAAGCATTCAATTTAGTCCGGAGAAATGAGAAACCCGGGAACTGCATTATTTTGGTTCCTATCTGATTTTTCCAAACCGTCAGATCAGCTGTATCTATATGTTCCTAGTCCAGCAAGCTGTGTTTTAAAAGAGAGGAAATGGCCAATTGTCTCAAAGGTTTTTGCTTCTTTTTTCCCTGTTTTTTTTATATGCCAGAAGACTTGCTATTTTCCTCAACCCCAGATTCTTGTGATGTCTGACATGGCCAATTGGATTTAAGTAATTTTTGGCTTGGAGAAGGTGCTCAAACCACAGTTTCTTATGCTGGAAACTGTGGTTTTACAAATCTGTGAGTCTTTTCCATAGCCTGACATGCAGGTTGCATGGCAAGAGGAGGGACTGATTTGGGGGTATGTAGCTCATTTCTGCTACAATAGTCTGTAAGTTGTTGAACTCGAAACATGGATTCTCTCAATCTGACCTATATAATGTCCTTTCCCTTGTGCTTTGTTCTTCAAGCCAACGTGTTAGGATTTCAGGCCAAGTCATTTTCAAAGCATTTAAAGGATTATTCAGTGTGGTAGTCTGTGATGCCATAAACCTGCTGATAGATTTGCCAGGTCTGAGGCTTGCCAGGCTTAGAATCATAGAATTATAGTGTTGGAAAGGGCCAAGGTGGAAAAATCAGGTTCAGCCTCTTGCTCAATACAGAATCTCCAGCTAGAGCATCCCCAGTAGGTAGCTGTCTAGCTTTTTTTTGAAGATGTCCTGAGAAGGAGACCCTACCAGCTCTCTAGGCATTGCTGAACCCCTCTCACTGTCAAGAAGTTCTTTCTAATGTTCAATTGAAATCTACCCTCCCATAACTTAAAACCATTAGAAATAGTTCTACCCTCTAAGGCAGCAAAGAACAATCAGTATTCTGCACACATCTAGTGTACATCTTAAAGATATGCCCAAGAATCCTTAGCAATTTCACATGTGTTCCATAGTGGCCATACAAAGTTTCCTCAACAGTAGGAGTGGAAATTGTGTAGCCCTCTAGATGTTGTTGAATTGCACCTCCGAGTAGCTGTAACCCACATAGCCAATGGTGAGGAACATTGGGAGTTGCAGTTTAGGAATATCTGGAGAGACAAGCAATTCCTCCTCCTACTTTACAGATGTAGAAGAAGTTTGCAGAAGGTAGAAAGCATGAGAGGTATAGGATTAGCAAGTAAAAACAAAAACACTGTTGGGACTTAGTTGTGGTTAGATATTGAAGATTGCTGAGTATAATTCTTAAAGGAGTTGGCGGGTTTTTTGCCAAGGAATGTATTTGATTAGTTGGTTAGTTGATTAGTTGATTAGTTGGCAACTCTGTGTATAGTGATGTTATGGTGACACAATGAGCCAATGGGAAAAAGGCAGAGGTGTTCTCAAATTGAAAGCTCCAGGGAGTGTCTTTTGTTTCAATAGCAGCCAATTTCTTGTTTGCTTGCATAAACTGCTTGATATGATTGAAAGCTTTCTCTCCCTGGAAAGAGCCCCATTACTGCAGAGGTCAGGTCCATTGTCATTTAAAATATTTGGAATGAACTCTGAGTATTTGGAACTGATCAAGCAGCAGTGTCCTGGCTACTCTTGAGGGTTTTTTGATAGAGGAAAGGAAAAATTAAATAAAATAAAGCAAAGCAGGAGACAAAGGTAGATTTTAGTCAAGAATAATGATAATTTCAGTCCTACTCCACAGGCCTCTTTAGTGAGCTGAGGTTCCCTCGTTCAGCTTCTCTGTGATAAAGCTATAATGAGGTGACTTTTTCTCCTACTTACGTTTCACATGAAAGAGATTTTCTCCCCTTAGGGCTTCCTTTCTCTTCTGTGAGTGATGATATCTGAGAATGGCTATATCATGAAAATCTATAATGTTGTTACTATTGATATGACTGCTGGTGGAGCTTTGGATAGCAGGGAAGGGAAACATAAAGGTAAGAGCTCTTTCCCATTGTTGTGCCCAAGCAGTTGATGTCTAGAGGCATTTTGCCTTGGATCCTGGAGGCAGCGTACAGCTATTACAACAAAGGGCGAGTACTGGGAACTTCCAGTCTTCCAAGGAGATGAACAAATAAAAACAATTCTAAAAATGCAAAGATTAAAAAAAATTAAAAACACATTAAAATGCTGTCTACAAACTTTTAAAAGCAATCTAAAAATATTCCTAAAATGTATTTTTAAAACAGGTAAAATAGGACAGTTTCAAGCACTGAAGGCCATGTGGAATAAGACTATTTTGGTTGGCCACCAGCAACTCAAAGGAGATGGAGCCAGCCTCATCTCCTTGGGTAGGGAGTTCTATAACACTTTCACAAAATTATAGTGCTGTGATTCCACTTTAACTGCCATGGCTGCCTCCAGTGGAAGCCCGGGATTGAGAATTAAGCAAGAAACCACAGTTCCTTGGCTGGAAATTCTAAGTGCCCATCCCTAAACTGCAACTCCCAGGATTCCATAGGATGGAACCATGGTAGTTAAAGTGGGAATGTAGCACTATAAGTGTGTAGCGTTAAAGGAACCTAACTCTTGCAGGAGGTGGCTGCAAGTCCTAAGGTTGATGAAGGGATAAGAGAAGCAGAGCCAGCCACGTGTTCATCTGGCTCCCACATGCACTGGCTGAGAGTCTTCCATCCCCTTTTATGCATGAGACAAGAGAGACAAAGGGAAGGTGGGCTCCATGAAGCAGATAGCTCTTTGACCAGACATCCAACCATGTCAGAGTGTGACAATGCCCAGTTCAGCTCATGCAGTATCTTATCTGAGCTGCTGCATTCTCAAGTTTCTCCAGTCCAGTCACAAAGTAAAAACTCTTTTGTTCTTTCAACCTTTCACATTTTTGTTTAAGTTTGAATTTCTTTCAAAAATTCAAATCTTGGCTGATGATTTGCTTTGGTATTTTCCTCCTTTTTTCTATTTTTATCTTTTTTACTTAATGTGTGTTACTGTCCTCTAGAACTGCATGCATTTGTAATAGAGTTCCCAGATGTCAGACTCTGCACTATCTTCTCCGATTCTCAGGGTGAGGAATCCTAGGGTGAGAGCGCTGCCTTGAAGAGTTAGACTTGGCCTTTTTTTTTCTTTGAATGCTATTAGCTGTGCAACTGTGTTTGATGTTTAACGAATCATGCTTAATGACATCACCAGGAGCCACCTCTGGTGACATCATAAAGGGTCGTTCTTGGGTGTCAGGTTTTGGCCTGGGAATCTCAGGCCCAGCGACGGCGCTGGTGTGTCAACCCTAACTTGTTCTTGTCTGTGTTTGTGTACGTTTGCTTTTGTTAGCAACCCTGACACATAGGTGAGAAGACAGAATACATATTCTGAAAGGTAGTTTATTTATTATTTGTATTCTGTTTATTTCTGATCTTAGCTGCTTTGTAAGATTATTTTTTTGTTCAAAATGGTATAATATCAGTATTTTTTTTTTTAAAAAAATCCAAATCTTTTCAGGATGTACCATTTCTCTGATGTCAGCACAAAAATAGGTGGTGGGAAGTATTTGTCAAACAAATTCATAAGCAAAAATAACTGGTTAAAAGTCACCTCATGTCCTGAAAATTGAAGCACAGGGGAAACAGCTTCACAGCAAAGCTTATGAAGGGATCAAGTGAGAAAACAGGAGTAAAGAAAAACTATACAGAATACAATGGAGAAATGCCAGTGAGGTGAGAAAATGGGATAACACAGAAAGTGTTAGAAAAGAGTAAGAAAAGAAACACAAAGATGTATTTGTGAGGTTGGACAATTAGTACTAACAACCCTAGCAGTATGTCTAATTTGTCTGCTTCTAAAACTCTCCATTGCATGGTTGTGTCAAGCTAGGTTAGTGCAATGTCTAATACGCTGTTAATGTGATGATTCACTCAAGTGGATTGTTATACAAGAAGGGGCTTGTATAATTACTAGAATTATTATTTGTGTAGCTGGGTTTTTGAGACTGGAATGAGTTGGATCCAGATTTAGTCATACTATAAATATTTCCAGTGGAATCAATGAGACTGAAGTTAGCCATGTTTAAATTAGATTCATTTCAACATAGGTAAAATCATTTAAATGATCAAACTAAGATCTGTGGAAATAGGTGTGGACTGTGATAACTTGAAAGGGAGACATACGTTCCAGGGAACGGTCCCCCCCCCCCAAGAAGAAATAGAAAGCCACTTCTTTAGGTTCCTATTAAATACCTGATAGTTTTGTTCCCATTTCTTTTCATATTCTTCTGCCTGTTGTATATTTTGCCATTTACTGGTAATATTTAAAGGTGAGATTTCTCAGTAATGTCCTGTATTCATACCCACTTTCAGAGTGGCTTATTGACCTATAAATAAACAGAACTTCCTAAAATAACTTAGGTATGATTTTTGTTTTGCAAATTCACTTGTACTGTTGACAGTTCATCTCTGTGAATGATCAAATCATTGCAAATCAAAGCATTTTTTTTTTAAAAAAAGGTTGTCAAATTTCTGTAAAACATATGGCATCGACTCCCAGAACCTAAAAGATGAATTTTGTATTTGTACTGAAGGATTGCTGCTTTAGCCCATTTTGTATGATGTATAGAAAAATGTGAAGTTCTTATCCTAAGGTGTGTTTGAGAATGTAAAATTGAATGTTGGACATTTAAAAAGATAACTGTGTATAAGCTGGAAAAGGGAATGGCACCCCCCCAAATGCTTTTGAGGATGGCGTGCCTTTGTTATGTAATCTTATTTCAAATCATAAAGTGTAACAAATGCTTTGTATTTGCGTTAATCACAATAAAAGACATAAAATGAGCAGCTGTTCGGTCTTTAAAGTGCTTTGATTGTGGATTAAGTAACATTGATCTATCTTGAAAGAGTGTGCCTCCATCTTTTTTGTATTTTCTTTAATGCCTGTTCATGTGATTTGGTGAACATCTGTAAATCCATTTCAGGAGCTTGTTCGCTCTATTGTAGAACTTTATTGCTGATTTTCAATCCAGCACATTTGTATGTTTACATATATACATCTACATAAACTACCTTTAATTAAATTGTATGGCATTATTCCTTCTTAGCTACTCCTATTAACCACCCTGTTGTGGATTTCCCAGTATGTTTCTCACACTGGGCTAGAATGGGAGAGCTTGAACCAAAGCATAGGAATACCACTCAGTAGTGTGGAGTATCTGTAAACTGTTCTATCTCAGGGGTTGGCAGTGGCCCACCAGCTGGTGTTGTATTACATCTCCCACAATTAGCATTGCCAGGATTTCGAAACAGCAATAAGGTACAGTTCAAATTCATGGCATGCAGGGTTGACAACCAGGAAGCAGCTATTAACAAGTTTGCATTTTGCCTAAATATCAGATGGAAGAATTGATGTTAGTTAACTTACCCATGTATTTCCTCTGTAAAATTAACGTGGGGTCCACATTCATTAATTACGTAATGTATGCATTTCCATCTTTTTGAAGGGCCCACACTCCAGAATATGGAGACAAAAGGAAAAGTTTTCCAGACCTCAAATAGATGCCACCCCTCATAATAAGGGACACCTACCAGTCCTATAAGAGACAAACTTTCCAGTCGTCAACTAAGGAGCATCTCTTACAAAAAAAAAGGACACATGGCAACCCTGCCCATGGTCCCTCATCACTGATTATGCTGACTCGGGCTTATGGGAGTATAATTCCAACAATTTCTGGGGGATCACAATTGCCCACCTCTGTTCATATTGGCTCCTTTGTATTTATCCATGAGAACCACTAGAGGGAGAGTGGTGTGTCATTTGCATGTTTACTCAGAACCAAGCCCAGCTGTATTCAAAACTCCAAATGAGTATGCACAGGATTTCAACCCGAAGCCCTTGCAGCACTTTTCCTGTTTCTAAGAAGAACTCACATATGGTGAATGCAGAGACAACCATTTCATAATTGGCAAGTTACCGAGTTATAACCTGGACCTATATGCTGTTGCTTGAGCCCATACAGATCTAGCCGTCCTAAGATGCACTCCCTCATTTGGGAATAAATTACCCCACAAGAACTGCGTTGCAGTGAGCAGATCCCACACTGGACTGTAGAACATATCTGAGTGACTCTACCACTTGGCAGCAAAACTCATAAGTTTTTCCCAAGGATTCCATTCCAAGGCTGGCCCCTTCTATTAAGGATGTGAATCTTCCCTCAATACAAACATGAAGAATTCCAAAAGTTCAAAAATTCACTGCTCTTTTTAAAACATATTTTTCACATTTCAGGACCTGTTTGTGAAAATTTCATTTCTGCCCCAAACATTGCTTTGTGTGCAAAATCCATTCTTTGTGCCAATGAAATTTTCACAAACAAATTATAAATTGAAAACAAAAATCACACCAAGGTTGATTATCTTTTTTTGACAGGGTGTCCTGGTATGTTGTGTTACCCTTTCTTGTTCAAAAATGAGAAAAATGACTGGTATCAGCCCTGGTTAGCACTTGAGTGAGGGACTGCCTACAAATATATTTCAGAGGAAGGAACTGGCAAAACTACCTCTGAATATTCCTCTGCTAAGAAAACCCTATGAAATTCATGGGCTCACCATAAGCCAACAGGTGACTTGAAGAGACATACAAACACATCTGTTTTTATATCCCTGTTTCCAATACATTCATATTTTTTCTAATATGTAGCTCCCAGCCCAAGAAGGATGTACCTTCCATATGATTGAAGCTACAATTAAAAAGCATCTATATCCTGTTAACATGCAGTTATGGAGAATTCTGTTACAGCTTAGGTATAGATTTGTGGTAAGATGTTCCTCTCCATAGGCTCTCTTTCATATCCTGAGGTAAATTTGCCCATGTTCTGCTTCCATGGAGTTATGATTGATTGACCAGACAGCTGGTGGGTTACCGCTTGGAAAATGCTTACCTGTATTTTCTTAATATTTTCAGCAGAGCTATTAAATCTGTGACCAGTTATGGAATGTTGCAGTTCAAGGTCTTGAAGAAAGCTAGCTGTGTACTTGATTCAGTGCCAGAAAGAGTTGTTGCACATACGATGTTTATAATAACGAGAGGGGAATCTGACACTCATAAATGGCAGAAGTAGACCCAGCAGACTGCAACTGATCTTGACCCATTCTTTCCCATCTGTTTGGATGGTGCAGTCTTCTGTTGTTCATACACTTCACCAAGTTGTGCTATTACTCCGCCAAGTTGTGCAGCTTCCCAAGTTGTGCTGTTACCAACAGCTTTGGATCCATTACTGTTCCCATGATTGATGCAACTTGATGATCTTTTTTAAAAGCTACTGAGGTTCTCAATTGCACGAAAGCACACCAGCCAAACAGGCTGTGTTCCTCCCTAAAACCAAAAATTTAGAGTGGGAGCTCAGTTAGCAGAAAAAGAGCACTGCATACTCAGTTAGATGTTCTGGTGACCACTTCAGATATCTGAGAGAAGAAATTTAAAAATGAAAAGTGTGCTTAGTTGCTCAAGCCTGTCAGAAATGAAATTTGTCCCCATGCAGATCTCAGGGGGAGGATAATAACATCACAAAAACAGTAAGAGGAGAGCCAGCACCCAGTGTTGTTCTGCTGCATCCCTAGGTTTTTTTTTTCCAAGTTTGCTTTTTGTTTAATGGATCTACAAGTAATCTCAGGCTGATTAAATAATTACAAGCCATTGGCTGTCTGCAGCATCTTGCATAGCAATAGATGTCTGCATGAGAGTGGTATGAAAAACAATGGTGACGAGCTTTAAATCTGTTTAAAGTCCAGATTAGCACCTTAGCTGGTTTCCCTGTAGGTTCTCCAGGTCATCTCCTGCCACAGAGGACTGGCTGAACCTTTCTGCAAATGGAGCTGAAAGCATTTTCCACCTGAACGTGGGCACTGATTTAGCTACTGCAAGATTATTAGAGGAAGTCGGAAAAGTTACTTTGCCAGGGAGGCAGTTCACAGAGTCACCCAACAGAGCCAGGCTCTCTTGGGGGGAAATTCCACCAGCTGTTTCTACCATCCCTGATTTTTTTTTTTTAATAGTCCCTACTTGATTCACAGTTCTTATGTTTACAGACAATAAACATTGCCTTCACCCTGGTTTGAAGGCAGATAGTTTCTTATAGTCTCCTAATACCTTAGGAACTGTGCCAGATTTCACTTTCACTTGACATAAATTTGTCTGCCTTTCTTCTGCCTTGCCCCTTTGGTCACTTTGGTTAAGCCTTTGCATGGCTTAAAAAAAACACCCCCAATCAATTAATCAAAATCTTAGTTTGTTATTCAATACTGTGATCCAGCAGGAATACTGATTCAAATTTCTGCCTTTCCTGATGCCTCTGGTTTCCTTCACAGGCAGAAACCCTGTGATCTAGTGCTTTGCTTTGATATCTCTGCCTCTACGTGATCCCTTCTCCTACTCACCAGTTATGTGCCTCTCAACATTGAATTGATTTGGGACTTTGAGCAAAGATTACAAACCTTGCAGTTTCTCTCCTACTGCATAGTTAAAGGGCAGTGGCAATACCATCTTCTTCAAAAATGTTATTCCTGTTCTTGGTCACTGAATCAATGCAAACCCAACATCCATGAATTTTATTTGATCCTACCAGTACTATTAGATATGTCTTGTTCCCAGTCTCTCCTCTTCATTGCTGGTGTTCAACTGCAATTCAAGTTTGGCATTGTGGCCACAAGTGTTACAGCCCCAAGGTTCAGTGAATTGCATAGTACAGCTGGTAATAATATAGCTTATTTCCAAATACCATATTCAAATTCAGGTCAGGAGATTCTACGAACTCCAAAAGACCGTCAAAGCCTCTCTAGGACCAGTGACTGCATTACATATCTAAATTTACTGTGAGCCATATATTCACAAAGGGAGGGAGCTTAAAATTGCCAAGCAACTGATATACATAAACCTGTGAAGGCGTTTTATAGCAAACAATTGTGATAGGTATGTTAGTACTATGACATGAAAAGATAGGGAAGGTGTACTGGATGATATTCAAGAACTGCATATATTAACTGCCGTACTACAGACACCGTTGGAATCTGCACATAACTGGGAGTATGGTCAATGAGCTACAAATACTCTCAATATCCCAAACAATAAAAGATCCTAGTTTTAATCTGAATTGCACCTAAGTGAATATTTTTAAACTGACTTTTTTAAAAATCAGATTTTTCTCCCATATCTCCAGCTATTTTTGAGGTGCCTCTCAGCTTCCAAAGCACTTTGCTGTATGACAGAGTACAGGAAGAGAAACTTTTACACACAACTCAGTTGTGTGATTCTATAGGTCGTGACCACTAGATGAGGTGCAAGATAACCCTTCCTCCATAAGGAAACAATACTGAATTTGGACATACTCACAACTTCTTCAGTGCTTTTTAGCATGTGACACCAATTTTGTGAATGTTTTGGAAGATATCTAGAATCAGAATGCTTCCCTGCAGTGTGGTTGAGACACAACTGCAGCCTGAATAAGTGTTACAACATTCACAAGACCTGGTCAATAATATTGAAGAATTCAGCCAAAAACTTTCACTTTGGTGTGCCAAACGTGGTCATGGGAATTAGCCCTCGAATGAATTCAGTTAATGCATATGGAACAGTGCTCCTTTGTTCTGCCGGTTCTTATACCTGTATGTCCTAACTAGAAATCATGCTGATTTGCTTTGAGCATTTCACATTTAGATATATTGCAAGGTATATCTTTACAAAACATTTTCAAAAGAGGGGAAATTTCATATTCCAGTGTAGAATTCAAAAGTAGTTCCCTCTACAACTTTTGTCCTAGAAATTGGAGTTGTTATATAAACATCTGTACCTCACGTTCCTCTAAGTGCTCTGGAGCTAATACATACCATATAGCATATAGCTAATTAAAGTTCAATAAAGCTTTGTATTGCAACAGCAGAGGGAGAGATTGAAAAGCTGTCATTGAACTGCTGAGGGATCTGTTATTGACATTCAGTGCAATCCTATGCTTGTTTATTTGGAAGCTTTAGGACTTGTAAGATCAAAGCTTCTGTGATGTAAACTAAGAGGGTTGTTTGTAAAAAATGTAAGTTTCACTAGTATTATCTTCAAGAAGAAGGAAATCCTTCAAAATCAATACTATTGCCTCAATCCCATTGTTAGTCCTGACAAGAGTAGAGCTGTTGAATCAGTAGGATTTACTTACATGTCAACTCACCATTCAACAGTTGATGCAATGGGTCTACTTTTCTTGGGATTCCAGCCCCTGTGTTTTTAAGGGGATGGTTTTCTTATGGGGGAAGGTTGAGGTCATTCTCAACAAAAATCAGTTTAAAAGAAATTAAATACTACTTGGGGAAGTAAAATTAAAATGGATCAAATATACCCCTTTTTGTTGATTAAGACCTCTTATCTTGATTTAGGCATAAAATCCAGTCATAAAACAAGTCCTACGGTTGTGCTACACAGAGTATTGTTGAGGTTTCCAGATGTTTCTTGATTGATTTATATGAGCATCTCACCATTCCTCAAAGATAGCCCAGTGTGGCTGACAAGTTGTTTAAAACACAACAGAATGGACAAGCGCTATTAAAATCATCATTCTAAAATCACAGATATATAACTTAAAAAAAAAACCCTGTAAAATCACCAACAAAGATCGTCAATTAAACAAATGCAAATTGCTTGCCCCTCAAAAGCTCTGCTAGATATGTGTTATGCTGTGCAAATGTAATGAAAATGTATAATATAACCTAGTGGATCAGGCCAAGGGTCTCTTTTCTACATCCCTCCAAGCCTGGTACTTCCTACCTAAATTTGACTGGGAACCCCATAAGCAAAACACAATCGAGAAAGCCAGAGTTATTTGCCCTGCCAGTATGGTATTTTTCAGAAAGAAACCAGACCCTGGAAGGCAAACTTCCAGTATGTAAGTTGTAAAACTTTTGCTTTTGTGCTATTTTACAGCACTCTGAAAACAGATGGGCATTTAAATGTACCAAAATAGTTGTCATGATATGAGACTGTTGGGTTTCCTTCTTTGCCCTCAACAACAACATCAACAAAAATAAAAAATGTTTCCCCTTTGATTTCATAGAGGTTTGGATTTTATTAAAAAAAATGTTGACCAACTTTAAGGAGCTGTCGTTGTTAAGTATTATTCTTCCAGTTAACCAAGAGAACATAGAACAAAAGTCTGCCATAAGAAGACTTCATGACTGAGAGATATAGATGTCCTACGCTCATGAATTTCTGGGAAGCCTCTATAGATAAGATTTCACAATGATTTGCCTGGATGTACAAAAACTCTAACAAACAGAAAGGAGAGAGCTTGGCTCTAAGATTGCAACCACAGCTGCAGCGATTGCCATACATGCTGAAACCTTAACTGTGGATGTTGAACGGTCTGTGGCTTGAAACTTTGGGCTGCTGAGAGTAGGCCCTGCTATGCTGTACCTAAACAAACTATCCAGCATGCTTCTTTCAGTTCCTCATGGACTGTATTCTTTGCCTGCGTATTAACAATGAATACGATCAACATTTGTTCAAATGTTTGGCCTTAACACAAGGAAAATGGCACTCTAAAACCCAAGTATGCCTAACATGGAGTGTATTCCTTAATTCCTCAAATACATAGTATTAACTATGGGAGATGTCACCTCTTGTCCACTGTCCCATTTGGAAAGGACTCCTTGTCTAGAACCGTGGCTTCCAGTCTGTTTAGACCACTACCAGTGATCCATCAACAATTCTTACACGTTTCACGTGGGCAATGGGAAGTTGTCTTCTAGTGAATAAGATCCTCAGACCACTTGACTCAGTACCGTCTACTCTGATTGGCAGCAACTCTCTCATAACTTAAGCAGAGTTCTTTCTCATCACCTGGTAGCTTGTCTTTTAGTGGAGATGCCAGAGACTCAATCTGTGACCTTCTGCATTGCAGATGAATTATGCAGTGTGTCCCTGAGCTATAGCCCACATCTCCTGGCCTGATATCAATATTAGAACTATTTCCCAGTAGGAATCCAAGATCAAAGAAGCAACTTCTTTGTGATCTTCTCCTACTGCTAAATTATATCACGGTTCCATTTCTGTTGCCTACAGAAAATGGGTTGGGGTCCAGAATGCTTAAATCCATTTCGTATCCCCAGCAACTTTTAACTAAGGGAAGGAAATTGACCTACATTGCCCATTCTTGTTTCTGGGAAAGCATTGGTTCAACACTGTTCAAACTGGACTGCCCTGGGTTAACTGGTTCACAACTCCGGTGGTCCATCCTGGTCCGGCAGATCACTACTGCTTCAAGCACTGCTGCTTGGGAGCCACAGTTGTAGAGACTGGAGCCATGCATGTTGTTTTCCCACAGTTCATCAATGCATCACACATAAATGTATGCCACAGAGGCTGCCAAAGGCCTTTCAACTTTACGGTTAATGCGTGTGCATAGGCATTGATCCCTGTGGTGTGAATGTGTGTTCCTAATTTTATTGCTATAAAATTTTTTAAAAAGCTGTGTGCCTAAGCTTTTGGAAGATCAGTGCACTGGTAAAGTAAAAGTGATTCTTGAGTTCCAGAAGGTAAGAAGAAACCTTTTAGCCCAGCTCACAGGCTAAGAGTTGAATGTTACAGTACAGCTGTGTCACCAATTTCCTTTTCTCTAGCTGTCTCGTGTACAGTTCTGTGCATATCACGTTCTTAAATCTTTGTGATGAGCGTATCGTAACTTAACAGAAGTTTCTTTTTTTCTTTTCCCCCTTGGCGTATGTATCTAATCCTTCTCTTGTCGCTCTTCTTTGCATGCTTTGGAGTATAATTAGCTGTGCAATCAATTGGTCACGCACGTTAACGCCCGTCTAATCTCTTTATTCTTGTCTCTGTTATCACCAGGCCTCCTGAACCTGTTTACAGCACTGTGAACAAATTCTGTGATAAGCCACCTTCTCCTAGGCACTATTCCCCTGTCGAGTGTGACAAAAGCTTCCTCCTTTCAGCTCCCTATCCCCACTACCACATAGGCCTGCTCCCTGACTCTGAGATCATCAGGTACTGCATGCGCTTCTTCCTCACTTCCTCATAGTCGAATGCATGAACGTTGCTCGAGTGCGCAGGAATTAGACTCCATCTTCCATCCATGCAGTAAAGTTCCCTCCACAAAGGCTTGTGTTGACTTAGCTTCCACCTCACGCTCACAGCTGCCATAGAAATGCGCTATCTCCTTATCAACCGGGGTGGGTTGGGAGAGTTGGCAGCCATGGTACCATTGAAAGGCTACTAGGTGGAAAGCAAAGCAGTGTTGGATCACTGGCCTGTGTATCCCAATGCAATTTATTTCAAACAGCATTGGCTTGCCACACTTTTTACTCTATCTACTGACAGCCATTTTTAAAAACTGAATCTGGGATCTATGGTGGAGGGATGAACCCTCAAATCGTGGATAGATCATGGATACAGAAGTAGGGGAGCACATTGCTACTGGGATAGTGTCACCAGCCTCTGCTTAAATGAACTTCAGTGGTCATTTCACAGCTTGGAAAAATGCCTTGTGGACTACAACTCCCAGAATTGCCCATACCGTTTGGTCATGACTGTGCTGTCCATGGAGGATTTTGAGAGTTGCATCTTTACAAAGGACTTCTTCCAAGCTCCATGTCACGTAAACCAGGAGGGAGGGGTGCCAAACAGTAAGTGAAAAGGCAATGTGGGGACTGATCAGGAGTGAAAGGTTTGGGTTTTCTCATTCACAGCGGATGCAAGAATATTGTCTAATCATTGCACTGAATGAGGAGGGAGGCTGGGTATTCTGAAAAGCAATGGGAATTAAATTCTTCAGACATTCATTCTTCTAGATTTGGTTATCATTTTTGCCAGATATGGAACCTAACTGTTTTGTGTATCTCTTTTGTCACCATGAGGTAGCATAGAAATGCTTTTAGAAAAAAATTGAAAATCAAAATATAGCATAGATGATATGCATACTTCAAGAAGCATCTTTTCCCATATGATCCTGACCAAGTGCTACTAACACTGTCTTATGGTTATTATTGCTCCCTGTTGCTGCACTGTCGATGGTGCGATTGATAAATATATTTGTTGGGGACACTGACAACAGAGATTTCCACTTTGTGCTGCCTTCACTTGCTTTGATATGGGCAGGGAAGGTCATTTTATTTTGCTAAAGTGTTGGCTCATTTTATTGATTTGTTTTCATTGAGCGCTGCATTCTTCAGCCGTATTTTTGTTTGTTGTTTGGTGAGATTGCTTCTTTTGGATTTAATATTTTGTAACCGCCTTTTATCTTTTTAGGGGAGGAAAAACACCCCAGTACAGAAATGTTCTTTAATTAAGATTCTATATTCTGAAGATGATAGGATTGGTCTGCATGAGCCATCATTCATGACTACTGAGATTCACTTGTAATGGTCAAGGCATGACCAGCTATCAGAAAATTACAAGAGGGAGGCCTAGTAGAAACCATGCTTCTTGCTCATGGAATCTGTCTGAGCTTCATATCAGTGACAGCCTTATGGTAGTTTGTTTCAAACAACCTGGATTCATGGTGATGTTTTCAAAACACTTTGGCTGAGATATTGTATAGGGATAGTGTGGCACAAACCTCTGCATGTGGAGATAATGTGTGCATTGTGCTATTGTTCCTCTTTTTGCGTTCTGTCGGGGCCAACTGTAATTGAACATTGAAAACACAACTACAGTTTAAGTCCTTTAATATATACATATAGACCCAGAGCCAGTGTGCTGTAGTGGTTTGCGTGTTGAACTGGGAGACCAGGGTTTGAATCCCTGCTCAGCCAAACCCACTGGGTTACCTTGGACAAGTCACACTCTCTCAGCCTCAGAGGAAGACAGTGGCACACCCCCCCGAAGAAATCTTGCTGCCAAAACCCTGTGATAGGTTTGCCTTAGGGTTGCCATAAGTTGGAAGTGAACTGAAGGCTCACAACAACAACAAATATATACTTAACAACAGTACAGCATTTTTATAATAAATATGACACAAATGTACTGTCTCAAAGGTTCCATGCCTCTCAAGTGGTACTAGTGTAGGACTTGACTACAGGACTCATTTGCCTGAGCTGCCTAGTAGTGTGGTGCAACACTTGGATGCAGCTTTAAAGATATATAATAATATCTTTATTATTATCTATGATAATATAATATATTATTATTATTATTATTATATATAATATAATAATATAATATAATAAATAAAAGAAACCAAATAAGTGGAAACGCATAATACAAGTTCCACTATGAAGAATTGCCCCCCTCCCCAAATACACAACAAAAAACTCTGCTACCTTATTCAATATGTAAAACGTCTAATCCTTATCCCTGGCAATTGAAGCTCTTCTCCTCTCCAGCACTTCCTTTCTTTCTGAAGTCACCTAATAAGAACAGACACTCCTTTAGGTTTACCTCACCACCTGGACCAAACCAGTAATTCACAGGGTTTTCAATCCCTGTATTGAATGGCAATATCCAAATGCACAAGCAAATGTGCATTTGCATATGCAATGCCCATGTGCATGTACGATGTGTGATTTTCATGGACATGCACAATGTCCTGTGTGTTTGCAAAATAATACCATCGATGCAACTACCCTTTTACTATCTTGAACTGAATGCAGACCTGCCACGTTGAACAGCAACTGTTTCTGTAGGCAACCTAAGCATGGGTAAGACATAACAGACATTTGGCTTTTATATTTATTTGCCCCATCTACCCATTTGGAGGGTGAGGGATTCCAACAACCCCTGTCGTGAATTTTCTAATGTTCGAAGCACCCCAGAATGTGGAAAAGTCAATTTTTTGGGGCTACAATTCCCAGAATCCCACAGCCATCCCCCTCCCGCTGCTTTTCTATCTGAATCTAATGAAGCTGCTCTAGTTCTAAATCAGTGCCTGAAACCAGTAATATGGGTAAATAAACTGAAGCTTACTACAAGAAAGATGGAGTTAATCAAAATGTGACCAGTGATTATGGAGTTAACCTGTATTTTATGGGGTTGTACTCCCCTTGAAGATTCAGGTTCAGAGTTTGAGTATGTTCCCAGCTTCATCCAGAGCTGGATGTTTTATTTTTCAGGCATGTCTAGGGACGCATTAGAGTATCGAAGGCTGACGCACCAGCTGTGCGTTTATCTGGATTTATTTGACCTGGTATCCACTGTGGCACACAGTACCATTAATTCTTGTTTGGGCTATTATAACATGTTCTTTTTTAAAGTCTTCAGATAAGTTCATCTATTTGGTCCAGAACAGTGAGGCCAGACTCCTGACTGTGGCCACGAACAGCCAACACGGGACTCCCTATTTGTTCAACAGCTTCACAGTCTACTGGTGTGATTCTGGGGGAAATGGAAGTGCTGGTTGTAGCTTATAAAGTGCTATGATTGGAATCAAACTACCTGAAAGATTTCTTTACCCTTCAGAGCTAGGGAATCATGAGAGATCTTTTAAGAGAAGCCTTTCTCTCAGTCTACAGAGAATAGAAGACATGTCCCAAAGTGCTCAATGGATAAATGAAATAAAAAGCTAGGGTACTCCCTTTCCATTGTTCTTCTGCCAGCAAGCAAATTCCTTTGATATTTAAGTTTGTTTATTACTGAAGGAGAGATCCCTTTTTTGTCAGTGCGTTCTTAACTATATTTTAAATCTATTTTTATGCTTCGATCGAGTTTGTGTTTTGGTTTTTTTTTTTTTTAAAAAAACCCTGCTGTTGTTGGTTACCTCAGGTGTCATTTTGTGGCAGAAGAGGTATTTGGATCTACCAGTAAGATTCTGTGGCTAGTTGGATCAACCAGTAGGATTCTTCCCACCCTTGGATTACCCTGTCATTTTTAGATATCATGATAAAATCAGAGATGGGAGTCATGTGTCCCTCTAAATTTTGTTGGATTGGAAGGCCCAGCAGCCCTAGCCAACATAGTCCATGGTGAAGGATACTGGGAGCTACAACCCAACAACATCTGGAGAGCCATGTGGTTCAAATCCCTGTACTAAACTAACCACTATAAAGGTTGCCTGGCTACTCCTACTTGTGAATGATGAATCTGAATTCCATAGAATGTAGTCTTATCATGACATGCAAGATGGGTCAAAGTCTTACAAAATTCAGTGGCTGAGAATCCTGCCTTGCACATGTGTCACTCACCCTGCAAGCACATTTCTACTTCTCTTCTCCACCCCCAGTAGCTTTCAAGACCTGGGGGGTGTGCTGCTGTGGCCATTTATTGGCTAGAACAGGAAGGAGCAGGAAAACAATTCATGTGATTAAGAAACTGCAAATCTCATAGAAGCATAGAAACATAGAATTATATTGTTGAAAGAGGCCACAGTGACCATTGAGTCCAACCCCCTGCCATGCAGGAACGCACACTGAAAGCACCCCCAGCAAATGGCCACCCAACCTCTATTTAAAACCCCCCAAAGAAGGAGATTCCACTGCACCCCAAAGCAGCATATTCCACTGTCGAATGGCTCTTACCATCAGGAAGTTCTTTCTGATATTTAGGTAGAATCTCATTTTGTTTGTTAGCTCCATGTCCTAGTTTCTGGAGCAGCAGAAAACAAGCTTGCTCCGTCTTTAACATGAATCCCTTCAAATATTTAAATGTGGCTATCATATCACCTTTTAACCTTCTTTTCATTGGGCTAAACATACCTAACTCCCGAAGCTGCTCCTCATAGGGCGTAGCTTCCAGGACTTCTACTATTTTGATCGTCGTCCTCTGGACACATTCTAGCTCATCAATATTCTCTTGAATTGTGGTGCAAGAACTGGACACAGTATTCCAAATGAGGTCTAACCTAAGCAGAATAGAGTGGTATTATGACTTCCCTTGATCACAATTCTGGAGGGAAATAAAACAAACTTATTCTTCATCCAGGAGACTGATCTCGGCTCTTCCCCCCTTGGCTGTATTTGCAGCTGAGATGGGACACTTCTTGGTTGCCTTATTTGCCCCTTCCCTATTCTTTGGCCAGGGAATGTCCACAGCAGCACACCCCCAGCAGTTAGCTTTGTGGGGAGGTTTTGGACAGTGCGCAAGGAGCTAGTACATAGCTCAGCATCTCATCCAAAAGAAGATAGGTGTGCGTATCTATACTTATGCACATATAAGTCACCAACAGGATTCCAACTATTTATGTATTGGGGCAGACAAATTCTCGGCCTTTTCACAGGGCAGGCTTCTACAAATCCTCAGGTTCGTCTGAGGAAAGAATCAATGAATTAACCCCAGAAAGACTGATATTGACACAAGAAACCTTTGCCTGATTTGGCTTTTGTCTTTCTCTGGAGCAGCTTTTAGCCCTGTCCTAAGATGGACACAACCAGCAACATCATAGGAATCTGCCTCAAGGCAGCTCTTAGAAGGATCAGGCTTTGAAAAGCCTGTGGGATTTTCATGTCTGCAGCAAACAGATTTCATTCATTCTCTGTAAATGTAATCCTCCCCCACATCTCCGCAGAGACATCTTTGCTTTCACTGTGTAGCCCAGCGTGCTAAGACCCGAACTGAAAGAAGCTGCAGAGGCATCCTCGAAAGCGTGCAAGGGAAGGCCTGCCTCTTGGGGAGATGCGTATCAGCTCAACACCACAGGATGGAATTTAGTTTTAATTAAGGGATTAGGATACAGCAGCAACACAGGGAAGGGCTGGGTTAATCCACTGAATCAATCGTTTCATATGGGTTCTTGGGGACCATGCTGCTCAAATACATTTTACAGTTTCAAGATGCATATCATGCAAAAGGCATGTTAAGTTTTCTCGAGGTAGAAAGAAACATGTCTTTGCCTGCTGTCCCTAGCAATGCTAGCCCCAAATGCAGAGGAAGGAATCAGCCCCACGGAGGAGAACCCAACTAGCACACGTGTTTGATGCTGCTGGGTTTCATAGAGCAGAATCATAATCACAAGAGCCATTGGGCCCAACCCCCTGCCATGCAAGCTCATAGGATCAAAGCTTTCCCAACAGCTGGCCATCCAGCCTCTGTTTCAAAACCTCCAAAGAAGGAGACTCCACCACACTTCGAGGCACGTATTCCACTGTCAAACTTCTCTTACAACCAGAAAGTTCTTCCGAGTGTTTAGATTGGATCTCTTTTCCTGAAGTTTGAAGCCATTGCTCCATGTCCTAGTTTCTGGAGCAGGAGAAAACAGGCTTGCACCATCCTCCGTATGACATTGTTGTGGTTTTCACAACATGGTTGCCATATTCTTTGTAACAAATGTTTGTTATGCGAGGACTCAGCTTCTTTGAAGTGGACCACAGAGCTTGGAAAAGTTACTTTTAGACTGCAGCTCCTAGGTTGGAGATCCTACCTGCATAAATGTTGGCATATGGAGTTATAGGTTCATTATTCTACATAACCCTTGTGTTGAAAGGCAAAGTTGCATGACTGAATCCATCTCCAATGGTACAAGCAAACACACGTGTGCGTGAGCATCTGCATGTACAGTGCTATCACATGTGTAACTCTGCTTGTAGAACCTGAAGTGAATGCAGACATGTCAGACAAAATGCCCAACTGCTTTTGTAGAGAAATTTATACATATATAAGAGCCCACACAGGATTCCAACCTTAGAGTCTTCCAGCCAATGGCCATGATAGCTAGGACATTCTGGGTGCTGTGTACAGAAAAAGTAACTTCCTGGAGCTCTGATTGAGAGCAAAGTAGGGGCTACCCAGATGTGAGAAGAACAGCCTCTTAGTTGCTCAGACAAGTGAACAAGTGTGACTTCAAGCTTTTATTTGAAGCTCCACGCATGACCTCTTGTTATCTGGCTGATATGGCTGGTTTTTCTTTAGTTTGCTGGACTGACCAGAAGAGAATGGTTGCAGTGTCTGTGTTTGAGCCACAAATTCAGGAGCATCTATGGGCTTCAGACCTGAGACTAGTGCTATTGGATATGGTAGCCTCCAACATGTTCTGTTTTCATTGCTGAAATGTTGGTGGAAGGATCCACTCTGGTTGAGAGTGTTGGACTAGAACTTCTGACATCTAGGGTGTACTATCCACAAAGCCGTAAAAGCCACTGGGGAAGCTTGTACCAGATTGTCAGACTGACATATCTCACAGGGTTGTTGTGAAATTAAACTGGAGTAGAGAAGACTTCTGTATAGCCCTTAAACTCACAGGAAAAGTTATCATTATCAGGATCAGGACATGCCCACAACATCACCATTCTAATGCTAAGAGTGATTTGGCAAATCCCACCATTTCATCCAAAAATTGGGTGAGGTTTTTTTTTCTTTCCCATGGAATTAAAACTATGTAAGAAAACATAATTTTCCTAGAATCTTTTATCAGCGATCCAGAAAATGGAAGAAATAGTCACTGGGATTCTGCATGAGTTTTAGGCATGGATTCTATTGGCTAGTCCTAACTAAAGTAGGTCCTTCGAATCAATGACTGAATGGTAAGTCAACAGTTACCTAAATCTCATTGATTCAATGGGTCTACTTTAAGTGGGGTTACCTATTAGGATTTGGGCCAATGTGTTTATGTGCGTGCATTTTGATTCATGTCTACTAAGGACAAGTTGCATGCTTTCTGAAATGTGCTCACATGTGGCCATGCTAGATATAGTAGTGTATGTGTCACTTGTTCCTACAACTTTTTTGAAGAGCCACACAGCAGACGCAAGGGCTTCCTAGCGTTCGTCAAGGGCTGTGGCATATGAGGAGGATCTTTTAAAGTCTTCCTTTCCTACTCTTAGCCTACGGTTACATGGTGGCAACTGGTGGCTTTGATGTCAATAAGATGATGAACATGCCTTGGGTTTTAGTCCACACTTTCAAGAAGCTGTCCAAAGGGCTGTGACCTACCCCAAAATATGATCAATATCTGAGTAGTCCAACCTTTGAAGTTTGGTCTGGAGATGTAATGCTTCATTAAGTTTGTTCTCAAAGGAAGCAATTAATAATGTTAGCAATTTTATTCCTGCTGCGAGAAAATCTTTGAAGATTATCTGTTTATTTATTTAACAGCCCAGCTTTCTTTCAGCATTGTACCCAAGGCAGTTGTGTGGTGTTTGAAGTTCAGTTTTCAAAGACTATTCACAGTTCAGAACTTTTTCTTTGCAAAATTCACACAGGTGTTTTTCCACAGCAAATAGTATTCTGTATGCAGAAAATGAGAACCGCTATAGTGTAACAGTTTGAATGTTGGACTACCACCCTAGAGACCAGGGTTTGATTCCCTGCTCAGCCACAGAAAGTCACCAGGTAGCCCCAGGGATGTCACATACCCTTGGCCCCCAGAACACCGCATATTAGGGTCACCTCAGGATCACCATAAGTTGGTAATGGCTTGAAGGCACACAACAACAACAATGCAAAAAAAATGTTATTTATGTGGAGAAATGATCTTTTCTGTGCAGAAAATGTGGCAAGATTCACATGTGCACACTTTTCTTGTTTTCTTGTTTGTTTTGTTTTGACACAAAACCACGTTTTCTGTGCAGATAACAGCATTTTCTATGTAGTGTTCGAAATAGCTGTGAGTGAGTGAATTCTGCACAAAAGAAATCCAGACCCATGAAAATTCTCATCCATCCAGGGCTCTCCTTGTGACACTTGTGAGATTTTCTTTGTGCCCATTTTTGACTATTTTCAAATATTCTTTTCATTCTTATGGAGTATTTTTCCCCCACCTCTAATCCTAGAGCAGATTCACTGCTCCGTTGACATCTAAACTCCACCAGCTGCCACTGGTAGGGGAAAGAGCTGTTCTTCCTTTCCTCTGTATGTTGTACCCTCATGCAAAAAGGAGACCTTGGACTTTCTATGCTTGGAATGCTACTTCTCATTGCCACCTTAAAGATGTCACTGTGAGTGATCATGGGGAGAAAACAAAACCTAGAAGCGTGACAATCCTAGCAATACATAGGCTGAGATGCTACCATGTGCTTACCTCAAAAACAGACTGGATAGCTATCTGCCGAGGATGCTCTATCTGGAGTTCCTGCACCAAGCAAGAAGTTGGACTTAGTGGCCTATGGAACCCTTTCCAATGCTCTGGTTCTATGGCTAAGTAAACTCCCAGCAGCCCTAGCAAAAATAGCTAATGGTGAGGAATACTGGGAGCTGTAATCCAACTACATCTGGAAAACCACACTTTCAGAGCTCCTACCTTAAAAGGAAACTCTTGGGGAAAAAATCACAACAGCAATTTTGCGGTACCATAAAACAAGAACTGTCTGTGGTAAATAGGTATAATTGGAATTGATGTATCTGTTGGGACTCAATTTAGATGATATAGTTAATAGACCTCAACATCCATTGATACTCAAAACGCTCAGCCTCCTGAGTGGAGAACAGGTGGTCTATATCCCCTTTTTTCATCCCCAAGCCTCCACATGGCTGGATTTATTTCTTTATTCGGGTTGAACAAGGAGAATTGTGTTCCCAGAATTGTGAAGGAAGCATGGTGAAGCACGACGCACTATTAAAACAATGTGTACAGCCTGAATTAATTTTTTAAAATGGAGTAAAACCTGGGACCTTTCACAGTGCAAAATTTATAGCATTATGGTTCCGTTTAAACTGCCATAGTTGCACTCTGTGGCATCCTGGGGTATGTAGTTTGAAGAGTCACTAAAGCTGTCTGTCTGAGAATTCTAAACATTGCTCCCTAAACTGCAAATCTCAGGATTCCGTAGGGTGGACCCATGGCAGTTAAAGTGGAATCATGCTTCTATAATGGTATAGCGGGAAAGGGAAAGTGATTTCCAGTCACGTACAGTTTCATTGGGAGGGGCAATGAGCTCCCAATGACTCTTTAGAGGTGGAACATTGTCCCCTTGATTCATGAAACTAGTTCATGCCCTGACTTTTTAGTAATGTGCAGTATGAAAAGTATATTAAAAAAAAAAACACTGAAAGGGTTGAGGCTGATTAATCCCTGAACAAAAACTTCCTTTTTAAATTTGAAATTGTCTGCTGCAGAAAGCAAATTGGGTTCTGCTTCAGTGGACTGGCTTGTTCTTTCCCCTTTCTCTTATAAGTGTACGTTAAGTACATTAAGGAAGGAAGAAAAGTCCTTGATTTATTTGGTTGCTGCTTTGCTGTTTAGATCAGGCTTTCAGGAAAACAAAGAAAGCCCTGAGCTTTGAGATAAGAGCAACTTAATGCAAAGAGGCTCCAATACTTATTTAGAAAAAAAAAGTATACCAGAAAGATCTTCAGTAGAAGTCCTTTTTTTCCCCCCTTCTTTGTGTGGTAATGGTACAGACAGGTTTGAAGAGGCTTAGTCAGGGGTGGGGAAATGGGTAGAGTGAGAGGTAAGGTTCCCAGACCTCAGGGCCACAAGATGAAGGGATGAATCTCAGGGCAAGAACACTGCTCTGAAAAGTAATGACTTCTTTTTCAAATTTGGGCTGTTTCCTGCTCCCATCACCGTGTCCTCCAACATTTCACAGATGAAAATGGGGGTATATGAGGCCGAGCAACATCAGAACGTGGGCAAGAAAACAAACATTATTTGTGAAGAAGAATAAACAATTGTGGAGAGAATGCAGCATTTTGTTCTTTATGGACCCTACTGGCAGAGACATGACTCATTCGCTCGGCCATTTCTGCACTAGACTGTTATAGTGCTATTATTCCACTTTCAACATCCTATGGAATCCTGGAGTTTGCAGTTTAGGGAAGGGCGGAAATGGCCCTCCTCTCCTTTCCCTCACTGCGTTAAAAACAAATGTTGCATTTGAACTCATTTTGCAGCAGTTGAAGTAGATGAGAACAAAGGAAGAAAGTGGGAGGAAGAGAGAGAAACTGACATATTTTAAAAACAGCTGGGAAAAAAAAAGGTGAGATGACAGAGAATTAATTGAAACTATCCCTGCTAAGTTGGGGCACTGGAGCCTTGGCAGTAGATCTACGTGAAAACGAAGTAGACCTGCCCTGAACTTCCTTTCCAGCATCAGTTCACAAGTCCATGATTATCCTTAGAACTAAAGTCAAAGTCCTTTTTATTCAGAAGTCCTTTGGCATGTAAGCTAGTTTGTGGAAGGGGGTTTAAACCAGTCATAACCCACAGTGTTTTTTATTGCTGTGCTTTAAATTTAATTGTGTGTGGAGACTCAATCCATATTTTGCTTTCAGTTTGTATTTTATCATGGTTCACTGCCTTGAGCACCTTACTCGGTCGACCAACAATAAAAAAATAAAATACCCAGCCAATAGTGCCCTGAATTTTATACCTTTTATAAAAGTGCAAGAAGAACTTCAATTTACACAGCACAGAGGTAGTCAAGGTACGGTTTCTTTAAACGTCAGAAGAATCAGAAAATCCCATGGATGTGACTCCATTCTTCTTTTAGTTACTCCTGGTGCCTACCCCCTCCCCAATCTGTGCTGATATCTTAGCATATACCAGTTTTTATCTTACTGCTATAGTTTTGGTTTTGGATTTTTGCTAGTCACTGTCAGTGTTTTCTCTAAGAAGGCAACTACTGCATTAACGGAGCATTTCTATGGCTTTTTACACACAAGTAAGTCCCACACTGTTCAGTGGGGCTTGTCTCCCAAGGTAGCTTGCATAACAATGGAAAGCTTAATTATGATCATCACCATCATTATAATAAAAATAATGATGATGCTTTCTCAGACTTTGCAAACTAGCTTTCTCTGCAGAACCTTTGCAAAGAAGCTTAACATCTTTGCTCGCATTTAATCAAGCTAGCAAGTCCTGGAAGGTACTCTAGCGACACCCATGGTGCATGAATGCGTTTGAGCTTATGCTTTTTCTGCAATATACCAAGATCAAATTACAACCCTAGCTGTCATCTGCAATGATATTCCATCTCTAAATTCTAATTCAATATAAAACAATATTGAACTCTTGTTTTCTTTTAGTCCATTGTTTATGTTTATTTTTGTGTTCCTTTCTCCTTATGTTCTCATTTTCAACTTACATTGTGAGGTTGCTGTGGTTTTTGTATGGTTTACATCTGAACTAATTCTTTTGACTCATGCAATCTTACATGTATCAACTCAGGGTAAGTCCCAGTTAATTTAGTAGGGCTCACCCCTAGGTATGTGGGTATATGATTTCAGCTGAATTGCACATTTTAGCATTGCTTTAAGTGGCACTGGGAGCATTTTGTTTTTTTCAATTGCTATATACATTGCATGTGTAAATCCTGAAGATCCTGAACCAACTGGCTGAGTTTTAAGAAGTTCATAGTGTTAGCTGGTGTAAATCATGGTTGTGTAAAAAGCAGCATCCAGTTGCCTCCATTTTTTTGAAACAAAACAAAACATTGTTCCCTCCCCCCCCCCCCAATGCTCCTAGAAAGTAGGGGAGGGAATTTCACCATGCTTTGCCTCCCCTGGCCGATGTTAGCCTCAGGAAAAACATTTTTTCCCATCAAGTCCATTACTAATCACTTCCTGTTGGTGGAAAAATTGCTCTCCTGGTCCTAAAATGTAGCAGAGAGGGCCGGTAATGGGGAAAAATTGTTGTGTTCCTTCAAATCATTTCCAACTTATGGTGACCCTATGATGGTTTTCCTGGCCAGATTTGTTCAGAGTGCATTTACCTATTGCCTTCCTCTGAGGCAGAGAGGGTGTAACTCGCCCAAGGTCACCCAGTGGGTTTAAATGGGTGAGTGGCAATTTGAAGCCTGCTCCTTAGAGTCATAGTCCTGTGCTCAAACCACTACACCACGCCATCTGAAGGCAGAAAAAAAAACGAAGGAAGTTTCTGTTGCAATGGTTGTTCCCTCTAAAGTCTGTAGTGAGGCCAGTGCAGCTCCCAGCTGCCAGCAGCTGTGTCCCTCTTGTGTAAATAAAGCAGAAGGAAGGAGGGAAGTTGTGATCAACATCTGAATGGATTAAGTCTCTGGTGCACACAGTTTACCCCAGTCAGTGGGGTATAAATGTTCCATGAGTGGAACAGCACTACATGTCTCCTCTCAGCCCATCCCAGCTCACCGTGCAGCAGCTGCAACACCCATTCAGTGGCTGGGTGGAGAGTAGAGATGAAAAGAGTATTTAAAAATATTTTTTAAAAAATGGTTAAAAACCATGTTTTTTTGAGTGTTGAGGAACCCTGATTAGAAGAATCCTAGACAGTTGAAAAATTTTGCAGGTTGCAATTTACTTTGCATAAAATTTGCACATAGTTGATTTGCACAGAAAACAACGTTTTTCTGTGCAGAAGACAGCACCTTCTACACAGGAAATAATGTTTGTGTATTGAATTGCAAACAGTCTTTGAAAAACATGAAGTTTTTTGTTTTTGTTTTTGAAGACTTTCTCACAGTAAGAAGAAAATTACTGAAATTACTTGTTGTGGCCTTTGAGAAGAAACTATGGTCATTTCTACACTACACTGTTATAATGCTATTGCTATTATTCCGCTGTCGACATCCTGTGGAATTTTGGGGTTTGTAGTTTACTGAGGCCAAGGAGCTCTCTGGCTGAGAATTCTAAAGGCCCCTCCCTAAACTGCAAACCCCAGAATTCCATAGGATGTTGAAAGTAGAATAATAGCACTCTAACAGTGTAGTGCGGAAATGGCCTTAGTGAAGAATTACATCCCTAGTGGTGAGTGGGAGGGATTGGAAAAGCATCTTACTATGCCCCTGTAGCCAGATGCAGACCAACAACATCACCTGTTGAGATCCACATGGATCCTCTGTAGGACTTCAGTGGTTCATGTAATCATTTCTCTGACTATGGAGACACAGCTTGACAACTCTCACATCCACCTCCCCCTTTCCACCAGCCTCTGAATGTCATGGGGAGGCTTCATGCCGGGGGGGGGGCAGACTGTGGTCATCGTGAGGGGAGGAAGAGAATATCAGATTCCACAACGACCAAAAAAATGTAGGTACGCTCTGGATTTAACACTTGTCGATGGCACTAATAGGAGGCCAGCTAAAGTTTCTACACATATTGTTGTTGTGTGCTTCAAGTTATTTCTTATAGTGACCCTAAGGTGAAACTATCATGGGGTTTTCTTGTTGAGATTTGTTCAGGTGTGGGATTGTCTTTGCTTTCCTCTGAGACTGAGAGAGTGTGACTTGACCGAGGCCAGCCAGTGGATTTCCAGGCTGAGTGAAGCTTTAAACCCTGGTCTCTGGAGTCATAGTCAAACCACTGTACAATAACTGCCTCTTTGTGTATCCTTGCCCTTGGATTTTTTTCAACAGTTAATGAGTAATGTTCAGTTTGTGTCCTTTCCCCTTCTAAAAAGAAAGCTATCTTAGATATACATTCTAGATCAGGCAGGGAAAGAGCACATATTTTGCAATGAATGTACAAGTGAGAGAAGAGATCACAAAATGGTGGGAAGTTGCTGCAGGTGAATTAGCCCTCACTGCTAGTTGTGTAACAAAGAAGTTTACTGATTGCTGGAATATTGCGGAAGAAGAAAAGCTTACAGTCTTCAAAGACTTAAAAACAAAACACCAAGATCCATAAAATGATGTTATCTAGAAAAGAGACAAAGTCTTGAGATGCTGAAAAAAAGCAATAATTTTATTCTTGTAATAAGCTCAGTTTGTTTCAGTCTGGGAATATTTCTATGGTCTTCTTCAGGGGCTGTTAAAACAAAAGGGGACCATGCATGGTTAAAAGTAGTTTTAACAAGAGACAAGTTAGAATTTACACAATCAAAATCACAAAATGATGTACCTGTACAAGGGGATGGTGATACGGCTTGTTACTAATTCATTTCACAGGTAGGCATGTGGGGCTATTTTGGTTGTATGCTTTTTCTTAGCTGTGGACATTATGTGTGTTTCTATGAATTGCAGTGGCATGCTCCTTAGGTTTAATTGCAGTTAAAATTGGCAACAAAATTGTACAGCTTGTTTACCTTTTGTAAAATAGTCACTGCATAACCCAGCTTCTGTGGTAGTCCTCCTTTGTACTTTTCCAGGTGGAGGAGTCCCCAAAGAGTTCTTTTTCAAAGCTCTGTCAAGATGTCAGACAGACATAACTGATTTTCCCAAAAGACTTGTGGAAATGAACTGTGTTTGACTTGCGCTGCGTCAATGTATCTGTGTTATGCCAACTCAGTCTCAGTGGGCCACTCTACATCTTCTGTTCCATTCAATTAACTTGTCAAAGTCATCTGTACCAATGGGGGAAAAGGAGACCAGTCATTTTAATTTGCATTATGCTTGTCGACTTCATGTTTATATGTTTCTAAAACGTTTTGCTTACTCATTGCATTATAATCCCAAATACATCTGTTCCAATCATACGGTAGCTGTAAGACCTCTGGTACATAAATAATTTTTCTCTACTCAGAACAGGTGTCCTGTTGATTTGTATAAAATTAAGCAGGCAACATTGCAGGCAACAATGACAAATTTTCACAATTTTCTCCCCACAGTCCAAGAATACCGAATATTCTATGCAATCTTAGACCATTATTTTTTTATTTGGCACACCCTCCAGGGATAGTCATCCTCACAGAAATGCAGATGTGATTTCTGTACACACACACGCACACAGCTGAGATCCTACATTGGGGTGCATAGCACACATCTCCATAGGTGGAGCAGCGCACTGATGGCATTATATGCTTGTGTTCAATGACAATATGGTGCAGTTGAGCAGATACTCAAATGGGTAAACAAATGCACAGTGTGCATCCAAATGCACAGTGTGCATCCAAATGCACGTGTGCATCCATGTGCATCCCATGTGCACCAGTGCTCAATGATGCCAATGTGCATCCATATGCACAGTGGCACTGCATGTGCAAATCTAGTTCCACAATCTCAAAACTGATGTGGGTGTTTCCACATCAGAAAGAAATGTCCAGCTGCTTCCATATGCATAAGCAAGACACTGACAAGATTCCAGTCAATATTTTTACAGATGAAACAATTATTTCTGCACAAGAAAGGTTTTGTGCATGGACAACTCTATATCCTGTGCAAATATATTGCTTTCCAAACAAAATACTCCTGGGCATTTCTGAAAAAAGTGCATTTCCCTGAAAGAACTACCAAACAGTGAAGAATTCTGTAACTGTTCTTTCTTTATTCTAGAGGGGTACCTGCAGAGTTTTCATCAGCATTGTGAACACTGCTAAACACTCCTCATCCGCAATCTAGCTGCCCCTCCACTGCATGCAATATGACAACATATGAGCACAGGAACCTTTTGTGCATGTTCTGGAGGGCCCACAAGTATCCACCATGGAGTGACTGGCTATGATCCAGAGTTCAGTGAGACAGGGAAAAGGAGTCTATTAGTTTTATTCCTTCCTAGGAGATGAAAGAATATTCAAAAGTTTGTCAAAAATGTATTGGGAAACTCTGATGAGGAGAAGCCTGGTCTGGAGAAGGCTGTTTGCAGTTTGGGATTTATTCTGTGCAAAAACTGCAAATTTTTATTTTTATTTTTAAAATTTATTTTGGCAGGGACAGAAAACATGCAACATTTCTCTGCAGAAATGATATCTTCTACGCAGAAAATGCTGTTACCTGCATCAAAAATGCCATTTCTGTGCAGCCTCCCCTTACCCACACTCGTGAATTTTGCACAGAGAGAGTCCCCAGCTTTTGCATTTTCTGTGCAGAAAACAGCATTTCCTGCATAAAAATTAGAAACATTGTTTTCTATGCATAAAATTGTTTCCTTTGAAGAAAATGCTCCTCCCGTTTTATGCAGAAAACTATGAAGTGCAAATAGTCTTCATTTCTTGCTGAAAGCAGGAAATATCTAATAGCTAAAATAGCTAAACAGCTAAAATAGGTGTTACTTCCCTTGTGAATAAAATTAGCTACAAACTACATTCCTATTAATTCTTCATTTGTTCTTCCTTCCTTCCTGCCTTCCTTCCTTCCTTTCTTCCCTTGCTCCCTCCCTTCCTTCTTTTTTGTCTGTGCAGTCATTCCCAGCACAGCACAGTAAACCGACCACCCACAGTGAGCATACAACGGAGCATTTCTGTGGAAGGGTAAGAAGAACCAAGGAACTTGTATCACTTATATTATGTGGCATTGATTCTGTATTTCATAACTGAATATATGTGCATATTAGCAGCTGGATAATATTGGTATCTTTTAATGTTCTTTTTTTTTTTAAGTGCTCAGAAGTGTCTATCTATTTTTCTCTAGATAGTCTCCTATAGATGGCTTACAAAGTCAGATCCGCTTAGTTTCAAAAGCAAATTTTCTTTCCATCTCATTCTCTGAGCCTTTTCCACATTTGAATTAGGCTCAGAAAAATCAGGGAATGTGTTTCACCCCAAAAATACATGCTCCCCAGTTTGATGATATTGCCTTCTCTGTATTATTAATGATATTATTATTATTATTATTACTACTACTACCACCACCACTATGAGCCCCTTCCCCGTTTAGGATTCCAAGTGGCTTACAGCAAATAAAAAGGACATGGTTAAAATTCACAATATATAAAAATTAAAAGATGGAAAGATAGAAATACATAAAAGTTAAAAGATAGATAGAAAAACAGATAGAAAGTCCAGCACATTGTTTGGGTGGGATAGGTTTTGTGTACTCAGTTCACAAAGGCCTGTTGAAACAGAAAGGTCTTTACCTGTTTGTGAAACAAAAGTAGGGAGGGTGACAGTCTAAACTTTTTGGGAATGGAATTCCATAGCCTAGGGGCACCCATTGAGAAGGCCTTCTCTTGCGTTCCCACCAGATGTACTTGTGAGTGTGGTGGGCAGAGAGAAGGACCTCACCAAAAGGTCTCAAAACACAAAGGCCGTTTCCGCACTAGACTGTTATAGCGCTAGTATTTCACTTGCAACATCCTGTGGAATCCTGGGGTTTGCAGTTTAGGGAGGAGCCTCAAAGGCCCCTCTCGAAATGGCAAACCCCAGGATTCCATAGGATGTTGCAAGTGGAATACTAGCGCTATAACAGTCTAGTGCGGAAATGGCCAAAGAGGCATATGTGGAAAAATCGGGGCCCTCAGATAATCTAGACTTGAGCCAGATAGGTTCAAGTGCAGATTATAGGTTATAACCAGCTGTATGAGTTGGACCAGCATCCAACAGAGCTGTTGCAACAAGGGAGCTATGTGTTCCCTATAGCTAGCCCCGTTAGCAATCTGGCTGAAGCTTCTTGGACCAGTGGAAATTTCCAAACAATCTTCAAATGCTAGCCCCTTATAGAGGATGGGGTGATTTCACTTTGCAGTAGTAGCCATGTTCAGACACTGTACGTAAAATGCATGAGGAGGGGAAGCAATTCTGTGTGAGCTGTGTGTACGTGCATGTACGGTTAGGTTTAGCACATGGCTTATTGGACTGATTATGACTAACTGTTTCATTCTCCTGTGATAATTGGGGGAAAATGACTCATCCAGTGCCTATGACATTTTCTAACATCCTACAAATGATACAGTTGAAAGGAAGGTTCATTACTTACTGGTTAGCATGTGAGGCCAGAATCTTGTTAGGGCTTTATGTTTACATAAACAGCCTCTTGCACTAGCAGTTAAACTTTTATCCACTTGTGTAAGGAGGTCTCAGAGGCCTTCTTTATGCAAGCCTTTTTCCAGGTAACTGGCACTCCCAACACTAATGTGCAGGCACAGCTCTGCCTTATGTCCTCCAGACTTCCCTCCACAATCCCACAAAATAACTGATGGGGGCAGTTATGCTACACCAGCTCTCAAAAGGATCTCAGCCTATATAGTACTTCTGAATGTTGAAAACTGGCACAGACATTCTTTCAGAAACCATCCATAACAGCCCTGGAGGGTTTACCAAATTTGTAATTTCCATTTTGGAGAGAGGATATGATCACATATGTAAGAGAACTGATGGCTGAGATGAGATCTGAACCCGAGATTTCTTAGAGTCAAGTTAAGTGCCCGTGTAGTGAACTGGTTTGAGTGTTGGGCCATTTCCACACCACACTATTATAATGCTATTATTCCACTTTCAACATCCTGTGGAATCCTGGGGTTTACAATTTTGGGAGAGAAATTTAGAATTCTAAGCCAGAGAGCTCTTTGGCCTCAGTAAACTGCAAACCCCAGCATTCCATACGATGTTGAAAGTGGAATAATAGCATTATAACAGTGTAGTGCAGAAATGGTCTTAGACTAGGACTCTGGGAGACAACTGTTGAAATTCCCACTCCACCACGGAAACCCACTGGGTTATATCAGGCAAGTCACACTTTCTCAGCCTCAGAGGAAGGCAACAGCAAACCCCATGATATGTTCATCTTATGGCCAGCATATGTCAGAAATGACTGGAAGGCCCATAGCAACAAAACAACAAATGCTAGCTTGGGAGAGTTCTCTCCTTAGGGGCTCTTGTGGCTTCATATCTCTTTGTAGTTCCCTGAGTTGATTTTGAGGACTGAAATGCAATGTTCTAAGAAAGGATGTCTAAGCTATGCTTCACTTGCCCTTTCTCTGCTATAAATGTAGTAGTAGGTCCATGAACCAAGAGAGAAGTAGCACATGTATCTGCCTTTTATCCAGAGCAAAAAATTTTACCTTTCAAAGAAATTTGTTATGAAGTTTATGAGAAAAGCCAAAAATATAGCTCATTACCATTAGTGATACCATGCATTACAACATTCCTTACCATGACGTCTTGTTTGTTTGTTACTGATCAGCCTTAGGACCAGTAATGACTGGTAACTTCCATGCTTATGTGAAAGGGGTGGCTGAATTAGCTGTAGGTCTCAATCCAAACTTTAAATAAACTATCCAAGATGCTTAGCCTATTTTGGGGATAGAGTCCAGCATCTTCAATAGTTCCTTTAAAGTTTGGCCTATAACCTGGAGTAGATTCAATTCCCCATTGACACGGATACCAAAAAAGGTGGGTAACAAGTTATAGGTAGTATAAGAACATGCTATTTTTATTCCTGTATTGGCATCGGAATTTTCTACATTTGCAAAGGGTTGAGCTGTGTTGTGTTTATATTCTGCCCTGAAGCTGCAACTGTGAACACAGACAAGCTGCAGATACAGCATATAAACGTAGCAAAACACACTCACACAAACATGTTTGGAAGAGGGATTTACATAGTGAAAGGGATAAGCAACGTTTCCCAAAGTACTCCTTTTCTGATCTTCCCTGAAGCCACCTGGAGCTGCTAATGAGTAAATATAAAAAGGCTAATAATGGATAATCCCCTGTGTCACATCTGTTTGGCCTTTTGCTGTAATGCTACACTAGTGGAGATGTAATGCAGGGTACTTGACGTTGGGCTTTATTTCCTGAGTTTTAATCCTAGAGTTATTCTGCATTTTTTAAAAATGCAGTGCTCTCAAAAAGACCTTGGCTGCAATCCTGTTGCTGACGTTAATTGCTGTCAACTCAACTCTTGATTTATGGAGATCCTATGAATAAGAGATCTCCGAGACACCCTGTTGTCCACAGCCTTGCTCAAGTTTTGTAAACTCAGCTTCTTGATCGTGTCTATCAACCAGCAATGCAATCTTCTTTCCCTACGGCCCTCTACCTTACCCAGCCTTATTGTCTTTTTTTAATGATCCATGTCTTCTCATACTTCGAAAGTACAACAGTCTCAGTATAGTCATCTTGGTTTCTAGGGAGAGTGAAGACTTGATTTGTTCTTCAACCCACATATTTGTCTTTTTTGGGCACCCTGTAGTGTCTGCAGAACTCTCCTCTAACACCACATTCCAAATGAGTTGATTCTCTTTCTGTCAGCTTTCTTCTTTGCCCAGCTTTCCCAACTGTACATAGAAATCAGAAATACAGTGGCGTGGACAATCCTGTCTTTAGTAGTCAGTGATAGAAACTCTGCACAGCTGACATATGTTCTTTTTTAACCATTGCAGCAGAAGGTGTCCAGTATCTCTTTGTGAAAAATCTTCCCTTTGTCCCACATGCCAGTTTTCTGAGCCAGTTAGTGGCTGGGGAGGTTGGGGAAGGGAGTGGCCATTTGTAACCTGGGAAGAGGCACAGCATGAATTTCTGCAGCCAGGAGGAAAGAGCATCCATCTCTCTTCCAGATCTCCAGTGCACTCACTGGAGATCCGGGAAGGAGAAAGCTGCTGTTTTCCCCCAGCTGCAAAAGTACAGTTGGATGCTGCCAGGGCACTTTGAATCCTCACATTCGCCACTAAATGGCCAATCAAGCATACACCTGTCTTTTCAAGCATACACCTCAATGATCAAGCAGCACAAGATGTCTTGCATCCTATACTGGGGGTAAAAGTTGAATATAAATGAATATTGTCCTGCTCTTTTAATTAATTAATTGACCAACTAGCTAATTATTAAAGTAATCAATTAAAATAGACTGGGTGAAATTCTACAGACAGAACATCATGCGAAGTTGTAAAATAGGGAACAATCCTAGAGTTAATCGGAATGGAATATTTGCCCCGTCAGGAAAGTTCATTCTGCCTTGGACCTGTCTGCACTGTCAATCGTACAGGCTTTTATACCTCCACCTTTATCACACTAGGGCCGAGAGCCTGTCGTAAATCTTTGGAGACAGAGTTACACATTAATTGTGCTACATAGCTGTGTTGAATGACGTTGTGCCCCTGTAAAAAGACCAAAATGTGCATGCAGGTCTAGGCTCAATGCAGAAATGCAACATCCGTGTGCAGTGTACATCCATGCTCAATGGAACTACATGTGGAACTCTGCTTCCCCGCTTTTGAACTAAATGTGGATGTTCTGTGTTGGGCAAAAAAATCCAAATGCTTCCATAGAGAAACTTGCACTAGCTGGATTCTGGCCTGGCAGTTCTAAAGGAATTTCTTATCTTCTATTTACCCTTTTTTGGGCGGTGCTAATGTGTTAGGAATTTGTCCTGTGCGATCCCTATCAATGTGTATAATATAGTTACCATTTGCTTTGATGAGCCTTAATTAGGAGAAACTATCAATGCATACCATCCAACATTTCATAGACAAAAACTGGAACACATGTGACCAAGCAACATCAGGGTGTGATCAAGATTTTGAAAATTATTAATGAGGAAGAATACATCAGATAAGAGAAGCTGTAGCAATTTGCTTTTGCCTGAACATATGAGCATATCACTTTAAACTCAGTTTGTAGCAATTATAAGAAAGCTGAGGACAGAAGGAAAAAAGGAGGAGGCAGAGAGAGAAACTGGGACGTTTCAAAAGTAGCAGAAAAAAGTGGGATGACAGAGGATTAATAAACTGTTCCTTTCAATTTGGGACACTTGAGGGATATTCCAGTGTACTCATCCTTTCGTGATTACAATTTTAACTCTTATCTCGTTCTGAGGAATCCCTTTCTGGAGTTGTTCCTATATTTCCCCATATGGAACCCTTGAAAATATTTCATGACCAAATACTACATGCTCCTTCTGGATAAACTCATTTCCAGCTCACCTTGCTCCAAAATATCCCTGGTGTGGTGGCCAATAAGAACAGAGTTTAAAGAATAAAGACAATGGAGTAGAATGAATGTTTAACCGTGCAAAGGCAAGGAATTGATTTTTAGGGCCGTTGTCTATTTAATAACTGAACTATCAGCTCCATCTACTGGTAGTAGACAGAAAAGATACTTGATAACATTCATTTTATAATTTAAGACATGCAGGGATAATGGATGGTAATGTTTGGGGGTAGTAAAAGGAATATTATTGGATAGGAGTATTTGATGGCAGTAAAGTTAGACTTTATTTTTTATTTCTCTTTTATATGTCAGCTCCTTCCCACAAAAAAGGATCAGAGCACAGACTGAAATGGGAGTTCAGTCCTCTGTCTGATATGCTAACTTCAGAGGCATATCTAGAGTGGGGCAACTGGGGCGCATGCCTTGGGCACCAATGCCAGCGCATATAAAAAAGTGGAATTCCCTCATCCTCTCACCCAGGCCTGGCCTGCCCCCCACCCTGCTGGGGTCCTTCCTGTCCCAGTGTGGGGGGGAGTGGTGGCAGCAGCCCTCCCACCCCCTTGCCCCCTTGCCCCCACTGCCCCCCTGCTGCTGCCCCCCCCCCATCAGGGTCCTTCTTGGCCCAGTGTAGGAGGGGTAGCAGCAGCAGTACATTGGGAGCGGGGAATCCTGATTCACCATCAGATAACTTGAGACGCACTGCTGTCATTTACCAGGGGATGCACTATAATTACTGGGTACCTTTAAGAAGCTGCTGTCTGTTTTTGTGTACTAGAATTAATATGAAAAGATTCCATTGATAAGTAGGGTTGTGTTTAGATATGCTTGTGCATATTAATAGCAGAAACATTGCATTGGCTGGGCTGATACAACTATGAAAAGGCCTTGAAGCAACTGCTTAGCATAAGATCCGTAAAGAACTGGAGTTTTTGAAGCAATGTGCTTAAACCATGTTCTTTTTGTTTTCACAGAGAACCTCGGAAAGTTGTCTTACACAAGGGCTCAACGGGTCTTGGTTTTAACATTGTGGGAGGAGAAGATGGTGAAGGCATTTTTGTATCCTTCATCCTAGCAGGTGGACCGGCTGATCTCAGTGGTGAACTGCAGAGGGGAGACCAAATTTTATCTGTAAGTATTAGCCACAAACTGGAGCCTATGGCCCAAAATCAGCCCTAATGTACTTAACACAAATGGAACAAATGTTATTGTCTGCTTCAGGAGAGGGGAGTAAAAGAATGGTACTGCTGCCCTCAGCTCATGCAGAGAAATGACTGCCTCAGATGGCAGATACTGCCCAGAATCCTAGTGATGCCATCCACATATAACTTGAGGTTATATTAGGAGTGGAAAGAATATTAAAAAAATATATTCCAAAGAGTGGTCAAAAATATGTTTTTCAAATGTTGAGAAACCCTGATGAGACACATTCTGGAGCAACGAGAATCTTCACAGCTCAGGATTTATTCTGCGCAAAATTCACACATGGCTGTTTTGCACAGAAAACAGCATTTTCTGCATAGTAAACTGCATTTTCTACATGGAAAATAACATTTCAATGCAGAAATGTGAGTTCCTGCACAGAAAATGCTGAATGCTGTAATGGGGATTTATTCTGCATAAAATTCACATATGCTTGATTTGCATCTGTGCAGAAATGGAATGATTAATTAATTTCTTGGTTGAAATGTTATTTTCCGTGTAGAAAATGCAGTTTACTATGCAGAAAATGCTGTTTTCTGTGCAAAACAGCCATGTGTGAATTTTGCTCAGAATAAATCCTGAGTTGTAAATAGCCTTCGAAAGCTGTGATGTTTTCAAAAATGTTCTTGCAGTGGGAAGAAAACTGATGAAACTACTCATTGTTGTCTTAAGAGCCAGTGTGGTGTAATGGTTTGAATGTTGTATTACCTCTCTGGATACCAGTGTTTGAATCCCCACTTGGCCATAGAAACCCACTGGGTGAACTTTGGCAAGTCACATGCTCTCAACCTCAGAGGAAGGCAAAGGCAAACTGTCTTTTGAACAAATCTTACTAAGCAAACCCCAGGATAGGGTTGCCTTAGGGTCACTATAAGTCAGAAATGACTTGATGGCACACAACAACAACAAACAACAACCAAACAAACAACCTTTAAGAAAAAAACTTAATAAAGAATTACATCCCTAGGTTATGTGCATATATGACTTCTTTTTGGACAGGGTGCAAGGTAATCAATAGCTTCTTGTTCTTCATCTAGAACCTTCTCCAGTGGCCAAACCCTGGAGGATACTGTTATAGGCATTAAATGGCCAGAAGAGGGAAGGGGAGAGCAGGAAGGAGGGAGGGAAGAAAAGAGACAACCAAGCAGCAGGGTCCGTTTCCTGTTTCCATTACAGTTCTCTAGAGACAGGAGAGAAACAACAATCTTCATCCATTCACATTATAGAATTATAGTGCTATTATTCCACTTTAATTGCCGTGGTTCTGACCCACAGAATCCTTGGATTGGCAGTTTAGGGAGGGGCATTTAGAATTCTCAACCAGGGAGCTCTAGCTTTTCCCTAAACTAGAAATCCCAGGGTTCCATAAGATGGAACTATGGCAGTTAAAGTGGAATAATAGCATTATTATTCTGTACTATGGGTAGGCCCCTTGTTTCTATTCCTGTGTCTCTAGAGAACTGCAGTCCCTTCTACTGTGTCACCACCTCTCCCCCCAGAGTGTGCAACTGCAGGCGGGGAGGAGAGGAGGAGATTTGTGCAAACAGAGCATTACACTCCCTGTGCATGAAGCAGGATTTTGGTCACTGACGGCAGCAGTGGCAGTCTTTTAATTATTTCTCACAAGATAGCCATCAATAGTCCCCTCTCTTGCAAAGCAAAGCTGTGTTTGTTCCATTTGTTTGTGTTTTTCTTTATTGCCTCTCTGCTCCCAGAAGGGGACAAAAAAATACATTGCCCCCAGGGTCCTGAGGTGACATTCAGGAAACAAAAACAAGTGGGAACAGGCTATGGCAAACAATACCATCCAGGGTGCCTGCTGGATCCTAAAGAGGTAGGGAGCCAGGCTGATTTCCTGTGGGAGGGAGTTTCATAGCCAGAGTGGCCCTATATGTGTCTCACAACAGTCCTCCCCACAACCATAGCCTGTTGTCCACAAATGTTTTTTCCCACTTCCAGTACTAAAGTAAGATTCAGTTGCCAATGCGATTGGTTTATGTACATGGAACTGCCCTGGATTTCCAGCAGCAAAATGTTTCGGGCAAGCCCTGCTATTGTTTTTTGTTGTTGTTGTTGTTGTTAGTTAATGTCAAAGCAGAGCCATGATTTTGACTTCCTGTTGTTTTACGGTTTCTTCTGAGAAGCCAAAAGTTTTCAAGTTCAGCTGAGCATTTTTGTTTTTTGTTTTGTTTTTGTTTTTCATTATGCCTGCCTTGCATTAACCAAGATGAATCCAATGTTGTAGCTGCAGGGGAACAATTGCAAATAATTCAGGAACAGAAACCTTCCTTGTCACCCAGACTTAAGCTTATGTAGCTTATCTGCACTGATCAACCTGTTGGCACAACCTATCTATCTATCTGATATCCAGCCTTTCCCTCAATGTGGGCTTCTAGTTAAAACAATATATGATACATTTAAAAAAATTAAATAGAGAATCATATTATAACATTTAAAACAGTTTGAAATACATATAAAACATACGATCAAAGTACAGCACACCCCATTAGAAGACCCTTTCTGTCACAGCCAGGTTAAAGACTGAAAGACTCCTTAAATGAAAAGGTCTTTGCTGGCAAAAGCAAATCAGAGGGGCCAAGTGGGCCTCCCATGGGAGGAAGTGCCACAGAATCACTGAGAAGGCTCTTTCTTGTGTCCTCACCAATCCCATCTGGGATCTTAAAGTTCAAGCAAGCTCATATGGGGAGATACAGGTAGTCTGGACCCAAGTCACACAGGCCTTTATAGGTCATGGCCAGCACTTTGAATTGTGCCCAGAAATGGATTGGTAGCCAGTGAACCTGTTTCAGCATGGGAGTTATATCTAAGATAAGTCAAAGTTTGTCTGTTTGTCTATGTCAGGCGAAGACCTCATATGACTGGCTGCCTAAGAAGATTCTATGAAATCCTGGGCTTTGCAGTTTAGGGAGGGGCCTTTAGAATTCCCAGCCAGAGAGCTCTTGGGTCTCAGTCAACTGTGACTGTCTTGAATAGGCTGGTTGCTATGGAGATGAGGCCTAGCAGCAAAGAGGAGGATAGTGTATTCCCTCAGGAACCCAACCCATGTATGTTAATAGCTCTGAATATAGTCTGGATTGGAGAATATGAGGAAAAGTTACAGGTACTGGACAAGACAGTTTGGGGAATTAAAGACACAGAATCTCAACCCTTCTATGAGAAAATAAAATCGTGGGCAATGCTGGGTATACACACTAGTATTCCCTGTAACCACACCTGTCTGGTCGCAACATTTGGGACTTAAATTTCTCAGCAGTTTTCCGAGGCAGCCCCATTTGTTACAGCAATCCAGATGGAATTAATGAGTGTTGGTATCTTACCACATGTATAAGCTCCCTGATGGAAGCAGTTCGACTTTTTTTGCCTGATGTGGAACATTTCTATTCAGTTCAAGGTTGTGGAAGCAGAGTTAGGCAAATGGTGCCATTATGCATGCAATGCAGATGCATATAGACATGCACATGTGAATGTGGTGTGCATGTTGATGCACATGTGCATTGGGCTGTACATTCGGTTGAACATTTGGATGTGCATTCTGTTGCACAGTGTTGCTGTTCAGCCAAGAATTGTATAGCACAATCAGTGCATACTTCACATACAGATATTTATATTACACAAGCCTGAAGTAGGACCTTGGCAAATGCTTCTTTGTCTTATGATTTATTCATGTATTAAGCACTACAAAACTGCTTTATTGAGCAAATGGAAGGTCCATAGCTAAGGGGAAAAGTACATGTTTTATCTGAAAAGAGCCCCAAGTTTGTTTCCATGTGGGTCTTTAAAAATCCCCTGCCTGGAACCTTGGAGACCCACTACCTGCCAGCGCACCATATGGATCAATAATCTGACTCAGTAGAAGACAGCTTTCAATATTGCTAAACCAATTATTAGTTACTAACATGGAATGTGATCATGATGGCCTGGATTATCCAAGGGTCAGATAAGTGGGAACTGGAACAGTCATTCATTGCCAGATCCAGCACATAGGGGCCACTATGAAAAGACAATAGGCATCTTTGTGGTCTCAGTGCAGAGAGAGGCATGCTGCTGTCCCAATCTTCCTTATTCTAGTAAACCAGGGACAATGGAGGGGCGTAGAGGCATCACCACTAATCCTTCTGCATGTAGCCTGTCTCTTCATTCTTGGCTCACATCTCTCTGAGCTTCACAGTTGGCTGAGGAAGTGAATCTTGGTTTCCCATAGCAAAACCCACCCTAATGCTTAACAGAGCATTGGCACTAGATTCTGAAAGAGTGCTTTGCAGGAGGGATGTGGGTTTAAATAGTGCTTTTCCTCCTTATAAGAAGAGAAAAGTAATATGCTTTCTAATTCTTCTGCAATCTGCACAGTGCCACAATTTAGCAAGGAAGGACCAAGTGTGCCACCTACTGTGTGCAAGTTAACTTGACATGCATCCCAGACATGGTTTTGAATGAGTAATGCTGGGCTTGTTATCTCTGTGTTTGTAATGAATTGGACGGCAGCTCCACGATTCATTTTTCAAATTTGCAACAGATTATAAAAAGCTTTGTAAGCCTTTGGCTACATTTTGTGCATTTAGTCCCTGTGACATTACCATAATTGCTCTTTCATTTATACACTGATAGCATGGAATTAAGAAATAATGCTTCTGTGTTAGAGGATCTCTACAGTTAAGTGACGGGCTGTCTTCTGTGATCTCTGTTCCCCAAGCCTGTTCCCAATTCTTGAGTCTCTTCCTAATGTGTTCAAAACCCAGAGGCTAAGCAGATAGGAACTGGCTTCTTCCTCAGTAGGTGGAGTCATCAGGGAGTACAGCCATTTCTCTTCAATGCTGCCCCCAAATATACCCCACTTAAGAGTTAAATTAGACATGATATTATTTGCACTGTTACTTATGGAAGAGAGAGAAACACTGATAATCCTCAAATATTTTTGACTTCCCCTGATTCCATCATCCCCTGGCAGCATGGCTGGTGATCAGGGAAGATGGAATTTGTAGTCCAGGACTATGTGAAGGGCCACTGATTCAGAGTGTTGAAGCAAATCATACCAGACCAGCCCTTCATAGCTGTCTAATTTTACGGGGCCTGGGAAAATGAACAACCCCTTGGATGCTGGTGTCCTCAATGACTCCCCAGCACTTACTGGGGGTCTAATGATGCTTGAAGACACATTAGCACAATCAAGACAAGACAGGAGAGAGAGAAGAGTCAGAGGCATATCTAGAATAAACAGTGCCTATGGCAAGCGTGGAAGTTGTGCCCATACTTCTGGACCCACTTCCTTCACTGCCACCACCGTTAAAACATGCAGCATGGCTTTTTTGGACTCTCTGGCATTCGTGCCCAGGACACGTGCCCTGGTTGCCCCACCCTAGATATGCTTCTGGGCAGAGATCAATTCTATTACTGATCAAATGTTTGGAGCCAGGCTGAGGTTGCTTATAGGTGGTCATTCAGGAACTGTATCCCTCTTCCTTAACTCAGTTGTGAGCAAGCTAGCTTTAGGAGGGCTAGAATTAAAAGTTGGCTAGCAGATTAGATTTGTTAAGAAGCCCAAAGCTCTGTCCTCTTAACTAGTCTTCAATCTTCATCCAATAGCTAAATGAGGCAGGTGTCTTAAGAAAATAGTAAACACTGTGCTAGAAAAAGAATAATTTAAAAGTAAATATTAACCAGATATGATCTTTAAGAGCTGAGCCAAGTCATTGCTTCAAGTAAGGCAGATGCACAAATAGAAGCATTTTCTGTATATGGATTACCTTGCTGGATCTGGAAACTGTTTGTGTAGGCTTATTGCATTCAAGAATTCTAATGTACTTCCTCTTTGCATATACATTGTGGATGAAGCAACTGATGCGCTCCTTCTTTTGCACTGTAAAGTGTGGCTGGGGGATGCGGAATTTCATTTCCGTTAAGATGCCAATGGGAACTTGCACCCACAACCACAACTTCAAAATGCATACTCACTGTAGCATGCCGTTAAATCTGGTTCAGAGCCAAGCTATTTTAGTTTCTGCCATTGTGTTGCATGCAAGAGACAAATAAGCTCTCTGGCATTGTCTCTGCATGCAAAATTTTGTTTTGTGTTTCATCAGTCAAATGGAATAGAAGCAATCATCCAATTAGGCTTCATGCGCTTCCTCCAGCAATTTTGGAACAGAGCGCAATTTAAGTTAATCAAGCACAAGTAATGATAATAGATGCATTCTTCCGTATCTGTCCCAAGTAAAGTTCACATTATGCTGTGCAAGCCTCTCTTCCAGAGACAATTATCATTGAGCAATTTATTGAAAAAAGGCCCCTAATCGCTGGGTTTCAGTCAGAGAGGTTGCGTTTGCTTATGAAAGTTTTAAAGTTATGGGAATGATGGAAAGGACTTAAGCTTGTGCTAAAGCTGCATGTTCAGAATTCATAAGCCAAGAGTATGACCCAGATAGCACTCAACCAGTAGCTTGCAGGATGAAAGCAATTTTGGATGGTAAGTAGGAGAAGGCAATTCCACTCAAGAGAGCACCTGTTGGTCACACAAATTTAGCTGAGGACCACAGACCATAGTCAGTGGGTTGTTTATAGGTGATGCACAGCTTAATGACTAGGCCAGGAAGCTACTGATGGGCCATCCTTCACAGAAAGGTCAATATGTTCCTGGACATTGTTACCCCAAAATGTGGGTGACTCGGGGTCCACCCACAGTACCTGTATCTCCACATTATAGAGGGGAATTAATTAATTCAAAATTAGGAGGCTTTTGAGAGGGGGTAACTTAATAAGATCTTTCCACCAATGTTTATGGGGTCAAGCTGGAAAGAACCAACCTGAGATTCAAAAGTAAACTAAAAATGTGTTTTATTGAGGTGAATTCGCTCACATATGCACACAAAATACAAACATTCACACAAGAGCTAAACAAAGGATAAAAGGAGTTAAAATTATGGATAGTGAAACTGAGGGTTTTGGGTTATAATTACCAATTCAGAAGAGTAGTGAAGAAGCAATGGAGTAGCTTACACTTGTGCCTAAAGGCAGACCAAATCAGAATGCAGAATGACATAGTAGTGTCCACCGTTTCCAGTACTGCACTGAACTACTCAAAACGGAGGGCTTTTATACTCTATTTCCCTCCTTGAAGGGGTGTGAATTAATTGGTTTCTAGCAAATTAAACAAAAGGGGTCTGGAATGGACTGATTGTTTCAATGTCTTGGTTGGGTAAAGTGACTGGGCAAAGTTTCGGTAGGCAATGCACACAGCAGGGATGTTTGCCTGCTGCATCTAGGCTTGATTATTGTTTGCATTGAGAGGATTAGCTTAGAGCCATTCAATCAGGCTTTCCTGGCTAATTCTCAGTGAATTTATGACCTGGCTATGCTGAGATTACCTTTGACCTGCTTTCCAAACAGTATTCCTTCTCCACATGGCCTTTCAGCCATAGGTGTCTATAATTTATATTTTATGTGAATTAAACACATCTTCCAATAAATATATTTTGTCAATTAAATCATATCAAAGCTTGGGGATGTACAACCTGGTAACAGCGTAACATTGACTATCAGAAGCTACCTGGTCTGAATACTTGTGTTTGAATGGCAGGTGCCAGGTCTTAATGTCAGTGTTCAGTGTTGTTCTAGCTAGAGTGGGTCTTCTGCTTTGCTTTATCTGGACACTATACTCTGGGCTGCATCAGCAGTACAGTCAACAGATCAAAAGAAGTAGTAATCCCATTCTGTTCTGTTTTGGTCAGACCCCACCTGGAATACTCTGTTCAGTTCTGGGCACCACAGTTCAAGAAGGATATTGACAAGCTGGAACATGTCCAAAGAAAGGCAAAAGAGATGATCAAAAGCCTGGAAACCAAGCCTTAGGGGGCACAACTTAGGGAGCTGGGGGTGGTTAGCTTGGAGAAGAGAAGACTGAGAGGTGACACAATAGTTATCTTTAAATATTTGAAGAGATGCCATATAGAAGATGGAGCATGTTTGTTTTCTGCTGCCTCAGAAACAGGAACATAAGAAAAGAGACTGCATCTAAACATTAGAACTTGTGTGTGTGTGTGTGTGTGTGTAAGAGGTGTTTGACCGTGGCATAGACTCCTTTAGAGGACAATGAACTCTCCATTTTTGGAGGTCTTTAAACAGAAGTTGCATGGATACCTTTCAGGAGTGTTCTATTTTTCTATCTCTGCATGGTGGCAATTGGACTAGATGGCTCATGTGGCCCCTTCCAGTTCTGAAATTCAATGATTCTACATTTGGAAAAGGTATCTTCTTATCATGCATATACATACATAGAGAGAGAGAGAGATAGAGAGAGAGAGAGAGAGAGAGAGACAGGCAAACACTAGTACTATCAAACCCCTCTGTAAGGGGAGGCCCATGGCCTCACTTAGCCTGTTAGAGGCATGGCATGGAGTGCTGTACATGCTTTGTGCCTGTCAGGAATCTCTCCCTGCCGGGCCGCAGCCAACAAGGAAGGAGAGAGGCCAGGAACACTTGGGGAATCTGAATATACCAAACACCAGGAAAACACAAGCCGAATGAGGTCAAGTCCAGTCCAAAGATTCAGGAGGCAGAGATCCGTCCAGAGGGTTTCAGGGAGCAGGAGACACAAAGGTTGTGAGGGCTTGCTAATAATTTGCTGCAAGCAAGGAGCAGCCACGCCGGCAGGCTTAAATGGCCCCTGTGAGCAGGTGCTGCTCGTTATTGTTTCCTGAGCCTAGTCCAAGCAGCCTCCCTCTCAGCAGCCCGTTTCAGCCTTCTGCGTGATTGAGGGCTGATGGGCACAGCTGGCTGCAACTCCTCTGCATCACTGCTGGTTCTCTCTCCGTCATAAGCTGGCTGGAGCAACTCAGTCTCTGTTTGACCTTCCAGTGCAGGGATGTTTGCAGGTTGACTTGCTCAGTCACTGGCTTGGCCCCCTGCACAATCAGTTGCTCCTCAATCACAGTATCATCATCTATCACAGTGCCTTCTGGATCAGTCAACAAAGGCACACAAAATTTCATGTTTTGTGAACACAAAGTCCAAATCCTCTTTCTTCAGTACCAAGGACAGCTCCATGGAATAATAGTTGCCATACATTTAAGGATGTGAAAATTTATTGGTCTGGTTTTTCTTGCATTTCTCATTCCCTCCAGCATTCTTGTACTGTCCCAGATCTATATTGGCTGCAAGATTTTATTTTATTTTTTTTGCTTTTGCACGTGGAAATGTGTGCATATTTTTATGCATCCTCCCCACAAAATACATGGGTTTTTGTACACATTTGCATAATTTATCAAGAGTGTTGGTCAGTATATCGTAGCACAATCTCCTGTGGTTGGCAGTATCTTTTTGTGGTTTTTCTAGCCTCATGCAAGTAAAGCATATATATATATATATATATATATATATATATATATATGTATATGTATATGTATATGTATATGTATATGTATATGTATATATACACACACACACATACATACAGACACACATACATGCACACATATACATATTGGGGGAAGAGGGAGGGAGAGAATTCTTAGAAATCATGAGAGCAAACAAAAAGTATTTAAAAACTTAGAGCTAGTGTAACTGAATAATAAGTTCAACTGTGTGTACAGAAATTAGTTACTCAGGTCTGTCTACAGTGTGTCCTCTTCTATGGGGTTTCTGTTCCAGGAAACTCAGTGTAAACAAAAAAAAATGCTAAGTGTTGCGTCCCATTATAGTCAAAGGAAGTGACGTGTGCACACCCGCAGTAGCATGAGTGTACCTACTGCATCCATTAACTATAGTGGGGTGCAACGTTTCACATGACATCACATGTGGTAAGGGAGGGCCCATTGTACATCACGATATTCAGGTATGGTGTACCAAAGAGCTATTGGACAATTAAGTCTACATGAAAGCCACGCAGTGTTGAGAAAGTGTATCAATGTGCTTCTAATAAGAGAAACCACATTAATAAGAGCAGGATGGGAGCAGGGAAGATTTTCAAAGTGCACAAGCATTGCGATAGATGAAAGGAAAACACACAGCTTCCTCAGATGCTAATGCAAAGTAGGCAAGAGTCTCCCTATATGTACTAGAAAGACAAGGATATATACCCTGACAGAGGCTTGAATAATTCTTGGACACACAGATAACAGCCAAGATCCTACATTGGGACTGCATAGCATAAAGCACCACACGCAAAATTACATAGTAATTGTGCTACACAACCATTGTGTCAGAGGGCAGTATTACACAACTGGAGCAAAACTGCAAATGTGCAGTCTGATGAACACCCACATGTTAATGGTCATCCAAGTGCAATGAATGTCTCCTTGGGTGCTCCATGCACAATACTCATCCATGCACAATGGCACTACACATGCATTTTTTCTGCAGCCTTGAACTGCATGTGGATGTTCTTCATTTGGCAAAAACATCCAATCACATCTGTGGGGGAATTTATGCATAGGCAAGACCACAACAGGATTATGTTTAGTTGTCTTCAATAAGAAAACTGCAGTTATATGCCAGTAGAGGTGAAGGAAAAGCCAGTGTGGCATAGATATTTGAGCCCTGGACTACAACTTTGGAGACCAAGGTCCAAATCCCAGTTTGGCCATGAAAACACAGTGGGTGACCTTGGGCAGGTCACACTCCCTCAGGCTCAGAGGAAGGCAAAGAAAAATCCCTTCTGAACAAAACTTGCCAAGAAAACCTTGTGATAGGTTACTTTAGGGTTACCACATGTTGGAAATGACTTAAAGGCATACAACAAACAACAATGTGAAGGAAGATCACCAGAATCGTGCAGTGGTTTGAGTGTTAGATTCTGGGAGACCAGGATTCAAATCTGCATTGTGATCCTAGACAAGTCGTACTCTCTCAGTTTCAAAGGAAGGCATGACAAACCACTTCTGAAGAATTTTGCCAAAAGAGCCTTGAGACAGCTTCACTTTGGCATCTCCATAAGTCAGAAATGACTTGAAGCTACACAACACAGAGACGTGTGAAGGAGTTTGTTGCTATGTGCCTCAAGTCATTTCTGACTTATGGTGACCCTAAGGTAAATCTATTACAGAGTTTCTTGGCAAAATTTATTCAGAGGAGGTTTATCACCATCTTCCTCTATGGATGAGAAAGTGTGGTTTACTCAAGGTGTTACCCCAAAAGGTGGTGGACCTTGAGGTCCACCAGCAGGGCCAGCACTTCCTTAGAAATTGGGGGAAATTACAGCTCAAAGGAGGCCTTCAAGAGAGGGGTAACTGCAGGATCTTTTCACTTGTGTATACCAGTACTAACTGGAGGACTTCACTGAAAGGTTTAAAAAGGGTGTTTATATTGAAAATCGACAGACACACACACAAGAAATCAAGCAGTCTCATGAACCATACAAGGCTAATGAAGAAAGAAGTGAGAAACGTTAGATAAAGAGAGATTTCATGTGTAGAGGGTGATATTTACCAGTCCTGGAGCAGAGAATTGAACAGGAGTGGCTCAAACAAGAGTTTGAGGGCAGCACAGAGGAACAGGAATTTGGCATGCAGTGTGGAGCCCAAAGTGCTAGCAAATGGGCTGCAGCTGGGGTTCTTATACTCTGTTTTGCGCCCTGAAGGGGTGTGTGTTAATTGCTTTCTGGCAGAGTAAATGAAAGGGGTCCAGAATGGACTGATTGTCTTACTTTGGGTGACAAAGCATTGATGGGAGTCCTGACAGATTCTTAATGTCTTGGTTGATAAGGAGGATGGGGAAGGTATCTATAGGAAACGTGCACAGCAGGGGTGCTTGCCTGCCGCACCTGGGCAGTTTTGTTTACTATTGTTTTTGTTGCCTGTACTATTGAAAAGATTAACACTGGGCTTTCCTGCCTAATCCTCTTGAACTTATGACTTGTCTGTGCTGAGATTATCCTGACCTGGCCCATGCTTACAGCCAGTGCCCTGCTTCCACGTGCCTTTACATTAATAAGAGTCTAGTTTTTATATAAAAATGACATATCTTGCCAATTTTGCCATCTCACAAGATGGGGTGTGTATGGGGTGGTAACAAATGTCACCAGTGGATTTTCATGACTGAGTGAAGTCCTAGTCTGACACTAAAATCACTACATAACACTGGCCCATGAAAAATATCCCCAACGGTAAAAGGAGCTACCCACCTGTAAAATAATAATAATGATGATGATGATGATGATGATAATAATAATAATAGTAGTAGTAGTAGTAGTAGTAGTAGTAATGATGATGATGATGACGACGACGACGACACTTTTCTTTCATAGAAACAGATCATCAACTATCCAGAATTCTCTTTAAATTGCGTGCTTGGATATTCTTACAACCTCTTCAAAGAATATTCGGCTAAAGGCCAAATATAAATTTATAGTCATGAAATTACTGTTGCCAGGTAGAAACTTATTTACATATATATTAAAACAGCTCTGCCTTGAAGCATGTAGATAACCAACCAAAATTAGCTGAATTCTGTTCAGCAGTGACAAATGAGCATCTCTCCTACTAATAAGAATTCCTCTAAACTTTTCCTTTTAAGCAATGATTTCAAAATTTGGGACAGCATAGCCAATGGTCAGGTATTCTGGGTACTGGAGTCCAACAAGATTTAGGGACCCAAGGTTGGAAACTACAGGTATACTTCACTTAATGGAGTTGATAGTTCCTGGATATTACTTCTTTAACAGAAAATTTTCTGCAAAGGCAGAAAAATGTGGAAAGAATAGGGGTGGGTTACTATGCCACCAAAAGGAAGAACAGTTCAACATGTTTTCAGCAATTTTTTTTTGAAACAAAGAAGGTGGACATGTGAAATGAAACTACCCAATCAAAAAAACCTTGTGTAAAGAAACAAAAACATTTTGATACTCAGAGACACTACCTGAATGCTTCTTATAAAATGTATCCAGGGATGCCTTTTCCATTCACAATTCCTTTCTTATGATTTCCATTTTAGTGGCCAAAATTTAGTTTGTTTTAATATGCTAGGGTTAGCTGGTGAGGTGGGCTCATCTGCTTTCCCTTTTCCTTTCTGCTTTTTTGTCCATGCATGCTCAGGAGGCAGTTTCCATTTATCTTGCCTGTTGTTGAAAGTCACTCAAGGCTACAGCAGAATCAACCAGAGTGGAATTCTGCTCTTTCTCAGCTCACGTTTTGTTTGTTGTAGAAACACCGCTGCAATCCAATACTGAAAGGCCCTTTCTGCAGGACAGTGCTCTTGTGCTCTCGTGCATTGTCCTGTCACAATCTCATTAGCACTTCTGCTGGGATGGGAGTGTGTACCCAGTGCTCTGCATGTGACTGGCTGCCTGCAGAAGGGAGCACAAAGGACATACCCCTTCCTTCCACACTGCAGATGGCCTTCTTCCCATGCTGCAGTGGGGAAAGAAGAGTGCCATTGTGTTTCCGGCCCTTCTGCATGGCTGGCTGTGACAAAAAGCTCATGTGATTGGGGGCCATTGACAGAGTTTTTCCATCAATGATATACCCCACGATCACACCAGCTGGTGTCATGAGAAGGGAGGGACCATGATAACGTCATGCGGAAGTGTCATCACAGTCCTGCTCCTCTCACATCCCCCTGCCAGGAAGACGCCGTTTTGCGGAAAGGGCCAAAGTCAGCATTTCACCATGCCTCCTTCACCAACCTCCCAGTGCTAAAAATCTTCCAGCTAAGCAGGGCTGAATGGGTATAAACAAAATCTTTGTAACAAGGGGTTTCACTATCAAGGCTTTGTTAACTGAGGTACATCTGTACTGCCTTAAAGGGAGCAGCTTCTTCTCCTTATGAATGAAGTGCTTTAATTTTTATGAATGATCCTGTCTTAATGATATAGGCCAAGAGAAAGTTTTGACAGCAAACTTAGTCAGGTGAACACTTCTGGAATTGGTCCCCCAGCAATACAAACGATGGCTGGCATCCCACTAGTTAGGCCATTTCCATACTATACTGTTATAGTGCTATTATTCCACTTTCACCATCCTATGAAATCCTGGGGTTTGCAGTTTAGGGAGGGGCCTTTAGAATTCTCAGCCAGAGAGCTCTTTGGCCTCAGGAAACTACAAACCCCAAAATTCCATAGGATGTTGAAAGTGGAATAATAGCACTATAACAGTGTAGTGAGGAAATGGCCTTAGTTACAGTGTTGTAAATTAGGATATTATAACTGCTTTATATTCCCTTTTGTGACTGTGCCAGAAATTCCATGATTGCAAATGACCCTGAAACTCACCATGCTGCTGCTAAGTGGACCACTGCAGGATGGGGTCACCAGCCCCCTCCCACCAGCAAGTGATGCTGCAATGAAGAGTTGTGGCATGTTCCCACAGGGATCCCTGCTTCAACTCCTTGCAATATCACCTACTAGTAGGATGGAGCTGGTCACACCAGCCCGCAATGCCCCACTTAACAGCACCACAGACCTCCATCAATCTGGATGGCTCACTGGCTTTTCAGGTGGGTTTTGAGGATTGGATGGGTTGTTAAAGCACAGCCACAACACTGTGGTTAGGTGTTTGATGCAGGATCTGGATCTATATTTATAAAAGACAAAACAACATAACAGCCACGGGTACTGTCAGGATCCGATTCAAACACACAAAACAAACATGCGAAAGCAAGATTTATTCTAGAGTATGAACAGACAGCAGACTTCAGTGATTCAAACTAGCAATATTTCAACAGACAGTAGATTATAACTATGCAAGCATCCCACAGGTTTCGTTAAGGTTGGCCTTGGAACTCCAGCCTGGGTGTGGTTGCTAAGTAACTATCACTTTAAGCAGGACTGTTATGAGAACTAAAGAGAGGAATGCAAGAGCAATTAGCATCTGCAGCTGACAAACCAGATATGTGAACTTAAGACAACTTAGTACTACAATTCCCATCCAGCATGCCTCCCACACATATATGGAGGGTACCCCGACAGGTACATGTGTCAAGAGCAAAGGAGGAAGAGGGAGAGAGAGAGAGAGAGAGAGAGAGAGAGAGAGAGAGAGCCACACTGACAGATGTAAAGGCATAAACTCTGTTGTTAGGCCCTTTCTGCACAAGGGAGATACATCGCTGTGGTGTTGTTGTGTCTCGAATACATCCACATATCAAACCAGTTTGATGTCGTTCTGTTGTAGTTCACTCTGCACATGTTTAGCTCTTAAAGTGGTTCACGTCATTGTGAAACCGGTGTAATGGAAAAACTCTGAAGCAAATCAGCCAAAACGATTCACAGTGTTTTTTCCTACATGTATATGTTCAGGAGGCAAAATCTGGGAGTAGGCAATTATGGAGGAAGTCAGAGGCATGGGTGGAAGAGCAGAAGGAGAAGACCTGCTTAACACCTCCAACCCCTCTGCAGTTCAGAAGCACTCCCTACTCAGTTGTTTCCCTGTTTGCAAGATAAAAGCTCTAGGGCTCTATCTTTTACCAGAAGCAAAGCCATTGGGGGTGGCTTTGATCAGACAACATGAAGGTTGAGGTTTAAAGTGCCTCTCTTCTCCTACTGCTTACCTCTGATTTTGACCATGGGACTGCTTACACTGGCAATGGAAGCAATATTTGAAAATATTCCAAAAATGGTAAAAAACACGTCATTTCAATGTCAAGAAACATCAACAAAAATAACTTGAGACTAATAGGACAGTTTGCAATTCATAACTTGTTCTGTGCAAAATTTGCATATGATTGTTTTGCACAGAAAACATTTTCTGCAGAGGAAATGCATCTCTTGAGCAGGAAATGATATTCCTACACAGAAATGTGTGTCTTGTACAGAAAATGCTGTAATTTAGGCCCTATTCTGCACAAAATTTGCATGGGGGTGATTTTGTTAGAAAACAGCATTTTCTGTGTGATTTCCAAAGGCTATCTCACAGTAGGAAGGAAATAGCTAAAGTCACTTGTTTCTTCCTTCAGAAAGAAACTTAACTTAACCTGCCAGCATGTTCTGTATCCTCCTGGACCATTTTAACCCTTGGTGAGACCATTCTTTAATCAGGAAGTAAACCAGAAGGAGCATAATGGGAATTTGTGGTTAAAAAGAAAAGTTTAAAAGAGTAAACATTGCTCCCTGTGGCTGCTAGGGGCAAAGAGGAGTGTGACGCTTCAAGAACACATGATGGAGATTGCTAATGCCCACCTCCCGCTCCAGTTGTCTATCCATGATGTAGCACGACATCATAGTTTTTACTCATTTTCCATAGCTAGAAGAATTCACAAAAATCAATCTCATGAATGGGCAATTTTTTTTAAAAAAAACTCCCACCTTGTTGAAAGAGGTTGCCGTTCTTTCCTTTTATCTTAATAATCTTGCATAGTGCAAGAGGATGAAAAAAGTTTGGATTGATACTCAGTGTGACAAATTGCAACAGGAAGACAATGGCAGTTCACTCAACTGCTTGGTGAGCATAGGGCCTTTCTGCACTACACTGTTATAGTGCTATTATTCCACTGTCAACCTCCTATGGAATCCTGGGGTTTGCAAGTTAGGGAGGGGCATTTAGAATTCTCAGCCAGAGAGCTCTTCAGCTTCAGAAAGCTACAAACTCCAGAATTCCAAAGGATGTTGAAAGTGAAATAATAGCACTATAAAGGTATAGTGCGGAAAGGCCCCGTGTTCATTCAACTACGTAGTTGTTGTTGTTACATTTTGTTGAGCAAGCTTCTACTTACAAGGCCATGTGAATGAGAAACCATTAAACGATCATGTTATTAACAGTCCTGCTCAGATCTTGCCAACTCAGGGCTACGGTTTCTATGAAGGAATTAATCCTTCTGTAATGTAGTCTTCCTTGTTTCCCCTTGCCTTCCTCATCACCAAATATTAGCTTCTTTTCCGGTGAATCATGTCATCTCATGATATATCTAACTTCTGATGACCTCAGTTTAGTCATCTTGGATTTTAATGAGAATTTAGGCTTGGTTTCCTCTAGGGCCCATTGATTTGCCTTTTTAGCCATTCAGGGTATCTGTAGTCCTCTCCTCCAGCACTACATTTCAAATGAGTTGATTTTTTTCTTGTTGGCTTTCTTCACTGCCTGGTATTGAGTACATCATGAGAGGACATGACTCTTTACTTGCTAATACTACAGAACCATTTTCTGCTTGCATTTATATTTTTTCCATAGTCCACCGGGTGGCAGCAAAGGATCAGAATTAGTTTGGGAATGCTAAAATGGAAAAAGATTGAAAAGAAATCTGCACAATAGCTGTGTAGGTGCATGTGCGTATGCACGTATACACACATTTTCAGAAAAAGAAACTGCTCTCATTGAACATACTGACATACCATTTTTTAAAAAAAATTCTAGAATAAGAAACATAATTACATAGTTTTGAAATGTATCAACCACATAGGACTTAAAGAACAGAATGGGGAACAGGTAGAACCAAACTGGACAGGGAATGAAGGTCAGTTTTCATGTGCTTATGTGTGTATGTGCCTTCCAAATTTCATGGATTTTTCTTATGCAAGGAATATCCAGAAATGCTTTGCCATTGCCTTCCTCTGAAATATAGACTACTGCTGCTGGTATTCCTTGGCATTTCCCCATCAAAGTACTAACCAGTCCTGAGGGGGTGCCTTCAGGGTATTTGGGCCTGCAGGATTTTTGTATACATAATTTGTATTGGAGAGGGGCAGCAGATCCACAACTTTAGGGGCCACAAATCCACCTTGGAATTTGCAGCCACTTCTGCTGCAGCCGTTCTGAGTTGAACAGGGCTTCTGCTAGTGCCACAGCCCAGCTGGGCACTAGCAGAGGACCCATTCAATTTGTAGTGGCTTTGGGAGGAATAGTGGACAAATCAGGATTGTATTCGCTGCCCTGCTTGGGAGAAAATCCTTTTGACTACCCTTGCTTACACTAAAACTATCAACAATACGTGCTGTGGGCATAGGAGCAGATTCAAAACTGTGTACCTTCCAACAGTCTCAGTTAGGCAGGGACAGACCCAATTAATTCTCTGTAATCGTACTTTTTTTGCTGATTTTAAAATATCCCAGTCTCTCTTGCCTCCTCCTCCTGCTTTCCGTCTTTGTCCAAAGCTTACCTTAGCTGCTGCAAACTGTGTTCAAAGTGCAAAAGTAGTTTATACTCAATTATCTTAGCAGGGGCAGAGCAGAGGAGAGGAGAGGGGTGGAATCTTGCTCTTCCCAGTAGGCTCAGGCAAAAGCAAACTGCTGCAGCTCCTCTTAACTTCTGCATTCTTCCTTATTAATAAGGTTTGGCATCTTGACTGCACTCTGACGTTGCTTGGCCACACATGTGTGGAATATTGGAAGGCATGAAGTCCATGGCCATTTCCACGCTACACTGTTATAGTGCTATTATTGCACTTTCAGCACCCAGTGGAATTCTGGGGTTTGTAGTTTGCTGAGGCCAAAGAGCTCTTTAGCTGAGAATTCTAAAGTCCCCTCCCTAAATTGCAAGTCCTAGGATTCCATAGGATATTGAAAGTGGAATATAAGCATTATAACAGGGTAGTGTGGAAATGGCCCATGTTGCAGCCACCTGCTATGTAGGTGTGAAATATGAACACTGTCTCAGGGAAAAAAAGATGTGGCAATTTTATTTCACTAGATTTGGGAAAGATCCCAAGACCCATCGACACCAACCCCTGCCAGTGCAGGATTCTACCACTAAAGCATCTCTGAGTGATATGATATAATCCATGTCTCTCAGACTGACTGGTGGATTAGAACTTAGCAAATCACCAGATTTTACACTTCTCTGAATTTTGAGATACAGTCCTTGCAGTTTAGACACACCAACATATGTGTGTGAATAATGTTTTGCTTTTCGTAAAAAAAGCCACAACTTTAAATAGATATCTTGAGAAAAGTTTTAAAAATAGTACTGACTAATAGGAAAGTGGAACAGAATTATTGACTTTTTAAAAATGAGTCAAGTGACATGGACAGGAAATAGACAAATTTGCCCATCTCTATTCTCTAGGATTTGTAAGCCAAATCATTTTTTTTCTTGATGTAAATTGGTAAAAGAGATAAAGAAGCAAAACCTTGGAGGTTTTTTGAACCTTGAACTGAGAAGAATCTAAAAACCCAGCTCTTAGAATGTACCTTTAAAAAAAGTAATTTTAATATTTGGTAAGCCAGAACAGGTCTAAAACACAGACAGAATTCCAAAGTACTTATGACATGAAATTATACTTTTATGGAAAGGTGTAGGGGTTCTTCTGTAATTGGTATGGCTGAGGGGAGAGAGAAAGAGAGAAAGAGAAAGCGAGCAAGGCAACCGAGCAAGAGGGCACATGTTTGGGGACTGGCGTGGGAGGCAAAGTGAGGGAAATTGTGTAGGAGGGAAAGAGCATCAACCTTGGCAGAAGGGAAGAATAAACCCTCAGAAAATAACAGAGGGACGGGACAAGCAAAGAAAAGAACAGCACGGGTTGATTACTGCAAAGGTCAATGAAATTATGATATTCTGACAATAGAGGGGGTAGGCCAGGAGCAGTGTGTAGGAGTGGGGTGCATTTGCATGTCTGAGAAGCAAAAAGGCAGAGGGAGACAGCAGTAAGGAGAAGAGGGTTTTATTTATCTACCAGCTTTCGTCGTGAAGTGTGCAGCAAAGACAAGGCACAGGAATCAGTAAGATAGAGAAGGGGGAAGCCTAGGGTCCTCTTAGTGACTTATGTTACTGTAACTGGAAGTGTCAGCAGCATAAGTTGTTCTTTGAATATTAGATAAGGAGGTATATAGTACCTCTTTGCACAGTATATTTTCCTTCTCTGTGCAGCAGCAGCCAGGAAGTGCCTGAGCTTCACTTCCCAACCCAAATGGCCATTCATTGACCACAGGGGTGCATCCAGGCACCGTGTAACTGCCATTGCACTGGGAAACAGAAAGAGTCTTTGTTCTCCCAAAGCACCAACGTAAGTATTACGCTCCACCACCATCCAGGAGAACTTTGACCTTTAACTGCATGATGCAGGAGCATAGTAAGTCTGTCTGGTTGCCGCATGTCGGGCTCCAACATGTAGAAAGGGGAGTGCCTTGCCCTAACCTCCATTACTTTCTTCACACAGAAAGCAACAGATCTGAAGAGAAGATGTTCCTTGGGAGACATTCAGTGGGAGCAGGAACTTTTCCTCTTAAGAGGACATTTCCACACTACACTGTAATAGTGCTATTATTCCACTTTCAACCTCCTATGGGATCCTAGGGTTTGCCATTTAGGGAGGGGCATTTAGAATTATCATCCAGAGAGCTCTTTGGCCTCAGTAAACGTCAAACCTGAGAACTCCACTGGATGTTGAAAGTGGAATAATAGCATTATAACAGTGCAGTGCAGAAATGGCCATTCTTTCACTTTCAGTACGAACAAAGCGATGATAGAGTAGGCAGTGCTAGGTGCTTTGCTCTCTAAATTGTCAGAAACACCTGAACATAAGTAAAGGTTGTGGCTAAGAGAAGGTCACCAAATTCAGCATCCTGCACTCTCAGTAAACAGCTGAGGCCTCAACAGTCCTAGGGACCTTATCAACCTTTTGACACAGGTTCTGGACTTTTGGCTGTGTGTTTTTTGGGGTGGCAACATTAGGCCGCCATCTTATTTTCCCACAGTGCTCTGCAGGGATGTTTAGTTGAGTGTAGTAGGGCAGTGTGGGAAACTAAAATGGCTGCTACTGCTGTGAGATAATTTCACTGCCTGGGCAAACAGCCTGAAAGTAATGATTGGGGAGGTAGTACTTCATGTGGTACTTCATGTGGAAGATCCCATCCCCAGTCTTCTGTATCTCTACTCGAAAGGATCAAGTAACAGCAGGTGATAAAGAATAAATTGTATAGAGCAGCTACCTGGTCCCACGCACAGCATCAGATATTTTTGCGCAGGATGGACCAATGTGTTGTCTTAGTGCCAAGCAGCTTCACGTGCTCATGTGTTGCTATAAGGTATGTTGGGCTGTAGGAGATAATATGGGTCCCTCAAGACTTTACTGAATTGACAATACTTCAACCATTTCATCACAGTTCAATACAATTGTTTGACCTATATTTCTTTTGGGGAGGAAAAAATTTATTTCCATTAGAAGGCCTGTTCTGAGATGTGTTCTGAATTTGGTGCAATTCGAAATGACTGCCAACATAAAAAATGGCTGCTTTCTTTGTCAGTCATGGGGATGGGATGAACCTGAGTATCTACAGAAAAACACTTCCTCTGGCAGCTTAATTTGTTTGATTGGAGCAGCAAAGTGAGGTCTGCAATTGAAATAGGCTTGTGAAAAATACAATAGGCAACCCTGTGCAAATTTAATTTTAAATCTGCACTGTGAGAGGAAAGGGGGATTTGCATAAATATTTGTTTTCCTTTGGCCCGAAACAAAACCCAGAGTTGTTTTATGCAAATGAAGAAGAACAAAGAAGATGGTGATCATTGTTTAAAAAAATAACAAGTTTTTCTTCACAGAGGACTTCAGGGCACCTGATGAAAAGTTCTGAAGTCCTCTTGTGCCAAATAAAAAGTTGCTGGTTATAATTCTCTGTTACAGTCTATGTTGCATAATTTTGTACATGTTTAGCTACATAGCTTAGCAACATAGCAGAAGCACTACGTAGACACAATTCACTCCTAGTGAATTTCAAAGATGTGTATCAGGTGACCATCAAGAGTGTCCTGATGTTCATCAGTCTCTGTTTTTATTTTGGCATTCCCTACCTGGTATTCCAAGGTACGTTGAGCTCTACTAATGCACATTGTCAGTCCTTAGCAATTGTCTAAATGCCCATCAGAAGTGCCCAATATGCTTTGGGGCCTGTTGCACTCAGGAAGAATGCACATTGGGGACTGTTGTACATTGAAACCAATGAGCATTGGTCTGGGTGTGCAGCAGGAGTGCCCAATGTACAAAGATCATTTCCTGCCTTCCCAACAAAGTACCATCACCAGAGCCCCTTGCTGAATACAGATGTTATGAAACTTTTCCATTCTATTTTCCGTTAAGGTACGTCCACTTACATAGACTTAAGTCTCATGCTGAATTACAGCTGCTAGTCTTTAAGGTGCCATACTCTTGTACAAGAGGCCAACACGACAACCCCCATCCCAGTGCTTGTTTAAAAGTACACCGAAAGAGTTAAAAGATATCTTGTGTCATCTATTATTGAAGTGTAGAGGAAAAATAAGAGATTAACGGATCAGGACACTGGGAAGGTACGGGTCTCCTCCCTGCTAGGAATAGCTGTCCCTTTTGGATCTGGCTGGTGTAGATGAGGGAGAATTTTGTTTCAGTTCATTTTTGAAGACATTATGGACATTTGCAGTTTTCTTCCCTTTCTGGGGTAGGAAAGAAGTTGAGGTTTAGTAATATATATGGTTTAAAAAGAAGAAGAAGAAGAAGAAACCAGCAAGTTTTCTCTTCCCTAGCCCTCATCCTGCCGATGTTGTTTAATATCCCAGCTGGTCTTGTACTATCTCAGGTTTTCTCATGACTTCCACAACCACTTTCTGCTTCTCTGCTTTCCCTTCTTTTGGAATCCCAAATCACCCAGTTCAGACATTTTGAATTAGCGGTATGTTTGTTTTAAGGTTGCCGGGCAGAACTCTGCCACATCTGATCTTCTGTTGTGATTTCACAACTCTACCAAACCCCCACCAGCAACCTCGCTCCTTAATGTAAACAGATCTTGCTGTCACATTTGGGTTGAAATACCATTAGTGCCAGAAAGATAAAAAATCAAACCTGTCACTGAATGTTTTACCTAGAATGATTTGATGACAGCGTGAAATGTGCTCATTTGTGCCACCTGTACAAGGCAAGATTTGTATGTTTTCACATAACTGCACATCTCCTTGTGCACATACCAAATGACATGATGGACTTGGTTCTGCCCTAATGAAGATTATGTCTGTTGATTTTCCCTGTAATTTCTATCAATCAACTTTATTGAGATCACAGATAGTCATAAAAAGTCTAAAAACAGAAAAGAACAGAAAATCAAGGTTAAAAAAATGACAGTTTGAAACAGCTTCTAAATCAAGCATAGTGTTTTCGTGATGAAAGACATTCAAAAGTGATCTACCAGTGCCTCCTTCTGTTCAAGATTAACAAGTGTTAGCTTCGGTGCCACTGCTGTTGTCCCCTGAGAGATTCTCCAGCAGTGTAACATGCCCTCCATCATTTAAATCTAGTATAGAAAAGTCAAAGTTTGTGAGTTTGTCTGTGTCAGGCAGGCGAAGACCTAATATGATTGGCTGTCGAGGCGAGAAGACCTCATATGATTGGCTGCCTGTGAAGATTCTGTGGAATCCTGGGGTTGGTAGTTTAGGGAGAGACCTTTAGAATTCTCAGCCAGAGAGCACTTGGGTCTCAGGCCAGTTGCTGTGGAGACAATACCTAGCAGCAAGAAGGAGGAGGACAGTATATTCCCTCAGGAAAACAACCTGTGTATGTTAACAACTCTGAATACAGGTTGGATTGGGGAATACGGGCAAAATTACAGGTATTGGACAACACAGTTTGGGGAAATAGAGACACAGGATCTCAAATCTGTGTATTTCAATTGCGTCTAACTCGTAAGGTAATAAAGCAATTCCTAAGGTATTTCTAACAAGTATTACCTATGAGAAAATAAAATCCTGGACAATGCCAGGTAAATACGCTAGTATTGCATATCATTAACTACCAGTGGCAGGATTCTCGTTGCCATTACATTTCTGATCTCCAGGTATGGTTATGAAAGCTGGACCTTGAAGAAAGCAAATAGGAAGAGAACCAACTCATTTGAAATGTTGTGCTGCAGGAGAGTTCTGTAGATACTGTGGATTTGCAAAACAAGACAAATGAATGAGCATATCAAGCCTGAACTCTCCCTAGAAGCCAAGATGACTAAGCTAAGACTGTCATACTTTGGACCTTTCAGGAGAAGAAATCCCTTATTAGAAAAGACAGTGATGCTTGGCAAGATAGAAAGCAATAGGAAAAGAGAAAAACTGCATTACAACTGGACAGAATAAACGAAAGAAGCCAGAGCCCTGAGTTTGCAAGACCCGAGCAGGGCTGTTGATAACAGGGTGACTTGGCAGTCTCCCATACATAGAGTCACCATAAGTTGAAGTTGACTAGATGGCAGTTAACATAATAACAATGATGTGGTTTGACCCGCTTCCTTCTAGTGGAACTTGCTAACGTACAAAACTTTGCAACCTTCAAAATAGATTTTTAAAGAAGAATATGAAAGAACAAATGAGGTACAGTGACTATCAGATCTGCCTGGGAACATTTCCAAAATCAGAGCTGGAATTCTACAGTTGCTACTTAGTTACATAACTACCTTAATTGCATAGCTAAGTAGCATCTCCCAGCCCAGCTCCTTAATCTCCATTTACTGGGCAGCAGCCACTGCAAGTGACAAGGGTCTGTTCTCCTGTCAGTTGGGACACAGCACACTGATGTTTCTTCCCCATTCCCTTGAGCAATCTCTGATGTGAAAGTTAAAAGCAGGATTACTGTTACAATTTCTCCTTGCACTGCAGATTGTTAATGAGAGAGGCATGGGAACATCAGTCTTCTGTATCCCAATAAGTAGAAGAACAGACCCTTGTTACTTGCAGCAGCTGCTGCCTGATAACTAAGGATTTGGAGACTTTAAGATTCCTACATATTCCCTACACTATTGAATATGGTGGTTGTTGTTCTTGCTGCTGCTGCTGCTGTTGTTTGCCTTCAAATCATTTCCAACTTATGGCAACCTTAAGGTGAATTTATCACAGGGTTTTCTGGGGGCTGAGAGTATGTGATGCTCCTAGGGTCATGGCTGAGTGGGGAATTGAACCCTGGTCTCCAGGGTCATAATCTCAAGCCACTGTACTATACTGGCTCTTTATTGTAGGGGTCATCAACACAAGTTAGTTATGAATGCATAAGTCTAGATTATGCATTGATAATTGCAATTGGGTTCCACAGGGTTCCGTCCTGGGCCCAGTGCTATTCAACATCTTCATCAATGACTTGGATGAAGGAGTAGAGGGCATGCTGATCAAATTTGCAGATGACGTCAAATTGGGAGGGGTTGCTAATACCCTAGAAGACAGGATCAAAATTCCAAATGACCTTGACAGATTGGAGAGCTGGGCCAAAGCTAACAGAATAAATTTCAACAGAGAGAAATGTAAGGTCCTGCACTTAGGCAGAAGAAATGGAATGCACAAATATAGGATGGGGGATGCATGGCTGGATAGCAGTATGTGTGAAAGAGATGTAGGAGTCTTGGTAGATCACAAGCTGAACATGAGTCAGCAGTGTGATGCGACAGGCAAGAAAGCCAATGCGATTCTTGGTTGCATCAATAGGAGTATGGTGTCTAGATCGAGGGAGGTAATGGTACCACTCTATTCTGCATTGGTTAGGCCTCATTTGGAATACTGTGTCCAGTTCTGGGTGCCTCAGTTCAAGAAGGATATCGACAAGCTGGGGCGTGTCCAGAGAAGGGCGACCAAAAAGGTCTGGAAGCCATGCCCTATGAGGAACGGCTTAGGGGGCTGGGAATGTTTAGTCTGCAGAAGAGAAGGTTAAGAAGGGACATGATAGCCATGTTTAAATATTTGAAGGGATGTCATGTCGAGGAGGGAGTGGGCTTGTTTTCCACTGCTCCAGAGACTAGGACAAGGAGCAATGGATTCAAGCTGCAGGAAAGGAGATTCCACCTGAACTTCAGGAAGAACTTCCTGATGGTCAGAGCGGTCCAGCAGTGGAATATGCTGCCTCGGAATGTGGTGGAGTCTCCTTCTTTGGAGGTTTTTAAGCAGAGGCTGGATGTCCCATCTGTTGGGAATGCTTTGATGTGTGTTCCTGCATGGCAGGAGGTTGGATTGGATGGCCCCTGTGGTCTCTTCCAACTCTATGATTCTATGAATTCCAACCCAGATCTATAAATAGAGAATATAATGTAATTTAAATTTTGACTGTAATGGTTGTGTGAAATCATGATTTAACATGGCTATCCATGAAAATTTGTTTATCTCAGGGAACTTTTCAGTAACGGGATCAAATGGTGTCTGGAATCCTGCCAGTGTCATATGCACACGTAGGTTCCTTTGTGCATGTGGCTGTAATTTTGGCCATTAGCAGATGGCCATATTTGGTTCAAGGCTGCATAAGCAGAAATTCACAAATATCACTATTGCACATGCAGTTTCACATTGTACGATGCTGCATACCTCTTTGTGCCCTCTGTGTTCCACCTGATTCCTTCTGATTGTGGAGACAGCCATTGCTCTTTATCCTTCACACAGTGAGGCAGTAAGAAGGGAGACCAGCAGATGAACAGTCACTTGTGCATTGTTGGTATTCAGTGCAAGGATGGAGTTTAACTACATAGGTGCAAATTTAAGCAACTCTGAAGTAAGTTCTCAGTCTGTGTCTTACAGGGAATTTTCTATTTCTTTCTTCATATTTGTTTTGCTTTTTAAAAAAAAAAAACACTCCAGGAATAGGAGTAGGATGGATTAATATTGGATGGCAAGAGACTACTTGACCTTTTCTCCTTGGCAATTTTTTCTAGTTCAAAATCGCTTTCTCCCAGTGGCTTTTGCACCTGCAGAGGAAAAGATACAGAGTGCCCACATATGAATCTTTCCTGCTGTGGATGAAAACAAGGCTTGGGGGTGCTTGAGCATGGGAAGTGGTTCAGAAGAGAAAGCATTAAGCAATTTATCTCTGCCAACCTTTCTGTTAGGTTGATTTGTCCCCTCTTTAAAGTTTATTTTAATCAGGGGTGATAAACTTAGGCCTTGGAGCAGAATCCAGTTCTCCAAGGATCCCAGACTAGCCCTCTGGGATTCCCCAGAAAACCATGGCCCTGCTTGCCCACAGCACCATCATTTCATGGTTTCTCAGCTTAGTTAGTGGGAGTAAGAGACTGGAACCCAGTTGGTGATTCCCAGTTCGAGTGGACCCATTTTAAGCTAAAATATGCTGGTATACTGGGTCCCACCCTTTTGCCTTTGGTCTTGTTCATCACTCAGATGGGGCCCTCAAGAAACTGAGGTGCTCCACCCTTTAATAAGTAGCTCTAATAGGTAGCTTTAGACTTACTAATGCCTTCAACCATCCTTAGAAAAGGGATGGGCAGAGTGCAGCCTCCACAGCAAGTTTTGTGGTCTCCAGCACCCTAAAAGATTGGTTTTGCATGTTTTCCCTCAACTTCCATTAATTCAGTAGGTCTACTCTTGTTGTTAACTGCCGTCAAGTTAACTTATGGTGACCCGACAAATGAGCAGCCTCAAAGTCGCTGCAAGTTGTGAACAACCTTGGCTCAAGTCTTAGAGATTCAGGAATGTGGCTTCCTCTAGTCTCTCCATTTGTATCCATCTCTTTTCCTACTGCCTTTTACCTTACCAAGCATTATTGCCTTTACTAGTGACTCATGTCTTTTCATATGCCCAAAATGCAATGGTCTCAGTTTAGTCATCTTGGCTTCCAGGGAGAATTCAGGCTGGATTTGGTCTAGCACCTGTTTGTTTGTCTTTTTAACAGTCTGTGGTATATGCAGAACTTGCCAGGGTAACGTGAGGTTGCACCTCAGAGCATGTGCAGAGTGCTAATCAGGAAGCGACACCCAGCTGCACCTGGTTGCTCCAGACAGGGGGAAAAAAAACAGACTCCAGACTCAAAGCAATAGGTCTTAGTGCTGCTTATTCAACAGAGCACATAAGATAAAAGTTAGGGCTTCTGGCAGCATGCCAAGAAGCATAAAACAGTCAGGCACAATAATCAGCAGAACAGAAAACAGACTGACAGCATTTCTAGATGCAAGACAAAAAATATCTCTCACAGCAGCATGACCAGAGGCAATTGAACCTAAGGTAGATTATATTATCACCCCTAAGCCTTTTCAAGGGCTTAACCACACCCCAGTCCAAATGGGGTGATCCAGTTGCATTTACAGCACGCAACCTTCTCATGTTGAATACTCTGTGATGATGCAAAACCTTTTGAGGCAGGCTAGCCAAAACATTTCCTTCACAGCTACCTTCAAGGTCACATCACCTCATTCTTTCATCCACTTAGAAAGTCCTTTCCTGGCCACACCACACTCGCACTCTGAATACCCTGACAGAACTCTCCTCCAGTACCACATTTCAAATGAGTTAATTCTCTTGTTGTCAGCTGTTTTGGTGTTCTGTTCCTGGTAATTTATTTTTCCCAGGCACTCTGCGTACAGTTTCCACTTCACTTTTAAAATTGTAGGTTCATCTTCAAATGGCTCTTCCTTGAATGCATCTGTCTTCATTTCACCTATTTTATATAGTTCTTCAGTGTATTTTTTTCATCATCTTTTCACTTCCCTTTAGTTCTACTTGATCATGTAATGTGTTCCCCTGCTGGTCATAGAGCCTCTCCACTCCTGGTTTAAATTTTCCTTTGATTTCTTGGATCTTGTTAAAGAAGTCTCTTGTTCTTCCTTTTTTGTTGTCATCTTCCATTTCTCTGTACTGTCTGGTATAATAGTTTTCCTTGTCCCTGTGCACAAGTCATTGAACAGTTGCATTCAGAGTTCTGACCCTATTTCTGTCCCCTTCCCCTTTTGCTTTTCATCTGTCTTTAACTGCTTGAAGAATTTTGTCTGTCATCCACTCAGGCTTCTCTTTCTTTTAGGCTGTAGATAGGGTGTTTTTGCATTCCTCTCTGACAATTTATCTGGCGTCAGTCCACAGTTATTCTGGCTCCTGCTGAAGGAAACAAGCCACTTTTTAAATTGAGAAAATGTTTACACCATTTGTGTTTCCTATTTTTGCCTCTTCTTCACCCTTCCCATATCCAGCCTTAACTTAATTTCTGACTTCATTGATTTGAATTAATTAGTTTCTATTGCTGGTCTTTGATCCCCAGATCCCAAAACTATGGCCTAAATAAGAATTTAAGCAAAAAATGAGACTACATAGGCTGGCTACCATCAAGACCACCACTTGCTGGTCACCAAAACTGGTTAGGTTAGCAAATATTTCTTTATATTTTTTTAGTTCTCTCATACTGTCGGTCCATGAGTCCCCTTCTGTTTAAGACTCCAAGCAAACTAAAAACTCACCTCTTCCTCTTGGCCTTTCCTAGAGTTTTTCTACTGCTCTCATGGAATGTTATTGCATTGTAAGCTGTTTGATTTTTTTTTTTTAATTGCATGGCACTGTAGGAAGGTTCCAACTTAAAGGCAGCTTAAAAATAATTAAAAAAAAATCATATGAGCTTACCACTTTATTCAGGGCTTCTGCTTTTGTCCAGTGCAAACAGCTATGGTTTTCATCCCAAACTTTTCCCCATGCTGGTCTGTTTGGCAGATGGGTACAATAACAGAGCCAGCATAAGGATCTAGGGCTTGTCTTGCTCCATTAGACTGAATTCAATCTAGTTCCAGCCTTCTGTTTCTCACAGCAGCCAGCCAGATGCCTCAGAGAAATTCAGAAGCAGAGCATGAAATCAATGACTTCCCTCTATTGCATATTGCCAGTATCTGGTCTTCAGAAGCCAAGTTCTGAGAAAGTTCCTGCTTTGGACTACGAATCCCGGAACTTCCCAGGCAGTTCAAAGCAATAATTTTTCCAAGTGCTGTTCCATAATGCCTTGGTGGGTTTCACTTAACATAGTTATCTCAACAGTGGTGTTACCCTAAAAGCATCCCATTGGAATTTGGGTAAATTATGGCTCAAGAGAAGGGTAACAGCAGGATCTTTTCACCATTGTATACTGGTAGTAACAACAGAGAGGCTCCAGAGTAAAGATAAGCAAAATGTTTTATTGGAAATGACAAATGCACACAAGAAATGAGACACTCTCAAGGACCATACAAGGCTATCAGAAGATAAGATGTGCAAGGTTGGATTGAGGGGATGAGAAAAGGTGATAGTTACCAGATCTGAAGAAAAGGGATCATAGAATCATAGAGTTGGAAGAGACCACGGGGGCCATCCTGGCCAACCCCCTGCTGTGCAGGAACACACATCAAAGCATTCCCAGCAGATGGCCATCCAGCCTCTGCATAAAAACCTTCAAAGAAGGAGACTCTACCACACTTCGAGGCAGCATATTCCCTTGCCAGACAGCTCTGACCATCAGGAAGTTTTTCCTGAGGTTCAGGTGGAATCTCCTTTTCTGCAGCTTGAATCCATTGCTCCTTGTCCTAGTCTCTGGTGCAGTGGAAAACAAGCCTGCTCCCTCCTCGACATGACATCCCTTCAAATATTTAAACATGGCTATCATGTCCCTTCTTAACCTTCTCTTCTGCAGACTAAACATCTCCAGCTCCCTAAGCCACTCCTCATAGGGCATGGCTTCTAGACCCTTCACCATTTTGGTCACCCTCCCCTGGACACGCTCCAGCTTGTCGATATCCTTCTTGAATTGGGGTGCCCAGAACTGGACACAGTATTCCAAATGAGGCCTAACCAATGCAGAATAGAGTGGTACTATTACCTCCCTTGATCGAGACACCATATTCCTGTTGATGCAATCGCATTGGCTTTCTTGCTGCCGCATCACACTGCAGACTCATGTTCAGCTTGTGATCTACCAAGACTCCTGGATCCCGTTCACAAGTACTGCTGTCGACCCACATGTCCCCCATCCTATATGAAGCAGGGAGGCTCAGACAGTATCTGAGGGTAGCACAGAAAAAGGCAAACGGAGGAGTACTGCGTATAATGTACCAACGTACTACAAACTGCTGGGGCCAAAGTCAGAGTTTGTATACCCTTTTTCCTATCTTGAAGGGGTGTTCTGGCAAAGCCTAAAACCTTCTCACAGAACTAACCAAAGGATTCAGGGGTAGCTGATTGCTTTGACGTAGGAGTGACAAAATTTATGGGAACTGTGGTAAACTCTTGGAGTTTGGACTGGTAGGAGGTGTAGGAAAGGTCTTTGCAGAGTGAGAGTGAAAAAGGATGGTCTCTGATTGTCTTATTTGGGCTTGTTTGGAAATGCAAGAATCTGAGATCAGGACAGGGATTAGCTTGAACCCCTTTCATGTCAGGGTTTTCTGCTTAATCGCTATTGAACTTATGGCCTGACCATGTCGGGCAACTCTCTTTCAGTGAACTTGGCTTCAATCATGTATTCCCAGCCATAAATATGTCCAAACATGAAAAGAAAGGCACATCCTGCAGGATGGGGTGTCGGGATGGTAACTGTGTGACATTAGGAACTGTCTCCAAATAGATATAGAAACAGTCAGTTCAACGACTCACATAGAGACTCAGCACATGCCTATAGGTGAGTAATCCTACTTCTAACTATATTCTAACTATAGGCGAGTAATTCTAATTATTTTCTTCCCACTGAGGAAAAGTCTTTGAAAACTGCAAAGTTTTCAAAGCCTAATCACAATTCCTGACATTCGGTGCAAAATTCACAAGTGGTTGTTTTGCGTAGAAAACAGTATTTTCTTTGCTGGAAACAGGACTTTCTGCAGATAATAGAAGTGTTTCATAAATATGGCACAGAAAGTGCTGTTTCCTGCACAGAAAATGCTGTTTTCTATGCAAAACAGCCACATGCACATTTTGCACATAATACATCCCAGTCTGCAAAGATTTTTATCAGTCCACAATTCTTCTTATCAAGGCTTCTCAACAATCCAAAAGCATGTTTTCAACCATTTTCTGAATATATCTAGATATTCATTCCCTCCCCACATGCCTGGTCCATCTTCTTGTGTTCTCAAGTGCCCTCTGGAAGCATCAGATAATGGCCTTCTGATGGCCTACTCTGTATGGCCAATGGAAGCAGGGCAACGATGCCAGGCTGACCCAGCCTCAGCTCCCCAGATGTTATTGGCCTGTGAGTCCTATCATCCCAAGCAGACAAGATCTGTGGTTGGGGATTATTGGATTGTTATCTTCCAACACCATTTGGAAATCCAGGCTTGGGAGAAGCTGGGTTATATATGGAGAACCATTCTACACAATTACTCCCCATTGTTACAAGTCTGGGACCTTTCTGCACTACACTGTTATAGTGCTATTATTCCACTTTCAACATCCTGTGGAATTCTGGGGTTGGTGGTCTACCGAGGCCAAAGAGCTCTCTGGCTGACAATTCTAATTGCCCTTCCCTAAACTGCAAATCCCAGGATTGCATAGGATGTCGGAAGTGGAATAATAGCACTATAACGGTGTAGTGTAGAAAGGCCCTGGGTGTTTTCCAAGCAAGCACCTGAAGAACATTTTAAATTGGACGTTGTATTGTGTACATTTCTGTGTTTTATGAAGATTACATACAAACAAACATGTTTTTAGTTATGCCCTCTATTTTTTTGGTTATTCCAACTTCCAGCTTGAGCCTAATTGGAGTGGGCAGTAGAGTAATCTAATAAATAAATATGTATGAACCACAGCAATGCCCTAAAGGTATAGTTCTAGATAAACAAAACAAAAAAGCAGAAAATATATGTGCATGCTTCACCTTCCCAGAACTGACAAGCAAAACAGAGCTACAGAAGAATGAAGAGGCAGTGAGGCGTTTAAGTGTTAAAGTTTGCCGTAGCTGCATAATCTATTTGGGGTTGTTTATACTCTTTGCCATTTGCACAGAATCCAGTGCCCAGCTTCTGAGCAAATGGACTCCGAGATCTGTAGCCAGTTGCGCAAATTTGTTTTTCAGTTCGTTTCCCAATAATCAACATTTCTCTTCCCCCCCTCCCTTGTTCTGTTTTTGCTGTGTGTGACTAAGGCAGAGAAAATGGAAGGCACATTTTGCCGGAACCCAAAATTACGTTGTGTGTTTTATATTTATCTCCACAGAAACTGACCTTCTTACTGAGAGGTTGCCTATCTATCTTGTGTTGCACGAGTTCAGATTCCTGAGGGAGGTACACAATACAATACACAAACATTAAAAGGGGAATGCACTGAGGAGAAAAGACAGATTGAAAACCTTCCTTAATGTGTATCCCCATCTGCAATCTGAAGTTTTTACAACCCCCAAAATGGGCTTTATCACTTTAGTAAGAAAGTTTATTCTCAATACTACATTTTAAAGACACATTTTAAAACCTGAAACGTTCACAGGAGGGTCACCAAGATGGTATAGGAAGGGCAAAGATTGAGCTTCAAATTGTATGTGGCCCCTGAAGCCCCCTGAGACCAAATAAAGTACCTCAGGATTCTGTTTTAATCAGCGACTTAGATGACAGAGTGAAGGGAATCCTTATCAAGTTTGCTGATGACACAAAATTGGGAGGAGTAGCTAACACACTGGAGGACAAGGAACAGAATTCAAAAAGACCTTAGTGAACTAAAATACTGGGCAGAAATTCAGAAAGTGAAATTAAATAGAGACAAATGCTAAATTCTACATGTAGGCCGCAAAATCAAATGCACGAATACATGATTGGGGGGGGGGGAATACATGGCTCAGCAGTACTACGTGCGAAAAGGACCTTGGGATTCTTGCTGGTCATAAGTTGAGCGTAAGCCAGCAGTGTGATGTTGCAGCAAAGAGGGCAAATGCTATTTCAGCCTGCATTAGCAGAAGCAGAGCTTCCAAGCAGAGGAAAGTAATAGTTCCAATATAGTCCGTTCTGGTCAGGCCTCATACTGTGTTCAGTTCTGGGCACCTCATTTTAAGAAGGATATAGACAAGTTGGAACAGGTTGATAAGATGCCCAAATTCTGAACAAATGAATGCTGAGATCTGTAGCCAATTGTGCTAATTTGTTTTTAAGTTTGTTTCCCAATAATCAACATTTCATGCTATCACAAAGAGGAAGGGCAAGTTTATTCTCTGCTGCCCCAGAGCGTAGGACCAGGTCTAATGGTTTTAAGTCACAGGCCAATAGATTTTGATTGAACATTCAAATGAACTTCTTAACAGTAAGAATAACAGTAAGAGCAGTTTGGCAATGGAATAAATTGCCTAGAGAGGTGGTGGGATCTCCTTCTCTGGAAGTCTACACAAAGAGACTAGACAGCTACCTGCTGGTGTTGCTTTAGCTGGAGATCCTGCACTGAGCAGAAGGTTGGACTCAATGTCCCATGAGACCACATCCATATCTATGATTTTGTTATTCCAGTTTGGGTTTTGAGTGCTGCTGTTACCTGTGGGCAGTCTTTGTGGGGATTGACCCCTAGATCATTGGAAGTTACCCCTTGCCCAAAAGCAAATGATCACCAAGGTCCCTTCTAACTCTAAAATTCTATTATTTTAAATAAATTCCTAAATATAGTGTAAATTATTGTGACGGTTTTCATTTACTATCTGCTTTTAATTCATTTTTTTTCTTTTTAAGTAAGGGAGTGCTTCAAACGCGACCTTCCCAGATTGTACCTGAGCATTGCTTTCCTTTGGTTTTCCTCTTTCCCTTGCAGGTGAATGGAATTGATCTTCGTGGTGCTACCCATGAACAGGCTGCAGCGGCACTTAAAGGAGCAGGGCAGACTGTAACAATAATAGCACAATACCAGCCAGAAGGTAGGCAAAATGGAGCTGTATAGAAATGCTCTTGGTGCTTGATGTGTTGTCCAAAGTTCAACCTGTTTCTTGAAACTTTTATAGTAGAAATTAAATCTTGTCAGAGTGAAAGGTTAAATTACAACTCTGTATGTGGAGGGTGTGTGTGTGAGGATTTAAATCTCCACTCAGCCATGAAAACCCACTGGTTGACCTTGGGCAAGTCACACACTCTCAGCCTCAGAGGAAGTTAATGGCAAACACCCTCTGAACAAATCTTTCCAGGAAAACCCTATGATAGGTTGGCCTTAGAGCTGCTATAAGTTGGAAATGATGTGAAGGCGCACAACAGTAACAACAACACACACACACACACACACACACGTATATATATATGCAGAAATGTAATTTAACCTTTCTTATTCATATTGCTTGACTTCCAGGGGTTCTCAAGATATAGGTATTTATGAGAGGCGCTAATTACTTTGTGTCTCTCTGACCTCTTCACTTCCTAATGTTTAAGTAAGCCAATTTACATCTTGAAGAAGTTGCTTTTTGGACTACAACTCCCATAATCCACCACACAGCCTGGCTGAAGGCCTTTTTGACTGGAGGAGTCTGTGGGTTGTAGTCCAGATAATATCTTTTCCAAGTTCTCTCAATGCTGTATTCCTGACAACATCTTTTATTATTTCTTCAGTGATTTTTTTTATATGAACATTAAAATAATCCATTTCTTCGGGGATTTTAAACAATCAGGAATCACGTACAGGAGATGATGCAGTTACAGTGCAGTACAACCAATCAGATTTGGATATGTGCTGGGGCCCTGGCATATGCAGCAGTGTTTCCTGAACTGCTTAGTTACATGATCACACCAAATCTGGCATTATCCCCAAAATCAAGCAGTTTCTCAATCCTTTTCTAATGACCACTGAAAAATTGCAAGAGTGCAAGGGGAAGAGTGGATGTTACTAAATAATTTTGTGAACCTGGTCCCAAATTTCAAATTGGGACTACTTAAGGGGCGGAGTTCCCCAAGACCAAATCCCCCGACTATAGACCATAGAACTCCACCCAAAAGGCTTCCACCCTCCCCAGATCACACCCCCTATCTGATGCTAGTCTAGTTATTACATTCAATGCTAAATTTCCCTTTTTCATGGAGAGAACACCTGTTGCTCTCAACTGGGAAACGTCATTTTATGGACTACATAACATCTTATTTTATGGACCACAGCTTCCAGAATCCTCCAGCCATGTTCTCAGACTAGTTTTAAAAAATGGAATTTGCCAGACCCTCCTCTGTATGGTACCGGTAAACAATCAAAAATAATAAACAGAATTAACGTGCATCGTCTACTGTATGAACCTACAGAAGCATTTAGATAAACTATCTTCCACTTCCATCAGAGAAATGAAAGGTGGCAGGGTAAGCCAAGTCTCCTGTGGATAAACCACAAAGGTAGGGGCGTTATTTCCTAAGTATCATCTTGTTCTTTAATTCACCTTTAGGTATCACATAAAAACAGTTTGATTTTAAAGAGTGTTTGAGTATCAATGAAGCGGTTTTTGTCTCATGGCAGTTTTCTTGGGTTTGTTTGCTTGTTTGTTTTTCCATTCTGAATTTTGCTGTGGTTTACATTCTCATTCTTGTGTGCTGTTTTCTGGACTCCGTTTTGTGGTACTATAGCCAATATCGTTAATTATACTAATAAATAACATATGCATTAACTACAATATTATTATTAGCTATGATTATATTAGCAACAATAAGGGTTTCTTGTACCAAAAAAGAAAAGCAACCATAACTTTTCCTTCATGAACCTTTTTTGATTTTTAAATAGCTTATATTAACTTCAAATTCTATTCTATATTTTGTATAGTTCAGTTGATAAGGGGATGTAGGATAGGAACGCGGAAAACTGTTGAGTTCGGTTAGATATAATATTTTTCTTTGCATTTCAAATAATACTTGTGAAATGCCAACAATTATTGAGTGTGGGACAAGAATGGATGTTGTCAAAAGACTGGACAGGATATTGGGAGATTTTCTTTGTAACCATAGCTGACAGATCCTTTCAGCATTTAAGTAGGAAAATGGAAAGGAGTGGACAGTACTAGCAGAATTGTCACATGTCTAGTAAATTCCAGAACCTGGAAAAGTTACCTTTTCAGACCTTTACTCTCCAGATACCCTAAACAGCATTGCCAGTTGCCAAACTGACTGGGGGTTCTGGGAGCTGTAACCTAAAAAAGTAACTTTTCCAAATTGTGGTCAGATCGCATATGTGTGTGCTTTCTCCTTCACCCTTTAGTCCTATATGTAAATATATTTCTCCAGTTGAGAATGTCTGTGGGAATTTGTATAGTTGTCATGTAGCTGAAATGCAGCAATAATCAGTTTGCAAGTCAAATCTAATACTTCATTGTTCTTAAATGTATAACAAGCCTTGACTTTGATCCAATGAACTTTTAATATTCTTGTAACCCATGCCAAGACTGATTGCAAATGAATGTATCTTTTTAGTGCTGCTCAAGTTTGAATGGTCAGCTTATGACTGTATAGCCAGTTCCGTTCCCTGGCTTGTGCTACACTTTGGGAATGCCATTTGCAGACAGGAAAGGAGGGAAACGCGTTAAGTGGCAATATGTGCTGTCGTGCAACTCACTGAAGAGGAGCCAAGGGTATTTAATCCTGGTCCTCTCCCTTTTCAGACCTCTTTCTCTGCATCAGCTCCCCTTTCCCCCAATTTTGTGCAAGGTTAGCTGGTCATCCTAGGAAACCAAGTAAGAATTTTTGCTCATTTGTACTTTGCATTTATTGTCTTGGCCCACTATGCACAAATTGATCTGCAGTTGGCTTAGGTTGTACTGGGTGCTCTTCTGCTTGCAGATAGGTTAATTGGTTCCCCTTTGGCAGGGATGTTCAGATGCTTGAGATTAACATGTTGGTGTGCTTCTGGAGGCTCCTTTTCAGAGATTGACCAGACCAGAGACCTGCACTCTAGAGCTATGGGATCCAAAGGCAGGATATGGCTGGATCATTATAGTCAACCATCAGCAGCTGTTCAGGGTTGTGAAGCACTGGGAAGGAACGCTTCTTGGAAGACCACCTTCCATACTTCCTGGTGTGGCTGGGGGAAAATGGCTTCATTCCTTTCCCTAGACCATAAGTGTTCACCATAATCTGACCAGCTTTAGGTCTCTTGCCGCCACTTAAACTATCTACTGATGGTTTTCATTGGATTCAATAAATTGTGGCCCTAGTTCAACCAAGTCTTTGGCCCTTTTCACACGGCATTTTCCATGCGAAAGAGGGCCTGGAGCATCGCGCAATTGCAAGGAGCAATCTGCACGATGCACTCACAATTGCGCGACGCTCCAGGGGCTGGCAGGTGTTGATTGTGCATTGCTCCCGGGCTCCGCACGCACGTACCTGGCGTGCGGAGCCTCCAGAGCCACGCTGGTCATGCTTCCTGCCCCAGCGCAGTCTGGGAAAGTTCCAGGCTGCACTGTGGAAGGAAGAGGCAGGGCTCTCACACAAGCAGGCAGCTCGTGCAGAGCCGGAGGACCCTAGACGCGAGAGCCTCTCACCGGAGGCTGCTCGCACGATCTCCGCACCCCAGCACCGGAAAAAGGTGAGGTGCGGAAAAGGCCTTCAAGTGTCTGCCTTTTTAAAAATTATTTATTTCCTCTCTCCCCCCTCTCTCTCTCTTTCTCTCTATGCAAACCCACCCATACAGCAATGCTTATATTGTTTGCTGCTGTAACCATTTAATTTCTGAGGGATATTAGCATGCACAATTTCAATATGCACAGAAGGTTTTGACTTCAACCTATAGGTTCAGGGGTGAACAACTGTTAGGGACTGGGGGGTGAATTAGCCCCTAGGCAACTTGGAGGGCCTCGCAAGTGCTGCTTTCCCCTGGGAGATATTGGCTAGACTCTGGTTGGTTTCATACAGCTGTGTGCATTGCCTTGAATAAGTATTTGTAGTACTTTGACCATAGTGTAATGGGCAGTCTTAGGTCATAGTTGCTTAAGCAGAGTTCCAGAAGTGTAAACATTTCACATGGGCCTATTTCCCATTGTTATTCTTGATTCTTATAAAGATTAGTCTTTACAAGAACTGAATCCATCGAACTGACCTAGAGCCCTTCCACACTACACTGTTATAGTGCTCTTATTCCACTTTCAACATCCTGTGGAATCCTGGAGTTTGCAGTTTAGGGAATGGCATTTAGAAGTCTCAGCTAGAGAGCTCTTTGGCCTCAGTAAACTACAAATCCCAGAATTCCACAAGATGTTGAAAGTGGAATAAGAGCACTATAACAGTGTAGTATGGAAAGGCCTCTAGGCATTGACTTACCATTCAGTAACTGGTTCAGTGGATCTACTCCAACTGGGATTAAACAGGATTCTAGCCATGCAGTTTCCCATTCTTAGATGCCGTGTAACTATTCACTGTGATTCAGACACAACCAATTCACATTCCCCATTACACTATGAAACAATACGCAGGCACATTGGCAGATAGAGACCACCTGCTATATAATGCTGCTATTCAGAAGGTTGGTATAGTCTAACCAACGCGTAACTACCTGGGTGTAGATTTATGCTACACAAGTATAATGGAGGATCTCTGCCACAATAATAACCTCTTCACTTCTAACTATTATGTCTGTGGAGTGGGAACTCAGATGAAAAACAAATAGCTAAAGTTGATTTCCTTGTGAATTAAGGAAGAGCAGATATAAAGACATTAAAGCATGGCATCCAAAGATCATGCTTAAGAACAAATTTGGTTTTGTAACTGTAAACGACAAACCCCAGAATTCCACAGGATGTTGAAAGTGGAATGATAGCACTATGACAGTGTAGGGCGGGAAGGGCCTCAATAAAGGGTTAGTAATCTTTAACAGAAACTACTGTTACTTCCCTAAATTAAGCCAAATAATTTAACCCCTCTCATTCTGACAATCTATCATAATGCAGATATCAAATATTAAGCACTCTCATCTTCATTAAAGCAATTTTCCCAATTCTTTTGTGACTGTTTCTCCCTCCCTCTAACTCTTTTCCAGCTGTGTTTCCCAAAAAACAAAATTTAGCCTTGTTATATTTTTTTCTTCCCTTTAAATTTTCCATAAGTGTTTCCAAAATATGCCCCTCTCTCATAATAATGTCCTTTTCAATTGTTAAACCACGCAGGCCACATATAGATCAATTTTAATATCATTTTAAACCAAAAGCCTTGTTTTATAGCAACTTCCTTTGCTTCAGAACAAATTGATGTGTCTAGTATGTGTCACCTCCTTAACTTTGATGGAATGGTGAGCAATCTGAATTTGCAATGAGAAGAATTAATGCAGCATATCCTATGTTTAATATTTTATATATTTTTGTTTTCCACAAATGAAAGCATTGCGCATGATTTTTCTCGTCAAATATTTATGGCGGACGTCACTGGGTCTTATTATTGGCCCCTTGCTGTTTATGGTTTTACGTTCAACGCCAGTTGTTCACAAGTCAGTCATAATGGCCTGTGGCTAGACAACAATAAAGATTTAATGAACTAGATAGATATTGATTGATTGTCTCATCTATAAAGTATAACGCACATCTATTAAGAAGACCGTACAGACAAAAGCTTGAATCTACCAACTAATATTGAAAATTTGTAGCACTGTGCTTAAGCTACATTTCTACTGAAACAAAGAACATATGAAAAGTATGAGTGAACCTGGACATGTAACTGAACCTTCCCAAGGAGAATAGCCCATGAAATTCTGAAAGGGACAAGTTAGGAGACAAGGAAGCAGATCTAGAGGAACCAAGATGGCTAGAGAAGAGAATGACAGATAGAGCAGCTAGCCACTGAAAGGTCAAGAACAGAGCTTGGGAAAGTTATTTTTGGACTACAGCTCTATTCCCTGGATGGCCTGGGGTTATTCCTGGAGTTCAAATCTGAAGAAGTAACTTCTCCAAGATCTGGAAGAGACAGGTTTGCAAAGCAAGAGTGGTAAGAGACCCACAGGAGGAGATAACTTTATTCAGCTGATGCTGAGTAGTCATTGGACCCTCATATGGTTCTCGAGTTTGCCAGCTCACCTTTCTCTCCCAAGCACTACCCATCCCTTGCTGGAGAAAGGAGATGCTTAAAAGGTACAACTTCCTCTGGCCTGGATCCTGTCATTCCAGTGCCACTTTATTAAGTCTTGCCTGTACGTGGTGCCTGTCATGAGGAACTGGAGGAAGCAGCGCTCTTCTTGAAAGGACCAAACAGAAAATAACCTTCCTGCTTATGTTTATGCTAAAGAGAAGAGATTTGGGCTCCCTTCTCCTTCTCCTGCATTTTTAACACTTCCTTAGTGTTGGTGATATACAAAAGAATGCTGGGCGTTTCTTTATTCCATGCTTTACTGTAGCAATGTTGGAAAAAAAGTGAAGGAAGATGGCTTACGTGTACTGTGGTGACATGGTGCACCATTGTTCCTACTTCGTGAAGCACAAAATAAGGGGATTTGGTGCAAAAAAAGTACATGGATTTATTTGTTTAGTGGATTGAATGTCTCTAGCCTGCCTTCATTCTCTACCAAGGTGTTCAAAAGCAACTGCAAGTCAGCATGGGCTTAGTTCTTCTAACAGCTGTCACGCTGAAAAGGTCATGAGCATTAAACCTGAACTTCCAGCATTATATTAGGTAAACTGTCTTGAACCTGATCTTGCCACAAAGGAACAGGACATGCAATTTCTTCCTCTGTCCTCTTCCTATGCAGCAGTGCAGCTGGTAGCTCCCATATCAGTGGGGCAGAGAACCCATCTCAGCTTCTGGCTAGCTTTAAAGAAGCTATCCAATGTGCTGAACCTATTTCAGAACAAGGTTTGGCACTTTGGAGAGTTCCTCACAAGTGTTGATTAAAACCTGAAGTGTCCCATTGCTCCACTGGCATGAAGCGATCAACTTCCACTTCTGCACAGCACATTAGAAATGGAGCCTGCACATCTCCCCCACTTGTGACAAACTGTCTCCCCATCCTAGTATCTCTCCTGGCCCAGGAAGAGGAAAAGATATAAAAAGCTACATTACACATTTGATTTCTTTTTGATGCAATTAGGTAGAAAAGGAGCATCATGGGGAACATGCACATCATCTTCATGCATGACTAGATGGTGCTCCAAGCTGCAATGGTGGAAGAGAAAGTTGAAGCAGAGTTGGAGGCCAAAGGTAGAGGAACAGTCCAGAAGCACCAAGATGACCAAGGGGGTGATGGCAACACAACTGCCCTGTCAGGAGATAAAGCTATCAGTTCTCACACTGCTTAAGACCTAGGAGACCCCATCACCTCTCTAGGCCATTTGTTCCATTGCTGAACCTCTCTTACTGTCAATAAGTTCCTTATAATGTTCAATCAAAATCTATTGTCCTGTAACTTTAAACCATTAAACATGGTCCTATCCTCTAGGACAGCAGAAAACAGGCCTGCCCCTTTGACCTACTCCTACTGGTAAATCCTAACCCCTTGTGCAAATGTGGAGAAGGAATGATGCAGATTTATAGAATACAAGATAGGGAAGGAAATCATTTGGGCTTGTAATTTTAAATTGGTATTCCTCCTTCACATTCATTTCATGGCCTTGTCATTATTATTTCTTTAAAGTCCTGAACTGACTACTATCTTTCCATGTGATTCTTCCTTGGTATTCTGTCAGTGTACATGTCTAGTGCTTGGGATGAAATTGCATCTCTCTGCAGTCCTTGGATTTTGTCATTTAGCTGTCTATCTTTATGCTTGTGCTACTGAAGCCTCAGATGCCAACTAGTTGAGCTGATAGGATGGAATGTTCATCATTGTTCCTGCTAATGAGAAGCAAAGACAGAATGTTGACAAGATGGTGTGATGGACATGAGAAGACACCTTTCTTTACCGGTGGACTCAGTGTTTATAAGGGTTCTTAAAAAAAAAAAAAGAGTTACTGATGGATTCTTACCATAGGTTGATTCTTAATAGGGTGACTTAGGCCATGAGTAGATGAGTAAGCTCCATGAAGACCTTAGTTACTCTTTGTGTAGTCCATGGAAGTTTGAGGGAGACCCTACATACACATATTTTCCCTCACAGCCTAGCTGATCAGCTGGGCTTCAGTGAAGACTACCAGTCTAGCACCGCTAATGGGGTTGGAACAAGTTTGCTGGGTCATGATGGCCAATTTTTAGCCTCTTTCTCTCTCAGTCACTGTGAAGCGATCCTGTAGGTCACGTCGTGTGTGTGTGTGTGTGTGTGTGCGCGAGAGAGAGAGAGAGAGAGAGAGTATGTGTGTGTGTGTGTTGTGGATTTACAAAGCCCTTCAAATCTGACAAAACCACATGAAAGTATCGCTGAGACACAAGAGAAATTTCCTTTTCAAACAGTATAGCAAAAAAAAAGAAGTTTCTTTGGAAATATGAGTAGGGGAGGCAGAGAAAAGACAAGGAACAAACACATGAACAGAGTCCAAATTAAAATATTTCAGTTTTCAACATATAATCCGTCTAGTGTATTTTACTCATCTGAGTTCATTTTTTTAAAAACCTAATTGAGCTCTGAATCTTGGGGTGCAGAACATGTACAGAGTTTATTGCAGAGTATAGAGTCTGAGAGAGAGCATCTGTGAACCCTAAGTTAGACTGTTCCAGATGATTGCACTTTCATACTGGCTGACGGACAGGAGTCAATTTATCTGGCAGGTTGAGGAAATAGGAAGAAATCCTGAAATGCAGAGGAATTGAGTGTGGCTGAAACAATGCTTCAAAGTAGTCAAGAGATGTAATAAGAACACAGGAAGATCAGACTGGTAGTTTGAAGGACAGAGAAGTTAAGAAGAAAAGATTAGATTAGATTAGATTAGATTAGATTAGATTAGATTAGATTAGATTAGAATGGCCTTAGAGGAAGCAAGACCAGCAGAACAAGAGCAGATAGGTGGCCTACTGAGCTTCCCATTCTAAACCATGGGAGCAGTCAGCAAGAAGGCTCTCTGTTGAGGCTTCATCGAATGCGCCTATGACGGTAGTGGGACCAAAAGAAAGCTCTCCCTCCGGATTCTTAAAACACAGAAAGGCTTATATAGGGAGACGGTATTTCAGATAATCTGGACTCAAGCCAAGAACCTGTGGCCTTCTGGATATTGCTGGCCTCCCATTCAACCTGGTCACTGGTGATAGAAGCTGAGAGCAGTAGTTCATCAGCATACGGAAGGGTCACAAGTTCCTCATCACTGGTTTCTTCTAACCTCTGGCGCATCTATATACCCTTTGGTCTTTATTTCCTTTTGTCTTCTTGTTTTTCTTTGCCCAAGTTTATCTTATCAGCTCTTTGGTCCTGATTGCTGGGTTGTCCTCTGAATATGCCAGTTCTCCTGTCTTCTGACCCTGATTGCTCTTTGATCCTGATTTTAAGTTCTTGGTTTCATCCAAATGTCTGGTCATGGCTGAGACCAAATAGAGGGAAGGAAGTGAATGAGCAAGAAAATGTTGGCATGTTGGAGAGCCAACAAAGGATAAAGATGCTAGATCTCACTCTACACTAGGAGTGGTTAACATCTCAGTGCTAGGGGCTATATTAGAAACCCTGGGGGCTACAATTCTGCACAGTTTACCACTACTTCTGCAGCTACTTCTAGTGACTACCAATTTGATAGTAATTGCAACAACTCTCTATAGTGCTGGGGGAGGTGTTATAATGTCCTTCCACACCATAGAAGCCTGTAGAGGCAGAAAGCCCACTTCCCTTTTTGAAACAGAAGGAAAGTCAAAAGGAAAATCACCAGAGACTTCGGCAACACAAAATGCAGCAAGGGAGCAGTGGAGCGGTGAAACAGAGGTGATGATCCATTTGAGACCTACATGTTGTCCACTCCTGGCCTAGACCATGAAAATGGAAGCCTGCTGATTGTAGATTTCATTTTGAAGAAGCAAAATAATAATGGGCTGACAAGTGGAGATCAAACTTTGCACATCAATTTGCACTAACGTCTCAGTACTTTGGGTTCAAATTTTTAGCAAGCAAACCTTCCAGCCATGTAAAGACCTTTGGTTCAGTGACGTTAAAGAGGGCTGACAGAACAAGCTGAGTAGCAGTGTGGTGAAGGGGTGTGTGCATGAAGGAAGAGTACAAAGTGTTGGATTTAAATATTCAGGAGAAACATTTCTATCCTTTGTTTTCTTAGGCCCTTTCCGCACAACAGCGCAATCCCAGCATGGGGATGCATTGCTGCCGGTCCTCGACATGTGCCATCACACAACGTCATGGTCCCACTGCTCTCACATCCCTAGCTGTCATGATCACATAATATACCATTACCAGAAAAAAAATCCGGTTATGGCCTCCCACTGCACAATGATTGCATTGCCAGCAGCCATGTAGGAAGGGCAGAAGCACAATCAAGTACTTCCTTCCTCAGTGCAGCCCAGGAAGAGGCCGACCACACTGCGGAAAGAAGGAGTATGTCCCAAATGCTACCCATCCACTGGCAGCCGGCCAGGTGAGGAGGAAGCGTTCGGGTCCCACTCCCATCTCGGCAAAGGCACTGCTGGGATGACACTGGGATGTCGCGGGATGCAGGCATGGTGCAGAAAGGGCCTTACTTTGAATGATTGGAGGTGCTAGCCATTGATTTGGAAATCAGAAGTACTAACACTAAGCACTAGGCATGAAGTTTATGGAATCTGGGCAAGATTCTGCTTTGGACACATAGCTATGATGCCTGCTGTGTCCAGATCTCACTGTGAATACTTATTCTTAAAATTCAGGCGGCCATACTGAGGGATGGAGTTTTGCAATGTTGGTGAGCAGGGCACTGAAGGCAGCCCTTTCCTCCCAGCAGGCGGTGGTGCAATAAGGAGAAGCATGGAACCCTGTTCTGTTGCAACTACTTGTTGTATCATGGTTCATTGGCAGGAGGGGCTTGGATGCATCATCTTTCAGCACCCTGCTTGCCAGTGGCACAGAAATCCATTCCTTAATATGGCTGCCTCGATTTTAAGATGTGGTTTGAGCGCATTGCAATCACATCAATAGTACCACAGCCATAAATGTGCATGTCAAACAATCTGGAGGTCAGAAGTCTAGCTTATGACATCATGACAGCCTAACAGGATGCCAGCCAATATTTAGGATAAAAGTCAAAAAGGCAAGATCAAGGAGGATAAATGGATAACCAGTCCCACCAAGATATTGTAGGTATGTAACAGAGCATTGCCAGGGATAGGTTATGTCAGTGGGTTGTCTCTGGGAGTCATACCTGGAAGCATATCTGATACTTCAAAAATAACGGACATGAGTCCAAATTGTATTGTTTATGCCAACTGGAGTAGATCCATTGAATCAGTGGGATTTACTTTTGTGTTGGCTCACTGTTCAATGGTTGATTCAATCGGTTTAACTCTACTTGGGAACAGCCAATAGGTTTTAGAGATGATGTTTTAGAGATGATGTTTTAGAGATGATGTTTTAAAGATTATACCCAACAGTGACTTTAAAAGATGCTTACTTCCACCTCCCAAGTGTCTTCTTGACCAAATTAGTCTTGCCAAAGTGTAAATAATTATACTACAATGTAAATGGTGATTAGCGCATCCAAATAAAGGCTGTCATGTGTACCCACCACTTCGAGATGGATGGTACCTCCCTTCTGTACTTAGTTATTTTTGCAATGGTTGCAATAATTCCAGCGTATGTTTCTCAGCTACACTTAGTTTAGCAAGCCTTGTTCATTAGTCTGCTTTTTGTTTTGTTTTCTAGTGTGTTTAGTTTTGAGCTGGTACAGAAACTGAGGACCCAAAATTTCTTTTCATTGCTTCCCCGTTGCTGTCTGTCATGAACTTTAGCAGGATTTTTCTCTCATCAACAATTAGAAAGTAGAAACTTCAGAAGCTTTGTAAATTTTTATGACTCGCTGCAAATCAGCAGATGGGATTTGTGCCCTAGGTGTGCCACAGGCCTCTTGACTGTATTATATCCTCCAACATTTCACAGATGAAAGCTGAGACACATGGCCAAGCAACATCATCTCCCCACACATTCCAGCTAACTGAGTGTAAACTGCTTTTTGACATTTGAGCTCAGTGTGCAGCAACTAAAGTCAGATAAGAACAAAGAGAGAAGTGGGAGAAGAAAGAAATTGGGACCTTTTAAAAGCAGCTGAAAAAACAGGACAACAGGGAATTAATCAGGACTGTCCCTGCCACATTGGGACTCTTGGAGGATGTGCTGCGTTTGTATCACTTTAATGCAAGGTAGCCAGATTTTATAGGTAGCTAGAGTATTTACCCGGCATTGTCCGGGATCTTATTTTCATCTTAAGAACTCACCCAACTGTCTTCTTCAGTACCTGCAACTTTTCCCCATATTTTCCAGTGCAATCTGTATTCAGAGTTATTTACATACATAGTTTGGGTTCCTGAGGGAATACACTGTCCTCTTCCTTGCTGCTAGGCCTCATCTCAATAGCAACCGCCTTTTCCAGTACCTGAAACTGTTCCCCATATTACCCAATCCAATCTGTATTCAGAGTTGTTAACATACAGAGGTTGGGTTCCTGCGGGAATACGCTGTCCTCCTCCTTGCTGCTAGGCATCATCTCCATAGCAACATGCCTATTCCAGTACCTTTAACTTTTCCCCACAGTCCCAAATCCAATTTGTGTTCTCCGGTGATGCTGATGTACTGGCTTTTGATTTTTTTTGCTTTCTGTTGAATTTGTGCAATGGCTTTATGTTTTTCTGGAAGCATTTTTTTTTTGTTTTGAATTTCAGCTTTAAGATTCCTCACATATGGAACCCATACAATCTACTGTGTGAGGCGAGAAGACCTTGTAACTATTTTGTGTATGTCACTTTAATTTTTCTCACATATGCCTCCCAAAAGTTTTCTGGCATCCTTATTGATGGTAGGCCTCATCTCCATAGCAACCGGCCCAAGAGCTCTCGGCTGAGAATTCTAAAGGCACCTCCCTAAACTGCCAACCCCAGGACTCCATGGAATCTTCACAGCCAGCCAATCATATGAGGTCTTTGCCTGCCTGACGCAGACAAACAGACAAACTCACAAACTCACAGACAAACATTGACTTTTATATAGTAGATCAAGACCAAAAAAGCAAAAAATAAAAAAAAAATATCTAAAAGCTCAAACAGAAGGTTGTTTTGAACCCAGAGCATCTCAGAGGAAAGTGGACTGGGTTCTTGTCAAGTGGGCAAACTTTTCGTAATCGTCAGTTATTTCCCACTCCTTGCCTTTGGGATGAGCTGAATGAGAACGCTGAGTATATAGAAAGTATTTGAGTTGATTCTTGAATCCTGTGTCAATTTAGTCCATTTCTCATTCTTCCAGGCTTTAGCGATGCTGTACAAATTAGTGTTTGTTTCTCTGGAATGTGCTCTTTCAATAATTTTTATCCATGCTGTGAAAATATGTATGTTCTCTCTTGCTCTCAACTTACAATTTAGTGGTTTAGAAGAGACCTGATAATCATATTGTCTTTGCCTTTGTCAATTTTTTTTGGCTCCCTGAAAGATGCCAACGTTATTTGAGTTAGTGTAAACGTTCTCAAGAATTCTCACTGATTGCTTGCCTGCTGAGGTTGAATGGGGAATTGTCAGAGGCAGAAAGGCCCAGTGCGTTTGAGGAAGAGAGACGAAGATCAGATGGCTGGTAACAATGAAGGGAAAATAGGTTTCATTATGTTGTGACAATTAGGACAGAGATATGCCGAGTGAGCAAGTCTCTTGATATGTAGCTGAATAAATTCCCATTGCACCGAGGCTTCCACCCATATCTCGGATTGCTAGATCAGCAGCGCTTCGTTCCCTGAGATTTTAGGGCCAAAATCTGGGACAAGAATGGGGCATTGTGGTGTCACTGGTGTAGGTCCTTGTGATATCAGAGAAGCAGTGCAGGCAAAGGTTTAAAAAGAAAAATTAAAAAATTTAAACAATTTTAAATGTACCCAGCTCCCTAAGTCATTTCTCATAGGGCATGATTTTCAAAACTTTTACCATCAAGGCCTCCTGCGAATGAACACATTCCAACTAATCAATAGCCTTCTTGAACTGTGGTGAGTAGAACTGGACACAGTATTTCGAGTGAAGTCTGACAAAAACAGAATGGAGTACCACTGTTTCTTTCTTTGATCTGGACACTAAACGCATGTTGATGCAGCCTAGAATTGCACTAGCTTTTCTCACTCTGCATCACACTGTTCACTCAAGGTTCAGCTTGCGGTCTACTAAGACATCTAGATCCTTTTCACATGTGCTGCTTTTAAACCAGCTATCACCCATCCTATATTTGCGCATTTCAGTTTTGCCTAATGAATCTGGAATCTTTTCCTGGTAAACCTTAAAGGGGGTATCCAAGGTGATGAATCTAATTTGATGGTCATATTTGACATGTTGGAAGCTCCAACTAAAACCCAGACTGGATTTACTGTAGCACTGCCCTGGGAGCTATCAGCTGCCACTGGACGGAGATGGGGGGGGATCCAGATTTAGCCACATAGATTTTGGGTATTTATTTATTTGATTTATATTCCACTTTCTCCTGAATGGCTTGTGATAGGGAAGAGTGCTACTTTGTCAAGCTTAGGGAAATGCTGGGCAGAATCATATGGCTAGAGATCCTAAAGCAAAAAGATGACCAGCATAGATGGGATTTCATGAAGAACAAACTGCTAAAAGTACAATCACAAACAATTCCATGGAAGAAGAAAAATGGGGAACATCTGAAAAAGCCAGTGTGGATGCACAGTAAACTCAAGGAGGAAGTGAAAAGAGAAAGGAACACATATAGAAAATGGAGGGAAGATGAATCACCAAGGAAGGATACAAATGTACAGCCCAAGCTTCATTGTGTAAAGAAAGCTAAAGCTCAAAATGAGTTGAGATTGGCTAGGCAATCAAGGAGGAAGAAAAAGAGGGTTTTCAAATAAGTTCAAAGCAAGAGAGTGACAAAAAGAGTGGGATTGCTGCTCAGCAAGGATTTTAAAATGCTTATAGATCACAATGAAAAGGCAGAATTACTCAATGCCTATTTCATTATTTCTCCCCCCAAAAGAGGATGTGTATTTCTAGCAGAAACCTTGGCAAAGAATCCAGGTTGCAAATCAAGACTGAAAAGAAGTTAGTCAGGATTGCCTTGTTAAGCTAAATAAGTTCAAATCTGCAAGGGCAGATGAACTGCATCCCAGAGTATTGTGAAGGAACTAGCTGACATACTCACAGACTCACTTGCCATCATTTTTGGTAAATCTTGGAGAACAAGTGAGGTGTCAGAAGACTGGAGATGAGCAAAAATTGTCCCTTTCCTCATAAAAGGCAAAAAAGAAGATCCAAGAAACTGTGGGCCTGTTAGTATGATCTCGGTACCAGGAAAAATATTAGAACAGATTATACTTGAGTCTGTTGGCAAGTAACTTGATGAAAATGCAGTGGTTAGTAGGAACCGGCATGGGTTTGTCAAGACGAAATCCTGCCAAACTGAACTTACATCTTTTCTTTTCTTTTTTTAATCAGTTTAGTAGATGCTGGGAATCCTGTGGATGTCCTTTATCTGAATTTTAGCAAAGCATTTGATAAAGTCTCCCATTAATAAACATGGAAAAGATAGATCCATTAGATAGATCCATACTTGGTTGGAAAATCGTGCTCAGAGTTGTTCTCAGTGGCTATACTTCAAATTGGAAGGAGGTCTCAAGTGGAGTACAGCAGGGTTCTGTCCTGGGGCTGACACACTTCCATATTTTTATCAACGATTTAAATTTGGACGATGAAGTGGAAGGAAGCTTTATCAAATTTGTGGATTATACAAAATGGGAGGGAAAGCTAGCACACTGGAAGGTAGAAACAGAATTCTAAAGTTTTCTAAAGTAGAAAGCTGGGCCAAGTATCCCCCATCATATACCTGTGCATTTGGTTTTCTAAAACAGAAACTAGACTAGACTAGACTAAACTAAACTAAACTAGACTAAAACTGAACTAGAAAACTGGGTTGAAGCTAATAAAATGAAATTCAATGGAGAAAATGCAAATTTCTATGTTTAGGCTACAGAAAGCAAATGCACAGGTATATGATAGGGGATACTTGGCTCAGCAGAACTAGATGTGAAAAGGACCCTAGGATTATGTTGATGATAATTTGAATATAAGCTAGCAGTGTGATGCTCCAGCAAAGAAGGAAAATGCTATCTTGTCCTACCTTAATAGAAACATAGTTTCCAAGTCAAGAGAAGTAATAGTCCCACTATATTCCACACTGGTCAGGCCTCATCTGGAGTACTGTGTTCAGTTCTGGGCACCTCACTTTAAGAAGGATGTAGAAAGGTTAGAGCAAGTTCAGACAAGGGCAACAAGGTTGATAAGAAGTATGGAGAACGAAACAGATGGGAAGAGGTTGAAGAATCTGGGCGTGTTCAGGCTGGTGAAGAGAAGACTGAGGAGTGACACAATCATACTCAAGGGCTTCCACAAAGAAGATGGTGCAGGCTTGTTCCCTGCTGTTTCAGAGGGTAGATCTAGATCTAATGGTTTTAATGAACATCTTGACATTAGGAGTGGTTCAACAATGGAACCAATTTCCTAGAAAGGAGATGGAGTCTCCTTATCTGCATGTCTTTTAAAAAAATAGCTGGAGATCCTGCATTGAACAGGGGATGGATTTGATGGCCCATAGGGCCTCTTCCAACCCCATGATTCTATGATTCCCTTCCCCTTACTTCCAAGACACACCTTCTGTCTCAAAACTCTGATTGATTTGCAACTTGACAGCCATGAAAAGCAACTCATCTGATAATCCCAAATTTAAAAAAAATCCATGTTAGCAAATAAGAGATGACATATCAAGTCCCATTTTTTTCCAGATCTTGGGAAAAAGCAATTTTGGGGACTGCAACTTTCAGAATCCCACAGCAAGCATAACCAATGACCATTGCTAGTTGTGCGGGGTTGTGACAGCAGATGGTCCAAAAGTAACTTCATCAACCTTTGATCCTTTGCTGTTTAGAAGAGGAAAGATGTACCCTGTTTTTGGTTTACTTTTTTCCCCTCATTTTTTCAAAAGGACTCAAGTTTAGGAATTGTGCTGAGCAGTAAATGTGAGTAGTGCCTTGAAGCTCTTCCATGGGCAAGTCTGTCAAATCGCCTAAGGCATAAGAATGGTGTCCAAAATAAACATATTTGTCTCTGGGCTAAATTTAAAAATAGAGAAAAGAGCAGCAGCTTAAAAGGGTGTTCTTCTGTAGCATTGTGAAGCTTTTAAAAGAAATCATTTCCACCAAAGTTAAATCTTTTCATGGGTGAAGGCCATGTTGAGGTTGTATTTTTTTAAAAAATTGGCTGGACTCACAAAAGTAAACAAAACTGTGGTGCAAGCTTTAGAGTTCTTCAGAACTCTAAGCAGAGGCTGGATGGCCATCTGTCGGGAGTGCTTTGAGGGTGTTCTTGCATGGCAGGGGGTTGGACTGGATGGCCCCTGTGGTCTCTTCCAACTCTACATTTCTATGATTCTGTGATTCTTGAACAAGCTAGATCTGGGATAGGAATCATATGGTCAATGGGTCACATGAGACTGCCAAGGTGTTTTCCAAAGTCCAAAACATATTGTACTCCCAAGATGCTTCCCAATATATGGGCACATTTGAACAAAGTGGAGGACACCTTCTCTATGTTTTTGACCCTGGGGCAGTTTAGGAACAGGACAGGTCCTTAGAAAAAGGGCGTGTGTGGGGGAAATGTACTGGAAGGTAGGCCAACGCAGATGTGTGTGGCCCTCCAAGGTCTCCTTGGAAACAATGTGGCCCCCAACTCCTGAGCGTAAACAAAGGGAGGTTGTAGAAAGGACAAGGAGGAAGAAAAGGAAGCTGATTTTGAAGACATTTACACCATTTTCGCACAATGATGCTTTGCTACATTGTCCAGTCACAATCTTGGCACCGCCTTTGACAGGAAGGGAGCATGATGGGAATGCTCCCCTCCGCACATGGCCAGCTCCCTGTGGAAGGGAGCACGAATGACATGTACTTGCCTTCCACCGCACAGCTACACTGTTTCTTTGCTGCACTGGAGAAGGAAGTGCCTCCATGACACTTCCTGTCCTCCCACATGCCCGGGAAGAACAAGAGTGTCACGCAATCATAGGCACTTAATGATTTTTTTTTCCTGCTAAGTGAATATCCTGCAAACATGATGCATGAGGATGTGATGGCTGCAGGACCGCAACAACATCATGCAAAAGCACACCCCGTGGACTGCTACCATTGCATCCTCAATGCGGGACTGCGACACCATGCGTAAATGGCCTTAGTCAGAGTCTTAAGGTAGAATGTGGGAGCAAGTTGCTTGTTTTCAAATTAGAGAAGGGTGGGTGGCTCTTCAAAACATGTTTGATTATAGCTCCCATAATCCCATACTTTTGGCTGTGCTGGCTGCAGAGAATGGTAGCTGTAGTTCACATATCCTCCACCTTTTCATGGATGAAATCTGGAACACATATGGCCAAGCAACATCAGCATGCATCCAAGGTGGCAAAAGTTATTAATAAGGAAAAACAGACAAATTAGGAGAGGTTACCTCAGTTTATTTGTGTCTGCACCTACCAGGAAGGGCATGATTCTTCCCAATCCTCTGCACACACACACCCCCCGCTGAATTAATTCATTGAAAACTACTTTCACAGTTTGAATTCAGGTTACAGCAACTGAAATAAGCTGAGGACAAGCAGGAAAAGTGGGAGGAGGAGAGAGCAAGTGACAATCAGCTGAAAAAGTGGGATCACAGAGGGGTAACAGGGACTGTCCCTGCCAAAATGGGATAATTGGAGGGTATAACTTCAACAACATTGAAAAGCCACGGTGCTCCACCCCTGCTCCAATACATGCTATGGAGGTTTGCAGTCCTAACCTTGAGTGTTGATGGATGAAACTGATGGACAATACTTAGATGAAATATCAATATGGATACAGTTGCCCTTGTCGTACCTGCAAAGACTTGACACTGCATGAGGTACTGGATCCCAATATCAGAAGACCAGCTGGTGCCCAATGTGGAGGGAAAATGGCAGATATGGTAAGCAGATGGGCACCATCCTTGATGTGATCTCACCACCACCTGGGACCAGAGAAGGACCAACAGCCTTCTCAGCCAGGCCTGTTCCCAGGATTCCCAAAATCCATTAAGGTGACACTTGTCCTGTGCGTGCAGCCAGCCAAGGCTTACAGCTGTCTGATTAGACCCTCTTATCAGCAGCCATGAGCAAAGTTTGTATTAGTTGGTTAAGCAAATTACCATGTGTCATTTTGCAGTCCTAGTAAATCCAGAGTGACAGTCCAGTGGTGAAGTCTGTACACAAGGTTAAGGTCAAGGTTTCTGAGAGCACGAGCAAAGAATCAAAATGTAAGTTGGATTGCTTCCACCAATAGGAATGATTGGCTGCAACAGCCTCCTCCCATTGTGGTCCCTCTTTATATAGGCTTAGAGTCTTCCACAGCTGTTGGCCTAATTAATGAGTCTTTATTATATATACACACCAAGACTCCCGGCCCTCCCTTTTCCACCTACACTGATTGTCATTAAGTATTGTCCCTCTCATGTCTCTGTGTTGTGGCTGTTGGGAAGGGTCCTGTCTGGATCCTGGGATGGGGGCATGACAACCCTCCAGAATGGGAGGCCAAGCATGCAGGCCCAGTATCCCCAGAACAGGATCTGTCCCTATGCCAAAATGCCAAAGATGCAACACCAAAATCCTGCAGAAAGAATGTTCCTAATCAAGGTAGTAAGAACCAGTATCTCAAGAATGAAGGGAGGATGGCAAAAGTCCAACTGTGATGTGGAGTAAGGGGGATGTTTTGATCCTCCTCAGGAAGATCTGGCTGAAATTTACTACTGGCTACATCCACCAGGGAATGCCCTGAACTGCCAGTCTGAATCCTAGTCATCTGATTTGTGGGCTAGGCAATATTAGAGGAGGGCCTAAATACGCTAAAGGCACCAGACCCCATCAGATCTTAGAAGCCAGGCAAGGTCAGCTCTGTTTAGTACTTGAATGGGAGACTGCCAACAAATACTAGGTGCTGTAGGCTGTATTTCAGATGAAGGAGTTGGCAAATCTACCATTCCTTGCTTAAGAAAATCCTATGGAATTCATGGGGTTGCTATAAGTTGGCAGGCAACTTGAAAGCACACGCGCGCGCACACACACACACACACACACACACCTCATGAGAAGGCATGAAAGCTCTCTGGATGCAATGATGCTGATCTGCCCTGGAAGATGGCAACTCTTGCTGGACTCTGAACTCCTCAGAGTGACCTGTGTGGAGCAGGTTGGATTCCCATCTATGTCTGGGAACCCATGCTTCTGACTGCATGTGAAACTCTCCCTACAGCTCTTGGGATAATGAACGAAGCAATCGGTGGCTGACCTCCTGTTTTTCAGCTTAGATCTCACCCCATCCCTCAAGGGAACATAGGCCTCACATTTGGAAAAGCATATTTTGAGAATAAATCTGTTTTAGAAATTTTCTTTAAAAAATCTCAGAAGTGGGATGGAACAGATTTACAGTTGAAACAAACAAACACTGAATGCTTTTGTCAGTGATTGTTACAGGTTAATCCCAATAAAGTGTCTGTTGTTGTTAGAACATTTTTCACTGTCGTTTAAAAAGATGAATCATTTAGAAGAAGAAGAAGAGGCCTAAATTGTATACCTGCTAAGAAACTGAATTAACATTTTCCTTTTCTCATTTTGACTAAAATGCAGTGCTTATGAAACCTTTGGACTACCTGCTGCGACATCCGTTGATTCCCCAAGATAAAGCAATCACAATCATTTATCATCTCTATGCATTTTCAAGGCACATTTTGGAATGACTATTTTTAGATGTAGCCTGTTCCTTTAAAATATTATCTATATAACCTCACTCTTAGAGGAGACAGCTGCTTTCTGGAACAATCTCCTTGATACTCTTAGTATCAATTATTGAAATAGTGGGGCTACATTTGACTCACCCTGGCGGGACTCGGTGGTGGAATGCTCTCGGATGTTGTGAAGGTGCTGTCTCTTTTTGACAGTTCCAGCTGCCATCAATGACAGATGCTATCAAGATCTGTAGGAGGATGCCTGGGGATTCTTTCCCAGCCATCTGGATGTCAAGGGATACTCCAAAACAAAACAGTAGAAGCGTTACTTGATTGTTGTCTTTTGCTTTTTGGAGTGGAAGGAGACTTTAAGTTCCTCAGTACAAATATAGGGCCTTACTTTGAGATGAAATCCTCCTGTTTTGTTCTGACTCAGCCTCCATGCAGTCATCCAGAAAGGATGAAATGGAATTGTTTCCAGCACTTCCACCCCCTGTATACATGGTAAAGTAAGCAACTATGGATTATATTTGATTATTTATTTTGAAGCCTTTTTACCTTGCTTTGAAGCATATATTCCAGTGGCTCGCAAACTTTGCTACCCCAGGTGTTTTGGACTTCAGTTCCCAGAAGCCCCAGCTAGTTTGGCCAATAGTCAGACTTTTTGGAAGCTGAAGTCCAAAACCTATGGAAACAAGGGTTTGGAAACCTCTGATAGATACCCTGATAATGCTTTGTGCCATGCAATCATTTCATAATTGAGAGCCTATTTTATGGTTATATAGAATAAATCTACACTCACATAGTTGACATGGTGGTTGCCCTATACCACCCTTCTGCTGAGTACTAATATTGTACAATTGAATTTCTATCTGCCAGTGTGCCTGATTGTTATCCCATTGTAGGATCGGAAAGGCACAGGGGCTGTTTCTGAAATCTCCACGAATAAAATGGTACGCCGAAGGCCCTGACAAACAGTTATGTATAATCCAAGAATGGAATCTGGTTGGTTAGTAGAAACCATTGGATCAATTGTTGAATAGTGAGTTAACAAAAAGGTAAATCCAGTTGGCTGAACGGCTCTACTCTAGTTAGGACTAACAATAGCATTCAGGCCCTTGTGAAACGGTTACGCTTACAGAACTCTGCTTGTGCAACCATGAACTGAATATGTTCATTGAACAATAGCCAAAAAAGTGTCACTGCATATTTAAAGCAACTGAAACACCAACAGTAATCTGGCCAGTGATATAACACTTTAAAAGAAATTAAAAGCTCTAGCACAAAAGCTCTTTCAGAAAGCCACAATGTAACAGCAGTTGAACTGTTCAGAGTATTCAGAGAAGAGGCACTGATTAAAATAGTATATTAATACTGCATACTCAGTACCTTAAGAGCATAAGAACAGCCTAGCTGTACTACAAGCCTATCTAGTGAGGGGATATAAGCACACTACACAATTATAGCACTTTGATAACCCTTCAATTGCCATGGTTCATGGGATATGCTGTTTCATGAGATTCTCTGCCAGAGAGCTCTACTGCTGTGTGTATTCCATGTATCTCATGAAACTACAAACCCCAGAATTTCATAGGATGAAACCATGGCAGTTATAGTGGTGTACAACTGTTACCTTAAAAGGTGGGGGACATTGAGGTCCTCCAGCAGTGCTAGCATCTCCTTAGGCAGGTGAGGAATTATAGCTCAAAAGAAGGCCTGCAAGAGGGGTAACTGCAGGTCCTTTTCACCTGTGTATACCGATACTAACTGCAGGATGCCAGTTAAAGGTTCAAACAGGATGTTTTTATTTGGAAATTAACACACACACACACACACACACACACACACACACACACACAAGAAATCAAGCAGTCTCATGGACTATACAAGGCTGATGAAGGAAAGGAGAGAAAGGTTAGATAGAGAGAGATTTCAGATATATAGGGTGATATATACTGGTCTTGGAGCAAAGAATCGAAGAGAGGTGGCTCAAACACAAGGGTTTGAGGGCAGCACAGAGTAATGAGAATCTGGGGTGCAGCATGATGCCCAAAGTGTTGGCAAAATGCTAGGGTCTGAGTTTGGGTTTAAATACCCTTTTTCCTACCCTGAAAGGATGAGTGTTAATGGCTCTGTGGCAGAATAAACAAAAAACAGAGTAAACAAAAAGGGAACAGACTGGAACAGACTGATTGTCTTACTTTGGGTGACAAAACATTGATGGGAGTCCTGTCAGCCTCTTAATGTCTTGGTTGGGTAATGTGAATGGGGAAGGTTTTGGTAGGAAATACAGCAGGGGTGTTTGCCTGCCACACCTGGGTAACTTCGCAGACCATTGTATTTAGATGTTGGGTCATTGACAGGATTACTGGCAGTCTGCTTACTCTGGTCTCTCTTACTTAACTCTTCTTGACCTTGTGACTTGGCCATGCTGACCTAGCCCAGGTGTACAGCCAGAGTCCTGCTTGCTGCATGTTTTCCAGCCATAAGTGTCCAGTTTTTAACAATATTTCATGCCATTTAAATGATATCTCTTGCCAATCAGGCTATGTGACATGATAGGGGTGTAAGGTGTGGTAACACAACTGCTATTATTATGCAGTGTGAATTTACCTTAGCATTGTGTTCAAAAAAATGACCAACCAGTTGTGTCCAACAGCAGGATGTGATTATGGGTTTCTGTCTCATATTCCCTAGCAACTGAAATACAGAGACATGCTGCTTCTCACACTGAAGGTGATATGTAATCATCCTGACTAGCACATACCTTCTAGTATTTTATATTAAAGTAGGCTGAGAGTGGATTTACTGGAACTGTCCCTGCAAAATCAGGATGGGGCATATGCTACCATGCAAGTTCAATCATCATGAAGTCATGATTTTATCTACTAACTCTCTATGAGCAGCTCCCTGTTAACAGGAGGTATGGTTTGCATAATAAAGCAATAGAATGCTAACTGAATTATTACCAGGAAAATATAAAAATTTCATTTTCCTAGTTAACAAGGGAAAGTAGATAATAGCCCTTCCTTTTCACTGCCAAAATACGTAAAAATCAGTCCATATCAGGCATAAAATGGATGAATTTTATGTACTGCATGCCATATGTAGGTTTAATATACACACACAGCCCATATGTGGAGGAAAAATACTACCTCAGCTGGAGAAGGCTAAATGTATTCCTATAACATCAGCCGAAGCGGGAGCTTCCAGCTGGTTGAGACTCTACTTTGTATGCACCGGTGCCTCCTGGGACAACAGCCGTTTGTGCACGACCATGAAAGCAAACAGGACTCAAGTCACTTTAATGTGAGGTCAATGGATTTTGAAAGTCAGGTTATTTTGAGAGGAGCTTATCCCGCCACCGTCCCCCGTTTACTTAGTCCTTGGGGGTCACTTGACAGGAAAAGTCAGAGCTTTTCTTTCTTTGTTTCTGACTTCCTTACATCTTTAAAGAGCGCCTAGAGAGTTTCTCCTTTCCGCAGGACTCTTTGTTTTACAACCTCACCTTGACGTTATCTTTCCACTCCAGGTATCTCTGTTGGGGCAATCTGATAAAGGGGGTCATGACCCTGCATGAAGTGGGGCTGGAGAAAGAAGGTGTGAAGAAAAGAAAAGGGTGTCACGGAATCATAAGAAATGCTCTGATGGATCAGACCAAAAGCCAATCTAATCCAATATTCTGTCCCACATGCTAGTGGGACATTAGGCCATATATATATATAATGTGAAGTCAGTGTGTTTGTATGTGCGTGTGTGTATGTATACACACACACACACACACTCTTGCTACTCTCTGTGGTTGTTATTTTTGTTGTTGTGTGCCTTCAAGTCATTTCTGTCTTATGGTGACCTTAAGGTGAAGCTATTCACAGGGTTTTCTGGGACTGAGAGTGTGACACACTCAAGCTCTCACAGTGGGTTTCCATGGCCGAGTGGGAAACTGAACCCGGTCTCCAGGATCATAGCCCAATACTCAAACCGCTACACCATGCTGGTTCTCCTACTCTCCTTTGCCAGGTATTAATTACATCAGCTTACTGTCCAACTGTCCCATTTTGGCAGGAACAGCCTCAGCTAATCCTCTGTTGTCTTGTTACAATGCACCTCAGTTAGCAAAATATTAGCTGCATATCATTAGTTTAGAGTGCCATGAGTTGGGTAACTGCACCAACTTCTTATTTCTTTTGAGCAAAATTCTTATGCTACTTTTGACTTACAAAGCTTGGAATCAGTTGAGGCAAGGACTACCTTCTTCTTCCTCCCGTATGGGTCAACCCAGAATTTGAGATCATCAACAAAGGACCAGCTCCATCGTTCACCACTCTGAGATGCTAGTTTGCCAATCCTCTAACTGTCCCATTTTGGCAGAACACTCCAGATTAATCCCTTCTTGTTCCACTTTTCTGGATGTTTTTAAAAATGTCCTAAGTGCTCTCTCACCTTCATCCTTTATCCTCAGCATACTTCAATTGAAGCAAACCAAATTCAAAGTGCAAAAATAGCGTGTACTCAGTTAACTCAGTGAGGAGGAATCAAGCTCTCCTCTGAAGGCTCAGGCAAAAGCACACTTCTGCAGCCTCTCCTAGCTTGTGCCTTCCTCCTCACTCTTCCTCATTCAAAGGCCGTGGAGTGTTGCCGTGGAGTGTTGCCATGGCAATTAAAGTGGAATCACAGCAAGATCACTGTGTAGTATGAAAGCACCTCTGGAGCACCTGTCCTCCTATTGTCCTAATTTGGCAGGGACAGTCCCAATTAATTCTCTGTTGTCTCACTCTTTCAGCTACTTTTAAAATGACCTGGTTTCTCTCCCCTTCCCTTTCCCCCTTTGTCCTCAGCTTACTCCCATTGCTGCAAAATAAGTTCCACGTATGAAAGTTTAGTTGGGGGTGAGGAGAGGATGGAATACAGTCTTGCCCTTTCCTATAGACTCAAGCAACTGCCACAGCTTCTTCTGGTTCTTTAATAACTTTTGCCATCCTGACCACACTCTGATCTTGCTTGGCTGTACATGTCCCAGTTTTCATCTGTGAAATGTTCAAGGGCATGGGAGTATGTATCATAAATCCTGTCCCTGGCTATTTCTCAGCCCCACGGAGGAAACATTTTCACCTGATTCTGCCTCCATCATGGAGAACAGCACTTGTAAGGTATGTGGTTTTTTAAGGAGAGAGCCCCTCTACATTTGGAAGTGACCAGAAGGTTAGGATGATACTTTTTGTGTCATCTGGAGGGGCTAGTGAAGTCCCAGAGAGCCCTGGGGCTGGAAAAATGGCTCCCAGACCCCAATAAGTTGTCCAATCTTTGTTTGTTTTCACTTTCTTCTAAAACCGTGTTGTGCAACCTTAATGGCTAATCACTGACTGAATGAGAGGAAAGTAGTTCAAAAACAGCGGGGCAAAATTTGTAAAGGTCATTTTAAAAGCTAGCTGTTTTGATTCCTTGAACTCCATGTACCAGAGAGTTTAGAGCTAGCATTTCAATACAGCATGGCTACGCTTTCTGAAGAGCGTCCTTGCATGCTCCAGCTCAAATCGTGTTATTTAACCAAGAGGATAACATCAACCATAGAGGCTCAAATGATTTGTCAGCAGATGGCAAATCACCATATAATTTGACTAGATTATAACCCCAGGCAAAGAAATGAATTTGTAAATTTAAAGAGCAAGCAATCTTCTACCTTTCTTAATTGATTTGCAGTTATACTAAACATTCCTCAGGGTGACTGATAATAATAATAATGCTGTTTTTTTAAGACCCATGGCTTCGTAAAAGACAGGACAGCAGGCATTCTGGTTGATGAAATACAGAAGCGCATGTCCTCGGTCAAAGAAGCAGTAAACCTCATTCTGGGCTGTGCCATTTTAGAATGCCCAGGGAGGAGCACACATGACAAAATTACCTCTCTTACCAAAAAGCCACCCCCATTAAAGAAAAAAAAAAAAGATGGCAGGGATAAAGACAGTCACCTTGTTTCACATGTTTCGTAATAAGCAAGCTGGAAAGAACATGCAACTTTTTTAAAAAAACGAATAGTGGCTAACATTCTGTATTGAAATTATGGGTTTGTAACCTTGAATCAGTAGTTCTTAACCTTTTCTTTACTGGGGAACTCCTGTAAATATAATCTGTTGCTGGGGACCCCCAAGACGTAACTCAATATTTAAATATTAAAATATTTATTTAAATATTTAGTTAAAGTTGCTCGTCAGGCATCTTCAAATGAGGGACCAGTTTGTGCATGGGGACATGCCTGCTGCCATTTGTGTTATCCCGAAACGCAAGTGCCACAAGGGCCAATCCGTGATGCCACTACCTCCTTGCAGAGGTGGGGAATTAATTAGCTTAAAATCAGGAGGCTAACAAGAGGGGGGCAACTTAGTGAGATCTTGCTACCAATGTTTACGGGCTCACGCAGGAAAAGAACCAGCCAAACATTCGAAAGTAAGCTAAAAATGTGTTTTTATTGGAGGCAATTCACTGATGCATGCACACAAAATGCAAACAGTCAAACATTCACACAAGAGCTAACTGAAGCAGAAAGGGAGGAAAAATTATGTATAGAGAAGCTGAGGGGTTTGGGGGGATTTATAATTACCAGTCCAGAAAAGTAGTGAAGAGCAGAAATGTATTTTGGCTTAGGTAGGACCTAAGGACAGTTCTCATTCAGGACCCAGTCAGACAGAGTGACGGGTAGACCTTCAAGAGACTGAGAGTTGCAAGCCTAAAATCAGGGGCATTTGTACCCTGAAAATGGCCTGAGGCAGTGAAGGTTCCAGATGCAAGACAAAGGGAACCTGTTGTAGACAGTGGGTCTTTTGCCGGTTGATGGGCTTAGTGCTTGATTGACAAAGACATGATGGGTGTTGTAATAGCTGTCTATTGTGGGTGTCACAAGGAAAGATGAAGGAGTCCAGGTGTATAAGGGATGGATATCTATCAATCAGTGTCCTGGTGGGCTTTGCCCAATTATGTTCCCTGGAAGGACATTCAGCTTCTACTTCAACCAATCATCCACAGGAACAGCATCCATTTACCTGACAAAGGACTCAGTTTTACCTGGAGGCAGTTTCGAGTTGACCTATCCTTTCTAATGCTTACAGTCAAATTCCTTCCCTCATTGGTGTGACCTCTCCGTTACCTTTCAGGTCTGATTTTGATATCAGAGCCAGTTGCCAACTCAATATTGTGCCAATTAGGTGTGATGCCCATCCAAACCGTACTACTATCAGGGACCCCCAAAGCGGGGCCTTACATACGCCTTTCCTTGGGAACACAGCAGTGGGGAGGGGGTGCAGGGTACTGAAACTCTGCCTCCATTCTCAAGGAGTGAGGCTGAACCAAGCACACAGGTGCACTCCTTCCTCTCTTTTTCTCTCCTTTCCGAGAAGAGCCAGCCCTTGGCAGGGAGCTGTTGCTGCCACGGCTGTTGGTGTCCAGCAGAAGGGAATTTGCAGACCCCCTCTGAGGAGTCCATGGACCCAAGGTTAAGAACCAATGACCTACAGTTATAGATCTGCAGCTGCTCTGCATTCATGAATACTGCATAGTGATGATTGCAGAACTGTTGCCACGATCGTAACTGCCCTCCCAAACCTGCTTTACCAGCCAGCAGCCACACTGAGAGATGGTAGTTTGTTCATTTGGAGACACGGGGGGATGATATTTCCTGCTACCTCCCACCAGTGAGTGAGGCTGCAACAATCAGAAGAAGGACTGTCTGTCACAATTTTTTGTCACAACCTCACTTGCTGCCATGAGAGGGTGGAACTGTCATCTTGATCCATCCTGGTTGCCGGCTGAATAGACCTTCATCTTTTGGTGGATTTGCTGCACCAACAGATTTTGCGACATCCAGCCAGAGAAGTTATTTAGTTATGTGTTCGTAACTAAGTAAACAATATAAAATACGGGCCAGCATTTTGAAAGCAAACTTGACAGACCTGCCCATCTGGTTGCCAACTCGGCTAGTGCTAAGGAACAGGATGGGCTTTCTTTTGCAACCGTATTCAGAATGAGTGGGCTTTCTTCCTGCAGCGTTCCTCCCAGAGTGTACAACAATCACATTTTGGACTACAATTCTCATCACTCTCTGTAGTCACTGGGGAATGCTGGGAGTTGTAGTCCAAATGATAACTTTTCCAAGCCATAGTAGTTCCTACTGTCCTGCCTCCCTAAGCATCCTCCCAGCAATCTTCTCCAAACTGAACAATAGGAGTCTGAGTAGCTGAAGCTGTATTTTTACTCAGAAAGCAGCTAGTTTTTCTCTCTACAGTTTTCTATGGAAGGAGCTGAAAAGAGGGATTTGAGGGAGCATCAACTAGAACTCAAAAAGTTATCGTGTGGACTACAATTCCGAGAATCCCCCAGAAAGACTGGGGATTCTAGTCATTGTATCCCACAAGGGAAAACAGCCTTGAGTCCCGATTTATGAGGAAAGATGAGATAGAAATAAAAGGAAAGAGGAAAAAGAGGAAAAGGGGATTTTGGCACATAATAATAGAACAACAAGGAAAGGATGGATCACCTTTCTTTTTCTTTTGAAAGCTATGTCAGCCTAAATTGTCTCTTCTGCCCAAGTGCATCAGTAGAATTTTACCTCTCTGCGCTGAATACCTGCCAGTGCAATTGTGGTTATATTCAGAAAATCTTCCACAAACTCAGATTTGAAAAATTATGAGACAACTCAGAAAATACTGGAGCCCCATTGTGTGGCCCGATGTGAAATCTCTCTCTCTCTCTCTCTCTCTCTCTTTTTCTCTCTTTCTCTCTCTCTCATTCTCTCTCTCTATCATATGGAAACAGTGACCATCCAACAACCACGAAATGCATGTTCAAATTTCATTGTGAATTTTTGTTAGGATATTGCTGTTCATTTGTTTCAGAATTGATTGCTTAATTTAAAAAATGGGACAGAATGGACCTATGAGTGAACAATAAACATGGCACAAGCTGAAGGGAGATTGGGCTTCTCTGAAAAGGGATTATAGGTGTATCCAGTCCATCCAATTCACTTGCTTGCTACTACCATGCTAGGATATGTAATTTTGTTTTAAGTTCAGAAGCAAATTTAATATCTAGACTTCCTTTCATAAAAACTGGGATGAATCCAGACTTTCCCATATATTCCAACTGCCCCAGTTTAATAGGGGCAGTCCTGATTAATTCTCCATCATCTGACTTTTTTTCAAATGCTTTTAAAAAGGCCCAGTTTCTCACTCCTCCTGCTTTCTCCTTTTGTCCTTAGTTTATTTCAGTTGCAGCAAACTGAGGTCAAAGTGCAAAAACAATTTTGCACTCCGTTCAGGAGTGAGGAGAGGAGAGAAAGAGCAGAATCTTCTGTGTGTGTGTGTGTGTGTGTGTGTGTGTGTGTGTGCCTTCACCTGTTGACTTATGGTGACCTCATGAATTTCATAGGGTTTTTTTAGGCAAGGAATCTGTTACCCTGTGTACTGGGGGTCCTGGGAGGGACACCAAATTGTGCTCAACTGAAGTTGGGGGAAATTAGCTCGGAGCACTGCTTAGCGTTACGAGAGGCAGGGTAACGTAGCGAGATCTTGAACGCTATGTCTACGGGGTCCGGCCGAGAAAAGGAGCACACAGAAGTTCAAACAATAAATGATGTTTTATTAAATACACAGCAAAACAGTGTATGTGACACACTCATACAAGATAACTAAAGAAAATAAAGGTTGGAATGGTATAGAGGGATTTTTAGAAGGATTGCTGGTTTGGGTGATACTTCACCTGTCCTGAAGCCCGGAAAAAATAGAGAGCGAAGCTGGGGTGCAATGTAGCTCAGCACGTGGAGCTGAGGGGAGGCTCGCCAAGCAAAGCGGCAGCAAGGCGGGATGAAACTCGGGAGCGATCCGAGGAAGGCCTCGGAATCGAGGGTTTTTATAAGGAGAATTGTGACTGCAGGCTATACCGTACTTGGGGAAAACAATAGATTTGGAGTTGGAGACAAAGCCTCTGAAAGGTCAGAATCTGAATGATTGAGTTATCGTAGCGGTTCTCAATAGAGTAGCCAGTATGCAAACGCAGAGTACTTGGGTATTGTATAGTTAGCCCATCAAGCTGCCAACGCGGGGCAGAGGCTCTTTTATAAGTTGCGTGCATACCTAATTAGAGTACTTGCCTGGAGGTCTCCTAAAGCAGTGAGTCAGCTATTTTCTGGCCTGCCTGTATTGTCCAGGAATATTACGGCGATTAACGGCCGAGCTTGTTTGCGTGCTTGTCCAGTGGCCTCGCAAGCACGTGGAGGGAAATAGAGAAGTGAAGCCAAATTGTGATATCAAGAGGATATCTTTTAATATCCCCAAAGCTTGGACTAGCCCGGGTAGTAACAAATCCTCAGAGGTGGCTTGCCATTTCCTTTCTCTGAGATATAACCTACAGCACCTATTATTTGTTGGTGGCCTCCCATCAAAGTAGTAATCAGGGCTGACTGTACTTACTTCCAATATCAGATAGGATCTGGTGCCTTTAAGGTATTTAGACTCATGCTTCTGTGTAGGCTCAGAAAAAAGCAAATTGCTGCACGCTCTCCCAGTTTGCCTGTTCTTCTTCATTAATAACTTTTGCCATCCTGGCCACTCTGATGTTGCTTGGCCCTATGTGTCCCAGTTTTTATCTGTGAAATGCTGGACAGTGTGTGAGATATGCAATTTTAAGTTCAAATGCAAACTTAAGGCCCCTTTTCATGAAGACTGGGATAAATCTAGACGTTCCTCCAACATGATTTAATATCAGATGATAGTATCACTGCAAAGAATGCAAAGCTTTGGAAAGTTACTTTATGGGGGCGGGACACCCAGAATCTGCCAGCCAGGATGTCTGCTGGCCAGGTTGGTTTTTGGAATTATAGTCCAAAAAAGTAACTTTTTCCGATTCTGAAAAGAACAGCTTGAATTAATACAAGCCAGACTCAGGCTTGCCACCTTGGTGAGCATCCATCCTAGCTTCAGTTCCACGTTCAATGGAGCAGAGAAGAAGAAGAACACAAATTGCCCTGAGATAAATAGTCAGGATCAAAACCACTCTACCCTATTTCTTTCTGTGTTGCTATCTTATTCTAGTTTCTCTTACATGTAAACCTGAGTTCAGGGTAGCCTTTTGTAAATGGCACTTACATTTATTGAGTATCTCGATTATACAGGTTTTCCTAGGGGTCTGTTGAAACACTCTGTTGCACAGAAGTGTCAGTACGAAAATGAATTGAAGGTCATCTCCTTAAAAGCAAAACACTCTATCAAGAGACTCCATACAGAAACAGTATCTGTCGAACAATGATGTGGCATATGTGGGGGGGGGGGGGAGATGCCAGGCTAATTGAATTGGGCCTCTTATTTAAAAATCAGATTAGAAATGCCAATATGATAAATAATAAGGGGGCATATTCTGTATTATTTGTTGATTCTTAGCTACTTATTCAAGCTCCATATGAATGCTGGCAACTGAACAGATTAATTTAATGTATTAACCATACCCTCTAACAATTCACAGATGAAAATTGGGGCACGTATAGTCAAATGGCATCAGGTGTGATCCAGATGGCAAAAGAGGATAATGAGAAAGAACATGATAATCATTGTTATTGTTACTATTATCTTTATTTGTATCCCACTTTTTGCCCAACATTGGGCCTCAAAGAGGCTATGCTGGGCCTCAGAGTAGGAAAGAATACACAAACTAGGAGAAGCTGCAGGTCTGCCTCTCTTCTATGAAGGGAGAAAGTGGAGGAAGGGAAGAGAAAAGCAGCTGAAAAGTGGACAACAGAAGATTAATCAGGACTGTCCCTGTCAAATAGGGACAAGTGGAAGGCATGGTTACACAGATTAGATTTAACTGTATGCTTTCTAGAAGGACTCGCAACTCAGGCCTGTAGTGGTAGTCTTAGTCTTTCTTTTGGGCTTTTCTCACAGGGGCAGGAGAACCAGAGACACGTCTCTAGAGTTTAATGCACAGATAAATTGCACAGGGCACTGGTTATTTCTCCTGTACAACCTCCGTGAAGCAAATAGGAAAATCAAGCCTATGAATGCATGCTAGTGCAAGCCACATCCATTTCTAAGGAACTCAGGCTATCCAAAAAATTGTATTCTAGTAGAGATGGGCCAACTGAATGCCTGAATCCTTGAATCCTGAACAAGGATTCGAGATTCGGGGATCCAAATCCCCCCCGCCAAAACAGGCGAATCGAATCTCTCGAATCCTGCCCTGGTCTCCCACTGGCCGCAGCTGGATCCTGCCCAAGCCGGGCAAGAAAAAGTGGTAGAGAGCACGATCTTGTGTTCCCCACTCTGCTCCCATCTGCCATGGGCCCGATCCTGCCTGAGGTAGGAGAGAAAACGTGGCGGAGAGCATGATCTCATGCTCCTTGGTCTGTTAGCCTGGCACTTACTGTACATCTGCTGCTGTATTAGTCTTTAACACACTAAGAGTTCGTTGATCAGACAGTGAATAAACATACTTATTTACATTCAAGACATCAGCTGTAACATATGTATCTGTATGGGTTGGGGGTTGTTTGTTTGTTTGTTTGTTTGGTTATTGTTTGAGAAGAACAGGAAATGACACTAAGGCCATTTCCACACGGGGTGAGGGAATCGTCCCGTGCTGCTATCTACCAGGTCTTATGGCTCCCCGGTCCGGTCCAGGCTGCTCTGGAGCAGTGTGTGCTCATCGCTCCGCACTGCTCCGGCGTTGAAAATGGCGGCTTATGGTTGGTCGAGGGTCTCAACCAACCACTGAAGCTCGCCAGCGCAAAGCCCGCCCCCAGCAGATCGGAGGCTCGCGTTGGTGTGAGCCTGCAAATCTGCACAAGAGAGCAGGCTCGCACTGGCGCGCTCCCTGCGAGAAACAGGTTTTTCAAAAGCATGCTGGACGACCACTTGGGGTCGTTCCGGAGCGGGCTGAAGTGCAGATCTACGTTAAATAGTCTGGACCAGTCTGCTCCCAGGTGCAGATGTCCTCCCTGGAGGACGGACTGCACCGTTTCAAATACCCCGTGCGGAAATGGCCTAATTGAGTAACAGATTTCATATGGTGCTATATTACAGCAAGGAAGTATTTTCTAATAGATAAAAGTCTACATAAATACAGGATTGGTTAAAGAGCAGTGGCAGCAGGGAGAGAGAGAGAAAAGCATGTGTCAGTCAATGTAAACCCCTTTAAAGACTGCAAAGAACAGTAGTAAGTATATGCTTAAGTCTATCCAGGATTGCCTCAAAATGTTCAACTTTTAAGAAGGAGGAAGACAATACTTCCTTCTCCTACCTCAGTAGCTCAGAAGCATTTTCTTTCTTTCAGTTCATCCTGATGAAGAGTAGGTTAAAGTCAGAGATATCGCTGAGGCTTGAAATATGAATCTCAGGCTTATCACTCCATCCCGTATGGCACAATGTTCAAATTTTTAGGATCTCATTTCTGGTCATTTTCTAAGCCTTTGCTGAGTTGAAAACATGGTTCTTTAGAATTATTTGCTGAATGGGGATGAAGAAAGCTAGGGTTTTGTTGTTGTTGTTGTTTTGGTTTTTATTTTTTAAGTGAAATGTGGGAGGATCTTGACAATGTTTCTTGTTGTTGTGTGCCTTGAAATCATTTCTGACTTATGGGAAAACTGTGGAGGAACAACTTATCAATACCCTTCTTGAATTGTGTTGCCCAAAACTGAACACAGTAGTCTAAGTGGGGTCTGACCAAGTAGAATAGATTTGTACTATTATTCCCTTGACCTAGACTCTAGATTTTGCACATCTTCAAGTCATTTCTGACTGATGGTGACCCTAAAGTGAACCCATCCTGGGGGCTTCTCAGCAAGATTTATTCCAAGGGGTTTGCCTTTGCCTTCCTCTGGCTCTCTCTTGAACAATATTGAAAGTTATTTCTCTGCCTTGTTCTTTGCTTGGTGCTCACATTTTGTATTCATCGATAACTGGCTCATGTGTTTAATTTTAACGGCAGCGTTCAGCTCAGAATTAAATGGCATGCTTTCCCCAAGAAAGATGTGAATTTATGAGGAAGAGGCATAGCGTTGCGCCATGCCCAGTGGGCACATTATTATTATAAATGACACATTTGCCAATGAGGCCTGTAACAGCTGCTTAGGAAGTCAGCAGCAAGAGGTTTTCATCCCTTATATCATTTATTTTAAGAGCAGAACACTGAAGAGAAGAAATACCCATTGCTCGACAAGTTAAGGCATTAGCAAACCAGTAGATTCTAGGCTACTCTTAAAGAGCAGGAAATAGTCTGTCTTAGGTATCAAAATGTATTGAGACATCTTAGAGGTAAGAAGGGAGGGGTTACCCCCCCACTTGCCAATCTGAAGTACAGCCTGTCAAGGGCTGCATCACATGGATTTGTCAATAGCATTCCTAGGCTCATAGAAATATATGCAATATATTTTAATAAATTCCTAATGTGATGGTGATGGCAATGAGATGGTATATCCACCTTATCCATTAGGCACTTTAGGCCCAGTGCCTAGGCTCAACAAAAACAGGATTTTAGGACCTACGAAAACGTCCCTAGTGGTACGTCAAGACAAGGCAGAGATCCAAATACAAGAGTGCCTAGGGTCTACGAAAACCTTAATGCATCCCTGGGCATGTGGCCAAGCACCATGAAAGTGTGGCCAAGTCAGCAAAAATTATTAATGAGAGAGAACACATAAGCTAAGGGAGGCTGTAGCAGTTTGCTTTTGCCTAAGTCTACCAGGAAGGGCAATATTTCTCTGCTTCCCATGGCTGAGTTAATTAAATGCAAACTGCTTTAGCACGTTGAACTCAGTTTGCAGCAATGGAAGTAAGCTAAGAACAAAGTGGAAAGTGGAAGGAAGACAATGGAGCTGGGACATTTTAAAAGCACCTGAAAAGTGGAACAACAGAGGATTAATTGGAACTGTCCCTACCAAATGGGACAACTGGAAGTTTTGAGATGGTCACCTTCTCTTGAAGCCAATGCAAATCAGTCCTTAATGGAACTGTTCGTAGAGGACCCAGGGCCAGTGTAGATCCAGAAACTGGTACGCATTGTCCATTTGGTAAAGTATTTTCCCTTTTTCTATTCACCTGGATATTATTTTATTCTTCAGAGTTGGTAGCCGACTGGGGTTGTGTTCTCTTAAAACAATTGTGTTCCATTAAAACAATTTTAACTTTTGATTTTAGTCATTTTAATTAGTTTAGTACACTTAAATAAATATAATTGCGTATAGTTAATTAATTACTTAATTAATTGAACTAATGCCCATTTATTCCATTTAATGTAGTGATTATTTTATTTAATTGGGTTTATCATACCAAGAGATTTATAAATGCCCTAAATAACTGCCAAGCTGATGTACCTTTGTGTGAACTTGAAAATTCTCACACCAGCTTTCTGGACAATTTAGAAGTTCAGTAAGCTCCTCCACAACAAAATCAAGGATTTGGGAATTTTTACCAAATACCTCAGCATGGGATCTATTCTAGTGATGTGGTGTGAGTTAGATCTTGGAGCCTATTAGAAATGCAGCAGAGAACGTGGCAGTGCAGTGTCAGCCTGTGTAGCTGGCTCAATGTATGCAACATCTGGAATAGCCAGATGTTTCAGCCTTTGCTTGGTCAACAAAATAGTGCCTTTTGCCTGCTGCCCTTAAGACTGTGGCCAAAGCCAATGAGATTTTGATCCAGATGGTCCATCTTTGATCAGGTAGACCTGACTCTCAGAACCCCACCTTATATGCTGTAATATTTAAAATATGGATGATTCTACAACATTTAGAAGGTTATTGACAAAATCTGTATTTCCTATCCTGTGTTCCTATCCTGTTCTCTGAAAAGAGAAGTAAAGAGAGAGAAGGGGAAAATAACTTTGCTTATCTTTGTCATGACAGCCTTTCAGTTGTCATGGTTCCCCTTAACCTTGTCTTCTCCAGGCTAAACATATCCAGCCCTTCCAATCGTTCCTCACTGGACTTGGTTTTCAGATTCCTTGACATGCTGGTTGCCTTCCTCTGCCTTTTGTTGAACTTGAATACCAAGGAGTTTATATTATGTTCTTCCTCTCCATTCCAGAAGATACAGGACAACCACTAAGTATGACATTGACAAAAATGGGCATTAAAAGAAATACATCTCACAGAGTCTCACAGAATCGAACCCCGCATCTGCACAATTTGGGTCGATAAATGAAATGACTGAGGAGAGCAACCCAAATGTTTCCATGGCAACTGCAATATTGGATTCGATGGATTTACCGACAGGGACGTTTTCTCAGGGGATGTCCGTTAGTGAGCTTAGAGACAAAAATGACAACGACTTATAGTAGAGATGTGGGAGAGCCCATCTTCTGTGTCTGATGCCAATGGTGGCCTTGGTTGGACAGGATCTGGAGCCCTAAGCTATTTGGAGGGCTGACCATCACCTTGTTCTACCACCTTCCCTGCCATTGTGTGGATGTGGTTGTAATATCCCAAGCAAAATGGCATCAGGAAATTTGATTGAAACTTATATGAAAAATCAGGTTCATAAATAAAATAATCCCTCCTTATCTGCAAGGGATATGTTTCAAGAATCCCCATGGATATCTGAAACTGCAGATAATATTGAAGCCTCTAGTTTCGCAGGGACAATAGAGAGGCTTCATATTACCAGATAGTTTGAAGCTCCCCTGTGGTCCCTGCTATTGATGTACACTCAAATCAATTGACTAGGATTCAAGTCAGACCTAAGTCACTTCAGTGACTCGACTTGGACTCAATTCAGCAATAAATGATGCACTGACTCAACTCAACTCATGACTTGTATATTTTTAGTGACTGACTTGCTGCCCTTGGTTCAGTAACATAACACATTCATCCAGAAATCTTAACAACTTTGAACAACGCTTCCATCCCTTTTCACCTACTGGTCACATTATGATCTGTCTCAAGCCCAAAGCATGGACACATTTCTCAGAGGGGAAGCAAATGGGTTAGGCAATGGGCTTGAGGCAGGCTTGAGGTCTGTTCAGCAGCCTGTCCCTGCTGCATACTAGAGGAGTCTTCTAAAATTTTCTGAAGAGCAGAAAGCAAGACTCGCCCCTGAGCACAGGGCATGTTTCTCAAAGGAGAACAGCAAATGTGTTAGGCAATGGGCTTGAGGAGGAAGGATCCTTCCTTCTAAAGCTTTTGAAGCTTCAGTAATGGGGAGGAAGGAGGATTTTCTCCACTTCCAAAAAATCCTCCAGCTTTGCGAAGAGGGGGTAAGAAGGATCCTATGTCCCACTTTCAAAACTGCAAACTTTTTATGCCCAATGACACAAAAGCCTCCAGCTTTGGGAAGGGGGAATAAGAAGGATCCTATTCCCTACTTCCAAAACTGCAGATGGCAAAATTACAAATATGAAGCGCTGACTCTGTTTAAATTATTAAAACTGACTTTATTTGACTCTGTCCAGAAATTCTGGAATGTACTTAAGACTTGAAGTAAAAGACCTCTGGTTCCTGCAAAGTTGTAAGTGGCTCTGGCATCACCAGAAGTAGCCCTCTAGCTTTTCAGAGGCCATAGAGAGGCTTTGTACTATCCAGTATGATAGCCCATGTGAGTGCCATCATTTGGATGCCTGTATTTTCCATTTGATCTTTTTGGACCACAAGTAACTGAAGCCTCAGAAAGTGAAACCATCAATAAGGGGGGATGACCATGTATGAAAATAGGAAATTTACTTGGCATTATCCAGATTGATGTTGATGATTTGGCTTATGACTGAAACAAAACAAAATATTCACTGGTAACCCCTACCTTTCTTATAATTCGTTTCACTCTAAAACTCCATGCCAAATTAACTAAATTCAGCCATTTGGTGGGGTGGAATTATAGATGCCAACTGGTCCCAAATTTGTACAAAAATATCCAGAATTTCAACCTAAGACTAAATATCAAGGCTGAATTCTTGCTGGTGGTATTTGCTCCATAGGTTATGGAAGCAAATGTGCTTTGAGTTCCTTGTGCATGGAGGTATTTACTGTCTCTTTATACAACACATTCCCATGTACAAGACAGCTTCAGAGCTTCAGTGCATTTCCCACAGCCATTTATTAACTTGGGGGACATTTCATTGTTGGCCAGGCAGGGAACACCCAGGCAGAGGGCGGGGAAAAGGCCCGTGTCTGTATGCTCATGGAGCATTACACTATGAGCATCACTTTTGGTTAAAAATGAGTTTATAAAGATACCTTCTAGAGCAAAATAAAATAAAATATAAAAGCAACAATCAGGAGTGTTACCCAAAATATCTGACAAACTGGATCTAAAGCCCTGTTGTGATCTTCATTTGGGTCCCATCTAATAATATGCCAAGTCTGATGACTCTGTGATCAAGCATATGAAATTGTATACCATAGCAGATAGGCAGATGGACACTTAATAATACAGTTGGAGAATCAATGGTTGGCCTGCATCTTGTACCCTTGATTTGCCAGCTGTTTTCCCAGCTCTGGTGTTTTGGGGATGGCTATGCTTATGCAATTGTAAAGAAGAGCATTTAGTTTCAAGCCAACTGTCTCATTTTTCCACATGAAAAATGGACTTGGAGGGATGATGCTAGCTGCTGGCCCAAATGAACCCCAATGTAATTTGTGATTTGCAAAACACCTTACTGCTTCAGTGACAAAATCATTCAAAATCATTCTGGCTTGGATCCAATACTGAAGATTCCTCCTGGTGAAGTAACTGAAGCAATGTGGGTTTGATGGACATGCTTAAGATTGTTCAGCCTCATGATGTAGTCAAGTTGCTTCGGGGAGTAAAGCCAGCTAGATACTGGAGTCATCCAAACAGAAGCACTCGCTGTTGCTGGGGAATGGTGCAGCCCAGCAATGTGGGGCTGCTGCTGCTTTAGCTAGGCTCTCAAACACCGAGAATGTATTGGTACTACACCTTTATAGTTGTTTGATACAATTTTAACTGTCATGGCACCACCCTATGGGATTCTGGGATTTGTAGTTTGTAGACAAAGACAAAGGCCATTTCTACCCTACACTGTTGTAGGGCTATTAGTCCACTTTCAACATCCTGTGGAATTCTGGGGTTTGTAGTTTGCTGAGGCCAAATTGCTCTCTGACTGAGAATTCTAAACTGAAAACCCCAGGATTTCGTAGGATGTTGGAAGTGGAATAGCACTATAACCGTGTAGTGAGGAAATGGCCTTAGAATTCCCAGCTAGAATTCTCCAAAGCACTACAGTTAAAGTGGTATCAAACTGGTATAAATGTGTTGTGTCAACACATTCTTATCCATTATATCTGATAACAGAGAGCGGGAGTATACTAGCTGTAATTTTCTCTTTTTTTGCTTAGTGTAATAGTAGATTTCTCTAGAAGTATAAAGTACCAATGGAAGCTTGAGATTGTCTGTGAGTAGGAAAGCTGCGAGAAGCTGTGAAAGCATTATTTCTGGAATGATGGCCACTATGACCAAATCATGGGAAAGTTACTCTTTCACCACAACTCTAAGAATCTATTGTTTGCTGCTACTGTTACAACAAGGGAATGTCAGGAATCTCTCCCTGCTGGACCGCAGCCAGCAAGGGAGGAGAGAATCCTCCCCAAGGAACACTTGGGGAGTCTGAATATACCAAACACCAGGAAAACACAAACCAAGCCAGGTCAAGTCCAGTCCAAAGGTTCAGGAAGCAGAGATCCCGTCCAGAGGGTTTCAGGGAGCAGGAGACACAAAGGTTGTGAGGGTTTGCTAATAATTTGCTGCAAGCAAGGAGCAACCATGCCGGCAGACTTAAATAGCCCCTGTGAGCAGGTTATTGTTATTGTTTCGTCAGCCTAGTCCAAGCAGCCTCCCTCTCAGCAGCCCGTTTCAACCTTCTGCGTGATTGAGGGTTGATGGGCACAGCTGGCTGCAACTCCCTTGCACCACTGCTGGTTCCCTCTCCGTCATGAGCTGGCTGGGGCGACTCAGTCTCTGTTTGACCTTCCAGTGCAGGGGATGTTTGCAGGTTGACTTGCTCAGTCACTGGCTGGGCCCCCTGCACAATCAGTTGCTCCTCAATTACAGCATCATCATCTATCACAGGGAAGAACGTGATTGGGGAAGCAATGATATAGGCATGGCTGAGGATTCGTCTACTCCAGAAGCCAATTCACACTACTCAGTTATAGTGTTATGATTCCATTTTAATTGCCATGGTTCCATACTGTGAAATTCTAGGATTGGCAGTCTAGGGAAGGGAATTTAGAATTCTCAGCCAGAGAGCTCCAGGATCTCCCCAAAGTACAAACCTTTGGATTCCATAGGACCAAGCCATAGCAGGTAAAGAAGAATCATGGCACTATCGTTGGATAGAGTTGCTGAGTTCTTCCCATGCTGCCATTGGCTTGGATCACAAACACAGGGATCTATCAGAGTACATGTTTGCCCTGAAATGCAGTAGAGCTTTTATCTTATGTGTTTCCCAGGCACTGGGTGACCTCATCTGCCTATGGTTCAATGTCCACTGAAAAGCTAGAAATACCGTTTCAAGATGTCTGTGTGAGTAAGCTCTGCAAGGAAATTGTTGACATGAAATAAGACAGTCACAAGGGCTGACATCTCGAAGCTGGTAGTAAACAGTTGGCATAAGGCCAGCAGAATGGGGGCTCTATGTTTTATGCAGAGACACCATAATCGAGTTCCTCTAATCACTATAATTAATTAGTCACTTTCTGGCATCCTGGTCGTTTTTCTCCATTTCAAGTGATTTCCTCATTCATTTTACTCTTTCCATGTGTGTGCATGTGTTTCTGAGGACTGCTTGCTCATAACAGAGCAACAAGAGAGGTTACCTTGAGATGGCTGTGGTTTTATCCTGAGTTTCTCATTCATTAATATGCCCACATCAAAGTACTTTTGATGCATTTTCTTGGTGCGAATTTGCCAGTGGAGGCTGCACCATAATCTCTTCTTACCATTCAGGTTTCCAAAATTAACCATACCGAGACTGTGGCTGAAGTGATATTCCTAATACCCATTGTTCTGAATAAATTTCGTGTAGGCAGGTCTCCCTGGGAGCCAGCGTGATGTAGTGGTTTTTTGAGTGTTGGATTAGGACACAGAGACCAGAGTTTGAATCCCTGCTTGGCCATGGAAACCTACTGGGTGACCATGGGAACTCACACTCTCTTACTTCAGAGGAAGGCTGGGGCAAACCCCCTCTGAATAAATTCTGCCAAGAAAACCCTGTGATAGAGTCACCTTATGGTCGCCATAAGTCAGAAATGATTTGAAGGCACACAGCAACAAGATCTTTCTGGGGTACTCTTTCTCCCTTTTGTAACAGATGACCAGAGACTCAAAGGGGGGGAAAAATCTATGTTCAGGTCTCATAGCTTCAAATGATAGAGATGATAGAGATATTACCTTCCAGATGTTGTTGGTGTGCAGTTCCCAACATTCCTATGCTGGCCAGGATTGAGAGGACTTCCAGTCTCCAGACATTGGGAAGTCCTCCATGATTCCCACCCCCAGTCTAGAAGGAAAATCCTCAGGAAAGTAAATCTGGAATAGGCTCCTCTTCATCGATCTTCATGCAATCAACTAAATATTTGTTTCATTGCATTGCATTACATTTCTGTCTCATTGTTCACCTAGCAAGGACCCAGTGCAGCTCAAGATATGAGTTAAAACTGTCTATAGCTAAAAGAGTGGATAATACAAAAGTTTAAGAAATTACGTGAACAGTCATAGGAAAAAGTGTTAATTTAACACATTCTTCAAAGTTGTTAAACAGCCCCTTCAGATGAGTTAAAAAGGCTTTCAAAGTCCCAGGTTTTCTTCCTCTGCAAACTGATTCTATTGTAGAGCTCTACCTGACATTTTCTTCCTGGGAACTCTTAGCATTGCCAAAGATTTTTCATTCCTACTTCCCAGGTGTGTTTAAATTAACACAGTAGTTTCCAAAATGAAAAGCATCTTTACTTGGCTGTCTGTTTGTATTATCCCAGAACAAGCTAAAATGGCCGTTGCAAATAAATCCAGCTATTCTTTCCACAATCCAGATTCAGCACAGTTCAAGTGAGGGTAAGAGAAATATTTGCATCAAAACAAAATTACCCTAATGTTTCACTAGTCTAATATTGCTAAAGCAGTTAGCAGTTTGACTATAATTCCTTAATAATAATAATAATAATAATAATAATAATAATAATAATAATAATGGCTTCATGAAAATTGGTGAAAATCAATTTCTGAAATGTTGTATGAGTCTAGATCTGACACATAACCAATGGGATGAGAAGAGGAGAGGGGATGTAGGAGATCCAGGATTTTTCAAGAAAAAGTTTGAATGCAAACCTATAAATACACAACTAAAATCAGAACCAAAAGAACTAGGAACTTTTGACACCTTCAGAGACTTTTCCCCCTTCTGGTTGAGCCCAAAATTATGCATACATATATGCACACATACATACACATACACACACAACCCATCTCAATTAGGAGACCATCTACAGTGAATAGTTAGGTCTTTACCATCTCACAGAAAGAATGCAGACAAGAAATTTTTCTTGACAAAAAAAAAATGATTTAAATAAATAAACATATCCTTAGTATAGGATAGTAGCAAAATCCCAATGCTAACACTTCACAAACTTCCTGAAACGTCGGACACGTACAAGGAAACATTTCCATGCATGCTCAGTTCATGTACTGCAGGATTCATTTTTGGTGCATTTATGGCTGTGGGTAAAAATTTATTCTCAACTTTGATGTGCTGACACCATACGGCTATTCCATGCTTCATTAGAGAAAAGCACATTTAGTAGTCTTACCTTTTGAAAGGAATATATTTGAAGGAATTCCAAGGTGGTCATTTTCTCAACAAATGTGCAGGGGAATCACATGTTATGAGACGTTATCTCACACCCTCCAAGTGTCCTGGTTTGACAGGGACTAACATGATTAATCCTCTGTCATCCCATTTTTTCTGATGTGTTACCCTAAGAGGTAGGGGACAATGCTTAGAATTTGGGAGAGTTATATCTCAAAGCTGTGAGAGGAGGGTAACAGCAGAATCTTTTCACCTGGGTATACCAGAGAGGACTCCAGTTAATGTTAAACAAAACATTTTATTTGAATTGACAAAGATACAAGAAATCAGACACTCTTCAGAACCATAGAAGGCTTTTGTAAAGTGAGGTGAGAAAGGTTGGATAGAGAAGGATTAGGAGTGGAAAGGGTGATAGTTACCAGTCTTGAAGAGGAAGGTCACAGTGGAGGGGCTCAGATAGCATCTGAGGGTAGCACAGACGAACAACAGTCTGGGGCCTTATGTACCACATATTGCATACTACATTCTACAACGGTTTGAGGTCAAAATTGATTTTTGTACCCTATTTCATACCATGAAGTGGAGTGTTAAAGCTGTAATGGCTTTCCCATGGGATGACAAAGGGCTCTGGAATGGATTGATTGCTTTAACTTGGAAGTGACAAAACATTGATGGCATTCATGAAAATCTCTCAATGTTCGGTCAGGTAGGGTGTATGGGGAAGGTCTCAGTATCATAAGATCCAAGGGATGTTTTCTGATTTCTTTATCTGGGCAGTTCATCTTCCACTGTGTTCAAAAATGCAAAGAGCCTGAAGTGGTGGAGGGATTAGCATAAACCCATCAGTGTTGGGGTTTTCTCTATATAAATTATATTTATTATCAAGTATTGTAAACAAAACAAATCCAACAGTCATATCTTGAAATCATACCTAAAATACGTAATAAGAAAAGGAAAAAAAAGAGAGATACAGAGAATTTAACAAACAGAAATTTGTTTTCAGTTACTGTTATCACACCTTAAATTAAAATTTTCTCTCCAAGTAATGTAAGCATTACTTAATTGATACATATTGATAAGTATTAACAAATCTATCAACGTTATAAGCATTCTTCATTTATGAATTAGCCAGATACGATACACTTCCAAAAAGACAAACTTTCTTTTGATGGGTTATATTCCAAGCCATAATAAACTTTGTTACCACTGTTTTCTCATAATCAAATTGTTTTAGTATTTGTACACGTTGTTAATTACCACCACCTGTCCTCTGCCATTATATAATGATTTCACATCTTTTTCCTCTTGCGCTCAAACTAATCAATATATTTTTCTGACCGAAGTACTATACAAATAGAGCAATGGGCATAAATAAATCACTTAACATCTTTGCTGTGTAATCGCTTTCAATAAATATAAAATCTGTTCTTAACAATTGGTTTATATGTTGACATTAATGTTAAGATAAATATACTATCAAGTGCTCCTTTGGAAATATTGGTGCATTGGATACCATTCAACCTCACAGTCCTCTTTGGAATGTTCGTTCAGCGTTCAAATTAAGATATCATAATTCTTCATTTCTAGTACTTGTATAAGCCATTCTTCTGTATCAGGGACTGTATATCTTCCAATGTCATGCATACACTATCTGTGCCACAGTTATCATATACAGAATAATATACCAGTGATTCTTTATTGAGATTTCTTGTATTTCCAGCAATATATTTAATAGAAAAAATTCTGGTAACAAAGGAATGTTAAGATTCAAAATTTCTGATATTCTTGCATGTACAGCTTTCCAATATGATTTAACACATGGACAAGTCCACCACATGTGGAAAAAAATCCCGTCTGCATCTTGGCATTTCCAGCACTTGTTATTTGATGTCTTATATATTTTCTGTAATTTAAAAGGGTCTAGGTACCACTTGTAGAGCATTTTCAGATAGTTTTCCTTCAGATCTTGAAAGAGTGTAAATTTTTGAGTTCTATGCCAGCTTTTATTTCAATCTTGCAATTGAATTTCTCTACCAATAGTCTGAGCCCATTTAATCATTACATCCTTTATAGTTTCTGATTCTAAATCATGGTCTAATAGAAATCGGTAAATCTGTGAAGTTAAGTGAGCAAGCTTCTCAAATATTGCGAATTCAGAATCGTTTTTATTGTGTTTACTCTGAATCCTTCAAGTTTAAAGTCCATTTTATAGCACTCTTTCAACTGTAGGTGTAAAAACCATTGGCAGGGAAATCCGTCTTGTTCTAGCATTTCTTGTGATTTTAATTTAAAGTTTTCTTCTTCAATTAAGATATCTTTATAATGGATCCATTTTTCATCCTCGGGTTTCCACCTGCCATAAAAAACCTCATGGGGTGATACCTATTGTGGAATTCTTTTATAAATTTTAATTTTAAATTTTAGCCATATTTTTAGCAAAGCTCTTCTGATATGATGGTTGAGGAAGTCTTTATCAATCCTGGCTTTGCCGTACCGGAGGTAGCTGTGCCACCCAAATCTCAAATTTGATCTTTCAAGTTCTAAATTCTTTTCATTCCATAAAGTTAGCCAATCAGCAATCCATGTTAATCCGTTTGCATAGTAATACAGTTTAAGATTGGGCAGCCCACAGCCAATGTTGGGGTTTTCTGGATAATCCTATCTGGACTTTTCCGCCATCATGACCCTGAACACGTCTCTGGTCAGCGTGACCCCAATTGTGTTCTCCGGTCATTAATAAGTCCAATTTATGAAAATTGCATATCTCATAGGATGGGTGATAGGATATGATAACAGCTACTTAAAAATGCCTCCACCTCCTCCCACTTTCCCCCTTTGTCCTCAGCTTACTTCAATTGCTGCAGTCTGAGTTCACACTGGAAAAGTAATTTACACTGACCTCAATGAAGGAAGAGGAGAGGAGGAAGCAGTCTTGCTCTTCCCAGTAGACTCAGGCAAAAACGAACTGTTGCAGCCTCCCTTAGCTTTTGTGTTCTTCCACATATTAATCCCTTTTGCTATCTGGGCCAGACTTCAACATTGTTGGGCCACATGTGTCCTGGTTTTCAAGGGTATTTTAGTAACTCTTGAAATTGTTATAGTGGAATGACTTGCACAACGTACATTGACTTCCTTGTCACCATTGCTTTGTTTACACAGCTAGTTTGCAAGTGGAAAATATCATATTTTGAATCGATTTGCTGTTTTGGAAGCTTCACAATATACTTTCTAACTAAAACAAGTTAATGATGGGGATGTCATTACTCGTAAAAACTTTTTTGAGAAGCCTCTCCTTTTTAACCAGTGCCCAAGCACTTCTGTTCTTCCGTTCCTGTCTGTGTTCCCCCAGTTAAAATTGTCTTGCTTCACCACATCAATCTTAAATGCCAAACCTAACCAACCAGCTAGCTGAAACATCAAGGCAGGTTCTCCAAAAAAAAAAAAAATACTATTTTTCCTTGTACAAATTCTTAAAAAGAATATTCCTCCAGCCACCAGCCCATTTTGTCTAATGCTTGACCTCTCTTGTCTGTGTGTTCCTGTTAGATCTCCCTGGCTTTGACCTCGTGCTGGACCTTTCTTTCATACAGGGCTGGAATTCATTTCTCTTCTATGAATATCAATGTCAAAGAATCCATGGCTAATCTGTGACTATTTGCTAGTGGTATTTCACATTGTATGGTCTTTCATTTTGGTATTTGACAACTGGCCTTATTTAATAGTTGATTTCTAATGTTAAATACTACTTGACTGTTAACATTCAGTGATATTTATTATTTTACAATTGGGAGCTTACGAGCATTCATATATTTGTTGGGCTGGAGGTGTGGAAGATTTCTCCGAGGGTTTCTGTGTATCTTGTGCTGCATATAGGGAATGGTGAAATAAAAATTAAAATTGAGTGTCACTTAAGTCACTTAAGAAACTGATCTGAACTAAAACATCTTGAAGGAAGTTTATTGTGGGAGATATCTGAAATTTATCTTTTCCCCCCTCTGCTAGAAAAAAGAGACACGTGATGGGATTTTTGTTACCCTGATTTCTGGGGGTCCCGGGAGGGACACCTCAATGTGCTCCAACAATGGGGAGGAAATTAGCCAAGAGCACTAGTTAGCAGTGCGAGAGGCAGGGCAACGTAGCGAGATCTTGAACCCTATGTCTACGGGGTCAGGCCGAGTCAATGATAAGGCAGAAGTTAATACTAAGAGTTGTTTTATTGAGATACAGTCAAACACGTGTATGCAACACACTCACACGAAGAACTGTAGAAATAAAAGGTAGGAGTTGGATGGAGGGATTTTGAGAGGAGGTTGGTATGGGAAATACTATACCTGTCCTGAAGCCCGGGAATAGCAAAGAAGCTGGGGAGCGTGGGTTCTCAGCACGTGGAGGCTGAGGGGAAGCTCATCAAACGGAGAGACGGCAAGTCGGGAGGCAAGTCACGAGCGATCCAACGAGACGCTCAAAGTCAGGGGTTCTTATAGGGAAAATTGTGGCTGCCAGCTAGTCCGTTCTTGGGGATAACAATGAGTTTCAGGCTGGAGACAAAGCCTCCGAAAGGTCGATACTTTGCATGATAGAATTATGACCAAGTTGTCAATAGAGTGGCCAGTATGCAAACGCAGAGTGCTTGAGAGTTGTATAGTCCGCTCATCAAGCTGCCTGCTCGGGACAGTGGATCTTTTGTAAGTAGCGTCCATACATAATGTGGTACTTGCCTTGAGGTCTCCTAAAGCTGCATTCGGCAATGACTGGCCTGCCTGGACTGGGATTTGAATGGTTCGGCTTTCGTCGGCTGCGCCTGTGTGCGTGCTTGTCCGGGGGCCTCGCAAGCACGTGGAGAGGAATGGGTAAAGAAGGCCAAATTATTGATATCAAAAGATATCTTAATATCCCACAAGCTAGGGCTAGAAACAGCGGTAACATTTTTTTCCCTGTTATTCGTAGAGTCATAAAATCATAGAATTGTCAGTCTCAAAAATTATTTCATCCAACACTGGGGATATAAATATTCATAAAGGCAAGAAAAAAGTGATTTTTACCATTTTTTCCCCTATTGTAAGAAAGTTCTCAAAAATGTGCAGTTTTCAAGGATTGTTTGTAGTTTAGAACTTACTCTGTCAAATGAACTGTGAAGGTTTTAGCCAATGGCATTTTCTGTGTGGAAAACATTTTTCTGTGCAGATATGTCGTTTTTCTGTACAAAAAATAATGCTTTCTGCACAGGAAGTGACATTTTCTGCGCAAAATCTGTGTGCATTGTGTGTGTGTGTGTGTGTGTGTGTGCTGAGTAAGCCCCAAGCTGTGAAAACTCCCATTTGTCCAGGATTCCATTCATCATTTTTCATCTAGTCACTGAATAGTTTTCAATATTCTTCCCATCGCTACCCAATCTTTCTAGTGCAGGAAATCCACAACTAAAACATCCCTGAGAGATATTCACTCATCCTCTATTTAAAAATCATCTACTCTTGACCAGCTTTCTTCATAACGTTTAACCTAAATATTCTTTCTTGTAATTTGAGTTCGTTGGTTTGGGTCCTTTGCCAAACCAGAAAAATTTGATTCTTTTTCCATATGACAGCTATATGACAGAGCAATCACATCACCTCTTGAATATCTCTCCTCCAACTCTCTCGGTCATTCCTCAAAGGACTGGGTTTCAAAGTGTTTTACTATCTTGGCTGCCCCCTCTGGACACATTCCTGAGATTTGCAGATTAGGGAAGGGCCTTAGAATTTTCAGCCAGAGAGCTCTTTGGCCTCTGTAAACTATAAATCCCAGAATTCCACAGAATGTTGAAGTGGAATAATACCACTGTAACAGTGTAGTGTGGAAAGACCCTATGTGTCTGTATATAACAGAGAGATGGCTACCTCTTCAATGCAGTAGAAAAATGTTAGGTTGAGGACACTCAGGAAGATACAAGTTGATAGCTATCTTGTGCTCCTGCAGCTTGGTGTGGTAGCTTCCATTCCCTGAACAAGGCCTTGGAGGGGGGGGGGGGAAGGAGCTGTCCTATTGCAAATTTCAATGATGAGTCAATTTTTCTGCTCTGAGGCTGTTGGAAAAGCCAGTGTAGTGATTTGGTGTTGGACTAAGACTCTGAAGACCAGAGTTCTGACCATGAAAGCCAGTGTCACCTTGGACAAGCGAAACTCTCTAAGCCTCAGAGAAAGGCAAAGGCAGCCCCCCACCCACCCCCCGAACAGAGCTTACAAAGAAAATCCTGTCATGGGTTCACCTTAGAGTCGTTGTAAATTGGAAATGATTTGAATGCATGCAACAAGACTGTTGGACAATTTCTCATCCTAGCCACAAATAGGCTAGAGAGTTTAAAGAAGTTGTTTATGCACAGCTTTCTTAAGAACATAAGAAGAACCCTGCGAGATCAGACCAAAGGTTCTTCTGGTATTTTATTGCTCTAACAGTGGCCACTGAATACCTCTTCAACACACAAATAGGACACAAAGGCATTGGATTCCTGTTGTCCCCAGCCTCCTCCTATTTAGCATCATGCTGACTCTGGACCTGGAAGCTCCATCTAGCTATAACATAATTGCTATCAGTGTCATAACTGAAAGATCCATCCAGAAGCTTGGAAAAATTTACTTTATTGGACTGCACAGCTCCTGGAATCCTCCCAGCCAGCATGGCCATTGACTCTGCTGCCTTGGAGAATCTAGGAGCTGAATCCAGAAAAGTAACATTTGCAAGCCCTGACATGTCTTCTAGGAATGTGTCTAACCTTCATTTAAAGGTATCTAAGCCAGTAGCAACCATCATCCAACAGTGAGTTCTATTAAATAATGAGGCAGTACTAGTGGTTTAAATGTTGGTCTAGAACACTGAGAGACCAGAGTTTAAATCCCACTCAGCCATGAAAACCTATTAGGTGACTCCCTATGAACAAATTCTGCCAAGAAAACCTCATGGTCAGTTCATCTTAGGGTCACTCCAAGTCGGAAGTGACTTGAAGGGCACATAACAGCAATAAATGTACCTTTAAGTCATCTGTCGACTTAATGGCTCCCTCACTGAATTTCGTAGGATTTTCTTAGGCAAGGAACAGTCAGAGACAGTTTGTCATTGCCTTCCTCTGAACTATAGCCTATAGCACCTGGCAGTCCTTGGTAGTCCCTCATCCAAGTACTAACCAGTCCTGACCCTGCCTTGCTTCCAAGATCAGATGGGACCTGGTGCCTTCACACATTTAAACTTCCTGCAGAAGCAGTTGAACTGTCCAGTTTCTGTCCAACGTGATATGACCATATCAATTTCAAGGCTGCAGAAGCAGAGTTCCCTTTGTCTATGCACATGAATAATTTTTTTGTGCATCTGGTTATACATGTGCTGTCTTGGTTCATTCACAAGAGCTGCATAGCACAATTAATGTGTAACTCTACATGTAGAGTTTTGTGCTACACATGGCACAATGTAGGATCTCGGCCATACTTCTTTTTGTTTTCTTTCGAACCTCCTGCTAAAGTCAGTGGAAGGCCCCAAGTTTCTAGTAAAAACAAAAACTTATCTCTGCCTACTGTCTCCATTTCATCCTCATTTTGTTAAAGTTCTCCCACTTTCCTTTCACACTTCACCAGCTTGTCCCCTAACAAAACATCTTTTAGCCTCTTTACATGAGGGACATGCTCCACAGCTTTCAGTCATTTAGAGTGCCATTTTCTGTAGCTCTCAGCATTCCACTTCTTTTGAGCTGGAGCAAGTGGAACTGTACACAGTGTGACAGATGCAGTTTTTACCCAGATGCCTTATAAAGTCCACAAGCTTTTAAGATGTCCTTGGGGTTCTTACACTCAACCTTACAAGTTAGTGAAGCCTAGGAAAGATAGTTTCCAGTGGATTGTTCCTATCGACCAGGGGTAGAGAAAGTGTGGAAAACCAGCATGATGTAGTGGTTTGAGTGTTGGACTACAACTCTGGAGATCAGAGTTTGATTCCTCAATTGGCCATGGAAAACCATTGGGTGACCTTGGGTGCATCACACAGCCCCAGAGACCCCCATGATAGGTTCACCTTAGGTGTTGTTACTCTAAAACGTAGGTGCCACAAGAGCCACCCTGTGATGCCAGTGCCTCTTTGCGAAAGTGGAGAATGAATTAGCTCAAAGAGGAGGCTTGTGAGAGGGGGCCAACTTAATGAGATCTTTCCTACCAGCGTTTATTGGCACACACAGGAAAAGAACCAGCCAAAGATTAAAAAGTAAGCTAAACGTGTGTTTTTTATTGGGGGGAATTTGCTCATGCATGCACACAAGATACACACAATCACACATTCACACAAGAGCTAACTGAATGAAAGGGAGGAAAGCAGATAGAGGCTGTGAAGGGTGCAGGCGATATTTCCCAGATACGATGAGAAGCACAAAAGTGGGACGAAGTGACTCAGGTACTGGACCCAAGGGCAGTTCTCAGTTCAGGAATCAAACGGACGGAGTGACGTTCAGAAAGGCAAGAGACTGCACCGGGCATCCTGAAATCAGAGCTATTTGTACCCTGAAAATAGCCTGTGGCAGTGAAGGATCCAGATGCAAGACAGAGAACCTGTTGTGGACAATGGGTCTTTTGGCTGTTGATGGGCTTAGTGCTTGATTGACAAACACATGATGGATATTGTAATAGCTGTCTATTGTGGGTGCTGTGAGGAAAGAGGAAGAAATCCAGGTGTATAAGGGATGGATATCTGTCAATCAGTGTCCTGGTGGACTCCTCACAGTTGGATTCCCTGGGAAATTCCAGCTTCTATTTAAGCCTATTATCCACAGGAATGGTGTGTATTTACCTGACAAATGACTCAGTCTTACCTGGAGGAAGTTTCGAGTTGACCTAACTTTCTCACGTTTACAGTCAAATTCTTTCCCTTGCTTGGTTTGACCTCTCCGTCACCTCTCAGGCTTGAATTTGACATCAGCGCCAATAAAATGTGTCACCGATTACATATGATGCCAATTAGGTATGGTGCCCATCCAAACCATACTAATATCAGGGACCCCCAAAGCGGGGCCTTACAGTACATCATAAGTTGGAAAAAACTTGAAAGCACACACCAAGACAAAGTGTAGAACTCCAAACGCTGTTGTACTGCAACTCCCACCAGTCCTAGAAAACATAACCAGTAAAGAAGATTGCCATGAGTTGTAATCCAACAATATCTGGAAAGTCCCTGCGCCCCCACTGCAAACAGTCAGGTTCACTCTTACCATTAGACAGAATGAGGAGATGCAGATTTTGAAGTTCATGAAAAAGCAGCTAATCATTACCAATTCAATTTATTATTTTATTGACAGACATAGTGAAATGGCCTTCTGATGTTTTCTTCTTTTGATGAGATGTGGTATCATTTACATCTCTGCCTCAGGAAGCAAAATTGCTAGGGTCCTGGTGCGATAAGCAGCTCTGCCATTATCTGGGCAACACAAGGGGAGGTGTGTGGGGTCACTCCCAGCTAACCAAAGGGTTAATGATGTGATGGTTTAGGTTATATTTATTACAGTCACCTAGCATCAACTGAAACCATGAGAGACAAATACCCAATGGAGTCAACCACCTTATGAGAGGTGTGAAAGATTCCAGACACTTTGAAGAAGGGAAGTTGTAAAACATGGCACCAAGATGTGGAAGAGAGACTTTAAGAGACTGATGAAGGAATCCGAGAGGCACTGTTTGCCTCACCATTCCTCAGGAAACCTCCTCATAGACTGGACAAGGATGTCCAAATTCCCCGCTTCCAATGAGCATCCACATACCCAGAATACCACTTATATTGTGAGTAAAATAGGAATGTTTTTTGGCTAGACTGATTGGGACTTAGGTTTTCTTTCTGACCTAAGCAGAATGTGATTCAAGACAGTTTTGTAACTTGGCAACTGTTGTTGTTGTTGTTTGCTTTCAGGCCGTTTCCAAATTACAGTGACTCTAGGTGAATCTATCATGGTGTTTTCTGGGGCTGAGAGTGTGTGACACACCCAAGGTTACCCAGTGGGTTTCCATGGGCAAGCAGGGAATTGAAACATGGTCTCCTGGGTTGTAGTCCAACACTCAGACTATGCTAGCTCTTAGCTTTCTCCTAAGTAATGCCTGAAGGGAGGTCCATTTCTGTATGTGATACTTTTGCTAATGGGAGATTTACTTGCTTAGAATAAAAGCTTTGCTAAAAACATCTCCTTCTTTCCATTCTGCCTCCACATGCCTTTGCTCAGTATGTGCATATATAAGTATATAGGATCCCCCATCTCCTGTGGGAAAGGAAGGGAAAGTCTGTTCAGAGTGAGGGATAGAAAAGAGGCGTTAAACCATTCAGTGACATCCTACTAGAATCTTGAGGTGCGCACATTAGGGGGTGGTGGCAGCTAATTGAAGTTGAGAAGGGTAGAGCAAGAGACAAGGGCTGTTTCCACACTAGGCTGTTATAGTGGTGTTATTCCACTTTCAACATCCTGTGGAATTCTGGGGTTTGTAGTTTACGGAGGCCAAAGAGCTCTTTGTGTCTCTGTAAACTGCAAGCCCAGGATTCCATAGAATGTTGAAAGTGGAATAATATCACTGTAACAGTCTAGTGCGGAAATGGCCAAGGAGAAACCCTCGGCACTTCTAAGCAATAGTTCCTTATCTGAGTAGTTAGTTCTGATGCTATGAGTATCATTTAAAAAAAAAGTTTGTCTCTATAACAAAGTAGCTACAGAAGAGAGGATATTAATAGAAGCTGAAAGATTGCTTTTATTCCTGATGAATACTTAAATACTCATTTTTGTAATGGAGGTTGGTGTGTGCCAGTTTACATTTATCCCAACATCCCCATGGAGTTCTGAAGAGGAGTTCTTCTCCATTGGAGATGACAAGGGGAGACGTGCATTGCGAGCTTACAAGAATGCATCTTTGTTCTGTCTGAGTGCACATTTCATTGCAGACTTCGCTTGTGGCACGAAGTTTATCAACGGTGTTTCAGTCTATCTTTTTGGTTAACACTAGCACCAGCTTTTTCAGTAACACTAGCACCACTTTTAGAAATTTAGGCATCTTTGAGCATCCAGAAGATGCATGCATGGAAGAGCCCCAGTTCTTTCATGAGAGAACGAGAGAGAGAGAGAGAGGGGGAAATGGAGCCTTGCAAACTAGAGTTGTATCTGCACTAGACTGTGATAGTGCTATTATTCCACTTTCAACATTTTATGGAATCCTGGGGTTTGTAGTTTAGGGAAGGGCCTCTACGTGCAGAAATGGCCTTGCTCATTGCAACTGGAATACTCTGGTGCGTTTCTGCATGTTCCCAAGGACTGGCCTCTTCTTAAAATTTTTGCAACCTTACCACAATTGATTCAGTTCTCTAAAAATTCCCCTGATCTTTTGTCCAAAAATGATCCTTCAGGGCCATATGCATATTTCATTTTAGGCAAAATTCAGTGGCAAATCTTGATTCAACTCTCATCATCCATTTCCTACTTTTCTTGGTGCTCCTTCACTAGTTCTGGTTCCCAGTTAGAAGTGTTCTTATGCATCACTTGGAGGAGATGGATGAAGGGAGAGATCTGTGCATATTGGTCTAGTGGTTTGAGTGTGGAGTCTGTGTGGCTTCAGAAGGATTGGCTGCAACAGAGGTGGCACTAATGTATCATCTGAGAATGTGCAATCATTGCATGTGCATGTAACTGTATTCCTGCTCTGTAGTCCCCACCATGTTTCTGACGGTGGACTACAACTCCCAGAATCCTGAAGTGAGCATGGCCAGACTTCGGAAATGCTGTTGCTTAGGATTTCCCACAATGAACAAAAGGCTTGACCAAAAGGGACTAAAAAGGGCTTGATTCTAAAAGAAAGCAGAACCTGAAAGTAATCATAGAATCATAGAGTTCGATGTCAGGGATTCCAGGCAGGGAACCCTGGGAAAATGATCAGCCCACTGCAAAGATGTTGCATCATGCCCCAGCTGTGGGTAATTGCAAGGTTGCATAAGAAACTGGGGTCATGTGCAGATGGTAGAGAGAGGTGTGCAAACCTCTACCTGATTGGTTGTAGATATGTATATAACAAAGCAACGCCAGTATGTATTTGTCTGTTGACCAAACCTGGTGCCTGGCGCAAGCTTTTGTCCGTCTGTCCTATGTTTTGTATATAACGGAACTTTGCTGCAAGATAAAGTGCCTCCTGTTTTGGAAGAAGCTCCTCCGTGTGTGAGTATCCTTACTGGGGAATAAGGCTGCTGCTGTTGGCTCACTGAACTCTGGTTTTTCCGCTGCATTTCCGTGGGGCTGAAACTCCTATCATCCCCAACAGTGGTTATGGGCCCAGGCCCAGAGTGCACAGCATCCACAGCGCACCTGTAGTTGTTTTTCCCCTGGATACTGGGACTGTTTTTGACTGTTTGCCTGGCTCTCCGGTGCTTCAGGAGTCTGTGTTTTGGCAGAGAGACAGTTAATCTTCAGTCTGGAGCTCATCAAGGTCACTGCGGCCAGCTACTTTGTTTGTTGAATTTTCCTTACAAAGGCAGCAGCATGGCTGAGGGAGGATATCTGCGTTTTGAAAAGTTGACCGACGCTAATTATCAAAGCTGGCAAATTTATGTGAGAGCTGCTTTGACGAAGGAAAACTTGTGGCACATTTTGGAAAATGAGGGACAGCCCCCAGAAGGAGCAACTGCTGCTCAAATAGCAGCGTTCAGGGTTGCTGACGAAAAAGCCAAAGCAGTTATTTTGCTTACTTTAAGTCCTTCCCAGTTGATTCATGCTGCTGCTGCGGACACAGCATATCAGCTCTGGGAGGCTCTGAAGCGTGTGCATCAATCTTCCTCGTGTTTGTCCAAAATGCTATGGACGAAAAGACTGTATAACACAAAATTATGTCCTGGAAGCTGTGTAAGAGAGCACCTCATGCTGATGAAACAGTTATTTCAAGAGGCAGCCAACAGATGGGTAAATATCCCAGAAATGCAGAAAAGTTTTATTCTGCTGGGAAGCCTCACTAAGGAGTGGGACTTTTTGATGTACAGCCTTCAGGGTGTGCGTGAGGAAGAGCTGACTGTAGACTTGGTAGCCGGGAGGATTTTGGAGGAAGTTCAATGTAAGCAGTTCGATTCCAGACTGCAGTCGGAGGGGAGAACAGCCAGTCGCCAGGAGGAAGAAGGAGCAGTGTGCAGCTTTGCCAGACGCTGCTACAGATCTAAGAGAGTCGGCCATCTCCAGAAGGATTGCAGAATGCCAGCGCTGAGCAGAGGGAAGAAGATAGCCCAGAAGCGGAGGGGCATGTCGTCACAGGCCAAAGGCCATGTGTTTGTGGCAAAAGAACAGTCTGAGAGTGGTGTGTGGTTGCTAGACAGTGGTGCAACTCACCACATGGTGAACAATTTAAAGCTGTTGAGTAATGTTAAAAATGCAAATATAACAGCAATTTCCCTTGCAGATGGGGCACCCAGCAAGGTGCAGAAAATGGGTACTGCATATGTGCCATGTTTTGGGAAATCGTTTAAAAATGTATTGTGCGTGACAAATTTGCAGAACTGCATTTTGAGTGTCTCCCAACTGGCCAGTGAAGGTTACAAAGTGGTGTTTGAAGGGGAGAAATGTATAATTACTGCAAATGGTGTTTTTTGTGCAAAAGGGGTGAAAAAGCAGGGGTTGTGCCACATGTTGCCCAAAGGAAAAGTGGCAAACGTTAACCCTTTGTGTAACAAACCTCTACATGATAAGTGTGTACATTACCTCCACAGAGTGATGGGTCATGCCAGCTACAAAGGTTTGCAAGAGTTGGCAAAGGTATGCCCTGGGTTACAGGTCAGAAATTGTCCTAAGTTCCTAGAGTGCTCTGTGTGCAAAAAGATTAAGGTAATGGCTTACCCCATTGCCAAAAAAAGCAAGTGTGTCACCCAACGTCCTTTTGAGGTTGTACATGCAGATTTGGCTGGGCCATTCAAGCCAACTGAAGGGTAAAATAGGTTTTTCCTGGTAATTGTAGACAGACACACCAAGTACTCCTATGTCTATCTGCTGAAAGAGAAAAGTCAAGCAGCTGAAAAGTTCAAAGAGTGGGTGAATGCTGTTGAGAGGGAATTTCCTTATAAAGTGGCCAGTCTTGTGTCAGATCGAGGGGGAGAATTCCTGTCTAACAGCCTGCAAGCCTGGATGCGTAAGAAAGGCATAAGGCATAAAACCACCAACCCCGCATCTCCCGGGGAGGATGGTCTCGCAGAAAGAAGAATTGGGCTGTTAAAACAAATGAAGGACTGTATGATGGAGGATGCCCAAGCCCCAGCAGGACTTTGGGGAGAAGCAATAGTGACAGCAAACTACCACTTAAACAGGATGTGGAGTTCAAGTGTGAAGCAAACTCCATATTACCTATTGTATGGTAGAGCACCAAACCTGCAGCATCTACGTGTTTGGGGTCAGTTTGCTAGTGTGTATGTTTCCCCAAGTTTCAGAAAGTCTGGAGAGGAGAAATCTAGACGGTTACGCTTTGTGGGATATGAAGGTAACAAATATAGATTTCTACACCATGCTGGCAAAATAGTGTATTCTAGGAGTGCAAACTTTGAAATCCATTCAGGATGGGATAGACTGCACTGTAACCAAGAGGTTTTGATTCCCCTGGGTAAAAGTGTGGAAAGTGTTCCTGAAATTCCCGAGAATGGAGGGGCAGTGATGTCTGATGAGGAAAAGGACAGTGTCCCAGATACACTTGAAAGCTCTGAAGATGGAGGGGCAGTGATGGCTGATGATGAAGAAGAAAGTACTGAGGAAAGTACTGAGGAAGAGAAGCCAAAAATCTCACTCAACGTCACACCAAAGAGTTCAACACCGCCACCTAGTGCTGAACCTGCATTTACAGTCAAGAGAGAGCCTCGCACTGAGGTCAGCACTAGTTCCAGCAATGGTTCCAGTGAAGGTGGGTCAGGAAGTACTCAACTTGCTGAGTCAGGAAGTAAAGTTATGCTTATCCCTAAAAGATCAGGAGGAGGGTATTTTGTTGTCCCGTGTGACTGAGGCAGAAAAATTGAGTGTAGGACTACATTAGGGTATGGTATCAAAATGTGAGGCAAATGGTCCAAGATGGGGTTTTGTGCTTGCGGTATTGTCCATCTGCGGATCTGCTCACAAAGGCACTTCCAGTAGTAGGCCATGAGAAGTTGGCAAGTAAACTGGGCCTTGCCACCAGAGTGTAAGGTGGAAGATGAATTGTACCCTTGAATGTATGTACTGTATGTATTATGTAACATGTATTGTATGACATGTATGGATTGTGAAAATGTCCTACACAGTGGCCTGACCATTTTGGAGGGGATTGTCAGGGATTCCAGGCAGGGAACTCTGGGAAAATGATCAGCCCACTGCAAAGATGTTGCATCATGCCCCAGCTGTGGGTGATTGCAGGGTTGCATAAGAAACTGGGGTCGTGTGCAGATGGTAGAGGGAGGTGTGCAAACCTCTACCTGATTGGTTGTAGATATGTAAATAACAAAGCAACGCCAGTATGTATTTGTCTGTTGACCAAACCTGGTGCCTGGCGCAAGCTTTTGTCCGTCTGTCCTATGTTTTGTATATAATGGAACTTTGCTGCAAGATAAAGTGCCTCCTGTTTTGGAAGAAGCTCCTCCGTGTGTGAGTATCCTTACTGGGGAACAAGGCTGCTGCTGTTGGCTCGCTGAACTCTGGTTTTTCCGCTGCGTTTCCGTGTGGCTGAAACTCCTATCATCCCCAACATTGGAAGAGATCAGATGAGCTATCCAGTCCAACCCTCTGCCATACAAGAATACACAGTCAGAGCACTCCCAACAAGTAGCCTTCCAGCGTCTGTTTAAAAACCTCCAAAGAAGGAGACTCCACCACACTCCAGGGCAGCATATTCCACTCTTGAACTTACCATCTGAAGTTCTCCCAGATATTTAAGTGGAATCTCTTTTCCTGTAGTTTGAAGCCATTGCTCCATGTCCTAGGAAAATGTTTAAGTAACAAATCTCCGTTCAGGATGGAAAGGTTGTGAAAAGGAGTCCCCAGATTATAGCAGAGTGCCTTTGTTTTCTTAATTTACTCTCAGCCTTTTACTGGAAATGTCATCCTGAGTACAGCCTATTTAATTCAATATGGCTGTGACCAAATGGAATCAAATTCCATAATCAGGAAGCTGTCCTTAAAAGCTTGGAGATGTTAGCATCACTTATTTTTGGGCTTTGCTGAAGTGTGCTTTGGTTCATGTTTCTTGCTAAGAGCAGACATAAATGTATGATTTTGTGGGTCACCATAAATTACATACCTGCTACTGATATAAGAGATGTTTTGAAAAGGCCTCAGTCCCCTGTGGCATGATGTCCCAAATAGATGAATACCTATGTTACAGGAAAGCTGAATGCTCCAGTAAGGACTGAATTATAACCATGACTGTTAACAAGCAAAAGGATTTATTTACTCATCTACATAAGTCTTAAGATCCTTAGACGAAGACGTTATCTCATGGGCTTTCCACACTACACTGTGATAGTGCTATTATTCCATTGTCAACATCCTATGGAATCCTGGGGTTTGCAGTTTAGGGAGGGGTATTTAGAATTCTCAGCCAGAGAGCTCTTTGGCCTCAGTAAACTACAAACCCCAGAATTCCGCAGGATGTTGAAAGTAGAATAATAGCACTGTAACAGTGTAGTGTGGAAAGGCCCTCAGTCCCACCACTATCACAGGCCTGTCTGATGAGTCCATGGAAGAGAGCCTTTCCGGTCACTGCTCTCAGGCTGTGTAAATGGGTAGGCTGGCCCCTTTTCTATTTCCCTTTCATCAGCAAGCAAAGATCTTTTGATGAAACAAAAATTTGATGGTTATGTGATTGCCATAAGTTATTTTAAGGTGTGCTTGTGCTATATTTTTCTCTTAAATGTTATTATTAACATAATATAAAAATGTTATTTTTATATTATTGCAACTTCAGACCTCACCTGGTTCTGGGCACCACAGTTCAAGAGGGATGCTGACAAGCTGGAACATGACCAGAGAAAGGTGACCAAAATGGTAAAAGACCTGGAAACCATACAGTCCTTTGAGGAGCTGCTTAGGGAGCTGGGTATGGTTAGCCTGGGGAAGAGAAGGTTGAGAGATAATATGATAGCCATGTTTAAGTATTTGAAGGTATGCCATATGGAGGGTGGAGCAAGCTTATTTTATGTTGTTCAGGGAATTAGGACATGGTGCAATGTCTTCAAATTACAGGAAAAGAGATTCCACCTAAACATGGGGAAGAACTTCCTGATGGTAAATGCGGTTTGACAGTGGAATATGCTGCCTCTGAGCATGGTAGAGGCTCCTTCTTTGGAGGTTTTTTAAAAAAGACTGGATGGCCATCTGTTAGGAATGTTTTGACTGTGTATTCCTGCATGGGAGAAGGTTGGACTGGATGGCCTTTATGGTCTCTTTCAGCTTTATGGTTCTATGATTCTATGATGCTAACTTATTTAAAAATATTTTATTAAGATGATGCAAAGGAAAAAAACATATATAGAATAGAAAAGTATAAAAATGAGGAAAAAAGAAAAAACATAACAGTACATTATAAAACATTCAATCATTAAGAAAACAGATGAAGAGAAGCAAAAGAAAACTTACAAAGTTTCTCTACTAAAAACAAATATCTAAACATAAAACTCTCTATCACTCAATTTCCATTCCCTAGTTCATGGTTGTTGTCAACTTCTGAATATTTTATTGCCTCAGATTTATTGTTGTTTTCTTATTGTATTTACTCAAGTATTTTTGCATTAGTAATACAGACACAGTTATCAAATATATGTGATGGATAAAAGAAAAAAAGTTAGAAAAAAAAGCATAGTTCTACTAAAAATGTTCTAAATGTAATTTTCAATCTAATCCTAATATAACTTGTGTGCCTTCAGTCCATGTTAAAAATAACACAACCCTCTCCCAGCTTTTTTAAAATTCATTAATTATGATTCTAACTTTTAAAAATACTGCTATTTTAATATATCTTGTTCGATTGTGTTTTAAGATTTTGGCTTTAACTTATTTTAGGCTTGTTATAAGTCACCTTGGATCCCATGTCAAGAGAAAGTTAGGATATAATTAAATAAATAAACAGTAACTTTGTTCCAGCTAGTTAGAACTAGCAACTAGTTGTCAAAATAATTCATTGGAAAAAAACAGTAACTTCCCAGCTTTTGAGTTTGTTGATAATTACAAACACCAGTTTCTGTAAAAGCTTCCATCAGTCACCTTGAACAATCCTTCTGCGTTGTTTCTAAAATAAGATAAAATTTTCACATTTCCCCGGTTCACCTTCTAACAATTAGATTTTTTAAATCTGATCCTGTCATGGGTGGGGCAAGGTAGGGGGAAGCAAATATGTGGGGGTGAGCGGGTAGAAGAGAGCTCATAGGTGTAGGAATGAGTCAGAAGAGACCAAAGGATTGATAAGCTAGGAACTGAACTGGAGGATGCAAGGGCTTCTGGGAGAAGAGAGAAGAGGGGCATTGCAGGACTTGGCCCAAGTGTTTCTCTGAAAAAGACTGCGCACAGGGTATAGCTATGGGAGGGGCAAAAATGGGAACGTTGCCCCTCCAGTTGAGAATTCTGCCCCCCCGCCACTCCTGCTGAAATTTTCCTTCCATCCCCAGTGCAGAGAGTGAGGCCCTTTCTGCAAGTTGTCATCTTCTCACATTGGGGACGGGAGAAGGATGGGACCTGGACGACACTCATGCACAATGTCATCTGGGTCCTGTTGTTCCCCCATCCCCAGGCCGCACAATCGCACCTCAAATTATTGACAGGTTTTACCCATCAATGACTGTCAATTGCACAGCCCTCCCACTGCCCTCCCGCACTTACCTTAGGTGTGGAGATCCTCCAAAAGCAATGACTGTGCTTCCTGCCCCAGCACAGCCTGGGACAGTGCCTGGCTGCACTGCGAAAGGAAGAGGCAGTGCCATCGCACTTCCTCCATTCATAGAGGCAGATGGTGCGGAGGGGAGCGCTCCTATCATGCTCCCCTCCCAAGAGAGGCTCTACCGAGATCCCTGCGGGAAGCAGCCCGGAGCAGCTAAGCTGCAGAAGGGGCCTGAGGCAATGCAAATCATTCACATCTAGAGCTCTTATACTGGCGCTGCTCATATTCCCTTGGGAACTTTGCCTGTCCCCTTTCCTTGGATGCCTAAACTGTACTTCTAAATGCTTGACTGAAATATCAAGTTACTGCAATGGTAGAATTTTGGGGGAGTGAAAGAAAAATTCACTTTGGGGGACAGAATTCTGGGAATGAACTGAGGGTTATGCAGTGGTGGAGCTTGGAGTGTGTGGAAGGAGGGCGGGAGGGGGGCAAGACTTCAGTGCATGGAACGTGGCCACTGTGCAAGGGAGCATGGCCAGGGCATGCAGGCATGGCCAGGCGTGGCCAGGGTGCACGGGGGCGTGGCAAGAGTGTGCAGGGGCGTGGCTACAGGCCAGGACATCCCAGAAACATTGCCGCCGGGGGCAAATCGCCCCCTCTGCCCCCATGTCCCTATGTGACTGGGGTTATGTAAGTGCCCTCATTTTAATGCCGTGTTCCTGGATTGTGCTCCTCAGCATTCCACATACAAGAGCCTCTGGGTTTGTAGTCAAACTTTACCTCACCACTGGTAATGGGACCTGATCCCCCACAGTGCCTGAGGGCAGAAAGCTATCTTAGGAAAAACAAGGATTACCATGTTGCACACAACACCCCTGTGGTCCTCCAAGATCTTCCTGCGACCAATTTCTAGCACTTGAGGTAGCTGCCTCACTCTGCCTGATGGTAGGACCGGCTTTGAGAAAGGAAGAGCTAAGAAGAAATCAAGGCTGAAAGGAAAATCTGTCTGAATGCTGAGCCTGTGGATGGAAGAGTTTGTGTGCTATTAACAGGCCAAGAGTGGATTGCGAGAATGTTTTTAGACTGGGACAGGTTGAGCCAGAAATCCAATGAGGCAGCAAAGCAAACGAGGTATTTGAGTAGACTGAATTTTGCTTATCGATTTAAACTAAAGCTAATATTTGGTTGAACATCTCAGATATAAATTGGGCCTGATGCCCAAAGCTAAATTCCAGGACGTATGGGAAATGTTGGAGAAAAGGGTCAAAAGCTGTCATCTGTCTCGTAATGCACTGTGGCTAATATTAGAGACCTTTAAAAAGAAGATTCTGGGAGGAGTGAGGGAAGAAAAAAATAGACTGTATACAGTGAATAAAACTGTGTTGTTTCCTTTCACTGACAGACTGAGATTTTTAAAGATGAAGAGGCTTCTGGCAAATTTAGGACTGAGAGTCTTCCTTTAGGTTTTCACGTAGTCACAGCAAGCCAAGTGGAAAATTAGCTTTGACCTAATAATGCTTAAACTGACACAGGCCAAGCTTTGGCATGATAGGTGCCATTCAGCTGTAATTAAAGAGAGAACCATCAGAAGTGATGAGGACATTCAGCATGTTTGAGAATCCATGGCTCTTTGCCATGAAAATCAAGATAATTCATTAATGTCAATTAGCACAAGATAGCTTCATTTATTAAAACAGCCTTCATGGTATTCCATGGAATGGTTTCCACGTTTTGCTCTGCTGGGTTTAATTAAAACAGCGGAAATAACAGTGGCATTAATGATAACACATTTTATAATCCCTATTCATCTCTTTCTCAAAGCTGGACAAGCTACCAGATTCTTTGTGCATCTGCTTTTGCCACGGTATTGTAGTTCTTCATTGATTCACCCTGGGTCCCTTTCCCAGAATGCAGTTATAGCCGTATGATTCCGCTTTCACTGCTTTGACTCCATCCTGTGGAATCCTGGGGTTTGCAGTTTGGTGAGGCACTAGAGCACATGTGTCAAACACAAGGCTCACGGGCCAAATCCGACCTATCAGGCCATTTCATGTGGCCCTTGCACCTTTCCTGCAGCTGCTGCACTCCCCCCACCTGGCAAGCCTGATCCCCACATTATAGGTCTCTATCTGCCGGTATTCTGAAGAGGGGCCCAGCAGCCAGCACTCGCAATCTACTTCTACTTCTGACTGTTCCTCTGTCCAAGTCTTGCCATCAGAGTGTTGCCACGGGTTACCATGGGAACGCTCTGCGTGGCTCCCAAGAGTTGGACAGAGGAGCAGTCAGAAGTAGGAGTAGATTATGAGTACTGGGTGCTGGACCCCTCTTCAGAATACCAGCAGCCAGAGTCCCACAATGTGAGGGTCTGGCTCAACAGGTACAAAGAGGGGCGGGGGGCAGAAAGAGGCACAGGGGAGAGGAGGAGCAGAAAGAGGCACAGAAAGGGGCTGGGGGGAAGAAAGTGGCACACTTTGGATACACTAACCAATTCTATGTCACTTTACAGAGATATAGGGACTATAAACTATGATGAAATAGCCCCAAAATATCCAAGAATGTACAGGGGTGGACAGCACTGCCTTATCAATTTCATATGCCACAGATTGCACATTAGATCAGAGCACAATTATTTGTTCTGCCTGTCTCAGCTGGGACCAAAAAGTTAAACAAAGTTAATATAATAAACAGTGATTGGTAATATTTATATGATTATTAAAAAAAAACCTTTTTGTTTTCAAAACTCATTTTTCAATAAATTATATAATAGTTGTACACTTGGACATCTGCTTGCCATTATTTTTCCTAGACTTCTAGTTTCAAAGCTAGTTATTACTAAAACCGGTAATAATCGAATGCAGAGGCAATTATTTAATGTGATAAAAGAGTGAACGCATCTATATAGTCTTACAGATACAACTGACCCTTTGAGGGCAACTATAATGCTGATGCAGCCCAAGATGAAATTGAGTTTGACACCCCTGCACTCCAGCATTCCAGCTAAGAATTCCATATTGCAAATCCCAGGATCCTCTAGGATGGAACCTAGGCCATAAATGTAGAATCACAGCACTGTAATTGTGTGATGTAAAATGGCCCCAGGTCACACTGTGGTAGTACATAACCACTAGGAGGCTGGACTTCTGTTGTTTAGTCCCAGCTGGAGTACACCCATTATGTCAGTTGCTGAATAGTGGCTCAACACGTAGTAAATCCAATTGATTAAATGGTTTAACTCTAGTTATGATTAGCAGCAGGATTTAAAGCACAAACCATTTCTGCCTTACACTGTTCTAGTGCTATTATTTCACTTTCAATGTGCTTTGGAATCCTGGGGTTTGCAGTTTAGGGAGGGGCATTTAGAATTCTCAGCCAGAGAGCTCCTTGACCTCAGTTAACTACAAACTCCAGAATTCCACAGGATGCTGAAAGTGGAATAATAACACTATAACAATGTAGGGTGGAAATGGCCCTAGACCCTATACTCCTATGTTGCATGCCTTCAAGTCATTTCTGACTCATGGTGACCTTAAGGTGAACCTATCATGGGGCCTTCTTGGCAAGATTTATTTAGAGTAGGTTTGCCATTGCCTTCCTCTGAGGCTGAGAGAGTGTGACTTGCCCAAGGTCATACAGTAGGTTTCCATGACTGAGCAAGGGTTTGAACCCTGGTCTCCCAGAAAGTTGATCACTATACCATGCTGGCCCTATGTCAGATGTTGTCCTTTCCAGAAAACATTTATACATTAGACTCTGTGTTTCCATTTTCCTCTGTGCAAATTAATATTTCCACCACAAAATAGAGCAGAGATTCTGCCTTAGGTACCAAAATATTTGGCTGGCTTTAGAAATTGTGCACCCTGATGTAGAAGGTGAGGTGTGAGGCCGTTTCCTGCTCTGCTGCAGGCAGAAAAATATCTTGGGTCAGCCCTTACAGCAGAACGATAAGCGATGGATCAGTTAGGGTACCAACCCTTGACAGTATGCACTCTGTAGAGGTTTCTAGTTATTGTTCCCATGGATTCTCAATATTCAGAGGCTATTGAGCTGTTTTGTTTATTTGTCCTTTGGGCACTTTTAAAGATATTTCTTGTGTTTCTACAAAGCACAGGGTTCCCCAGAGCATGATGATAGTTCTGTCTTGTTTCTCAGTGGCTCCCAATTCTGGCTCAGTTTCTCTTGGCATCCACTACCTCCACTTACTATTACAAGGAATGATCATAAATACTGGGGATTAAAAAGCAGTTACCAAACACCAGTGTGACCTAAAGCACCACACTGAAGAATGAGTCAGCCCTAGGTTGGAGTGTTTAATTGTAAAGGAGTGGGTGAAAGTTTGCATGAGGTGTGATCAAGGAGCAAAGAAACCAGTGCTGCAGAAACAAAGAAAATAGACTTCACTATACAAACACCGTTTTTTTAAAAAAAGTAATTTTATTAGTTGTTAAAGTATTTATGACATTTATAGCAGTTAACAGTTTCAGAAATGCAAATATATAGATTAGTTCCATCAATGAAAGACTTTTCAAACATTTAAATATGGATATTATTTTTTCTGTGTTATGTATTGGTTCTGTCCCTAAATTATTATGCATTTCTCTAATCTTTGATCTTGTTCCTTGTGGCTCATGTGGTTCATAAAGACCAATCACACAGCCTCAAGAGGATCATCATCTGTTTGTTCCTTTGCCTGTCTAATTCGGTACATCGCCTTCTCCAAGAGAACTCATTTCCAAGCATTGTTGTACCAGTTTGCTGTAGGTGTCATCGAACTGTCTTTCCATTTTCTGGCAATACAAAGTCCTTCTAAGGATAAAATAAATATTTAGGGTGGTATACAAAATTACATGTTTGGGGAAAGGCGTGGAAAAGAGTGACTTGTAGGGGATGCAGTGAAGTCATCCTGCAGAGTATCAGTTCGCTTCACAAAGTGAGGACAGAACAGATGTTCAAGTTTCCAGGTGGCCCTATCTCCCTGATTCCACCTATACTAGTTATAATGATATTTATTTATAGTGTTTATCCCCCACTCCTCAGCCACAAAGGCTCTCAGAGTGGCTTACAAATTGTTAATTCGGCAGTTCCCTGTTTGTAGGCTTGCCATCTAAATAAAACACAAGGAAAAGGAAATGGCACTGTTCGGCAAATACTGCCTCTTCTTCTCTCCCTCCAAGGCCAGGGCAGTGGCAACTGGGCTGAAGGAGAGCCTTTCATCTGCTTCTGGGCCTAGGCATGATGGAGCTGTGCCAGCCTCTTCTTCTCTTCCTCTGAGACCAAGGCAGTGGCAGTTGGGATGGAAGGAGGGCCTTTCATCTGCTTCTGGGCCTGTTGTTATGCCGTTTAACACCTAAGTCCAAATAACTGCGTCCCACAGAGACTGAACGCTGCATGATCAGAACCTTGAATGATAGGAGTTGAAAAGCAGATAAAAAATTGGTGGCATAAAAAATATTGCAAAAGTTGAGAAGGTTCAGAACTGGATAAAGTTTCTTCTTTGATAGATCGATGCTTTGATCAAGCACAATTAAAATGATTCTTTGTGCAAAGTCTTGTTCCACCATTCTTCGTTTCCAGCACAGAGGTATTATAGTGACTGCTTTGTTTATTTATTTAGATTCCTTTATAGAGTTCCATAACATTTGTATTCATCAAAGGCATCCATGATGTGCACCAGACACTGGCTAAGGAGTGCCAATGCAATGAAACTGTCTTGAGAGAACCCAAGTTGTGTTGTAATGCTCAAATAGTTGGCTGTCTCCTCGATGCCTTTCTGCTTTTTAAAAATTATTTTTTTAAAAAAAATCTGTCCAGAATTTTAGCTCTTTTGCTTTATTCTTTGGTAGACCTTTAGCAGCATTGTGCTCTTGCTATAAATTACTCTGGTGGTATCACCGTATTTTTCCTCATCAAGGTGACCCCACTACCAACATAAACACGCTCATCTGTCTCTTTCTCCATTGTTAATCTCTTCCCATGCCTCATTTCACCCAGGGTGTGGAAGCATGTATCACTGAGGAAAACCATTACAAGACTACTGCAGTAGGTTATAGCAACATATAATAGTAATGAAGACCTGGGGAGACTTTTGAAAAATTGATGTCTCCACAGGAGGGTCTTCTGAAGAGGAGTGAAGTGGAGCAAGCCGTGAGGGGCTTAAGAAGGCACTGCCCAAAATGGCACTGAACTACAACAATCTATGTAGATTTGGAATTCAGTATGGATTTGGAATTCAAACTGGATAACATATACCAGGACAGAATAAAGTCTTGCCTTCAGCTAAGGGATAAAAACTTGCAGTGAAGTGACGGGACGTTACTGCAACTGGAGCAAGAGAAACACCATTTGGGTCTTAAAAATAAAAGCTATGAGTACTGCAGTGAGAACTGCCAGAGTCTGACACACATATAGCTAGTTTGAAGGAGCCCTTAAAGTGATAGATACAGTGGTCTCTCCTGCCTTTTCAACCACACAATCACCCTCTACAGAAGTTGAGGTTTGGGAAGTAGATTAGGTTGGTCCAAGTTCACCTAGCAAGTTGTGTTTAGGAATTTAAATCCAGGTCTTCCTGGTCTATGTAAAATGCTAAAGGCTTGGCTGTCACTGCTAATAACTGGGCTAATCACTACTAATCTCGGGGATGTCCCATTACCTACCTCACATGCTATGCCCCAATGTCAGAAAAACTGCCATACTCAAAAGACTCTGAAAACTCTTAGAGTGCATGAACCACATTTAGATCTGTGCTGTTGCTGTGTGTCTTCAAGTCCTTTCCAACATATGGAGACCCTAAGGCAAACCTATCATGGGGTTTTCTGGGGGCTCAGAGTGTGTGACATGCCCAAGGTCACCCCATGGATTTTCATGGCCAAGGAGGGAATCAAACCCTGGTTTCCAGGGTTGTAGTCCGATGCTCAAATAGCAATAGCAATAGCAATAGCATGTGTATTTCTATACTGCTTATCAGCTAAGCAATTTACAATGTATTAGCTAATGGCCCCCAACAAGCTGGGTACTCATTTTACTGACCTGTGGAAGGATGGAAGGATGAGTCAACCTGGAGCCCGGCAGGGTCAAACTCACAACCTTGTGGCTGCAGTACCAGAATTTAACCACTGCGCCACCAGGGCTCCTCAAACCACTACACCAAGCTGGCTCTGATTTTGGTCTATACCTGTTGGTATTTTATGCATGTGTTAACGTTCCCCTTTGGAAGTATTTTTGAGTATTTTGTCTAATGTGTATTCAATTCATGGTTGCAGAAGTTGCATTGTACATGTCATGCCATTGTACAGGTAGGTGCACTCTTGCACATTGCACATTTCACATAGAATTGAGCATGACATGCACATGTCCAATTGGACTGCACATTCAGTTGCAGATCAGAGAGAAATGTAAGGTCCTATACCTTTCAACAGAGAGAAATATCAGGTCCTGCACTTAGGCAGAAAAAATGGAATGCACAAGTATAGGATGGGGGACACGTAGCTGGATGAAAGTATGTGTGAAAGGGATCTAGGAGTCTGAATATGAGTCAGCAGTGTAATGTGGCAGCCAAGAAAGCCAATGCGATTCTTGGTTGCATCAAGAGGAGTATGGTGTCTAGATCAAGAGAGGTAATGGTACCACTCTATTCTGCATTGGTTAGATCTCATTTGGAGTACTGTGTCCAGTTCTGGGCACGTCAATTCACAAAGGATATCGACAAGCTGGAGCACATCCAGAGGGCGACCAAAATGGTGAAGGATCTGGAAGCCATGCCCTATGTGGAGCAGCTTAGGGAGCGGGGTATGTATAGTCTGCAGAAAAGAAGGTTAAGAGGAACATGATAGCCATGTTTAAATATTTGAAGGGAAGTCATATTGAGAAGGGAGCGGGCTTATTTTCCGCTGCTCCAGAGACTAGGACAAGGAGCAGTGGATTCAAACTGCAGGAGAAGAGATTCCACTTAAACCTCAGGAAGAACTTCCTGACAGTTAGAGCTGTTCAGGAGCGGAATATGCTGCCTCACTGGAGTGTGGTGGAATCTCCTTCTTTGGAAGTTTTTAAGCAGAGGCTGAACAGCCATCTGTTGGGAATGCTTTGATGTGGGTTCCTGCATGGCAGGGGATTGGACTGGATGGTGCCTATGGTTTCTTCCAACTCTGTGACTCTATTATTCTGTGAGAATATTCACTAATGAGATGGTGTTGTCCAACCCTGTGTATCTCTGCACACTCCATCTCCTTGATGTTTGAGGCCGCTAAGTTTTGCAATATTGCAAATCATTCTAAACCTAAGGAATTAAAAAATGCAGTTGCAGTTCTTTGATCTTATGATTCAGTTATAACCCTCTGATTATATTCAAGAAAAAGAAAGAGCACCAGTGGCAGTGGGGCAAATTGTATAGGTAGAGTTAGAGATGATTCTTTTGACATTGGACAGAGGTGGGGTTAATAATTTTTAAACAATAAAAGCATTTTGGTTTTATTTTGGGAAACATGTGATCCCAATCTAAAATGAGAACCAAATCTTTTGAAATTCCCTTCATTTTGTATAATGATGCTTTGGACCTCCCCCTGAAAGTACCCAATGGGTTAATTTCACAGTTGAAGTGTTTTTCATTACTAGCTCATAGCCGCCACTGTATGAGCGCACACAGTGCATTTGTCTTCTCAGGGGTCATTTTGCTTCTATCACCGAAAGCAATCCAATTTTCTCCTGGGTTATTACAATTTTTAATGCATTGTCATTGCCGGCTACACCCCTTTCTTCCCGTTCAGCCCTTTGCAATGAGAGGTGTGGGCTCTTTTTATATAGATTTACCTCAGAGTCATCTGAATATTATTTAGTTTTGGCGGTTCGTTTGCCAGTGGCATTTTCAATTACTACTTTTTAAAAGATATATTATTGGCAGGAGGAAAAGAATGAATCCTTCTGTAAATGCAAGTGACACAAGTGACATTAATTGGCATCCTCTTTTGTCACCAGTATCGTTTTGTTTTTCTCTCTGTGTATCTCATCTGTCTCTCATTCTCTCTCTCTCTCTCTGACTCAGTGTATTAACATGGCAGATGTCATTACTGCAGTTCAAAAGAACAACAGAAGAGACCTGGAAAATTAATTTCTTGCTCTTTTTTCCCCCCTTCCTTTTTTGCCTCCTTCATAGCTAATTGTTTTAATCAGCAAAGAAGCAGGGTTTCATAAATGGAGAAAGACTCTAATTACAAGGTGAGACCTCATAAATCTGAATCAACTGCACCAAGAATTCTTCATTGGCCCCCCCCTTTTTTTTGCAGAATTGTTACAAACTTAGAGTTGGAAGAGGCCACAATGATCATCTAGTCCAATCCTCTGCCATGCAGCAATGCACAACTAGAGTGGGGAAAAAATCCATCTAACCTCTGCTTATATACCCTCCAAAGAAGTAGAGTCCTCACGTTCCACTGTCAAACAGTTCTTACTCTCAAGAAGTTCTTCCTAAAGAAAGATCTTCTTTCTTGTAATTTGAATCTTTGGCTCTCATTCTAGTCTCAGGAGCAGCAAAAAGCAAGCTTGCTCCATTTTCTACTTGACATACCTTCAGAGATGTAAAGATGGCTGTCATCTCACCTCTCAGTCTTCTCTTCTCCAAGCTAATCATACCCAATGTCAGGATTCTCTCCCTGTTGAGCCTCGGCCAGCAAAGGGAGGAGGGAGGTCAGGAAAACTTGCAGGGAGAGTCCAAATTCAACAAACACAAGGAAAAATGCAAGCCGAGCCAGGTCAAGGTCCAGTCCTAAGGTTCAGGAGGCAGAGATCCGTCCAGAGGGTTTCAGGGAGCAGAAGGTCATGAGGGCTTGCTGGTAATTTGTTGCAAGCAAAGAGCAGCCATGTTGGCAGACATACATAGCTGCTGTGAACAGGTGCTGCTTGTTATTGTTTCCTCAACCTAGTCCATGCAGCCTCCCTCTGAACCGTCCATTTCAGCCTTCTTCGTGATTGAGGGCTGATGGACACAGGTGGCTGTAACTCCTCTGAATCACTGCTGGTTCCCTCTCCGTCATGAGCTGGCTGGGGCAACTCTGTTTCTGCTTGACCTTCCAGTGCGGAGGATGTTTGCAAGTTGATTTGCTCACTCACTGGCTCAGTTCTTGGCACAATCAATTGCTCCTCGATCTCAGAGGCATCATCTATCACACCCAGGTCTCTAAGTCATTCCTCTTAAGGCATGGTTTCAAGACCTTTGATCACCTTGGTCACCCTTCTCTGGACACATTCCATCTGGTCAATATCCTTCCTAACTGTGGTGCTTCAACTTTTTCTTCATCTTTTGTTCTTCTACTGATCACGGTTTAAGGGCTATTGAGTCCAACCTCCTGCCATGCAGGAATACACCATCAAAGCATTCCCAACAGATGGTCATCCAGCCTCTGTCTAAAAACCTCCAAAGAAGGAGACTACACCACACTCCGTGATGGCATATTCCACTGTTGCATTGCTCTTACCATCAGGAAGTTCTTCCTAATATTTAGATGGAATCCCTTTTCCTGAAGTTTGAAGCCATTGTTCTGTGTCCAACCTCATTTTTGGCTGTCCAAGTTAGTAGCCATCACTATATCTTTTGGCAGTGGATTCCACACTTTAACTAGGCACTATGTGAGGATGTCCTTCATTTTTATCTATATCACCCTTCAGTTTGGGTGAGACCCTGAGTAAGGTTCTAGTGTTATGAGAGAAGGAGAGAAGCTTCTCCCTATGCCCTTTCCCTACACATGCATGATTTTTTACACCTCCGTTTTGTCTCCCCTTGCTTTCCTAACTGCAGATATTGTAACCTTTCCTCATGGGGGAAATCATTCCCTGATCATTTTAATTGTCCTGTTTCTGCACCATGGTTCTCCTTCTGTGAAGCTTCCTTTTAAAGAAAGCATATGCTGTGTTGACCATAAAACAAATTCCCAAGTCAAATTCTTACCCAACCCAGAAAAAATCTTGCTGCTAGTTTTCAGAACCAAAATTCCCTCATCAGACAAAGATGTTTGAAAAACAAGCAGGGATGAATGTGTGAGCGTGAGAGAGAAAGAGAGAATGTTAGGCCATTTCCACACTAGACTGTTATAGTGCTATTATTCTACTTTCAACATCCTACGGAATCCTGGGGTTTGCAATTTAGAGCCTCAAAGGCCCCTCCCTAAACTGCAAACCCCATGATTCCATAGGATGTTGAAAGTGGAATAACAGCGCTATAACAGTCTGGTGCAGAAATGGCCTTAGAGTCAGTTTGCATGTTGGTGTTATGCTAAGAGGTGAGGGACTTTGGGGTCCATCCACAATGCCAGCCTCTCCTTGGAATTTGGGGAAATCATGGCTCAAAAGAGGCCTGAGAGAGGAGAGTACCAGCAGGATCTTTTCACCTATGTATATCAGTACTAATTGTAGAGAGGACTCCAGTTAAAAGTTAAATGAGTATTTTATTTGCATTTAACAAACTCACAGGAAAGCAGATACTTTAGAACCATACAAGGCTATTGGAAAGCAAGGCGTGCAAGGTTGGATAGGGAGAGAAATTGGGGTGAAGAAGTTGATAGTTACCAATCCTGAAGAAGAAGGATGAGGTGGAGTGACTCAGAAAGCATCTGAGGGCAGTAAGGACAAATAGCAGTCTGGGTGCCACATGTTACATCCAAATACTACAATTTTCTGGGGCCAAAGCTGGGGTTTACATTCCCTATTACCTACCCTCAAGGAGTGCGTAGACAAAGCGTTGATGGCCTTCTCAGGGGATTGACAGTATTCCAGAATAGGTGATTGCCTTGACACCAGGGTGACAAAATTTATGGGACTCATGACCACCTCTTGCTGTCTGGACCAGTAGGGAGTGTTGGAAAGGTCTCTATAGGGTGAGATCAAAGGATGTCTTATCTGGGCCTGTTCGGAAATGCAAAGATCTGGGATCATGGAAGAGATTAGCTGGAACCTCTTTTATGTCAGGGTTTTCCTCCCAATCCCCTTTGAACTTACGGCCTGACCACATCTGAGATCAGCCTGACCTAGTAACACGCTCTTCTGGCCAGCATGCCTTCAATCATGTTTTCCAACCATAAATATGTTCAATTATCAAAATAGCACATGCCGCAGGATGGGGGCATAGGGTATGGTAACACTGGATGTCATCCTGACGGTGTTTTACACACATGTAAATTCTCTTGCCTATGCAGTTTTACTTTTTAGGCCATTGTATAGTGTCTGTATTCAGTTCATCGTTGTGTAAGTGGGATCCTGCGAGTGTTACCATTGCAAATGCAGGTGTGTATACTTGGATGGTGCATAACTATGTGTCAGTGCCTTCAATACACCATTACAGAATGGTTTACAGAAACAGTCATTCCTCATCCCTGTCTGACAATAGGGAAATAACTCTGCACATTGGCAAATAACACAATTGGATGGACAGTGTTGACTTTTATCTATAGTTTGGTGTGGCACAGCTGCCACTTTATTACAGGAGTTAGGATTTTCCCTTTGGGAAAGCCCTGTGAAACTTCAATTTTGTCTCTGCATGGCAGGAAAGAGAGCCAGAGTGGTGTAGTGGTTTGGACATTGGACTACAACTCTGGAGAGCAGGGTTCAAATCCTTGCTCAGGCATGGAAACACACTGGGTGACCATGGCCAAGTCACGTGCTTCAGAGGAATGCAAAGGCAAACTATTTCTGAAAAAAAAAATCTTGCCAAGAAAACCCCATGACAGGTTTGCTTTAGGGTCAGAAGTCAGAAACAACTTAAAAGCATACAACAACAACAACAACAACAGTAGGGATGGAAAATATATTCACTGGTATTTATTTCCTGTAAAAAAAATGGCTTTCTTCATCCTCAGGAAATTCACTTGAGAAGAACAATTAAATGGTAAGAATGTAGTGGAGTTTTTGCTCAGTGTTCACAGATCCTGAAATGTTTGGGGGAAATTATTTTGTGCAGAAATAGACATGGAAGTTTTGTGCCAAAATCATGTTTTTGCACAGAGGACATCGTTTACAAATATCTACTTAAATACCCTGTTTCCTACCCTAGAGGGGAATGTGTTAGTTGCTCTCTGGCAGGGCAAACAAAAGGGGTCTCGAACAGATTAATGGTTTTAACTTCAAGTGACAAAGAATTGATGGGAGTCGTAATAGCCTCTTAATGTCTGGGCAGGTAAGGGAACAAAGGAGAGTTTCCGCGGGAAGAGGTTACAGATTGGTGACTATCAGTTGCTTTATTGAGGCAGTTTTGTTTGCTATTGTACTTGGAGGTTGGGTTGTTAGGAGATTATTGCAAGCCCATCAGTGCTGGAGCTTTCTGACTAATTCTTTTGAACTTACAACCTGGCCATGCTGAAGTCATTTGGCTTAGCATGTGGCTTCTAGCCATAAGTCTGTGGTTTTTATATTAGAAATGATATCACCAATTAAATGATATTTCTTGCCATGGAGTGCGGATGTACAGGCATGCTAACAGTACGGGGGTACAGCCCTTCAAAAGTAGCTACCCCCACCCTTCACTTCTTCAATTCCAGAGTTAGCTGCTCAGCAGTGGTATCCTGAATTGAGGAAGAGGGCTTTATGACATACTGAACTTGAACATTACTTTTGAAAGGATGATTTCCTCCAACAAAAGGAAAATCTACCCAAATAGGCTTCTTAGGGCTTGTTTTATGTGACCCTGGATCAAATAAATGTCATAACATCATTTCTCAGTGAGGAGAATGAAATGTGTAATGTATTGTCTACTTTCCTGAATTTTTATTACCCCTTTGTTTGTTTGTTTTTTTAATTGGTGGTTTTATTTTGTCATGGCCTCAACCCTATCCTGGTGTCTTTTGGTGTATGATGCTTCATTTAACCTGATGGAGTACCTGTCAGATGCTGCTGGATGCAATGAGCTTTTTAAAAATGCTGCTTTAGATTCAGAACTGATCAATTTTGCAGAGATGACAGGAGCAATGAGCTAGAAGAAAAAAGGCCAAGAAGCCACACAGCATTGAGCGCACTAATATTAGATTCAATAACGCACAGTTAGCCATGCATACATGCTGTTTAGCAAAGGGAAAGCCAAAAATTCTTTCTAGAAAAGAAAAGGCGGGGGGGGACAAGGGAATGATCATGAATTTCAGGTAGATGGTCGGGGTTGACAAAAAGAATTTTTTATTGATTTATTTCATATCCCACCTTTCACCACAATTCAAGAAAGATATTGACAAGCTGGAATGTGTCCAGAGGAGGGTGACCAAAATGGTAAAAGGCCTGGAAGCCATGTCCTATGAGGAGCGGCTTAGGGAGCTGGGTATGTGTAGCCTGGAAAAGAGAAAGTTAAGATGTGACATAATAGCCATGTTTGAAAGGATGTCGTATGGAAAATGAGGCAAGCTTGTTTTCTGCTGCTCCAGAGACTAGGACATGGAGCAATGGCTTCAAACTTCAGGAAAAGAGATTCCATCTAAAAGTTAGGGAGAACTTCCTGATGGTCAGAGCTATCTGGCTGTGGAATATGCTGCCTCAGAGTGTGGTGGAGTCTCCTTCTCTGGAGGTTTTTAAACAGAGGCTGGATGGTCACCTTTTGGGCATGCTTTGATTCCTACATGGCAGGGGGTTGGACTGGAGGGTCCTTGTGGTCTCTTCCAGTTCTATGAATCTTTCTTCTGTGATGGGACCCAAGGTGGCTTGTATCAAGTTACGAACAAAGAACAAAGTATTTCTAACCTATGTGACACAGAAGTTTTAAAAGCACTAAATAAACATTCAAATATGCTAATTTACAAAAGGTATAAGCACATTAAAATGTATTAAAAAGATAAAAGCACACCCTATTAAAACAATCCTTTTACCACAGTAACTTCATAGCTTAGAATGAGGTTTCCTCAACCAGAAAGCTCTAGTGCCTCACCAGACTAAGAACCCTATAGTTTCGTAGAGTATTCCTTGCAGCCATAGCAATTAAAGTGGGATCATTGTGCTACAATTGCATATCAATTGAGTATGGGATATTGTTTTGACTATTGTTTACTTCCTTTCTAGCCACCCTGGTCATTGTTACAAATTCAAAAATAATTCTTTACTATCTTCTTTATCATCCTGTTTCTCAAAGGTAACTCTGGTTGCCTTTCATTATTTCTGGTCTGGAATACAAAAGACACCTCACCAGCCATAGGCGATGTTAATAATAGATACCTAAGGCTTAATAAGAAAGCAAAATAATAGTATGCCAAGGGAAATTTAAACCTGGAGTGGGGATGCTGTTACCCTGTGAACTGGGGGTCCCGGGAGGGACACCAAAATGTGCTCAACTCAAGTTGGGGAAAATTAGCTCAGAGCACTGCTTAACGTTACGAGAGGCAGGGTAACTTAGCAAGATCTTGAACCCTATGTCTACGGGGTCGGGTCGAGTCAAGGAGAACACAGAGGTTGAAATAATAAATGCTGTTTATTAAATACAAGCAAAACAGTGTATGCGACACACTCATATAAGATAACTAAAGAAAATAAAGGTTGGAGTGGTATAGAGGGATTTTTAGAGGGATTGCTGGTTTGGGTGATACTTCACCTGTCCTGAAGCCCAGAAAAATGAGTGAAACTGGGGTGCGATGTAGCTCAGCACGTGGAGCTGAGGAGAGGCTCGCCAAGCAAAGCGGCAGCAAGGCGGGATGAAACTCGGGAGCGATCCGAGGAAGGTCTCGGAATCAAGGGTTTTTATAAGGAGAATTGTGACTGCAGGCTATGCCGTACTTGGAGGAAAACAATAGATTTGGAGTTGGAGCCAAAGCCTCCGAAAGGTCAGAATCTGAATGACTGAGTTATCGTAGCGATTCTCAATAGAGTAGCCAGTATGCAGACAGAGAGTAATTGGGTATTGCATAGTTTACCCATCAAGCTGCCATCGCGGGGCAGAGGCTCTTTTGTAAGTAGCGTGCATACTTAATTAGAGTACTTGCCTGGAGGTCTCCTAAAGCAATGAGTCAGCTGTTTCTGGCCTGCCTGTACTGTAGTTTGAATATTACGGCTATTAGCGGCGGAGCTTGTTTACGTGCTTGTCCGGTGGCCTTGCGAGCCCATGTAGAGGAATAGAAAGGTGCAGCCGAATTGTGATATCAAGAGATATCTTTAATATCCCCAAAGCTCGGACTAGCCAGGGCAGTAACAATGCTATACAACCAGCAGGGAAACACATCACCTAACGAGTAAGAGTAAAAGGTTGATGGAAGGAACAGTGAAGAACTATATAAAAGAGATGAAAGGATGACAGATTCATTCAAGGAAGAACCATTTGAAGAAGAACTTACAATTTTAGAAAGTGAAACGGAAGCTGCACTCAGAGCCCTTGGAAGAAATAAACCACCAGGAGCAGATGGCATACCAAGAGCTGCATCAGCTACAGAGACAGAATTTACTCTAGTTCTAACTAAAATCTTTCAACAAATATGGAAAACAAAACAACAGCCTGCAGATTAGGAAATCTCAGTGTACATTCCAGTCCTCAAGAAAGGGTACAGCAGAGATTGCAATAACCACAGGACTATTGCATTAATTTCCAATGCAAGCAAGTGATGCTCAAAATTCTAAAACAAAGACTTTCACCATATATGGAGTGAGAAATGCGAGATGTCCACACTGAGTTCAGGAAAGGAAGAGGCACTAAGAGTCATATTGCAAACACATGTTGAATAATGGAGTGCCTTGGAGAATTCCAGAATAAAGTCAGCCTCTGCTTTATAGATTATGGTAAAGTGTTCAGTTGTGTAGATCATGAAAAACTATGGATTGCTCTTAAAGAAATTGGTGTGCCACAACATTTGATTATCCTGCTGTGTAATCTGTTATCAGGACAAGACAGATGTACTCAAGGTGATGTAATCTGCACATCATGACAGAATAAGGAGAAATGGAATCATTTCCAGTTGGCAAGGTGGTCAGGCAAGGCTGCATTTTATCACCCTATCTGTTGAGCTTGTACAGTGAATGGATCATATGTAAAGCAGGATTAGACTGGGAGGAAGGAGGTGTGAGAATTGGAGGTAGAAAAATAAATGATTTCAGATAGGCAGATGACCATACTACTAGCAGAAAATGGCAAGGACTTGGAACATTTACTGAAGAAAGTCCAGAAAGAAAGCACAAAGGCAGGTTTACAGTTGGGCATTAAGAAAACAAAAATGATGGTCACAGATTATTTACATAACTTTAAAGTAGATGATAAAGGCATTAAAATAGTTTAAGATTTTCCATACCTTTGCTCAGTCATTAATCAGAATGGAGACTGCAGTCAAGAAATCACAAGAAGACTCTGTCTATTTCCGCGCTGCACTGTTATAGTGCTATTATTCCACTTTCAACATCCTGTGGTTTGCAGTTTAGGAAGGGGCATTTAGAAGGCCTCCGTAAACAACAAACCCCAGAATTCCCAGGATGATAGCCTAAGGCTTGGAATGGCAGCTGTCAAAGAACTAAACAAGATCCTGAAGTGAAGAGATATTATTGAATACTAAAGTTGGGATTGTCCATGCCATCATATTTCCAATTTCTATGTATGCTTGTGAAAGCTAAACAGTGAAGAAAGATGATGGGAAGAAGATCAATTCATTTGAAATGTAGTGCTGGAGGAGAATTCTACTGATCTCCTGGACTGCTAAAAAGACAGATAAATGGATTCTAGAGCAAATCCAGCCCGAACTCTCCCTAGAAGCCAAGATGATTAAACTGAGGCTGTCATACTTTGGACAGATCATAGCAATTGAAATAGCAGTTACATTTCTATACCACTTATCAGTCCGAAGCACCCCCTAAGCGGTTTACAGTGTGTTTTAGCCAATTGCCCCCAACAAGCTGTGTATTCATTTTACCGACCTACCTCAAGATGAAAGGCTGAGTGAACCCGGAGCCCTGCAGGATCGAACTCACAATGTTGTAGCTGCAGTACCAGCACTTAACCACTGAGCCACCAGGACCCTCTTCTTAATATAAGACAACCTGACTCACCAGAAAAAGACAATAATGGTTGGTATGTTAGAAAGCAGTAGGAAAAGAGGAAGACTGCATGGTGGTCAATCAAGGAAGCCATGGCCCTGAATCTACAAGACCTGAGCAGGGCTGTTGATGACAGGGTGACATGGAGGTCCCACTCAGAGGGTCAGCATAAGTCTAGGTCGACTTGACTCCAGGAGACCTACCCCTCCATCACAAATTAAATACATGTTTGTATTTGATCATACACATATGGGGGGGGGGGGTTTGAATAAAATGAATTTGTTTGGTGTTGCTAATTGTTGTCAAAATGGCTTCAACTTATGGTGACCCTATAAATGAAAGACCTTCAAATCATCTTAGCTGGCATTCTGTATTGCAGTTACAAATTAATGACCTAGAATTACAGGTCCATAACTGCTCCTTATTCATTGAGACTGTGTAGTCCTGATTGTAGCATTATTGCCATGTTTGTAAATGCCCCCCCCCAAGCCCACCTTAACAACCAGCAGTCACATCAGGTGAAGGAGGTCTGATGCTACAGTGAGGAAGGCTGCAACAACCAGAAGCAGGACTCCTATCACAATCCTTTGGCTGTAGCCTCGCTCAGTGGTGGAAGAGGGTTGGAAACATCGTTGTCCTTGTGCCCCAGCTGGCAGATGAAAAGAGCTCCATGGTTGCTGGTAGTTAAGGTGAGCTTGGGGGATTGTGGTGTGGGAGCAGGAAACATTACTTAGTTACGCAGTAACAACTAATTAGCCAGGATAGTATATCAGCACTTGTTAAGTGTGCTGCTCAGGTCTTGCAGACTCAGGGCTGTGGTTTTGTTGATTGTGTCTGCCTACAAAAAGAGCTAAAATATGACCAGACCTGCCCCGCAATTCCGTGTGGAGAAGCTCCAGAACTGCGGACCGAAATACTTTTACATAATGTGCTTTTAGAATAACAGCCGTGTTCTGCCCTCAGAATAACTTTGTTCAAGGAGTTCTCCACTGAGAAAAATACGTAGTAAAAATGGAACAAGCAAATGCTCCCTGAAACCAAAGGGTGATTTTAAAAAATAGCATTTTCCTCAAAAAAGATATGTTCAAAGAACATCCTAAAACATAGCTCTTTTCATGTCTAGTGTCCGTAAAGAAGAAACATTGAAAAGAAGCACAATAGAGAAATATAGTGTCTAGATTAGTCAAAGCAGATCAAGGGCAGCAAATTCTGAGCACACCCAAAATTTATGCATTTGCACATAGCTGTAGTGATGATGGTGATTATGATGGTCATGGGGAAACACAAAATCAATAATTTGCCAGCCAATCCTTTGGCCCACTTTGGTGGGGGAATGCAAATCAAATGGGTCAGTTTAGTAACACTTGTTTAGAAATACATTCTCCTGTTTTCAGTGGCAATTTGGAAAGAAAGAAGTTAAGTCAAATGGCATAGAGCGTGAGTGTATCCCAAATCAATAAAAGTAACTGTGAAAACAACTAAACATTGAAGTTAAACTTCGGAAAGAAGGGGTGCTATCTCTTACTCAGTTGCAGTCATTGCAGTAAAAACTCATGTTTAATTTCTGGAAACTGGTTACTCATAACCTGTTCCTGCCAGGCTCTCTCTGTCTGCTAGGAATAAGGGGAGAGCTTGTCCCAGACTGGCACAGATTTGAAACTGGGAATTTGATAGGGCCTGAGATCAAATGTGATCAGCACATTCTAAGTTTTGCTCCTCTTCCCCCATGCATTTGAAACCCAAGTGTTTGCAGGAAAATGTGATACACCTTGTTATGAGTTTTCCCCCTGCAATGCCAAAAGTTATGGATATCCCTCATCCTCTTGTTGTTGTTGTTGTTGTTTTTGCCTCTGCCTCTCTCTTTCCTTCTTGCCCAACATGACTAATGAGAGAGGCAGTGGAGTATAAGACAGCAATTTGTCCAATCGGTAGCATCCTTAAATGAGCTATTCTCCCAGAATCTTCCGTTGCGGGTGTTTCAAATGCTTGAAAACGATGGATGGGAGAGGGAAACAGAAAAATCCCTTCCTTTCTCCCCTTTTTGCTTCTGTGCCAGTGAAGAAAACAGAGAAGGGAAGGGAAGGGAAGGGAAGACGGACGTTTTGGAGGATCATGATGGTTCTGACGGTAGTGAATGGGAGTAGCATGAAGTGATGTAGTGGAGCTGGGGATTAATTGGGACAAAACCCCAGGATATTTAGAAGGGGCTATGACATTATCTGCCACTCCCCTGGACTCCCCTTTTTCCCCTGAATCTAGCTGGGAAAAAAATAGATTTCCCCAGCAACAATGTATAGTTATGAGCTAGTCCTGTTATAATCCAAAGCATTTTGAGGTGGCTGGTCTTGAGCTGCGGGACTCATTAGCTTTATAAAAGACCTAGTCTTGGTAGAGGTGAACATTGCTAGAAATATTTTTAAAAAATAGATAGGAAGAGAGGGAGACAGACAGACACATCATCTCATCTGTGTATGTTTTGGATGCTTCTTGGTTGTGTTGCTATAGGGACTGTCAAGATGACAGCCGGCACTTCAGAATTTACCACTATACTACTGCCACCCTCTTAATGCTATATTTGCCTTGGGGAGCATTTCCAGTATTCCCTTGAATTGTGGAAATGGGGGGGGGGGGCTGAACCAAACCGAGACAAACCTTGGAAAGTTGTCATTTGTTTGCTGCCTACACAAAAGGCGGACAAATGTGGAATTGTCATCCTTGTCTTTTTATAGAAGAGGGGGGAATGCTGCTTTTCCATGATCCTTCTGTGCTCCGAGTGGTCCGCATCACCACTGAACAACCGGAACCCCAACTCTCCTTTTGCTTTATATACATTTAGTAATAGCCGGACTCTTCTGCCACGGTGTAATGTCACATTTGGTCCACCCCTGGCATTATTGCAGCACGCCTCCTTCAGCCTTTCTGCTGGTTGCGATTCCACCTCATCCAGGTGCTATGGGTGACAACCAGGGAGGTTGCACTGAGCCGAGGGTGGGAATTGTGCTCTTCCATTGGCTCGCATCAGCACATCCTGAGCACCAATGAGAAGCTGTGCTGCCAGATCTGATGTGTTTACTGAGATGAGTTATAACCAAATATATGTATACAGGCAGTGTGTGTGTGTGTGTGGCTGAATGACCTCCCCCTGTGATGTAAAATATGAGAGTCTGGGAGCTACCCATTTTATAATTGATCTGATTCAGCGACTGAGCAGAGCCACTTGGCTTAATTATAAAGGCAAGTGTGAACTCCGCAGCTGACCGAGTTGGTGGCAGGAGGTGGGGGAGAGAATCTTGATAACCTGTACTGCCAGCGAGTGGGACTCTCTGCTTTTTTTGTTCCAGCAAATCTGCCTTTTAGGTGAGTGGCAGGGCTTCAGTTCTTCTCTCAGATGTTGCTTGATGTATTTCATAGATTTTGAATGTCTTCCTTTCTCCTCCAGGGACTTGTCTGTGCAGCTGGCAGAGGGGGGTGTCTCTGTAGCATGCTCATTCCTTTCTGACATTTACAATCTGGAGGGAAGGAGGGAAAGAATGGAGGGAAATGCATGATTGGATTCTTGATTAACATATTTGCAAAAAGGAGTTTCTGGCTTTCTTATATTTTTTGGCAGGACTAGAATCAAGAATAAACCAGGTGCCTCTGCACACCCCTGCTCATACAATTGTTTTCATAGCTGTTGCAAGAAGGAAGCTAAAACAGGGAGAAAGCTAGCAAGAGAAGCGTTTGGCTTTCCGAGCTTTTTTTCTGCATTACATTCGACTTCAGATTCTAGTTCTATGGATTTCTGGTTTGGGCAGCAAGAAGCTAACAGTGACTTGCACACTAGGTTGAGTTCAGTGGATAGGCACCAGTGGTAAAAGTCAGCGTCAATGAATTCCAGAAAGCGATCTGTGTTGGGCTCATGCCGCAAAAGCAGCTAAGCGCAACGGGTTTTGCATGTCATTGTTTCCAAGGAATATTGTGACTGTCTGAAAATGCAGAGAGAGAGAGAGAGAGAGAGACTGCTGAGAACATTGATGGTCACCTGCATTTAGTTATCTGTTTTCATTGGCATTCTACAGCCAAAAGTGAGGAAAATAGATAGTATGTGGTTTTGAACAGTTGTGAAATTCATCTGAGATTTAACAGCTATGCAAATAAGAACTTTTATCTGATTTCAGACATTTATTGTCTGCACAGGGATCCACACCCTGGAAAATCTGTCATCTTCCTTATTCCATACAGCGGATGAAGTAGACACCAAAATCTTGTGCCACAATAAATGTGCTAATCTTTAAGATGCCACGCAACTGTTGGTTGTGTTTGTTCCAAATGAATTATTTCTTCCACCAACACCCCTCGCCCACCTCACTAAATCTGAAATAATAGAGTCTTGCCAGTCTTGTTGACTTCTGTGGTTTTCCTTGTACCGGCTTTGTCTTAATGGTTTGCTTTGTGTTGACCTTTACTTTGGAGCTTGGGGGTGTGAGAGTAGTTCATATTTTATTCACAGCCTCATTCTGGTAAGTTTGCAAGGTCAATAAGACTAGGGTGAATTTGTCTTCTGACTTTAAAAACTTCTAAAGCATTATTTGTGCAAAAATATTTACTTCCTGTATGTGCATCCACATGCACATTTCTGTCTGAATGTGGTTTTACATCAAAACCTGCTTGATGTAGCATCTTGCAAACCTGGTTTCTTAAAGTACTTTTATTATCAGCTATCCAAATTGCACCTTATTGTTAATGCTTGCCTGATTCTTTGTCATTCTTTTTATGAAAGCTGTCACTATGTGATCAGCATAGCGGCTAAGTAGCTGAGCTACGGACCAGCAAATCTCCAGTTCAAATCTTACTGGTGCCATGAACTCAATAGGTAGCTTTTTAATGACTGGAAGAACTCTAAACACATTAACTATTATTATTATAAGTTTTCAGCAAGCTAATTTCTCTGAGCCTCTACCCTTCCCTGCCCCTGCAGTATTCAGTCTAGAGATAAATAATGCTGACCTACCTCACAGGGATGTTGTAGGAACTGCTGTGCATTTCAATTGCTCTTAAGCAGCATGTGAATGCTAAGTATGTCTCTAAAGTACACATGTCTTTCCCAATCTAGGATCTTCCAGCTGTTCTTGATTGCAATTCCTATCATACCCAGTCAGTCTGGCCAGAGAGAGTGATGGGAATTGCAGTTGAGCATATCCAAAGGGCAAGACTGGTCTAAACCTTTGGCTTAATAGTTGGTTTCTTCGAATGAGGTCGGTACAATATATCATATGTGGTGGACATGTCCTAAAGCTAAGAAATATTGGACTGAAATACATAACAAAATATGTGGATTAATGAAAGTACAGTTTGCCAAGTTACCAGAACTGTATTTGTTAAATATGACTGATGTATTAGAAGGTACTGGTATAAAGAAGTATTGGAGAATATTACTGTACATGATAACAGCAGCTCGTATTGAATATGCAAAGATGTGGAAAACTCAGCAAATACCCACATTAGAACAATGGCGGGGTACACTGATTGAAAACAAAAATGCTGATATGGTCTCTCAGAGATTAAAAGGGAAATCAGACGAAGAGATACAAAAAGAATGGCAAATTGTAATGGGTAATTGCTGGGTGCCATCAGATGGAAATCTGTGATTCATGATTTAAGATAAATTATGAGGGGGCTACAGGATATATATCATGAAGCAGGAATATGGAGATGAAAATGCAAGAATCAACAAGTAATAATAGCACTAAAATGTAGTACAATATTTTAAGCATGTTAAGAAATATTGATAATGAAATCTAGATCAGTGTGGAAGATCAGAAATATTTCAAATAAGTTGACAGTTATAATTGTTTATTTTAGATCTGAATTTGAATAAAATGATTATAAAAAAAAATAGTTGGTTTCTTCCACTGAGAGAAACAGAAGGGGAGCTAATCTACTCTCAGTGTTTTGGGGTGATCATGAAGGGGGAGTTAGTTGCCTGAGAATAATTGTCACTGACAAATTGCCCCATTCATAGCGATCATCTGAAATTTAAATCTGAATTAATCTGTGCCAAAGAAAGAACTGTGCATTTGCTTTTCTTCTGAGATAGACACCTGGAATTTACACTGACTACTGTAGATGTCACTCCAAAGGACATTATTATCCAGCCATGCACAGAGTTTAATTTCTCCTTGACTATCCATCTACAACATCACAGACAGACAACTGGGATAAGTCCAAGGGCAGCTTTCTGTCAAAAAAAAAAAAAAAAGAGTACAGAAGTGGTCAGAAGTCTACTTCTAGACTTCTAGACTTTTATATGTTCAACACTGGAGGACACACAGCAACCTATTTAAAAAGCAAATGGCAGCTTCTGGAGGCTTTTGGAGGTTGTCATAGAATTATAGATTTGAAAGGGACTTCAATGGCCACATTCCTGAGAGATGGTCCTCCAACTTCTCTTTTATTACCTTCAGACAAGGAGAGTCAGTCCTCCATCTTCTAAGGCAGTTTATTCCACTGTTGAACAGCTCTTACCATCAGGAAGTTCTCCATAGTGTTTAGGTAGGATCATCTTTTTTCTTGTGATTTGAATCCATTTGGTCATGTTCTAGTCCCTGCAGGAGCAGAAAACAAGCTTGTTTCATTCTCTTCACCACATCTTTTCAAAGCAAAATACTCATCTGGAGAATCTGGATGGGTTGAGGGCTCCAAAAACAATTTTGCGGGTTTGCATGTGGCCCTAGGGCAACAATTTTGCCCATTCCCTATCTATACATACTTGAATATAAAGCTGCTTTATTTCAAGTCAGAGCCTCTTCTGTCTCAGAGTATATCTGCACTACAAACTTTAACTGTTAAGACTTGGTCCTACAGATTCCTGCGATTTATAGTGTGATTTATTCTTAGAACTCTCTGCTGGGATATTCCAGTGTGGCAGTTTTGCAGAGTCCACTAGTGCTCTCTAGCAGAGAATTCTAAGGATTTCACCAAACTAAAAATGTGAGGCCCCCATAGGATGAAACCATGGTGGTTAAAAGGGATAACATGCTGATCAAACTATGTAGTGCAGATTAAACTTCAGTTTTAGACAGATCCTTTTCCCCCCCACAATCCTTGCTATTTGACGTCAGTTTTAAAAAACAACTGGAAGTGGAAAAGATTAAACCTATGGCTTTCCTAGTACAAAAACACACACACACACACACACACAGCCCTACTATACTACTCATAAAATCATAGAATCATAGAGTTGGAAGAGACCACAGGGGCCATCCAGGCCAACCCCCTGCCATGCAGGAACACACATCAGAGCACTCCCGACAGATGGCCATCCAGTCTCTGCTTAAAAACCTCCAAAGAAGGAGACTGCACCACACTCCAGGGCAGCATATTCCACTGCTGAACAGCTCTGACCCTCAGGAAGTTCTTCCTGAGATTTAGGTGGAATCTCTTTTCCTGCAGTTTGAATCCATTGCTCCTTGTCCTCATCTCTGGAGCAGCAGAAAACAAGCCCACTTCCTCCTTGACATGACATCCCTTCAAATATTTAAAGATGGCTATCATGTCCCCTCTCAATCTTCTCTTTTGCAGACTAAACATATCCTAAGCCACTCCTGATAGGGTATGACTTCCAGACTCTTCACCATTTTGGTCGCCCTCCTCTGGACACATTCCAGCTTGTCAATATCAACTATGGTCCAGTAATCCAAGCAGTGGTGGCATCTCATTCCACAGAAGCTGGATGCTGGATGAAGTCACCAGACCCACAGGCCAGCAGTACTGACAATGAGTTATCCGTGATAGTAACAGCAAAAATGGAGTACACAGAACATTAGTAGGTTAAGATTTTTGTTGTATGAGCTCTCCAAAATTTGCCAATTTCTTCATTCGTTTGACAAAAAGAACTTGCATTTTTTTTTTTAAAAAAAAATCTGAATGTGAAAGGAAGAAAACTGACAGATATAACCCAAACAGGTAGAGAAGTTTAAGGTCCTCAGCTCTTAGAAGTCTGGCTTTGAATGTTTGTGCATCCAGTCATGTTGTGGGACTGAATTAGGGATGCTGCTTTTTTTCTGCATCAGGCTAGTCAGCTTTAGCAGTTAAATCGCCAGCAGCTACAATCTCTTCATGCTGAGTATAGTTGTATCTAAGAAAGCCAGCATTGCGTAGCGGTTTGAACATTGGATTACAAACATGGAAACCAGAGTTGGATTCCCCGCTCAGCCATGAAACCTGTCGGGTGACCTTGGGTCCATTGTACACTCTCAGCTCCAGAAAACCCAAGGATTGGTATCCAATAAGCTGGAAATGATTGAAGGTACACAACAACAACAACAACAACAACAGTAGAGCCTAGCTGTTGACAGTGATCAAGAATGTTGTTGTTTTTATGTGCCATCAGGTTGGCTGATTTAAGGTGGCCATTATGAGTGTGACGCCTCCATGCAGCGATGTAAACTCGAGTCAAGTGATTTGGACTCAAATTGGACTTAAGTCGCTTCAGTGACTCAACTCGGACTCAACTCAGCAATAAATGATGCACTGATTTGATTCAACGCAAGAGTTGTATATTTTTAGTGACTGACTTGCTGCCCTTGGTTCAGTAACATAACACATTCATCCAGAAATCTCATGACTTTGAACAACATTTCCATCTCTTTTTGCCTCCTGGTTGCAGGACAATCTGTCTCAAGCCCAAAGTGTGGGTGCATTTCTCAGAGGGGAACGGCAAACAGGTTAGGCAATGGGCTTGAGGTGGGCTTGAAGTCTGCTCAGAAACCTGTCCCTGCTGCATATCAGAGGAGCCTTCTAAAACTTTTCCTAAGTAGAACTTTTCCTGAGACCAGAGACAAGACTCACCCCCAGAGTCCAGGATGCATTTCTCAGAGGGGAACAGCAAATGTATTAGGCACCAGGCTTGAGGAGGAAGGATCCTTCCTTCTAAAGCTTTTGAAGCTTCAGTAATGGGGAGTAAGAAGGACTCTATTCGCCACTTCTGAAAACTCCGCCAGCTTTGGAAATGGAAAGTGAGAAGGATCCTATTCCCCACATCTGGAGCTGCAGACAGCAAAATTGCAAATGTGGAGGGCTGATTCTGCTTAAATTGTTAAAACTGACTTTATGTGACTCTGTCCAGAAATTCTGGAATATAGGTTGAGGTAGAAAGTTGGCTCCCGGACTTGAGACTTGACTTGAAAGTATCTTTGAGGACTTGAGACTTGACTTGAGACTTGATGGTAGAGACTTAAGACTTGACTTGGAACTTGGAATAAAAGACTTAAATACATCACTGCCTCCAAGTCACCCTGGTATTAAAGTTCCTGCTTAGGTTTTGGAAACTCAGGGCCGTGGCATCCTTGATTGAATCAATCCTTCTGTAATATGTTCTCTTTTTTCCCCCCCACTGTTTTTTCTCATGATAGGTCCAAAGTACAATGGCGTTAGCTTAGTACTTTTGGATTCTAGGAAGAGTTTGATTTGCTGTCTGAGTTCATGGTAGCCATAGAACTTGGCCATAGAACTCTACTCTCACGCCACATTTCAAATGAGTTGCTTTTATTTCCTGGCATCTTTCTTCACTATCCAGCTTTCGGGTGTTTATTTACTCACATTTTATTAGAGTGTGCCAAATACAGATTTATTTAGAAATCTCATAATACCTGCGCAGAAATCTATGATGCAAGCGTGGCCATTTCCGCGCTACATTGTTATAGTGCTATTATTCCACATTCAACATCGTGTGTAATTCTGAGGTTTGTAGTTTACTGAGGCCAAAGAGCTCTCTGGCTGAGAATTCAAAATGCCCTCCCCTAAACTGCAAACCCCAGGATTCCCTAGGATGCTGAAAGTGGAATAATAGCACTATAACAGTGTAGTGTGGAAATGGCCCATGTTTAGGATGCTGTGTAACATTGTGGTTGCTGTATCTGAAAAAGGATTAGTGGGGTTGTTCCATTGTTTTGTGTTGTTTTTCTTAGCCATATTACTGTACTTCATGATTTAACTAGTGACTTTTCAAAGTTTGTGGAAGAGGCTTTGTCTCAAAAAGGTGGAATAGAAATATTTCTAATATGAATCATTGCTCGATTGAATACTTTGTTGCTGGAAAGGGTGAACTAGAATTATCAATGGTCCACAGCGACTCCCCTATGTCTGGGGCATTTCAGTTTGCAGCAAAAGACAAGTAAATATGATGGGGCAGAGCTTGAAAAAATTACTTTTTCAAATTGCAATTTTGAGTATCCCTCTCCGTGGAGGTACTTTTCAAAAAACAAAAAAGAACATTTATCCCTGAGATTGCTTTGGGCTACAGTTTTGAAAATCACAGATGGCACACAAGTGGTCCAAAGGAAGGGCATGACGAAGTTTTTTTCTTTTCTTTTTTTTTTTTACTAAAGTTCCCAGAATATCCAGCCATCAGGCCCACAACCCCTTGGCACCATCCTATGGCAGATTCCCAGATTTTCTACAGGTTCCCCTCTCAAAACTTTTGAAAGGTCAAAATGCTTCCCTTAAGGCTTACTGGAGAACCAGCATGGTGTAATGGCTTGGGCTCCGGACTGCAACCTGGGAGACCAGGATTTGATTCCCCATTCAAGCAGGGAAACCCACTGGGTGACCTTGAGCATGTCACACACTCTCAGCCCAAGAAAACCCCATGATAGGTTTGCTTTCGGGTTGCCCTAAGTCGACCTGTAGGCACACAGCAACAACAAGGCTTAGTTACTGGCAGTAAAAGTTTCAGGGTAAACTGTGCTAGCATTTGGGGTCCCTCTTTTTTGCTTTTGACCCCACTCACCACTGCAATGTGGCCCCAGAGAACTTGTCTGAAATTCCCTTTGGTCTTTGGGCTCAAATGTGTTCTTGTATTTAAATGGCCTTTAATATACCCCCATTCAACAACATGTTCACGTTCACAAGAATGTCTCTCATTCATCTGAAGGCTTCCTTTTGGTATCAAAAGATACCTTTTTTCTTAAATACTCTTCATTTTTTACTCTTTTTTGTAGATTGTGCAACTGCATCCATCTGTCAGAGTATTTGCATTATGCTTATCACCATGGGTACCATTATAAGTGATGCTGGGGAAATGAAGCATAAAAATATGCATACTGCAGCTAGGGAAGTAAACAATAAAGGCGATCTGGTAAATGTGTATTAAGAAAACAGCACGGTCCAGATGAGACAGCAATGGAGCCTAGGAAACCTAAATTCAGATACCATCTTAGTAATGAATCAGTGCATGACCTGGAGCAAATCATTCTCTCTCCAGACTCAGAGAGAATACAAAACAGAAATGAACAAAGCCAAAATTTGTGAAAGCACAATGACGATTCCGCTAGTTGCTAGTGAGAAACAATTTTCAGGACTCCCACCTGAAAAGTTGGAATATTGATTGATGTTCTGCAACATCACAACAACCCAGCCAATAAGTGTCAGATTCTTCAAGTACAGTAATATCACTCCCTCTCAATAGAGGACCATCCAATCTCTGTTTAAAAAACTCCAGAGAAGAAGACTCTGCTTGTACTTTTTCCTCTTCCTTGTTGAGGCTGCCTTGGAAGATCTTGGAGCAACAGACAACCAGGGCCAGGGTCATCTTGAATGCTACTGGACATGCCTCACTCTCAAGTGACAGGGAGATTACACAGTGGCTTTGCAATCATCCCAGTCCCACAGCTATCACTCCATGGTTATCCCTCAGCAGGCAGGTTTGGGGTTAGTGCCCATCAGATGCCTGGATCTACCAGGTCATAGAATCATTAAATGGACCTCAGGGGCCATCCAGTCCAACCCCCTGCCATGCAGGAACACACATCAAAGCATTCCCAACAGACGGCCATCCAGCCTCTGCTTAAAAACCTCTCAAGAAGGAGGCTCCACCACACTCCTAGGCAGCACTATGTGTAAATAATCAAGTTGTATGTTTTTGTTCTCCTACCATATAGAGGCTGCAATCCAGCATCCCTGCAGCGTAGCACAGACATCCACAAGCAATTGTCAAGAAGAATGGCAACACTGCACAGCAGATCAATGACTAAGTGCTGGTTGCACAAAGTGCAATGCCTGCTATACAATGTACAGTTTTAATGCACAGTAAACAATACACAACCACAGTGCACAATATATGATGCACAGGATGTGATACACAACTGCAATGCACAATGTGCCACTGTGGCACTGAGTACACATAGTCACAACGTGTAAAGGCCATGCACAGAGAATCATGCTGTTTAGACAGCTCCACAATGCACAACTGGGGCTATCAGCAGAATATGTCCATTGTACAGTGGCAGTTTTTTTTGGCTCCACATGGGTTGTGTGACTTATGCATGTTTATGTCCCTAACTGGATGCCAGGCAATGTGTGTGTGTGTGTGTGTGTGTGTTAGCTACCTTTGTGCATGCCAGCCTTTTACCACTGGACCTCTACAATGCTGTTGCTATATAAAAGCTGACCAAAAGATGAAAGTTGGATGATTTGGTACATTGTGTCCTGCATACTGAGGTTATGACTTCATAGTTGGAATAATGAGGTAACGTTTTCTCAAGGCTGTTTGCTAGTAATCCTAGTATGTTTTTGTCAGTTTTCTTGAGGGCGTGTGGTGTGGCTAGCTTATCTCAGTGACGTGTTTAAGCATGTTTGCTCTATAAACATTTTTTAATGTACAGCGGGAGCTCCACATTCATCAGAGTTAGGGCCACAGGACCCTTGTGAAAGTGGAAAAACTCTGAATATGAGGGATAGGATGAATCCAGAATTTTCCAAATCCGAATCTAGATCCGAATCCCTGGAAGGTTCTGGGAATCCACGAATCTCACAGATCTCAAATCTTTCAAATCCTTTTTTAAAAAAGGGTTTAAAAAGTGATTGCCCACTCTGCATGTCCCTTCAAGCCGCCTCTGAAGTGCCCGCACTGGCCGCGGTGGTGGGGGTGCAGAGAAGGGGCAATGTTCCTCTTTTCATACCTCTGCGGCAGCGAGGTCAGGCCCCGAGGTGTGCAGGAACGCAGCTATCACTGGCCCTGCTTGCCCTGTGGGCCTCATCCTGGGCACCCAAGCGAGCACAGGCTCTGGTGTGCCCTGCACACTGCTCCTGCATGGAAGGCCAGAAATTGAGGGGGGGGGGAATGGGAGGGGCAGCAGGCAATTCCGGATTCGAAAGATTCCATTTGCCTATTTTGCCCTGGGAATTCGGATCTGCAAATCCTTGCCAAGGATTTGAGGATTTAAGGATTCAAGGATTCGGTTGGCCCATCCCTACTGAATATCATAAGCCCCCTCCCAAGATGAATACTACAGACTCTTTCCGCCCACTCTGTTCTCACTTTGCTGCTGCGATGCCTCAGCCTGATTTTCAATCCCCTCCCAATAGATCCAGCTCTTTAGCACACTCTTTCTGCTCCCCTTCCTCCTTGCCTGTCTCTTATCCTACCAAAAATACTAGCCCCTCACTCCCTTTTTCACCTTGCCACCGCCAAGCCTCAGCCAGATTTCAAACTCTTCCAAGACTGTCAGTTTCTTCCCTCCACTCCTCTGCCTTCCAAGCCTCCAAGAGATTAAGAGGAGGATAGAGAGGAAGAGGAGTAGGGAAGGAGGTGGATGAGCCTGGTAGGGGTTTAAAATCTGGCTCAGGCAAGGTGGGAAAGGACTCGATGGGCTGTCACTGTTGGCAGACAGGAGGAAGAGAGCAGCAGGGGCAGGGAGGATGAGCTAGTCATGCAGTAGCTACAAATTCATGAATAATTAAATCCATGAAAGAGAAACCCATGAATGCAGAGGGTGGAATGTAGTGTGCTCTTACCTCCATGTTTTGCACTGTGTTAGGGGAACTTGTCTTCTGACGAAGTGGACAAGTCTAGATATTTAACATCCATGAAACCATCCATGAAAGGTAGCTGCTGCAACTCTATCCAAATTGGCAGTAGCAAGCAGAAGAAATCTGCCAGCATTCTGCTTAAAACGGGTGACAAATATGGTTTTGTTTTCCAGAAATTTGGAGTCAAGCTTGCATGTGTTTCATATGTGCTGAGCCTATCAGTGCTACTACCCGCTATCCGATCGATTATGGCTGGCATGAGAGGTGCCAGTAACACTGTGGCTGAAACTATACATCCATTTTAAATAGCTTGAATGACCAATCAGATTTATTCCATCATTTCAGTCAATGTGCATTAACCATGACAAATAAGTTTCACTTGTTTCAGTTTCTAGCATAACCAAACCTCTTAGATGCTGTTCTGGGATAAAACTCAGACATACCCCTACAGTGGTTGTGGCAACATAGGAATAAAACAGAGTTTCACATGGTTCACCCTTTAATAAAAACTTATCTAATTTTGCATAGTTTTAATGGTTCCTGAACCAATGCTCAGTTAACTCAGCAAAAGTCTCTCTTCTCAAATTTCTGAAATATTCAAAACTATTCAAAATATGATCAAAAAGCGTGTTTTTGAGCCTTGAGAATCCCTGCCAGAAAAAATCCTGGACTGACAAGAATATTCAGTTTGGGACATATTCTGTGCAAAAATTGCATGTGGTGGTTTTGCGCAGAAAACAGCATTTTCTGTACAGAAAATATTTCTATGCAGAAATATTATTTCTTGCACAGGAAATGTACTTCTGCAGCAGAAATGCTGTAATTGGGGAATTTGTTCACACAATATGCATGTGGTTGATTTGTATAGAAAACAACCTTTTCTGCACAGGAAGCAGCTCTTTCTGCACAGGAAATAATAATTCTGCCATAGAAATACCATTTCTTGCACAGAAAATGCTGTTTTCTGTGGAATAACCATGTGCCAATTTTGCATTGACTAAGTCCTGAATTGCAAATATACTTCCAAACCTGTGTAGTTTTCAAAGACTTGCTCACAGAAGGAAGGATATCATTATCATCACTATCACTATCATCACTTGTGGCTTCCTTTGAGAAGAAACTTAGCGAAGAATTACATCCTTAGACAAGAAGTTTTTCAGCCTTACTTGAAGTTTCCAACCATGTATTATGACAAGTTACAGTGGATAGTGAGTGCTTTTGCTTTCTCCATTGAATTCTGTTTTTAAAAGACTGCCTATTCAGTCCTGAAACCTTTCAGTTATGAAAGCAAAAGCTTTGAGGAATGAGTGGTGAGGACAAAAGTGCCCTTTACATGACCCCTCATTGTCTTCACTGACAGCTTGAAGAATAATTCTACCCACAGTTCCTACACCATCTGAAATTGATGTATATTTTGGCTATGCCCTCCAGCCCATTCCAAGGCAAAGCCCTAGAAAAGTTAGCTTGGTGGACTACAGCTACCAGAATTCCCCAGCCAGCCTGACCATTGGGTGGGTCGTGTGAAAATGCAGTAGAGTTTTGAGAGAAGCATGCCTGTTGTCATACTCATCTGAAAAGCCCGCTTTATGTTGTGTGATCTCTGCTTGGTTAGAAGCTAAGTTTTAGGCCATTTCCGCACTACACTCTTATAGTGTGATTATTCTGCTTTCAACATCCTGTGGAATCCTGAGGTTTGCAGTTTTGGGAGGGGCCAGGTGGCCCCTCCCAAAACTGCAAACTCCAGGATTCCATAAGATGTTGAAAGTGGAATAATTGCGCTATAAGAGTGTAGTGCGGAAATGGCCTTAGTCTTCAGCCTCAGATGAAACCTTAGAGAAATTATTACAAATGACAAAAGTTGCAAAGAGGGGGGATTGTCGTTGTTGCTGCTGCTGCTGCTATTCCTCCTCCTCCTTCTCCTTCTGTTTCCTCTTTTTCTCAGTTTGAGACTCAATGTGACTTTAACATAGTTAAAAATGCACAGCATGCAAAAGTTTACAAGCAATTAAACTATCAAAAAATGAAACCAATTAAAAACGTGCACCACTTAAAAACCAGCAATTACAAATAAAAGCCCAACACATTTTACAAGGCCTCGTTGTCCTAAAAAAATCAATTCTCAAAGGCCTTCAAGAATAATAATTTCTTTTTAAAAAGATTTTTGCTTGCTTGCAGAAATCCACTAAAGAGAGTTCCAGCCTAACCTCTTTGAGAAAGAAGTTCCAGAGCTTGAGAGCAGACATGGAAAAGGCCCTCTTCTGTATTTCCACAATATCTTCCTGTTAGGGTGGTGGGACAGAGGTCGCACTTCAGAAGATGTCCAAACCCCATGGAGGTTTGTATAGAAGAATACAACCATTCAAATAACATGGACCTGGGTCCCATAGGGCTTTATATGACCAGCACACAAACTTTTCCCCAGTCTTCCACCTTTCATGAAAGAAATGAACGGATTGCTTGAAATGGTTTTTCAAAGCCTACATCCTGATGTGCTACTTTACTACACAGAGTGTTCAAAAAATATAATTCCTCATCTGTACCACAGGTTGAAATGCTACAGTCCAGAATTCTCTCATCTCTTTCTGCATAACCTGTGCAAAAAACCTCCTTGCTTTCTGGGTTCAAACCTGCAGCCTTCCTGGATGCATGAAAAGCCACTTACTTTCTGAGATTTGTTGATGTGTGGAAAGTGTGAGGCCAGCTAGAATGATAGTTGCAATGTTAAGAGTGTGCATGTGGTTGATCTATCATTGTCACCATCAAATGGCCAGGCAGATTGGATGGAGGTCTACAACAGGGGGTAAAAGAAACAGAGTAATTTTGTATTCATGACTGGGAAGGAGGCACATCGTTTGACAAGGATCTAAAAGTGTTCCAAAAGTCCTCCCTTAGCAACAGCATAATTAGGCAAACAGCAAGCCATATTGCTACGTTCAGCTGCGCTGAAATTTAAGACTAAATGAAGCAATCCTCAGAGGTGTTAAACCTAATCCAATTATAAATCAAATTAAAAACTCTGTGTGTGCGTACGGATGTGTGCGGACAGAGATGCACAGATAGGAAAGCATAAGCACTGCCTTAGTTTCTCAGTATACCACATTATCTGTCAAAACAAGGACCAGCAAGCTTGTGAAGCTCATGGCAGCTATCCTGGAAGCATTGCATAGAGCAGTCCTTCTTAAGTTATCTGATGTGGGGGTGGCACCCACATCCACCCACCCCAATGTGCCTGGAATCTGTATGATAAGTCAAATCTATTGGCTGCAACTGTTTGTTTCTTTCCTGGAAACTCTTCTGAAACTGATGTCTGATATCTCAGAAATGTACACTGGTCCATAGAGCATCACATTGAATAATATTGGTATAGAGCTCCTTCATACATTTTTCCCTTTCTCTTGTGCATGTGTGTTTGGGGCAGATTTCTTTGGCAATGCAAGTTTCTCAGCTACCGAGGTCTGTGAAATGTTGGAGGGTGGGTAATCGCTGTAATTGGTTGACTGGGAAAGCTGTCAAAGAGGACACCATGATAAGAATTTTGCAAGAGCTGAGGTCGAACTGTCTGTAGGCTTCACCTGAATTCCAGTAACTCATGAATTCTGCTAAAGATAAATTTAGAAGAATATTCTTCTCTAAAGCTGAGGAGACCATACCGAAGAGACGATTAAGGTCAGTTCCATGTATCTGCACTTACTCACTCAAACTCATTTCTGAGGATGATGGAAACTGATACCTAAATCCTGGGCAAATTCCATGGGTTTGGGCCCTTCAGCAGTATGCCCTTGATGGGTATCCCTCTGTCTGTCTTCTTCCATCATGACCTCTACTCCAAGCAAGCACTTGGTGACATTGAGGCATTGCTTGAGCATCCCCTCTCCCAAGGTTGCTGCATTGATCTTTCTAACACTTTTCATCTCTACCCAGAATAGGCCTTTTATAAAGCTAATGGCTCTTAACTGTCCATTCAAGATCAAGCTTGAAAGGACAATTACGACAGGGGTAACTCACAACAGAATGTGAGTGCTGCAAAATCTATTCTTGTCGTGATACTTGGAGGATTGAGCTCAATGGGGTCGTGAAACCTTGGGGGTGGAGGGCAATAGAAGACATAATTGTTCCTGATAATCCAAAAGGTCTGTCACTGCAACCCTGTATGCTAGATGACTTGGCACTGTTCACTGTGCCATAGAGGAGAATGAGCCCAAAGTGAACCCATGTTGACTGCACATAGTCATTCAGCCCTTTCTCTACAACTAATTAAAGCATTATCATTCCACTTTAACTGCCATAGAATCATCCTGTGGAATCCTGGGATTTCTAACTGGCAAGGCACCAGAGCAATCTGGGTAGGAACTCTAAATACCCCTTCCTAGATAATAAACAGTTCCCAGATCTCAGGGCTTGTCCCTGGCGACCTCATGCATTATATTACCTTTCTTATGTCACCAGTATCCTCTTCCTGTAATTTCACAAGGGGTCATCTCTGCCAAACCTTAGCTGGAAGAGGCCTCCTTGAATAAAGAAGGAGAAGAGGAGCACCAGCATGATAATCCTTAGATGAAGCCACAATAGGCTATTGTAAGAGGAGCAGAGCCTGATCCATTCTGAGCGGTACCTGCTGATTTGGAGGATGACACAGAGACTCTGCACCCTGTCATGTGTCGAAAGGTAAAATGCAGGGAACATAAATGCCAGAGGGGCTTTTCTCCACTTCAAATAAACTATGCCAGCTAGGTTAATTTGCTGCCAGCTATAAATTAGCTCAGCCAAAGACATTCTGATACTGTGGATGACAGATCCAACACTTCCTGGTAACCTTGTTCAATATCCTTGGCTTCATGTATCTCTGATCTTTGGCTTAAATCTGGACTAATCTGTCCCACTTCTCAGTTTTGGACTCGGCTCAAGACTGTTTGCTTAGGTGGACTTTAGACTGTTGAGATTATGGCCATTTCTGCATGCGGTGAGGGAATCGCTCCCTGCCGCTACTCACTGGATCTTCTGTTGGTCCGGTCTGGTCCGGGGTGAGGAGGAACAGTGTGTGGTTGTAGATCCGCACTGCTCTGGCATCCAAAAATGACGGCTTCTGGTTGGTCCTGGGTCTCGACCAACCGCTGAAGCTCGCCAGCCTAAAGCCCGCCCTCTGCAGATCGCAGGCTCGCATTGGTGCGAGCCTGCGAATCTGCATCGGAGAGCAGGTACACAATGGCATGCACCGGCATTTTGAAAGACCTGAAAAATCAGGTTTTTCAAAAACACGATGGAGGACCACTTGGGGTTGTTCTGGAATGGACTGAGGTGCGGATCTACGGTAAGTAGTCTGGACCCAGTCTGCTCCACGGTGCGAACGTCCTCCGTGGAGGACGCACCGCACTGTTTTTATTATCCCATGTGGAAATGGCCTATGCTTCTGCTTCTGTGGTCGCAGAAATCACCTTGGGACTGGCCTGGCTTTTCCCTGGTAAGCCTCTGCAGGCCAGGTGTACACACCTGCATGCTCACCTGCTTTAAACAGAACAATCCCTAGGTTTCAGGTTTGGGCCCTGAAATCGCAAGCTTGGGATGGTCCAGACCTGATAATGTCAATTCCATAGGATGTTGCCATGGCATTTAAAATGGATTCATACGCTGTAATTGTGTGATGTGAAATGCTCCCTGGTTTCTCAGTTGTACATTGTCAGACGTTGATACCACTGAACATTTCCAATACCCTAGAACCAATGATGCTGACTCCTGAGGGAAAGTAACTTCCGATTTTACATGTTGCAGAGGCATGAATGTGAGCGATCAGCTGACATTTCTGATAGTGTAAAATTAAAGAAGAACAAGTTGATGGACAATTCATATGTGTACTTTTTTCCAGCAATATTTCTGTCAGAAGCTTTTTAAAGAAGTGCTCCGTCTGATGGGAGAAGGGGGTGATTTTTTCCCCCTCCATCTTGTTTTTAATATTGGGCTTTTGGCCCTGACAGACAGGAAGCCATCAAGAATTGATTTAAGAGGCCTGTATATGGCTGCACACCAAAACCCTGCCATGAAAATGTGCCCAGGGTATCCTGACCTGTAATCAGCTGCATTGTGCTTTGCTCTCCATAGTTATTTATTTCTCCACTTTGAAGCAAATTGCTATGCTCAACGACAGAGAGGTGAGGCTTGTTAAAAGTATGCAGAGCAGCCAACAACTGGATGGTGCAAAGCAATCCAATTATCAGTAGCCGAGGCATCTGATGAAACTGAAGGACCTTGCAAAGCGTGAAGAAAATATGTAACTTCTTCAGCTCAATTGTGTTTTTAGCGGGGAAGATTAATGTCAATAGTATTCCTTAGAAGAGTGCCAGTGTGGTGTATGGTCTGAGCCAAGGACTATGGACCCTGGAGGCCAGGGATGTTCATTCCCCACTCAGCCATGGAAACCCAGGTAAAAGTCAGATAAAAGTATCAGATAAAAGTGGTATGTAACTGTTTTACTGTTTGGATTTTTTCCTCTTGGATGTTTTGTCCCCATTTGGACTTATGCTTGATTTTTTTTTTTTTTTTGGTCAGATCTGTGGATTGCAATAAACCAATGATGATGATGATTCCTCACTAAGCTATGGAAACCCACTGGGTGACCTTGAGTCACAAACTCACAGCCCCAGAAAACCCCATGATAGGGGCCTTAGGATTGCCATTTAGTCAGAAATTACCTGAAGGCTAAGGCTTAGACTGAGAAGTGATTTTGCCAGTTCCTTCCTCTGAAATATAGCCTACAGAACCTGGTATTCTTTGGTGGACTCTCATCCAAGTACTAACCTGGGCTGACCCTGCTTAGCTACCAAGATCAGATGGTATCTGGTGCCTTCAGGTTATTAAGGTCCTGACAGAACAACTAGTCATGATCATTATCATAATTTATTTTATTTCATTTATATCCCACCTTTCTCCCAGCTTAGCAACTAAGGCATTTTAATTGCAAAATTAAAACAATGCAGCCAAAAGCCAAAAAGTTATGGCATAAAAAGCAATGAAAAACAAATAAGCTTTGATATTAAAAACAAAAGGACAATGTCCTCACTCAAATAGCCCTTCTATAGCAGCCAGTTAATGGCCCAAAATAATTTTTAAAAATGTTGAGGAAGGAAAGGATAGAGTGGGACAAACTAGCATCCTATGGGGGGGAATTCCACAACCTGGGAACAACGACCAAGAACATCCTCTCATGTATCCTCTCTAAATATGCTGGGAGGGGGGAAAGACCAAGAGAAAGGCTTTCCCTGAACATCCCAAAACCTGGGCAGGCTCATATGGAGAAATAAGCTCTTTCAGAGAGTCTGGACCCAAACTTTTGTTGTTGTATCGACTGGAATTTTGGACCATTAATAATTCCAACTCTATCCTAGAATTGAGGAATCTGTGAGCTATCATCAGATAGTGTGTGTGTGTGTGTGTGTGTGTGTGTTTTGCCATTTTTGGCAATTCCTGTGGTCCTCAAACTTGAAGTAGTGTGCCATGTCTGTCCTGGAACACTCAGCTTTGTAAACCTGCACTCGAACTTAGGATTCCCTGGGGTTCACATGACTGTATGCTTTTTGGTGGCGATGATGGCTAAGGAAGAGGTTGATGAGAAGGAGATCTCTGCAAATAGAATATTCATGTATCGGGGACATGGCTTCCCTACAACACTTCTCAAATGCTCTCAGCAATTTCAAAATGGTAAAGAGCTAACAGACCATGAATCACAATCTCTCCATCCCTCCTGAATCTATATTCATTCTGTTGCCTTGAAATGAAATGCAGTCATCTAAGATTCAGTGTAGGCCTGATGGCTTCTCCTGGGATTTCAATTTTTCAGCTTTAATGTACACGAGAGAGAGTCATTAGTCACTTGTCTGTTTGTTTAATGCCAAGAATGACAAACAAAGGGTGACTTTCCAGTCTGCCCATTGATCAAGGGTTTCATTGTTCCTAGGCTTTCAAGTTGTTTCCAACTTCAGGGTGACCCTAAAGTGAATCTATCATGCACTTTTCTTGAGGCTGAGAATGTGTGATGCCTCCAAGGTCACCCACTGGCCTTACATGGCTGAGCAGGGGATCAAATCCTGGTCTTCAAGGGTCAAACCACTACGTCATGCTGGCTCTCAAAGATTTAGTCCATTTCAAACCTCTATTATACTGGGTGTAGTAGCAGCACCCCATAGGACTATCCTGAAATTTTACAACATATTGCTTTATCAGGACCTCAGCAGAAGTGGCTAGAAATAAATAAAAGAAACTAAAAAACATAGATGATAGATAGATAGATAGATAGATAGATAGATAGATAGATAGATAGATAGATGATAGATAGGCAGACAGGCAGACAGGCAGGCAGGCAGGCAGGCATGCCAGCCAGCTACGAAATATATAATCTCTCTTTGCCCACCCCTCTTGTTCTCCCATCTCTGCACCAACATAGGACTACAATTTGAATTTGGTTGCAGCAGTACAATTATTCTTGGTGTGTGATTTCTTTTAACTGGGTCACTTTTTCTAATTGGAAATAGGATTTCAAGATTGTCCAAAGATCTTAGCAGATCTCCCCCTGCTTTGTTTCAGTTATCCCTCCCCATTGTCTAAGTTTGAAATGACTTCCTAGAACCATAGAGTTGGAAGATTTCCCATGAACCATCTAGTCCAACCACCTGCCAATGCAGAAATCCACTGCTGAAACACCTCTGAGAGGGGGCGATGTAACCTATGTTTTAGAAAGCCGTAACAAAATGGAGTCCTCCACCTTCTAAGATAAGACACCAAGGTCCCCCGGAAGTTTTAAGGGTTTTCCAACAAGACCATGTTAGAAGAACAGGAAGGGGGGAAAAATCTGTCAGTTCCATTTTTTCCCAGATTCAATTTTTTGAAGACTTGAGTTCTTTCCAACCTACATGTGAAGCAATTTGCAAATTTTCATAAAGGCATCAAAAGTGACCTGAAATGAATTTGGCACTGGCCAAATTCAATAGCTATAGCTATAGTGTTCTAAGTAAGGAGAAGACCATATTGTACCTGCCTTTGTGGTTGTTGTGTGTCTTCAAGTCTTTTCCAACTCACAGCAACCCTAAGGTGAACCTATCATGGGGTTTTCTGGGGCTGAGTGTGTGTCACACACCCAAGGTCACCCAGTGGGTTTCCATGGCTGAGCGGGGAATCAGACGCTGGTATGGTATGGTATGGGTCATAGTTCAACATTCAAACTTGTACGCCATGCTGGCTCACTGTACCTGCCTACCTTACAACTATTAAGATTGAGAATCTTTCAGAAAAAGAGTAAAGAGGTGGCAACCTCAGCACTAACATGGTTGAAAGTACAGGGATTAAAAGGCTGATATGGAGGAACTAAGGAGTCGGTTATGCTCACCTACCATGTTTTAAGCAATAGCTGTTGCTATAGATGCTTCGTTGGGCAGGTGGGGGTAGGGATGATGGGAGGTGGTGATGGATGAGCTGGAAACCCCAGAATGTTATGGTACCAGTTGGTAAAATGAACGGTCACTCTGGTCAAAGTCACTCCACTGGCAGGCCAGCTGAGAAACTAGGAGAGGACAGCAAAACCTGGAAAATGGGTAGTTTTGATTTGTTAACAAATGGGATCACTGCATATGCTAATCTTGAAGTCTAATGTCAAACATATAGTACTGCAAATCCGCTAGCTCTTTAGTCTTGACAATTGCTAAGGGGTACTGATGCTTCTGCAATTTTATGATTTAGGCTTTTGAAACCTCTATCCTGATTCTCTGAATGCAGAGCTAGCCTGTAAAACACCCGAAGGAGTCAAACTCCTGGTTTTTAATAGCTCAAAGTATGAGTTTCAGACTCTTCTGTAATCATTAAAAAAAACAAACCTGAAATTTCTTTCATCCTGAATATGGAAAACAATGTTAAATTTCATCCATTCTCATCAAACCCAAACAGAAACAAAATTCCCACTCATTGTTAAATGAACCCTGCGTTCGCTGCAAGCTGCTAGCACCTCTCCCCTCTAATGCTTAAGACACTGAAAGAGTTGCAGAATTAAAGTTTCGTAAGTGAGCAGGCAACATAACGCTCATTTTGGGGAGCACCACTTTGCAGTCAGGTCTTCCCCCCAGAAAAGATCACAGTCCTGATGAAGAGTATGTCTGGACACAAACATGGAAATGGAGAGACAGGGGGAGAGAGATGCCATCTTGTCTTCCCCTTCCCACTGTCTTAGTACATCCTTGGGCTCAAACAGCCTGAAACAGAGGAAACTAAACCTATTGCAAGCTGAGCTCATCCAAAGCATGACAGATTTTGAAACATTTGGGCTTGTTTGGGACCCATCTGTCTGTTTTGGGTTGCCCTCCCCCATTTTCTCTAGTTCAGCCTCTGTTCATCAGTAAGAAAATAACTGTGTGTTCATGTGGGTGGCTGTGTTTGTACATCGTAATATTATTTTTTTCAAAAAAAAAATATTCATTGGATAAAGAACCAAGCATTGAGATTGCAGGGCTGTTACTGCATCACACATATGGTGATAACTCTGAACCAAGAGTATGGCCACAAGACCACACCTTACACTCAGAAGCCAGCACTCTTCTCCATTGGTGATATCAGAGAAAAAAGTAGATCTCTCAGGTGGAGAACTGCATTATATTAGGACCATTAATCACACTGATTACATTAAGTAGGATGAGACAGCAATAGCGCAGAGCTGGAAATAATTCCCTTTTAGGAGTAATTTGTTCCTTTTCTTAAAGTAAGCTGTTAGTTTTATTTGTTATCTTTATGAGTTAACTTTATGTTATTTTTTTAAAAAATCCACTGTAGAAAATAGAAAAACCTGTCCCCTCTGGCACTGTTTTAGAGTCAATGAGTAAATGTAATGTGCTAGAGGATCGGGCTAGATTGTACATTTATATTTGTGCAGAGGTGCTCCCCCAAGTGGTGAAAGAGATCTGTTTGTGATAGCATGTGATTTCTCTCACCAACATATCTTGCATTTATCATGCTTTGCCTTTTGAGAGGTCACAGGAAACATGGGCTTGGTTTGCAAATCTGACTGCGACAACATGTGTCACTGTGGAAATCCTATTTTTGGTATGGAAAATGAGTTAACCACAGAATACACATTCCTGTTAAACCCTGTGTTGATAATGGTACTTGTTAACACATTATTCCCAAGCCCTGTCTTGCTCTCTGTCTCCATCAGTTGGTATTCATGCTGATAAGCACTGCCTTTTCAAGGAGCATTTCTCCACAGTGTCTGTACTAACAGACCTCATCGGTAGAACAGAAGGGAATATGTTCACTTTGGGGAAGAAGCCAGTGGGTACAGTTGTGGGCTATATACAGATGCCGGGGGATATCTTTTAAGCTGATTTCCTTATGCCCATTTTAAAACCTTAATTATTATTTGGTGTTCCAATAGTTACAAGAAGTCATGGTTGGATCAGAAAACACTTGAAGTGTATACAGTATATGTTAAATATGCTTTTGCTAAGACAAAAGAGTATGCTTAATCATCATAACTAGGAGCCCATTGTCCACTTTGCCCTCTATGCATATCTAATCCCTCTTTGAAGAAAAATCTGATCTCCTATCTTGTGGCTACATCTCAATTGGCTCTGCAATGGGTCATCCCAGTTGTCTGAAACTGGTAAACAGCCTGGAGACTTCCATGTCAGTATGCCAACAAATCTAACCTGGGTTCTAGAGTGAATGTTAAAGGAGCTCTCCAAGGTGCCAAACCCTTTAGAAATAACTTTTCAAACTCCTCTGTTGTGGAGGCTTATAACTTATTCAGCAGAAAATTCTGATCAAGCAACGACACTGTGTTTCTGGAGCTCGAGAAACTGAGACAGCTTGTCATTATGTGTTTTTTTGTACTATTTACTCTGAAGCTGAGGACAAATAAATATAGATTTCACTTGTGAACTTGTATCAGTTTTGATGCTTCTTCAGTGATTGTTTTCCTGATGTCCTCTCTTGGAGGATTTTGTTCTAGATGGAATGGTGAAATTGGCTACTCAGAAACAGTAGGAAGGGGTTTCCAATATTATATTATATTATTATATTATATGGATTTTGATATACATATATTCAATATAATAAAATATAGATTTATATGCATATATTCAAATTCACATATACTTCTTTTCCCCCCTGAAGTCTGACATTGAACATTATGACCTTTTGATTAAACAAACTGATCTGACCGATTGGCTTTTTACCTCACGCAACTGAAATGCATAGTGTCAGCTGTCATAAAAACATTAAGCAAACTTTGTTAGCTCCAGCCAAAGGCTCCATCTTGTCAAGCACCCCATATCGGACAGCAGTCTACCAGATGCTTATATGAGGCCAACAAACAGGGTGTGAAGCTCTAGCCTTCTTCCGCTCTTGCTCACCAACAACTGGCATTCAGCAACATCTTGCTTCAGAACCAGAACTGGGGAAATTGACTTTTTGGACTATAGCTCCCAGAATCCCCCATCTTGGCTGAGGGGTTTGGGGAGTTGTAGTCCAAGCAAAGTCAGTTTGGCAAGCTTTGCTCAGAACGTGGAAGTTTCGTCCAGGCACCATTAACTGAAACCCATTAAAAAGTGAGATCTACATCAAGAAGAAAGTGCTATGGTTAAAAAGTGAGATTTACACCAAGAAGAAAGTGCTATGGTTGAAATGCCATCCAGTCAGCTGCTCCTTTTCTTTCAGTACTTCATTCCATCCCATTCTTTCCATTTTGCCCCAAGCCAGTAAGCATCCTGTGCCTACTGAGCATGCTCAGTCTTCATTGAGTAGCTTGGTCTCCCTTCTTTACATTTCCCCCTAAATATATTTTGTAGTTGTTCGAAGCTGTTGATACCACCCTGCTGGCTATGCAGTAGTGCCAATTTGGCTATGTTAGGATTTGTACCTCTGTTGACTTTGATAGTTTTGCTTATGATTTGAATGAAACAACGCTTTGACTGGCCACACCTACAGTCCTTAAAATTTGTTTCACACCAAGTGCCATGCAAAAATCAAAATAGCTATTTGGCCATGACCCCTTTAGCCCTATCTGAAGCTTGCCACTTGGTCCCAGACCTACATCAAAACATTCCAGAACATCAGCTGAAGTGTCAGTCTCAGGCTTGGTCCAAAGTGGTACATAAATGTGCATTCCAAAGGCAAAAATATAGAAATCCACAATGTCTGCAATGGTAGAATAGTTTTTTTCCCTTTGTTTTTCTTTCTTTCATTGCAGTTTAGTTGAGGGTCAGACCCTTTTTGTGTTTTAGTAGGTTAGTGGTTAGTGTTTTAGTTAATTAGTGTTCAATGTTTAGTGTGCTAATATTGTGTTCTGGGGTATATCGTTATTTTCATTCTTGAAAGAAACAGTGAGTAATCTTAGCGAATGTTGTCCTGCTGCAAAAAGATCTTAGAAAACTACCATTTTCAATGTGTATTTGGAGTTTGGGCCTCATTCTTTGCAAAATTTATGGACTTTTTAAAAAAATAGAAAACAGCATTTTCTGTGCAACTCCTTCCCCCATATTTATTCTGCAGAGAATATTATTTTCTACACACAAAAAATGTGAACTTTGCATACCGTAAGTCTCCAACTACAGTGTTTCCTACACAGGAGACAGTGTTGTCTCACAGAAAATAATATATTTGAGCAGTAATATTTTTTTTCTGCACAGAAAATGCTTTTTACTGCACACACACACACACATATGTGCAACATGTGAAGAGTAAGTTCAAAATGGTAAAGATTCTCATCAGTCCAGGATATTACTCATCAGTATTTCCCAACACTCAGGAAACATGTCATTTGACCTTTTTTCCAAATATTTCCAAATAGTCTTTCCATCTCTGTCCAGAAACCCTTTCATCATTTTGCCTGTAATGAAAACTGGGTGCATTTAAGACCTTTTGTGTATGAGTGTGTGTGTGTGTGAGAGAGAGAGAGAGAGAGAGTGTTTCTATAACAGTTTACACACATTTGACACACTGCTGACAACAACTGCATTTATCATACATCCTTCCAAACCCAGGCTGCAATTTCAACCCTGTCCCTTCCTTATTGCAGAACCTTTCCAGATTCTGCCATTAAGGCCATTTCCACACTAGACTGTTATATTGCTATTATTCCACTTTCAACATCCTATGGAATCCTGGGGTTTGCAGTTTAGGGAGGGGCCTCTAAGGCCAATTCAGCAGCATGTAAAGTACTGTGATAATAAGCAGTACACCATTTTCTCCCCTTCTAACTTTTCTTTGACTTCTCCTTTTCGCTGATTTTGCACCACCTAACAGCTGGATTCTACTACAGAACTGTAGAAGCAATGCTCTGTAACTATTAGTTCCAGACATGTAGGTAGGATGTGTTTAGTGCTTTCCTCCTGATTTATGGAATGGAGCCAGCCTTTGCCAGATCTGAATATAATTTGGAGATGCAGTCTGGCAGTTATTATTCAGTTGGATTGTAATGTCAGCCATTTGTCCCAGTATGCTTATTTTTTGCAACCAGTAGGGCGTGTGAATCTGTCACGTTTGTTTCTACAAGCTTCTTCCTTTTCCTATCTGCATGTTTGATCTGTGCCAATTCTGTGGTATTTATTTGGCAGAGGTAAAAAAAAAATCATCCAGAAAAGGGTATATGTCTCTGTACATTTTTCTTTATTTTTCCCTGAAGAGGAAGCTGCATTAGGCTGCTGCATCAAAGACAATAAAGAATCATGATGCATCTTGAAGATGACATTCCTTTATTTAAAAGCCCTGGCTGGTATACAGTACTGCAGTTAAAATTTGTAATCTAGAGTTACAGATCCATAACTAGTCTGTATTCAGTAGAACTATGATTCTATGATTCAATAGATCAGATGAAAACAAATACAAACAAATAATTAAAATAGCATCAAAAATTGCATACAAGTAAATGCTAATAGTTGCAAATCATGGTTTCCTTATAGAAACAGAAATTTAAAATTTAGTCATAGAATTTCATAATAACATTTTAACCATTTTTTGTCGACAAACCAGAGCAGCAGCACAAAAACTGGCCACTTTGTTTTGCAGATGTAACTAAGTAGTCACTGTAGGATATCAGCATTTATTTATAATTCATGGACTGCAATTGCTAAAGTTTGCTAAAACCCATGAAAGCCGGTACCTGGTGACCTTTGTGAGTCCCTAAGGTACCACAAGAATCTTTGTCATTTTTCAAATGGTCTGCATTGTTTAAATATATACATCCATACCTAAAGCAGAGATGGGGAATATGTGGCCCTCCAAGTGTTGTTAGACTAAAACTCCCATCACCCTTGGAAGCCTGGACTGATGGCTTCTTGTTAGGCTGGTACTCAGATCATCCCTTCAATGTAGGTTTTCCAAGTGTGGACTATCCCAGCCCCTGAAATTTCAGGGACAAAATCCATAGCTGACCCCTTGTAATGTCACAGGAGTGGACCCTAGTGATATTACATGGCTGATGTTACAAGGGACACCCATGTATGTATGTATGTGTGTGTGTGTGTGTGTGTGTACACACACACACACACACACACACACAAAGACACAGAGAGAGAGAGAGAGAGAGAGAGAGAGACACTGTTTTCAAGGTAGTACTTGTTTCTACTCTCAAGATAGTAATCTCACTCTGAGAACTGCAGAACTTGGGGCAAGGTCTGGAACCGTACTTAGCTATTCAGGGTTGATCATCACTTAGCTGCCCAAAATTGTAGCTCCCATCAGCTGGCCAGGGATGATGGGAAGGTGGAGTCCAACTTCATTTGGAGAACCAAGTATCCCCCACTGCTAAAGCTTTCTAGTGTTCATTTTCCAAAGAGTTCACATTTTTAAGTACTTTTCTCAAATACACATATTTATCAGAATTGGGTTTTTTTAAAAACAAACAAACATGGAAATGTGCAGGTTTTCAAAGGCAAAGTTATGTCTTTGAGGCCCCTCCCTAAACTGCAAACCCCAGGATTCCACAGGAAGTTGAAAGTGGAATAATAGCACCATAACAGTCCAGTGCAGAAATGCCCTATCTCTCCACATCCAATAAAGTCTACAAGAGAAGAGCATCCAAGACCATGGGAGAACATCCAATAAAGTCTGCAAGAGAAAAGAGAGACATATCTTAAGATAATAGAAGATGTTCTTTGTTAACTAAAAAGCCTGATGTGTTTTGGCCGATGGATACTCTGAGGCCTTCTACAGGCAGTACTAAAAGTGAAGACAGCAGACATTTTGAATGTGGACCTCCAGTGGTATCAACCATGGTATTGGAGTTTCTTGTTCAGAAATTTCTGCAGTTTGTCTGTAAGCAGCCTTCAGAATAGCCATAGGCCAAAACATGTCGGGATTTTTCACTAATAAAGACTATCTTCTAACATCTTGAGGTGCGTCTCCCTGTTGTCCTGTGTGTCCCTCAGCTTAATCCTACCTCAAAGGAATATTGTCAGGCTAAAAATGGAGAGGACCTCATAAGTCATCCTGTGCTCCTTGGTGGAGAGGCAAGATGTAGTTACACTTAATTAACCAACAGACAAACAACAGATTGATGCTCCTTTGTCAGCCGTTGCATTTATCTCTGTAATGTGAAAAGTGTTTGCCCACAGTTCTCTACACCGAGCCACTGCAAAAAACATGAAAGCAGGGCAGATCATTTACTTACGGTCACTTGGTAACCCTCAGGTACTTTCCATCCAATATAATCAATCTGTAAAGCCTGCAGAAGAGGAAGCAATCTATACACATCCAAATGAGGAGAATGAAGGCCAACCTGGGCTTGTGCAGCTCAGCCCTCAATCTGCTAAATCTTCTAGAGGAGATTTAAAATACATTTTTTAAAAAAACTTCTCTTGGGCAGCTTTTTCAGAGTCTCAGTAAACAGAAGATCTTGGCATAGTTCACAGAATGCTAAGGGCCAGCTAAGACTTTAAGCTTCCCTAGAGGGAAAGCTTCTGTGGAACTGAGACCGTGCAAAGATCACAGTGACAGAAAAGAGAAGAGTCAGCTGTTAATACAAAGTGGTTTTGACAGAGGGCTGCGAATTAAAATGTATGGAAATGTGACAGGCCTTCTAATACAACTGAACATTGGCAGAGAATCTTTCTTCCATCCTCTTTTAGGCTTTTCTGCCCTTCACATGCGAGGTACAGCTGGTGCCTCAGCCATTCGCAATTCTGCCCCGCAGGACAAAGAGGCATCTTTACAATGGTTCCAGATGGCATGTGGATCCTCATATATTTCTCTTTAGTCTGCTGTTCTTCAAGCTAGGGGTAGAATTTTGTATGGTCTGCGTTTTCAGGTAGTGTTAATTTCCAGTTCCTGGATAAGTACACAGATCAGAATATAGTCAACTTTTTGATTGTGCAATCGTTCATACTTTTTTGTAGTGAATACCCTCCAACTGTCCCAGTTTGGCAGCAACAGTCATGATTAATCCTCTGTTACTCCATTTTTTTCAGCTGCTTTAAAAATGTCCCACGTTCTCTCTGCTCCTCCCATTTCCCCCCTTTTTCCTCCGCTAACTTCAGTTGCTGCAAGCTGCATTCACATTGCAAAAAGTAGTTTGCACTGCATTAACTCAGCACAAGGAAGAGCAGAGGAGGGGACAGAATCTTGCCCTTGCTTGTAGACTCCAGCCTCACTCACTTGTCTGTTCTTCCTCCTCATTTACATTTGCCACCTTGATTGCACTTGGACGTTGCTTGGCCACATGAGTGCTGGTTTTTATTAGTGAAATATCGAAAGATATGGGAGTGAATTTCTCACCTCGAAAATTATAGCAGTTGAACATGTTAGTTTTTGGACTCAAAGAATCACCCAGCCAGCGTATCCAGTATTTGGATCCCCTTTGCCTAATCTCTGCAAAATTGTGGATGAAAAAGGTGCATAAAGGAAATATTGTGTGCAAAATGTGTATGGCAGAAGAAACTGCGTTTGGGTAAAACAGAAGCAGAAACTGGGGAGCATTCAATGAAATCCACAGAAGAAATGAGAGACATGTTTCAAGATGCTCAAAAGATGGTTGCTTTATAAGTGAAAAAAGTCCAATCTGTTTTGGGCTGTTTATCTTCTTAAGCAGGCCTGCCAGTTCAGGGACATTCCAGCCCCTGAAGTTTTGGGGCTGAAAACCTGAGACCTGGGGACAGGCCTTGGTATATATTAACCATAGACCATTTCCACACTACACTGTTATAGTGCTATTATTCCACTTCCAACATCCCTTGGAGTTCTGGGATTTGTAGTTTACTGAGGCCAAAGAGATCTCTGGCTGAGAATTCTAAATGTCCCTCCCTAAACTGGGAACTCCAGGATTCCATAGAATGTTGAAAGTGAAATAATAGCACTATAACAGTATAGTGTGGAAATGGCCATAGTTTCTCATAGCTTGTCATTCAAACACCACACAGAGAGAACAGATTTTCCAGACTGCAGATTAAAAAAGAGAAATCTTAGCTAAAGGGGCTGATCCCAGATCAAGGCAAAATAAGGGGATGATTCTTCTCACTTCTAGAGATGGGATAAGGAGCATTTAGTCTAGCCTAAGAGCTTCTTACCAGAAGGTGGATGCAGAGCAGAAGGTGAGCCCTGGCCTACAATGACAGGGAGGGAAGAAGGAAGATAAGTAAGTACATAGACCCTCTGGAGAGTCTCTGCAGGTTGCAGCAACAAACTAGTTAAACCTTATAAATTGTAGCAAGATGCTGCTGTGGAATCAGAGCTGGATATTTGCACACAGTCCTTTTTTTCTTAACCAAAAATGAGAGACCACTAAAACTGGAGAATTTTGCACCCTTCTTTCCCACCTGGAAATGTTCCACAAAAACTGTCTCCAGGCCCTCAATTAAGGCCTTCCTTAGGAGCTCTTAAGAATCAATGTTCAGACATTTCTGACCCAGGAACCCTCAAACCATTGGTTGGACAAGTGAAAACAAGTCCCTGCCCCCCAGTAAATGGTTCGAGATTTCAAGGTGCAGAAATGTGTGAACTTTGATTCTAAATAACCTCTGAGGATAAACAGACTGAAATGCTTTGGGATTGGAGGTGGGGTTACTAATTTTAAAAAAAATATTTTGAGCTTCTTGAGGTGTCTCCATTTCTTCTGCGTATGAAAAAAGAGGAAATTTTAAGAATTAAAACATCAGACTGTGGGTAGAAACTGGATCAGTTTGGGCTTGAGACTGAATATTTTGATGATTCATTAGAATATTAGTTAGTTTGTTTATACACTTCTTTATAACACTCCCAGAACCTCTCAGTATTGATATTCTTGATATAAAATCATGATAAAAATTCAAACAGGGATATAAATTAAGAGATGGAAAAGTTGATGTAAAGGAATTGACATTGCTCATGAACTAAATTATCTTAGCAACAGGATTCCAGCCTATATTTTTTCATACCATATGATGTTTCTTAATTATTCATTTCAGCAAGTAGAGAGTAGATAGGCCAAGAAAATCATTCTTGGAAGCCTGAAGCCTCACAGGCAATCACTTGGACCACCAATCACTAAATCCAGTATGTGGTTCGAAGGCAAACCTCTACCTTCAGGAACAAAGTTAGATATTTGTCACTCGCTTTCAAGTATTTCTCAAAGCCTAGCATCTAAGACGACTGGTTCCTTCTTAAGATAAGTTCTTAACTAGCAGCCCTTGAATCACTGGTATCAACATAAGTGGGGAGAGAAAAGATATTGACTCAAGACTTATAAGTCTGTGTGTATAATGATTGCATTGTTCCTGGTAAGCAGAGCATGGCTGGTTGCTGCTGAATTCAGAACGTCATCTGGGTGTGTTTGCCTTTTAGACTGACAAGAGCTGTGCCCCAGTCTCTAAAGATTTTGCTTTCATTAGCTGAGCAAGCTATCTCATTCTGTATCACCGTGATGCTAGGCTGTGTTGATAGCTCCCATGGTACTTTAGCTCTTAGCTCCAGATTCCTTAAGATTTAAAGCTTCACTTCAAGCTATGGGTTTCTTTTGGGTTCGTAAAAGGAATGAGATTTTGTTCTTCTCTTTGTTGTTGCTGCTGAAAGTTTGGAAAGGTAACTGCCCACCATCCATACACTTCCATTACCTTGCCAAAGTCTGCAGTCTTGTGGTTGGTGAGGCAAATATACCAGGACTGGAGGAACAAGGGCCATATTCCATTTTGAGAAGGGTTTCATTGGGCTACATTAAGGCACAAGACAGACCCAGTAAGCAAAGTGGGTGGGACCAGGTATAAGTGGGTGGAGCCACGTTTTCCAAGCATACAATACACAGCTCAAATCTAGGCACCTCTCTCAGCAGAGCTTTGAATGTTACTTTTAAAAAGGAAAAGATTATTTTACTTTTTCCTCTGACCATCTAATAGGTCCTTACTGTTACTGCAGTATTTTTTTTTTTACAATTCAAACTGATGTGGAGCCAGGACACAATGGAGAACCAAATCTGGAAATAACATGACCTGCAATGAATATTTATCTCTAATACAGTGGCCCCTCCATGTTCATGAGGGTTTGGGGTGCAGAACCCTCACAAAAGTGGAAAAAATGCAAATAAATCCTCCTGTGATTCCCCCCCCCATCCCTTCCAGAGCTCCCCCTCCCATTCCTTTGCCTTTGGTCCCAGTGTTTCTGGGGGAAAGAAAAAAGACAAAGTAAAGAGCTTGCCGATACTTTCACCTCAGATGGAGAAGAGCAGAACAGTGACTTCTGATATTCTAGTTACTTCCAGTCACCATCTTGAGAGAGGAAATTCCTCTCAGAGGGGAGGGGAGGGGCGGAGAGGACATATCTCTATGGGGGGGGCTTTGCTTACCCAAACGACAAAAGCATCTATTTGAAACACAAGCCTTGCAAGCCTGGGGTGAGGAATGCAAGGGAATGGGAGAAGGAGAAGGCAAGCAAGTGCCTCATAAATAATTAAATTCACAAAAGTCATACCCATGAATGTGGAGGAGGACTGTATTTATTACTGTGTGATTATTTGCTTGATATCTTGATCACCAAGGACTTCCTAGGGTGCTTATTAAAATCTAAATTGCAATGAAGGGCATTTAAACAAACAAACAAACAAACAGTAAAGTGCCACATAAAAGCAAAAAATAGTGATTCTTAATAGGGTTGCCAGATGATATAAGACACTGGGTTCCTGTACCTGTAACGTCTGTGTAAAAGAGGGTATTTCAGCTGGTGTTGACCATAATGGAAGTGACTAAAGGACTATATTGCTGAATCAGTTTTGATCTTGACCTTGATTTTTTGAAACTATTTGTCCAAATGTGCTGGGTGCTATGTAAACTGATCCTGTTTAAATGGACTTTGGATAATGCAGGCATTTTGTACTTCCTTGATGAACAAGGTCACATTTTTTTAGAAAGGCCATTTTCTATAGAAGAGTTTCCTCCTCTGAAAAGTAATTTGGAACAATTTCAGCCTGAGTGATAAAACTTTAACAAATTATATTGGAAAAGGAAATCCATGCAGCTCTCATGGGAGAGTTTTATAATGAAGTTATTAGTCTCCTTTTGACATGTACCTTTCTTGGAAAATACAGCTGTAAATGTATCCATTATAATTGAATTGTCTTCTATCTAGGCTCCTTAATATTTACCGCTTATATTTGTAACCAGACCTAAACCCACATTGATCACAGAAACAAGAGCACAAAAGGCTGTTTCAAACCTCAGATGCATAATCTGAAAAAAAAAAAAGGTTTTGTTATTTTGTGGCAATATTAGTGCAATAATTCCATTGGTATCCACTTTATTGCTTTGTGGGTACATTATTTTACAGAAACCTAATTCACAGTCCTTTACAAAAAAAGCTTTTATCATTAAGCACTTCTCCAACTTGCATTAGTTCACTAAATGGAAAGTTGTGGGGTTTTTTTGTTTTGTTGTGTTTTGGGTTTTGAATGAGCTAGCACTTAAAAATATGGCACGCACATTCCTAGGAAACTGGCTTTTATTTAATCAGACCATTTTGTCTACCATGGAAAAGTTACTTTTGAGTCTCCAGCTACAGGAATCTCCCGGCCTTGGACACTTCTGGTAGTTGTAGTCCAAAGAAGAATTGCTTCCAAGCTCTGTTCTACCAGCTCAGTATTGTCTACACAGACTGGTGGCAGTTCTCAGGGAGGACATTCTTTTTAAGCCTACCTAGAGAAAAATGGAACATATGGCTGTCTCTGCCTACAGGCCATCCATGACAATTATTTGTAGTAGTTTTCTGAGAACTGTTTAATCTGTATTTGTGCATAAAATTTAGACATGCAGTGTGATCATTTGGGGAAAAGCAAATATACCTCAAAAACAAAGTGGCCATTTTTGTACATCCCTAAACAGAACATGGTGGACAACTCTGGACAGTCAGATGCATTCCACTTGTATAGTGAATTAATCAGAATTGTTATCAAAAGGCCTTTAACCCTTATGTACCAGGAAGGAAGAGACATACTGAATGTCTAGACATACACACTGTATTCAGCACCTACCTCGACACTAACCCCACACCAAACAACAGTGTATTTCTTAGTATTATTACTGTAATGATACTATAATGTTACAATTTTATACATTGTGAGTTTTTTCTTGTGCATTGTAACTAGTAGAACCCACGAGATAATCTTTTGGTACATAGGAGAGAATATAATTAGAGATTAGTACATTGCGAGAACATTTAAGTAAGAGCAATTAGATGGCTAGTTGCACAGCAAGGCATCGTATTCTACTAATGTGAATAACAAACAGAAATATAGTTATGATTTCATACTTGTTAATTATAAGAAATATATACATAGTTGTAACAAGTTGTACCATTATAGTATCATTATAGTAACATAACTCTAGCCATTTCAGCTTATTTTTCAGGAGGAAATGTCCCAAGGCATACTGTTCTTTAAAAAATGCAAGCACGTTTCAGAGCTAACCCAAGGGAAGCTGTACTATTGTTTCCTCCCTTTGCACGTAGAATCCACAGGCCAAGTAGATTGCTCTGATCTACTTGGATATCTGCTTTTGAGGATACGTGTCCCAAATATGCAGTGTTATGAAACGGAGAGGTGGAAATACCCTTGAAACCCAACTGGCAGTTTTTGCAGTCTCACAGACAAGTGCATATGAAGTGCAGAGAACCAACAAAGTCTTGTACTGTTTAAGTTCATGTGGGAGTTCACTTCTGCTCGGAATGGAAACTGCCCCCAACCTGAAGCTACACTGTGGAGACTGAGCTTTTGATCTTACTCCTCACTCTTCATGTTGAGGTCTAAATATAGATGTTAACTCCCATGCCTGCATCCATGGAATTTCTCCATTATTTATTGAAGAGAAAAGCTGTGCTGAAAGTAAAGATTCTTGATATAGAACTAAAATTAATGCAGCCAGGCCATCGGCAGTAGAGGAATGGAGAATGGACAAATGCACTGTTTCAGACTGCATGAAGACAGTTCTCTGGAAAAGAGAGACAGGCAGGGCTGTAGCTACTAGGGGTGTGTGCAAAATGGGGCATGGATCCCCCCAGTAGAATTCTTCCCTCAATGAGATTTTCCTTTGGTCTCCAAATTTCTAGCATTACAAAGAGTAAGACATTCAGCCTTTCCATATTACACTATTATAGTGCTGTTATTCTACTTTCAACATCCTATGGAATCTTGGGGTTTGCAGTTTAGGGGAGGGGCATTTAGAATTCTCAGCCAGAGAGCTCTTTAGCCTCAGTAAACTACAAACCCCAGAATTCCAAAGGATGTTGAAAGTGGAATAATAGCACTATAACAGTGTAGTGCTACAACTCATATCCACTGTGTTAGTATTCTCTTGCTAAGTTTGCCTGCTCCTTTTCTCTGAATGCATTAACTGTGTTTTTAAATGTTTCAGCTGAAGTAACTGCAGTGCTAGAAATGTGGAGACTGAAGGAAAATTCCATTTGGGAGTGCAGAACTCTTATTTCTGGAAGGGCAATGCTCTCATTTTGCTCCCCTGCCCCATAGCTACACCCCTGCAGACAAGGTTTTGGTAGACTCCTGAGACTTTCATGCTCAGAAAGTCAAAAATTCTCATGTTTTGCCATATGTATACTTGGTGGTTGAAAAGGAATTTATCCTTGACAGTGATGGGAGGAAGGTGGTCAGTCTAAACATGCTTAAGAGTACGCTCTTTGTAAGCTTTCAAAGGAGGAAAAAAGTCTCAGGTTGCATAATTTGGGCCTAGAAGCTGCACTCTGATTTGGGAGTCCAACACCATCAACTCTTTGTCGGCCCTAGGGCCTTTCCGCACTGCACTGTTATAGTGCTATTATTCCACTTTCATAATCCTGTGGAAGTCTCGGGTTTGTAGTTTACTGAGGCCAAAGAGCTCTCTTGCTGAGAATTCTAAATGTCCCTCCCTAAACTGCAAACCCCAGGATTCCATAGGATGTTGAAAGTGGAATTATAGCACCGTAACAGTCGTAGTGCAGAAAGGCCCCTAGTGCCTGTCAGATTGGAGGAGCAAAAAGGAGACCCAGGCCATTTCCGCATTACAGTGATATAGTGCTATTATTCCACTTTTAACATCCTATGGAGTCCTGGGGCTGGCAGTTTAGGGAGGGGCATTTAGAATTCTCAGCCAGAGAGCTCCTTGACCTCAGCAAACTACAAACCCCAGAATTCCACAGGATGTTAAAAGTGAAATAATAGCACTATAACTGTGTTGTGCAGAAATGTCCTAAAAGTCAAACTAAGGGAAGGCATATAAAACTGTCTGAATTTGTAATATGACTTTATGAAAGAAATCTTTTCTAGATATGGGATATGCTCCCAGGCCTGAAGAAAAGGTTGTTACAAAAGTGTCTAAGCGATTTTACGATTTGAAAATTCTGTAGGTGATGAAAGTTAAGAGGAAAGACCTGAATCCAAAACTGCTGCAGTGGTGTGGTACAGAACACAGCCAAATTTTTTGGCAATTGTGAAGGTCAAATATTGCTGGTTATGGGCTAACGAATAAAAATAACTATCCTGTATTATGCAACAGCAATGCTCTCTGGGAGGTACGCCAAACTGAACAGCAAACATTAACTAAGGAACTAGTGGTAAAGCCAAAATTTGTGAACGGAAGAAAATGAGAGGTATGCAGAGAGACAGACTGGTTAATGACAATACAGAACTGCAATACGGTCATCTAGCAAGGAGACGGCTGGAGGAAGTAGGAATTGCATGGAAACAGAGCTGCAACTGTTAACTGAGAGACTGAGGATCTTTGGGAACATGATAGCAATCTTAAATTCTAAAGATGATAGCAATTTTAAAATATCCAAAGAGCTCTTGTCTCCCAGAAAAGTATAGCATCTTGTACTTTGCTGCTCATAGAGGTAGGAGTAGATGTCTGTTTATTTTATTTTTTTATTTCACAATAAAGAATTTAAAAAATACATTATATTTATATTCAATGCCATTCTTTACAATATAAGTGGGAATCTGTATCTCAATCAAGTTGATAGCTTCATATTTACATTAAACACCCAAACCTTTAAATGTTTGAGCTAATATCAAAAATTACAATAACTTAAGTACAATTTTCAATTGTACCAACTGTACCATTTTATTTGACCTCTCCTAGTTTTTCATTATACATTTTTTTAATGTTCTTTTCCCTCACTTCCTACTTCTCCTTTGTTAAAGTATATCTAATGGGTTTAAGGTACAGATATAAATTTGAGTAGAACATTAGGAGTGAGATCCTGTATCTTCATTGAGTAGTGTAACTTCATATTCATGTAGTTACATGGTGATTGTGCTATACCACTCTTCCACTGAATATGACTATTATGCAGTAGACAGTGTCAATTATTGTCCCATTGTGCAATGGAGAATGCACAGGGGCTCTCAGTAAGTGAGAGGCACATTGAAGGCATTGACCAATAGTTACACAAATAGTTACAAATGTGCAACAGTATGGCTGGAATCTGGTTGGTTAGTCCAAACTAGAGTAGAACCATTGAAGCAAGAGTTGAGCCTACACACAGCTATATCTAATTGATTCAATGGCTTTACTCTAATTAGGACTAACAACAGGATTTAGGCCCATATGGAATGGTTACAACTTGCGGAACTCCACTGATGCAATTTTGAACTGAGTCATCCAGTGCACAATGGCCATAAAAAAGACTCTCCCACCACCAATTAATCTTCAGATGCCAGTTTAAATATTAAGTCTTTACCTGCCAGTGAAAGGAGAGCAGAAAAGGGCCATGCCACCGTCCCGTGGAAGGGTATTTCCATAGCCTGGGAGCAACCACTGAGAGGACTTGCTCCTGTTTTGTCATCAGATGAGTCAGCGGTGGTGGTGGGGTTGAGAAAGAAGTCGCAGCTTCTTCCTGATCTATGATGTTCTAGCTATCTGCTGTAGGTCTATTTAAAAAATAGGCTTGGAGAAAATTACTCAAAACATGTAGACTAACTAGTGCTCAGTCCCAAGTAACTTTGTTGAGAATTGTACTCTTGTGTAATTGTAAGAACACTTACCTAGAAGTAAGTCCCACTGAATGTTGCCCATACCTCAATATTCAGGTTCAGATTGACAAACTGAAAATTCAATGCAACTTTGAGAATAACCACCTAACTTGGCATTTTCCAGAAAATTTGCAAGTTTGGGTTTGTTTAGCGTGGAATTTGACAGGAAACAAATGTTAAGGACTGTAGGGGCTTCTCTTACAATATGGACTCCTGTAGAAAAGGTAGTTGTTTTTATTAGAGGAATGAAGGTAAAATATGGTTCCACATGTGCTATACAGTATATGTAGAAAGGTCAGGATCTGTTGGGAGGGAGGGTATGAAAGGAGTGTTGGGAGAGATGGCTAACTGGCCAAATGTATGAAGGGGTTTTTAAAGGCTGGCTTGAATGGCCACCAAAGAGTGAGACCTACAAGTCTGTCAAAGCCAGGAACAAGAGAGAGAGATGTAAGCTAGAGTTAGTGAGAGCGAGTCAGAATTTGGATGTGTAAATCGGCAGTCTTTGGCCATTTCCGCACTACCCTGTTACAGTGCTATTATTCCACTGTCAACATCCTGTGGAATCCTGGGGTTTACAGTTTAGAGAGAGGCGTTTAGGATTCTCAGCCAGAGAGCTCTTTGGCCTCAGTAAACTACAAACCCCAGGATTCCACAGGAAGTTGAAAGTGGAATAATAGCACTGTAACAGGGTAGTGCGGAAATGGCCTTACTGTATGTTGAACTTCTGTTTATTATTTTTTGTATCAGACATTTGAGCCTCTGAGAACACTATAATAGTGTTATGGGCATGGATGAATTCAGACCCATGGAGTCTGCAGCGGCAACAGAAGTTCAGGGGTGGTTTGTTAGGGTTGCTGAGTTATCCCAAAACATTGAACTGATGTATGTCTTAAAGGATAAGTCAGCTGAAGATTTTTTTTTTTTTTTTTGAAAGATTGGAAACTATTGATAGACATTTTGAGCAATACAAAATTTAAGGATGCAATGATCTGTGGCTGTGGAAACTAGTAATTCTAGCAGGATTACTTAGTTGGATCTGTGATGGTAGAATAATATTTTTTTCTTTTTCAGTTTTTCTTTCTTTCATTGCTGTTTGGTTTGAGATGTTCAGAGCCTTTTCGTGTTTTAATAGGTTACCTTTTAGTGGTTTTGTTAGTTAGTGTTCAGTGATTTAATGTAGTGTACTAGTATTGTGTTTGAGTTTTCAGGTTTTGATTTTCTTTTTGTAATTTTATTTTTAACTGCGACTTGACTATTTGTATAAAAACTAATAAATAAGTAATTTTTTAAAAAAAGTAGTAGTTTGAGAATGGCAATGGCCTGTTGCGAGACTGTATTTCGTCAGGAACCAAAAAGGCATCTAGAAGTTTCCCACATTTGGTGTCATAGCAGTGGGACCAGTGGTTGATGATTGTAATGGGGGGGAATGGATGACCTTGCAGCTACCAGTCAAATTTTTCTTTAATTCAAACTGTAAGTGAAATCGTCAAGATCATCTTGGGTGACAAATATTGCACTGGCGTCCTGTAAGTCAGCTATAATGGTTTAAAGTCCCTGAGAGTGATGTTATCCTCTGGGATGTGAGGAGGACCTCCAGGAGGTCCTAGGGACCACCTGTCACTCAATGTCCAGTTAGAGGAAAATTGCTGGACACTTCTCTGCTGCTTCCACTGCTCTCCACCTGGCGGGAGGTGGTCACTGGGGGGGGGGGAAAAGTGGGTTTGAGGCAGTTCAGTGGGAAACATATCATACTTACTTCATTTTAAAATTGTCATCTGTCATTGCTGTTTTTATTAGCTGTCTTGATCATCTAACACAGGGGAGGGAATTAAGTTTCCCTCCAAATGCTGTTGGACTGCAGCATGACATCTTTCGTCACCAGATGGCGAATCGCAGATTAAATCATTGACAGGTTTTCCCCATCAATGACTCGCAATCGCACAAACCTCCTGTACTTACCTGTCCTGTGGGCGGCTCGGCAGCACAATGGAGGCACTACCTGCCCCGGTGCAGCCTGGGAAAGTGCCCCATTGCATCGCGGAAGGAAGAGGCGTGTCCATCGCGCTTCCTTCTGAAAGGAGTTGGTCCAGTGCGGAGGGAAGCGCTCCCATTGCACTTCCTGGCTGCAGCTCTGTTGGGAAGGAAGTGCAATGGGAGTGCTTCCCTCCGCACTCCATCTCCATCAGAGCACGACAGGACAAGGTAGGGTGCAGAAAGAGCTGGAATTTCAGCAGATATAGCTTATAGTTGAGTAACACGTAATACCTTCTAAAATTCCCTCTTCTACACAACCATTAAAGATACAGGAGCCTTCTCCAGTTTTCACTTTGACAGACCTACTTATTGCTCACATTCAATATGATATCTATAGTTGGAGAGCCAGTGTGAAGGAGGGTTAGACTGGAACTTTGGAAATGTGCAAGTCTGCCCTCTGCCATGAAACTCACTGGGTGGCCTTGGACCTGTCATTATTTCTCAGATTGACCTACCTCACAGGGTTGTTCTGAAGATAAACTGGGGAAGAAGAAAGCAATGAACATTGAGGCCACTGAAGGAACGTAAATGCAACAAATGAATGATATACAAGTTGTTTCATACAAGATGATGAAACAAAAAAACAAAATGAAACAAAACAATTCTAAAAGCATATTTTCTCTCCTTTAACAGAATACGCTCGATTTGAGGCCAAGATCCATGACCTGCGCGAGCAGATGATGAATCACAGCATGAGTTCTGGATCAGGCTCTCTGCGAACTAATCAGAAGCGCTCTCTCTACGTGAGGTAAGCAAACAAAATGGCACCATTTGCAGATGAGAAACAATACTAAGAAAAGTGTTTGAGACTGGCACATGATGTTCCTAAGCTTTCTTCAGTGCAATGTTGCGATGTTCATATAGCAGTTTTCGGAGAGATAGCCATGGTAGTCTGTTTTGCTGTAAACAGAGAGAGGAATCTTGTGGCACCTTTAAGGCTCACCAGGTTTATTGTGGCATAAGTTCAGTTATGCCAGGCTCTTCAGACACATCCAAAGTGTCTTTTTGTCCGTGAAGGCTGTGCTGAAATAAACTGGTTGGTCTTAACAGTCTTAACTCCTTTCTCTTTATCCTCATATAGAAGAACTGGAAATGTTGGTGGAAGAACTGAAGGAGGGAATTTTAAAAGACAAAGAAGGAAGGAATTTCTCAGAGAAACAAGTAGATAGCAGTCCATGTCAAATTTGTTGCACACCACTGGAAAGCAAGTTCTGGAAATCTGGAAGGCAACTTCCCACAGCCAAGAACTGCTGAGACTCTCACCAAGCCCCCACCCCATGGAAAAAACAAACAAAATTGGAAGTGTGTTGGGTGTGACTGAAATACCAGTTCACCCTTACTTCCGCAGGTATAATCATGAAGCAGAGATTGGGCCCTGAATCAGGTTGGGAAGGAGGCACGCACACCGACACAGGCATAGGCACACACACATGCACAATTACACATGCCAAGAAGGAACACCTTCTCATCCCCTGCTGTCGGATTGGCTGCAACAGTTGTCCGATCAGATGAACAAAGCTTTATTGAAACATCAGAATTTTTACAGAGCTTCCAAAGAGAGAAAAAAATGCATACAAGTTGCTTATCATGAACAAGGAAGGAGAACAAAGGAGCCCTGATGGCGCAGTGATTAAATGCTGGTACTGCAGCCACAAGGTTCTGAGTTCAGTCCTGCCGGGCTCCAAATTAACTCAACCTTCCATCCTTCCGCAGGTCAGTAAAATGAGTATTCAGCTTGTTGGGGGCAATTAGCTAACACCTTGTAAACTGCTTAGAGAGCACTTAGCTGATAAGCAGTATAGAAATACACATGCTATTGCTATTGCTAAAAAAGAACAGATCATTCTAACATTCTTCCTGTGAACAAATGCGTGTTGTCAGTCTGTTATCTTAATTGACTTTTAACAGAATTCTTGCAAGAAGACAGAATGGCTTGTTTAGAATTGCTTGAGAAATCAGAAACAAAATACTAAATGCTTGGAAAACTTTTTACCCCTAACAACTGGGGGAATATTGACATTCCAAGTTGTTAAGTAGGGCTGGCTAGAGGAAGCACACAACTTCCTTGTTGCAACAGCTCCCTTGGCTGCTGGTCCAAAGTTCTGGTTTTGACCTATAAAGCCCTGTATGTCTTGGGCGCAGGTTATCTGAAGGACCGTATTTCCCTTTATGAGCCCAATAGAGCTTGTCTGAGAGGCTCTTCTCTCTGTTCTACCATCCTCTCAGTCTCATTTGGTGGAAACAAGGGAGAGGGCCTTCTTGGTGGCGGCTCCCAGACTTTGGAACTCCCTCCAAAGAGAGACTAGGATGGCCCCATCCTTGCTGTCTTTCCATCAATGGGTCAAAACATATTTGTACTGTCAGGCTTTTACAAACAGGCTAAGGCTGGGGTTTTAATGTTGTGTAGTTTTTCAAGTTTGTATGTAGTCTTTTAATGCATTTTGATATTTTTTAACGTGTTAACTTCATGAATTGTTTGTTTTTTTAAATCTTATATTTATACTTTTGTGAATGTTTTGTACTGTTTTATATTTGTATCATTTGAAATATGTTGTTAGCTGCCTAGAGTCCTATTATTAGGAGAAAGGTGGGATACAAATGAATGAAATCATCATCGTCGTCATCATCATCCTAAGCAATGAAAAAGTAAAATTCAGCATTTGTGATTCTGTAGCACTAATGTGAATGTGGAAGTTCTCATGTGCACACTGCTATGCATGGATGTCCCCATTTTCTCCTATTTTGCTGGAGACAGTAAATAGGAAAAGGTCCCCATGAATAAATCTCCATAAACATCATAGACAAATCCTCATACCCTTGCAATGAGGTTCCCTTAATGGAGGCGAACTATTTCCTTTGGTTTGTTTTATGGCCGCATTCTGTGTACACACAACTTCTTGGCCATGAACGCTTCTAATGCCAGAATTAGAAGCCAAAGGATACTAGGCCCTAGCTGTTTTTAACAGCACTCCTTTCTCCTTAAGTGCATTCATTTGCTGGTCCACATTGCTCATGCTGAGTCACTAGTTCGAATTGATGATGGCGATTTGGAAGACGGCAATTTGTCAGCTCCCCTGGCAGAGATGATTGCTCTTGGTGGAACTAATTCAGATGATGACCTTACAGAGATCCAATTAAGACCCAGGCTTTTAAGAATATGTCAGCATGACAGAGAGAGGGAAATAAGAATACCCCATTGGGAGAAAAAATGGCACCTTTGGTGTGCAGCTTAATGATGTCGGTGTGGTTTCTGATGGACGGGAGGGATCAGAAGGATTAATTCTTAACAGTTCTTGGAAACCTCACTGAAGCATGGGGTTGATAACTTATTTGTGGCTGTTGAGAGGGAGGGCAGGGTGAGCAGCTATAAGGGAGTGGTGTTGCCTCTAGCAGCAGAGGCTGGTGACTTTGATGCCAAGGAAGCAGTGAATCTACTCTGAAATTTGGTCCAGAGATGAGATTGCAGTCTGACAAAATCTGGAAGGCTGTGCTTTGAAGGAGTTCTCCAATGTACTGAAGACTATCTCCAAATAGATTTCAACACCTTGGGATAGCTTCTCTGAAGTCCAGACAGAAACCAGTTTCACTTCCCACTGACACTGAAGACACCATTCTTCACTGGCCAGTTCCATTTTGGGGTGTGCTTTTCAGAATAAGGTTCATGAATATGCAGTGCCTCAAGAAAGAGAAAGGGACTATGACATCCCCATGTCCCCCCATGTGTGATTTTTCTGCTGTATTGACAAACTGGAACATGTCCAGAGATGGGCAACTGGACATGGTAAAAGGCCTGGATACCATGCCATATGAGGAATAGCTTAGGGAGCTGGGTATATTTAGCCTGGGGAAGAGAAGGTTGAGAAGTAACATGATAGCTGTCTTTAAATATTGGAAGAGTTGTCTTATGGAAGATGGGGCAAGCTTGTTTTCTGCTGCTCCAGAGACTAGGACACAGAGCAATGGATTATGTGGAAAAGAGATTCCACCTAAACATTAGGAAGAACTTCTTGATGGTAAGAGCAGTTTGATGGAGCAATATGCTGCCTTGGAGTGTGGTGGAGTCTCTGTCTGTGGAGGTTTTTAAACAGGTTGGACCGCCATCTGTTGGGAGTGCTTTGATGGTGTATTCCTACATGGCATGAGGTTGTACTAGATGGCCCTTGTGGCTTCTTTCAACTCTATGATTCTTTCAGCTGGCCTCTGGTGTCCTAGAGGTACCAAGGTTGCACCCTCTTCCATCTTCCCATGGGGGAGAGCACTGGGTGGGTGGTTCTGTTGGAAATATGAGGGATGGCACAGTACGCACATCTTCTTTCGGGGCTGGGAAGGAGAGAAGCATAATCTCTGCTAGGTTCTCTGCCATCTGCCATCCTCCTGCAGTGTGAAGGGGTAAGTCTTTTCTTTCTGCATCAGGCAGCAGGATGGCTGAGGCTGCCCTGATTTAGTGACATCCAGAATCTGCTACCTGAGGCCACTACCTCACTCTGCTGAATGGTAGGACTGGCTTTCTGATATTCCCCCATACTTTATTTGGTTATGTATCTCTACTGTGCTCCACTTTTCAGCCAAGGTGATATTCCCATAACAGTTGATAATTAAGTTGACACTTAGGATCAGCCCTTGGAAAGTTTGAACTGAAACCTGGATGGAAACTCACTGGCATCAGAGCCACCAGGAGGTACTGATCCAGTCCAGCCAGGGAGAGGTAATAAATGTACCCATAACCACACCCATACCCACACACCAGATGTGATAATGAAGCACATATTTTTCTTGTTCTCTTGTCGGGTGGAGATGGAAGAAGGTAGCACAGCAAAGGCTGGGTTGCCTTCCTCATGTAGTTAGTTTCTTCCTACTGGCTCTGGCATCTACCTTGCTAGGAGTTTTATTTTTATAAGGATAAAAAGATCAAAATGTAGCTATTAATAAGTGTGTATGTGTGTGTGTGTGTAAGGGAAAGGCAAATGCCGGAATGGGGGGTAGTATAGTTTGCTGTTCCGAATACAGCAACTACTTGATTGTCTTGATTTGACTTGATTAGATTATATCCTGCCTTTCCTCCAAAATGAGATTCCAGGCATCTTACAATGCAAGTTTACACAAAATAGCTAGTACAATATGAAAAGTTTTGAAAGTATTAAATAATTGATGCATTTAAAATACATTGACATTGATTTAAAACATAATATAATATAAACTACTACCCCTTCTCCCCGTCCCTCCCTCTATTCTTTCTTCTTTCCTCTTCCTCCACCACATTCTCCTCTTCCTTTCCTTCCTTCTTCTCCCCCCTCCCCTCCCCTCCCCTCCCCTCCCCTCCCCTCCCCTCCCCTCCCCTCCCCTCCCCCTCCCTCTCCCTCCTCCCCCCTTCTTCCCTCCCTCCCTCTATTCCTCCTCCTCGCATTTTGAATTGCCTTGTCACATGGCCTGCTTGGATAGCCTTTTTATAAAAAAGAGAAAAGTCTGTGTCATTTCTAAATCAAAACCAGTTGTTCAACTTTAAATACACATACATTCTCACCTAACACAGATGTTCAAAAATCAGCATTTCAATTATTGCAGAGAGGGGCATAGCTCCATCTTATCAACATGATGTAAGAAGAAAATTCATGCAGAAACTCATTCTAGAAACTCAGAGCTCTGAGAAGCTCTGCAGTGTAAGAAGGAGCATCTTAGACGTCAGTCCCGAACTCTTGTCTACTTACTCCTTCCAGCCGCTGGAGTCTGTAGCACTTCTGCCTTTTTGAGGATAGAGGAGTCTCTCCTTTAAGAGATGGCCTTGCTGAGGAACAGCCAATAGTTACTGGACCTGGTGGAACAAGCTCAGTAACACCTATTCACTTTCCTTCTCAGCAAAGAACTAGAAATTGGTTGTTGTTAGTTGACGTCAAGTTGGCTTTGGCTTACTGTGACACTAACTAGGACTCTCGGGGGTTTCTCATTCATAAAAATTGATATCTTTCCCAGGTCATAGCCTGAACTTGAAAGGAATTATCCAAGGTGTCAAACTCCATTCCCCAAATAAGTCCAGTGCCTCACATAACTCCTTCATGTTTCAAACTTGAACCTGGTTCAGGTTCAACACCCTAGTGATATGGGAGTCCCCAGCAACCTTTGTGAATGGTGAATATTATTTTTGAATGCTGCTGTCCATAAACCTTCTGCAGAACAAAAACACAGCACAGCTGGAGAAAACGCCTAACCGAACTCATTTCTTGGTGTGCTTCTTTATTGGTGCACTTTTGGAAGTGTGGTCCCTTAGCTACCATCTAAAGTGGTACTGTCTTTTCTATAGGGAGGTAATGGTACCACTGTATTCTGCTTTGGTCAGACCTCATCTAGAATACTATGTCCAGTTCTAGGCACTTCATTTCAAGAAGGATATCGACAAGCTGGAGTGTGTGCAGAGGAGGGCAACCAAAATGGTGAAGGGTCCGGAAGCCATGCCCTATGAGGAGCGGCTTAGGCAGCTGGGGATGTTAGTCTGCAGAAGAGAAGGTCAAGAGGGCATATGGTAGCCATGTTTAAAAATGTGAAGGGATGTCATGTCAAGGACTTGTTTTCTGCTGCTCCAGAGACTAGGACAAGGAGCAATGGATTTAAACTGCAGGAGAAGAGATTCCACTTAAACCTTCCTGATAATCAAAGCTGCTCAGCAGTGGAATATGCTGCCTCGGAGAGTGGCAGAGTCCCCTTCTTTGGAGGTTTTTAAGCAGAGGCTGGATGGCCATCTGTTGAGAATGCTTTGCTGTGGGTTCCTGCATGGCAGGGAGTTGGACTGGATGGCCCCTGGGGTCTCTTCCAACTCTTCCAACTTCCAATAGAATCATAGAGAGCCTGCATGATGTAGTGGCCCGAGTGTTGGACTAGAAGTCCAAGAGACTAAGCTTCTAATCCCCATTCAACCATGGAAAACCACTGGGTGACCTTGGGCAAGTCCCAGTCTCTCAGCCTTTGAGGAAGGCAGTTGCAAACCTCCTCTGAATAGACTCTTTCCAAGAAAACCTAGGACAGGGCCTATGAAGGCATGGATTTTTTAAATGGAAAATGTTGTTTTATGTATTAGCTGATATGGTAATAAGATAAGGATCTGCCAGCAGGAGTGAGTGAATGGAATGCTGAGAGTGAGAGGTAATTGGTGGAATGTTTGAAGGAATCCGAATAACACTGTTGAATGACAGTTGGTGTAATTAAACAGTTCGAGAGTTGTGGTGTGAGTGAGTGGATGATTAGGATTGAGAAAATCAATTAGATTTAGAAATTAATGACTGGTGTTTAACAGTCTGAGTTAGGCAAGAGAAGAGTGTGAGTGAGAGTGAAATACTTGCTTTACAATGTATTAAACTAATTGTCAGAGTCCAACTCCCTGCCTGTGCCTTTCTGCCAGCAAGGGAGAGGAGGTGAAGGTACTTGCCAAAGAGGAGGAAGAGGCAGCGGGGAGTGTCCAATACAAACAGCAAGTGGAAATGCTGAGCCAAGCCAAGTCAAGGTCCAATCCAAAAGGTCCGGAAAGCTGAAGGTCCATCCAGCAGAGTCGAGGGAGCCAGAACACAAGAGTCTGAGGGCTTGTGTAGTAATTAACTACAAGCAAACAGCAAGCTACGCTGACAAACTTAAAAAGCCACTGAAAACAGGTGTTACTCCTCATTGTTCTGTCTCCTTAATCTAACCGAAGCAACTTGTCCCTGAGCTGTTTGTCTCAGTCTCCTCCATGATTGGAGGCTAGGGGGCACAGTTGAATGTAATTCCTCCAAATCATTGCTGGTTCCCTCTCCCTCTGGAGCTTGCTGGGGCAACTCTGCCTCCGCTTGTCTTTCAACTGATGGAGATGTTTGCAAGCTGGTTTGGTCAATCACTGGCTCTGTTTCTGGCACAATTAGTTGCTCATTGACCTCAGAGCCATCCTCTATCACATTAATATTCAGTTCCGTTATGGTCTACTTCTGTAAATAAAGTATTATGTTTGTGGTTATACAGTTTTGACCTCTGGGGATGCTATATATACAGTTGTCCTTCCACATTCGCTAGGCTTGGGGGAGCAGGACCCTCGCAAAAGTGAAAAATCACAAATACCAAAATGTGTGTGTGTGTGTGTGTGTGTGTGTGTGTGTGTGGAAAGGGGGTTGAAGCATGGTGGGAGGAACAAACATCTAGGATCCAAACCAGGTCAAGGAAAAGAGAGGGAAAGGGGGGGTCATCATCATAGTGAAATACTTCCTCTCTCTCTCTCCCACCTCCTTCCTTGGGTATGGGGGGGCATGAGGGGACTTACGATGCTGAGAAGTTGGGCTGCAAGCTTTCCTTAGCTGGTCAGGCTGGTGGAGAAGGAGGAGGACCAGAGGTGAGTTTGTAAAGGGCTGCATGGTCTGATTGAAGCTGCCAAGAGAGAAGGTTGCCCTGGAAAAGAAGCAGTTGAGGAGGCAGAGGTCGAACAAACTTGTAAATAATCAAATCCATGAAAGTGAAACCCACAAATGTGGAGGGTCAACTCTATAAAGATTGGGTTCAGACATGGTGTCTATGGTGGCAGTAGAGAACAGAGAGAGTCGCTGTCCAGTGAGGGTAGAAATTGCATATTATCCCACATAGGAACCTCACAGTTAGTGGCCACAGCAGCAAGACAGGAGGAGGTCCTTACATGGTTGGATGAGGTGAGATTAATAGAAAGCCCTTAATCTTGCAATGATTGCAATGAGGTTTGTGGAAGTCCTCACTTTTGGTGGCAGTGGAGGTTTAGGCAGAACTTCACACCTGGTGGAAAAATAATGGGATAAGAGAGCAGAAGCCTCACAGGGTTACTATAAGTGAGCGTTGACTTGAAGACACATAACAACAATGGTAGCTGTGTATTCTACAGCTCTTTGACCACCACTTCTGCTAGTAGGTATAGAATGGACCAAGCAATGTGGATGAGAAGCAGAGATCAGCAGAGCTTTGTAATGAATTCGTCTGGACAAAGCTTGAAGAAAAAGCTGTTAGATTTTTATCCCGTTCTTCTCTCAAACAGATTAGGATGGCATAAAAGCCTTCCTTTGCTGCCATTTTATCTGCAAAATTATCTTCCAAGTCAGCATAGACTGAAAGATGGTGACTAGTCTTGCAAGTTTCCTAACTAGATAGCTGTGCCATACTAGGAACATAGGAAGGAGACCCCCTTTATAGTAAGTGACTCTATTGAGCTATCTACATCAGGAGTGAGAAACTTCAAATGTTTCAGGGGGCAAGTTCAGTGGCTGCATGGTTCTGGAAATTTCTCAAAGAAAATGAAAAAAAAAAAAGGAAAAAAAAGCAGAAGTGTCTGGAAATCTGTTCCTGGAAGCCTCCAGGAGCAAAAAGACAAAAACAAACCAACAAAAATGACCCATGCCTACCAGAACAGGTTTTGCCACATAAAGTGGCATCAGGGTGTTCAGATAGGTAACTAAAGGCCACAAAAATGGGCTAGGGAGGCACATCTATCATGTGGGCCACACTTTGCCCAGCCCTAGTCCACACTGAGAGGTAATGGCTCTCCATAGTTTCAGATAGCCATCTTTCACAGCTGAAAGTTCTCAAGAGATGAACTTGGGACCAGCATTCTTGGGGTCACCATAAATTGAGAAGTGACTTGAAGGCACATATACACAAGTCTCCTGCCTGGATGAAGATATGGATGCAGTGGAGATAGAGACTAGTCTTCTTCCTCACAACTTTCAGCATTGCCTATAGAAGTGACCTCCCAGGCCTTTGCCCTCCCAGTCAAAGTATGTGGCACTTCACATCCTCTTAATCCTCACATTCCCTGAGGATAAGCGCTGACAAAGAAAGGTCAGAGGTTGATCTAAAGTTAGAGCCATGCTGAAGGAAAAGGTATCTTTGATCAAGGGAAATTTTAGAAATTATTAAGCTTTTAGAAATCTCAAGGAAAATCACATTTAAGCATTTTCAAAACATTTTGATCTTAACTAGAGCTTTCTACTAATACCAATAACAATCTGAAATGTAAGGGAAGGAGTCAGTATGAGCCATTTTTGCTTGGTGTTTGCTTGATAATTTTCCATTATAGCTTAATGGCTGATGTTTCATGTTTGGCTAAACTAGCAACTGCCAGTTGATTTGTTATATGTTGTTGTGTGTTGTTACTGGATAGATTTTCCAGAAATGCTGCGAGTGCTAAGGTATATGTTTGCTTCAGACTGCTCAGTCTGTATGTTGGACATCTGGGCTGGCATGCCATTAAATACACTGTTGTCTTTGGTTCACTAATGCTTCTGTTCTTGAAACCAAACAAGAAGGGGGAAAAGGTTTCCCAACAGTCCTGAATTATATCTCCATCACAGAGGGCAGCAATTGAAGTGCCAGGCAGAATTTGATTTAAAACTGACAACCAGCTGCTCCCAGGAGAATGAGCAAATGGCATTACATTCCCTGACAGTCTGTTTAAGGCTTCAGACAACCTCAGCAATCTGCTGATACAACTTTTCTTTTCTCCATGGTTCAGCCAGCAGGACCTCCAGGGAGCTCTCCATGGAACTGCCTTCTACTGCTTAAAAAGATTTGGCGTGGCTTGGTCTGACCTGATCTGATCTGACTTGGCCTAAGCCAACCTCCCTATACTCTGTTTGGCTGCTTCTGTTTCTCCTTTCAACCTCAAGCAGAACAGAACAGCTGCAACTGTGGAACAGATGAATCTCAGTCTAAGTTTCTCACTTTTCGATTTTAGGCTTGGTTCATCCTGAACTTTCAGGGTTGTGGGTTGTTTTTGTTTTGTTTTTGTTTATTACCAAATTGGAATTAAAATATGTATGCATTTTTGCACATTTCTCTTAAATATGTATGTATGTGCCTTCAAATCACTGGTCAATTTATGGTGACCCCATGAATTTAATAGGATTCTCTTGGACAAGGAATACTCCAAGGTGGTTTTGCCAGTTCCTTCCTCTGAAATATAGCCTACAGCACCTGATATCTCTTAATGCATACCATTTATGTGCAATTTTGCTTAATATGCACATTTTAAAGCAATTTGCAATGTGTGTTGATCACTAATATCCACAATTTTGTATGCACTTTTAAAAGAGTTCAGTTTCAAAGGCTAACTTAGTTTCAGTGTGTTGATAGGGTCAGCCATGGTTAGTACATGGATGAGGGACTGACATGGAGTACCAGGTGCTATAGGATATATTTCAGAGGGAGGCAATGACAAATCACCTCTGAGTATTTCTTGCCTAAGAAAACCCTGTGAAATTTATCGGGTCACTATAAGTTGGCAGGTATATGTACACACATACACAGGTTTGAAAGTTCAAATTGAGATATACTCGCATTAAAATACAAAAGAAACACATTTCTTATCTATGCTTATTTGTTTGTTTATTTATTTAAATATTTATTTCCCCACCCCACAGCATGCAATCTTGTATTGTATGATATAGCGTGGGTCAATATACAATAAAATGACTGTGTTACCCCAAAAGGTGGAGGACTTTGAGGTCCACCAGCAGTGCTAGCATCTCCTTAGAAACTAGTGAATTACAGCTCAAATGAGGCTTGTGAGAGAAGGGTAATGGCAGGATCTTTTTACCTGTGTATACCAGTACTAACTGTAGAACTCCAGCTGAAGGTTTAAACAGGGTGTTTTATTGGAAATTAATAAACACACACAGAAGAAACCAAGCAGTCTGACAAACCATACTGAGATCCATCTGTTCCACAGTTGCAGCTGTTCTGTTCTGCTTGGGGTTGAAAGGAGAAACAGAAGCAGCCAAACAGAGTATAGGGAGGTTGGCTTAGGCCAAGTCAGATCAGATCAGACCAGACCAGACCAAGCCACGCCAAATCTTTTTAAGCAGTAGAAAGCAGTTCCATGGAGGGCTCCTTGGAGGTCCTGCTGGCTGAACCATGGAGAAAAGGAAAGTTGTATCAGCAGATTGCTGAGGTTGTCTGAAGCCTTAAACAGAAGCAAGAAAGATTGGATAAAGAGAGATTTGCAGTGTAGAGGGTGATATTTACCAGTCCTGAAGCAGAAGTTCAAAGAGGAGTGGCTGAAACAAGGGTTTGAGGGCAGCATGAAGGAACAGGAATCTGAGGTGCAGCATGATGCCCAAAATCCTAGCAAATTACCTGGGCTGGAGCTGGGGATTTTATATTCTATTTTGCAACCTGAAGGTGTGTGTTAATTCCTTTCTGGCAGAGTAAACAAAAGGGGTCTGGAATGAACTGATTGTCTTACTTTGGGTGACAAAACATCAGTGGGAGTCCTGACAGTCTCTTAATGTCTTGATTGGGCAAGGCAAATGGGGAAGGTCTCTGTAGGAAATGCGCACAGCAGGGGTGCTTGCCTGCTTCACCCGGGCAGTTTTGTTTACTATTGTCTTGGTTGCCTGTATTATTGAAGGATCATTGGAAGTCCATTCATGCCAGGCTTTCCTACCTAATCCTCTTGAACTTATGACCTGGTCTTGCTGAGGTCATTCTGACCTAGCCTGCGCTTACAGCCACTGTCCTGTTTCCTTATGCTTTTTACAGTCATAACAGTCTAGTTTTTATATGAAAATGATATTTCTTGCCAATTTTGGTATCCTATAGGATGCGGTGTGTACAGGGTGGTAACAACTGTAACCAGTTTAAATAATATAAAACAGTAAGAAATCGTTTAAACAGACTAATACCATATTAAACAATTTGACAAAACTAAAACAAGGCCTTCCCTGGTCCAAATCTTAAAGCTCTAACCACTATATCACAGTGGCACTGTGAGACTTGTTAACACCAGAAACATAGTATGTTGTATTGTAAAAAGTATGCCTGACATGGCAGACTGCCCAGTTTTCACTTTAGTACTAGATGCTTGATTTCTAGATGAAAACATTTGATCTAAATATGACTTTGCAGAAAAATCAGATGCTAGAAGCTTTTTAATTTGACTCCATTTCCAGAACAATGAATACCCTGCATGGTGCTATTGGCAGTACACGCACTTAGCTGAACTTCTTAAAATAGACTGACTGCCTTGGTTTGTACTGACTGCTGGTAAAAACTTCACCCTCCAAAGAGTAGTCATATGAATTCAGTCCAAGAGAATGTGGTGAATTGCATCAGACAAGCTCAACATTTCTTGGAGATTGCAACAAACCAGTGTAAATTAGATTGGAGTGCAGCCTTGTCACAGCATCCTATTACCTGGCATATTTTCTGGAGGCAAAATTCTACGAGCTGATGGAATATCCACAGCTACATTCTGGACTTGTTACAGGTCTCTTAGTTCATAACAGACTTGGTAGCATGCATATTCTAAGCTATTAGAGCTGGTTCTTATGTGGGCAGAGTAGGTATTCCTTGTACCAGCTATGTTTCACAAAAGGCTTCCCATCTCATTTGGGGCACAAACAGTGGCCATGATCCTGCATCTGGAAACATACCTACAAGATGTAGTCATTATATTCTCCTGTTCAACCCCACCAACCCACCTTTTCTCAGCTTCTGCCTCTCCAGCACAGCAATTTTTCTGGTCACTAGAGAGTGAAAGGAGCAGTAGACAGGCATCCAGCTATTTTCCTGTGTCTGGATCCCCAGGTACCCATGGAGATCTCTGAGAGTCCTCCAGAGCCCCTGTAGATAATGTCATTGCACCAGCTGTTAGGAAAAAAAATAGTTTGACACTTGTCAGCTGCTCCTTCCACTCTTGAACAACCACGTATTGGCTGTGTTTGGGGAGCTGCAGCAAAATAAAGGTAGGTTTGGGGTGCAGTTTTGGTTGTTGCATGGTCAGTGATGAATTCAGACTTCTGCAACTACTCGAAAAGTTATGATGATTTATGCCATCACAATTCACCAACAAGATGCCAACCAAAGATGGATGAGGATATTTGTCCTCACTTGGCCCTCAACCATTCAAATCAGATTTGCTTCATATATAGCACTGGGATTTTACACTTGAATTTTTCAGTTTGAAATCCCTTCCATCGTGAAGACCTCTTGCAAAATCTGGGTGCATTGTTATTTATAAGGGAACTGAAACAACAGCTGGAATTTTGCTGGTGGCTTATGCTTATGTAAGCTCCCATTACACCAATGTAGGTTCTTTTTAGATATTTTTCAAGGTGATATCCAGTACCTTCTTGTGCAATACCTTTGACCTACGTGATCAGGACAAACAGAGGCTCCAGTACATAGCTCCACCCCCAACTAACTGGCGGTGGGAGGAAGACCAAGTGTCTTCTAGCTGTCCTTGAACACCTCGGAAAGAAAAAGCATGCTTCTATTCCCCCGGATTCAGAAAGACAGAAAACAGAAGGAATTGGAAACGTCCAGTAAATCAGGGATAAAAGAAAGGCTGAGTCTTAGGATGTATTAAAATAGATTTATTCCTCAAATTAGCTTAACATATTTCAGCCAAGAAATGTTTGTATGGCCTCCTTCAGGAGCTGTTGAAAGAAAAGCGGGGTGAACAATACATATGCATTGATAATTACAAGGAAGGCATAGACTGAGGAAATCACAGAAATTACACATAGGCCTCAAAATAGATATACAATGCAACCATTATGAAATCATATATTGAACCAACTAAAATGGCATATATTTAAAACAATATCTGTCGGCATTCTCTTGAGCAGTTACAAATGCACAAGTTAGACTTATTCATTTGTTACTGCTCAGTATTCATATTTATGGTCATGGCACTATTGCCACAATTGCAAAAGCCCTCTGTCCAAAAACCCACCATAACAGTCATCAGTCTTATCAAGAAATAGAGGTCTGTTCCACTGGCAATCAGAGCACAGTGAGATAATATTTCCAATCCCCTCTCACCATCAATCTGCAATTAAACAATCAAAAGCAGGACCCCAATCACAGCTCCTTGTCCCACTGCAGATCCCTGGTGGGAGGGGGACTGGAAATGTCATCCTGCTGTGTCACAGTCACCAGCAGAACAGACCTCCGTTGCTTGGTGCAGTTGCTATTAATTTAGACTTGGGGAGTTGGGTGGTAATATGCGGTTAAGTATTCTTCACTACGTCCGTGATGTAGGATCTCAGCCATTCTTTATATACTGTACTTGTAAAGCAACTAGACAGTCAACTTGTAGGAATCTCAGAGAAAATGTGACACCAAAGTTTATTCTTGGAATTTGATAGTTCTTAGGGTCGGAGGCCAAGGTTTGTACTTTTGCATTTCCTTTTTCTTTCTATCAAGTTGGTCCTAACCCCGGAAACAAGGTGATAGAGAGGTAGCTTAGAGAATCAGAACTGCAAAGAGTGGGTTCAGGGTCTTGCATAGTGAAAGCTTCCTTCCTATGGTTGCCAGATTTTTCAAGCAGCAGTGCTGGACCATCCTCTCCTGTCATGAAACTTGAGGTGGGCTTTACACAGGCCTGTCTCATGCACTCTTCACCACAATCTCCTGAGCCTGCACGGCTGATAGTAGGAAGAGCAGATGCCAGCCATGCTCACAACAGATGGATATTTGGTATGTAATGTGTGGCCATTTTGCTGCATACCAGATGCTTGGGGATCAGTCTGTTGTGAGCATAGCTGGGACCCACTCTTCCTGTTCTCACTGGAAAATTGGAGATTTGGGACTGGTTACCCCAAAGACAAAAATATTGGCAGGCTCTTGGCCCTCTTCCGCACTGCTAGGCCCCAGGAATTTGTACTGGCTTCATTGGTAGCTTATAGCAACTTCCCCCACATCCCTGTCAGCCCTGTAGGGTATATGTAAAAATCTAAAGTAGAGCAGTAAACTCCAGGTCTGTGCTGAGATCATGGAGATCTAGAGTATTAAGCTATACATTTCCCAAAAAGGCATCCACACAACTCGCAATTGCACATCCATGGCCAAGCAGTCATTGAGAGTAGAGCTGCACCTAGGAGCCTCTGGCTGTCCCTATGTAACTAGAAAAGAGGCAGTAGCCATCTTTCACTCACACAACCAGTACATATAACCTGGCAGGGAATCACACTCCAGCAATGGGCCGCTGGAATTTTGACCAAAGTTGAGATCCTCAGATCTGTGCCCATAGGCTTGCAACATTCTGCATTTGCTCTCCAGATTCCAGCACTAATGGAAAGGCCAGAATCCTTAGCACTTAAGGATTGTGGCTTCCTTCTTCAAATTTGAAACTTATATAATTCTTTGTGAAATTTGTTCCTGAAGGAAGCAATGAAAACTGTTTAGCAATTTTCCTCCAACTGCAAGAAAGTCTTCAAAAATTGTAATTTTTAGAGACTATTTGTAATTCATACATTTTTTTTCCAGCCAAGAAGATAAATATGCCCGTTTACATAGAATATATCCTGAATTCTGAAGATTTTCATCATTTCAGGATTCTTTTTGTCAGTACTTGAGAAACATGTTTTTCAAGCTTTCCTTTATTATTTTCTAGCATGCTTTCCATCTCTACTTCTGAATGGACATGACAGGATTGCACTACAAATTTTCATAAAATGTAACCCTGTTTTGATTAAATAGCCTTGATTAGAATAGAATAGACATGCCCTCTCTCTTTCTCTCTCTCCCCCTCCCTCCCTCGTTCTTTCCTCAGCCCTATGTAAAAATATAAGCAATGCTGAGTGTGTAAGTGACTTGTGTTCCAAGCAATCAAATGGCTCTTTTTCTTTTCTTCTGAGAGAGATTAAAATCAATAGCTTTCTGGTGGATGAGCTGTCTGCTTCCTGATGCCCTGGTGGGATTACATTCTCCATAAGACATTACTTCCTGCAGATGGGATGTGTCAATAAGGATAAGGTCAATCTCACTCATGAAGGAGAATGCAGGAAGGCCGTAGCATCCATTGCAAAGTACCTGGACAATTTAGAAAACCTAATGCACAGCTGTGGTTTCAGATGGCCTGGTTTTAAATGCTTGCTATGGGAGGCAGTCTGCCCCAGAACAAAGGGCCTAAATTGTTAGCGGCTTGTCAAAATGGCAGCAAGTGCCTCAGCAAAACAGCATGTCTCACTCTTTCGTGTTCCATTTGTTCATGAAGTGTAGCTTCTGTTATTTCCCTCAGTGCCAACTGCTACAAAGGGATGTGAGAAGGCTTAAAGCTGTGCGAGATGCTAGACATACATCACCATGGCTGATGCTTCTTCTCACAGCCAGGTTCAATGTGGAGGAGGAGCTACAATCCAGACAGCAGGGAAGGCCCTACCACTGAGTAGAGTGAGGTGACAACCTCAGTTGACAAATAATGGGGGAGAGCTATCTCAACTGAGCCCCCCGGCCATTCTGTTCTGTGTGTCCTACAAGACCAAATCCTAAACTAGACTGCTGCCCTCAGGTAGGATTGAGCATAGTGTTCCTTTGTCACTCTTCATCAAGCAGTTCAGCCATCTTCTTTATGTAGAATGAGCAAATGGCTGCCATCTTGTCCTTTACCTTAAGTAGCAAAGTATTGTTGGCCATGCCCAGCCAGCGGCTACTCTAGACCTTCTCTGAGGATTGTATTGGTTCTCTTTTAGGTTGGTGTCTGTCAGTGAAGGGCTTTATACATTTGCTAGAAGAAGACCTTTTTTAAAAAATAAGTAAATAAATAAATCCTGGTTTACATGAAATGTGGCTTCTCCCATTTGCTAGGAAAAGACCTTTTTTTTAAAAAAAAAGAATCCTGGTTTACGTGAAATGTGGCTTCCCCCATTGTGGTAAACGACTGCCAAGGCAAACTAAGAAAAGGAGGAGGGAAAACTTGGTGAGCCTACAGTACGTTCACAGTCTTTCAAACCACTTACAAGGCACTTTAAAATACTATTCTGTTTTATTAAAAGTGTAAAACTAAATAATTTAATGCATACACATTTATTTCTTTGCAAATATTTATATACCACCTAGATTTAAAAAAATAAATAAATTAGAGGAGACTATACCAATAAAACATGAAACACACAACACAAACAGAACCATATTAGTATAACTGGAGTTTGGTTGTGGGGAAAGGATGAAATATAAATAAAATAATAAAATAACATAGTTCTCCTCAAATATTTTGGGATTATAACTCACGTCATTGCCAAGCCAGCATGGCCAATGAATTTTTCTCTCAGTCTCCAGTGAGTTAAGTCACAGGATGTCAGTGTCTAGGCAATCTTAGACCATTTCTACTCTATACTGTTATAGTGCTATTATTCCACTTTCAGCACCCAGTGGAATTCTGGAGTTTGTAGTTTCCTGAGGCCAAAGAGCTCCTTGGCTGAGAATTCTAAATGCCCCTCCCTAAACTACAAGTCCCAAGATTCCATAGGATGTTGAAAATGGAATAATAGCACTGGTAACAGTGGAAGGCAAAAATTGCCATAGGCAGCAGTGTGGTATAAGCCCATGACCGTACCCAAAGGACAAACCAGGAGACTCTGGCTATCAGTGGCTTCCATGTCAGTGGGGCAGTGAATCTGCTTTGAATTTTAGCCTCAATAAAGGAGCTATACAAACTGCTGGATCCAGACCCACCCCCACCCCCCCAAAAAAACCTCTTTGGAGAGTTCCCTTAAAGTTCAGACTGTCTGATCTGGTATATTTTCCTGTCTCTGCCAGACAGATTTTTGACCAAGCAAAAACAGGCAGGGCACTCCTTTCCACTGGGGTTTGTCTATTCTGGTGGTATTGGAGGAGAACCTGGAAAAAAAAAGTTCCGACTAAAAACAAAAGTGTATCCATGACCCTACTGACATGAAAGCTGCCATGTACTACTAACCGAGAAGTAAGCCAGAAGCTGAAACTGTACAGAATAACCCATCATGCAGGAACAAGGATGTAAGGAAAGAAAAACTACTTTTAGCATTTTTTTCCAATTTCAAGAAGTTCTTGAAGACTTTTTACATTCCAAAACCTCTTCTGCACCAAATTCATATGTGGAAATTTTGTGGGGAAAAAATAGTGTTTTCTGCTCAGAAAATAATATTCTTGCACAGATATAATATTTCCTGCACAGAAAATGCTGTAGTTGGGATGTATTCTGTGCCAACATTTCATGTATTTTTGCACAGAAATCAGCACTGCCTGTGCAGGAAACAGCATTTTCTGTAAAAGAAATATTATTTCAGCTCAGAAATAGTTTCAGGAGAGAAATCGCTGTTTCCTGTGCAAAAAATGAAGTTTTCTGTGCAAAACACCATGTTTGAATTTTGTGCAGAATAAGTCCTGAACTGTGAAGATTCTCATTTCAATGATACTCTTTGTAGGGGTTTCCTAACACTCAAGAAACACATTTTTTAAAATATTCTTTCCATCCCTCACAGAAAGACATCAGAGAGACCTTACTGCTCAATTGGAACAGAAAGCCATTAATCTCCCTTCCAGCCCAGGATGGTCCAATGGTCGACCTGGATAGTGGAGTCAGTCCAGGGCCTGAAGAGGCTTTGCTGAAAAGCTTCTACTTATAGTTCAGTGGTTCATCACATGGAGCAAACAAGTGGATCTGGCAAAAGGCTAGAGAAACCTATGACTATCCAGATTCTGATGAACTATTACTCTCCTCATTCCTTATTACAGGTTACTACAGATTAGTTAGAATCAAAGTCCAACAAGATCTAGGAGGCCATAGGCTTCACTGAATTTATTTACTAGGTTCTGGCATAAGCTGAAGACAAAAACTCCTCAACAGTTGGTTCTTGAGGCTTAGGGCCTTTGATGTCCCATCATTTATCTTTTGACACTAGGGTTTCTCAGCCATTTCCTGAAAGTACCAGTAGGTGCCACTGGCCAAAATCCAATGTTCCGCTGTTGGTTTCAGGACCACCACCACCACCCCCATGTGTAGGCTTCTGAGCCATTGAAAACCTGATCAGAGAAGATTTTACTGCCCTCCAGTGCCAGGTTTGGGGGGCAAATAGGGCTCTAATAGGTAGGAGATCACCCAAATCCTGGTTTCATTGAGTTCTGGTGCTCCACCAGCATTCTGCTGTTGGGTCATGCCCACATTGAGTAAGAGAAAAACATGATACAAAGATGTGCACACTCTCCTGATATGTTCAGTAAAAATCATTATGTGTCATGGTCTAGATTTGCCTTGCTTTGCTCATATTGTTTGAATCAAAAATTGCACTACTGTCAGTGTAGGATTTTTCCTCCAAATAGGAAAGTAGAATCTGTATGTGTAATGGTTATAAAATCTTCAGACTCGCAGGAGCCACTTGCCTGGAAAAACAATCCACATGGGCACATATATAGCATGTCACAGTGCTCTAAAACTTGCAGCAATGGGGTTCATGTAAGTCCATAACAAGATAATTAGATAGGAGCTGATGCTGAATTGTGGGCTGATGAGTTGTTTGTTTACTGTCAAAGTCCTGCTGCTGGCTATTGAGAGATGTAATAGGTTTTGAGCAACATGATCTGAAAGGCCTTTGGGTTTTTGATCCCTGAAGTCTCCAAGGTCAAAATATGACAACATATTTCTCAGGAGGAAGCAAAAAGCTGCACAGGACGAGCTGCCAGTCTGTCACTAAAATTTGTCAGATTTTTTTTTCCTCACTATGATGAAGGAACTGGGTCCTCCAGGGGCATCATGTGACTCAGCTATGAAGAATATATGACCAATGAGAACTCTGTGTAATTCAGACATTACTAGGGATACTTTGAAATATCAGTATCTGTTGGATTTTGATGTGAATTTTTAGGTTCTTACCAGACGAGGGACTCAGGCCAACATCCCTTCACTATAGTGTAAACATCACTTGCAGACCTACACTATGCTGAGACACATGCATACCCCAACCTACTGTAAAATCTCCTGAAACCATTCCATGTAGCCATTCCATGCTTCACAGCATGCAGGCACGATCAGAGGAACACCTGGTTACATCTCCATAGCTAGATCCACAATGGTTACAGTGGCACTGAGACCCCCAGAGGACTCTGATAGATCTCAGCACTGATGTCATCATTTTGTTGCTGGCTATGGGGATGTAGCCAGATGTTTCTTTGATTCTGTCTGCTTGCCACAAAGCATAGGATGGCCATGCAAGGCAAGTTCAAGGGCTTTACAGTAAGTCAGGGTGGCTTTGCACACTGAGGTGGGAGGAAAGGAATACTAACCCCTACAGTACCGCAGAAAGGACATTCTTACACATGTATATGTCCCTAGCAGAATTCTGACCAAGAACTCAAAATTTTATGGTTACCACTCCCCCATAAAGTATATTTCTGGGAATTTGCAAATGTTTTAAAATGTTGAACTTTACTTTCGGAAAGTGTTGTTGTTGTTCTTTTTTAACTGAAAAACAAGTGGTGGTAATGTGAAGCATTTGGCATGTTTAAACTTTAATTTCATGTCCAATAAAATGTGTGTGTGCACACATGCACACTCAGGCACATCTCTCCCTGAAAACTCCAGGATAGGTTAGATTTCCCCTTGTCACACTGTGTGGTCTTCATGAATATAAACCCACCACCACCACCATTGAATATTTATTAAAAACTGGTGTAGGTTGGCATCCTGTTCATGATACATATTGGCAGAATGCTGATGCATGTCTTTTTTTTTTTTTTTTTTGGTCATTACAAAGAAAGGAATTCATGCTCTCACACAATGACCCCACCCCCCTTGAGAGTCTCCTTCTTCTGAGAGGGACAACAAAGCCTCTTCAGGGATGGCTGAGAAATATCGCACTATGTCTCTACAGCCAGGCACACAGTGATGATGTCGCCTGCCAGGACCTCCAGAGAAGTCTCAGAAGGTCCTGGCAGATGCTTTTGTTGTGTATAAGGACATAGGTGTATATTTCTTGGGCATCCGTGCCCACTACTTGGCTGTATTGATGGATCCACCAAGGAAGACAGAGAGTCCTCTGGGAGGGGAGAGAAGAGATGGGGCACAGTTCAACTTGGATGGAACTTTATGTTCTGTCTCCCACTACAGGATGTCAACTGTAGTACTTAATGTATTTACATTAATGACATTGACCTGGATCCTGTTCGGGACTTCCTTGTAAGTGAATTTATATTTGCTAGAATTAGAATTGGGCAGTTACATAGCATCAATATCCAATAAAGGGCTACTGTTACACTGCCATATAAAGGTGCCAGCAAAGTGACCAATGTGCATTGGGACTGATGCACAGTAGGATCTATGCATAATGGAACCAATCATAGAATCGTAGAGACCAAAAGGGCCATTGAATGGAATCATAGTGCTATAACAGTGTATTATCAAAGAGTCCCAGGTCCAGGGCTTTGAATGCTAGATGTGTAAAGTCTTTGCAAATTTGCTTCTCACACAAAATATGGATAATTTTACGATTTTTCTTTCTTTCTGGGGAACAGTTCAGGACTTATTCTGTGCCAAAAAAAAAAAAAGGATGTGTTTTATTTTGTGCAGAAAATTACATTTCTTCTGCAGCAGACAAGTTTCCTGCACAAAACAATGTTTTCTACATGGATGGTAAGATCTCTGCATGGCAAATAAGGTCTGTGCACAGAAAACAACATATGCTGCACATAAATGTTATTTTTGCACAGAAAATGTTTTCTATGCAAGAAACTGGTTTACTTGCAGAAAATGCCAATTTCTGCACAGAAGAAACCCCACAAGGATTTTTAATACAGAAAATGTCCCTAACTGCCACGATTCTTGTGTGTGGGTTTTGACCTGTTTTTGAGTCAATTTTGATCCTTCTTTAGAAGCATTTTTCCAATATTTCCAAATATTTTTCCATCCCTATTGAATGCTTGACAAAAGTCTAGCCTTGAATCGCTGCTTATTCAGCCATGTTAATGATGAGTTAGAGCTGTTGCACCTTCATTTTTGCCTGAAAGGTTCTTCATGTTTTGCATATTTCTCCACTGTCTCCATACCTGAAAAGGCAACAAAAACATGTGTACCAAAATGCTCCCCAATCCCCTCCCCCAGGAGTTGAGGGACAATTTCACCATGTTTGGGGCCATTTTAGTCCCAGGAGAGGTCCATTTTTATAACAGGAAATAATGGGGAAGTCAATTTCCAGGTCATGTTGTTGGAACAAAAAGCCTGTCTTAGAAGGAGCAGAAACATGGTGAAATTTGGGTCAAAAGAAATAACAAAACATGTACTTGGACTGTGAGGGGCCACAAAAACAAGTTGGAGGCCACGTACACATAGTTTTCAGTTTCATCATTCCTAGTATACTGCATATCTTGTTGTCCTGGCCCTGCTCTTCGCCAAGAAACGTTATGGCACTCATTTATCATGACTCAATAATTGCAATGTATTTTCATTCCTCCAATAAACATTACCATCCCTCAGTTCTCATCACTCTGCATTCTATTCCTAATAGATTGTTATCAAAAATGTCATTTGGCTACCGGATGTTTGTTCTTCCATCTCCCAGCCTCAAATCCCTCTCATCTCTTCTTCTTAGAATAAAAAAGAAAAGAAATGTAGAATGCTAATTGCTTAAAAGCACATTTCCTACAGACAGTACAAGCCTGGGCATAATGCAACTCTGCCTCTGCATTCAATAGGAGTTATTGAACTATTTGTGTTTATGGCAGTATTTACTCTGCAGAGGAGCCCTAATTATAAGATTGGGAGAACCATAAAGGGCTGAATGATTCTTGCCTGCTCTGCATTCACAGTGGCTTCTCAAGACTGCTGCAGAAATGAGGGTTGCAAGCTGGCTGGGAAAAATAGCTCAAACTCACCCTTGTGCGTGAAAGGGCATGAAACTGTAGTTATTATTTTGTTATCATTATATTTTTCATACTATAATGCTCTGTTATTACTATACTTTTGCTGCTGGGTTGGAGAGAGGGGCTTGTGGAATTTTCTGCTTTGTGGACAAAATTAGTGTTACTCCATTTGGGGTTGTGGTGGTGGTATACCCTCAAGTCATTTCGGATTTATGGTGACCCCAAGGTGAACCTATCATGGAGTTTTCTGGCCCTGAGAGTGTGCAACATACACAAAATCACTGAATAAGTTTCCATGGCCAAGTGGGAAATTGTACCCCGGTCTCCAGGATCATAGTCCAATGCTCAAACAACTACACCACACTGGTTCTCCTATTTGGGCTACCTGACTTATTTGCCGTTGCTGTTATTCACTAGTTACATTTCCTGCCTTTTCTCCAATGAGCTCAAGGTGGCACTGGTGGTTCTTGTCCTTACCAGTGTTACCCTGACTTCTGGGGGTCCCGCGGGGGAGGGACACCTTGATTCGTTCCAAAGATGCAAAGACTGGGGAAATCAGCTGAGCACTGGCTATAGCAAAACGAGGGGCAGGGTAACCCAGGAGAATCTTGTACCCAATTTTTACGGAGTCAGACCAAGCAAAAAGCCAGACAATCATACCAATAAATAGATTTTAGTAATAAATGTGTTCTCACGCACCAACGCACTTACTCACACACACAAGGCCTATCGAGAAAGGAAAGAGGTGAAATTTGATAAGGGATATAGTGGACAGGGTGTAAAGGCAGTGATACTGCACCTATCCAGAAGTCTTCAGTCTGGGAAGTGGTGGGAAGGACAGAGCTCAGCAATGAGAGGCGACTGAGGAGATCACTCAATTAACAGAGTGCTGGTCTGCTAGTCTGGTGGAGAGTTCTCTGAGGAGACTCTCGAAAATAGGGACTACTTGTAGGGCAAAACGTACCTCGAGGGCAGGCCCTCTCCCGGGAAGAACAATGGCCAAAATAGGAGAGAACATGCCACACAATTGCAGCTTGATAGCTTGCATGATTGGATCGTGTAAATGGACCTCATCGTGTAGGATTTTCCAAAGTCAACATTGCTCAACCTGGGGAAAACCCGGTAATCCCCTCAAGTTGGCTATTCTTGGCTGAGGACCCTTTGTTCATGCAGACGTGTATAGCCTGAGGTCTCCTTGGGAAACGTGACTGGGCATTTTCCTGGCCTTGACCTAGGTTCGGTCGTTTGACCTATTTGTCTACACACCCACCCAGGCAACATCTCTGGCCTAGTAAATACAATTTTGATATCAATTTTATATCTCCCCAGGATGGGGTATGCCAGTGGAGTAACACCAGGTTATTATCCTCATGACAACCCTGTGAAGTGGGCCATGCTGAAAGATAGTATCTAGTAGAAAGTCACCCAGTATGTTTTATGGCTCAGTGGAGACTTGGATCTCCCAAGTTCCAATCTAACTACTGACCCCTCCTGCTCTTTTGGGTAGGAATGGGTGTGCCCAGGGGTATAGCTATAAGGGACAAACTGAGAGCAATGTCGCACGTGAAGCCCCCAAATTTCTAGCATTGAAATAACTTTAAACTCTAGTTGAACATTTAGAACTAGAATTTAGGCATCCAAAGTAAAAGGGCAGAAAAAGTGATGAAGGACTGCAAACACATCGAATATAAGAGTTGTTGCTGTTGTGTGCCTTGACCCCAAGACCTATCATGACCTATTCATCTCCAGGGTCATAGTCCAACATTCAAAGCACTATACTGTACTGGCTTTTCATAAGAGTAGTAGATGTAAATGCTTTTCGAAGTATCATTCTCTGCAGTGCAAGAATTGCATTACAGAATTCTTATTTGGAGGGCAAATCATTCCCTCCATCCAAAAAAAAAAAAAAAAAAAAAGCCACACCCTGGGTATGCTATTTGCAGCTCTACTCTGACACAAGCGTTTGGGAAGGTGCTTTTAAAAAATAATTAGTGGATGTTTACAGTACCAGCCCTCTCAGACAATCTCGGATTACTTACCATTACAGGAAACCCCTACCCTTTCGACCTCTAGTTATCTGATGACTCTCTCTTATAAGTTCCGTTATCTGATGACTCTATCTTATGACAAGTTCTCTTACGACAAGTTAAGGACAAATTCCATTAATTTGATGGGGGTTCTGCTCTTACATCAGTTCTTCTTGCCTGTGGAGGTTTTCTTGGGACCACTCATGTATGTGTGCAGCTTGCAAAGCAAGCTGAGAGGGGGGAAAAGGGTGCCAAGCCAGCTGGGAGACTTTGCAAGCAGTGCATGCTCAGTTAGTCCCAAGCAGGCTTCTGTAGTCTTCATGTTCATGTTCCCTGCAATTCAGTACTTGGGTTCTGCTTTTCAACCAATTCTGTTTTCTGACAGTGCTCTGCTTCCTAACGTGTCAGATAAGTAGGGGAAGCCTGGGTATTTAGCAGTTTTAAAACTCATTCTTTGCTTTCTTGCATTTCCATGAGAAAAATATCAAATACATCCCTTTCCAGGTGTGACAGTGGAATGAAATCTGTTGATTTAGAAATCAGTACATTTCCAAGGTTTGCAATGTTTCTAGGAGGAGGAAGAAGTGTGCACCAAACTGAGATTCAGAAATGTGTATACAGTGCCTGCAATAAACATATATATATTCATTTTGTACAAAATATGTTCATTTGAAAAAAAGTATACAACTGATTTATATACTTTGGAAAAATATTCAAAATGTGGGGCAGGGAATGCACGCACAAATATGCCTGGATTTCCGAGTGTAATAAAGCAGGTGGGGGGGGGGCCTTCTTAGCCCAGTAGAGAAGAACAGAATGAGAATACAGGTTGGATTTTGAGAAGGACAAAGAGAATGACAGATTTTCATATCTCTAATCCAAATAAATAAGGCAACTAAGATAAGCAAGACAAACACAGCCAGATACGGCTTCAGTGGCAGTGAGGTGATAAGTCTGATCTTTACAAGAGCTCTCCAAGGTGCTGAATCTCTTTAGGGTTCAGCGCCTTGGAGAGCTCCTGTAATGTCCAGACCTCAAGAAGAATGACCAGCTTGCTTGCATGGTAAGTACCAGTGCAAATCTGTACATTTTTGTTTCTCTCTAGATCACATACTTCTTGGCAGATATGTTGAATCTAAGAAGACAAAGAACAGCTACTTCTAAGTGCTAGGCAGGTGGGGACCTTTAAAGCAGGTTTTACTATCATGACTTCCCCCATGGAATGGCATTATTGTTGCCAAGCACACTGCAGTGTTCTGTAGTAACTGAGAAGCTTTGGTTGAGCCTTCCTCCTCCTACAGCCATATAGACATGCCCCAGATTAGGAAAAGAACTGTACAAATGCCACCTCATGTTTTGTTGAATCACTTGGAGTTGGCCAAGCTTCAATCTCATATGAAGTACTTCAAATAAAACTGCAGCTGATGTGTTTTAGGAGGGTTGGATTCTGTTCTTAGTCCTGACAAGACCAGGCTTGTTGAATCAAAGGGATTCACCCACTTGTTCGATGGTAGCTAAATGGAACTTGAATCGACACTTGATTCAATGGTTCTGCTCTAGCTGGTAGTAACCAGTAGGAATCAGGTCATGGTTTCCCACATCAAACTTCAGTAGACAGCAAATGTGCTGGACATTTATATATGGAAATATAGAGACATTGTGAGATTTCGTTATTTCCTCTGGCATCCACCTTCTCCTTTCTTACCTGGCCATCCTTGTTTTCTTCACTCTTCACCCCTTGACTTGCTTCATTGGTTCTATCCTTTCCCCATATCTTGGTACTAACTCAGTGAGAAGGAATGCTTTTTCTCCCACAATATGGAATTAATTTGCAGAGGTCACTGCCACCAGATGTGGTGATGGATGGTTGATGCATCCTTGGAGGGCCACCATGTCAACAAATACTGGCCTTGGTAGCTAAATGGAACTTCCACACACAGGTTCATGACCTGTTGATGGACTTTTCAAAAACACTTGCATGGCTATTGTAAGAAAGAATATATTTTACCATTGAGGTAGATTATTCAGTTTTATTCAGTTTTAGATCAGAACTCTCATTTTCTAGTAGAATGGGAAAGATGGGGGATGTTGAGAAGCGTATTCTTTTTGGGGTAAGCTTTTGTAAACTGCATGCAGTGGCAGAATTTCAATCCCTCCTTTCTTTTATTTCAAAATATTTCTCTCTCTGTCCAGTGTCAGAGCTTGGAGTGTGTGGAAGGGGGCAGGAGCAGGTGGGGCTATGGCATGAGGGGCGTGGCTGCAGTGCGTGGGGACGTGGCCAGGGCGCATGGGGTGTGGCTACGGGCCGGGATGCCCCAGAAATATTGCCACCCAGGGCGAATCGCCCCCACGTCCCTACGTGATTGTTTTTGTCCCTTCCTCCTTGCTTAACAAGGTGCTGCAGAAGGAAGAAATTACCCTTTCTAGAGATCTCTACTCATTACTTGCAGAGGATTTTGTGGTTAGGTTTATTGCCTCAATTTGCCCTTCCTTGTTTTGTAGGAATGAGAGATATGGCCATTTTTTGGAGGGAGTAAACTTCAGCATCTTGGGTAGTTCTTTTAAAGTTCACACTAGAACCCAAAGCACCTTCTTCTCCCCACTGAATGGAAGCTATCCGCCAACGCTAAGCACCAGATCAAGTAAGGCTGCTCTGAAGCTTCCTCTGCCTGAACAATCAGGTTGGAGGTGAAATGAACACAGCAATAAATAGATGCTTCCTATTCATTTTTGGATTTGTTCCTAATCCCCTTCTCCCTATGCTTTTTCTTCTCAGGTTGATTATACCCTCTTGGTCCTTGTTGCTTTAAAACTCTGAGAAGTAGGACATTCAACTGCTTTTGTGCAGCGGGTCTGGGGCTGCATGTTGCTATTTTCCATCAATTTTGAGTTAATTAATTCACTGCATTTCTTCCTTATTTTTTTTTTCTGTTTGTCTGCTGCTCTCAAAGGCAGACAAGAGCAAAACCTTCAAGAAGAAAAGGGTCAGTTTCTTTTCCTGTTCCAAGCATTATCTTCTGCATTTACTGACAGATATATTTTCCCCCATTGTGCCTCTGTCTCTCTCTCTCTCTCTCTCTCTCTCTCTCTCTCTCTCTCTCTCTCTCTCTCTCTCTCTGTGTATAGATAGATAGGTAGGTAGGTAGGTAGGTAGGTAGATAGATAGATAGATAGATAGATAGATAGATAGATAGATAGACAGACAGACAGACAGACAGACAGACAGACATACCCTTCTCCCTCTCCCTCTCCCTCTCCCTTCCTTTCTTCCTTTTTCCCAGCCCTGGGACTTCAGGTGGCACAGATGCAGCTAAAAGTACACATCGTACAGAAGTTAAACTATAACTAAACTGTCAACAAATTAAAAGCATGTCCATTAAAAAAAAATCTATAGACAACATGGCATGTTATCAATAGACCTTTCCCACAGAGCAATCAGTCCTCAAAGGCCTGTTGAAATGAACAGCAACAATAACAATAAGTCTTCACTTGTTTAGGAAGGGAATTCCAGAGCCTGGGAGCAGCCAGTGAGAAGGTCCTCTCCTGCATTCCTGGCAGAAGTACCTGTAAAGGGTGGTGGGGTGGAGATGCAGTCTGTCAGAGTATTTAGATCAGAATAATCATCTAGTACTTCTCAATCAGGTATGGGCAAATTTGTGAGGAACAGGGGGCAGTTTCTGTCCCCACTTAACCCCTTGAGCCATCCTGGCATGTCATCAATCCACTGGAAGTGGTATCACATCACTTCCAGTTCACATTTGAGATAGTTTGTGGCTGTTTTGAGGAGAAAGAGATAACCTGCATCATTTGCATATGGTTTAGACATATTTGGGGTTTTATGGACTGAATATTTATTGGGGTAACCTAGGGGCCATAGGTAAGTTTCAGGAGGCTGACACAAAAATGGGGCTGAGGATCACATGTGGACCACAGGCTGCACTTTCTCACCCCTATTCTGAACACTATGTGCTTATACAGCTGTCAATAGAATGTCAATAATTATGACTTTGAGTGTAAGCTTCTGTATATTTACTTAGAAGTACATCCTGTATCCAAGTAATGTACTTGGATGTACTTATGTACATAAGTACATATGTAGTTATCCAAGTACATTGAAGTACTGCCTGAGTAATGTACTTGGATATACCTATGATATACTTACACTCTCTTGTTTAAGGGATCAGGTGAGTTTCCTGCCTATGGCCTTAACACCCCCTCCCCCTTTTAAGTCTATAACTAGAGTTAGAGCCACTCAGTCAATGAAATTTGCACAAATGTTGGTTCCACAAGTTCTCATTGTTTGAAAGGACTGAGTCTAGTAGAGGTTAGAAATTCCATCTAGGCTTTCACTTTCCTAGATTTAATAACCAGATCCTACACTGGGATTTTCTTGCTGTTGTTGTTGTGTGCCTTCAAGTCACTTCTGACTTATGGCGACACTATCACAGGGTTTTCTGGGGCTGAGAGTGTGTGATGTGCCCAAGGTCACCCAATGGGTTTCCATGGCTGAGCAGGGAATCAAAACCTAGTCATAGTCCAATGCTCAAACCACTACAAGTTGTGTTCTGTAAATCTCCACATGTCCAGTCACATATTGATTGTGCTATGTACACTATGGTGCTATGGTGTTAAAAGGCAACAGTACATGCACTCATGTGCCTCCTGTGCACATCTCATTTTCCATGACCATCTGAGTGCAGGGGCAACACGTGTGAAATCGCTTCTGCAGCCTTGAACCAAACATGGACCTTGTGCACTGGACCAAAATGTGCAACCACCTCTGCAGGGGAACTTAGGTGTGTGTGTGTAAGACACCAGTAAGATTCCACCCAAAATCATGGCTGTGGGGTTAAGTAGGTGGTTTCTATGAATTTATGAGTCTGTGAGATACCTCCAGGGCTAACACAAAGAGAAGGGCGAAGCCATGTTCTCTGTTACCCCAAAGGGTACGACCAGGTCTGACGGTTTAAAGTTACGGGAGGGTAGATGTTGACTGAACATTAGGAGGAGCTTATTGACAATAAAAGCAATTCAGTGATGAAATCAATAGCTTATGTCACTGTCAGGCAGCGGCTAAGCAGACACAGAGGCAGGAGCTGAGTTTACGGCTTTAGTAATAAATAAATCAAGAGGTTACGTCACCAAAACAAACATCCAAGTCCCAGGGGCAGCAAACTCAAACAGCAAGGTTTAGCCTGGAACAGAAAGCCCATGACACAGGATGCAGATTCCCAGTTGGTAGACGGTTGTTGCCCCGTGCCCAACTCCAACAGCGTCTGTCTTAAATACACAGTCTTTAGCCCAGCTGGGGCTGATCAAATGTCTGTTGGCCCAGCTCACAGCTGGGGCCCCTCAAGACTTCAGGGCCGATTCATCAGACGCTTCTCCTGGAGCCGCTGAGACCTCCGAACTGCCCCCTTCTCCAACTGCCTCTGGAGGAACGTGGGGGGAGGGTCTGCTGCAAACTCCAGGCTGGAGTCTGAAACACCAGCCTCTGTCGAGTCAGAAGCACTAGCCTCTGGCTCTGGAGCACAAACATCTGCTGCAGGTATTGGCTCGGGATCCGTACCGGGGACAGCTGTGGGGTTGCTGGCAGACTCCTCCCTAGACTCTGAAGGAGCCTCCTCTCCCGAAGGCCCCTCCAAGGGATCTTCCCCCAGCTGGGAGTCCAAGTCTAAATCGGAGTCCAAGTCTGAATCAGCAGCATGCTCAGCCTGGCTCATGACAGCTTAGAGAGGTGTTTGGGTCTCCTACTCTGGACATTTGAAAAGAGACCAGACAGCTACCTGTTGGGGATGTTCTAGTGGAGGATTCTACATTGATCAGGGGGTTGGACCTGATGGCATAGGAAGGCCCTTTTGAACTCTAGGATTCTATGATTCCAATTAATGGAAGAGGGTGTGTTTTTTTTTAAGTGTTTGCAGGAAACTTTAACCAAAAAAACAAAAAAAACAATGGAAGTGCCGATTTTCTTCTCCTGAAAAGAAGAAAGGGGAAGGGGAAGAAAGGGGAAAAACTAGTACGAAGTACAGAATGAAATTATTTAATGAGAAACATGAAATTAATCCAATTGTGGTGGGTGAAATCCAATTATTTTTTTACTGGATGAGGGCATTTGGCTTATGCTAAGAAGCTCTCTCAAGGACTGCATTACATTTGGCCACATTTCTGAAGAATTTTCCATTGGAAATTTTGTTTTAAGACAAGCTCATTGAAGAAATGCTTTATAATTTATTAACACATGGGGAAGACATACTACTCCACCAGGAAAACAAGCCAGCTTCAAGGCTGTAGCTATGTGTTGCAGTTTCAGAATTCCCAACATATGGCTTCAAAGGGCAGATTTTTTCCCCCAGAAATTGTTATTAGATCTGTTAGGCATAATCTGCTATGCTTTACTGAAGTGGAACTCACATCTGTATCAGTGGCATTTGCAGGAGATAAATATCCGCTTGTAGACTGCATAGACAGCTCCAGTCATTCTGGCTCAGTTTGGCTCTTTTTCTGGAGGCACAGACCACCACTGAAGAACTATGGTGCCCTAGATATCAATGCACTCCAACTCTCAATGGTCCCTGACCATTGGCCATGATTGCTGGTGCTGGTGGAAGTTGGAGAACATTATCAGGAGAACCACAGATGATAGAGTTGGAAGAGACCACAAGGGCCATTGAGTTCAATTGACTGCCATGCAGCAAGACACAATCAAAGCTCGCCCAACAGATGGCCATCCACCTTTTGTTTTAAAACTTCCAAAGAAAGTGACTACATCACACTCTGAAGCAACATGTTCCACTGTCAAACTGCTCTTACCATCAGTAAGTTCTTCCTAATATTTAGGTAGAATCCTTTTTCCGAAGTTTGAAGCTGTTGTTCCATGTCCTAGTCTCTGGAGCAGCAAAAAACAAGCTTGGTTCATCCTCCATATGACATCCATTCAAATATTTACACACTGCTATCATGTCACCTCAGATTCCCCATCCCTAAATAAAACTAGTTCACTGAACAGAGTTACAGGGAGCACAACAGAATACAAAGCCTGATACTGCTTTATGCGCTACTGCAATCTGCCACACTTCAGCAGTCCAGCAGGTAAATTCTCCAACACAGACTATATGGTACTCAATAGTCAATCACACCGTCCACCAATGGGAACTGGAATCAATGTGACAGGACTTCCAGTCTGCTACCAACACAACAATGCAGCCCACAGGGCAAATTTTGAATCCCATCCTCCCCGACATGCAGCTGCCCACCCCTGGTATAGTTGCTGTTTGAGAAACAACAACAGTTTAAAGATAGTTCAAAGGCATCTTTCGATAGTAAGGAAAACTTTGGCTCCATGACCTGTGTGTCTGCCAAGCTTGCTTTGCAGGTGCCTAGTGATGGGCAGTTTCAGACCCTTCGCCCTTCTTTCTTGATATTCTTTCTCTTGAAACCAGGTTAAGAGAGGACTAGGCTTGACAGGGTTGGATACTTGACAGGGCTGCAGTAACTGTAATGGTGAATAGATTGTGGAGCAAGATGAGATACCATAAAACTCTATCAAGCAGAATGAAGGGGATTGTCCTCTCTTTCCTTCCAAAGTCCAACTTCCAGCTGCCTCCATCCCTCCCCAAATGGCTCATGCCTCCCTGGTGGAGAGCAACAGGAGGGGTGACAGAGTTCAAAGCTCCAAAATCTACAGTCATCCTCCACATTTTGCCGTTGGATTTTAGTACTGGCCATAAGGGCGCATTGCAGATGGACTGCATAGGGGTGACTATGTCCCACTTGACAAGTCCCTCAATTGTTTTCCCTATGCCTTCCTCTGCTTCAGCCAGGTATTTGTATTGTTTCTGAGGTGGGGGGTCCTGGCCTTCTATCAAGACGCAGGCTCCCTTTACAATCCCACACTCTATTTTGTCTTTTATCCAGACCTCTGGGAAAACCTTCACCCATGGGTTGCTAGTCACACAATGCACAGGGGCAGGAGCTTTAATGGCGGTGCAACGGTGCATGGCCAAAATTTCTGCTGGTCCCTGATCTAACTGCCATAGAAACCCATTCGCGTAGACCACCGTGAGCTTGTTTCCCCGGAGGAAGCCGATGCCCAAAAGGCCGTCGTCTTTGCCTCGGTTCTCGGAAGCCCACAACTGGAAATGGAACGTTTCTATGGACATCGGGATGTTAGTCCAAGCTCAGGCTTGGTGACCCCCCCCCTCGCCATATCCAGAAAGCTGGATATGCTCTGGCGTAGGTTCACCGTGTTTTACAAGTTTGGGGTGCAGCACGCTTACTGCTGCACCAGAGTCTACAAGAAGGGTGGCAGGAGTCTTATCCCTCTCGGTCCCTATGCCTGCCTTCACCCAGAACCTTCCCCACTTGTCTGGCTTCAACCTAGCCACAACGTTGCAGGGAAGCTTCCTGGACCAAGGGCACCCCTATGCTTGCAGATCCAGGTTAGGGTAGTATCCAGCCGGAGGAGTGCCATTGGTCACGGCGCTGACCGGCTGGCTACCTCCTGCCTGGAGCTGTTTCTCCAAAGCCTAAATTAATTCGGAAGTGGGGCGTTTATCGAATTGGCTCATGTCCAGCCTGCACTTCCTGAGCATGCCCCAGATTCTCACTCTGTCCGACGAATACGTCTGGGCCATGGGGTCATACCCGCCAGACGTCTCCCTGAGAGAGCTTGAGTCAGAAGGCTGTTTGGGGGCAGTTGGCTGCTGTGGGGGACTTCCTGCCTTGCTGGGCTGGCTGCAGAAATCCCGTCCCTGCCACTGCCTGTTGTCCTGTCTGGGTGGCGGGCGCGAGTTCCAATTCCCTCGCGGAATGGAATTCGGAGCCGTTTTCCTGTGCTGGGAATGGGGCCCATAATTCAAGTAAGTGACCTCGGCTATGGGTTCCCAATTCCCAGCGTCCTTCCTGTGAGTCTTGGGAGGAGGTTTGAGAGAACTTGCCTCACGGAGCAGGTCAGCAACCCGCTGGAGGTTATTCCCAAACTCTTCCCAGTTGGTAGTGGCTGGATCCACCAAACCGAGAGCCATCTTTGTCTCGTGATTAAGACCTCCGTAAAGAAGCATCTTAAACCCGAGATGGTTGAAGTCATATCCATGGGGCGTCAAGGGGACCTTCTCGACCAGAATGGCGAGGAGCTGCTTCTGTGCCACGTAAGCCTCAGGGTTCTCACGAGGACCCTGTTGCTCCATGACATAGAGCACACTCGCACTGTGTCCGGGCCACAAAATCCTTACTACCTCCCTCATCCAGTCGTGGGCCTCAAGCCTAACCAAGCCTCGAGCCGCCACAGCTGATTCAAGAGTAGGAAGCTTGGAGGGGGACTTACAAAGCCGAGCCAACTGGGTCAGGTCCTGACCATTGGCTGTCGGGTGAGAGTGTATCACCGCGTTCAACCACATGATCCCGGTGGACCGATTCAATGGACCCAACTGGTCCGCAATAGCTTTGGCCTCAGTAGCTCGCCAGGGGACCCTAGTCTCGGTGACCTGCATCTCCTGTGTCTCTGGCCTATCTGAACTGCCTTCTCCAAGGGGAGTGGTCCGCCTAGTCATGGACTGTGTCTCTACTGGGTTGACTGGGACCTTAGGATCACTCCAGTCTGGATTGTGGGGAATGGTTACCCGAGCATCCTCCGGCAGCGTCTCCCCAGAAAAGTCCTCCGCAAACGGTGAGAGCAGCTCCGGGCACACAGCCGAAATTAAGGCTTGGCGCGTTTGGAGCTGGCTCTCCAGCGCAGCGATCTGTTTCTGGCAAGCTACATGGCTAACAGCCTCCTGCTGTTCTCTCACTTGCCCCACCATGAACTTGGCCACAGACCGGGCATGATCCAGCTCAGCCTCTAAGGCGTGGGCTTTCTCTTCCCAAGTTTGCGCTGCTAGAGTGATGTTACTAAGCTTCTGTGCGGAGGCCTGCGCTACGGACGCGAACTTTACCTTGTCCGCTCGCAGTACCTCGATCTCGGCATGAAGCCGGGCATTTTCCTTCTCAGTTTCAGCTAGCTTCCCTTGGGTCTCTACAAGGGCACTACTAGCATCTCTGGCCATAAGCCAAAGTCCCCAAGCGGCCAAAGCGGCCTTAGATGGCCCAAATGGGTTCTTTGATTTACGTGCCAGGGTGTACGCTTCACGGAGTGTGGCAAAGGGATCGGCCATCTGAAAGATGGAGTCCTTCCAGGGGCATTTCCCCTTACTTAACACCCACCTTTCTAATTTTCCTCAGACCTCTTCCTCCAACATGAGGTCCTTGATGGTGACCTTACTACTCTCAGCCATTCTACACAAACTACCACTATCCTACCCAATTCTCTAACACAAGAATGAGACCAGGACCTGGAGTGATGGGAAGGATCACCTAGACCCCTGGAGGAATTGAAGGAAAACGAACACAGCGGAACTACTCTAGGAAAGAGGGATGGGAACCTATCTCAGCCTGCCCAAACAAAGTCGCTTTGGTACACCCAAGCCCGGTTTTCCACCTCGACAGCGTTGGGGACCAAAGGACGAGGAAACGGTTCAGGGACAGGGAGGTCACCTAGACCCAGGGAACCCTCAGGAGTACTCCGCCTGCGTGAAGGGGAGGGAACGAACGCCAAGGAACTTACTACACCGCCTGGCCAAGCAGCGGAGGAAAAGGGCAAGGAACCAAAACCGAACCATCCCTAACTGGTTTTCTGGGTGAGGGGTACCTTCCTCTACCATGGACCAAACCTCTAAACCCTAGGCTAGGTCGGGACTCACCACCCACACCTAGTCGGCTAGCCAATCGGGACGCACCCGAAATTACACAGCGGGACGCACTCGCACTTTTCACAACTACCAGTGGGACGCACCCGCACTCTAACTCCTAACAAGTATGGGACGCACCCGTATACTACTCTGGGGGGGGGGGAATTTCTTCCCTAAGTGCTATTTGCATCGTTAGGCTGGAGAATAGAAGACTTTCCAACTGCTAAACCTCCAAAGAAGAAGACTCCACCAAGCTCTGAGGCTGTTTTTCCCCCTATTGAACAGTTCTTACAGTTAACTTTTGACAGTGGAATAGATTGCCTAAGAGCATGGTGGACTCTTCTTCTTTTGGAGGTCTTTAAATAGAAGTTGGATAGGCATTTTTTAGAAATATTTCAGTGGGGTATTACTGCGTGCTCATAGAATCATAGAATAATAGAGTTGGAAGAAGCCACCAAGGGCCATCAAGTTCCACTCCCTGCCATGCAGGAACCCACATCAAAGCACTCTCAACAGATGGCCATCCAGCCTCTGCTTAAAAACCTCCAAAGTTGGAGACTCCACCGCACTCCGAGGCAGCATATTCCACTGCCGGACAGCTCTGACCATCAGGAAGTTCTTCCTGAGGTTCAGGTGGAATCTCTTTTCCTGTAGTTTGAAGCCATTGCTCCTTGTCCTAGTCTCTGGAGCAGTGAAGAAGCAGCCCCTTCCCTCTTTGATATGACATCCTTTCAAATATTTAAACATGGCTATCATGTTCCCTCTTAACCTTCTGTTCTGCACACTAAACATACCCAGCTCCCTAAGCCACTTCTCATAGGGCATGGCTTCTAGACCCTTGACCGTCTTGGTCGCCCTCCTCTGGATACATTCCAGCTTTTCAATATCCTTCTTGAAATGAGATGCCCAGAACTGGACAAGTATTTCAGATGAGACCTGACCAAAGCAGAATAGAGTGGTACTCAACTAAAATAATTCTGAAAAACACCCACCCAACTCCTGTTTAAAGACTTCCAACGAAGGTGAGTGTTACTGCATGAGAGCCAACATGGTGGAGTGGTTTGAACATTGGATTCTGACCCTGGAGACCAGGATTTGATTTCCTACTTGGCCATGGAAACACATTGGGCATGTCACATGGTCTCAGCCCCAGAAAACCCTGTGATAGGCTTGCCTTAGGGTCACCATAAACAACTTGAATGCATGCAACCACAGCAATTACTGCCTGGCAGGGGATTGGACCAGATGGCCCTTCCAACTCTGAGACTCTATGATTCTATGGTTCTAAGACTGAGGGAGGGAAGACGTTGTAAGACTTCTCAAGCACCTGAAGAATGGTTACTTAGAAGAGGGCAGGACTAGAAGGATAGGATTCAGTTGAATGTTACCAGAAACTTGTAGACCATAAAAACTATTCAACAATGGAACAAATAACTTGTCATAATAGGCTGTCCATTGCAGAAGGTCCTCAGGAAGGAGCCAACTGCTGGAGGTGATCTAAATCTGGATTTTCTCCATCTGGTAGAGGGTTGAGCTAGTTGACCTATAAAGCCTACTTTCTTCACCTGTCTTCACCAGAACTGTCCTAGAGTTCTGGCCAAATTTTCTGCTTCTCTTCCAATGATGATGATGACGACGATGACAACAACAACCACCACCATCATAGCTGCTTGGGAAAGTTTTGGATGACAAATCCCAGAATCCTCAGTCAGAATGGCCGTTAGCTGGAGGGTCAGGGAGCTACAATAGAAAAGTTTTGCTCCTCTTGGTCATGTTGGCTGGAGATTCAGGGAGTTTTAGTCCAGAAAATGGTACTTAAACTATCACAGTCACTTGGAAAACTTACCATTTGGATTACAATTCCCAGAATCTCCAGGCAGTGACAGTGCTGGAAAAGTAACTTTGATAGCTAGCAGGCAAGCAGATAGATAGATAGATAGATAGATAGATAGATAGATAGATAGATAGATAGATAGATAAGGCAGGCAGGCAAGCAGGCAGATAAATTAGGCAAAGAGGCAGTCCTAAAATGGTGGAAAGTGTGTTGTGTTCAGATGCTAATGGCACCCTGCTATTTGGCACAGTGTGGCTGGCCATTTATATAAATGACCCTCTCCATCCCAAGATGTCATGCCTAATGCTGCCAGTTATTGAATAAGAGATACTAAAAGTCTTTTAGGAAGACAGATTGCTCTCCAAAAGCGAATACAGGACAAGGAAAAGGTATTTATTTCACTCACCTGCAGGTTTCACTGTGTCGAGAGGTTGCTGTATCCTCATTTGCCCCACTTTACGGTGACAGCTTGAAATCCATCCACTTTTTCCATATATCAATCCTGGCAGTCTTATAGAAATAAATGAATATTGGTGTGCCTGAATAGCTGTGATGAGTTGCAGCGTGATAAGTTTTGACCTGTGCAAAGTGCAGACTATAAGAAGCCCACCCAGGGCCATTTTTGTGCCCCCTGCAATACATAAAGGTTAAAGAAAAACATTTTTGTCCCCAAATGCTCTCTAGGGATCATAGGGAACATTTTTGCCACATTTTCCTCCGGTTAATTTGGGCCTTTTCAAAAGAGGAAGTGACTTTCATTAAAAACTTAACAAAAATATTCCCATGCTCTCTAGAGGACATTTGGGGCAAAAATATTTTGTGTGGCAGTTCCAATGGGGGTGCAGCCCTCCACAGACTCCTGGGGAACTAATGTGCCTTCTGCAATTGCCCACACCTTCTGTAAAGCCTAGCCAGTGATGGCTGTTGGCTCCATTGTCAGTGGGAACATGAATACATTCTGAGGTTTAGTCAGAACTTTAAAGATGTTCTCTAAGCTGCTGAATGCTATCTCCAGAAAAGGTTCAGCACCATGGGCAGTTCCTTTTAAGCCTGAATTAAAACTTGGGGAGGTTTCACTGCCCCACTGACATGGAAGGTAACAACCATCCTGAAACCTAGAACAGGATGCTTCCTCTTCAATCAAATGGCTACAAACCCTTAGTGAAGTTGAGATGTTATTAGTGGGTGTTAATAACAGGGGGTGATTGGTCCCAGAACTTACAGTTCAATTTCTGTCTCTTCATTCTCTGCAAACAAGAGGAACTGTGCATTTGGAATAATATAGGCTTAACTGCAATGGAATAAGAACCCCTGCCCTGTGGTTTGCTGCAGAGTGCAGAAATCTTTTGAGACTGTAACTCCCAGCCGACAGAGACACTGAGAGTTATAGTCCAAAAAGATAACTTTTCCAAGAAGAAAAAGAAGGAAAAGCAGTGACACGATCTTCTTCCATGCTTCTCCTTCCTGGTTGGAATACATTTTGCATAGGAAAGAGCCACACCCCTGGCATTGATTGTGAGAGTTAAGTTCGTGCTTACATTACTGAAACAGTGTGGGAACAAGCTGTGGAGAACTAAGTTTGGTGTTTCTGCCATTAAGTGTGGGTGAGCCCTTTTGTTTACTACAGGAATTCTTTGGCACTTAAATCAATTTCCCAAAATTATCCATGAACAGAAGCAGTGCAGTGAGTCTGCTTCTGAAGACTATTCCGAACTTCAGCTGGCTCAAAATATCACAGCCATGGCTGGCATTCACTATTGCAGTTAGAGGTCCTTTCCTGCTCCATATTCATTAAATGCCCCCGCAGTCCACCTTAACAGCCTGCAGCTGATACAAGTGAAGGAGTTCTGTTTAGCTGCTGAGTAGGGTGCAAGGAGGATGACGTTTTCAGTCTCCTCCCACCAGCAAGTGAGGCTCTGAAGTAGGACCCCCCCCCTTACAATTTCTTGTAGCAACCTCACTTGCTGGAGGGAGGAGTTTGGAAACATCAAAATCCTTGCACCCCAATCAGCAGCTGAACCGGCCTCTTCCACCCAATCCAGCAGCTGCTTGTTAAGGGGGGCCTGGGGGGTCAGGCCAGGAGACGTTGCTTTGTTATTCCTAAGTAAGTAAGTAGCAGATGTAGAATATTGGCATATGTTGTTCATAGAGGATTGTCAAGGTGACCTTATCCCTCCCCCAATTTATTACATATATTCATATATATTCATATATATCTCAGTGTGTCTTTGGATACAACTGAAAGGGCTAGCTCATTAGGGTTGCAATTCTAAACTCAGTTGCTTGAGAAGAAGCTCCAATGAACACAGAAGGATGGAAGGGTTTGCTCCTCAGTTTAGGAATGTAATATTAAAGTCCAAAATGATTTGGAAGCATGTTTCCTGAACTCTGATAGCTGCAAGAGAGTCTTCTTCATGCCCCTTTAGATGTGAGCCTGGGCATGGCCTTTTCAGTGGTGGCTCAGCACTGGATCCATTCTTTATCTTTAGTTTGCATTACTAACAGGGAGGTTTCTTGCGAGTGAATGGCCCTGCTTCAATTTAGTAGTTTAGTAGTTCCGTTGATAGAACTGTCAGCGAAGCTTCAAGCTAGAGCTTCAGTTAGAGTTTTCAGCACCATGGCTAGTTCCATGTTTCCTTAATAAAAACTGAAACAGTGGCTGTTTATTTCTCCTTAGATTAGTTTGGAAGTTCCACTCTAATAAGATGTCCTGTCAATATCACTTAGCTCTGATCCCACCCTTTCATCAGAACCTTTGTGTAACAGGGCTAGGATCCAAGCATTCACTCAAAATTAAACAGCTTATTTAAGGTTGCATGTTCTCTTTATTATCGGTGATTTTAGATAACTCAGGCCAACTCAGTAGTTATAAAACAAACTGTAACATTAATTGTAGTAACATTGGAAATATAATATCTTGTTAGAGTTCATATATACTAAAGTGTTGATACATTAAACCACTCAAACTTCTGATAGACTCTGACAGTAATTCCCAGCCTTAGACACCAGTTCTCTGTGTCTTTTCCACGGCTGCTTGACCACAACTCAGCCACCCTCTCTAGCCAAAATCTCACTGAAGGTTCAAGACACACAGAAATTTTGCCTTTTGTAGAATTCTTCTTATTCATAAGACCCTCCCATGCGCACCACTGTGCTGGGTTTCATTCTTGAGGTGCTATTCCTGTTGGCCTAGCAACCTGCCATCAAGTTGCACTGGCATTCCAGACTCCCAAAGCAAGTTCAACACCATGGTCTCTTACCCAAGCCAGGCATGTGAGGACAGAATTACATCACAATAATATGTGACAGTTGCCCAAACAAGCAAACACATGCGTATTTATTTTTTGCCTCTCCGACTACGGTAACTAACATCACAGCACTGTGTGCTCCCACTCCAGAGATTACCAGTACTTGGGGGTGGGAGTGGGTGACAGAGACATACTGCCATCAGCAGCAAAATTGTCCCTCTCCACAAAATGTGCTCTTAAAAAAAACACCAGACAGTTTAAAAAACAGCCAGAGCAGACACCCCTAATTTACGAGCCAAAATTCCCTTTTAATAATATTCCATGCGAATTACACCCAAACTGAACACTTTGCATTCTTCTGAAACACAAGGAAATTGTTCTCTTTTTTGGGAGGCTAGGTCAGTATGTGTGTGTGCAAGCTGTGTGTGTGTGTGTGTGTGTGTGTGTTATTTTAAAACAATCATCTCCTTCCTAAATAAGAGAAGGCAATCTAAATATACCTTTATGTTGAACCATCGCTGACAACCAGCAGCTGTTGTTAGTTTCTTCTGGTTTAATAGCTCTATCTTGCAGCTAGACTCCAAGGAAGATGTGATCATTTCCACTAGAGATTTCCATTTACAATTCTGAACTCAACTAATTTTCCAGCACACCTGGCAGCACAAGGCAGACCCTGGCACCATGTTGTTTTAAAATTTAAAACAATGTGGGAGATAATGAAGGGTGGAAAGAGCTATTTAAAGTACCCTTGTTCTGTGTCCTGTTTCTCTCTGTTCCATGCTAAGACACAAAGCGGTCTATTGCTTTTCCTCTGGTAGCCAAACAGGTGGGTGGGTACTGCCAAGACTGTAGCTGGACTGAAGCCGCCAGGAAACAATATGGAAGAAATCATCATGCCCAGGACAAACCCAGGTTTGCAAAAGTTCAGTGCATCATAAAGCAAAGGAGCTGTGGGGAAAAGGCAAGGCAAAGCAAATAGTCAGAAACCCATGTTTCTCAAGTGTCCAGATATATCCAGGACTGACAAGCATCTCCGTGGTTTAAGAATTATTCTGCACCAAATTCACACATGGCTTTTTGCAGAGTATCTGCACAGAGAATAGTTATATACAGAAATACTATTTTCTGCACAGAAAATGCTATCTTCTGTGCAAAAACAAAGGGGCAAATTTTGCATAGAATATCTTTCCCAGCTATGGCATTTTCTGCACGGGAATCAGCATTTTCTGTGCAGAATTTAGTTCACCTCTGATGAAATATTATTTGCTGCAGAGAAAATGCTGTTCCTCTATAGTGGATATGGAATTCTGACTGACTAGCTATTGATTTTGAGGAAATCCCAATAGGGGAAGGGGAATGGAATGGATGGACTGGAGTCCTGGACAGCACCAATCCAACACTGCAACATTTTGACCCTTTCCGTGGGATGGCATCCTCCCAACATGGGGATGTGAAAGAAGCGGGACCACAACAATGCTTCCACATGACGTCATCACATTTCCACCCTTCTCATGTCACCAGCTGGTGTGGTCACGGGGTGTATCATTGATGCAGAACTCTGTCAATGGCCCCCGATCGTGTGAGCTTTCCATTGCACCCTGTCATGCAATGATACACTTGCTTCCCTACTGCAGTACGGGAAGAAGGCTGGCTGCAGTGTGGAAGGAAAGGACGCGTCCTTCATGCTCCTTTCCACTTCAGAGAGGAGCACTGGGGACATGCTCGCATCCCAGCAGAGGTGCTGCTGCAATTGCAGCCAGATGATGCAGGAGAGCATTGTCCTGTGGAAAGAGCCTTAGTTGCAGCCCCAACTTTTTGAGTTGGATTATTGACCCATGTAACCATCTACTCTGGGACTCTCTGAGGTATGAAGCAGAGGGATTAGCCAGCTCTGCTATGAAGGATCTTTCCAGTTAAGCTTTTAAATTCCATTTTCTATCTAATGAGCCTGTTTCTCTCTAATCAGTCTGTGCAGCTCATGATGCCATTTAAACCATTCCGTCGCTTGAAATGGTTGCTCAGTAGTTCATCTGCTCTGGATTTTAAATTTTATTTTAATGAGCTTTCCCCATAATATCCCCAATCTGAGGTAAGACACCTGCCCCAGGTGTTGTCGTCTGTATTCAACCAAGTGCAAAAAAGCCAATCAGAATATCTCATTTGGAGTATAGTTCTGAAAAATAGTAATCAAAAAGTAAACTGTCAGTACTGTAATATCATTTTACAAAAGTGTGCTAAGGCCACATGTGGATACATGTCCACTTCTGATTATCATAATGCTGGGGAAAGTGCAGGAAAAAGCAGCCAAAAATTATCAGGATTCTGGAGTATTTTTCTTATGATTGGAACTTTCTAGTCTAGAAAAGAAAAATGACTAAGAGAAATGCATGATCAGGGTTGGAAAACCTGCCAATACTGCTGTATGTCATTCACTTAAAAAAAAAATTAAAATTTTCCCATCAAATTTAAAACAAGAACCACCACAACACATGAACCAAAACTGAGTTTTCCCTGGTGGCAGATGGTGGAATCATACTTTTCCAAATTTTGCAAGGGAGTCATTCAGTCGAAAACAAAAATACACACAAAATCACATGATGTCGAAGGAAGAGCAAGCCAATATCCATATGTTAGTAAATGTAAAAAATGCAGGCTCTTCAGGACATTGTTTGCAAAGGGTGTGTCACTGATATGCAAAATGGCATAGAAAAATGTCATGTAAGAGGAGAAAGGCAGACAAAAATGAGCCCAAATTTTTGTGTGAGCTTTTTTTTTTTAAAAAAAAAACCAAAACAAAACTCTTAAAGTTCAGGATGAATCAGATTTACAATTCAAAAAATTCTCAAAAGTTTGACAAACTGAATTTAGATTGATGAGAAGCTAGGAGAGATTGAAACTTAGAAATTTGCAGTACAAAGTCACTTTTATACCCTAACTTCTTCTATGTTTTCTGGAAGTTTTGGAAGCAGAGGTTAAGAAAAAGGGTCTAACACATTTCTACAGTTGAAGAGGTTATGCTTCTTGCCCAGTTAAATGGTTTGGAAATTAGAATCATAGAATCATAGAGTTGGAAGAGACCCCAGGGGCCATTGAGTCCAACCCCCTGCTATACAGGAACCCACATCAAAGCACTCCCAACAGATGGCCATCCAGCCTCTGCTTCAAAACCTCAAAAGAAGGAGACTCCACCACACTCCATGGAGGCAGCATATTCCACTGCTGGACAGCTTTGACCATCAGGAAGTTCTTCCTGAGGTTCCAGTGGAATCTCCTTTCCTGCAGCTTGAATCCATTGCTCCTTGTCCTAGTTCTCTGGAGCAGTAGAGAACAAGCCTGCTCCCTCCTCAACATGACATCCCTTCAAATATTTAAACATGGCTATCGTGTCCCCTCTTAACCTTCTCTTCTGCAGACTAAACATGCCCATTGGTTTTGTTTTTTTAATTAACCTTTTTGGTTATCTCAGTCACATTAATAGAATAGTCTAGCCCATCAACTTGACCATGGAACACCCATGGGTTTTTTTTAAAATGGTGGAATTCAGAGCCATAATTTTCTTCTGAAAAGACCTGCTAAAAAAAAGCATTTCCCTTTCTTGCCTAATTTAATCCTAGATGGGTACTCCCGTGGCTTTACAAATTATTTTGCCATCCAGTTGCAATAAACCATAAAACAGCAACAACTGCGATAGCGACCATTTTGCAAATGTTCATTTCATTAGCATGAGTATCCTGCTGGGGAGTTGGATTTTTTTTTCTGACTACCCTTAATGATGCTGTAAGAGCTCCAAGCCACTGAACGGCACTGGATGAAGATTAATTTTAGAGAATCGTTCGTAAAATGTTGCTCTGTTACAAAGAGAGTTGAGTGTTTTGCTCCAACAAAAAAGACAAGCATGGTTCCCCCCCCCCAAAAAACATACATATGGTCATGTGATGCTACTGATCTGACCTATTATGTGCAGAGATAATCAACTCCTCGCCAGAAAGGAGACTCATCATCAACATATAGCTCCCTTGCAGGAATAGCTGGGCTGGTTGCCAGTCCATTTCCTGGCACAATTCACAAATGCTGGTTCTGACTTATAAAGCCTATATGGTTCAGATCTTGACGGTTTGAACACCCATATGAGCCAAGTCTTATGATCTTCAAGGGAAGGTTTTTCCTCCATCCCACCACTGTCCCAGTCTTTTCTGGTGACGACCCAGTGGAAAACCTTCTTGGTGGCTGCTCCTAGGCTTTAGAATTCCCCCCTATGGGAGGTTCAGCTTGTATCCTCTCTGCTGCCTTTTCACCAGCAGGCAAAGACCTTCCTTTTTTAAATGGGCCATCAGTTTCAACTGGCCAGGGTAGACAGGCCACCAGTCAGAGGCATATCTAGGGTGGGGCAAGTAGGGTACGTATCTTGGGTGCCAATGCCAAGGGGCACAAAACAGCAGTACTGGAAGCAGCAGAGGAGAGGAAGGAAGCAGCGCTGGAGATAGAGGCTCAACTTCCATGCTTACGCTAGGTGCTGTTTATGCTAGATACGCCTCTGCCACAATCTTAACTGACCAGGGTCAACAGACAATCAGACCAGGACAGTGGGACATTCAATTAGGTGTGCTTTAAAAAAAAAGTTGTTTTTAATTGCTTTTTAAAAATTAAGGTCTTAAAAACAGTGTTTTAATTTGTTTGGTGTTTAATGATTTTTAAACCTTTGTAGTCCATACTGCTGTAGCTCTTCTGTTTTAAATTTGTATGATAAGTCTCTGTGAGTATTGTTTGGTGGAAATGGCAGGATATAAAACAAACAAATTTTAAAATAGATATCATTGGCCGGGAAAGACCCGTAAGATCAGCTCCATAACATAAACCCATGGTAGGAGAAACCTGCAATCCTCCAAACATGAGTGTAGCTACAGGGGAGGGAAAATTAGGGTGTAGCCCTCCCGAATAAGAATTTACCTCCCTCAGATGAATTTTTCCTTCAGTTCCCAGATTTCTAAGATCTGACAGCTTCTGGTCTACAAGAGTCAATGGAATTTACATACTTGTGGACTCACCTTTCAACAATTGATTCAACAAGTCAGATGACCAATAGGTTTCAGGCAAAAATACCCTTGTCTATATCTCTTTCCCAGGTTATGGGTGTAGGGATGGAAATGTGTGCATGTGTAAAAATATGGCTTTTCCCTGGACAGATTAACCGTAGACTTGTACAATTGGAAAAGACCACAAGGGCCATCTAGTCCAGCTCTCTGCCGTGCAGGAATATACAGCTAAAGCACTCCTGAGAGATGTCCGTCAAATTTCCATTTAAAGATTTCCAAAGCAGTAGAGTACATCTCTGTCTATCAAACAGCCCTTACATTCAAGAAGTTCTCCTTAATGCTTAGGGGACCCTCTTTTCTTGAAATCTGAATCCATTGGTTCATGCTGTAGTCTCTGGACCAACAAAAAACAAGCTTGCTCCATCTTCTATATGACATCCCTTCAAGATATTTAAAGATGGTCATCATATAACGTCTGAGTGTTCTCTTTTCCAAGCTAAGAATTGATATGGATCTTCCCTGCAAGAACTCTTCTTTAAAATGTGGTTAGAATTAAAATCACTAAATAAAGAATTGGGTAGCTGAGTAAGTGCTGACATGATTGAGATGTTTAACCATGGTTTTTATCTTTCTTTTCTTCTGCCAGAGCCATGTTTGACTATGACAAGAGCAAGGACAGTGGTCTCCCAAGCCAAGGACTCAGCTTCAAGTATGGAGACATCCTTCATGTTATCAACGCCTCTGATGATGAATGGTGGCAGGCAAGAAGAGTTATGCTGGAGGGGGACAGCAAAGAGATGGGCGTTATACCCAGCAAAAGGAGGTATGGTGCTAAATTTCCCCTTGATTTAGAGCACGTGTGTATTAGGGATGCGAAAAGCATTTGCAAAATGTCTCATTCTTGAAAAGAGAGGTTGTCTTGACATGCTGGTTAACCTGTCAAAACAGTTGGCTAAGAACAGCTTCCATATCCCCCTATTGTCACAAGGACATATATTTTAATACATGCTCCCAGCCCAATGATTGAAGAAATTATTTGCCATTCCTGGGGTTAGGATGTATACTAGAATTGGGCAAAGTCTGGCACTGGACTCACAGGGCTGTTTTTTGTAATCCTTCAGTCTCTCAAGACTGCTCAGACTGCTAGAGCCTGATAAGTTTCTTGAAACAGTAATTCACTTTTAAAACAAGCATTCCACCCCCTCATACTGGTTAACATAAAAAAATCTATTTAAAAAACAGACTTTGAGTTTTTGTTGGGAGTTTTGGGAGCATTTTTTGGCAGTCTGCATGGCTCCTGGTGGGTATAAAGTGTATTCCTCTAAGGGTTCCTCCATATCAGTGCAAAGTAGCAAGAGCTCTCGCAACAGAGTTCCACACTTATTGCTGGTTGGTGCTGCCTATGCATCTACTCACAGTCTTTCCTTTTTTAGTTCCTGTAAAAGGTGGGGGGGAATGCCAGAGCAGAATGAAGGAAGCTGTATAACATTGTAGGAAACTTAATATTTCATCACACTTTGGGCAACTAATAGCACTATAACACTACACTGTTATAGTACTATTAGTCCACTTCCAACATCCTATGGAATCCTGGGTTTGCTGTTTAGGGAGAGGCATTTAGAATTCTCAGCTAGAATTGGCCTCAGTAAACTACAAACGCCAGAATTCCATGGGATGTTGAAAATGGAATAATAGCACTATAACAGTGTAGTGCAGAAGGGCCCTTGGTCAATCATCACTCAGATCTCTCCAGGGCCTTTTCTCACTATTGGTTCTAGATATTATGAGACATGAGAGAGTCATGTCTTTTTTTTCCCATAGGAACAGTAGTCTAAAATCATTTGTGTATGCAAGGGAATGTCTCTCTTGCTAGTTGTGTCCCCTTTCTTCCTCCACAGTGGCAGCAAGGAGGAGGAATGGCCAAGAAACCTAGTGTCAACTGCAGGGATTGATCCACACAAGTCCCATAGTGCTTTTTGTTTGTTTGTTATGATATATCCCTAGTTGGGAGGGGGAACCTCTTGGAGGGAATAAAATGTTGCTGCTGGTGCCTGAAATTGCCACTGAATAGTATGGGAAAACAGAAGTGTCCGGTTATATTTTTTTAAAACAGGAGAACTGCAGCTATAAACATGGTAGCTGTTGGTGGCATCTACCCCATCTGGAGGATCCCTAACACAGTGATTTATCACTTTCTCCTAGGAATGTAACTCTTCCCTAAGTTTCTTCTGGAAGGAAGCAATGAGTAATTTTAACCAGTTTCTTTCTGCTGCAAGAAAGTCTTCAAAAACCATACCGTTTTTGAAGGCAATTCAGGGTTTATTACGCACAAAATGCATACATGATTGTTTTGTATAGAAAACAGCATTTTTTTCTGTGCAGGAAATATTATTTCCTGTGCAGAAAGTGTTCTTTTCTCTGATGTTGTTTTCTCTGGAAATCAATCACATGCACATTTTGCATAGAATAAAGCCCTAACTGTAGCATTTTCTGCACAGGAAACAGCATTCTCTGTACAGGACATATTTTGTGTAGAATATGTCTTGAATGGTGAAGATTTGTATCAGTCTAGAATTCTTCTTATCAGGGTGTCTCAACATGTTTTGAACCATTTGCTGAATATTTTCAAAAATTCTTTCCATCCCTACTGTTTTGTTCAGATTTCATCTCTTCATCTGCCTCTGTCTACCCTAATTCACCTCCATCCTGCCATGTTTTTCCAACCAAAAAGTTTCTCCTAACTTTATTAAGCCTAGATAGATGGGGAATTAATTGCCTTTGTGAACAAAACAAGTTTCGAGCTAAAACTGTAACTCTAAGTTCATCTTAGGATAAACAAATCTCACTACAAGGAAAAACAATACCACACAGAGATGTCTGCAAAGTGTGGCTTGCTTGGACATTATTATTCTGACTGTGAAGATGTTCCTGCTATTTCCAAGACAGGAAAAGAAATCAAGAAAGGGACATGTTTGTGCATATCAATTTATACCCTATCTTTATCTTTTCCTTTTGAGTTAGGAAAACATACTCAAAGCACTCACTTCAGATAGAGCTAACAAATCCATTTGTACATTAAAAAAAGCAAGGATTAAAATCTGGAGGGATGTTGAAAAAGTTATCTTGCTTAGCGTTTCCCATCTAAAAGGAAAACGCAGTCGAGTGGATAAACATGTCCTACTGACAACCCAGGCAGAATAACACGATGTAACATGACTTCTGTGTCCAGAGGGGGATTTGCAATGGGCAAGATTGCTGGTTCCTTGCCCTTGAACATTATTCATGAAGGACATTTCCCTCTGTAGACTTCTGGCATTTAAACAAAAAAGGGGAGGGGGTAGCAAGGCTTTTTAAGTTTGATGCATCTAGAAGCTGAATGTTGGAAGGATAATCTGGAGCACCAGTATTGGCATCTGATGTACTTGGATAGCTGCTAAAGCCCATGTGCACCACAAAGGCCCAAAGCAAGTGTCTCCAGGACAACTGCATCCCATTCCCTGAGATTTTGGGGCCAAAACATAGGACCCTTGTGATGTCATGGGGATAGGTCCTTGTGGTGACATAGAAATAGCTCCAACAAACTTTGGGAGAGAACCAGAACTGCAAAAAAGCCGGCTGATTCTGGAAACAGACACAAGGGGCTTTTATCTGCATAAATGGTCCAGAATCCAGGTAAACCTTGGCTTAATGGGATCATATGGCAACCAAGAACCAGAGATAAAACATTTTCAGCTGATATCAAAACTTGCTCCGGAGGTGCACTATTGGCTGTCATCCCTGCCACAGCTCACATCCTGTGCAACTGTGCTAGGTCCTGCACTGATGCTAGACCTTGCAAAAGTCTCACCACCAATCCAAAAGGAGATTTCTTCAGGTCCCTGTGCCACTACTGTCAGGTTTTTGCAAACAAGCAGCTGTCAGGTTGTGCCACTGGCCCACCACTCCTTGCCTTGCTCCAGATGACTCAGTGGGATCCATTGCATGCACCCCACTTCCCTCCCTATGCTCCTGGCTTTTTGGTGGGTCAGTGCTGTGTAAGGACAGCACATAAACTCATATGCACTGAACCAGTAGAAAAACCTAATTATGCCAGTTAGTCCTGGTACCTGCTGGAAATAGGTGAAGAGGGATGCCCAGGTTTAAACCAGTGAAGACAGGTACTAAGGCTTAAATGCCAGCTCGTGGTCAAGAATAGTTTTTTTTAAGCTGCCCACCATTTTAAATTCTCCACCATGTCCCACAGCATCTAATATTCAACATCCAAAATCCATAAAGGAACAATATCTTTATTGGTCAACCAAAATTCAGAAAATACATCATGCAAGCTTTCAAAACTTCACTGCCTTCTTCATCAGGCAAAGATGTTAAAAAACATACAAGAGAAGAAAAGTGACGATGTTAGAGTTACAGGCCTACATTTTGTCTCAGATGTTATTTCTCTTGTCAGTTAAAATGGTCTAGAGGGATATCAGTGCAGGCAGAAACCACTCCCTTTCTTGGCCATGTGGGGGACAAGACACAAAGGGCAAAAGAAAGACAGGTAAGCATGGAGCTGAAATATTTATTATGCATCCAATATGATATCGTTCCAGAATATTGTGGAAAATGAACAAAAATGGAATCTGCCCCAATAAGGGCTGCTGTTTAAATTTCCCAGAATGCCCCAAAGCCCACAAGAGACCAAAAAAGCTTAGGTCAGGTAGAGTGAGGGTTTTGGCAGCTGAACCTGATATTGGTTTGACTGTAAAGCTCCCATAAACACTTTAAAGCTGGGTCTATGTATATTAGTGGAGCAACATCACACTGTTAGATTACACCAAACTAGAATACATATAGAGTAAATTTGAGAGTGTCAAACCTCCCCACTTGGATTTCACAGAGGGATTGAGATTGAGGGAAAGGGAGAGAAAGAGTAAACTTACCAACCCAATGCAGTGTTTTAGAGATCCATTACTTACATAGTGTCAGTTTAAAGAAATGATGCATGGAGGAAAGGATCTGCAAACCAAGCCCCATAAGGAACAGATGAGGGACCTGGGTTTGTTTAGCCTCCAGAAGCGATGACTGAGACTTGACATGATAGTCATCTTTAAATATCTTGAAGGGCTCTCATGTGGAAGATGGAGTGAAGCTTGTTTTCTTTCTCCCGGGACACAACCCAATGGGTTTTAATAAAGGAAAGGAGATTGTAAGTCAGCCTTAGGAAAAACATTTTAGTAGTAAAAGCTGTTTGACAACGGAACAGACTCTCGGTAGAGAAAATGGTGAATTCTCCTTCTTTGGAGGTTTTTTAAACAGCAGTTAAATGACCACCTATCAAGGATGCTTCAGTTGTGAGCTACTGTTCTGGCGCTGGGGTTGGACTAGATTGTGCTTGAGGTCACTTCCAAGTATAGAATTCTCTAATTCTGTTATTCTAGGACTCTTGGGGAGGAGTGTTGGTTCTAGGCCTCACCACTAACTCTTTGGCCATTTCCGCACTACACTGTTGTAGTGCTATTATTCCACTTTCAACATCTTATGGAATCCTGGGGTTTGCAGTTTAGGGGGGGCATTTAGAATTCTCAGCCAGAGAGCTCTTTGGCCTCAGTAAACTAAAAACTCCAGAATTCCACAGGATGTTGAAAGTGGCATTATAGCACTGTAACAGTGTAGTGCGGAAATGCCCTTCGTTTCTCTCTTCACAGCAAGGAATCAGAGTTTTCCTATCCACATTCTCCTATTTTGTGCCCACCCTTGTTAATTCTGGTTATATGCTATGTTGTTGAAACTGCTTTTTTACATCACATTTAGCAAATTTTAAGAGTTTTCCCAGACTTCGGATTAGCTTAGGAAAATTCAGATTTTTCAGATTTTTCCCCCAAGAAAGCTTCAGGTTTTTTCCAGATTAATTCAAAGTGCTCTTGAAAGAATTTGACCATCAAAACTCACCTCCCCAACCGGATGAGCTCTTGGAATGGCTGCTGTTCCTAAAGCTAAGGGAATCTTTCTCTCATAAATAATTTGGTCTACTTTCACTGAACATGGTGGGGGTACTGTAACCTGAAAACTGAGGCCATTTCAGCACTATACTGTTATAGCGCTATGATTCAAGAAGGATATCGACAAGCTGGAATGTGTCCAGAGGAAGGTGACCAAAATGGTGAAAGGTCTAGAAGCCATGCTCTATGAGGAATGGCTTAGGGAGCTGGGTATGTTTAGTCTGCAGAAGAGAAGGTTAAGAGGGGACATGATAGCTATGTTTAAATATTTGAAAGGATGTCATGTCGAGGAGGGAACAGGCTTGTTTTCTGCTGCTCCAGAGACTAGGACAAGGAGCAATGGATTCAAGCTACAGGAAAGGAGATTCCATCTGAACCTCAGGAAGAACTTCCTGATGGTGAGAGCTGTCCAGCAGTGGAATATGCTGCCTCGGAGTGTAGTGGCACCTCCTTCTTTGGAGGTTTTTAAGCAGAGGTTGGATGGCCAACTGATGGGAATGCTTTGATGCGTGTTCCTGCATAGCAGGGGGTTGGACTGGATGGCCTCTGGGGTCTCTTCCAACTCTATGATTCTATGATTCTATGATTCTACTTTCAACATCCTGTGGAATTCTGGGGTTTGTAGTTTATTGAGGCCAAGAAGCTCTCTGGCCGAGAATTCTAAATGCCGCTCACTAAACTGTAAACCCCAGGGTTCCATAGGATGTTGAAAGTGGAATTATAGCACTATAACAGTGTAGTGCAGAAAGAACCTCAGTCTAAAGCAGTTTTTAAACAAACTGGTTTTCAATTGTATGCAGTGAATAAGTTAGAGTATAACAGGAAGCAGCTTTCAGAGATTAACAGAGAGAGAGAGAAAAATATTAATATTAGCCTGTAGTAATCATTTGAAAGGTTCTATTTAGCTGTGAGCTAATTGTCCTCAATAGGCCCTGCTCCCCCCCCCGCCCCCATTTAGGAGACTGTACAGTCTTCATTCCTCCTTCATGCCCCATTTCCCTTCTGTGATAGAATTTCATCAGCAAGTTTAAAATTAAAGACTTTTTTCCTTGTGACTTTGAGATCACACATTGACTACGAAAGCTGCGTTATTTCCATGTGTGCATGCTGCTTTCTCGGGGAGGGAAAAATCATTTAATTCCAAAGTTCAGTGGTAACTATAGTAACCTCAAGCTCGACACGTTGCAGCTGGCAACGTTAAAAACGAGCAAAACAAAAAACTCTGGAAACAGATGTATTTATTTTATTGCTTCTTGGAGGGAACGTTCTCCCAATCATTTTGTTCCACCGTAATTAACCTATAATGTTTTCATACTTGTTCCTTTGGACAAAAATAACCGCGCGCCATCCTTAAGCAAGCTTTGAAGGAGGCTGCTTGGTTGCTCCTGCTATGACTGTAACTGCCTGTCCTGTTGCTGGGTGTCTGTTTAATTTGAGCACGGTGGGCATACAGCAGGTGGCCCCTGGGCCCAAGTTCTGTGGCCCTTGAAACACCATACCAGTCTCCCCAGCCCCCATTTTAAAAACGATACCATTTTCAGGCAATTTTTTGCTTCCAAATCATGCACAAAGGCATCCCCACCATGTATAAATACCTCCACCCCATTCCCACACATACCATAAAACCCTGTAATACCCTCAAATATCTCTTTTTTCCCCCCTCTGCAGTCCCTCTCAAAATGGTGAGAGGACGTGATGCAATCTCATTTCCTAGCACCATTTTGAGAGGGACTGCAGAAGAAGATGGGTATTTGAGCTGGTGCATCCCTCAATAAGAGACATCTGGGACGGTTAAAGTTTGTATGTGTGTGTCTGTTCGATCATAGAATCGTATAGAATCATAAAGCTGGAAGAGACCACATCAAGTCCAACCCCCCTGCCATGCAGGAAGACACCATCAGAGCATTCCCAACAGATAACCATCCCGCTTCTGCTTAAAATCTCTGAAGAAGGAGACTCCAGCACACTCTGAGACAGTGTATTCCACTGTCAAACTTCTCTTACTGTCACAAAGTTCTTCCTAATGTTTAAATGGAGACTCTTTTCCTGAAGTTTGAAGCCATTGCTCTGTGTCCTGGTCTCTGGAGCAGCAGAAAACAGGCTTACTCCATCCTCCATATGACATCCCTTCAAATATTTAAACACAGCTACCATGTCACCTCTTAACCTTCTCTTCTTCAAGTTACACATACCCAGTTCCCTAAGCCACTTCTCATAGGGCATGGTTTGCAGTCCTTCTACTATTTGATAGACCTCCTTTGGACATGTTCCAGCTTGTCAATACCCTTCTTGAACTGTGCCCAGAACTGGACACAGTAGTCCAGGTGGGGTCTGACCAAAGCAGAATAGAATGGTACTATCACTTCCCTTGACCTAGACGTGTTGTTCTTAGCCCGTTCATTGTTAAGCACTTTGGTCCTCTAAGCCTCTCAGTCATGGCTCAGTGTCATGCAGCCCTCCAGATGTTGTTAAACAGAAGCCAAGATCCTATATCATTGCCACATAGTATAAGTAACTGCCGGCTGAGTTATGTTCTGCTTGCATTACACAGCCCTCCAGAGAATAGCAGTGTAGCACAACATATGCAGATTAACCTCACATGGAACAAAAATGTGCAACATACAGAGGCAGTGCACTAAAGGTAATACACAGAGGATAAGAATGAAGCTGGCATGTACATATCACTGGTAGGGTTACCACTTCAGGATTGTCCCAGATCCTGATATTTCCAGGCCAAAACCTGAGTTGTACAGATGGCCTCAGGTGAGGCCTTAAGCATTCTGCATTAAGTGCCAACCACAGATGCTCACAGATTTGCTCATAGACAGCAAATATATTTTCCTGTTTGGCAGTTAAGATAGAAATCTTAGCTAAAGGGACTGTTTCCAGATCAAGGTGAAATGATTTTTGTGATGGGGGTGAGAGATGGGTGTAAGAGGTGGCTTGGGTGGTGGCTTGGGGTATTTTTCATCTTAAGCCATTTTTTCAGGGATCTATAAGGGAACTTTGCAAGGACGGAAGGGGCTGTAGGGAATATGTGCAACCCATGGGCTGGGTTTTCCCACTCCTGCTTTAAGGTCTTCTGCAGAGGCTCCTTTTGACTGACCCTCACAACCTGAACTACAGAGTTTGGCTATGAGAAAGAAAGCCCTTTTGATGGTGGGCCCTTGGCTTGCCTCAGGGAAGCTTGTCTGCCACCTACATTCCCATCCTTTTGGTGTCAGTCTGAGATCTCTTCTCACAGGTCTTTTAAGAACTTGTTATTCAGGTGTTGTTGATGGCTTTAGGTACTGTTGTGACCAACCTTTCTTCAGGAATTTTTCCAGCCATTCTGGGATCCCCCGCCCCCCGCAACCATGCTTTATGAGAGAAAAATAATTCAAGAAGAGGGAAAAAAATTAATAAAACTCTTAGGGTTTCAGAGATGGAAAGTTCTTATGCTTGGGTTAGTTTCAAGTTGGTGGCAAGGAGAGGTGGTTGAGCATCCTATCACTCACTGTAGAATCATCTCTCTAGCAGTCTACAGCCTACCTAGCTTCCCACATTTTGGTTAAAGTGCAAGGGAAGACCTCATGAGCTAACTCTTCCCATGGGTCTTGTTCAGATCAAGGTGCGTGGGCAGCCAGGGAGGCTGCTGAACAAGGAAGAAATTTGCAATAGTAGGAGAGGGAACATGCGGCAGCCTCATCTACTTTTCAGTGATGAGCTCAGATCAAAAAACACCACCAAAAGAAATAGCAAAGTACCCCGAGAGAAGAAGGCAATAAAACGGAAGGCTATTTTGCAGAAGAAGAAAACTTTCAGGAAACTGGAGGACAGGTTTCAGTAGAGCGCTGGCATAGTCTCCAGCCAATCAGGACACATGTGTCCAAGCAACAGTGTGGTCGAGATAGCTAATGTTATTAGTAGGGAAGTAAATATGATGAAACCTGGGCATGCAGTTAGCAGAGCGGTCGAGTAACAGAGGTTGATCTAATCTTATTGGCTCTCTGACTGAAGAACCCAGCCCTAGCCAGAGGGAGGGGCTATGTGGGAGAGACATCAAATAGCACATACATACTGGTAGCGTGGGTTCGAGTGATTATTCTTTCAGTGAGTTTGATAGAGTCAGAGCATCCAGTAAACCAAAAGAGGGCAGAGGGTTAGCTTCTCAGAGGCCTAAGTGTGGGACAGAGAAACTTCTGAATCCTAAAGACCCTTTCCCTTGTTGGTTCTTTTAATAAAGATTTCATTTTATTTTTCTATAAGTTCATAGAGTGTTTTCTTCTGTTTTATTGGAATAACACGCTGCCACAGATAATCCATTCCGTTTTGGAGTAACCATTAACAAGCTTTACCCTATTCCTCAAAGGTTGTGGGTTTTAGGGAAAGCAGCGGTGTGAGTAAGTGTAAGGAGGGAGCCAGGGTGTGTTAATAATATTAAAGGGGTGCTGCTTCTCCGGTGAGGGAGAAAAGAAAGCAGGCCTGGTTCATCTGTGCCCTAGGTAGCCCAAGCCTTCCTTTCCTTTTGTACCCGCAACCTAAACACACACCCAACACACCCTCTGTGATAGTACATGCAAACAAGGAGAGGCTGCAGCAGTTTGATTTTGCCTGAGTCTATTGGGAGAGAGCATGATACAGGTAATGAAAACGGGCAGATTTTCCGTGGAGCACAATGAAGCCAATAAACTACACACCAGTGGGAGTTTCAAGATAAAGAGAAATTAATCTTTTATTCAGCCTGGGCCAAAAGAAAGGTTGACATCCGGTGGTGTTTCCACAAATCAGGTGTGCCATAAAAAAGGACATTTCCACACTAGACTGTTATAATGCCATTATTCCAGTTTCAACATCCTGTGGAATCCTGGGGTTTGCAGTTTAGGGAGGGGCCTTTGAAGGCCCTTCCTTAAAGTGCAAACCCCAGGATTCCATAGGATGTTGAAAGTGGAATAATAGCACTATAACAGTCTAGTGCAGAAATGGCCAAAGACTTTCCATAAGACAATGAATTAGCATACTAAGTTACTTCACTTCTACATAAGATCTGGTGAGCTTCAAATATCAGGGCATGCACCTTGGGCCTGTCACATAGTAGTCCCCCAGTGCATCAGTCACTTAGCACCTATCTGTTATTTTATCCAAAGTGGGGCCTGCTTACATCCCGTACTCTGGGAGCTTGGCAATACTGTCTCCTTGGTTATCAGGTTATCCTTGGTTACCAGCTGGCGCCTCCCTAAACTGCAAACCCCAGGATTCCATAGGATGTTGAAAGTGGAATAATCGCACTGTAAGAGTGTAGTGCAGAAATGGCCAAAGCTGCTGCTTCTCAAGACTGGTATCCTAATTTCCAGGTGCCATTGTTAATAACAAAGCAGGCTAGTAACTCTGCAAAGGGCTGGTTTTGATTCCTTTATCTTATTCTGTGATGCTCCTGAGTCCCATCATTCTCAGGCTCCCAGGTTTCTCTATCAATACTACCTCTCCTCTCCTCCTCCCCCAGCCCCTGCAGAATTAATTGAGTGCAAACTACTTTTGCGTTTGGAACTCCATTTGCAGCAACTGAAGTGAGCTGAGGACAAAGGGGGAAAGTGGAAAGAGGAAAGAGAAACTAGGACATTTTAAAGGCAACAGAAAAGCTGGGATAACAGAAGATTAATTGGGACTCTCTGCCAAATCGAGACAGTTGGAGGTGGTGCACTAGTTTTCATTCCAGTGGCTATTTCTGCACTAGACTGTTATAGTGCTATTATTCCACTTTCAACATCCTATGGAATCCTGGGGTTTGCAGTTTAGGGAGGGGCCTTTAGAATTCTCAGCCAGAGAGCCCTTCGGCCTCAGTGAACTACAAACCCCAGAATTCCACAGGATGTTGAAAGTGGAATAATAGCACTATAATAGTGTAGTGTGGAAATGGCCTATAGTTTGCATTGTATTTTACTTTGGTAGGATTTACGTATTTGGTGTTTATGCTGGGCTGGCTTTTATTGTTGTATTATTGTATTCTTTGTTGCATGATTGTTATGTTGTGAATAGCTTTTTTACAGTGTTTACAGAAGTCTCTTTGTAGATCATTAAAAATATTTTCCTTCCTTCCTTCCTTCCTTCCTTCCTTCCTTCCTTCCTTCCTTCCTTCCTTCCTTCCTTCCTTCCTTTCTTTTTCTCTCTCTCTCTCTGTCTCTCCATCTCTCTCCCTCCCTTTCTCTCTATTTTTTCTTTTTCTTTTCTAGGGTTGAAAGGAAAGAGAGAGCCCGTTTAAAGACAGTGAAGTTTAATTCGAAACCAGGTGTAATTGATGCAAAAGGGGTACGTAAAAGTGTAACAAAAATTGTCTCAGAATGGAAGGTTTGTACTGCTGTGCATACTTCAGACTTGGCCATCATGAAAGGAAAATATGTTTGGGTTGTATGTTCATGGTAATGAGGGAGGGGGATGAAAAACTTAAGCTAAGATACTGTTTTAGATTAAAAGCAAAAGAGGTTTTATAAACAGAAACGTGGTATTGCACTATAGAAGAGAAAATGATGTAGTGTTTCTTTAACTCCTGGTGGTCGGTAATAAATACCTAAAGGGATGTTTTGTTTAGCCTCAACAACTTGCTAAGCAGTCTGTAATTTATTCCTTTAAAACATATCTAATCTGCCTTCCTTAGAATTGCTCAAAATGCCTTACATTTTAAAAATATGCATAACATACTCTAAAGATACAATAAAGCAATCAAAGTATGTGAAGACGTCTGTTAGAAAGACAATAGAACTCAAGGATAGGGAATGAATGGTCCTTCAGATGGCATTGGACTGCAGTTGACATCAGCTCAAGGTGGTAAGGGACCATGGGAGCCGCAATCCAACAACATGTAGAGGGGCCACATATTCCTAGTGCAAAAACAGTTCTGAAAAAAGAAGCCTTAGGCTCAACCTAAACATAAGCAGAGTTCCTTGGGTTTTTCTTGCCCTTCTCAGGTTAAGCTCAAGCCAGGCCTAGAAGAGCTGCATCTGAGCAGAAAATGGGTACACAGGGAAAGCATCAACACCTGGCATCCTTTGGCTACTGGCTCATATATGCCCTGGGTTAGATCCCCCGCCATATTTTTTTAGTGTTTGAAGGAATTACTTTTTCATAGTTCAACTAAGAATCCAGCACAGTCACTGTGTGTAGCTTCACACAGAGCACAGTAACATAATCCATGGGGGTCACAAATCATATTATTATATCCCTAGGATTATAAAGGACTAGATAACTGTCTAGAGGTCTAAGCAAGAATGCAGAAGGCCCAGCCCATTATTAGAGGGTCACTTTTCTAAAAAACAAAATCACCTCTTCTGTTGAAGTACACCTTACACGTGGCCTAGGATGAGGATATTGCATAGATATTCAAACAGTGCATGTTTTAAAAGAGTTGGGACGTATGGCCAAACTCACTTACATGTGAGATTCTCTTATGCACATCTGCAGTTACACAGAAAATTTAACCTGGAATCCTGGCCAACCAGTCTTCCAAAGCTTTTGATAAATCCATCTCTACTTTTTAAAAGCATGTTTACAGCAAAGAGTCTGGAGTCCTCTATCCTCCATTCCACCCTAGAAACGCACGCGCGCGCGCACACACACACACACACACACACACACACACACAATGGGAGACCTCTGTGGGCATCAGCCACCTTTTTTTCCCCAAAACCAGAGGTAACCAAAATTTTACTTTTGTTTTTGAATGAAAAGAAAAAGGTTATTCCAGGTCTCCAAACAGTGCAAGAGAAAGGCAAAAAAAGCACTTCAAAATGTACAGTCACACTCTTGGGAGGTTTCTGAATGTATTTTCTGAATGTCAATTTTTAGGCCAAAAAAAAAAAATCGGAAGTGGAGCTCCAAGGGTTCTGAACTGGAGTCTGTACTGGGGAAACTTCATGCAACCCACACAATTCACACTTCCAGCTTACTGTGCTGAGTCCTATGGACCTAATCCAACATAAAAAGCATCTGGAATGCATGTCCAGTTCTGAGGAGTACAGTTCAAAAATGATATTGACCATCTAGAATGTATCCAGAGAAGACCAAGCATGATGAAAGGTCTGGAAACCAAGAGTGACCTCAGTGTGTTTAGGGTGGAGAAGAAAAGACTGAGGGAGAACATTCATAGATGGTGACATCATCTATACATATTTAAAGGGATGTCATGTAGAAGATGGACCAGGCTAACTTTCTGTTGTTCCAGAGAATAGGGGACAAACCAGTGGATTCAAATTATGAGAAAAAATATTGAGTAGAATCCTCTATCATAGTCTATATCAAATAGTTCTCAACCTTTCATTCTCCACATGTTTGAGACTTCAGCTCCCAGAATTCCTGAACATTAGCCATATTGGTTGAGACTTGTGGGAGTTAAAGTCCAAAACATCTGGAGGACCAAAAGATGAGAAGCAGTCCTTCACATTATGTAATTTTACATATACTTAGCTATGTAGCAGAGCCGCTAAAAGATCCTCTTATTGAGTAGCAAAGATGCTCAGTGGGACACCAGCAAAAATGCCCCATTGCACATTGGGCTTTACCATTATGCATAAGCACTCGTAGACAGTGTCCTGATGCACAACAGGGCCAGTGACAAATGACGCCAACACAGATCGGTCCCATTGTGCATTGGTCCCAATAAGCATTTTGATAGCTTATCATGGCAGCCCCTTGCTAAATATGGACATTACAGAACTGCCCAATTAGTGCCCACAGACGTAAGTCCACTTAGAAAGAGGTAAGTCCCCAACAGGATTCTGGCCATTGTATCTAAACTTCTTCTTGATGGTAAGAGCTGTTCAACTGTGAAATAGGCTGCCTTAGGCCTCTCCTTTTATGGAGTTCTTTAAACAGAAGTTGAGTGTCCCCCTCTTGGGACTGCTTTACCATGTATATTCCTGCATGGAAGGGATTTGGGCAAGATGGCCCTTGTAGTCCCTTCAAATTCTATCATTCACTGTGATTTTAAGAAAATTTAACCTCCAAGAAGCTGGACTCACATAAACATACCATAAAACTCTCTTCTACAGACTGTTGAGCAGGGGTCGTTGAAGTATCGCCCTGGGGCCACATGAGTGCCCTCCGGGTTGTAACAGTCTGGTTAATGGGCATGATGGGAGTTGTAGTTCGACATCTAGAAGGCCACAGAAGTGAGGGGGAGGAGAGGCTTGTACACTGTTTTAAGCTTAGATCTAATAGCTCTAACGGGCAGACAAATATGTGGGTTTTAGCCTGTACTACTAAACACTACAAGGCAGCAGGACTGTGCATGATGATGCCACTTGAGCTAGCAGTACTCCCTAACCTGGTGTCTTCTGGATATGTTTGACTGCAATACCCATCAACCTCAGTTACCCTTGGTCACGCTGGTTGGGGATTTGCTGCGAGTTGTAGACCAACATAACTAGCAAGCGCCAAGTTGGGAAAGGCTGTAATGTGGCAACGTGACCACTTTCTGGACAATAGATTGTTCTCCCATACAGAAACTGGACATCCTTGCTTTATCATGAATCAGAAAACAGCTGAGAGATAAATAGCATGGAGAGCATTTAAGAGCTGAATGTCTCATTCCAAGTAATCATTCTCATCCCTTGAGCCTTTTTTCAGAGGTTTTAACAGATACCTAATCTTCCGCCAAATGACATCTTAAATGCCCGTTTCTGGTATATCGTCAAAGCCGGCGGGAATCATTCGTTCATGTTACTAATGATGCCTCGCACAAACCAAAGTCTAGCTAGAATTTAATTACTCTTTAATTTCCTGCATCGTTCTTCCTGAAGCAATATCAATCTTTGTTCTTCCTGCTGAAGCAATATCAATCTTTGGCACCACTAATTTCCTTGCTGGTTGTGACATTTTGGAAATGGCATTGTCAGGCATCCAAGCAGCTTTGTCCCATCACCACTCCTGGACCATTCTTTAAATTGGGTTCAAACCATTGGAGGGTTGGAAGGGAAGATCTCCAGACTTTGTGTGAATCAGAACGTGTTCGAGGATGTGATGTGTGCAAGCAGCGAGGTGAAATGAGATGTTCTTCAACCATTTCTCCATGGAGACCATGAGCTCTTGGTGTAAGAAAGAGTAGACCACAGTTTGAGAGCCATGTTTGAGCTCTGCAGACCTTGGAAGCCTACTCCGTCACCATGCCCCCCACATTCCTCCATCCCCACCACGGTCTATTTCAGGCCCAAGACAGGTCCTTATTTGACTGGGAGGGAAAGCAAACCTATAGGGATGTATAAGGAAGGGTACTTTTAGTCAAAACTATCGGAGGAAAATTGAGGGGTTGATGAGCCTTGGGGCCCTCAAAATCACCTTTGGGGCCATATGCAGCTCATGGGTTGTGTTTTTCCCACATCTAGAGTGAGAAAGAAGATTGATGAAGGATGAGCCTCCTCAAACCATCTACATTTTTCCCTCAGTAGAAGATTTCTTACAGTGGATATACAGGTGCAACCAACATTTACAGATGCCATTTTTCCATTCTGGAATGTTGGCTTCAGGAAATGTCACTATTAATTCCTTTCATCAGAGATACTGTTTTCTTCCTCTTGCCCTGAACCCAGGTCCCCACTGGAGTAGACCCATTGTTGAATGGTGAAGCTACACACAGGGAAATCCCACTGAATCGGTGGGTGTATTCTAGTCAAGGACTAACAATAGGATCTAGGCCATTATTTCTCCAGTCCTTCCCTTTTGTTTCCTCCTTGTCCTTCCCAAAATAATAAGCTTGAGAAGCTGAAGAATTTTTAAAACAATGGATACAGTGCAAAAAGATCACTTCACTCCCAGGCGACTTTAATGCAGATAATAGTATCTTTCCAATTAGTCACACTGACCCCAAATGATTCCCCCCCCACCGCCCGCCATCTTAAAGAGAAGGCAAGGAAGCAGAGAACTAGTGGTATAAATAGCAGGTGTAATTTCATCAAGCTGAAATGAAGAACTGAAATTATCACATTCAGGCTACCTATTAAGACTTTTAATTCAGCGTGTTTAATAGCATTACACTCGTCTGATCGTTTCAGTTTCCACTTTCCTAATTATTGGTATGCGAAATTTTAATATCCAGACAAATAGGTAGCATCTCTTGGGCAGTGGTGTGGAAAATGGAAAGAAAATTAAGAAGAGATTTTTTTTAAAAATTGCTGGAATGTGGTACTGTCACAGCAGATGGTCCAGGTGCCCTTGTGGGAGTGTCTGAGGGGCCACATGTGTTACGATGAGACATCTTCCAAGATAGTTTCCTATGTGTGCACCCACACTACACAGTTGTTGCATTTTGATCCCACTTTAATTGCTATGGTGCCATCATATGGAATCATTTGTAGTTTGGTGAGGTATTTAGAATTCTCTGCCCAATTGCTATGAAGCTATAGTTCAGGGAAGTGCATTAGAGAATTCTAACTCCCACATCAAACTACAAATCCCAGGATTCCAAAGGATGGAGCCCTGGCAGTTAAAATGGAATGAAACTGCTACAATTTTGCATTCTGGATGTTTAATAGCAGCTTCCAGGGACACTTTCAGTCAGAACCAAAGAGGGGAATATAATTTCTCTGTTCTCTTTTCCCTTGTTTAATATCTTTACCTCTCTTTTCCCCAGTTCAAATCACTCACCCATCTTACTTTCCAACTCTATGATTCTACAGTTATACAACTATATCATTCTGATACCACTATAAATGTCCACCTTATGGAATCGTGGGATTTATAATTTCATGTGATGCTTAGAACTTAGACCTTCTTGGCCAGAGAGTTCTAACTCTGTAGTACAGTGAAGTGTGCTAGAAAGTTCTAAGGCCCTCATCAAACTGCAGATCCTAAGGTTCCATTGGTTGGAATAATGATAGTCAAGGTGGTATTAAAGTGCTGTAAGTATGTAGTGTGGATATGCCCAATGACCTAAATCCCATTGTTAGGCCCCAACAAGAGTAGAATGAATTAAATTTACCTATCCATTGACTCACCATGAAACAATTGATCGAATGAGTCTGTTCTAGTTGGAACTAACCAACAGGCCAATGTCTGCACTATCTATTAAAAGTCAGATATAGGGTAGGCTGAACTTCTGTACCAAGAAGTCTTGCTAAAAGATGTGGATAGAATCCTGTTGGTTGGTTCCAACCAAGAGAGATGTTGAATGGGGAGTCCACTCATGAGTAAATGCAGTTTTGCACAAGCTGGGACTAATGAAAAGACTACAACTGTATGTCTTCAGTTTGTACTTAATAATAAGAACTGTAACAACTTGTCTGTTATCAGGGGAATGAGTATTGCACTTAGTCAGTACCACCATATTGAATGCCCTGCTCCGAACAGGTTGCATTTCTAAGGCCACCAGCAACTTTTCACGAAACAGCTTAACCTCTGCCCTGGATTACTTGCATCCCTTTGGCAGGGCTTTGTCAGAAGGGCAATGGGTTTAGTCTCATCTAAAGGCAACAGGGAAGAGGCATCTGTCAATGTTTTGCCCTTTAAGTCAAAGGGGGAACTGGAAAGGTGACATTAACAATTGCTAGATTCTGTTCATCATTCAAGAACACCCTTCAACATTCAGCATTCCAGCTTTGATTGATGCCTCGTGCCCTTTCAGCTTTTAGAGATGAGGCTGCATTTTGAAGGAACAATGACATCTGAAAGGTGACAGACAATGGAATATTCTCGGTGGCATGGAATAAGATTCTGAGGCAGTGACAAGAGACTCCAGCTTCATCTGAGAGGCAGTTCTGAAATGATTCCAACATTTTCTTTCTTGTGGAGGTCAACAAAGACAAAAGGGCGATAACCCTGGCATAAGAGAAAGAGAAAAGAGCTACACTTGATTGCACTGAAGGTGCATTGCGTCCAATATTCTGTTCACACAATGGCCAATCAGTTGTCCACACGAAGCCCACCAATGGTACAATGGCCCCTCTGATATTTGAGGGGACACTTGGGCATCCTGACTGTTAGTCATTGATGACCCTATCTTCCATGAATGTAACTAACTCCCTTTTAAAGCTACCCAAGATGGCCAAGTTATTTATTGATTGATTTAATATCCCACTTTTTCCCAAAAATGGGACTCAAATCAGATTGTTGTTGTGTGCCACCAAGTCATTTCCAACTTGTGGCAACTCTAAGGTGAACCCATCGTGGGGTTTTCTGGGGCTGAGAGTGTGTGAGACACATCCCCAGGTCACCCAGCGGGTTTCTGTGCTGAGCAGGGAATCAAACCCTGGTCTCTAGGTCGTAGTCCAGCGCTCAAGCCATTAAACTCCACTGGATCTCCCACATGCTTACAACATATTATTATAAACAACACAAATTAAAAACTATGTAAAACTTCAATCAAAGTATCAATAAATCAATAAAAGTATTGACATAAGTTATTTTCACGACAAATAAGTTAAAACATTAAAAATTCATTGAAAGATTATAGGCAACCATAAAACAGCACAGCACACCATTAAAAACTCATCCCAGTCATCTTCTGAAACGTTGTTTACCTGCCAATGGAAGGAGAGTAAAGAAAGAGCCATTCAACCATTGATTCAATGGGTCTACTCTAGCTCATCATGCAGGATCATAGGAGGGTTGTGGAACTCCATTTATACAGCTGTGAATTAACTATATCCCTTGCACACTGGCCAAATAAAGAAGAACCACACTTGCAAGGGAAATTACATAGATGTATGCCAGTAGAGTGTAATGGTTTGAGCATTGAATTATGACCCTAGAGACCAGGGTTTGATTCCCCGCTCAGCCATGGAAAACCACTGGGTGACCTTGGGTTCGTCACACTTTCTCAGCCCCCAGAAAACTCTATGATAGGTTCGCCTTAGGGTTGCCGTAAGTCAGAAATGACTTGAAGGCACACAACAACAACAACAACAACAACAACAACAGAATTCTGGTCACGGTCACCCTTCAGAACCGTCACTTCAACCCACTTTGGTCCTTGACACAGCCCCCATCAGAAACAGAGCACTGGGTGAAATAGATCTTTAATCTGATATGGGAAGAGTGCCCGCCCACCAACCAGCAGCGGAGCTTGGAATGTGTGGAGGAGGGAGTAAGAAGGGGCATGGCCACGGTGCATGGGGGCATGGCCACGGTGTACAGGGTGTGTGGCCGTGGTGCGCGGGGGTATGGTCACAGTGTGCCAGGGCATGGCTACAAGCTGGGACACCTCAAAAAAATGGCTGCCCAGGCGAACCACTCCCGTCCCCCCCCCCACTATGTGACTGCCGCCAACTGTCTGGATATGGCAGTGACAGTCCTGATTCATCCTGTCTTCTTGTACATTTTGACCTGCTCTTAAAATGTCCCAATTTCTCTCTCCTCCTCTCATTTTCCCCTTTCATCTTCAGTTTACTTCAGATGATGAAAACTGAGTTTGGAGTGCCAAAATAGTTTGTTCTCAAATCAGCAAGTGGGAAAGGAGAGGAGAGGGCAGAATCTTGCCCTTGCCTGTAGACTAGAGCGAAAGCAAGCTCCTGCAGCTTCTCCTAGCTTGCCTAGTGTTTGCCATCTTGACTGAACTCTGATGTTGCTTGGCCACATGCATCCGGATTTTCATCTGTGAAATGTGGGAAGGTATGAGATTGTTCTTCTGAAACCTTAGATTCAACTGTGACCTATTTAGGAGGGCACTAACATGTGCAGACAGTCCTTGACTCGCACTTTGTGTCTGTATAGAATAATTTTAAAAAATGTTTCCTGCTGTGAAAACTCCTCACACACTCAACAGGATCCTGGAAGGCCTTGACGCCCCAACCCAATTTCATGCTGTTTCTTTCCACCCAAATTGTTTTACCTTGTGGAGGAAAGCTCTCCTTTGTCGTTTCCTTTCATTCCACTGAAGACACATGGCTTTTTCTTTTAAACAGCCTCTGCATTACAATGAGAAACGCAGAATGTGAGGAGTTCTCACAGCAGGAAACATTTTTAAAAATTACTCTAAAGTGCAAGTTAAGTGCAAGTCTGCACATGTTAGCTCCCTCCTAAGTAGGTCATGATTGAAGCTAAGGTTTCAGAAGAACACTCTTATACCCTTCCACATTTCACAGATGAAAATCCAGACACATGTGGTTAAGTATACTTAACTAATGCCATTTCCACACTGGGGTATTAAAACGGTGCAGAGCGACCTCCCACAGAGGTCTTCTACACCGTAGAGCGGACTGGCGTGGACTACTTTTTGTAGTTCCACACCAGAATCCACTCAGGAGCGGCCGGAACTAGCCGCGCTGCATGTTTTTTAAAAAACCTCTTTTTTGAGGTTTTTAAAAAGCACGGAGCGCGCAGCCCCATGCTGCTCCGTCGCCCAGCTCCGACGCGGATTTGCAGGCGCGCACAAGTGCGTGCCTGCAGATCTGCCGGGGGCGGGCTTCCGGCTGGTGAGCTTCTCCGGTTGGCGGAGAGCCTCCATCAACCGGAAGCCGCCATTTGGGACGCCGGAGGACTGCGGAGCAGAGAGCTCGCGCTGCTCCGTGTCGCGACGGACTTACCCGGCTGCCGGTAAGCTCCGTTTTGGGGCATTTTCGCCCGTCCCCCCCCCCATGTGGAAAGGGCCTAAGTGACTTGTCCTGCCACACCCCAACCCAAGCCTGACAAAAACATTGTTTCACCATGCTCTGCTCACGGCAGAATAGACCTTTGCCGGAACAGCTGACTAGCGGAACAGTTACAGCTGAGTAAATCTTGGTAACTGTTCCTTATTCACAATTGCTACTTAATCACAATTGTAACATTTTTGCCATGATCGTAACTTCCTCCCAACGTACCTCATTGGGCATCAGTTGCATGAGGAGAAGAAGGCCTATTGCACTGGTGATCGGAGCATGATTAAATGACATTTCCATCAGGTTTGGAGGGATTGGGCCAGGAGAAGTTACTTTGTAGATACGTATACTTAAGTAGCTGATACAGAATTCTGCCTCTTGCTTCTAGAAAGAAACACATTTTTTGTGTAAAAATGGTGTGCTCGGCAGAAAAAGACACAATTTTTGCACTCAAAAAGGGTGTTTCTAGAAACTGGTTTTTGCAGACACAAAAAAGGGCATTCAGTTGGTGAATTACACGTGTATATGTTTCCTTACACAAGTGAGTAGGTGTTTTTGGCAGATGTGTAGATGTGTAACAGCTGTTTTCATTCAGCTGATGAAACAGGACTTTCACGTATAGTGTCATTGCACATTACCACGCATTGAGCATTTCACTGTGTGCGTTGGTTACGCGTAGCACATTATCTATCAATATGCGGTGCCTCTTTACTGTGCAGTGTTGCATTTCTGTAATGAAGTGGCGCAGTGCAACCAAAGCATACCACTCTGAGCATAAAGTTACACAGCTTCTACCTGATGTAGAATCTCAGTCCACATTTTTCCTAAACCATGGTTAGCGCCAATCATGGGCTGGCGTTGTACATTAATTGACTGTTACTACTTAAAGCTGCTTGTGATTTATTTTTTATTTGAATCCAGTATGTGCCATCAGAATTTTTTTTCATGTTAATTTTTTTTACTTATTTATTTGCTTATGGTAAAGGTCGTGACCAGTCTTAAGGCCAAGGTGCTGAAGCACTTGCACTTGGATCTTCACTTGATTTAACTCAGGGCCTTTCCACACTTCATTGTTATAGTGCTATTATTCCACTTTCAGCTTCCTGTGGACTCCTGGGCTTTGCAGTTTAGGGAGGCGCCTTTCTCACTAGAGAGCTCTTGGGTCTTAGTAAACGACAAACCCCAGAATTCCACAAAATGTCGAAAGTGGAGTAATAGTACTATAACAGTGTAGTGTGGAAAGGTCTTCAGTGCTTGGAAAAGTTATTTTTTGGGACTGTTGTCTCCCCGGCCTGAATCCAGTTGCTAGTGCTTCAGTACCTAGTAACTGTGTTTATAATTCTAGCATAAAGCTGTCAGCGCAGAGATTCAAACATAACTTTTTAAAAAGTAACTCATTTGTTGTCCTTTGTAATACAATTACACTGCTATTGTGCTTACTTTAAAAGGTGACTGGAGAGGTGAGTGGTCCTCTTCTGTTTCTAACTGTTGCTCAAGTCTCCTCCACTACCACCCCATCCCTAAGAAGCACAGAACCCTGTCGGCTGCTGCTTCCAGCACCGAAATCTAAGTTGCTTTATTCACTGATGATGAAAGTTCTAGCTCCTGCAGGAAATGTTGCTTTTCCAGCCACACTTTTTCTTGTTACTAGATCTCACTCCCTGAATAAAGTGGCATCATAGAACGATGGAATAGAATCAAAGAGTCATACAGTTAGAAGAGACCACTAGAGCCATCAAGTCCAACCCCATTCTGCCATGCAGGAATACACAATCAAAGCATTCATGACAGATGGCTGCCCCTCCTCTGGTTAAAAACCTCCAAAGAAGGAAACTCCACCACATTCTGAGGCAGCGTATTCCACTGACAAACTGCTCTTAAGAAGTTCTTCCTAATGTTTAAGTGAAATTGCTTTTCCTTTATCTGAATCCATTGCTCCATGTCCTAGTCTCTGGACCAGCAGAAAACAAGCTTGCTCCATCTTCAACATGACATCCCTTCAGATGTTTAAACACGGGTATCATGTCATTTCTGAACTTTCTGTTCTCCAGGCTAAACTGACTGTGGAATGACCTGCTAGAAGAAATTCAACAGCTAAACATGATGTCTGAATTTTAAAAAGTATTAAAGACCTATCTCTTCCAGCTGGTCTACCCCATTGATTTTAAACTATGACTTTTAAGCTGGTATATTCTTAAATTTAGGTAGAGGAGATGGTAATGTGTAGTGGCTGTGTTTTAATCTAAATTAAGGTATTCAAATCATTTCTTAGCTGCCTTGAACCTTGGGGAGAGGCAGCTAAGAAATGTTGTTGTTGTTGTTGTTGTTGTTGTTGTTGTTATTCCCAGCTCTATAAACTACTTCTCATAGGGCATTTCTAGACCTTTTACCATTTTGCTATCCTTCCTCTGGACATGTTCCAGCTTGTCAGAAGCAGTGACCCACTCATCTCTAAATGGTGCGATTAGAAAGAGGACAGTACTCACACACACACACACACACACACACACACACACACACACACACCGGCCATCTCTGGCACTAAGGCAAGCAAGAATGAGTAGTTAGAACTAGTGATTCTTTATTACAGAAGACAGTGAGTGTGGTGTGGTCATTTGTTGTTTTAGGACTTGAGGAGACCAGAGTTCGATTTTCCTCTTAGACCTGGAAACTCACTGGGTGACCTTGGGCAAGTCACATTCTCTCAATTATACACAGAGGCAATGGCAAATCTCTGAATAAATCTTACCAAGAAGACTGTAAGATGGAATCAGCTTGAAGGCACGTAGCAACAACAGTTCTTTATTACAGCAAGAGGCTAATGATTGGGAGGTCATCCGCTTAGCTAAAAAGTAGTGTTGCTATCCCCTCATTACCAATGAAAATAACCTATTGTGGGTAACGGTGTTATTATTAACCTGTTGTCTTCAAGCTCTGGGTCCAAGATCCCTCTAGTGCTTTATACGATCCCAGACAGCCTCTTGTGTACCCAGTTCCAATCCTTGAACTGTGTTAACCCTGGCAAAACTTAATGCTACGATGAGAACTGCAATGGCATTCTCTGAGTATTAGTCATGTGCGTTTGTGTGAGGGAAGATTCCTCACATTCTATATTTAGTCCGTTTTTTAAAAAAAAGACACACACATATTTGGTAGCTGGTGAAGAATAATGGCAATGTCAAATATTAGAATGCGTAGGATCCCAAATGGGATGCATTTCTAAGCAGTGCAGAGGCTGAAGTCAAATTAAACAGTGTGAATATGCTCAACCGCAGTCCAGTGTGGGTGGCTCTTGCAAAGGCGGTGGAGGTGCTGGCACTCATCTCAGAATTGCCATCCACTTGGCTCTAATCTGGGTGCTAGGCTGTTGTTCAACTGGCACAGCAACCCTTCCTGCTGTTTATAGAGCGAGGGCTAGAAATTACTGCACGGTCATGGCGGAGTTGTTGCAATGTGTCCTTCCCCTTTAGAAGCAAAAAGGCAACACTGTTCCGAGGACTAATGTTTGTCCTTAGGCAATTCTTGGTGGTTGGATGAGGGAAAGCACTTAACAGAGAGTTCCGGGGGGAGGGCCCAAGTCAGGGTTAGAGAATGTATTTTGCATGTAGACGTGGGGGGGGGCTTTCACATTACACTATTATAGCACCATGATTCCACTTTAATTGCCATGGCTGTACCATAAGAGACCCTGGGCTTTGTAGTTCAGTGGGTTCCTGAGTTCTCTGGCTGAGAATTCTCAACACCCTTCCCTAATCCTGCAGATCCCAGGATTCCATAGGCTGTTGCCATGGCAGTTGAAGTGGAATCATAATGCTGTAACTCTGTAGCATGGAAGGGCCTGGGGTGGTTCTCATACAGCCCACCATGTTGGAGTACAAGTTCCAGAAGCTCTAGTCAGCATAGTCCATGGTGAGGAATGCTGGGAGTAGTGGTGACCAGTGTCTCCAATTTCAGTGGAGGCAGGGAATCTGCTCTGGATTTTAGTCTCAACTGTTTAAAAAGCTATCCAAGTTTCTGGACATACTTTGGTGAGAGGGATCAGCACCTTGGGTAGATCTTTTAAAGTCTAGACTAGATCCAGTGCAGACTCACCATCCCACAGATTTAGGAGCCGCTAGCCACCACTGGCCAGGGGTTGCATTCCAGCAACATCTAGAGGGCTCAGTAACTCTCACCTCTGATGTAGGAGTGCATATAACACAGGATTGGGCATTTGTCTAGGAATGTGGAACCATACTTCCCCTCTTCAACTCACTGTGGGTCTCATCCTGCCATTGTCAGGCCACTAGAGTGGAAAAAGACAGGTCATTTCCACCCTACACTGTTATATTATTCCACTTTCAGCCTCCTACAGAATCCTGGGATCTGCAGTTTAGGGAGGGGCATTTAAAATTCTTGGTCAGAAAGCTCTTTGGCCTCAGTCAACTACAAAACCCAGAATTCCACAAGATGTTAGAGGTGGAATAATATCACTATAACAGTGTAGGGCAGAAATGACCTGTCTTTTTCCACTCTGGAGGCCTGACAGTGGCAGGATGAGACCCACAGTGAGTTGGAGAGGGGAAGTATGGTTCCACATTCCTAGACAAATGCCCAATCCTGTGTTATATGCACTGGCTGGAATCCTGTTGGTATGTTAGTACTTTTGGGCCATTGTATAATGTAAGTATTTGGTTCGTGGCTGCAAAGTGGAGTTCCAGAACCATAAGCATTTCGCATGTGCTTAGATTCTATTGTTACTCCAGAGTAGAGTAAAGCCACTGAATTAATGGAGTTTACTTCCATATTGGAGCCAACATGGTGGAGAGCTTTGAACGTTGGACTAGAACTCTGGAGACCAGGGTTCAAGTCTCCACTCGGCCATGAAGGCCCACTGGGTGACCTTGGGCAAGTCACACTCTCTCAGCCTCAGAGAAGGGCAATGGCAAAAATCCTCTGAACTAATCTTGCCAATACAATCCCACAATAGGTTCATCTTAGGGCTGCCATAAGTCAGAAATGACTTGAAGGCACACCACAACAAGAAGTTACATATTGACTCACCACCCAACAATTGATTCAACTGGTCTACTGCGCTGAGATTAACCAATAGGATACCAGCCATGCAGTTCCACATTCTTGGATAGTATGTAACTGTAGGTTAGCACTCTTAATGTATTCTCTGATGACATCGATAATGCAGTGTGCAGACTTATGAGCAGATACACAATCAGCTGCCCAATGTTGGTAGTCAACAGAACAATAGGGGAAAATACATGAGTATAGATTTACACTACACAAGCAGAATGCAGGTATTTAATATGTACAACAATGTATAGGGTATTAACAAGACAAACAGTAAATAAACAGACAAAGAAATGGTAGTATCTAATCTAATACTAGATTAAACTAAACTACAACTAAACTTAAAGAGGGCCAAAAGTACATATAAATGACTTCTAATTCATCAGCTTTTGGTTTTAAGATAATCTACAAACTATACTTCTCCTAGTGTATCTATCATTATCACACCAAAGTTTCTGAAAATCTTAAGGCAAGTACCTGTCAAGCTAACTCATATTTTCTGGGTCATATGTTTTATCTGGTCAAGATGAATGGGGTGAGGAAAGGACTCCAGAAACCAGTTCCATTCTAAATTATAGCTTGGCATACAACTTGAAAATATTATTTTTTTAAAAAATCTGCAGAAACGGTTTTTTATGTGACCTGTTATGACAGCAATATGTTGTGATAGTTTAAAAACAAGCTGTTGACTGGAAACAAAGTCTTTGAATTTTCCCCAGAGAGCTGGAAAGTGAATTACTCCCAAGATTATCACAGCAGAGAGTCCACCACAACTAAAAGGAAAACAGTGTTTAACTTAAAAAAAACCCCTCTGAAGTACTAAAGATAAATATAGTTTTAAAAGTAAACATTTATTATAGCCTTAGAACATACACAACAGGGTTTTTAAAAAGACTTTCTCAAACTACTCTAGGCAGGTAGATAGATGATTGATGGATATGGATGGATGGATTGATCAATGGATGGATGAGAGCAAGACCGAGGGCAAGAGCGAGAGTATGTATCCACGCCTGGGTTGGGCTGGCAACCAAGAGAAGCTGATAATACAGGTCAAGAAGCAATTAGTCAGTTTACTTTAGAAACAAAACAACCTTACAAATGAGAAGCAAATAATGATCCCAGCAATGTCCATAAACCAACAGTAGGCAATGTAAACACAGGTCAAAACAGCAGAATAACAGGCAAGGGAAGCAAACAGAAGCATGCATGGGAGAAATGGTCAGTTGATTGCTGACAAAAGCTAAAGGGGAAAGGCTCAGTTCTTATAGATTCCAAAGTCAGCACAGCTGGTGCCTGATTAATTGGTGCTTGGCATAAATTCACTGGGAGCAAAGCAGGAGACCCTGTTGGTGTCTACGCTGGATGGAAGTAGGTATGGATAGATCTGTGTCAGAATGAGCAGGGCTCTCTGCTGGGGCTGACACTTCTGTCCCTGGGATGGGTGGTGGTACTGTCTGCTCTGCAGATTCTGCTGTAGCAGTCTCTGTGCCAGGGCTCAGAGCAGTTTCTTCTGCCTCAGACTCTGAGTCTAGGTCCTGGAAGCCCATGAGAGAGAGAGAGAGATTAGAAGAGAAATGTGTGTTCATGCCTACATAACCCTGATCAAGCATTATGATGCTTTCTTGAATATGGGTGAGGAGGTGCACCTAATCTCTCATCACTCTGCCATAGCTTTCTCACATGAAACGTGATGTTCCTGGAGAGGAGACATTCATGTTCTAGTGGAGACTTTTCCCACAAGAAAGAACCTTGATTTTCCAGACTTATGGTGATGGCTGATACCTCCCAAGTCATTGGGCAAAAATCTATTCCTCTTTAGCATCTAGAACTTTTCAAGAGCTGTCCAAGGTGCTGAATTGATTTTGGAGCCTCAGCTCCTTAGATAATTCCTTCAAAGTCTGAACTCAAGCCTAGAATGGATTCACTGCTCCACTTTGATGGAAGCCAACACTGCTTTGGCTGGACTGCACCCAGAGCCTCTGTGCAAACAGGAAGCTCTGCTCTTTGGCCACATTATTCTCCGTATGATAGAAGCTGCTCCCATGTTGAAGAAACTGTGGTGAGTAATGCCTAGCCCAAACCTACATGCCTCAGAGGGCAATAAAGGTAGAGACAGATACCTGGTGTGTTACTTTGCATCCTTTCTATCAATTGAACTGTTGGTTCCTCATCCATAGATGGATGCTCTTAGACTTGACCTCATTTTCTTCCACACCTCCCACACTTCTCCCCATCTCTTTCTTAATCATGTGGTCAATGGTAGAAGAATCTATCTTTCTTCTCTCCTGGATGTTATCATTCACTCTAATCAAACTTTCTTTTACTAAAGATGGTCTGTTGTTGGTAATTTCAGAAAACAGCTTCTGTATAGGCTAACAATGTATGCACTTTATTTGTCAGTGCAACATAAGCACATAGGCAGAAGAATCCTATGGGGCAAACAGAAAACACAGCTGAGTGGGAGAGCCAACCTCTTCCACAGGGGCATACTGACTTGAGAATTCTGGATGTTGTAATGCAACACATGACTTTTCCAAGCTCTGGGGTTTTTCTGTTTGTTTGTTTGTTTGCTTGTTTTTAGCCTGCTGAATATTCACAGCCTCTCCTGGACATTAATGTGAGCCCAGAAGAGTAAAGCAAATGGTTAGGGTTAGAGTTAGGGTTTAAGGGTCAGAGTTATGGTTAGAGTTACAGTTAGAGTTAGAGGTTGGGGGTTAGGATTAGGTTTAAGTTTAAGAGTTGGGTTAGGATTAGACTGTTAGAGTTAGTTTTTAGGGACATGATTAGCATTAGGGTTGGGGTTTGGGTTAGGGTTTAGGGTTAGGTTTCAGGTTTAGGGCTAGGGTTTTACAGTTAGGGTTAGGGGTTAGGATTAGGGTTTGGGGGTAGGATTTTGACTGCAGTTAAGGTTTGAGGATAGGGTTAGGGTTTTAGGATTAAAGTTAGAGTTAAGGTTTGAGGGTAGTGTTAGGGTTTTAGGATTAAAATTAGAGTTAAGGTTTGAGTGTAAGGGTTAGGGTTTTAGGGTTTGGATTGGTTTGGGGTTGGAGTGAGAGTTAGGGTTTTAGGGATACAGTTAAGGTTAGGACAATGGTTTTAGGGTTAGGCTTAGGAGGTTAGGGTTCTGGGCTTACAGAACAGAAAGAGGCTTTTTTCTTTTCCTTTGTTGAAAACTTCAAAAAGAAAGTTCAAATGATTCCAGTGGGAGTCATGGTTGAAATAGGATTTCAGGGGTGGAGTTTAACCAGACCCTGGAAATTTTATTTTTGGACTACAGCCCCCAGAATTCATCCTTTTTGCTCCCCCCAGTGTCAAAACTGATTTCAGAGGAGTACTAACTGCAAGACTTTCTACAGACTATTTACAGAAGAATTTTATCAGGTCAGATTTCTTTCTCCAAAGATTGTACTTCCCTCTCCACCTTTGGAGAGGAATATCTAGAAATATATACACACACACTCACCCCCATCATAGAAACAGATATTGTGGCTCAAGCTGGGTTTTTTTTTCTATTGTGCAGCTTGAATACAAAAATGTGCAGTTGGAAAAAAATGTGCAGTTGGAATGCTAGTAGATGTGCATTTGGAAAAATGTGGAAAAATCAGACACTTGCATATGAGATGGGGGGTCTGGAATCAACATTTATAATAGCAGGAGAATGCAGAAGCCCTTCCAGAAACTATGAAAGTGCTCAAAAAGACCAGTGTTTGAAAGACTTTTGACAACACAAGTCTGATGGGGCAGGAGGAATAGATGAATAACTTTGTTGCTGAATCAAAACAGATGCATAAATGAATTTCCACTAGGTAGTAGGTAAAGGAGAAATCATGACTTGTACAAGGTGTATGCAAGCAGCAAATCAGACTCTGTGGTTAGCTCTATTTATGGCCATTTCCACACTAGACTGTTATAATGCTATTATTCCACGTTCAACATCCTATGGAATCCTGGGGTTTGCAGTTTTGGGAGAGGCCAGCTGGCCCCTCCTGAAACTGCAAACCCCAGGATTCCATAGGATGTTGCACATGGAATAATAGCGCTATAACAGTCTAGTGCGGAAATGGCCTATCTTTCCTCTTGTAGGGTGGGGTGCCTGATGGAACACTCAGCAAATCTGTTTTTTTTAAAAAAAAAAGAATTGGGGGCTAAGGGTGAATTTTAGCAATGCAATAGTTCCATTGCACTTGTCAGGTCAAAGTGACTTTCAAATACAGGCTTTGTTCAGAGAATCTGCTCCTCGGCGCCAGGATCAATATTCAGTCTTCTACATGTTTGTGTCTTCTTGTCATGTATTAAAGCCAAAGAAGACAGTGTTGTGAATAAGGAAAATTGGAAGTGACAAGAAACAAAGGGAAACACATTATTTTCTTGCTGCAGAAACTGAAAGAGGAAAAAACAATGCATGAGCAAAGAATGAAGATCCTTTATATGTCTGTAGCTTATTCAGAGCTCTGTGTACAAACGAGTCAGCCCTAGATCTTCCTTGGGCAGTGATGGAAGGGGAAGAGAAGGAGACAAAGAACAAGAACTGTTCTCAATATTTGTATTTCTACTTACAATTTTGGAAAATATCTCAATGAACATTGATATTCCTCTCCAAAAGACATGGATCATAATGTTCATTCCTAAAGAATATCTGATGCACCATACAAATGGGGTGGTCTTAGAAGATCTTATATCTCAGGCATGCTCTTATAAGGATACAGCTGTTCAGATTGCCTGGACTGTAGAGAGCCTTACAGGTCATAACCAACACTTTGAATTGTGGACAGAAACAGACTGGAAGCCAGGGGAGCTGTTATAATAAGGCAGTTGTGTGCCCCCTGTAACCAGACCCAGCCTGACTGAAGCTGTTTGAACCAACTGAAGTTTCCAAACATTCTTCAGAGGCAGCTCATGTACAGCCTGTTACAGTATTGCATTGCTGGATGACAAAATATAGCCCAACTAATCCCACTATTCTTCCAACTGTGGCCAAAAAGATGCTTCCAAGAAGCCCATGAGCAGAGCTTATGGACAACGGGAGCCCACTGATGTTTGTTCTTCTCATCCAATATTCAGAAGTGTATTCTTCTCCCAGCCCCAGCCCCATAAATTCCATTCAGTCATCCTGGCTAATTCCCACTAACAAAACCCCTTTTCCATGAAGATTTCTTAGGTCTTTTTAAAGCAGAAATGAGCAATTGTGGGAGGTCTGAGCAGCCAATGATGAGCCCATCCAGGCGGCATATGGAATGCCAAAAATGCCAAAGGTGAAAAGCCCCCAAATGAAAAAAAGACAGCATTGGCTAGTAGTTCACTTCTGGTTGTATATTAAATAGGTAGGAGCCCCCGTTGATAAGTGTCTTCAGTTTGACTCTAATTTATGACTACCCTAACATAGGGTTTTCTTGGCAAGTTTATTCAGAGGAGGTTTGCCTTCAGACTGAGAGAGTGTGATCAGAGAAGAGCCATTAAATCCATTTGGATTTAGCTACATGGTAGCTCACCATTCAACAATAGGTAGGATATGTCTACTGTAATAGAACTAGCCACAGGATCCAGCCCTAGGTCATCTAGTAAATTTACTTGAGTGAGCAGGATTTGGACTATGGTCATCTGGAGTCCTAGCTCAACACTCAAACTGCTGCACTCTGTACCTGCAACTTATTAAAAACGTGAATTACTGCTTCTGCAGGCTCACCTTTGTGTTGTCCAGAAAAAGGGTGGCCCAGGCAATCTAGAGAGGCACACTTTACCCATCCCTGTCTGAAAGCCATAAGTGTTACAGGCCTAAATTGCAATGACTTGTAGCAGCAATGCCCAAGTGTGAATTCTCCATTCTATGAAGAAGTACGATGACATTTGAGCAGCACTGTATTCTACTGCCCTTTAAGATAGACCTATTGGAAAAGTTTCCACTTCATTGACACCCTACACGCTCACTTAGATGATGGGAGGGTGGTTGTGATATCCCCAAGAAACTGTTGTTGTTGTGTGTCTTCAAGTCAATTCCAACTTACAGAGATCCTATCCTAGGCTTTTCTTGATATGATCTGTTCAGATGATGGGTACTATTGCCTTTCTTTAAAACTGTGGGAATGTGACTTCTCCAAAATCACCTGGTCAGTTTCCATGGATGAGTGAGGATTTGATCAAACCATTACACCATGCTGGTTCTTCCCTAAGATAGGGCTAACTTCTTTGTGATTAGTCCAGTCCTTTGGCAAAAGCATTGCATCCTTCTGGCAGCATAATTCAGGTCAATGAAGGAGAAAGAGAGAGAGACATATAGACAGAGGCAGGGAAGGGAGTGTCAGAGAGAGAGAGTGACAAACAGAAGAGAGAATGGCCAAAAGAAAAGGAGGAGTAACTTGTCTACTTCTGGGTCTATCTGAGTCCACCTGTGGCTTCTGCCATTCTGGCCACTGTCATGTGGCCTACAGAACATTACCCCTGAGGGATATATTGCCATGGACAGAAGGAAAGTGACAAAAGCTCAAGCAATTCAGAGTAGATGAGAAAAAAAATCTCCCTTGGATTTGATCAAATAACACCTTCCAAAAACTTCAGGTCCAAAGTGAAAGAAGAGTTTATGAAGGGAATGTAAATAGAAGACAAAGGGAAAGCAGACTGTTAGTTGGAAAAAAAAAGAAAATATCAAAATTTCAGTAACTGACTCTAAATTCTGGGAGGACAATACAGCATAGTAGGGATCAGTTGAGTGACTCAACGCAGAGCAACCATGAATGGTCAGAGGGAGTGGTGGTAAGGTGGCAAAGAAGCAAAGATGCTTAATTCTTCTTTATTAAAGGCAGTCAGTGTGGGCAGGGATAAGTGTCCAAACCCAGTCACCAATCACACAAATGATCCACCTGTCAAGCTGCACACAAAGAGGCAGTCCCTTTTATCATCTTTTTGGACTTGGTGATGGAGTCAGAATGGTGTTAATTAATAGAGAGATTGGTTTGAATGTCTCTAGCAGATGTGACATGCTGAAGAGGGGTTTCTGTAGAGGTGAGAATTGCATCAGTTAGTCTAGTGCTTCTCAGCCTTTTACAGCTTATGTCCCATCAGCCACTCTGTCAAAGAATCTGAGTTGCACCATGAGAAAAACAAAAAGCCCACTTTCCCCAAGAAAAAATGTTTATATGTTTTTCCAGGCACTCTATTGTTATGGCCAGAAACCTATGGGTGTCATGTACCTGTGTAAGTTCCTTTACACATGTGATTGCACATTTTTGTTCATGGTTCAACAAATGTCTTGTGGAAGTAGAGATTCACTGATATAATCTTTCCACATGGGCTTGAATCTTATTGTTTGTTCCAACTAGAATAGAAACAGATACTATGCATTCCCTATTGCACTATGGGACAATAATAAGGCACATAGGCAGATACCCATTTGTATCTGTATTCAACAAAAGGGTAAAGCAGCACAACCACCATGTTCCTATGTGAGTTTTGGTTTCTGCTGTGCAAGCATGAGCCAGTGTGGTGTTGTGATGTACAGGGTAGCTCTGAGTTCAAGAAATTGAGCTTAGAGATTTCAAAAGCTTTATTCAGGAACATCAAAGAAACAACAGCACACCTTGGTGTTGCCAAGACTGAAGGAGTAATGGATTTGCAGTGCTATGTACACCATTTCAAAATCAGAACATGCTAACATCTCATTTGATGGTTTATCCAAATAACACATTTCCCATACTTTCTGTTCCCCTTCCATCTTCCTACTCAACTTGCCAACAGTCCAGACTTGCAACTGGCCCTGTTTACTGTCTTATCATAAGTTGTTACAATAACATTTCTGTGTTCCCAACTTGCCCAGCCATCAACAGATCCCATCATCCCAGCCTACATAGCAAAGCACACAGGCACCATAACAAAGTCATCTACCTAAAGCCATGGCTGGGTGAGCTCAGCCAGCCTGACAGAGGTAGTGGTTTCACTGCTCAATTAGGACCTTGGAAGATCAGGATTCAGATCCTCACTCAGCCATGGTAATGCACTGTGTGACCTTGGGCAACAACAACAGTGTGCAAGCAGACTGCTGAATTTTAGTCATTCTATTATTATATTTATCACTAACAATAAATTGATGGGCAAGGGGAGTGGAGGATCAGGAAAAGCACTGGGTGGCCAAAATTACTATTATCATGCTAAAAGGTCATAGTTTCATCATCTGTGACAGGTAGGAAAATTGCAGGAGGACATTGGGATTAAAGGAGAGCAAATTTGGTCATTGTCCTGAAAATTCTGCATCCCATCTAGACTACAACTGCATCTACATTACAGCATTATAGCAGTTTGAGATCACTTTAGCTGCCATGGCTCTGCTCTATAGAATCCTGGGGTTTGTGGTTTGGTGAGGAAATGGAATTCCCTGCTATAGAACTTAATGTTGGTGTTAAGGTCATGTGCCCGAGTTCTTCAGCAAAGAACTCTGAGAACCTCACCAAACTTCATGTCCCAGGAGTCCATAGGATGGAGTCATGGGGGTTAAAATGGTGTCAAACTACTGTAACTATGTAGTGAATATCCACTCTACTTCTGTGTCTCATCAAGGGTACAGGTTCTATCACTTGAGAGCCACTGGATTATCTATTTGGCATCATGGATGCTAATTTTCTTAATCAAAAATGCTTGCAGCTTTTGAAAGAGAGCTATTGGGGTGACAGTTCATTGTTCCTAGTATACTTCAACCAATTGCTGATCTGTTGGGTGATCTCTGAGTTCTGATATAAGGAGGGAGAAGGTGAGAATTTTCTCTTCAGCCATATTTCCCACAGTCTCCATAATTTTATAAAACTTTAGTCTGTTCTGATGTAAGAAAGAATCATTCTTGAGGGGAAAGACCCTATTGTACCATGGAAGTGGGAACCAACAAGAACTTTAAAGACACTCCAGGAATCAAGTGAGGAACTGTTTTCCTGTTTGACTTATGAGTACCAATGTAAGACTACATTTCTGATTTTTGCCATGTAAACAGTATCTCATGACAGGAAGCCATATAGGAGAGAATAGGCTCAAGCATAACAACTTCTCTATTGTGCTGGAAAGTTTTCTGGTTTCAAAATTAGCTACTCTAAACCCATTTAAGCTTCCCTAGAGTGAAAACAACGCAGTTTCCCACAACGCTGACCAGCACTTAGTGATGTGTTAGAAACACAGAAAAACACAGTTCTTATCTAACTTCCCTCAAGAGGCCATTCAGAAAATCTAATTCATTTTGCTTGCAAGGAGTCAAGCTCTCTGCTTGAGCTTACTGTTTCAGATCAATTTTCCATCTTGTTGATTCAAAGCCTCGACCCGCAATAGGTTATAGCCATTTCATTTTTTTCCCCATTAATTTTGTCTTTTCTGCTGCTTTCCCTCCAAACGGCCAGGACAACATTCATAATTCTCCTTGTGCATATTTTATCTTTGCAATAAGCCAGCAAAGTAGGCTAGCATAGCTTACAAAGTAGGTTGCATTACCAGTGGTGGCTGGTAGCTTCTGGATCAGTCAAGTGAGGCGTGTGCTCCAGGATTTAGTCTGGAGGAGCTCTCCAAGGTTCTGAACTTATTTGGAGGCATAAGGTTCAACACCTTAGAAAGCTCCTTTAGGTTTTATGCTATAACAGAGTGGATTTACTGACCCATCGACATGGAAGCCACCACAAGCAGCTGCCACTGGCTGTGAAGTACAATTGGCCCTCCACATCTGTGGGTTTAACTTTTATAGGTTTGATTATTTGCACATTTCTCCAACCCTTCTCCCCCACCTCAGGCACTTCTTCCTTCTTGGTGGTTATGATCAGGCCTTTAAAAACCCACCTCTGGTCTTCCTCCTCTGCTAGCTGCTGCCTGGCCAGCTAAAGATTGCTCGCAGCCTAGATTCTCAGCACCATAAACCGTCTCCTGATGCTCCCACACACCCAAGGAAGGAGATGGGTGTGAGAGAAGACATATAGGACTATCATGCTGACTCACTCCCTTTCCCTCTCCTTTCCTCAATGTGGTTTGGACCCTCGGTTCCCATTCTCCCTACCATGCCTCAACCCCTTCCCACAGACACACATAAACATGCATTTTGAATTTGTGATTTTTCCACTTTTGCAGGAGTCCTGAGCCCCTAACTCTAGATAATGAGGAGGGCCAACTGTATATTGTGGTGTCACTAAATAATGAGTACAATAGTCGATGATCAATGCTGCTGTTGCTGTTCGGTATCTTTGAGTCATTTATGACTTATGGTGAACCTATGAGGAGGTTGGCAAGATTTGTTTAGAAGAGGGTTGCTGTTGCTTTCTTCTGAGGCTAAGAGAGTATGACTTGCCCAGGATCACCCAATGGGTTTCTATGGCTGAGTCGGGTTTCAAACTTTGATCTCCTGAAGTCCTAGTCCAACACTCAAACAGTATTCCATTCTGGGTCTCACAACCTATGTAAGTATCCATAAATCATTTTACAGTTCCAAATTTCAATGCCAACACCTCTCTCTCTCTCTCTCTCTCTCTCTCTCTCTCTCTTTCTCTCTGTCACACACACACACACACACACACAGAGAAACTCTTGTGACAGACAGTGGTGCCCTGGTGTGATGTTCTCCCCATTATCAGTGCCCATCCAGATGTGGATCACTTTTTTTTTGCACCAGATGCAGCTTTTCTAGAGCAAACCAAAAACAGATTCAGTCAGAGAATATATAATAGAAGGCTAACTGTCGGTTAAGGCTAATACAGTCATTACTAAATAGAGTTTGTTGTGGCCACCATATTAGGAAAGATTGCTTGTAATATGTCTGTAGCTCAAAATTCTAAGTCAAGGGCTGAGAACATCTTTTAGCTCAAAGGCCAAATTCAATTTCAGACAAGGTTTTTTTTTGGGGGGGGGGGGCTACATTCCAGCACCAGGTAAAGTCAAAGGGTTGGGGGGACATGTAGGACCAAAACTATCATCATAATTTAGGTTGAAGTTCTTGCTACAAGTGCCTAAGCCTTTGGAGAGACATCAAAACCTCTTAAGAGGGAAACCAATACCATATTAAATGTGCAAAATCACAAACAATAGTGTCATGCAGAATTAGAAATGGTAATCTGGGGAACTGAGGGCCACACTGAGACTTTGGGGGTCTCAGGTACAGTCATTTCAGGGCCACATGCCATGGGTCTCTGTGAAAGAGTTCAAATTTGGATCCTCATGCAGAACTTTTGATCCAACAGGCCAAGTTAACTTAACATTTGCCATCCTATCATGAGATTTTAAAAAATACTTTACAGACAAAAGATTGTTTAATTTGAAACGTGCCTTTTTTTTGTTTCGATTGCTAATTGTTGAGGAGGTGTCGGGAGATAGCAGAATGATCATTCCATTGCATAATAACATGATGAATACAATTTGATTTCTCAGTAACTTATGGCTTAACTGTAGAGAAATCTGGTGAACTTATGAATGCTTAAAAGGAAAAAAAATACAGCCAGACATTTTTAGACTTGTTCCATTTATATGTATATGTATGAAATATGTTTGCGATGAAATTATGGTGGATACATGTTTTTTAAGTAACATCATCCTAATGAGAATGTGTAGTCACATGATATTAATTTGGACAAAAAACGGTGATCATCAAAGCAAAAGAGAGACAGAGGAGCACATCTTAATTTCCATTAGTTTCTATATGCCATTCAACTGATGTTATTTGCATGCTGGTTCTCATCTTCCCATCTGCAACCAAATTACTTTTGAAACCCTTGACATCTGTATTTTTGACCTCTGCTTTTGTTTTGTGCCTGCATGATTTGTGTCTTACTTTTTGCATGAAGGCCACATTGTTTCAAACACGAATATTTGCAGCCCTAACGGGACATCATGGGTTTCCACGTATATGATTTTTCCCTCCTTTGTGTTTTTATTTTGGTTTTGTTTTGTTTTTTGTCACTAAATTTTAAAATCTGCTTGCAATGTAAAAGTGGCATGAAACTTTTGTGACACAAGCAATGAAATCCTTATTCATTTGGAATCAGCTATGGGAACCACTACCAATCCTTAAATTTATCGGGATTCTAAATTTCCCGGCAAAGCCCAGTAAGCACATTCATGCAATCAAAATGTGTAGGCCTCCTCCCCCCCCCCTCAATTTAAGCAAGAAAAGTAAATTATTACACCATGCAGAAGGGTCTGGATCCTACTGGCTACCCATTGAATCAATTGTTGAATGGGGAGTGAATAACAGTGAGGACTTACATAAATCCCGTTAATTCAGTGGGTCTGCTCTGTTTGGGGGCTGCCAGTAGATTCAAGCCATTATTTAGTTCTCTAAATGTGTCCAAAAGACTGATCACTCAATTGTTAAAGAAGACATGCTTGTATAATAAGGTGAGTTTTAGTTGACTGATCCATGGATTAACAGATAATTTTTTTGTAAATTTATATATGACTAAAAAAATGATAGGTTCTGAAACTTTTGGAGGAAGCTATTTTCTTTCTTTCTTTCTTTCAAAGATGCACGCCTGTGTCATAGCAAACAAGCTTAATATTTAAAAAGCCATTCTTCTTGTGAGAGAGAGGAGGGTCATTCTTTCTTTAAAACAAAATCAGGTCTAGGAAATGAGCTACCCTTCAGATGTTTCTAGACTCCACTACTCATCAGCTGCAGACAGTATGGCCATCAGATGGAGATTGGGGAGTCAGAGTCCAATGACTCCTGAAAAGATGTAGGGTCCCCAGCTCTGTTTCCAGTGGTGCTTGTGACCTGCGGGATAAGTGACCTGCAACCCTTACCATTTGTTTGAAAAACCCATTAATATGAAGAAAACAATGGAGCAATCAAACCAGCTCCGCCCAACCCACTGATTTCCAACAACAAACCATCAGCAGCCTATAGTCTAGTTGCATGGAGCTCAACCAGGCCACTTCTCCCAGCCTTCTTAACCTGAATGAGAAGATCAGAAGTCAGGTTCCCTGTTTATTTCTGCTATGACAGCAGGTGACTCCTGTGTCAGTGCGATAGTGAATCCAGCCTGGGTTTTGAATAGGCTTCAAGGAACTATTTAAGGTGCTGAACCTGTTTTGGAGATGAGGATCAGCACCTGGGATAACTCCTTTAGAAACTGGAGTGGATTCAGTGGCCCCACTGATATGGGAGCCACAAGCTGCCACACATTTAAAAACTTCCCCTAAATCAAGGACCCTGTAAGGTTGGGGTTTCTGACTACAGGGAAGCTTCTGTGTCCACCCAAAAGTATTTAAAAACCCCACTTTAAGTATTCTGAAACAGTGCAGGATAGTCAAGGATGGATCTAGTGAACAAAATTATTAGTATCTACACTGGAACTCACTTCCCTTGGATTTCCTCCACTCTTTGTTCACTTAGGTTTTTCAAATGCATGAACAGGACTGAAAATCTGCCCACCAAATCAGACATGCTTATTTGGATGTGTTTCCTGGGGTTTACTTCCTGATAAGTATGGAAAAGATGTCCACTTCAATCAATTTATCAAATTCACCTTAAAGAAACACCAGGGGCTAAATCCTACTGTTAGTCCCAAATAGAGTAGAGCTATCAGATCCATCAGATTTACGTAAGTGTTGGCCCACCATTGAGTGGATCTATTCCAATTTGGATTAACCAATAGGATTCCAGCCCAAATCTTCAGGAATCTTTTTTTTTACCATCCACTTTACTTATTTATTTATTTGGAAAAAAAGATTGAACCAAGTCACTACAGTTCTTTTCCACTTTTACAAACTAGTTGTTTTGTCAGCATGAGTGTGACAACAATTAGACGTCCTTGTTTCTGCCCCATGCCTTTTCTCCTTCACAGTCATTCAATGACAAGCGTAAAAAGAACTTCATCTTTTCACGAAAATTCCCATTCTACAAGAACAAGGAGCTGAGTGAGCAGGAGACGAGTGACCCAGAACGTAAGTAAAATGCTCCAAGATGACGTCACAGTTCAGCACATGGGTGACACGCATGACACTGGTAGCCCTCCCACACACACACACACACACACACACACACATGTAGGCAGCGAAAGTCAGAGTCAGGACAGGTGAGGCATTACTACTGTGACCAATGTATGATAGCAGTCTGGATTCCTTTTCCTTATCCTTTGGACTGGAAAATAAACCAGTCTAAATTTAAAAAAAAACATTTTTTTAAAAAATTCTCTACCAAATGTTTAATTATAGATATGTATATTCCAGCCCTGTTCATCTTTGCTCAAATGGATCCGTCTCACATTTTGGTTAAGGAGAAAGCTGTATCTATTGACACATACCCAGGATGCTTGGTGTGTTAGTCTGTCACAACAACAACAGTAAAAAAAAGTCTAGTAATGCCTTAAAGACTACCAAGTTTGATTTGGCACAAGTTTTCGTGGATCTCAGCTGTTGGAGAGGTCTGCAGTCCACAAAACGTTATTCCCACTAAAACCTAGTAGTCTTTAAGGAGCCTCTAGACCAGATGTGGGTGACTACATGAGGGACAGCGGCCAATCCCTCCGTCACTGCTCACACCAAATATATCATTGTGTACTGGAAATGAAGTTACGTCACTTCCAATTGCCATTTTCAGCCTGTCTTTCTGCTGGCTGAAAACAGGCATTGGAGGATTCTGGTGGGGTTGTAAAGTTAAACTGCCACATTTGCAGTTTGTTTTCTGTCATTCGGGGCCATCTTCAAATGAAAATCACCACAATTTTTTTAAAACAAATAGAAAACGGGGGGCTTCAAGGAACTGCAGTGGGGCTTTGGAGGCTGCAAAAGTTGATTTGGCCCACAGACCTCACTTCCTCCAACCTTGCTTGAGACCCTCATCATTTCTTATGCCACTTCCGCACTACCCTGTTCTAGCGCTATTATTCCACTTTCAACATCCTATGGAATCCTGGGGTTTACAGTTGCCCCTCCCTAAACTGCAAACTCCAGGATTCCATAGGGTGTTGACAGTGGAATAACAGAGCTATAACAGTGTAGTGTGGAAATGGCTCTATTCATTATACACACACACGTTTTGTTAGTTTTGCTCATTGTTGATCGAGGAAGATCCAAGATGGATAACTCACTCTAAATACATCCTGTGGATTCTTCTGCCTTGAGAAAAGAGACGGTTGGGGCAATGAAGTTGGAAGTTTCTTGTGGCTGACAGAATCTGGATTGCTCCCTGTATTTCAGAGATAAAGGAACAGCCTCCCATCAGTTCAAGATTTAAAAATAACATGTGACTGAGATGCATGAAATGCCACTCCAGACAATTCAGAGGAATTTAGAGGCAGAAGCTTTTTGGAATTATGAATTCATTTGTCCCCAGTGGGGAATCGGTGGTTGACTTGACATGTCATCAAGAGCCCATTTACACCACACAGGTATAGTGCTATGAATCCACTTTTAACTATCGTGATCAATTCTGTGGAATCCTGGGGTTTGTAGTCTGGTGAGGCACTAGAGCTTTCTGGCTGAGAATTCTGCATACCTCTCCCTGAATACCAAATCCTAAGATTCTGTAAGACTGAATCATTGCAGTTAAAGTAGAACAATAGCACTATAATTGCATAGTGGCAACAGGCCCCAGATTTCTATGTCTTGAAGTCTGAGTTCCATTTTATATCTCAAAGTGCAGGTTTGTGGTAGGGAAAGAAGCATGAACCAAGGACACAAAATAGATGACAGCAAGAACCTACTGCTTTGCCTTCATGCTAAATACCAGTTAAATCACCCACCTCCCACACATAAGCCAGCATTAGCCACAAATCATAGAATCATAGAAATGTAGAGTTGGAAGAGACCCCAGGGGCCATCCAGTCCAACCCCCTGCCATGCAGGAACACCCTCAAAGCACTCCCGACAGATGGCCATTCAGCCTCTGCTTAAAAACCTCCAAAAAAAGAGACTCCACTACACTCCAAGGCAGCATATTCCACTGCCAGACAGCCCTGACTGTCAGGAAGTTCTTCCTGAGGTTCAGGTGGAATCTCCTTTCCTGCAGCTTGAATCCATTGCTCCTTGTCCTGGTCTCTGGAGCAGCAAAAAACAAGCCCTCTCCCTCCTCTACATTGCATCCCTTCAAATATTTAAACATGGCTATCACGTCCCCTCTTAACCTTCTCTTCTGCAGACTAAACATACCCAGCTCTCTAAGTCTGTCCTCATAGGGCATGGCTTCCAGGCCCCTCACCATTTTGGTCACCCACCTCTGGACCTGCTCCAGCTTGACCATGTCCTTCTTGAATTGGGGTGCCCAGAACTGGACACAGGATTCAAGTTGAAGTCTAACCAAAGCAGAGTAGAGTGGTACCAGTACCTCCCTCGATCTAGACACCATACTCCTATTGATGCAACCGAGAATTGCATTGGCTTTCTTGGCTGCCGCATCACGGGAACAACGTATGAGCACATTTATCATCTAGTTGGATCTGCAACCGCTTTTGGCTGTAGGATTTCATCCTTAGGTACAATTTATTTTTATATGAGAAATGGCTAGTATTGTTTACTTTCTCAGGAAAGCCATTTGTTTTAAAACTTTGGGCTTGGTGGTGGATACAGTGTGCCAAAGTTTTCAGGAAGTTTTCAGGCAGAAGTTGGCAAAGTGCAACATGTAGACTGCTGATGGCCCTCTAGGGGCCCCCAGGAGTTAAAAAAATGCAAATAATATATGTAATTTACACACACACACACACACAGAATGACCTCTACGGGGCATGGAGGGTATTTCCACCATGTCTGGGGATGTCCTGGGGTCAAAAAAAGTATAAAGGTTTCCAGAAAATCCACTTTTGGCTCCCCAGGCTAATTGCTGCCCAGGAGAGCCCTTTCCTAATAACAGGAAGTGCCCAGGAATTGACCTGCTCACTTCCTGTTGTTAAAAAAAAGACCTCCCTTGGGGAAGGCCCAAAAGCATGAGGAGAAGGCTTCCCATGTCCCTTAGAAGGGGTGTGGGGACATTGTTTTTTTCCAGGAGCAGATGTGGGAATATGTGGCCCTCCCATGTCTCCTGGGGAGTTAATCCCTTCCATAGTTGTCCATCCTTGTTTTAAAGCAAGAGTGGCCAGCTATCAGGGCTTGGTGGGCTGCACTGGCCACAAGGGAGCATATAGGGCAGCCATTTCTACCTTCTCTCCTTTGACAATATTTTTTTGATACATCCTGTCCCCTCTTCCAGCTGTTTCAGGCCCAGCAGAGGTGGTTCCCCCCACCATAGAAAATCACACAGCCAAATTCCAAGTCACTTGCAAAATAAGAGGCCTCTCGTGGCACTAAATTGGTCAAGGAAAGGAAAACGTTACAAATTGCCCCCATGCCTCTTCGGGTGCCTTAAGAGATATTTGATGGAAAGGAGACTGGGAGGAAAAAAATCCCAAAAAATCTTTCCAAGGTCCTTGGGGGGGTTTTAAAGGATCTCAATCCTTTAGCCCATTGAGTTGTATGAGATAATATGGGAAAACAGCACAAGGCTGTGGTTTCCTATTTCAGAATATTTTTAAAAAGTTACGGATGCAGGTCGAATGACTAAATCCTCTCCTTGAAGAGAAATAGTTAATGTGGGGTGTTCTTTCGCTTTCCTTTCAGCGCAATGGTCTCAATATAGGGATTACTTCCAAACAGAATAGACTCACTGAATAAATTGAACTAGTTTAAGTCCACATTTAGGAGGATCTCCTTAATCCAATGGGTCTAACTGTAGTTGGCACTAGCAACTGGATTTAACTCAATGAGTTGGCTTGGAAGCATGGGCACTCCTATCTTTTTAAGACTATGATGCTCAGCATCCTTCAGCCAGCTGGCCATACTGGCTAGGGAATTCTGAGATTTTTAGTCCCAAAATGCAGTCTTTCCCGGCTTTACTCCTGAGGTCATGATTACACCACCAAGGAGGGATAGCATGTTTCCCATCTCTAACACATCATCCTGGTTTGCCAGTTGGCACATCTTAGTTTTCAGCCAATCTTCTATGGCTTTCTGAACATCCTTCATGCTTTCTTAGTTTAACCAAAATAGATCATCTTTCTTATGGCTTCCATGTAGCTCATGAATTGGCTGGGATGGGGTAGCGGGGGCTAACATTGTTTCAAAATAGGGCAGGAATCCAGACTGTACAATCTACATGGTCAGTCATGGTAGTATTCATTTCAACTCCACTGACTTCTTCCTTCCTCTTCTGCGGCTGTTCTTTTCTTTCTTTCATTGCTTTCTCTCTGGGGACTCCCGTACAGGACATCCCTGGATTAGGTGACGACGGTTATGGAACAAAGACTCTGAGTAAGTTCCCAGGAATGGTCACTATAATCCCCTTCTTTTCTTCTTCTTCTTCTTCTTTTGGAAATAAATTTATTATATTTCATTCTTTTTTAAAAAAATTGATTTATTTTGGCTTTCGTTCCTTCCTCACATCACCTTTCAACCCCCAGGATCTACCACCCTTAGCATGCATAAGATTAGACTTTTGTTTTGTTTCCCCAGCTTTGGATGCACTTCAGAAACAAAAAAGTAGTTTCCTTTCCTTTCTTTCTTTCTTTTTTTCTTTTCTGCATGACAATATTAAGAGCATACAGCATATGAAACTGATACATCTCCTTCTATGAATAACACTTTTTGTTTCCTAAAAAATGCATTATGGATCCTGTCATGACAGTTTGGCTTTGTTTGTTTTGAAACGCACCATTGGTTTTTGAAGTACATTTTGGGGAACCCAAGGGTTCTTGAGAAGCTTATCGATTGGTTCCTCAATTGAGAAGGTTGCGAAAAGTAGCCAAGTTGCCCCCAAAATCCAGAAATATTAAGAGTCAGAACCACTGGGCATCTGCTGAAGGGGATGGCCTGTTTTGGGATAGCCCCCAATCATTTATGATCAAAAGCAATCATTCTGAGTCACTGATAGGGAAAATGAAAGATCTCAGGCCCCTCTTCTCTGTGCCAACTAGAAGATTATAAGCTCCGTGTGCCAGAAGGCCTGGAAAGTGAAGGCATTCCTCCCAGGGCCTCTGTTGACCACCTTTGCTGATATAAGGCCATTACCAAAATCTGGGAGTGTTGTAAATAAGTTTGGGCCTTTCCACACTACACTGATACAGTGCTATTATTCTACTTTCAACATCCTATGGAATCCTGGAGTTTGCAGTTTGGGGAGGGGCCTTTAGAATTCTCAGCCAGAGAGCTCTTTGGCCTCAGGAAACTACAAACCCCAAAATTCCACAGGATGTTGAAAGTGGAATAATAACAGTGTAGGCCCTTTGATTTGTTCCATTCCTTCCCATACAAATGAGAAGGAGACATTCTAGCCCTGCCTGCCTGCAGGGCTCAATGGTGCAGGGGAGTGTTCTGACACCATCCTATCCTACAGAGCAATGGTTCTCAGACTTTGGTCCTCCAGGTGTTTTAGACTATTAATTTATTTATTAAAATATTTATACCTCACCCTACATCAGAAAGATCTTGGGGCAAATAATGCTGAAATAACAAGTTAAACACTCTAATACAATAAAAATAATTTAAATAAGCTAAAAGCAGATTAAATATAATAAAGAAGTGGTTCTTAAACTTTTCTTTGCCAGGGACCCACTGTAAATATGATTTGTTGCCAGGGACCCCCAAAACTTAACTCAAGATTTAAATATTCAAATATTTATTTATGGTTTCTGGGGACTGGAATTCAAATCCCCACTCAGACACTGGGTGATTTTGGACAAGTCCTTGTTCCTCTCCCAGCTGTTGGTGTCCAGCAGCATAGCTTTGCGGACCCCCCGTGAGAGTTACATGGACCCCCAGGGGTCCCTAGACTTTAGGTTAAGAACCACTGGAATAAAGCATTAAAAACAGATTTAAAAATCTTTAAAAGTATTTGGAATGATTTAATTAGGGCCAAACATGTTGATGAAGAGCCAGATTTTCACTTGGTACATAAATGAAATGATTCTTGGCACCAGTTGGGCCCCCAAGAGAAGGACATTCCACAGGTGGGGTGCCACAGTTGAGAAGGCCCACTCTCATGTCCCAACACAGTGGATTGACCTCCCTGGTAGAAAACAGAGGAGAGCCCCTCACAGCAGACCTCAGTTCTTAGGCAGGCACCTATAGGGGCTTCATCTCCCAGAATCCCTGACCATTAACCAAGCTGGCTGAGGCTTCTGGGAGTTTTAGTTCAAAATACTCAGAGGACAAACCTGAGAACCACTGGCTCAACGTACTGCTACAGTTGACACCAAATTTCATGGTGGCAATCTTAGTGGCAGCCACCAATTTTCGGTGGTGGAGATAGCAAGATAGCCACCAATGCATTTGGGGTAATAGAATACTCTCCCTAGGCCAGGTTTGTCCACCCCTGTCTGGAAGGAAGATGTCTGGTGAGTAACCAATTAAAAGGAATAGCTGGTCCTTGCCACCATCAGAAGGACAGGACAGCCACTGTGAATATGCTGCTAAGAGATGCCCTCAAATCCTGGAATCAACCCCGGGCTTTGCCGTTATTTCCCATTTTCCTGGCAATGCGCAGACATGAAGGGTCGTCTTGGATACAGTATAGTCCTAGTTGGTTACAAAATGGCAATGATGGCTCCAAACCTGTTCATTTGTCACATGAATTGATAATCATGTCCTAGACTCCTTTGCAAATTTTTATGGCACTAGACATGCTTCTAGCAGACAAGTCCTAGAAGTTAGAAAGTTTGGAAACCATTGCTCTAGACAATCAATGACTCAGGACACCTGAACTTAACCTTTCTTTAACCTTTCTCTCTTCCTCCCTCTTTTTTGAAAAAAAAAAGTATTTTTTAAAAAGTGTATGATATGGTATCTTAGCATTTTGCTCTTAATTGAAGAAGCCAGGTGAGCTGTGAGGGAGTTTCCATTTCTTTTCCCTATCCAATTTTAGATCCACTTTGACTTTAGTGAACCATGAATTCATTTCTGTCTTAGATGTTTCTCATACAGATCCCTAAATGAGGATCCAACAGGCATGACAGCACAAAAGAAAATGAACAACCTAAGTTCTTAGTGGGCTACTTTGGGGGTTTTTCCCAAAAGTTTTGTTTTGTGTTTACACAGCCATGGGTGTCCCTGTGTGCCTGTTGGAACCTCCCTCTTCTTTAAGTAGTGCTGTGTTGTATATAAAAGGAACTGGCACTCACCATCATACATCACTAATATAGACAATGATAGTTTCAAGCGAAAGCAACCCAGATAAAGCAACCTTCGTCTAATGAGTGCTCAGAAGGGAGGGATCAGTATAGTCAGAACTATACAGAATGAAATGGATTTCTTGCCACTGATGTCATAATCATTCAGTATCCTGGTGTGCCTTTCCTTGCATCACTCTTACCTTGCAATGACTTTCCATAACATGCAGAATGGCTACTTGCTCTCCTTCAGAGTTTGCTGGTTCTCTTTACAAGAGAAATTAGTGGATTTGGGCCTGACAAAACCGGAATATGCCAGCATTGCCACCAGATTGCCTATTGCTGTGAATGCACTTTTCTTCTATTATTACAGAAGTGTGTACACAATCTGATGCAGTTCTTTGGGTTTCCTTTCCGGCTAAGCATCAATTAATCTATCTCATCAGTTAACTTGTCCTGATAGTTTTCCCTGTAAAAGCAGGTGTGTTATTTCTTGTGGAATGGATTGAGTGGTTCAGTTGCCCAGTGCTGGATTTATTTCTAATGCCAACATCATCATGTGGGTCTAGTTCTAGAGTGGGCAAAGTACCTCAGCCCCCCCCCACACACACCAGGGTAAAAAAAAATTAAATCCATTTTTAAAGAAAATGTCCTCAAATGCTCCTCAATACCTTCTGAAGGGCATGGGGACATTTTCACCATGATCTTGGGGGCCTTTGGGCCATTATAAGCCCAGAAGAGACCTTTTATTAAAACAGGAAATGAAAAGGCTTCTAGGTCGCTTCCTGCTTTAAAAATATTGTCCAGAAAGGGCCAAAAATTGTGGACAATGCCTCCCCAATAGTGTTCGGGGGCATTTGGGGCAAATCACTAAATTTTGTTTTACATGGCTGGTGGCCCTCTCAGATCTCCTGGGGACTAATGTAGCCCCCTGTCCCATAATAGTTGTTCACTCCTGCGCTAGTCTGGTTGAAAACCGAAGATAATTCCTGTACCTTTAATGTCTGGGTAGAACAGAGAATCTCAGCAGGCATTGCATGTCCCCAACCAAGAGACGAGCAACACCTGCTAAAATTTCCTCTATTCCATAGGCATTAAAGATACAGGAGGGATCTCCAGTTTTCAGTCTGTTAGCCCTATTCACAACTAATATTGGTATCCTCCGCTTATTTGACAGGTTGAGGAACAGAGTGCTGTTGAAAACCAGAAAGTGTTGAAAAGCAGAACTCAATTTTAAAAAAACCCCACGACATATCACTTACAAATACAGTCAACTCTCCACATTTGCGGGGTTCACTTTTGTGGATTTGATTATTCACGGATTATTTGCTGTCACCTCTGCTGCCTCCCTATGCCATGTTTAATAGGGACTGCAAGCCTCCTGAGACTGAGAGACTGTGAACGAGGTTTGGAAGTCCCTATTAAAAATGGTGTGGGGCAGGAGTTGGAGGGGGCAGTAAGCCCCACCAGCCACCCACTTCTGCCTTGTGAAGGAACTCTGATGCCTCAAAGGAATCCATGGTGTGTTGAATATGGTGATCATACTTTTTTGTGTGTTAAATATGGTTTGGGAGGACCTAGAGTTATTCACCGTTTTTCTACTTTCACAGGCGTCCTGTGTCCCTAACCCTAGTGAATGTGGAGGGATGACTGTACATGCAAAAGCTAAATAACACACTACAATACATGGATTCTGGTTGTAATTCTGGTATATGGGTTCTGGCTGTAATTATAAAGGCCTGAGAGAGTGAATTATTGAAAAGCAGACTGTCGAAAAGTGGGGGACGCTTTTATTTAAGGAAAGAAGGCTAGCCAGAATCCACATCTTATTGTATGAATTTCAGACACTGGATTTCCTAATGTAAATTGCTTTATGCCATAAGTGATTGTTTTATATATAAACATACACTGCTTGCACATGCACATACCTAAGCCATGGATTTTAGCTGTGAGTTCCTGTATTGGCAGAGGCTTGGACTAGCTTACTTTTTATGTTCCTTCCAGTTCTATGAGTCATATATTCTTATGGGTTCTGAGAGTTGTATTCCAAAAAAAGAGGAACTTATCCAAGGAACTTGAGTAATGCCATGTAGACTGTGGGTCTGAAATGCGCAGAAAAAGTATTTCCACATTCAAGAATAAAATCCTCATGTAGATCTGCGCTGGTATTTTCCATCAGGATTTTCTTTTTTCTTTCTTTCTTTCTTTTTTTTTTTTTTTGAAACCTATTTGGCACAAAGCATACAGCTCCTTCTCAATCTCTCCACAAGTGATAATGCGTTTGGCCTTCCTTTCATCAGTTCTCCTGAACTGCCAGGCTGTCTTGCTTTTTGAATCCTCCACTCTGCACAAGCCACCTTTTGCATGACCAAGGTGGTTCCTTAACATTCTGATGCTTGGTTATGTCCTTTTAATTTGCTGTCCTGTTCTTGCAGAACATGTTCCTTCTAATGCCAGCGATAGCGAAAGTAGCTACAGTAAGTTACGGCTTTTGTTTGGGTCTCTCTTTTACTTTGGCTTGCCTGTGACAGTTTTCTTTCTTTGCTTTCCTTTGCTTTTCTAACGTTCAAAATATCTATATTATGATGGGAGCAAATGGCTTGATGGATACAACTGGCTGAAAATAGAAATATACATAGAATGAAGCTCAAAAAAACAAAACAAAACAGATGTGGTGTGTCTTTTGGTGTAGCTGTTCTTCAACAATCAGGTCTAAATATGATTAGTTAGTCCCAACTCCAGTAGATCCATTGAATCAATGGTTAAATGATGCATCAACACACATATAAATTCTATTGATTCAGTGATTCAAACACTAGTTAGGACTAGCAATAGGATGCAGGCCTCAATTTTCTCTCTCAATAAATTTGCAGCTACTCAACATCCAACTGCCATACCTTCCAAGAGCCCTGCTGGATTGGACCAAAAGGGACATATTAGTCACCATTTTGATTCCTCCCAGGCCTGGCCTAAAATATTTTGATGCCTAGAGGCAAAGGAGAAGTAGGCACCTCCTTCTGTCACCACTCTATGTATAGAAGCCAACTCGACTAGCAGCTGAAGCTGACTTCATCACTACTGAGAGTGTCCTCCATCCACACCTGGGGGCAGCAAGCTGGTTTAAGGGATGAAGGAAAGGTTCTGAAGCATACACGGCTCTGTCCTCCAAGACACAGGAATGGCTAGGGGACTCAGGGTGCCATTTCTGCACTCCCTCAGGCTTGTCCCGTCTCCTCACAGTGCCTAATAAAGGAGGTGGGCAACCTCCAGAAGGCAGGCGTCCACACACAACAACCTCAAGACTTCAGAGGGGTCACTGGTCCTGTATACCCTCTATTCTTCCAACAGCTCTCTCCTTCCTGTGGTTGATCACATCCTCTAGAGCAGTGGTGTTTGGGACTTCAACCCCCAGAAGCTCCAGACAGGCTTGGCTGAGTTAATATCTATAGCATCCAGAACACCAGAAGTCCATAACAACTGGAGGACCAAAGTCTGAGAACCACTGCTCCAGAGCACAGGGAGCAATGATGTCACATTTTTGCCTTTTTCCAAACTGGTTTAGTCCCAGCAGCACCTCTTTCCAAAGTCAGAAGTGGGAAGAAGCCAATTTTGGTTTTGAAAAATCTCCATCATCAAAAGATAATATTTTAAAGGAAAACAAAAAGGCTCATTCCTCAGACTAAATGAGCTTGAGAGGATGTGGTAGAATTGCTCCTTCCACCCACTAGCAAGAGGGGTCATTTTAAGTTTTAATAAAGGAGGTAAGTCAGGGGCACCAGGGTGTGATGACTGCTCTGTGGTACCCCAGCCCACCGGCCATCACGTGCCCACCTCTGGCTTTGGATCAATTAGATATCAGACTTTGCCTCCAGGAAGCTTACAAGGAACTGGCTCTTACGGATGGGTGGGTGAGAGTACATGAAGGTGATTTATAGCTAGTCAGAAAATGTATCTTTATATCCCACATGAGGACACCAGCTACCTTGATAAATTGTGGTGTATAGGAGTGACCTTTCATGGCTGCCCAGATAGCTCCTGGGCTTTATCTAAAGGCAATCGTATGATTTATCTAAATTTGACAGAACACAGTGGTTGGGGGCTGTGCATTTTATTAATGCCCTCCTACCTTTCCCACCAGAATCTGAGCATTGACCCACTACCTGATATCTACTCAGAGGTTGACAACTGGCTTTTACACATGGGTGGGTGGAGCAGAGGAAGCTAACTTATCGCTAGCCAGAAAATATGTTTTTTTATCCCATAATGGACACCAGATCATCACAAAGAGGGAACTCTTTCCTGGTCCAGAGATACCAACAATGGTTGTAGGCTTCCATATCAATGGTTATACACCTCCCATTATTTCAAATACTCACTCTCTTTGGGAAAAGAATTCAGCACCTTCAATAATTCCTCTCTCTGTGTATATGCCTTTTAGTCACCTGTTGACTAATGGTGACCCTATAAACTTCATAGGGTTTTCATAGGCACAGGATACTCAGAGGTGGTTTGCCATTGCTTTCCTCTGAAATATAGCCTATTATCCCTGGTGTTCTTTGGTGGTCTCCCATCCAGATACTAACCTTTTTTATCTTCCAAGATCAGACAAGATCTGATGTCTTCATGGTAGACTCCTAATTTACATACTTTTTAAAAAATATTTGTATCCCACCCTTCATTGTGCAATTTCACAGTGGTGTGCAGATGAAACAATAAACAAGTTAAAACAGTGCCAGATTCAAACAAGAAAACAGTTTGAACAGAATAAAATCAGATTAAATGTGACAACAAGTAGAATCTGCTTAAAATGTTATGACAGTTAACAACCGTGTACATGTACACATAAAGTAAGCCCCAAAGACTTTAATAAAAATGCCATGCCTTGACTGGGCACAAGAAAGAAACCAATGTTGACACCAATGAGATCTCCAAGGGGAAAGGATTCCAAAACTGAGGTGCCACAACTGAGAAGACCCTCTCCCATGTCCTTCCACACCATATTTCCCTCCAGTGGTTGGACACAGAGCTAGGCCCCTCTTGCACAGCTCGGTCCTCAGGGTTATAAAGAAAGACATTCCTTCAAATATTAACCCCACATCTGGCAACCCCAAGACTAAAACCTAGAGTGGATCCACATGGAATTGAGCAAATATCCCTAGTTGCAGGAAAGAATGTTTGGGGTACAATCCAAGATTGGCAATTCTTCTGCGCCCACGCAAGGAGAATGTTCAAAATGGATGGGAGCTTTGCAACCTCACCAGGAATACATTCAGAAAGAGTAAGTAAGAAAGGTGGAAAAAAATAACAACCTCCCCAGTTCTCTCCTGTTCTTTGCTGAAGTTTCTCAAGCCGTTTGTGGAACATAGATATGCATGATATGCATGTGTACACACACTGATTGTGGGGCACTTGTCATTTCTGATGCCAAAGTAACCATGGATCTTCGTCCTTATGGTTATGGGCTTTTGATACCCTCTGGTAATTGTCCTAACAGTAATAAACCTGACTTTCTTTCAGCTGAAAAAAAAAATACTTTTGACAAGTTTCACTGACACCATCTCAACTGATACTGATTTCCTGGCAAGCAGAGGCCAGAGTCAGGAGGAGGACATAAAATGTTCAAGTTGTCTTCTTTGTTTGACCCAAACGCCCAGTGTGCTATATACTGGGCTGGCTCCAGGCTTGCAGAAACTGTTGATCTACTTTTCTAGCCTGAATCTTGTACAGCATCAGCAGGCCTCCTTAGCAGAGTACCTTTTTGCCAGATGGCTGCCAGAATCCTATTTATATATTTGTATATTTGCTTTACTGTCTACCAGTCAGATTTCAGAGTTTGTGACCTTCAAAGCCCTACACCGCTTGGGACCAGGCTATCAAAAAGACCATGTTCACCCTATACAATCTAGTCTGAATTGTAAGATCATCAGGGGAAGACTTTCTTTTGGTCCCACCATCTTCATAGGAATGGTGGGTGAAGGTATAGGAGAGAGCCTTCTCAGTATCTGCTCCCAAGGTGTGGAACTCCCTTGCACACAAGGTCTGGTTGGTCCCCTCTCTGCTGTCTTTCCACTAACAGGTTAGGACCTTTTATTTAGGAAGGCCTCTGACTGATTTTTCAATCATTCTCATGTCCCCTCTTCAACCACAGTAGAAAGATTTTATGAGGCTTTGAAGAGTGGGGTAATATGTGATGATACCTCCAGCACTCTTTTTAACAGGCAGCTGCGATAACACCCTGCAGGGGTTCCTGCCACTGCCGATCACGAAGATCTCACTACCAGGAAAGGGTGGGAAGCTTCATCTCACACTACCCTGCTCTCCAGCTCTTTAGAAATCCTTCTGTTGTGGGTGGGGGGATTGTTATACTGAAAGGGCAAGTTTTGTGGGGGACTTTCAGTCCTTGCAGTGCTGTAGTGATTATAATCCCGATATTGTAAGTCCAGCTTACATCATCATAAATGCTGAACAGGGTGTCAGACAAAATTTAGAGTGCACATCTAGACTAGGCAGAAGACCCAGGATTTAACCAGATTCAAGGCTGTGTACTTACCGGAGGGGACATTAAGGTCCAGATGACTTACCTCCTAACCCAATTCTTTGAGGGTGCTTTGGCAGGTCCAACCACAACTTTTTGCAACCAGGGCAGGAGGAGGTTCTTTTGAAAGACTCAAAAGCTTCCAAAACAGGTTAAATTCTCCATCTGGCTTCCTTCTCTCAATTCCTCCCATACTCCTGGGAGTTTTCTACTGACAATGACATAGATGGAGGGGTGCCCTTTCCCTCCTTCCCTTAGTATGCATCTGTGGAGGGGGAAAAATCCTCTGATACCGCATGTCAGTCAAAACAAATCAGTCTGAGGCACAATTTAAAAAGGATAGAAACAGCAAATCATGCATTCCAGGCAAAGAATAGCTTGCCATTTACTGGAGCTTTTGGCCAATAAGGATGAAGTCTCAGATTAGCTGAGGATCAAGGACGGGTTTTGGCCCCCCAGATTTTTGGACTTAGAATGCCCATCTGCTGCTCCCAGCTAGGCCACTGAATGTGGAAGCTGTAGGCCAAAACACCAGGGCCCATTCTCATTACACAGCTATAGCATTCTGATTCCACATTAGCTGCCATGGCTACATCCTATGGAATCCTGAGTTTGTAGTTTGGGGAGGCGCTAGAGCTCTCTTGCTTAGAATTCTAAACACCTCTTCCTAGACTGCAAATCCCAGGATTCCATGTACTATAATTGTGCAATATGAATGGGCCCTTACTCCTCTATCAGGGCATTCGAAAGGTTTCAGCATCAGCAACTGTTGTAATTAAAATAGCTTTTATTTTTGAAACTAAAGAGTACTTTCCAGTATGGATGTACCCCTTTCCAAATTGCTAGATTGTTAGTTTTAATGGGCTATGACAAGTAACATCTTCCCATATATTCCCATACGCACGTGCCTGAACATCCATAGTTCCTTCATTAAACCTCTTTCAATTATATCTTTTAATTGAACAGCTTTCAATTAACCCTTCTTAATGAGCAATTAACATCACTTCCACATTCATTCCTGTGTTGATTTATCCTAATTGCTCAATTGGTCATCACTGCCCTAATTAAAATAGGCAACGTGAATCAGGAAGAGATATGCATGCACATACAACCAAGTATAGGACGTGGGCTTAAAAAAAAAAAGATTTGTAGGAGAAGCAGAACTGCTGGAAATTCTGTCTTTCCAACAGTATTGGAGAAGAAAATAGCTGTGGTGTCCGGGGGGGGGGGGGGGACAGCTTTAAGGCTATCCCCTCTCTAGCATCTGCCCTGAAGGCTATCTGCTGAATGATTGGGCCTATGGTACTTTAACTTACTCTTCCTAATGGTAGGACTGTACTATCTGATCAAGACAAAATAAAGAGACGATGGGAGCAATCCACTGAAAAACTACATAAAAGAGTTAAAAGCATAGCAGATTCCTTCAAGGAAGAACATTCTGACAATGAACCCACAAGTTCAGAAAGTCAAGTAGAAGCTACTCTCAAAGTGCTTGAGAGAAATAAATCATCAGGAAAAGATGGCATACTGTTAGTGCTTTTTCAGACTTGCTGTTCTGTGCCTTCAAATAATTTCCAAATTATGGCAACTCTAGCACAAACTTATCATGGGGTTTTCTGGGGCTGAGTATGTGTGACACACTCAAGCTCATTCAGTGGGTTTCCATGGCTGAGTGTGGAATCGAACCCTGGTCTCCAAGGTCATAGTCCAATGCTCAAACCACAACACCATTCTGGTTCTCCTGTTGCAGACTACAGAGACAGAATCCATTCAAATTCTAGCACAAATCTACTGACAAATATGGAAGACAACAGCCCACACACTGGAAAGTCTCCAGTCCCAAGGAAGGGATTGTAGCAACCATCAGATCATTACATTAATCTACCATGCAAACAAGGTAGTCTCAAGATTTTGCAACAAAGAGTTTTACCATATATACAACAAGAAATGCCAGATGCTCAAGTAGATTAAGAAAAGGAAGAGGCACTAGAAATCATATTGCAAACATATGCTGACTAATGGAACACACCAAAGGATTTCAGAAGAAAATAAGCCTGTGCTTTATGGATTATTACAAAACCTTTGACTGGGTAGATCGTAAACAATTATGGATTTTATCTAAAAGAAATAGGTGTGCCATAAGACCTGATTTTCCGGATGCATAACCAGTACTCAGGACAACAATTACTTTGAGGACATAGGAAGAAACAGGATGGTTTCCAGCTGACAAGGGGATCAAGCAAGGCTGCATTTTGTCACCCCACCCATTGAATTTATTTGCAGAACATGTACAAAAAGCGGGCTTAGATTCAGAGGTGTGAAAATTGGGGGAAAGAACATCAACAATTTACGATATGAAGATGACACTATATTACTGACAGAAAATAGCAGTGACTTGAGAAAATCTGTTGCCAAATATCAAGGAAGAAAGTGCAAAAACAGGTTGACAGTTGAAAATTAAGAAACCAAAATATGATCATAGATGATTTATGTAACTTTAAAGTGAGTAATTGAAATACAGATTTTCTATACCTTAGCTTAGTCAATCAAAATGGAGACAGTAGTCAAGACTAGGACTTGAAAGGTCAACTATGAAGAAAGTAGAGAAGATCCTCAACTACAAAGAAAACATCATTAAACACCAAAGTCATCCATGCCATCATATTTCCAATTTCTACATACAGTTGTGAAATCTGGACTGAGAAAAATGGTATCAGGAAGAAAACTCGTGAAATGTAGTGCTGGAGGAGAGTGCTGTAGATACCATGGACTATGACAAAGTTATGACTTATTAAAAGAGGTGATAATGCTTGGTAAAATGGAAGACAATACAAATAGAGGGAGACCCCTTTATAGGTGGATAGATTCAATCCAGAAGGCCATAGCCCTGAGTCCTGATGACCAGGACTCTAGAATTTGTCTCTTTTATAGGGTTGCCATAAGTCAAAGCCAACTTGAAGATAATTAACAACAAAACACTTCCTGAGCATACTAAAACATTCTACATGTACAAGGAAGCCTTTCTATGGGCATGATTCTGTATACTTTGTAGCCCATAGGATCTACCTTTGGTGCATCTACAGCTGTGTGTGAAAATTCATTCCCAACTTTGGTAGAGGTGCTGACCCCACACAGGCATTCAAAGAAAAGCGAATTTAGTAACCTTGGCTTTTCAAAGTAACATATCTAACAGAATTTCAAGCAGAAAGTTTCTCTGCAAGTTTGCAGAGAAATTCAAATCATTATATTCGGAGGATTAGCACAACATGCATTTAATTTCTAGTCACTGGCCATTTCCGCACTACACTGTTATAGTGCTATTATTCCGTTTTCAACATCCTATAGAATTCTGGGATTTGCAGTTTAGGAAGGGGCATTTAGATTTCCCAGACAGAGAGCTCTTGGTCTCAGTAAACTACAAACCCCAAAATTCCACAGGATGTTGAAAGTGGAATAATAGCACTATCACAATGTAGTGCAGAAATTGCCATTGTTATTTAGTTTGCACAACTATTTTGCATGTGAAAATATTTTATGTTAGATTGATATTTTTTTTGAAGATTCACAACTTACTTTCTAAGTAAAATGCATTAAGAGGTGGTCATTTTGTCATTACCTATCAAAACATTTTCCCACAGAAACCTCTTTTATAAGGTTTGATTGTTCTATAAGGTCTGACTGTTGCCCAAATCCTTCTGCCCCCCTGAGTTTTGACTCTGCTTCCCTATGCTGAAAATTGTCTCATTGCATCCACATTAATCTACTTCGCTAAACTGCAGCACTGGAAATCCTCAGCAGAAAATTCTAAGTACCTCCACCAAACTACAAATCCCAGCATGGAGCCATGGCATCACACCGCAGTAACTGGGTGATGTAGATACACTCCAGGGGTGATTTCTAACAAACAACACTTGTGTCTGTGTCTGCATGAGCACCCATGCATTTAGTATTCATGAGGCAAAATGGCCCACCAGGAGTCCATTTTTGGTGGAAACCATCTTTTTTTCAGCCATTTTGAGGTCGAAGGCAGTTTCAGGGTGTAATCACCGCAAAGCACACACACACACAAGAGCTGCATATGGCCCATCAGCTGCACAATTCCCACTCCAACCTGTGGCAAATACGTTTTTTAAATGTTATTAAGAAAAACAACACAATCCAAATATACAAAAAACAAAAATACATCCATGCAGACATTAACAGACATCTACACATATCTAAAACAAATACTAACAAAACATAACTAAAATTGGTTCCTGCCCTTGTTGCAAACAGTTCATATCACTTAAACATTTACGCCTAACTATTAAGTCACACATGTTATCCCATAATTATTAGTTGTTGCTTGTCGTTATCATTTCAATTATTTACTTAATTTCTCAAGTTCATAATTAATTGTTAACTTATTCTAGATTACCTTTTGCTAATAATCATCAAAAAATAATAATCATCTATATAAAAACATTTTAAAACAACAAAGAGGATACAACTTCTAAATCTACTTTTACACTTCTCATTGAGTAATGTTAATTTTAAATATCAAAACCTATTGTCATCAGATCGCCTTCATTCTTTTCTAAGAAATCAAACAACCACTTCCATTTAGACAAAAATTCTTTTTGTGTTCTGCTTAGCCACCCATCCCCTATTGGTAACTCTGATTTTTCCAAAACTTTGCATACACTAATCTTGCTGCTAACAACATGTGTTGTACCAATTTATGATGCATGTGGCCACTACTTATTGAGCTCAAGGTTAAGGCGAGGCCTAAAACTGTGCACTTCTTATACTTCAGACAGCTCACCTTCCTCGTCACTGGGCTACTGTCCTGTGGTCACTGTGAGCAGAAATATCCATAAAGATATAGCCAGGACTCCAAGAGGCACAGATCAAACACAGAGGCGGTCTGAACGTGCAGGAACTCTAGTTTTTGCATGGGGATGTAGGTCAGATGTAGGCTGGATGTAGGCCAGAATCTTGTGTCACAGTTACAAAGCACTTATGAATGCGTAACCTGGAATTACTCACTTGTGATGGTTACATATTCATGGTCTTTACATAGCCCCTAATTTAAAGACTGCATAGGGACCGTGACATTTTCACAGTCTCCGCTTACTGGGAAGCAGCTGTTGAGATCAAAGGAGGGCTAGTCTTTTGTCACTCCAGAAGTAGCTGGTTGCTCTTCCCACCCACCCCCTTGTGCCAGTCATTTCCACACCTTACTGATTCCCGTTGTCATCCTGTTGCAATCCTGGCAGCACCTTTGCCAGGATGGGAGTGCGACATGAACGCTCCCTTCCATACCTGGCAGGGAGCACAAGTGACACATGCTTTCCTTCTGCAGCACAGCTGGCCTGCAAATCATCTTAGAAAACTGGTTTTTGAAGACTTTCTTGCAGCAAAAAGACAATCATGAAAAATTCTGCATTGCTTCCTTTGAGAAGAGAATTACCTAAGAACTACAGGCAGAATCCTGGGATTCAGTAACTACAGTGCTTACCCAGACATTAGGACTATACAGGATTCTGCCTGTAGTTCTTAGGTAATTCTCTTCTCAAAGGAAGCAATGCAGAATTTTTCATGATTGTCTTTTTGCTGCAAGAAAGTCTTCAAAAACTAGTTTTCTAAGATGATTTGCAGTTGGAAATTTCTTCTGTGGAAAATCTACACATCACTGTTTTTGACATAAAACAACGTTTTCTGTGCAGGAAACAGCATTCTCCATGCAGAAGATAGAAATTTTCTGCACAGAAAGTCGTATTTCATCAAAATACTTTTTGGTACACAGATATTTTGTGCAGAAATAATTTATGATTATTTTCTATGCAGAAAATTGCTGTTTTCTGCACAAAACAACTGTCTGCAAATTAATTGTTCTTGTGTGCCTTCAAGTCACTTCTAACTTATGGCAACCTGAAGGTGAACCTTTCACAGTGTTTTCTAGGCAAGATTTGTTCAGAGAGGGGGTTTTCCCTTGCCCTCCTCTGAGGCTGAGAGCATGTGACTTGCCCAAGGTCAGCCAGTGGGTTTCCATAGCCAAGAGGGGATTCAAACCCTTGTCTAAAGAGTCATTGTCCAACACTCAAATGCTACACCACCCTGGCTCTCTATGTGCAAATTTAGTGTAGAACAAATTCAAATCTGCGAAGTTTTTCATCAGTCCAGGATTTTACACATCAGGATTTTCAACACTTGAGAAACATGTTTTTCAACTATTTTTAAAAAATATTTTCAAATATTCTTCCCATTCCTATCCATATGAAGGGTCCACATTCACTGAAGATTATACAAAAAATTTTCTACCCCAGCTTAAAATCACATGCTTTTCAGGACCTTTAGCAGAGGTCTAGGTCCCTGCCAAAGGTCTAGATCCACTTCTGAGCCAAAGCACTTTGGCCATAACGCAGCACAACTGGCAACTACTTCACAGAGTGTGAGTTTCAAACATGCATGAGCTCTTTTGCATTCTTTTCCCTTACTGGTACTGATCATGCAATGCTGACTTTTATTTATTTTTTTTAAGCTGTGGAATTTCAGGAGGTTATCATAGATGCACCCAAACCATAAGTGAGCTATTAATTTCTGCCTTGTTTGTCTTGGCTGGAGCACTGGTAATTCACAAGGAAGTTTCGTTGCCACAGCTGAAGAGTTACAAGAGAGGCTAACTTGGGCATTTTACACTGGTGAAGAATTCTTTGGCCTGTCTTGGGTTGGAGTGTGCTCAAAGAACTTATACTGATTTCCTTGTGAGATTGGGGAAAGAATTCTGTTGGTCAGAGTTGATTTGTCCTGTTTTCTCCTCTCATTGCAGGAGGTCAAGAGGATTTCATTCTCTCCTACGAACCTGTAACAAGGCAGGAAAGTAAGCAAACTTGGATTCCCTAACAAATAAGCTTGGCCTAATCAGAAAAAAAAGCTTGGTCTATTTGTGTAATGTAGGGGTGGAGAATTGTTGGGGGCTAGAGGAAACATTAGATGCCCAAGGGACCAAGAAGAGGTGCCATCCCCCGGAAAACATTTTTTTTAAAAAAAACTCTGCCCCCAAACACCCCCTAAATGGTATGGTGGGCACTCCTTTCCCTACTCATGGTGTAGTGGAATGAGGTAGTCATTGGACTGGGTTGTGCTTCATCACATTGTCGGTGGAGGATGACATTTTTAACCAAGAAAGAAGTGTCACATGTAACTGAAGTCTCTGACACGAGTTAATGGCTGTATTGTTTGAAAGGTTCACCTACTATGCTGTTATTTCTCCTTGTATATGAAGGAGGAGTTTAAAAAAAATGTGAGACCCTCCTCGCTTGTAGGCTGAAGTGGTACAAAGCATTCCGTCACTTGGGGGTTTCTACAACCTCGTTCAACTGCACATGAAGGTCTAGTTTCTGATACAGCGGATGACATTTTTTTAATGCCTCGCTGCTGGAAAAATATATATATCCCTGATTTTTTATATATATATATATATATATCCCTGTAGATCTCAAAGCAATAGTGTCTGGTGGCTTCTGTGCAAGTGGGACAGTGAATCCATTTTGGGGTTTTACTTTGAACACAGCTATCCAAGGTAGTAAAGGAATAGCATTCAGGCTCAAACCTGGAATGGATTCACTGCCCCATTGACACGGAAGGAATCAGGCCTGGGTTCTAGGCTGGTCTCGTTGTTGCCTTCAAGCCATTTCTGACTCTTGGCAACCCAAAGCAAAACTATCACAGGGTTTTCAGGGGCTGAGAGTATGTGACATGCCCAAGGTCACCCAGTGGGTTTCCATGGCCAAGTGGCGAATTGAAGCCTGGTCTTCAGAGTTGTAGTTCAACACTCAAACCATTACACATCACTGGTTCTCAGTCCTACACTAGTTATATAAAAATAAAGGATCAGGGAAAGACTACAAAATGCAGTTTCCATCTACTGTCTAATGTGGTACCATCCCATCACATGTGACTCTGCATTTATTAACCAGGTCTAAAATCCAGAATGAATTTTAGTGTGTTTTTCCCAGGATGAAACTGGACCTTTTAGTTCTAGTAGAAGAAAGCAGGGGATGAGGTGTCTGGCAGAAAAACCTCCCACATAAGAACTGCTTTGCTGAATTATATTGAGTTTCACTTAGACATCCTGGCCCTAGAGTAGAACTATTGAATCAGCTGGACTTACCCTCATGTTGTCTCTCTATTCACCAGTTGATTGAAAGGGTCTGTTCTATTGAGACTAACCAACAGGATCCCAGTTGCTGCATTGCACTCCCAGCTGAGCTGTACCATCTGAAATGTCTCCATATGTAACTGGGATCTAACTCACGTTGATATGATTTCTGCTATCAATTCCCACTTTGTTTGGAGAACAGCTGTCCACCCAATGATCAGTCTGGGGTCGGAGTTAATTTTGGTTTGGAAAAAAGAAATCCAAGGACATATATCCACCTTGCTGGATCAAACCAAAGGTCTATCTAACCCAGCGTTCTCTTCATGCAATAGCCAGACAGATGAGTCATCCACCAGCAGAACATGAGAGTATCCTCCATCTGTAACCCATTTATACCAGGCAGTTATAGCACCATTGTTCCACTTTTAACTGCCATGGTTCCATTCTATGGAATCATGGCTTTGGAGTTTGGGGTGGCACTAGAATGCTCTAGCTGAGAATTCTAACTGCCCCTCCTTATACTACAAATCCCAGGATTCCATAGAACTGAACCATGGCAGTTACAGTGAAATCATAGCTCTATAGAATCATAGAAATGTAGAGTTGGAAGAGACCACACGGGCCATCCAGTCCAACTCCCTGCCACATCAGAACACTCCTGACAGATGGCCATCCAGCCTCTGCTTAAAAACCTCAAAAGAAGGAGACTCCACCACACTCCATTGAGGCAGCAGCACATTCCACTGCCGGACAGCCCTGACCGTCAGGAAGTTCTTCCTGAGGTTCAGGTGGAATCTCCTTTCCTGCAGCTTGAATCCATTGCTCCTTGTCCTGGTCTCTGGAGCAGCAAAAAACAAGCCCACTCCCTCCTCTACATGGCATCCCTTCAAATATTTAAACATGGCTATCATGTCCCCTCTTAACCTTCTCTTTTGCAGACTATAATTCTGTAGTTGAATGGGCTCCTCATTGGAGGGGCCCATAACTCTCTAAACTGATTTAATCTGATCCATTTCTACTGAATGTTATATTTCTTCTTTGTTTAAAAGTCATTCCCTTGATCATAATAACCAAGAAGTTCCTTTTCTTTTTGTGTTTCAGTTAATTACACCAGACCAGTTATTATCCTTGGTCCAATGAAAGATCGGATCAATGATGATCTGATATCTGAATTTCCTGACAAATTTGGCTCCTGTGTACCACGTGAGTATTAAATTTCTGAAGGCATATTTGTTACCCTTATTCTCTTTCAGGTTGCTGAAATATGCTTTTGTAAGACCTGCTACTCCCCTTATCAGGAAGGCTTCAAAAAATAGCATCCTTTTTTAAATATAATTTCATGCCAATAACTGTGTGAAGGCCAGGGGAAAATTTCTCCCTACCCCTCCCCCATGCTGCACCCCCACACAGCAAACCCAAAAGCCTCTATTTTCCTCTGCAGGCCCTCTCAAAATGGTGACAGGAAGTGATGCACATCACTTCCTGTCACCATTTTGAGAGGGACTGCAGAGAAAAATGGAGGTATGTGGGGGTAGTACCAAGTTCTGAGATGCTTGTGACAGTGGCAGCAGTATTTTTACACGTGGGGGGGGGTGCTTTTGTAGGTTTTTTTGGGGGGATAAAAAACTGCCTGAAAATTGTGCAGATTTTTTTAATGGGAGTTCTGGGGCTTTGGGAGCAATGGTAGAAGGCTTCAGGGGCCACATGCAGCCCATAGACTGATCCTACAGGTTGGTTTGAAATCCTAGAGAGCTGCTGCTAATCAGGTAAAGTTGTGCTGAACCAGGTTCCCTTCCAGATCCCTTCCACACTACACAATTGTAACACTCTGAAATCTCTGCAACTGTCATGGTTGCATCCTGTGGAATCCCAGGATTTAGTTTAGGGAGGAGCAGTCAGCCAGATTGACTCACAAGATTACAAGCCCTAGGATTCCACAGTATGTATCCGGGCCAGCTAATGTGGAACCATAGAGTTATAATGGTGTGGTTTGAAAGGGTCCCTGACTACAAATCCCAGGATTCCATAGGATGCAGCCATGGCGGTTAAAGTAGAATCATTTTTGCGCTACACTGTTACAGTGCTATTCTACTTTCAACATCCTATGGAATCTTGGGATTTGTAGTTTAGGGAGGGGTATTTAGAATTCTCAGCCAGAGAGCTGTTTGGCTTCAGTAAACTACAAGCCCCAGAATTCCACAAGATGTTGAAAGTGGAATAATAGCTCTATAACCTAGTGCAGAAACGGCCATAGTGCCAAAGTTGTGTGGTATGAAATGGACCCTGTCCCACAGGGGCCTTCGGAACCTACCAGATTCCTTTTCTTATTCTCAGATTCTGTGGCATCTGGATGGGGAAGATTTGTGTCTTCCAAGTTTAACTCTGGACAAACATTTGGAGGTTCTTCTAAGGAAGGAAAAAAAAATGCTCAATGGGCTTCATATAATCCCTAAAGATTTTTTTTTTATGTGCCCAAAGGACACCCACTCAAGAAAAGGCTCGTTGCTCCTTCCCTTACAGCATTTGGGTGTTGGATTGTTTTAAAGGGTTCCACCTTTTAGAATTTCTGCTCCCCCCCCCCGACAGTAAAGATAACCTTGGATTTGCCCAGATCCCACTAATATCTCCATCTTGTGTGTGATTAGTGACATTTGGTTTACATAAACCAACTAGTAGCAGTCACAATAGTAGCAGAGCTTTGGAAATTACAGTTTTAGATTACAACTCTGAGAATTCCCCAGCCAGCCCCATGCAGGCTGGGAGATTCTAGGAGTTGTTGTCCAGAAGGTAAGTTTTGCAAGCTTGGAGGAGAAAGACAACAAGAAAGAGAAGGATTAGGACTATTTCGCATAGTCATTACTTCTTTTGTCTCTATATTTTTTGAGAAAGTCAAGAAGAATGTAAGAGGAAAGCTAGGATGGGGGGAAAGCTTTGTGTGCGGCTTGGTTGTGTTTTTTTTTTTTTTTTTTTTTGTCTTAGTGCGCTTAGAGAAACCTTTTCTCTCATTCATTTTTGTTGCCCAAAGATACAACTCGGCCTAAGCGTGACTATGAGGTGGATGGGAGAGACTACCATTTTGTCATCTCCAGAGAACAAATGGAAAAGGACATCCAAGAGCACAAATTCATAGAGGCTGGACAGTATAATGATAATCTGTACGGAACTAGTGTGCAGTCTGTGAGATTTGTAGCAGAAAGGGTAAGTTAGCCAAGCAATATTTATGCCAGTGTTGTGTTATTGCAGCAAATTATACTAAGTTGGATTTCATATTTGGGTAATTTTTTTTTTAATGTAAACTCAAACCCAGTTCAGATGTTTAGAAAAAGCGCATAGTACAATCCTTCTAAAACTATTCCTGTTGATACAAGTATTGGATTGTATGTTTGAAACAGAGGAAATTGTTTCGAACAATTCAACAGTTCAAACATACAGGGAATTCTTCTGCACTTTTAATAGCATCTCTTTGGTTTTAATGGTGGCTCCACTGTGTCTGTTCCAGGATTTATACAGTAAGAACAGAATGAACATTCAAAAGTATTTTTTTAAAAAAAGATGGAAAAGCATATTTTTGGAGAATTGAGAAACCTTGATGAGAAGAACCCTGGATGGAGGAGAATCTTTGCAGCTCAGGACTTACTCTGGGCAAAATTCATATGTGATAGTTTTGCATAGAAAATGCTGCAAAATTTGATTTGCCCTGAAAACACTTTTGTTTGTCTACACAAAAAACCCTTGTTTTTGTGCAGAAAATATTTCCACACAGGAAATTATTTTCTGTGCAGAAAAAATCTGTTTCTTTCACAGAAAATGCTATTTTATGTCTAAAACAACTATTTGCAACAGCAGTGGGGTCAAGTCTTGCAATTCTTCCAATATGTGAGGAGTTGGTATTCTGTAAAGCACCTGCATATTACAATGCAATGCAGTACAGCAAACTTTCATTCAGTTTAGTCATTCAGTTACACACAGTGGAGCATTTGGAAGTGAAAGTTGTTGAACATAATGTAACACTTTAAAAAAAAACAACCCTCATATTTTAAAATGCACTTGAACACAGCAATTACAAAACAGTAGCTTTCTGGTGAGACAGAGTTACTTGTCACATTGCACTGTAGTTCCTGACTCTTAAGTTGTTTTTACATATAGAGACTAAGACCAATACAGAAGTAATGCACACTCTCATAAACCATAAGCCAAATAATCTTCTAACCTTTCAGATCATTAAAAGATCTAAAGGAATCCTGTAACGTTTTTTTAGACTACCTGAGAAAAAGACATTTTTAGCAGGAGCTTTCATGGGCTCCAGTCCACTTCATTAGATGCTGCAAGTTGCTATAGAATTCCTTTCTATTTCTTTATGCTGCAATAGCTGGCCATAGCTGTGGCCATTTCCGTACTAGCCTGTTATAGCGTGATGATTCCACTTTCAACATCCTCTGGAATCCTGGGGTTTGCAGTTTTGGGAGGGGCCGACCAGTCGGCCCCTCCCAAAACTGCAAACCCCAGGATTCCAGAGGATGTTGAAAGTGGAATCATCGCGCTATAACAGGCTAGTGCAGAAATGAAGTGTGTCTCTGCCTTTTGGCCCCAAAGTAGTTCTCATCCCAAAGTAACTGAAACCCTGCTCAGACATCTGAAATCCCATTTTTGCACAGATTTCTGTACCTGCCATTTCAAACGAACATGCTTTTTATGCACATTTTTTCAAATGTATGCATTTTTGCATGCTTTGTTGAAGGGTGGGAAGAGAAAACTGTTTCACAAACTTGAGAAGAGCTTGGATTTCCACATTTAAGTACATTCCAGGCCATGTTCAGTTTCAGGCAGGGCATATTTAATAAAAGTGCGTATTTGCAAAGCAAATTTCTTACTCATCTTACAGTAAGAAACTGAGGAGGAGATTGTAAGGAATATTGTGGAGAAAAAAGCAAAAAAGTATCCTGGATATTAGACTAAAGCTGATATGTGCTGTACCCAAGTCAAACCCAGAAGAAATATCCTGGAGAATGTCCCAATGAAATGAACAGGCTCTTGCGTACAAGCATGGTAGTGTACTCAAATAGCACTAGTTTGTCCCCATTGCACCTGTTTAGAGCAGAGCTTTTTAAAAAAAAGAAAGAAAAAAAGATGTAGACTACAACTTCCAGAATCCTTAGCCAGCACTACTGCCAGTGATTCTAGGAGGTATAATCCCAAAAAGTTGTAAAAAAGTTGTAATTGCAAACTGTGCCATTACAGAACATCCAGGTAAATCACGTCCTTAGTCTGTTGATTTTGATCATCAAGTGCTACATCGTGAAAGCCTGACTTGGAATAAACTCCTCAAGAACAAACCCATCTCCATCTGCTTTTAACAGGGCAAGCACTGTATACTCGATGTATCAGGAAATGCCATTAAGCGACTACAAGCTGCGCAGCTCTACCCCATTGCTATCTTCATTAAGCCTAAATCGTGGGAGCCATTGATGTGAGTACCATCTCCTTTAGTTGCTTTTTAGACCATTCAATAGGAATAGGGACATGTTGTACCTTTCTGAATATTTGTGCCTTGTGTGTTTGTGATGTACAGCTCTTACCCTCTTGTTTTCAGCTTTGGACATCAGTGATGATGTGCAAATATGGGACAGTGAATCATATTTCCAGTACTGGGGCATGTCATTTATCTCTGAAAAGAGGAGTTGCACATGATGGAGAGGGAACACTTCCCGTATTATGAACGTATTATCACCCACATTATATCACTCCTCATCTTAGGCCCATCTCTGCGTCTCCTAGCTTGGAAAGAGAGACTAACCCAAGCTTTGGCTATTAATAACAGTCAGACTAATTTGTTAAATGCATGCATATGTTTAAAGCAGGGGAGTGGAACACACCAAGTGTCCCCACCAGCGCAATGCTTACACTCTCTCTTCCTCCCAATTCTCACTGCAGTGGCTCTTCCACATTTGCGAGGGTTCAGGGTGCAGAACCTTCATGAAAATGGAAAAAACACAAATAACTCCCCCTGCCCCCTGCCATGATCTTCCTCCCATTCCCCTTCAGAGTTTTTCCTTGCTTCTGGTCTCAGCACTCTCAGGAGAAGAAAAAAAAGACAAGGTAAAGGGCTTACCAGTACTTTCCCCTCAGACAGAGAACAGCAGAGCACTGAGTTCTGGTGTTCTAGCCACTTCCGGTCACAATTTTGAGAAAAGAGATTCCTCCCAGAGGGGAGAGCTAGGAGCAAAGAGAGCACCTGACCAATCAGTGGCCATTACACAGAAAAATGTACAGCCAAGTGGCAGAGAGGACACACTTCCAGCGGGGCGGGGGGCTGGCTTTGCTCATCTAAAAGGGAAAAAAAAGTCCATTTTAAACACAAGCCTCACAAACCTGGGGTGAGGAATGCAAGGGAATGAGAGGAGGAGAATGCGGGAGGGGGAGGCAAACACGTGTCTTGCAAATAATCAAATTTGCTGATGTGAAATCCACAAATGTGGAGAGAGGACTGTCCTGTTAAATCTGGCCCAAGGAGGCTTCTGGTATGTAACTCTGCTTTGTAAACAAGATACACAGGAAGTGCATACCTTGTTTTAAAGGAAATCCTTGTACTTTTCAAGGTGCGCGGAGAGCACACACTTTGTCACCAAATAAATCCTTGTAGTTTTTCTTCAAGGCCCAGTTAAAGGCTATTTCAAAGCTGGCTCTGTTTTAGGCCTCAAATTGCTTTGTGATTACTTGCAGTTAGAAAAATGGCCAGGTAATCCCTGTCAAGGTCCTAGAGAGATTGAAAATGGTCCCCAGATTTTTCCAGAGCTGCCCATTCCTCCTGTAGACGGATGGCCCCTCCCTAAACTCCCTTGAGGCCCCATTTATCTGCAACACCTAAACTGCAAACCCCAGGATTCCATAGGATGTTGAAAGTGGAATAATAGCACTATAGCAGTTTAGTATAGAAGTGGCCAAAGAAACCACAGCCCTGAATTTGCAAGACCTGAGCAGGACAGTGGAGCACTAGGACTCATGGAGGTCTCTCAAACATAGGAGTGCCATAAGTGTTACCCCAAAAGATGGGGGACGTTGAGGTCTTCTAGCAGTACCTGTATCTCCCTGAAAAGGTGGGGAAATATTAGCTCTAAAAGGAGGCCGGCAAGAGGTGGGGTTAACCTTATGGGATATCTTCACCAGTGTGTATCAATACTAACTATGAGACACCAGTTGGATTTTTTTTTTTTGAAAAAAAAAGTATTGGGGGAAATTCACGAACACATACAAACAATCAAACAGTTTCACAACCATACAAGGCTAACTGAAAGAAAGGGAGGAAAACTTGGATAGCAAGGAGTGACGATGAAGTGGGCGATAGTTACCAATCCTGAAGCAGCAGGAGACTGAAGGGAGCTTTCTCAGTCTGGGGATCCTGACACAGTGTAATACGTCACATGTGTTCAAGGTACCAGCAAGCAACCAATGGCTGATCCAAGATTTAAATACCTTTTTTTCTGCCCTGAGGGAAATGTGTGCATTGCTCTCTAGCAGAGCCAAGAAAAGGGTCTGGAAGGTTCTAATTGCCTTTGCAGCTAGGCCAGTTGTGCAGGGATGGAGGACGATGGGGGCAATTTGCCCCCGGTGGCAATGTTTTTGGGGCGTCCCGGCTCATAGCCATGCCCCTGTGTGCCATGGCCACGCCCCACCCACTGTGGCCATGCCTCTGTGCAGTGCCCCCCCAGTGCCCACTCCAAGCTCTGCGCCTGAGCTAGGCGACAAAGCAATGAAGGAAATCACTACAGATTCTTAATTACTGGAGAGGTGAAAGAACAAAAGGACTGTTTTCGTGGGAAAGAAGTAGTTGGATGTGAGACTTCCCGCAGCTTTGTTTGCTATTGTCTTTTGGCTTGGCTGCCTTAGAGAACCATTGGGAGGAAAAAAAACTTAACTTGATGGATTTTAAATTGATTTGTCTAAACTTATGACCAGGCCATGTTAAGGCTTGTACCCAGCGTCAGGAAGTTTCCAGTCAGAGTCCTTTGTCTCCACACAGCTTGTCAACCATAAGTGCAAGAGTTATATTTATTTCATGCCAATTAAACAATATTTATTGCCAATCGTACTGTATCACAGATTGGGAGTGTAGGGTATGGTAACATCAGCTGAAGCCAACTTGGCAGCAAATAGCAACAATAACAATCTTATCTTACTGTGCTCAGAATTTTGGTAATAAAACTCCATGGAACCACTAGAGAATGTTCAGGTTTACATATCCTCCAGCTGTCCTGATTTGGAAGAGATAGTCCCAATTAATTCTGTTCTGTCCCACGTTTCAGATGCTTTTAAAATGTCCATTTCTTTCTCCTTCTCTCACTTTCCCCTTTGTCCTTGGCTGGCTTCGGTTGCTGCAAGCTGAATCACAAGTGCAAAAGTAGTGTGCATTCAGTTAACTCAGCAGGGGAGAAGAGAGGACAGAATCTTGCCCTTCCCAGAAGGCTCAGGCAAAAGCAAACTGCTGCATCCTTTCCTAGCTTGGGTGTTCTTTCCCATTAATCACTTTTCCTATCTTCACCATCTTTGATGTTGCTTGGCCACATGTATTCCTGGATTTTGTCTCTGAAATGTTGGAGGGTGTGGGTTTGTTGCTAAAACAGAAGAACGTATGATATTCTTTCTACGGCTTTCTCCTTCTGTTGTACATAAACACATTCCATCCTCATGCAGTTCAGTCAGCAGGCAGATCCTTCTATGAGCTAGGTCAGCTGTAGCAAATGTGTGTTGTCACGCACTTCTTAGCCAATTCTTTATGCATCATCATGCACATAATTTCCTCCTTGCATCACACGTGGCTTACTCTGTGGAGTCCATTTCTGCACGCTTCTCTGCTTTAATCTAGGGCTTTAGATTGGGGGTAGTGTGACAGGCTAGCTTGCTTGCATTCCATGGTTGATTTTCTAAAATTAACCTGTGCCTGGAAGGGAAATTCATATCTTTCAGCCCAGAAGTCTTGCTGTATACTAATCTCAGATGCACAGAAGCAGATGGTGGTTATCCACACTGAGGAGAGGAAAGCACTCTGCGTATGCTCAAGGGCAGAACATGGAAATGTTACATTTTGGGGATCTCGGTGCCCAGAATGTTATCTTTAATGTTCCAGAACTGAACTTGGCATCAAAAATAGGATTTAGATTATTCTTCTCAGAAACCCTAGAACAAATTAACCCCTGGGTAAAGGAACTTTTTTTGGGGGGGGGGGAGTCTTTCCTCTGTTTTGACTATGTATTGAAAAGGTTGGCTGAGGGGAAACCTATCCCTATTCTGTATCATTAGGGTGTTTAAATGTAAAGTATTTTAAAATTTTGTATCATTAATGGGTTTAAATTTTAAATATTTTTAAATTTTGTATTATTAACAGGTTTACATTTAAAATATTTTATTATTCATTCAGATATTTAGCTTATAACTGAGGCCTATGCGGCATGGTCAAAGACTTTTTTTTTCCATCAAGACCTTTGGCCTTTTATCAAAGTGGATTTAGCCATATTAGTGTGTCACAGAAAAACAACAAAATATAGTATAGTAACTGTGGATGTGAAATCCCAAAATGCAAGAAACTATTGAAAAAAGCACAAATCCAGCCCAGCAGCCAGTGAGAGCTCCTCCCTCCATTCAGACTGCAATGCCACAGCCTTTGAGGGAGAGAAGATCAGCTAGACTTGGGTCATTTCCACACTACACTGTTATAGTGCTATTATTCTACTTTCAACATCCTATGGAATCCAGGGGGTTTGCAGTTTAGAGAGGAGCCTTTAGAATTCTCAGCCAGGGACCTCTTTGGCCTCAGTAAACTACAAATCTCAGAATTCCACAGGATGTTGAAGTGGAATAATAGCATTATTACAGTGTAGGGGCAGAAATGGCCACAGTTTCCTCATACCTGAGACCCAGCAGCTAGTGAGAGCCTGACCCTTCATTCCAAGTGCCATTGCTGTGGCCTCTGAGGAAGAGAAGAGCAGCCAGACACAGCTCCATCATGCCTGGGCCCAGAAGCTGGTGAAAGCCCCCTCCATCCATGTTCTAACTGCCGTTGCTGTGGTCTCTGAGAGAGAGAAGAGCAGCCGACCGCACTTCCATCATACCTGAGTCCAGCGGCTGGGGCACCTTCCTCAATCTTCCAGTTGCCATCGCTCTGGTATCTGAGGGAGAGAAGAGCAGCCAGGCACACCTCCCTCATGGCCAGACCCAGTAGCTGGAGAGAGGCCATCCCTTCATGTACTAACTGCCATTGCTGTGGCTTCCAAGGGGGAAGGAGATCAACCAGGAGGCGCTGAACTTAATTCCTACCCCCCAATCCCCTTTTCCTTGTGTGTCATATCTTATTTAAACTGTAAGGCTGTGGGCAAGGAACTGTCAAACCAACTAATTGTAAACTGCTCATGGAGCCTTTATGGTCAAAAGGGTAGAGTATAAATACTTTAAACCAATAATAAATAAAAAATAAACCCCGTAATCTCAGCCAGCTAGAAGAAAATCTTTTGAAATGTTTCATTTTCTCATATGAGAATGAAGTAACTATACATTTACATCCCTACTAACAGGTTTTATTTCTTTATTTACATTTTTGAAACAATATTTCAGTCAGCATTCCTCATATAAAAGTGCCTTTTCTTTGATAAATTAAGGCACTTTTTAAAAAATGACAGCTTTGGGAAGTCTGATGTTTGCTTCGGGAAGAGGATTATGAAAAGTGAATTGCTTTTTTTTTTCTTACTTAAGATTTCATCCTGTGTTTCTAGGGAAATGAATAAACGCTTCACAGAGGAACAAGCCAAGAAAACATATGAGAGAGCAATGAAGTTAGAGCAAGAATTTGGAGAGTATTTTACAGGTATGCATCATCGGAGAAAGCTTTCCCTGTTCTCATGAAATGTGGTGGAATATGTATATGTATCTATTGACAGTGGCAGGGGACAAATGAACAAGCTTCCAGAAATAAGAAGGTAAGTGATGGCAGTAGCATAAGAGTGCAGGATACTAGGTCAGACAGTTTATCCGTTTAGCTCAGCTGTTCTCTACATTGACTACCTGTGGTTCTCCAAGTTTTCAGGCAGAGATCTTTTTCATCACCTGCTACCTGCTCCTTTTCAGATCTCAAGGACTGAATGAAAAGCATGTGGTCTACACCAAGCAATGATCCCAATCCACAGCAGAGTGAAAGATCAGGCTCTAATCTCTCCGCAGTAGTGCTGGAGTAGACCTTTAACAGCTAAACTACACCCTATGCTATATCTATAGTATACACCCTGAGCCTTCCTTAAAAACAAAATAAGGTTTTTATTGATGTGTTTGGGTATTGGACTAAGACTTTGGGAGACCAGGGTTTAAATCTCTACCCAGCCATGGAAACCCAGTAGATGATCTTGGTCAGTGCACACTCTCTCGGCCTTTAGGGAAAGGCAGTGGCAACCCTCCCCTGAATCAATCTTGCCAAGAAAACCCTGTGATAAGGTTGTCGTAAGTCAGAGTCGACTAGATGGCACATAACAACAAGAACACCAGTTAAAGCAATGGAAACAGCCCCAACACACTCCTCCTTGACATTGCTTTCTCCCACTCTTCTCACTAAGACAAGACTCTAGCTGCAGTCAGTTTCATATGTCAGAGGTTGATCGTGCTTGTTTAAATGTGTTGACAGGCAAGACATCAACACAGCACATGTGCTTAGACAAGAAAATCATACAACCAGCAAGGAAGAAGAGTTGGGCATAGAGAAGGTGAAATTAACAGCATTTGGGACATGTAGTTGCATTAGGTCAACACTCAAAACATTCCAAGAAGTTAAATATGGAGGTCTCAGATCCAGATGTGGGTGTGGGAAGGTTTAGTCTTGCCAGTACACCAGGGGTGAACAGTCTTCCCCTCTCAAGACCCTGTGTGGGCTGTGCTCAGACCCCTAAAATAACACCAAGAGTGATGTGAAATCCACTTCCATGCTTGTAAAAATTCCTTTTGGATTAACTGAAGGCAAAACAAGGACCATTTCTGCACTTCACCATTATAGTGTTATTATTCCACTTTCAACATCCTGTGGAATTCTGGGGTTTGTAGTTTACTGAAGCCCAAGAGCTCTCTGGCTGAGAATTCTAAATGCCTTTCCCTAAACTGCAAACCCCTGGATTCCGTAGGATGTTGAAAGTGGAATAATAGGACTATAACAGTGTAGGGCAGAAATGGCCAAGATCCTGCAGGGGACTGCACCATTTAAAGGAGAATCACTGAGTGGTATGGGGTTACCTGTTAGAGCAGGAGTGGGGAACTTTTGGCCATCCACATATTTTGGACTCATACAAAAACAAGAGATAAAGGAGTGTAGGAACTGAACTGGTTGCTGATGGGAAGGGGCTGGGCAAGTCATCCTTAAGCATTTAATCTGCCAGTGCTGCAGAACTCCACCCTTCGGTACAGCTGCCTGAATTTTAAGATGGGTTTGGGGGGTCAGATTGGGAGATGGAGCATAGCCATAACATGATGATGATGGTGATGATGGTGATGGTGATGGTGATGGTGACGATAGTGATTTTTTACCCACCTCTCCCTGTGGCTCAGGGCAGGGAACAACAAATAACACAGCTCATCACATCATGTCAGTTAAAAAACCATATAAAATCAGTACATATTAAAATCCATCAATAAATACCTTAAAAACCATAATTTAAAAATCTGGACCACATGTCTAATACAGGATCTTGTCCTTTGTTCTATGTATTTTTAAAAATCTTACTTCTTTCTTTCTTTCTTTCCTTACAGCTATTGTCCAAGGAGAAACCTTAGAAGAAATATATAACCAATGCAAACTTGTAATTGAAGAACAATCTGGGCCTTTCATCTGGATTCCTTCTAAGGAAAAGCTATAAAGTAGCCAATTCACCTCTGATTATCACAGAAGAGTATTTAGAAGAAAACTTAATCCTATCCTATTTGGAAGCTTTGGGGAGGGTGTGATTTTTCTCTGGGGGGGAGGGGGAGATACTTTTCCGTTTCTTGCAGTCAATGTGAATTTTTTCTGAATGTACAACACAAAATGTTTGAAGCCATGAAGGACATTGATTTTGGCCATAAAGGGTAGAGAAAGAAAAAGAAAGAAGAAGAAAAAATCTTAACACATACACACACACACACACAGACACACACACACACACAAAAGACTTCTGCCATATGAAACAAACGAACAAAACTGTTACCATGTGCTCGAAGCACCGCTTGGGAAGGACAGGCATTCGACGCAGAGGCTCACTATTCAAGAGAGCGGATCTGCGTCCTCATCCATATTCTTGGCTCAGCTCAATGTGTTTGTTGGTTGCTTTAAAGAAGAAGATTTCTCTTGATCCTGCAAAGAACATCACTCTGGAGTTCCAATTGGTAAGATGGGAATTGGACGCGGGCGTGGAGGAGACTTGCGCTGAACAGATGCTCCAGATTGAGAAGCAGAGAGTGCTCCCGCACCGTGCTGGATAGTGTCCGACAGAACCTGATCCATCTTCCACTGAACTCTGCCGAGACTGTGAATGCTTTTTTTCCCCCTCCCTTTTCCCTGGATGTTGGATCAGGTGCTGAATTTAACCATAGCACATCTGTATTTGGTACACCTTGACTTTCGTATAACTATGCACATTCCTTTTGCTTTTTTTTTTATTTTTATTTTCCTGATATCGATCCAGAGCATTATTTCTCCACCACCAGCACCACCTCAGAGTAGGGATGGGAAAGTTTTTCCAAAAAAACATGAAAAAATGAGTTTTCTCAGTGTTGGGAAACCCCGAAAGGGGGGAAAAATTGAATGGTAAAAACCTTTGCAGGTTGAGATTTGTTCTGCATCAAAGGGAATGACATTTTCTGTGCAGGAATATTGTTTTCTGGACAGACTAGTGGAAGATTTTGCACAGAGTAAGTCCCAAACTGTGAACAGTCTTCAAAAATTGATGTTTTTGAAGATGTTCTTACGGCAGGGGAAAATTGAATAAATTATTCATTCTTTCCTGTGAGAACGAACTTGACCAAAATTTCCATCCCTGCTTCAGATCCATCCTTTCATCTAGGAAAGTGGGTCCTTTCAGTTGGATTTGGTGTGAAAAGAAAGCATTCCATCTCAAAATGCATTCACATAAAAGTGTGGGAGTTCAGGGTACTTAAACTTGACCAAGAGGGAATACAGTTGGGAAAAAGCTTTACATTTTATTTTAATTGTCTATATTATCATTTATATAAAGACAGAGGGCACTTAAAGATGGAATAATTTATTAAAGAATCTATATTGATGTATAGGCGCTAATTTCTATAGGTGACAAAATATTTTGTGAGATATTTTGTAAAGATTAAGTAATTGAGAGGTGAACTATTTTTCACCCTTGGCTGGCTGTAAAATGCAAAGCGGGGATTTCAAGTTGCACTATCCCATTATGTTTGGTTTTTTTTCCCCACCCAGTAGACTTCTTGATATTATTACTTATGTTTTCAATGTTCTGTTTTTACTTCCTGTCTTAGGTATCATGGTCTCCTTCTTCTTTTTCCCTTTTACTAGATAAAAATCGTGATTTGCGGCAGTCTTAAAAACATACTTTGAACAAAAGGAAACGAATCTCTTATTTAAAATGGATCCTTACTGCCACCACCAAAAATATCAGTGGCTTGAATTCAATTCCAATTCTTTCTTTCTTTCTTTCTTTTTGAAAATTAAGACAGCTACCATCAACCTTTCATTGGTAGAGTAATTTCCAGAAGCAATGCCATATTTTGGCTGGCAAGCCACTGATAATATACTTGTTTCATAGTCCACAGTAGTTGGTAGTGTTTTGAGTGGAGCATTACGAGTAAATGTGGGGACTTAATCTGTGGATGTTCATTTTAGGCTATCCTGACGATCAGAACCTGGCTGACATTTTCTAATTACACAACCGAAATTATGACTGTGTGGAAGCCATGTACAAGCTCTGTTTTTTGAGCACAGAAAACTAGTCTTTAGTGTCTCTGTGATGTAGGAGGGTACTTTGCACACACAGAGAGACACTGACAGTGCAATCCTGTATGTATCTACTCAGAAGTAAAGCCCATGGAGTATTCTCCACTTCACAGCTTTTTATAACTTGTGACTCAATGTGTGGGTATAATTTTAAGAAAAAATGCCTTGTTTTCCATCCCCTAGCATCCTGATGAGGTTTCCAAATTCTTTTTTTGACATGTTGGACTTCTTTAAACGATACAGCCAACAGCCAGTATTCTACATCAGCTAATTAAGTATACTGAACTAAGTACCTTCTTCTGGCCTGATCCTCTCTTCCCGAGAAACCAGATGGAAATGCCATGTACTCATGCTCCAGTCATTGGCAGAATGGACCTTCTCCCCGTGCAGCTGATGACTAATAAAACAGGCTAGAGAGGGAGTTACAATCATGGCAGTGGTGTCACAAAAGGAACAAAGGCTATTTCTGCATCATTCCATGATTTCACGACGTCCTGGCATCATCCCAGCAGTGCCACTGCCAGGATGGGAGTGGGACCCAAACGCTCCCCTGCACACCTGGCCTGCTGCTGGCAGATGGGTAGCATTCAGGATATGCAGCCAGCCTCTTTCTGTGCTACACTGAGATAGGAAGTGCTGGATAGCGCTTCTGCTCTTCCTGCACAGCTGCAGGCGATGCGATTGTTGCATGAAGGGAGGCCATTAGCAGATTTTTTTTTTCCGGTAATAGTATACCGCATGATAGCGACGGGTGGGGATGTGACAGGAGCGGGACTGCGACAACATTGTGTGATGGCACATATCTCGGACTGGCTTCGGTGTGTCCCCATGCTGGGATGGTGCCATCGTATGGAAATAGCCTAAGTAGTGATCATTAATACAGAACAATTGCCTAGATTTAGTCATCCCTGACTGCTCCATATTCACAATTGCTACTTAAGTCATAATCCTGACACTTTTGCCACAATTGTAACTCCCCGCATCCCATTTTATCATCTATCAGCTCCACTCTGCCAGTGATTAGAGCATGAATGAATGATGTTTCCATCAGGTTTTGGGGGGAAGTCAGGCCAAGAGAGGTTACTTGGTTAAGTATACTTAACTGATCTGCAATGCTGGCCACCATTTCTATATCACGGGGACTGAATGACTCATTTTGCATTTAAGATCGCTGGGTTGTGGGGTTTGTTTGTTTTTGTTTTTGTTTGTTTGTTTGTTTTCAATGAACCTCTTCAGGACTGAAGTTTTAGTTCTCCACATAGACTTCAATAGTTTCCCTATTTCCTTCAGTTGAAGGAACAGGTCTGTGTTAGTTGGGGAGCTCCCAATTGGTCCTGGAGAACCTAACTGAGCTGCCAGATTAGAGCTTGAATATACAGTGTTGGCTGAAAATACTGATCAGCAGTGGTGTCGTTGAGTCAGTGCTCACAGGATCAAGCTCCTGGAGTTGGGGGGTGGGGGAGAGAGAGAGATGACCGGGGACTATGCCATCATTTATCACTCTCCCATCTTGGACTCTTCATTCACTCAGAGCTGCAATATTCACATTAATGTTTGTCAGTTATCCCTTCTGTTATCCAAAGGGTCTTGGGAGTGACTTGGTCTTGAGTGAGCAAGGTCTGTTTACATTACAAAAGACCTGCCCGCGGGTGGACATGAAAACTGCCAGATATGTGGATAAGGAGTGTTTCAGTACAGATCAGTGCAGCATTTTTGGATGCTCCTTGGGGATATTGCTGAGGAAACTGTCACAGTGAAGGTCTGTACTTCCAAATTTACCACTACACCACCGCTGATCAGTAAGCTCTTGGATGTGAAAGTGTGGCAGGGCACTGAGAATTTCTTAGGTCAAGGTTGTCATTAAATCTTGTATGTAGCACTTCTCAAAACACAAGGTGCTTTATAGCCTTTGCCTCACTTGTCCTCACAGTATCCTCATGACTTGGGTCATTAAATGATCCCCATTTAATAAAAGGAGGGTAGGAGACAGAAGCCAAAAATGTACCCATTTGCTTAGTGATGAAGGATGTGTTACCATGTTTCCTTCATTGGTGGACTCCTTTTTCACTGGACCAATACCAGTCTGAAATTGTTAAACTTTAATTAACAATTTAAGATGAATCCGAGAAAGGCTTTCTGCACTGTTTTGCTTTGGTTGGTCCAGTTAGCTGCAGATCTTGCAAAAAAAAAAAAAAAAAGATGACTGATTAATGAAACTATTTTCCAAACCAAAAGGGCTACAACCTTTTTTTTTTCCTTTCTTTTAAACAAGCAGAAAAAGTCACTGTAGGAAAAGTAATATCTGGGGATCATTCTGCAGAAACCCACGGAGGAAAAGCCCCAATAACTTGGGAAGTATCGTTCATTTTTATGTCAGCAAAAACCTTGTCTCAGGTCTTGAGCCGGGCACACCTCTCCAAGGGCCTGATGCAACATCTTTCCATTTGCAATTCAGCTCTGCTTTTCAGCATCCTGCAGCATCAGTTTTTTTGTTTTGTTTTTTGTTTGGTTTCCTCTGTTAAGCATGCAACCTTTTTACAAGAACTATCCTACTGGTTAAATGTTCCATTCCTTCATGTGCTGTGCTTTGCAGTTTGGCAGTTTCCACTGTGGCTGAGTACAATCAAATTTTCCATCAGTCCTTGGTTATTGTAGTCACTTTTTCCCCCCCTTTTCTGTTTCCCTGTGTACGTGGAGTTACTTTGTGCTTCCAGCTTAGAGATGTCATTGCACTTTTTTAAAGAAAAAAAAAAAGGAAGAAGAAAGGTGGGGGGTTGGGATAGGGAGGGTGAATGACCACATATTTTATGAGATAATAAAAAAAATAAAAACACCAAGAGAAGCAGCACAAGATGTCATGTTCTCCTTAGGGTCTAAATGTTCATTGCTTTCATGTCTGGATGTTTGTGTGTTTTGAGTTTCCTGGAGGTGAAAAAGGCCCCATTCAGTAGCCTTGTATTTCTATAGCATTCCGTCGCTACCACCATCCCTCAAAAAGACTCAGCTACTTCACTGTGCTGAGAGGTCGTGCACTTGGGCTGTTCACAGAGAAGAAAAATGTGCCAAATATTGGTGTACAGTAGAGCCAGGGCTCACTGGGTCAAGGATCCAGGATTCTTTCATTAGCAGGGGTGATTCATCCCACCTTCAACTTCTCTGTTCCCTTTAAGTTTAGATGCTATTCTCACTGTAGCTTAAGGGGGAATTACTTTTCCCAACAACAGTATACTAGCCTGAATATATTGGCTGAGATCCCGCACTGGGCACATCCAAACTGATTGAAAAGTAAAGTCCTCCTTCCACATTCGCAGGTTTGACCTTCGCAAATTTAATTATTTGCAAGGTATGTGCTTGCCTCCCCTGCCCCCTTTCCTCCTCCCATCCCTTGCATTCCTTACCCCAGGCTTGGGAGGCTTGTGTTTAAAATGGCCACTTTTCTCTTTTGGGTGAGCAAAGTCTCCTTTCCACTGTTGGAAGTGTGTCCTCTTTGCCATGTGGTTGCACTTTCTGCTGTATAATAGCTGCTGATTGGTCAGGTGCTTTCTTTGCTCCTACCTCTTCTTTTTCAAGATGGCCACTGGAAGTAACTAGAACTCAAGAACTCTGCATGTGTCCCTTTCAAGGGAAGGTATCAGTAAGCCCTTTACTGTGTCTCCCCCCCACCACACCCAATGCTGGGGCCAGAAGCAAAGGAATGTGATGGGGGAGCTCTGGAGGGGAATTGCCAGAGGGGGAGTTATTTGCAATTTTTCCACTTTTAAGAGGGTTCTGTGCCCCTAACCCTTGCGAATTTGGAGGGGCTACTGTACCAGATGTTTGTTCCTGTTGTTTCCAATTTTATACGGGGTTAAAATAAACTGACCTTTGGAGCTTGTATAAAATGTCTTTGATCATAACTGGGAGTTGACAGAAAATATTCTGTGTATGGATCTCCAAAATAAAATCAGAAAGAAAGAAAAAAGAAAGAAAGAAAATAAAAAGACTTTCTTGTCTTTTTTAATCAGACTGAATGTGCTCTTATTTTAACCCAATATAAAATTGGAAAGAATAGAAACAAAATCTAGTACTTTTCTATCAGTCTGGATGTTCCCATTGTCATTGTAACTACAATGATGGAGTTCCACCATCTTGTTACAACTGATGATGCTCTCTTGTGCCCTGATCAAAGCTTTTCTGAGGCACTGAAGATCAGAGCACTGAGAAATGATGTCCACAGTGCTCTCCTGACCACAGGCTGCCTTGAGAACAGGCAGCCGGAGAGGCCTTTCTGGGTCCTTCCACAATTGCTTCTCCCAAAGCATCCCCCAATGGGGAGAGCACTGCAAACATCATTGCCCAGTGCTCTGATCTCCAATGCTTCAGAAATGCTTCAGTTCAGATAGGTTTTTGGGGTCATGTTCTGTCATTCATAAATAGGAACACGATTCCCCAGCCCTTGTGATGATATCAGCTTAAAGTCTGGCTTAACTGGACTGCTGAACAGTGGGCCAGCCCTCATTAGCCACAGCTAGATTGCACCTATGGAATCCATGGAATTTCCCTACATGTTGATGTACCCATTGAGCAAACTAACCAACAGGATTCAAGTCACTGTAACGCAGGTGGCTTGGTCCTGAATGGGTGATTGAGACTTGCTTGCTTTACAGTGATGGTGATGAAAATGCATACAACTGGCCTGAGGATATAGATCCAGTCAGTTTCCTTCATTTTGGGACTCTCCTAGGATAAAGGGATAATCAGGGAGAGCACTTGCACTTCAGAAGTGTGGCTTCAGCCTGTGGCTCAGTCAGGCAGTTGTGGCCTAGATGGAACAAACCACTTCTGGTTGCCTGAAATGGATAGTTTTAATTTTTATTATTATTATTCTTAATGTTAAAAGGCACATGGAAGCCTTGCAACCTATTTAAAAGGTGCATTGTTGCTCCTGGAGGCTTGCAGGATCAATAATCCACCCTCTTTTTTGCCCATAAAAAGTTCAGCCTGAAAATTCTGAAGGTGTCGGGGGCCACAAAAACATTCTTGAGGGCTGCTTTGGGGCCACGTTTTACCCACCCTTGCCTTAGTAGTTATCAGCTAGTGTACATATCCCTAGAAGAGGAAGAGGAAGAGGAAGAGGAAGAGGAAGAGGAAGAGGAAGAGGGGGGAGGAGGAGGGAGGGCACAGGAGGAAGAGGAGTTCAAATGCATCAAGATGAAAGAGTTTCCAAGTCATACCACATCTTCATCAATTGTCCTGAGCTGACAGCAAGAATCCCAGTTAATTCTCTGCTGTCCTACTTTTTCGGCTGTTTTTATAATGTCCCAGTTTCTCTCTCTCCTCCCACTTCCCCCCTTTGTCCTCAGCCTATTTCAGTTGCTGCAAGCTGAGTTCAAAGGGCAAAAGGAGTTTGTACCCCATTAACTCAGCCATGGGAGAGGAGAAGAGGGAATGGAGTCTTTCCCTTCCCAGGTAGCTCAGGCAAGAGCAAACTGCTGCAGCCTCTCCTACCTTGTGCTGTTTTGCACATTGATAATTTTTGCCATCTTGGCCTCACTCTGATTTTGTTTGGCAATCTGTGTCACCATATTCATCTGTGAAATGCGGCTGCCCCCCCCCCCACACACACATTCGCTAGGGTTGGGACACAGGACCCTCACAAAAGTAGAAAAAATCACAAATATCAAAAGTGTGTGTGTGTGTGTGTGTGTGTGTGTGTGTGTGTGTCTGTGGGCAAGGGGCTGAAACATGGTGGGGAGAGCAGGCACTCAGGGTCCAAAGCAGGTCAGGAAAAGGAGAGGGAAAAGGGGAGGGTTGGCATGGTGGCCTTATATTTCCTCTCTCTTGCCCACCTCCGTCCTTGTGTGAGGTGGCATCAGAAGAGGGTTTGTGGTGCTGAGAAATGAGGCTGCAATCTATCCTTAGCTGGCCAAGCAGAGGCTGGTAAAGGAGGAGGACCAGAGATGGGTTTTTAAAGGGCTGTGGGACCTGATCAAAGCCACAGAAAGGGGAGGATGTCCCCAGAAAAGAAGTGTTTGAGGTGGGGGGCAGGGGTTAGAGAAACTCGCACATAAATCCGTGAAAGTGAGACTGGCAAATATGGAGGGCTAACTGTATTGGAGGGTACCATACTTTCTCAACTTTGTGGCTTTCCATTTTGTTGTGGTGGTGGAGCAGGCCATTAAAAAAAGAAAAAGAATCTGGAACTGGCGCTCTGTGGAGCCCGAGGAGAGTAGCCAGAAGCCCTTTATAAGCTGCAAACAAGTACGGAAGCCCCCTCATACACACACACAAACACAACGAGACACGTTTGAGATTATGAGAAGAAAGGAAGCTGTGGTGGTGACTGAGCTTGGGCTTCTCAAACACCATTGGTGCTAACATTCACAGCAATCAGTGTGCCTCATTTCCCCGTAAGGATTCTTTCTAGAAAGGATTTGAGGGAAGGACAGACAATACTGGGTCCTTAAGGGGAATATGTTGCTTATGTTCCTTTGGCACAGTCTGTTGCACCACGGGCATCCCAGAATGAAACACCCCCTCCCAGTTGACCATTGCGGAGGTTACTATTCTCCTCCTCCCCGTCCAATAACCAAAGCCTCCTCATGCTGGATGCACGGTTTAGCCTCTGCCTACACCCCTCGTGGCCATTCGGTGGCTGTTGGAGAGCAAGGCAACTGCGAACTTTCTGGCCATATCCCCCTAGCCAGACGCAAAAAGATGACATCGTCTGCCAAGACCTTCCGAGGACCGTGGTGGATGATGTCATTGGCCTGCTTCTGGCTTTGGGAACATAGTTGGATGCTTGCCGGATCCCTGCTCCACTTTTCACCAACGACTAAATGGCTCTGGGATGAGAGCCTGCAATGGCTAAGCCGTGAGTCCGTGGGGGATGTTGAAAAGAGAGATGCAGCATAGTTCTACCTGTGGCAACTTTTATGCTGTGCTCTGCAATATGGGATCTTGGTCCTTGGATCATCTCCAATTGAGCAATATTTATTTGTTTGTTTGTTTGCTCGTTTATGTTACAGGTCATTTTATTTAACGGGAAGGGAATGGAGCTTAAAAGGAGACTCGACTAGTTTCAAACTGCTTTCCAGTAAAACGTAATTCTAAGATGTTCCTCAGGGGTAAAGCTGCATATAGGAAATTAATTGTGCTTATCCTGGACAGCCAGCGTTCCGTAGTGGTTTGAGTGTTGGAACTGAACTCCAAGAGACAAATCCCCACCTGACTGTAAGTCACACTCTCCCAGTCTCAGAAGAAGGCAATAACAAGCCCCCTCTGAACAAATCTTGCTGAGAAAACCCCATCTTAGGATCACCTTTGGGATAAGTAAAAAAAAAAAAAAAGACTTGAAGGTGCATAGCAACCTTCTCACATACTAATGGTCAGATTTTTTCTGAAAGTGCCAAAGGGATTATGTATATATCTGCTGAAAAGTCCCCTTTCAGAAAGTGATGAACAGAAATCAGAGGTGAGGACAACACTTTGCACTGAGGACAATGAACAAAGTTAAGAAAGTTAGACTGTTTCTCCTTTGAAGTGCTTTTAAAAAAATGTTAACAGGCTTAAAAATAATATTATTTGGAAATTAGATCTGATGATCTCTGGGGTACCCACCCTACTGTTTGAAAGCATTGGGTGCTGAAGATTTCTGGAGATGTTTTGCATCCCCATCTTCTCTCCCACAAAATATAACTATGGCAGCCTGTGAGTCTGTACTTGGGAGCAAACCCCACTGAGATCAATGGGGCTCATACCCCAGTATGTTTGTATAGGATTTTCAGTGTTAGGACCAAGGAAATTTATCCATCTCCATTCCCTAGGGTGTCTGAAGGGTATAGTAGCTTGGGAAGGGCTTGCTAGCTTCTAGGCAGCCTGATCCTATGGATCACCTCTTGCTTCTTTATTGCAAACCATTGCAGATGCCATAAAACCTGAAGCAGTAATTTGTATGCTTCAAGCGGGGAAATGAAGTTTAGCTTAGAACCAGTGGCTGGCTGGCTTGTAAGCTGCTGGTGAACAATTAATTAAAACACATTTATAGCACCCAGCTTTATGTAGGCCATACTCCTCTTTCCAACCTGACCACCCTTCTGGAGGTTAACTGCCACGTAACTAGAATGAGAGGTAAACACAGGTGTGACGGCATTGTCCACATGCTGGGATGTGTACCCTGGATTCTATAAACAGTTTCCTTACAGTTAGATACTCTGTCCTAAAAAAAAGCCCTTTTATCTCCCTTCTCTTTGCCCAAGACAACTCCCAAGGTAGCCTCCAAATTTAAAAAAATACACCACACTGAATATGTCTGGTGCAAAAGATCTTAACAACAAAAAACCAACAGATATTAAGCAGGTAAAAAGCATCCTTAAAGCAAAAGCTTTTCATGAAAATAGTTGACTCCTAGCTGAAAGGTAAGTAGAAATGAAGCCAGGTGAACCTTCCACATGAGGATATTTTCTGACCAGGGTGTCACAACAGAGAAAATTCTGTCCCTTATATGCAACTGCCGTATCTCTGATGGCATGTATTTGGAGTACTGTGTCCAGTTCTGGGTACCACATTTTAAGATGGACAGTGACAGACTGGAATCAGTGAGTGGATACTGCAGGGCTAAAATCAGTGGGTGGATATTGTAGGGAATCAGATTTTGCCTAAACTTTAGGAGAAATATCCCAATGGCAATAACTGTTCAGCAATGGAATAGTCTTCCTCCACAGGTGGTGGGTCTCTTCTTTGCTGGAGATATCCAAGCAGAGGCGTGACAGCCATCTGTCAAGGATACTGAAGTTGCAAGATACTTGCATTGAACAAAAGCTTGGACCTGATGACCTCCAAGATTACTTCTGATTCTACAATAGTTTGATGGGAGAGAGATACCAAACAGGGTCTAAAATGACCGCAACATTTTACCAAGTTTATATAAGGTGACACCCACTAAGATGTATTTGTCATTGTGGTTGCTGAGTGGGAACCTTGAAAGCAAGGCAGTATGAGATGGAGTGACCCTACCATGATGTCACCATTTCATCCATGTTCTTTCACTTTCTGTTTCCTCTCAAACCATGTGCTCCAATGGACATCACTGTCTACCTTCTCTACCTTTGATCTCATACTATTCTGACTCTCAGAGTATTTTCTTTTATGTGTGTCTCCATGTGAATCATCACCATTGTGCTGGTCATCCTTTCACAGTACAGTTTTAGTAAAAGGAAGCTCTTCTCCATGAATGTGGACAATTGAGAAACCTAGTTAATGTAAGGTCTATTTCTTCTCCATTCTCAAATGATAGCCTCATAATCATTTAAGAAATGGCAAGAACATCCACTTAATTATGATCAGCTGACATATTGCATGGGGCAATGGAAAAAGCATGGATAATTGTCATTGAATTTGAAATTCAAATAATGTGTAGGAGATCATTGTCTTTGAATCTGAAATTTAATAGAGCTAGGAATTTCATTAAAATTGAGATATCCTAGGGCCTTTCTGCACTATGCTGTTATAGTGTTGTTATTCCACTTTAACTGCCATGGCAACATTGCATGAAATCCTTGGGATATGTAGCTTATGGAGGGGTATTGACGATTCTGAGCCAGAGAGCTGTTTGGCCTCAGTAAACTACAAGCTGCAGAATTTCACAGGATGTTGGAAGTGGAATAATAGCACAATAACAGTGTAGTGCAGAAATGCCCCTAGACTGTTGCAGGGAGCTGAGTTCCTGAGTTAGCAGCTTTGGGGCTGAATCCTCTTGGTTAGTCCCAACTAGAATAAACCAACTGAATAAACTGTTGAATGCCAAGTCAACCCATAAGTAAATCTCACTGGTTCAGTGACTCTACTGCACTTGGAACCAAAAATAGAATTTAGGGTTTGTTGCCCATTAGGAACAAAAAAAAAGTGTTTTTTAAGTTTTTTAAAAAAGATAAGAAAACAGAGAGTCTCACAAACATGAAGTATTTTTTCAAGAGAAATTCATATTATAAGGCAGTTTAGCCATAATATTTTGCATCCAGAAGCTGGCTTTTGAAATGATTCCTGTGGATACTAATATATTAAAATGTGTCATCAGCTGCAACCTATGTAAAGAGATAGCTGTGAATTGATTTTAGAGTTTGCCCCATCCCAAAGGTCCTGAGCAAATAACAGCATATTAAAAATTAATGCAAAATAGTCTGTCAAAGTATATTCAGTTTAACCCTCAGGCACCAAGATCAGACTCCCCAAGAGTTGCTGTGTGTTGCAGAATCAACACAGCACGAAACCTACAATGTGGGCAGTCTACAACATTATCATGTGAAGAACTGGAAATTTCAAAATTTCACAGTGGATATTTGTTAATAGTTTTTTTTTTATAAAAAAAATAGGACAAAAATTATTTATTGCTTTTTAGACGTTGGGTCACTTTTTGTCCTGTATAAAGTAATTGGGATTTAAAAAAAAAATTCTACCATTTACCAGTGGTCTATGGTGCCAAAAACCAATTAGTGAGTTAATTAGTTGGTCAGTTATCTCTTACCTCACTCTCATAATTGGGAGTGAGGTAAGGAATACTCCTAAATGCAAAATGCAAAATGTGAACATTCAAATAGAATTAAACTAGGCTTCCAATATTAAAGTGATTTAAATCTACACTTAACAAGATAAAAAGCAATGAAAACAGTTCAGTTTAAAAGAGTCCAGCACCCTCAGCCCATTCTTTAAATCTCTTTGTTTTAAAAGGCTACCCCAGTTGCTAGTTGGTGCATTGATCTGGACAGCCTCATCTAATCAACTCCTGCTTAATTTAGTTTCAAAGGATACATTGAAGTAAGGCTAAGTCACTGACGGTACAAGTTGTGGTGTCACCGATGACCAATAGATGGGGGGAAAGTTCAGTAATGGGAAACAGAGGGAAGGGAAGTGTTTTCACATCTCTTTGGCCAAATGGTGACACAGCCTAAAGTATAGATAGTCCTTAGGTTGACATTGCTAGATGTTACATTGTTCTCTTAGCTCCAGGTGGGCCTTCAAGCTCTTGAGCAAGGCACTGGCACTTCCCCTTCTTAAGAACAGGACAAAAGAAATTCTCCAAGGTTGGAGTTAGCAGGATACGCCTTCCAGAAGCTCTGAGATGACTCAGAAAGGGTGTAGTCCTTCTTCTCTATTCCTCCAACACTGAAAGAGGAGCAAGATACTTGCTTTCAGAAAGAATATACAAAATTCAAGGAGAGTACAGTAAAGATATGGAACAATGAAATGTAGGCTTTAAAGGAAATTAGCAGATGTAGTTACATTAAGAGCCAGTGTAGCGTAGTGGCTTGAGCACTGGACTATGACTCTGTAGACGAGGGTTCACTTCCCGACTCAGCCATGGAAACCCACTGTGTGATCCTGAGAGCATCACACACTCTCAGCCCCAGAAGAACCCATGATAGATTCACCTTAGGGTCTCCACAAGTCAGAAGGAACTTCAAGGTGTACAACAACAACAACAAACGAACGAACAACAGTTACACATTGTAATAAATCTGTGTGAACAGATGGGGAGACCGATTACTAAAAACTCCTCACCAAATTTCTGCACTACAAGAGGTTGCCCTCATTTAGGGAGGGGAATTCTCAGTTTGTCCAAAAAATACAAGAAATGTACATTAAACTCTACCACCTACCCAGACCCAAACCCAAACCACAATGGTAATGCTGCTGCTAGCCCTCAGTATCTAAGAATCCCAGTGGGATCAGAAAATACCCCATTACTCAATGTCAAGAATGGTGCACAAGGATTAAAGGGAGAATAGCAGAAGAAGAAGAAGCAGTTACCACAGCTTGAAAAAGTTACCTTTTTGGACTATGACTTTCAGGCTGAGATTCAGCACTCAGGCAGCAATTTCCTCAAATATGTAGTTTCTTCATATTCAGGATGGAAATTATTCGAAATTTTAAACATTCAAATGCAGACAAAAATGAATCAGAGAAATTTTCCCATCACAATTTGTAAACCACTCCTGTTTCCCTACTGCATTTATTGTCATTCTTTTCTTAAAGAAAAAAAACCCAAGACGATGGAATAGCTACTTCTGAATCCAACCTAGAGCTACTAGTTGGATATGGGATGAGGCTCCCATAACTTTAACCCTTAATAGATCTTAGAGCAGGATGAGGCACCTAAAGCTCCAGCAAGTTGGATGAAAGCATCTGTCCTCTCTCATCTTCCAAACCATAACTTTCAAACAGAGCTGGCTCCTCCCAATATAACAGTTGCCTTGCTAGTAAAGGAAGGGGTAGTATGTGTGAAGGAGCCCCCAGCTCTGTCCTTGTTTTTTGTCTCCTCCTCACCTCCTCCTCTTGCTTTCACTGGTGAGACAATAACCATGTTGGGAAAAGACAGGTGTGGCTGAAAGGTGGAAAATAAGGGAGGACAGATACCTTCATCCCACCTGATGGAGCTTCATGGGACTTCATCTTGCTCTGAGTCCTTAAACTACAGGAGCCCCATCTGCTACTCAGTCTGCCAACCCTAATGCTAACCAGAGCAGACTCATTGAATCAATGGGATTGACCTACTTCTTGATAATTGAGGTGTGGGTCATCTCTAGTTGGAACTAACAAACAGATGCAGCCTGTTGTTTTTGGTAGCACTAGGAGACCTCCACCTGAACATCCATGGTTAGCTCCTAAAGCAATTTTGATAGATATCTTATCCAAGTTCTATATATCAATATAAGTATCCATATAAATCATTCATGAATCCATCAGTTGGTTGCAAAATTCTACACAGTTGCTGTAGCTTTGAGGAAATGATGAGAACGTTCAGGGAACATGCTTTAAGCAGACAGAAACCATAGTTCAGAGCAGTCAGTTTTGGGGCCAGAAGGATGAATAGTCTGGTTTAAGGCACCTTCCCACGCTTCTTTGTCCAGGGGAGGTGAGGAAATGTATTTGTGGCTGAACCCTTGCTTTCAAAACAAATGGCAGAGTGGAATACCAGTAAGCATTTCATAATTCTTTTTTTTTTCTCTCTCTCTCTCTTGCTTATTTTAAATGAGTAAGTTTGAAAGCCAGACAGAAGAATGCAGTGGGCTGTACGCTTGGTTCTTGACACTTTTTTCTTTCTACCTGCTTCTCTTCGACAGGATGTGTCTTAACTCAGATGTAATATTCTGGGGTAGGGTTACTCAGACTTGGAACTGGAGTTTACAAATACACTAGACAGCATTCACTTCTGTTAAGTGTAAATATTCAACACATCCATTCCATTTGTGTAAAAAAAAATTTAAAATGAAATAAAGCACACACAATGAGGAAAAAAATAAGATGTATGTTTCATAACAGCGGTGTCCTTGCTTATTTATTCTGTCTCAGGCTCATTTGATTCCAGTAATAGTTATTTGATAATGTATTCAATGTGAAGGCGATCTGTCTAAAACATCTCTCACCCCGTTGATTACCAGGGTTGACTGGGCTAATCTGGCTGGCTAGACAGGTGTCCACTTCCTCCCTCACCATTCCATGTGTGTCCCTCCTGAATCTGCATGCTTGATGGAAAAGAATGACCATCTCTGATAATAATATCATTAAAATGTCAGGTTTTGATAAACAACCATGTCTCAGTGGTAGGAGACATACTTCAAAGGCTGAATGTCCTGAACTGAATCCTTTGCATTTTCATTCACTACTTGTTGCTTGCAAGGGTTTAATACCATAGAGCAGAGCCCTAGAAGGATAAACAGAAGGAGCTGGCAGAAATCCAAGAGGAAATGAGTTGACACAACTCCAAGACTCTCTTCCTTATTCCACCCTTCTTGATGCAGAATGGGTAAAAGCTACAGGGAGGAAGATGGAGCAGTCAGATGCAGCGAGCATGTGGGCAGGCTTGTGCATCAATTCCCATCAAAGATTTCAAGGGGACTGGTGGCTGAAATCTACAGAGATGGAAGAAGTTTAGGGTATCTAGTTTGTTGGGTTATGACCTTTGGTCCTAGGACTACTAGTGGCCAACGAGTATACTGCAGGTGATCCATGGAAGTTTACTACTGATTCATCAATGAGACCCTGGACCTTTTTGCACTTTACCTTTTAACGCCACTGGGTTGGGGTCCTCATGAGAGAAGCCTGGGCAGGAAGGCTCTCGCAAGCCTCCTGCTTCAGCTCCGCAGCTCCTTCCTGCTCATGCAAGAGCCCCACCGGCGCCCCGCCCTTTCCTTCCGCAGTGCAGCCTGGGAGTTGGAGGCTGCACTGAGGAGAGGACACGTGACCGGTCCGGCTCCAGAGGCTCCGCACGGCAGGTGAGTGCGGCCCAGGCCCATGAGCGTTGCGCAAGTATGGGTCAATTTTGGCTAAAAGCCGAAAATAAAAAAATGCGTGTTCGCTGCGCATGAGGGCCTTGAGCGTGGCGGAAATGGGAGTGCGTCATGCAGACCGCTCCTCACATTTCCGCGATGCTCAAGGGGCCCTTTCACTTGCAAACTGCCATGCGAAAAGGGCCCGTGATATACAATGGGAAGTAAATTGAATGAACCAATTGGAGATTGAGAGAGAGAGATCAAGGAAAAGGTCACAGTGATAGAGTCCTTCACTTGGTTTCCTGGAAGATACTGAATATTAAATGGCAGATGCAATCCATATCATGCAAATGCTATCTGATAATACTGTGCACTAGACATGATGATGAGATCCAGGGCCAAGATCCTGCATTGCAACTGCACAGCATAAGCCTGCACATGTGGAGTGATGCACCGATTGTGCTGGCAACTCTTTTGCTGAAAGGCAACACTGTATAACTAATGTTGCATAACAATGCAATGACTAGCAGAATGCACCATGGAATGTGCATCTGCATGCACAATGGCACTTTCTGTGCAACTCTACTTCTGCAACCTTGAAATGAATTCAGATGCTCCACTTTGGATAACCAAATGTCCAACAACTTCTATAGAGGAATTTATGCATGCATCCGAGACCAAGACACTTCCGGCCCCAGTCCAGGAGTAGTCCATCACCTCACCAATGAAAAGGAAGGGAAATGGATGGAGATAAGCCCTCCATACTGAAGAACAGTCTTTAACACTTCCTGGCCTTGATCAGAGCAAGCAAAACCAGTGGCTTGCACTTGGACTGGGAACACTTCTTCGGCAGAATTCAACAGCAAACATTGGCAGACATCCAATTCAGTATTTATAAGACTGTAAGCCAGACATAAAACCTTTGGGTCACCATAAATCAGAAGTGACTTGAAGGCACACAAGAACAAGTGATGTTTCATTCCCCTTGTATTTATTTTGAGGTAGGCTTTAAGTCTTGAACTTTTTTTCTAATAGCTGGAATTGAGATCCATCTTAACCTGGGGGTAGTGTTGACAAGTGAAATAAAGAACAGGGGTCCTGTACCTTTGATGGTTGTGTTTGTTGTTATTGTTGTGAGACCAACAGCCTCATCCCATGTGTTTTTTCCTCTATACCTCAAGTAACACACAAAATATAGATTGTAAGAGAAGCACTGGGAGATTTGGGAAGCAACCAGAAAGAAGAGGAAGCAAGGGGACATTTTGTCCATTTCAGCATTGGGTCTCTAGCCTGGAACCCATTGAATCAATTGAACCAATGATAATCCAGTTCTGAGAGTCAGCCATAATGGAAAGCAAGAAGGAAAAGCTTAAGACATTTATTTGTTTGTGTGTTTGTTGTATTTATATGCGTCCTTTTCTCTCAAAGTGGGACCCAAGGCAGCTTTGACCTCTCTTTGCCTGAATCTTCCCTTGCAAAGTCAAGGAAGGGAAGGAGTCAGGTTCTCTGGTCTTCATAAACACCCATGGCGATAAGTTTCTCACACAACATTCTTCACCACTGTGGCTAAACAAAAATAAAAAGCCAAAACTTTGATGAATTCTTGTGTCACTCTTCTCATTGTTTTCTCTCACACAGAGACACACATATTCACACAGGGAGAAAGTGAGAGTGAGAAATGACTCTACCCATATCTCAAAGCCATGCTGTTTTCCATGACAGTTATATGACCAGTCTGGGGGGAATAGATTCACAGCATAGCAGCATTTTCTTTTTTAGAAGTTCTTTCTCAACTTAAGATAGATGTGATGTCACTCTAGATGTGACTCGGATGGAGTTCTGTCAACACATTCCCTTCATAGCCTTGTACACAATTTCAGATGTCAGCCATCCTGTTTTGAAAGAGCCCATGTGGCAAACAAAACACAAGACACAAATAGTTCTGTTGTGGGCTAGAAAAGTAAGTGTGGGAGAGAGAACTAAACCAGAATGCCCAAAGATATTTCTATGGCATAGACACTTAAAGCAGAGAAGAGAAATATCCAAAACCACAACATCTCATTTTTGCATATTTCAGAGCTCTGAAGGGTTGCATTGTGTTGCCTTGGCTGCCATTCTGGGTGATATGGCAGAATTCTCATATTCTCCAACATTTCACAGATGAAAACTGGGACATGCATAGCCAAGCAGCATCAGAGTGTGCTCAAGATGGCAAATGTTATGAAGGAAGAAGAACACACAAGCTAGGAGAGGCTGCAGCAGTTTGCTTTTGCCTGCGTCTACAGGGCACAGCAAGATTTCACTTCCTCCTGTCTTCTTCTCCCTGCTGAGTTCATTGAATGCAAACTAGGTTTTTTGCACTTTGAACTCAGTTTGCAGCAACTGAAGTAAGCCAAGAGCAAAGGGGAGAGTGGGAGGAGGAGAAAGAAACTGGGACTTTTTAAAAGCAGCTGAAAAAGTAGGAGAACAGAAGATTTAACAGGACTGTACCTACCAAACTGGGACATTTGGGAGGTAGCTTTTGGAGCTGTTTTCAAGTTATTTTTGCTGTTTTAGGATTAGATACCCCCCCCCAAAAAAACCCACTAACTGAATCCCTGCATCTTCAGACATAACTACGATGATGGAGCTCTATTGTTGTAGTTAAATCTGATAATGTCACCCTTCCCCCTCCCTCCCCAAACCCCTACTTTTTAGACTGGCAGGGTACCAGTCACAGGGTTTCTGAGGTGCTGCAGATTGGAGCACTGGGAAGTGAATCTGTAGTGCTCTCCTGATCATGGAGCATGTTGAGCTCTGGAAGCTAGAGAGATTCTATCAAGCTCTTTGCCACAACTGCTTCTCTCAATGAGCTTCACAAACAGACAATTGCTGCAGATGTCATTTCCCAGCAATCCTATCTGCAGCAGCTTGGAAACCCTTTTGTTTAGTTGATGACCATAAATATGGTCGCTAGAATCCTATCTCCCCATTTACTTAACATAACTCTACCTATACTTAGCTAGGTAGCAGAGGTTCTAAGAAACCCTGTTAGCGAATTGCAAAGATGTGTATCAGGACAATGACAAGAATGCCTGGTGCCCACTGGTACCCAGTGTATGATGGCACTGATGCACACTGGTGCTTGATACACAGTGGGATCAATGCACATTGGACCTGTTGTGCATTGGCCCCATTGCACAACTGTCGGTTTACCAGCTGTGCTCTGTCATAATGTAACAGTAGCCTTCTGCTAGATATAGATGTTAAGAAATTGATGAACTCTACTTCCGGCATACATAGGTCCATTTATGAAGATGTACTTCCATACAGGATTCCAGCTCATGACTGTAAACGTGGGTCCCTAGGAGTTACAAGATCATAAGTCCAGTTTACAATCTCATAACCACTGAACAGGAGACCAGTCAGTATTTTTAAGTGTCCCACAGCTATCAGGACTGTGTTTTCCAGCGTAAGAACAGTACTTCAATTTATTTAAGAGTTAATTCAACTCTTGGAGGTTGGAGAGGGATCAGTAAGTGTCTCACTGAATGCTCCCCGGGGGCCATATGCCAACTAGGGGCTGAACAATTCCCACCCCTGTTTTAAGAGTTAAGCCACTTATATTCTTTTCTATGGGCCCAGAATGGAGAGTAAACCAGAAGAAATAATATGGAAGAAGAAAAAATCCACATTGTTATAATATCTCTACATCAGTGCCATGCATCTCCAGGATATCATCTGCTGTCTGCAGAAACAGACAAAGATAGTGTGGGGGTATCTGAGGGTGTAAAGAAATATAATGTTTTTGCCAGTGCTACATCCCACTCCAGAGTCAAGTCATTATACGGAGGTGGTTTCAGTTGACAAGTTAGCTGGGCCTCAGGCATTGAGGAAATTATGTTCACTAAACTATTTTATGTTCATTCTGCACCATTTGCAAATGAATCTGAAAGCAGAAACTAGGTTCCCATGGTGCACAATTTCCTAGGTAACTGGAAAACAGGATATTTACAGTCATGCAGACAGGCCACCGATGACCTTTGGAAATGGATTGCTGATAAAGCCACTGTGCGTTCCCCATTGTGACAGAGACAATATCCAGTAAGGAGCATTTATCCTTTCATTGCCTCCTGAATCCATACATTAAAATCATACACATTAACTAATTCAAGGTGACAAGAGCCCAGTTCTTATCCCAGGCAAACACAGCTCCTCACCCTTGCAGCTCTCTCTCCAAACTGAACTGATAGGTACAGGCCCTTCCTTAGAGTTTCCCCACCCACTAGGCAAAACCAGTAATTCATAAGGATCTTGCTATTTGCCATCAACTTCAACTGATGGTGACCCTATGAATGAGAGACTTCTAAGACCCTTTGTTCCCCAATGCTCTGCTCAGGTCTTTCAAAGTCAGGGTCAACGTTTCCTTGATTGAGTCAATACCTCCATAGTGCAGTCTTCCTCTTTTCCTACAAGAAAACATGTTCCTACTAGAACATGAACCAAATGATAAGAAAAAATATTCCTCCCAAGCATTAGGAAGAACTTATTGACTGTAAATGCTGTTTGACAGAAAGTGTTGGACTCTGAAGCTTTCAAAGTCCTTAAACAGAACTTGGATGCAGTTTAGTTGTATATTCCTGCATGGCTGGGAGTTGGACTATATGCCCCTTGCAGTCCCTTGCAACTCTAAGATTCTATGATTCTATTGCTTTGTACTTTACCAAGTAATATTATCTTTTTGAATGAGTCCAATCATCTCATGCTATGTCCAAAGTACAACAGCCTAAGCTTAGTTATTTTGGCTTCTAGTGAGAGTTCAGGCTTAATTTGCTCTAAGACCTATTCATTTGTCTTTGCGGCAGTCGATGGAATCCGCAAAACTCTCCTTCAGTCCACCATGTCAAATTTTATTTTGTGTCAGCTTTCTTCATTGTCCACCTTTCACAAGCATACATAGAAAGTGAAAGTACTGTGGCGTGGATGATTCTGACTTTAGTATTTAACTAGATGCCTTTATACATGAGGATCTTGTCTATTTCTTCCATGGCTGCCTTTCCAAGTCTTCATAGGGGTTATTCTAGCACAGTGATTCAACTATTTACAGGTATTCAATGCTCTGTCTCTACAGGCTGTACAATGGCTGCAAGCTAGGGAGTAGGATTCTATTCGATCAGACAACCAAGTAACTGCTAAAGATTATGATCCGACACAGTGCTCCATTCCTCATTAGCTCTAGCTCTGAGGAGATACAAGCACTAGAGCAGAACTGACGCTTCCTTTTTAATGACAGCAAGAAATATGTCGATGTTACTTCTTGTGTTCAGTAATTATGAAGGAGGGTGAGCGGCAGATGGGCACAGAGCTCTGGCTAGGAGGAATTGTGCTGCTGAAAGTAAATCATCATTCATGCGAAATCTCTCCTATTCATGTGTAAATGCAGTTTTTAGAAACTTCATCAAAAGCTACAGAGTCCTGAAATAATTTCTTGAGATGCAGCAAGAGAGGAAACCACCTGCAGACAAGGTTAACGTGGGCATGATTGTGTTCTATTCTGGACCATTTGTAGTGACACCTTGGACACATTCTCAGTTATAAGAAAAACAACCTAGCAGATGCTTATGTGCAAATATAAAGTCAAATAAAATATGAGGTATGGTAAGTGCGAAAAGGGCAATGTAGACTAAAACTCAAAATGTGTGCTTAAAAATAGTTGACAATATTTGACATTGGCTACTTAGTTGTTATATATGACAAACGTCTCCTAGCCCAAACACCCCAACCCGCTTTAACAGTTAGCTGCCAGATCCATTAAATAAGGTCTCATCTTCCAATCAAGCTGTAGGCAGATGATGTTTCCACCCCTCTCCCATCAGCAGGCATGACCTCAACAAGGATTTATGGCAGGGGTCCTGCTTCTGATTGTTACAGCCTCACTTATTGGCATGAGGGGAGGTAGAAATGTCACCATTTGTGTACCCCAGTGGGAAGCTGATTGGACCTCTTTTGCCCAAGCCAGCTGCTGGCTCTTAAACTATATAGCCCTACTGAATACAGAGCAGTTATGGATCTGAAATTCCAGATTACAAACCCATATCTCCAATATTGAATGCCAGCCATAAAATCAAATATCATACAGTTTCAGCCATTAATTTTTAAATGGAAGACTCCATTTAATGGAAGACTCACCAATTCATGTTTCTAGGTACCATTTCAAGTAACTCATATATTCATATATTCAGCTAGCCATGTGTGCTACCAGAATGAAAGCTTAGTGTCTTTGCTACATAGCTAAATATACATAAAGTTACATAACTTAGACTGTGCTAAAGAATTCTGGTCTGGGTGTGTTATCAGTAAATCCTTCCTCCATTGAGCACCCTGAGAAGTATCTCTAGTTTTCTATATTTGATTGGCCAACATTCGCAAAACACAACCAAACAACTGGACTTCAGCAAGCGGTTTGGCCAGAGAATGGATGCATACATCAATTGCTTGTCAGGGATTCCAGGCAGGGAACCCTGGGAAAATGATCAGCCCACTGCAAAGATGTTGCATCATGCCCTAGCTGTCGGTAATTGCAAGGTTGCATAAGAAACTGGGGTCGTGTGCAGATGGTAGAGGGAGGTGTGCAAACCTCTGTCTCATTGGTTGTAGATATGTATATAACAAAGCAACGCCAGTATGTATTTGTCTGTTGACCAAACCTGGTGCCTGGCGCAAGCTTTTGTCCGTCTGTCCTATGTTTTGTATATAACGGAACTTTGCTGCAAGATAAAGTGCCTCCTGTTTTGGAAGAAACTCCTCTCTGTGTGAGTATCATTACTGGGGAATAAGGCTGCTGCTGTTGGCTCGCTGAACTCTGTTTTTTCTGCTGCATTTCCGTGGGGCTGAAACTCCTATCATCCCCAACATTGCTTGTCATCCAGAAGAGCAACAGCAAGCCAAAAAACCCCCAGTGTACCCACAAGTGAGGCAGTCTGTTGAGGCTTTACTGGAGTCAATAGTTGACACAGATAAGCAACTCATTTTGAGATGATCCAACTCTGATTTTGAATTCAGCTGTGGATATAGAACGTGGAAAAGGTTTTATCATAGAGAAAAGCCTATTCAGTGGGGAATATATTATATAAGCTTGCCTGCCACAATGTGTGATGTGATGAGGAAGCAACCTGAGAACCATTGCAATGAAGCAGTCCATGAAGAATGAGTGTGAAGCTCCCTTGCAGTCACCATCTCTTAAGTTATTGGGCATCACAGAGATGAGGTGAGGATAAATCTGAGGACAGACTTGCTGTACTGGGCTGTTTAAATAAACTTTGAGAACATCTACCTGCTCTGGGTATTTTATACATTCATACATTCATATCTAAAAGCCAGCCCAGGAAATCAGGGTGCAGCCTGGGACCTTCCAGGAAATCTCTTCCCGGGAAATCAGGGTGCAGCCTGGGACCAGTGCAGCCTGGGACCTTCCCAGGCTGCACTGAGGCAGGAAGTGCGACCGGCCTGGCTCCCGAGGCTCTGCACCTAAGGTAAGTGCGCGCGGGGCCTGGGAGCAATGCGCGACCATGCACCATTTTTAGCTTAAAGCCGAAAATGAAAAAGTGTGCGAGCGGTGCCTGCCAGGCCCTGGAGCGTCACACAAATGTGAGTGCGTCATGTGGACAGCTCCTCACATTTGCGTGACGCTCGAGGGGCCCTTTCTCATGGAAAATGTCGTGCGAAAAGGGCCATAGTCTCTCAGTGTAAGAAGGCAGCAATAGCAAACCCTCTCTGAACAAATCATAGAATCACAGAATAATAGAGTTGGAAGAGACCACAGGGGCCATCCAGTCCAACCCCCTGCCATGTGGGAACACACATCAAAGCACTCCCAACAGATGTAAGGAATCTTGCAAGGAAAACCCCATGAGACAGTTGCCATAAGTCAGAGGCATCTAACAACAACACATCTACATTCATGCCTAGACCCAGAGACAGATGAAAGGCCCTCCATCCATCCCATTTGCTACTGCCCTGGCCTTGGGGGGAGAGAAGAAGAGGCAGACCCAGCTCCATCATGCCTAGGCCCAGAAGCAGAGGAAAGGCCCTCCCTCCCTCCATCCCAACTGCCACTGCTCAAGCCTTGGAGGGGGAGAAGGGACAGGCATAGGTCCACCATGCCTAGGCCCAAAAGCAGATGAAAGGCCTTCCCTCCATCCCAACTGCCACTGCCCTGGCCTCAGAGAGAGAGAAGAAGAGGCAGCATCTGCTGGACCTGACCTCTCCCACTCTACTATCCCTTTTTCCTTTTGTGTGTCGTCTTAATTAGATTGTAAGCCTGAGGGCAGGGAACTGTTTTGTTGCTCTTTTACTTGTCAAGCGCTATGTACAGTGATGGCACTATATGAATAAATGATAATAAATTTTAATAGTTCACTTGGGTCATTATGAATGTGTACCTAGCATAGTTACATAGCTATGCAGTGACTCCCATCGTCACGGTCCTGCTCCTATCGCATCCCCAGCCATCACAATTGTGCGGTATACCATTACTGGAAAAAATCTGGTAATGTCCTCCCTTTGTGCAATGGTCGCATCACTGGTGGCCATGCGGGAAGGGAAGAAGCGCTATCAAGTGCTTCTTTCCTCAGTGTAGCACAGGAAGAGGCCAGCTGCACTGCAGAAGGAAAGAACATGTCCCAAATGCTATCATCCACGAGCAGCTGGCCAGGTGCAAAGGGGAGTGTTCGAGTCCTGCTCCCATCCCAGCAATGACACTGCTGGGATGATGCTGGGACATTGTGAGATCACAGTATGCTGCAGGAATGGCCTGAGTTTCAATACACTGTGTTAAGCTGATTGATACATAATACATTGTTAGAAGTGGTCATTAGGATAGTTACATTGTTGTTGCTGCACAATCTATTTCTACAAGCCAAAGTCGGGAGGTTTCCCCCTCTAATACCTTGGCAGGAGCTGAGCTCTGATATGAACCAAGTTTCTTAGCATTTCTGCTACACAGATAAGTAGATGTCAAATTTCATAATGTAAACCATGGTAGAAAATTCAAGCCAGTTTCAGTTTCAATTTTCCACATTTAGGGTGGTTGAGGGGAGGGGAACGGGAAGGGTTTTTCTCATGCAAGACCACCAGGAGCAGAAAAAAATATTGGGGGAAAAAATAGTGGAAAAGACTCAGGTGTGATTCATGTGCCACAAAAAAAAGAAAAGAAAAAAAGAAAAAACTTTGAAGCATCATAAAACGCATGGGCCACACTTTCCTGATCCCTGGCTTATACGTACTACAACACTGGCTTATAAGCATTATCTGCCAGCTCAAGAACACTCTGTACCAATCTAGAACATTACAGCATTTCTTCCATTATGTGCAGCAAAACCACCAATTACAAGATTCAAAAGAAAAGCAGTTAGTTCTCCTTAGCAATTTTGTGCCAAGTCAGGTCAGCATGACACTGTTGTAATCTATTTAATTCTGTCAACATTAAAATCAAACACACAAAAAAACATCTTCTCGGTACCCAACTATCCAAAAAGCCAAGAAAATAAGCCCAAACAATTCTGTTTTCAATCCATTCTCCGAATGTCTTGATCATAATTAACCCAGAATATTGCTGCTAAGATGGCCAGTCATCATTAACAGAGATCTAACACCATAATGTTGTAGCTGTTTACTTGAGAAGGAAGGCCCACTAGGTTCCATGGGGCTTACTCATAGGAAAGAGAGTGAAGATCAGTAGTTACAGAAGGGGCCAAATGAGGACATTGTGCCCTATAAGAATTCTGCCCAGATGAAATTTTCCTTCAGTCCCCAAATTTCTAGCATTTCAGGAACCAAAAACTTCAGTTGAGCACTTGGAAATAGAGTTTCAGCATCCAAAGAAAAAGGGGCAGGCAAAGTGACAAACAATGACAAATGTGACACACAGCAAAGATAAGAGTTCTAGGTGTGAACGTTTTTCAATGTCTTATTCTTTGCAATGCTACAGATTTGGGACTGAAGGAAAAATTTGCAGAAGAGGTATCATTCTCACTGGAGGAGTTTTACTCTCACCTCCAACTACACTTAAGTGAAGGTTTCCTTAGTCCTTGTCAAATACTCTAGATAGAGTAATAACATTTATTTCTAACACCATTTTCCCAAAGGGTGGAACGTCAACATATACAGTCAAGGACAAAGACAATAAACTGGGCCAAAGCTAACAAAATGAATTTCAACAGACAGAAATGTAAGGTCCTGCACTTAGGCAGAAAAAATGGAACACAAATATAGGATGAGGGACACATGACTGGATAACAGTATGTGTGAAAGGGATCTAGGAGTCTTGGTGGACCACAAGCTGAACATGAGTCTGCAATGTGATGCGGCAGCCAAGAAAGCCAACTTGATTCTTGGTTGCATCAATAGGACTATGGTGTCTAGATCAAGTGAGGTAATGGTACCACTCTATTCTGCATTGGTTAGACCTCATCTGGAATACAGTGTCCAGTTCTGGGTACCTCAGTTCAAGAAGGATATTGACAAGCTGGAACATATCCAGAGGAAGGTGACTAAAATGGTGAAGGGTCTGGAAGCCATACCCTATGAGGAGCAGCTTAAGGAGCTGGGTATGTTTAGTCTGCAGAAGAGAAGGTTGACGGGGAACATGATAGCCATCTTTAAATATTTGAAGGGATCTCATGTCAAGGAGAGAGCGGGATTGTTTTCCACTGCTCCAGAGACTAGGACAAGGAGCAATGGATTCAAACGACAGGAAAAGGGATTCTACCTGAACCTCAGGAAGAACTTCCTGACAGTCAGAGCTGCCTAGCAGTGGAATATGCTGCCTAGGAGTGTGGTGGAGTCTTCTTCTTTGGAAGTTTTTAAGCAGAGGTTGGATGGCCATTTCTTGGGAGTGCTTTGATGTGGGTTCCTGCATAGCAGGAGGTTGGATTGGATGGCCCCGGGGTCTCTTCCAACTCTATAACACCATAGGAATACATGGAATGAAATCCCCAATACCTCACCAGTTGCTAGTTCTCAGCACGTTAAACACAACTCAGTGGCTTAAATGATAAATCAAAGAGGAAGGATTGAAGACCAAAGGAAGACCATTCCACAAATGCAGAGCCAGATCTTAAAAGGCTCACAGCCTTGACAGAGCTATATGCATTGGTGGAACAAACAGTAAAGCTTTGCCTGTAGATCTTAAATTCCTGAATAGAGTACACCATGCTAGTCAAGCTGTGAGGTACCAAAGGAGGTTAGAATGCAAATTTAGACAATAAATGTATTGATTTCCTTGATTTATATCTCACCCTTTACTCAAAACTGAGACTCAAGGAATCTCACAAGATTAACGTGTAGAAGTTACAGATAAAAACACGGAAATTATAATAAAACATAGACTGACATCCTGTTGATGACATATACAGGAATCACTGAAAATCATGGCCACATGGGTGGTGTTTTTCATCATGGCAAATGGAGGAATTCAGCACCTCCATCTGCTGTGATTGCCCTCCTCAGCCATAAACCTTTTGTGCAGACTGGCTACTCCCCATCTGTAGCCATTCAGGAGGAATATGATTTGGCGAAGCAGCAGCTGGCTCCCTTCCTTCAACCAGCTGTCTGAAAGAACATGCCTTCTCCTGGACCTCCCAGGAGCCTTCCAGATGTCCAAGAAGATAACATCTTCCTGAAGATGGCTAGAGGAATGGAGCCAGCTACCGCCTGGCTGCTACTATCCCATCCTCCTCTGTCCACTTAACAGCTGTGGGTGATGTCCAGCCTGAGGACAGATAGGCTGAGCACTCAGGGAGGGAGAAGACACATAACTCCACCTGGCAGAGCTTTATGTGATGTAGGAGCTCAACAGGAGCTCTTAACTATAAACAAGATTCAGAAGCTCAGAATCTATAAGCTGTTGTCAGAAACAGAGTCAGGAACCATCATCAGAAGTGAGGAAGGAAGACTCCTGCACCTCACAAAACTTGGCAGGAATGTTTTTGCAAACAGTCTCGCAAGGAGGATTAAGAGGTCTTTAAACTAAGTTCCGCTGGGGAGGGAGACAATATTACTCAGGGCAAGGACTCGGTGAGTGCAGGGGGGAAAGGCCCAAATGATATTGGACAAGTACTACAAGTGTCCAATGGTGGGAGGAGTAAAAACTATAGTGCAGGACTTGCAGGAAGGGCCCGGGGACTTAAGTGTCTCTACACTAATCCGCAGAGTATGGGAAACAAGCAAGATGAACTTGAACTCCTAGTACAACAAAATAAATATGATTTGATAGGCATCACTGAGACCTGGTTGGATGAGTCTCAGGATTGGAATGTAGGAATAGAGGGGTATAGCCTATTTTGTAGAAATAGACCAAACAAGAAAGGAGGAGGAGTAGCCTTGTATGTCAAGGATGTTTTCACCTGTGAAGAGATCCAGGACTTAAACCCAGAAAGCCAGGTCAAGAGTATCTGGGTAAGAATTAAGGGAGCGAGAAACAATAGGGATATTTTGGTGGGGGTTTACTACAGACCTCCAACCCAGGCTGAGGACCTTGATGACGCCTTCCTCAACCAAATGACTGCACATTCAAAAAGGAGAGATACAGTAATAATGGGAGATTTCAATGACCCGGATATATGTTGGCAGTCAAACTCTGCCAAGACAGCAAGGTCCAGCAAGTTTCTTGCTTGTCTTGAAGACAATTTCATGGTCCAGAAGGTGGAAGAGGCAACAAGGGGATCAAATATTCTAGATCTGATCCTGACCAACAGGGATGACCTTGTTAATGAGGTAGAAGTGGTTGGATCTTTAGGGGGGAGTGACCATGCCCTATTGGAATTTGGCATTCAGTGGGAAGGAGAAGATAAGTATAGCCAGACACCCATCTTAGATTTTAAAAAAATGGACTTCTGTAAACTTAAGGAGCTGCTGGCTGAAATTCCGGTCAAGGATAGTGAAAGAGAAAGGAGTTCAGGGGGCATGGGAGTTCCTTAAAAGGGAGATACTGAAGGCACAGTCTAAAACTGTGCCGATAAGGAGGAAAAATGGAAGGCATCTGAAGAAACCAGAATGGTTGACTAAAGAACTCTCAGTTGAGCTAAGCGTTAAGAGAAACGTGTACAGGAAATGGAAGAAGGGGGAAACCACCAAAGAAGAATTTAAGCAAGTAGCCAGGAAATGTAGGGAGAAGGTCAGAAAGGCTAAAGCACAGAACGAACTTAGGCTGGCAAGAGACATTAAAAACAGTAAAAAGGGCTTTTTAAAATATGTCTACAGCAAAAGGAAAAAGAAGGAGATGATAGGGTCACTGTGCAGAGAAGATGGCGAATTACTAAAAGGGGGAAGAGAAAAGGCAGAACTACTTAACATTTTCTTTGCCTCGGTTTTTTCCCAGAAGGATATAAGCACTCAACCTGGTGGTTGGGGAGCAGGGGAGGAAGCAGGAGAAATGCGGCACATAATAGGTAGAGAGGTGGTACAGGAATACCTGGCCACACTGGGTGAATTCAAGTCTCCAGGGCCAGATGAATTGCATCCTAGGATATTAAAAGAACTGGCAGAGGTCATTTTGGAACCGCTTGCTATAATCTTTGAGAAATCTTGGAGGACAGGAGAAGTTCCAGCAGACTGGAAGAGGGCAAATGTTGTCCCCATCTTCAAGAAGATAAAAAAAGAGGACCCAAATAATTATCACCCAGTCAGCCTGACATCAGTACCCGGAAAGATCCTGGAGCTGATCATTAAGCAGTCAGTTTCTAATCACTTAGAAAGCAATGCGGTAATCACGAGAAGTCAACAAGGATTTTTCAAAAATAAGTCATGCCAGACTAATCTTATCTCTTTTTATGATAAGAGTTACTAGCTTGATAGATGAAAAGAATGCTGTGGATGTAGCATATCTCGATTTCAGTAAGGCCTTTGACAAAGTTCCACATGACATTCTTGCAAAGAAGCTAGTAAAATGTGGGCTGGACAGGGCTACTGTCAGGTGGATCTGTAACTGGTTGACTGACCGTTCCCAAAGGGTGCTCACCAATGCTACTTTTCATCCTGGAGAGAAGTGACTAGCGGGGTGCCACAGGGTTCTGTCCTGGGCCCAGTGCTGTTCAATATCTTTGTCAACGACTTGGATGAAGGAATAGAGGGCATGCTCATCAAATTTGCAGATGACACCAAATTGGGAGGGGTTGCTAATACGCCAGAGGACAGGATCAAAATTCAAAATGACCTGGTCAAATTGGAGAGCTGGGCCAAGGCTAACAAAATGAAATTCAACAGAGAGAAGTGTAAGGTCCTACACTTAGGTAGAAGAAATGGAATACAGAAATATAGGATGGGGGATACGTGGCTGGATGGCAGTACATGTGAAAGGGATCTAGGAGTCTTAATAGACCACAAGCTGAACATGAGTCAGCAGTGTGATGCGGCAGCCAAGAAAGCCAATGCAATTCTCGGCTGCATCAATAGGAGTATGGTGTCTAGATCGAGGGAGGTACTGGTACCACTCTACTCTATTTTGGTTAGACCTCATCTTGAATACTGTGTCCAGTTCTGGGCACCTCAATTCAAGAAGGACATGGTCAAGCTGGAGCAAGTCCAGAGGAGGGCGACCAAAATGGTGAGGGGCCTGGAAGACATGCCCTATGAGGATAGACTTAGAGAGCTGGGTATGTTTAGTCTGCAGAAGAGAAGGTTAAGAGGGGACATGATAGCTATGTTTAAATATTTGAAGGAATGCCATGTAGAGGAGGGAGAGGGCTTGTTTTCTGCTGCTCCAGAGACCAGGACAAGGAGCAATGGATTCAAGCTGCAGGAAAGGAGATTCCACCTGAACCTCAGGAAGAACTTCCTGACAGTCAGGGCTGTCCGGTAGTGGAATATGCTGCCTCGGAGTGTGGTGGAGTCTCCTTCTTTGGAGGTTTTTAAGCAGAGGCTGGATGGCCATCTGTCGGGAGTGCTTTGAGGGTGTTCCTGCATGGCAGGGGGTTGGACTGGATGGCCCGTGTGGTCTCTTCCAACTCTACATTTCTATGATTCTATGATTCTATGACTCAGAGTTAGTTTTACCAGTTCCTTCTTCTGCAATATAGCCTACAGCACCTGGTATTCATTGGCAGTCTTCCATCCAAGTTTTAACCACTGCTGACCATTCTTAGCTTCTAAGATCAGATAGGATTTTGTGCCTTTAGAGTATTTAGACCCTAGGAGCAAGAGATAACTGGTGTCAAACAATCCAAGGTCCGGAAAGCCATAAATTAGAGTCAGGATTCCAGCGAGTAGCTGTGGCAGTGTTTGTTAAACAGTTCAGGAGCTGTAAAGCCATCAGCAGCACCTTCAGGAAGACTGAAGGAGGAAGCCTGAAGTTGTTCTCAACAAGGTAGCTGGTGTCTGTAACTGTCTTTTATAGGTGGCACATTCAACCAGCCCACTGATCCCAGGCAGTATTTAAGGAGAACACTCCAAAGATCATTAAGGAAAGTGTTGTGCTCCTCTCAATGCCTTGTCTTGTTACCAGGCCATACACCTCCACATTTTGATATGGTCTAATTGGCAAAATATTTTAATTGGCAGATGTGTTGGCATAAAATATAAATTATACTTATGGCTGACAAGGCCATGTGAAAGAAAGGGACACTGGCTGGAAGTAGGTCAGAGGTGACCTCAGCGTGGCCAGGTCAAAAGTTTGCTGGCATTAGCCAAGAAAGCCTGACTTAATGGCTCTGAGCTAATCCTATCAACTGCCAACATCAGAAAACAATAAGGTGTCCAGGTGCAGAGGCAAGGACCCCTCCTGTGTGCATATCCTACAGCAGCTAGCCCAGAAACCCCCTCTCAACCAAGACACTGAAACCAATCAGTCCATTCCAGACTCCACTGTCTGTGTTGCAACTCCCATTCTTTACTAGGCTGGGAGAGCAATCAGCTCACACCACTTCAAGGAGGAAAAGACAGTATATAAACCCTTGGTTTTGAGAAGTCAGTTGCAGTCAGATGAAATGCAAGACTCCACTATGTCGCTCTGCATCCTGATCTGTCTGCACTTAGACAGAAGTCTAAGTCACATTTCAAACTAACCCCAAAAACCCTCAGCCTCTCTATCCATAATTTTTTCCTTCCTTTCTCCTTCAATTAGCTCTTGTGTGAATGCTTGACTGTACGTACCTGGTGTGCATGCATGAGTGAATTCCCCCAATAAAAACACATTTTTAGCTCAGTTTTAATCTCTGGCAGCTTTTCTTGTGGTCTGACACCGTAAAAATTTGTTTAAAGATCTCACTGGGTTACCCTGCCCTTCTTTCTGCCAAGGCCAGTGCTCCGCTAATTACCCCAGTCTTTGCATTTTTGGGGAAAATCAAGGGGTCCCCCAGGGGACCCCCAGAAGTCAAGCTAACAGTTTGCAGCCTTTCACTTCACCCATGGGGAATGGTTTCAGTCAGATGCCTGAGCCTGTGTCATTCTCTAGGGCTAGGAGGCCTATCCTCCAGCTCCTCTTCTTGCTCTGAAGCTAACCTGACCTGCAGAACCAAAGAAGGGCTTGGCTGAATGTTAGGCATCTGCTGTGACTCCTTCATCAGTAAGTCTAGTTCATCTTCTGATGAAGAATGACAATTTCAGCAGGTTACCATTGCCGGTTACCATTTTGATTTACAACTGAGCCAAGGCCAATCTGGATAGACCCCCCAGACTGACCCAACAAAGTTCTTATGTTCTCACTACCAGAAATGAGAATGTTTTTCAGAAAACATAGTCAAATAAAACACGGTTGGGCAGCCTGGTGTCCATTCAACATTTTGGACTACAACACACATAGGTGACATCCAGCATAGCTAATGGTAAGGGATGATAGCAGTTCTAGTCCAAAATCCCTGAAGGTCACCAGCTTGTCTAATCTTGCTGCAGACACACAACATTGTCCAGCCCCGCATCTAAACATTCTCAGATACTGGGGTAATTTCATGCCAATATCCACTTGGCCGAATTCCACCTCAAAGCTGAAACTTTAAAACAACAGCTTACACAAACAATGTTGTCTGATGTGAAACGCCAAGCAAAATGCCAGTTGACATTTGTATTTCGCTATTTCCCTTCGGGGACTTTCTGCTACATTTGGAAAGATTTTCAACCACAACCAGTCAGGTAAAGAGAATGTGACATTATCAGCTTTTCATTTTTCACACCCGCTAACCACTGTAAGGCTTCTTTTCCCTCCCTTGTATAAAAACAAAAATACAAAAAAAAAAAAAATCTAGAAGGATTGAAGCATCTGCATTGCCAATGTATCTACATATCTCTCTGTCTGTCCTGCTTCCCAAAACTTTGACACATCTTCAATAGCACAGTCGTTTAAGTAGTTAGAATATTTAATTAACTAAATAAATGCTTTTAATTAATTGTTATAATTTAATATTAATTTAATTAATTAATTTTAAGTTTAATTAATTGTTACAATTAATTAATTACAATTAATTACAATTACTGTAATCCCAACAAAGGTCAAAAACACTCTATTCATCCCAATAAAAGAGCACAAAACCAAAAGCCCCTGAGGCTTTAATGCATCCTATTGGTATTTTATACACGCATTCCTTGCTCAGTAAGGCAGTTAGATGTTTCTGTCCAACGGATAAAGTCTCCATTCAGTTCAAGGTTGGAGAAACAGGGTTACACACACAGTACTGTTGTCCATGTGCTTAGAAAATTCCACATGTAGACGCACACTGCAAATTCCACATGTTATTGTGCAGTGATGTATTTAAGTCTTTTACTCTGAGTCTCAAGTCAAGTCTCAAGTCCTTGAAGATACTTTCAAGTCAAGTCTCAAATCTGGGAACCAACTTTATACCCCAGCCTGTATTCCAGAATTTCTAGACACAGTCAAAGTCATTTTTAACAACTGAAGTAGAATCAGCCTCCTACATTTTCAAGTTTGCCATCTGCAGCTTTCGAAGTGAGGAATAGGATCCTTCTCATTCCCCTTCCCAAAGATGGGCATAAAAGAACCTGCAGTTTTGGAAGTTGAGAATAGGATCTTTCTTTCTGCCCATTACTAAAGCTTCAAAAGCGTTAGAAGGAAGGAGCCTTCCTATTCAACCCCATTGCATAACATATTTGTTGTTCCCCATTGAGAAATGCATCCTGTGTTCTGAGGACAAGTCTAGCTTCTGCTTTTAGGAAAAGCTTTAGAAGACTCCTCCAATGTGCAGCAGCAACAGGCTGCTGAGCAGACCTCAAGCCCACCTCAAGCCCATTGCCTAACCCATTGCTGTAACCCTCTAAGAAATGCACCACACCTTGGACTGGAGACAGATCATCATGTGACCAGTAGGGGAAAAGAGGTGGAAGCATTGTTCAAAGTTGTAAGGTTTCCGGATGAATGTGTTCTGTGCCTGAACCAAGGGCAGCAAGTCAGGTCACTAAAAATATACAAGTCTCAAGTCAAGTCGGGTCAGTGAATAATTATTGCCAAGTTGAGTTCAAGTCAAGTCACTGAAGCGACTTAAGTCCAACTGGAGTCCAAGTCAATCGACTCAAATCTGCATCACTGCTAATGTGTGTATTCATTTCACTATATATAGGTGTCACAACTGTCAGAATCAGCCACAGTTCTGTTGAAGAATATTTTGAAGTACAAGTGGTATTCCTTGAATATTCTATATTCTATTCTATATTCAAGGAAGGTCCAACTGTATTGATCTATATCCACAAGCCAAGTCTTGCTATTTCCATTTCCATCAGAAGCGAGGCTGTTGTAAAACTATGGGTCTTAACAGCCCATTCTAGGCCAAAACTCCTCTCCAAAAATGAACAGAAATGAATTGACAGAAGTTACTCCTCTTCGCCAATTGTAGAGGGTATTATTATTATTATTATTATTACAACTCCCAGAATCCCTCTGGCCATGCTGGGGGATTCTAGGAGCTGTAGTCCAGAAAGAAACTTTTCCAAGCGTTGGTGCTCTTTTACTTCTTGGTTGCATGAATAGTTAAGAGTCTCACAGGAGGTGAAAGCTGGGTTTTGGCAGAACTCTTAATTTCCTTCCAGCTTCTCCTCTTCACATTGGCAGGGTTATTAATCATTTGCTCACTTGCTCTCAGAAGAACCAGCAGTGAGAGGTGACCTAGTTCTTCTACACAAAGCATTTTCTTTCATGTCCAACTGCAAGAAGTACTTCTTCCAGGCCTCAGTGACAATCACATAAGGGTATGAAAACTGGAGAAAAGAAAACAAATATTCTCTACCAAGATGTGTGTGTGTATCTGTGTGCCTCCAAGTTTCCTTTTGACCCATGGTGACCCCATGATTTTCAAAGGGTTTATGTAGGCAAGGAATATTCACAAGTGGTTTTGCCAGTTCCTTCCTCTGAAATTCAGCCTACAGCACTTGATGTTTGTTGGTGGTCTCCTATCCAAGTACTAACCACGAATGACCCTGTTTAGCTTCCAAGATCAGACAGGACTTGGTGATTTTCAAGTATTTAGGCTGTCCTAAATGTTGTTCTCACAGATTGTTTTCTTAACTGACTGATAAAAACAGAACAGCAATGAGGAAGTGGATAAACCTCACTGGTCATCTTGTATTGTCACCACCATGACAAAAGAGTTGGAAACAGTCTGGGAGAATTGGGCTCAAATCACCATTCAGCTATTATAATCACTGGGTAACACCTAATGGCCTAACTCATTAAGAAATACAGACTTAGAAAGGACCACAAGGCCTGTGTAGTTCTGTCATCTGCTATGTGAGATTCCACAATTAAAGTACTCCTGAGAAGTAGCTATCCAACCTCTGTTTAAAATTCTGCAATGAAAGAGAGTTCACCACATTCTGAGGTAGTTATTCCACTGATGAATGGCTCCTACATAAGGAAGTTCTTCCTAATGTTTGGTGGAATCTCTTTTCTTGTAATTTGTAATTTGGGGTTGGCAGCAGAGGTTGGCAAAATAACAATCACAGGATGGGATGGGATGGGATGGGATGGGATGGGATGGGATGGGATGGGATGGGATGGGATAGTTGGAAGGGTCAACCAGTGTTACCCTGATTTCTGGGGTCCCTTGGGGGACACCTCAATGTGCTCCACATGATGGGGAATGGAAACTAGCCAGAGCACGAGCAATAGCAATGCGAGAGGCAGGGTAACCTAGCGGGCTCTTTTTACCCAGTTTTTATGGGGTCAGGCCAAGCCAAAAACCAAACAAAAAATGTCCAATAAATGATTTTATTGAATGAAAGTCTCACACACCAACGCAATCACTCACACACTCACTCAAGATCTATTAAGAAGCAAAAGAGAGGAAACTGGATAGGGTACTATTGAAGGGGTTGTAGCTGGGGTAATACTGCACCTTTTCCTGAAGTCCTTGGTCTGGGAAAAACAGTGGAGAAGTGGGGCTCAGCACGGAGAGGGCTGAGGGGATTACTCCACGGATGGAGAAACGGTCTGCTGGGATGACTGGGAGTAATCCAAAGAACCACTCAAAAACTGGGACTATTTGTAGGGGAAAAAGTACCTGGAGGGCTAATCCAACAATGGGTGTTGCAACAAGGAAGGAGCTCCACAATGGTAATTTCCTTTGTGTGATGGGATTACAAGGTGTTGCCAAAGTCTCAGGATTTTCAGATGCATTGGGTTGTGGTGTGACTTTCTGTAAATGGTCCTTGCTTGATAGGATTGTGTTACTATCAGCGCTCAACTTGGGTCAAACATGCTAATCCCCTCAAGTCGGCTTCTCAGGGGCTGAGGACTCTTTGTCTACTGTGGGTTTGCACAGCTTGAGGTCTCCTGGGGCTATGTGACTGGAGATTTTACTGGCCTGACCTGGTTTTCGATTGTTCGACCATTGCCGCCTACATGCCTATCCGGGTGACCTCTCAGGCACATTGAATCATATTTTAATATCAAAATTGTAGACCCCAGGATAGTGTTTACCAGTGAGGTAACACCAGGGTCATCTAACCTCTGCCATGTAAGGACACACAAAGATGCCCACCTAACTTTTGTTTAAAGAAAGGCCCATGGCCCTCTGAGGCAGCTAGTTCTACTCTAGAACAGCTCTAACCACCAAGAATTTCTTCCTAATGTTCCTAATGTTTAGTTGGAATCTTTTTCTGATGATTTAATTCATGTCCTAGTCTCTGGAACAGCACAAAACACACTTGCTCCATCTTCTCCATGTCATCTTGTCAGAAATTTAACGGTGGCTGTCATGACAACTCTCAGTCTTCTCTTCTTCCAGTGAACCTACCCATATAACCTCACAGAATGATTCTGTGGAGCCCCTTTTCCAGGAGTCCCTACCAATGAAGCTTAGACAGACGGCTAGCAGCGAGAGCTTTTCCTGCAGCTGTACTAACAATTTTGAAAAGTGATTTTTTTCCAGTACAGCTGATAGAATCCACCGGTTGAAATGCCAACTGGGTATGCTTGTGGAGGGGCTTCTGGGAGCTGTAGTGCAAAGATAACTCTTCAAAGCTCTTGGTTGTGCTCTATGTAGCCAAATCCTAGCCATAAGAGATCTCCTAGGTCAATATGGGGGATGTTTTCTTTTTTTTCCCCAGTGGCGAAGGGACCAGCACCATATTTGTGCCCATTGGCTACAAGTGTTTATTTCTTTCCTAAAAACTCACGAGGGACCAACAGCCAATGACTCAGAGACTGGTGCTGGTCCATGGAGCATGACTTTGAGTAGCACTTGCCTAGATACCTTCTCTTGCCTGGATATACCTTCTCTTAGGCACCAGGTTATGACTGTCCTCTTCACCCAGACTTCTGGTATTAGAATTTTTTATTCTGTTTGGAGTAAAAAAAACAAAAAAAACCCAAAAACCCTTTCAGTGAGGAACTTTGAGGTCACCACCCTACCCTGAGCTTTTCTTGAAAAGAAAGAGAGTAAAGACCATCCACATTAAGGCTTAAATTTAGTTGCTAGTCAGGGATGTTGCTATGAGGGGGGAAATTGGGGCATTGTCCCTCCTCATAAGAATTTTCCCCACTCCATCGTAATTTTCCTTTTGTCCCCAAATTTCTAGCATTGCAGACAGCGAGCTATCAAAAACCATTCACACCTAGAACTCCTATCTGCTATATCTTCACTCCCTTGGTAACTTTGCTTGCCCCTTTTCTTTGGATACTTGAACTATATTTCTAAATGCTCAACTGAAGTTTTAACTTAATGCAATGTTGGAAAATTGGGTACTGAAGGAAAATTTCATGGGGGGGGCAGACTTCTTACTTGAGGTGCGCAATGCCCGCATTTTGCTATCTTTGTGGTAGTAACACTGCCACTGTCAGTCCCAACTTGTATAAACCTACTACTAAATGGTAAATCAGCACTTATGTAAATCCCATTGCTACTGTGACTCTGTGCAAGTTAGGGCCAGCAATTTGATTTATCCCTACAACTTTTTGCATTTTTATCTGTATTGGTTTTCAATCTCATTGTGAGCCAGCCTGAATCCCTTTTCTGGGAGATGTAAACCAAATAAATACATGTTTTATGGTTGTTTATAGTTGGCTCTAGACTACAACAAAGCACTCCGTGTTCCCTATTCATCAGTTCCACTCCCTTTGTGTAATGCACACCACGGCATCACATATATTGTTGTTCCTGTGCACTGCAGTCTGTAAGTACACACCTGAACATAAGTACATGAACAAAGATGGTTGCTCTTTCTCATCAGCATCCTTGATGGGTAGACTTCCAACATGAGTTCATGTATGTAGGTATTCCTTTGCATTCAGTGGGCAAGATCCTACATCATAGTTGCATAGCATAAATCTCTGCATGAAGACTTATGCATTGTACAGAAAAGCAAATTTGCTCAAAGGAATACGTGCTTGGAGATGCACATGAGCGTGCGTGAGAGCATACTTTGCATCCCATATGGGAGAAAAGTGTGATATAAACTTCTTCCATAGGGGAATGAAAGAAACCAAGTAGACTCCAACCTATGAAGGAAATAATACCACCAAGATCTGCTGTGTGAGGGGTGAGAAAAGCAGCATGGCTCTGCTTCCTGTTAACTGCATTAATCACATTAGGATCCCTTCTTAGATCCTGCTTTGGCCTTGCATTTAATTTTGGTGGTAAAAATTAACTCATTTGAAATGTGGTGGTGAAGAGTTATTCTATGGATACCATGAGCTGCTAAAAAGACAAATACTTGGGTACTAGAGCAAATCAAAAGCCTGAACTCTCATTAGAAGCCTGGTTATCTAAACTGAGACTATCGTTCTTTGGACCTATCATGAGATGGCATGACTTGCTGGAACAGAAAATAATGCTTGGTAAAGTGGAAGGCAGTAGGAAAAGAGGGAGACCATACTATTGATTGGATTGATTCGGTCAAGGAAGCTATAGCCCATGTTTGCAAGATCCCAGCAGGGCAGTTGGTGCCCAGGGATCTTAGAGGTCTCTGATATGGTCACCATAAGTGGAAGCTGACTACAGGAATTAACTGTATTTGGCAGTAATCAGGCCCACAGTAAACTGTCCATGGTGCTGATCAGCCTGACTTCAGCCTAAACCAAGAGACCTTCTCACAATAGCTCTGGTTCCTCCAGGAGTCTGTGGAGCTTCTGATGTTACCTTCACAACACTGAAAGCAGATGAACTGCAGAGGTAACGTTGCTATGAATGGAACATGAAAATAGATGCTTCAACTAGAACACTTGAGGGCAACATTTCGTTGTGACTCCTGATCACGGAGCCATCCCAGATGTATCCAGCTGGCAGTGGTGAAAAGGAAGGTTCTAGACATGATGATGGACCTTGGATCAGTCCAACCATGGTTTTTCTCACGTGCATTCCAAGCTCAGGGAAAGATTTTTTCCCTATTGAGCAAAGATGGCCCTATACTTTTATGGGCCTGTAAGTAAACTAGAAGCAGCTCACTGTGGTCCAAAAACATCACTACTGTTGATTTGGTGGTTTCACAATAGACACTTTATCTTCAGATAATGGTGGATTTTTTTTTTCAGAAAAAAGAAAAGATATCCCTGCAATTCAAGAAGAAAGATACCTTTCTGTCTTTCATTACTAAAAGAAAATTACTGGTTTCATCCTTTTTTGAGAGCAAGGGGTGCTTTTGCACAATCAGTATCAATAGCTTGCTATCTCAGGCTCCTTAAAAGGTGCCTATTCTGTGGCATTTGCAGATTTTGAGACAGCTAAAAGGCTATCATCAAGGCTGTACCATTCAGAGCAATTGATTGAAGCCATTCTCCCTGACCAGCTTTATAGTTTTGTAAAGAACCAATTCAAATAACAGAAACCTTTAGAATAAAGTCCTGAGTGGCTAAAAGCTTCGTAGTCAGACTTGAAGTCAGAGAGTAGCTTTTGACAATGGATTGAACTTGGAGTGGGGAATATCTTGGCTTGAGACCTAAAACTATAAGAAGAGCTCAGTTGAATCAAACCAAAAGGCTATTTATTTGCACATGGCCCAGCCAGTTTCCTATGGGTAGTACATAACAGAACATGATGGCCACAGTTTCTTGCTATTTATGTTCCCCTCCAATGCTGAGACAGAGAAGTGTACCATTTCTTTTGCTGGAGGTAATATATAACCCACATGACTAGCAGCCATTGTTAACTTTATCCTCCATGAATCTGTCTATTTCTCCATTTTAAAAATCTCCAGGCTGGTGAATCATCACACTACTTTCTATAGTAGGACTACCAGATCTCAGGGCCTAGACCCTCTTCTCCAATCCTCAGGGTGAGAGAGAAGAGTCTCACGGTGACAGCACCACCTTGAAAAATGTGTCTATACACACCATTGGTTAGGTTTGTGGGTTTTGTTTTGTTTTTTAATTTGAAGGGCATCCTCTGAGCAGCTGTGGTTCACACTTAAAGTATCATGCTTCCTCTGTGATATCACAAGATATCACTATCCTTAGGTCTCTCATTTTGGCCATGATATCTCATGTGGACAGAGAAGTTCTTTAAGGAAAGAGTTTTATTCTAAACAGGCACTGTTTATTCTAAACAGGCACTATAATGACAAAAGATATCTTGTTCATGAAGGCAACCCCCTTCAGGCATTACTTAGTAGTCACAAAGTTACAGACAAGCCTAAGTCATTTCAGCCAGAGTTTTAAAAAAACAAAAACCCCTAATGTAACTATCTAAGAACATTCCTAATCTACTCACATTATTATCTAGGTGCTGGGATGGTTGGAGGGGAGGAAGCCAAGAGTTTGGGCCTGTTTGGCCGAACTTGCAACTGGCCTTCTGTCTCTGATTGATGTTCCTTGGTCTCTCTCTGCCTCACAGTCTCTCAGGCCTTTTTAAAACTTCTTGCCCAAAGTATCTCAAAGCTTCTCACCATTTTTCTCCAGCTGATCTTGCTGATTGGGCAATTGACTCTTGTGATCTCTGATGTCCTCTGTGATGCTGAACCCTCCATAAATGTAACCTAAACCGATACCTCATTAACCCTTTATTTACCTGGAGAGAGAACTAATGTCAGGAATCTCTCCCTGCTGGGCTGCAGCTAGCAAGGGAGGAGAGAGGTCAGGAACACTTGGGGAGTCCGAATATACCAAACACCAGAAAAACACAAGCCGAGCCAGGTCAAGTCCAGTCCAAAGGTTCAAGAGGCAGAGATCCATCCAGAGGGTTTCAGGGAGCAGAAGACACAAAGATTGTGAGGGTTTGCTAATAATTTGCTGCAACCAAGGAGCAGCCACGTCGGCAGACTTAAATAGCCACTGTGAGCAGGTGCTGCTCATTATTGTTTCCTCAGCCTAGTCCAAGCAGCCTCCCTCTTTGCAACCTGTTTCAGCCTTCTGTGTGATTGAGGGCTGATGGGCACAGCTGGCTGCAACTCCTCTGCATCGCTGCTGGTTCCCTCTCTGTCATGAGCTGGCTGGGGCAACTCAGTCTCTGTTTGACCTTCCAGTGCAGGGGATGTTTGCAGGTTGACTTGCTCAGTTACTGGCTCGGCCCCCTGCACAATCAGTTGCTCCTCAATCACAGCATCATTATCTATCACAACTATCCCCCTTCAGCTATGTTGCCTAGATAATGGGGAGAGCCCATTGTCACACACAGGCTGCTACAAAGACAAATTAATGGGTGCTAGAGCAAATCAAGCCTGAACTTTCCCTAGAAGCCAAGATGACCAATTTGAGACTGTCGTACTTTGGACATATCATGAGAAGGAGTAGGACCAGGGATGAACCTTGCCACTCTCAGGATGTCCTTCTCAGGATAATCTCTAAAGTTGGTTTAGAACACATTGGCTGTCATCCTGTTAGTTACATCCTACCCCTTCTCAAAAAGGGAGAATCAGCAAATGACTGTTCTGTTGCCGTGGCAATGTGGACCAGGAAGCCCTATAGTTTGCAGTGCAGCTTCCTGATGAACAGTTGATGTAGTTGGCAAAAGAACAGCAGCATGGAAAAGGTGTGCCTCTAACACATTGATTCCAAGTATGCTCTGGCTATTCTCACCTCAAGTGTTTTCAGCTAGGTGCTGTGACCTGTTAGCTCTCAATTCCGCACCCATTAATTTAATGTTCATCGTAAAGAGGAAATTGCTAGGCTGCTATGTTGCTCACTTGTCAAGTGCCAGTTTGAAACCTTTGGGGCTATTTATAAAAGGGGGCTCATTCCAGCTTTGTGCATTTCCCCCCCTTTTAAAATTACCATGGACTGTTCAGCTGCTACCTGTGTCTCCTGGGAGTGATGATATACTAAAAAGTAACTTGATGAGAGCAGCTTTTTCAAGGCTGGGTGCAGAAAATTAAATTATAGTGCCCTGCATTTCTAGTGATGAGCTGTAGCAAATGCCAAAAGGTTTGTGTAGGAAAAACAACTTGGCCTCTTAAGAAATACATAGCAGAACATCACAGCTTTGAACTATCCCAATTTGGCTGGGGCCATCCTGCTTAATCCTCTGTCGTCCCACTTTTTCTACTGCTTTTAAAACACTGCTTTTTCCTACTCCCACTTTCCCCTTTTGGCTACAGCTTACTTCAATTACTGCAAACTGAGTCTAAAAGTAGTTTGCACACAGTGAACTCAGCGGCAGGAATAGAGAAGGAGAGTTAGAATCATGCCTTTCCCTGTAGGCTCTGGCAAAAGCAAACTGCTGCTGCCTCTCCTAGCTTTAGTGTTCTTCCTCGTGAATAACTTTTGCCTCCTTGACAACATTCTGAAGTTGCTTGGCCACAAGTGTCCTCATTTTCATCTGTAAAATATTGGAAGGCATGGAACTAGAGATGGGCCAGCCAACCGAATCCTCGAATCCTTGGCAGGGATTTGAGATTCGGGAATCCGAATCCCTGTGCCAAAATAGGCAAACCGAATCTTTCGAATCTGCCACCCAAAAAGTTTGTTGGATAACGGGACGCCTGAAAACCTGGGAGACTGGGACACCTGAAAACTTGGGAGACCAGGACGCCTGAAAATTTGGGAGACTAGACACACAAGGGGAGATGGCAAGTACATGAATTTTTCCCTTGGAGTAATAATGGCCTTTGCCAACAATTGCACAAATTACATCTAGGGTCGTATTCTAAGATATTTAAATTGAACATTTCGTATTTCAGTTCAGCACTTGACTGGAAGCTACAGGCTTGAGATTTCAAGGACAGCTGAAAGATTCCTTTGCAGAGCTCCCTTGCAAACCTCTTTCAGACACAATTCTGGGGTTTCTAGTTTTACAAGGTGTTACAGCCTTCTCTGCCAAAGTGTGCTGGTGCATCATCGAACTACAAACCCCACGATGCCAGAAGGAGCTATGCAAAGAAAAGCCAGTTTTGACCTGGATTATCTTTCTACTGTAGTATGTGGTCCTGTTTACACAGGCAGGAAAATGTGGCATTAATCCACATTTTCCTGCTTGCGTATAAATGGCCTTTATGTCATTTTCAGCCAGGGTAGATCCTGAGGCAAAACTATGACAATTGTCCTGGCCAGATTTCTTCAGAGGGAGGTTTGCCTTTGCCTAGGTTTTTGCCAAGGCTGAGAGAGCGTGTCTTACCCAAGATTATCCTTCTTTCCCTTGCTTTTTAAACCCTTTTTAAAAAAGGATTCGAAAGATTCAAGATCCATGAGGTTCATGGATTCCCAGAACCTTCCAGGGATTTGGATCCGGATTCAGATTCATAAAATTCTGGATTCGTCCCATCCCTACATGGAACACATCTGTAAGAAATAAAAAAAGGTGTTCCCCTGATGACCCACTTCTTGGAATGATGTCATTCTGCAAGAGACTTTATATCTTGGGCAATAAAGAAGGTGAGAGGGAGAGAAAGAAAGCAGACTGGATCTTAAAATTAAAATTAGACATTGCCTTCAGGCTTATGTGGGGGGGACAGATTATCTTCCGCTCTAATAAGAAATGTTCCAGAATTGTAAATCCTAAAACCTTTTTAAAAACCCAGAGTATAAATAAGCTGACCATCTCACACCCCAACCAAAGCTCTGGGAGTTGTCATGTAATCTCTTTCTCTGCTGCCCAAATATATCCAAGTGCCTTTGAACATTATCTCTAATTTTTTTCCAAATATCTACTTACAGGATACGTTTTTTTAAAAAAACTCCCACTTTCATGCCCATGCTTTAACTTTCTGTCAGTAAGTGGTTTTGGGTTTCCAGGCTCAGACATTTCTTCAGTTTTAATCTGAATTGGCTATGAGCAATGTACAAATATATTAACGTTCCTATGTAAATCAATGTCCTTTGTGGGTCGTTTTTTTTTTTTTTAAAATAACTTCCCGAAGAAAGCCTAAAGAGCATTCACAGATCAAAATGTCTCAGGACTTTTAAGAAAATAAAGACCTTCTTTTTTGCATCTTGGCATGTGTTTCCTTTTTTTTTTCAGCAGAATGCATAGCCATTTCCACACATGTTATTGTGTGCTAGCCACTTCTGGGAATCCCTAGCTTTGTTCATAGCACCTTTTGTTTTGTGAGCTTCTGGGACTACAGGTTAGAATATCCTAGATGTTGCTTTTGGACTGCAACACCTATGATCATTTACTTTTGCTTTTGTTGAGTAGGGCGGATGGAAGTTGTAGACCAAGGACATCTCTGGAGGGTCACCATTCCCTTCCTTTTTCCCGGGATTTATCCACACCATACAATTATAGCCTTCTTATACCACTTTAACCATCACAGTTCCATTCAGTGGTTTGCTGTGATATTTGGAATTCTGTTAGAGAACTCTAATGCTATAGTTCAAGGGTGCGTGAACTAGTAGAGAATTCCTAGTACCCTCCAAATTACAATTCCTGGATCCTGTATCACGAGGCCATGACAGTTTGAGAGGCATCAAACTGCTATAACTGTGGATTTAGCTTGAACAGCAGAGAGTTTTAGAGCAATGGAGCAACTCAGGCTATAATGTGTGATCATTGGTTCTCTTAAACAGGAAGGGTAATATCTCCACAGGAAGATTTCTCAAGGCTTTTGTTCAAGCTGGGACACTGGTTTGACCAGTGATAATCTTTCCTAGTTCTTGTCTAATTTCATATTTCTGATATTCAGTTTGGCAGCCCTTGTTTTAGCTCCCACTTGAGTGCTGTCTCTTGTAACTCAGTTCTGACAAAGGGTACATTTGAGGAATGTGGAGGTGTACAGTCCAAGGCCACCCACCAGCCAGATGTATCTAGATCTGGATTGAAAATGCTGTATTCATACCTTTGCTATGCAAAACAATAATCTTTAAGAGTCTTGGAGTCATGTGGCTCCTATTAAATCCAGGCCTAAAAAATTCAATAAGGCCAAGGTGGCAAATGGAGAAAAACAGACTACCAAGCTTGATGAGGGAAGAAATGATAGGAGAGCCAGAGCAGTACCCTGTGGACAGCTTTGCTACCAGTTTAATTAAAACCAGTAAAGTCTTTCAGGGCTTATTTACACCTTCCTAGATGTTGATAAAAGTGAAATTTGAAGTAGATTCAGCAAATATGCCTAAACCAAAAGTTGTGAGGAATCTAGTAGAAAGCCAAGAGCTTCAGTAATATTAAGAGAGTTTTATACATCCCTAATTTCCCACAGAAAAGGTGTAATTTTGATATAACTTATCACCATTTTAGGGCATGGACTGATCTGGGTTCTGGTAAAAGAATAACTCCCTTCAACCTTGGATTATTCCCCAGCTGGACCTTGCTAAAAATGAGTTTGCACTGTTGGAAATTGAAATTTCTCACCAATGTACACAGTTGGAGGGATGAGCTAAGCACCTTTCTGTAAGTGAGAGCAAACCTGATTTGTCTTGTTATAATGAGTTACACTATAAGTGCTTCTGAAGTTTCCTCACGTATAAGGATAGCCAACTGTCAGAGCCTAAAGGGGCCACATTGGAACACCCCTCTCTAGGGACTTTGGAGGGCTGCATCCCCTGCTACAACCCCTGCGAAAAAGATCAATTCTTACCCCCTAAGGCCCCCAACACCTCTCTATGGATATATTTGCAATGTACTTGTGTCCACTGATTCATTTTAGGCCCAGGACAACACTCTTTTCTTTTTTTTTAACAGATGGAAATAACCCAGAAATCACTTCCCGGTCACTGCTTTTTAAAAAAGGACTATTCTCATTCTAAAATGGTCAGAGGAGGCAAATGTACAATGAAAATGCTCCACACACCCACAAAGAGGACATTTGGAACAAAAAAAAATTGAAGAAAATGATCCCTGGAGGGCACAGAAATGGCCCTGGGGGGGCACACTTTGCCCACTTATCTTATACGACATTCCCCTTTTGTCCTTTTTTGTCCCCTTTTTTCCTCTATTTCAGTGGCTGAGATCCAACATTGTGCTTTCAAAGTGTAAACCTACAGCCACATAGTTGTGTGGTAGTTGCATCACACCACCCTTCTGCTGAATATTGACATTTTGAAACGAACTGTTTATATGACAATGTGCTTGTGCATCATCTCATTCCATAATAGGGAATGCACAGTGGTTGTTTCTGCAATCCAGTGAATAAAAATGGAAGGCATTGATGAATAGTTAAATGTCATCCAAAAATGAGAAATGGTATGGGAAATTGGTTACACTTGGGGACTTCTGCTTACTTAACTAATAACTGAGTAGGTCTGTAGCGCAACACCCCAAAAAGCATCACTATCTATGTAAAGAAATTTACATAGGTATATAATGTTAACAGCATTCTGGCCAATTCTGAGTTGAATCCAGATTGACCCTCATGTAAATGGGCTGGCAGATTTCTCCACTACCTCCTCAGCTCATCATAGCACCCCTTCCAGTGTCCTGAGTGCTACAAAGAGGTTTGGCAAACCCTGATGGATTGGATGACTCTGACAGGGGGAGGGGAACACCCAGGTTGGGTGGGGATGATTTTGTAGCAAACGTTTGCACAGTGTAGCTTGTAAGTTTGCAGACAGGTGTGAGGAAGTTGTTTCAAAGTTTGCTATTTGGAATGCTAGAACAACTTGATGGTTCATTGCCAGGCAACAGGAATAGCACCTCAAGAATGAAACCTAGCATAGTGGTATGTGTGGGAGGGGCTTAAGGATGAGAGGAATTCTATATGAGACTAAGGCCATTTCTGCACTACACTGTTATAGTGCTATTATTCCACTTTCAACATCCTGTGGAATTCTGGGGTTTGTAGTTTATTGAGGCCAAAAAACTCTCTGGCTGAGAATTCTAAATTCCCCTCCCTAAACTGCAAACCCCAGGATTCCATAGGATGTTGAAAGTGGAATAATAGCACTAAAACATTGTAGTGCAGAAATGACCTAAGTGTCAGTATGTGTTTTGAGCCTTCAGTGAGAATCAGTTACGGAGAGAATTGATCTTGGGTGCGATCATCATCTGAGGAAAAGACACAGTGAATTGGTGTCTGAAACAGGAATTAAATGACCCAAGTCTGTCGGAAGTTTAGATTGCTAATGTATCAACACTATCCTACAACTGAACTCTAACAAAAAAAATTATTTCCACTGTTACTGTAATAAATGTTACAGTTTCTTTTATAACTACAGAATTGGCTTAAGTTATCTAAAGTCACTGTAATAAAAAGAACATGGTACCTTAAATAAACAGTTTGACTCTGAGGAACAATTGAAACTCTAGCCCTGTTACCCAAGGGTTGTGATAAAACGGTGAAGTCAGGCAAAGTGATATTGACAGGAAGCCTTACTGAATTGGAACTGCCACATCAATCTGAGGGAAAATAAAGCACCTGTCACAATATGACAACCTTCTTTAGTTACCTAAGCAGCAACTAGGATGTGAGGGTGATCTAGCTGTGATATCAGCCACCCCATTGATGGCCAGGGTTGATTGGGCTGATCTGGCAGGGACAGCCTGTGTCAGGATTCTCTCCCTGCCGAGCCTCAGCCAGCAAGGGGAGGAGGGAGGTCGGGAATACTTGCAGGGAGAGTCTGAATTCACCAAACACAAGGAAAACGCAAGCTGAGCCAGGTCAAGGTCCAGTCCTAAGGTTCAGGAGGCAAAGATCTGTCTGGAGAGTTTCAGGGAGCAGGAGACATGAAGGTTGAGAGAGCTTGCTAGTAATTTGCTGCAAGCAAAGAGCAGCCACGCCGGCAGACTTAAATAGCAGCTGTGAACAGGTGCTGCTTGTTATTGTTTCCTCAACCTAGTCCATGCAGTCTTCCTCTGGGCAGCCCATTTCAGCCTTCTATGTGATTGAGGGCTGATGGGCACAGGTGGTTGTAACTCCTCTGAATCACTGCTGGTTCCCTCTCCATCATGAGTTGGCCAGGGCAGCTCTGTCTCTGCTCGACCTACCAGTGTGGAGGATGTTTGCAAGTTGATTTGCTCACTCACTGGCTCCGTTCTTAGCACACTCAGTTGCTCCTTGATCTCAGAGGCATCATCTATCACACTCACTGGCTCAGTCCACAGTCAGTTGCTCTTTGATCTCAAAGACATCACCTATCACAGCCTGGATCTTAGAGGAAGTCTATTGGGGAAGGAGCTGAAATTGTATTTACCTTTTTTTTTGTCGTCACATGGCCAAGAAGGGGAGTAGCCTCTGCCTGCATTGATATCCCTCTAGATCATCTTAACTGACAACAAAAATAATGTCTGAGACAAATTGTAGACCTATGACTCTAACATTGCTATTTTTCTCCTCCTGTATGATTTTTAATATCTTTGCTTGATGAAGAAGCCAGTGAAGTTTCAAAAGCTTGTGTGGTATGCATTTTGGTTGGTCAATAACAGTATGACTCTTTTGTGGAATTTTGATATTGTTGCATTTTGCCACATGGCCAGAATGGCTACCCCTGAATATGTTGGCCATTTCATTTTTGTTTGAACTCTTTCTAGAGAGATCATATTACTATACATCCCCAGCTGAGCTCCATATATCAGTTGAGCTCGGGTTTTAGATGTAAATAGTTTAATTGCAGCTGGGATGAACTGTGCTCCTTTGCTGAAATAATAATTTTGAATGGTTACAGCAGCTCTCTGTGCATTACCGGACACGTAATCTGAGTGAGCATTTCTACTTCCTGAAGCTTGAAAAACTATCCCCAAATATTTAAAGATCTTAACCTGCTCGACTAGTTGTCCTCCTAGAACCCAACTTCTTTGCTTAGGACGTTTTGAAAAAGTAAGAATCTTAGTCTTGGTGTAATTTATTATTAATTCCTCTTCAGCACAGTACTGGATAAGTGATCTAAAGGCTCTCTTAAGGCCAACAGAGGTCAATGACAAGATTACTGCATCATCAGCATATAGTAATAAATTAATATGCCTATGGGCTAATTTAGGGGGATGGAAGGCAGAGTTACTTAGATAAGGAATCAATGAATTTATATAATAGTCAAATAAAAGTGGAGCCAGTACACATCCCTGTCTGACTCCTTTCTTTACTTGTACTTCCTTAGTAACATATCCTTTATTACCAAACCTGACCTTCAATCTGGTATTCTCATGGATTTTGATGAGCAACAGAAGTAAGCGCTTGTCTATTGTGGATTTTTTACGTTTAAGCCATAATCTGAATCTGGATATTGAGTCAAATGCTGACTTAAAATCAATAAATGCTGCATAGAGAGATTGACCAGCTTGGTGAGTGTACTTCTCTGCGAGATGTTGCAGTACCATTGCATGATCTATTGTCGATCTACCTTCCCTAAAACCAGCTTGTTCATCCCTCAAAATACCCTCAGTTTCCATCCAGTCTATTAATTTAACCTGTAGATGTTTAGCATACATTTTACTAATCTGACTTAACAGACTGATTGGACGAAAATTTGCAGGATCATCTCTTTTTCCTTTCTTATAAATCGGGATTATTATAGTTAAGCCCCAGTCTTTTGGAATCATAGCTGTACGGTCAATTACATTGAAAAGTGAGGTTAACATTGGGATCCACCAGTCTAGGTCATTTTTTATTATCTCACAGGTGATAAAATCAGCACCAGGTGCTTTCCCTGGTCTGAGTTGTTTAATTAAGTTCTTGATTTCTACACAAGAGACTGGGGGCCAGTATGGAAGGGAAGATATATCCAGCTCCAATTCAATCGTGGAGTGTTCTTTTTCAGCATACATAGATCTAAAATGGTCTTCCCAGATATGGGCTGGAATCTGGGATGATGGTTTATAAATATTTCTTGGGAAAGATGGTGCTACCACTCTCCAAAAGAGAGTGGAGTTATTTGTACTAGCTGCTGCTATCAGACGCTCCCAAGAAACTCACATATTATCCCTTTTCTTCTGGCAGATCAACTGTTTATACTGTTTTTTCAGTCTCATAAGTTCTGATACTGAGCAAGAGTTGGTTTCCTCTTTATACAATTTGAAAAGCCGCTTTAAGGAATTCCAGGCTTCGTGGCATTCTTGATCAAACCACTCATGTCGTGTTCTTAATTTTTGCCCAATGAAATTACGTTGGGGAACAGTTAACAGAGACCGTATTAATTTGATCAAGTTGTTAAAATTATCCAATACCTCATCATCTGACTTTGAGCTTACTATTAATGAATGAAGGCACTTAGCTGGTTCCCTTCCCAGGAAATCTGTAAGTATTTCCGCTTGATGGGGTGACCATTTAGCGCGTATAGGACAGAGGTCATCAGACATCACTGTAATATGGTGTGTAGGTACATACATCCTATCGAAAGCCTTCATACACAACATAACAGGAAAATGGTCACTCTCAGGACTACTGACAACTGAGAACTTAGACAGATAGGGTATTAAACTCATTGAGATGCAAACATAGTCTAAAAGGGAGGGCTTAAGGCCTGTCCAGTGAGTGTACTCAGCTGGATAGTCATCACTTGTAGGCCCATTCAGAATCACCAAGTTCAATTTGGAAAAAGTTTGCATTAAGCACAATCCTCTATAATCACTACATGTGTCTTTAGACTGGCCGCACAAAAGGGGGGGTATAGTTACAGGGGGTAAGTGTTGGCAATGAAATTTAGCAAAGAGCGATCTATCATCTGCTCCAATTCTTGCATTAAAATCACCAGCCACTATGGTATGCGCTACAGGATATGCTGCCAATATGTTTTCCACATATATGTTCAATTTATCCCATACGTGTTTTATCTGTGCACGAGCATATAAAGGTGGAATATACACATTGATCAGTACAAGTTGGATCTTGTTGAATTGAAGCAAAACTGCCAATGTATATTGGTCTAATGAAGGTAATCTAATTACTTGTACCTGTAATAAAGTAGATATCAATATACCCAACCCCCCACAGAGCCTCCCACGTCCTGTGCCCGGTACAGCATCTAACGTAATTGTCATATACCCTTCCATAAACAAATGTTCCGTGGCCCATGTCTCCTGCAGAAAAATTATATGATATCTAGATATATAAGCAGAGAATGAAGGATCTCTACTTCTAGATTTCCATCCTGCAATATTCCAGGTAATAAAAGCCAAGGAGACAGCATTTATTAGATGTCATTCAGCTTCATCCGTCATGGGGGCTAATGCAGGCAATTCTTGATGGCTCATAGCTCCTGCATTGCCTGTTACTGAACTATAATAGCTTGAAGCAGGTGTCTGGATATCCTTTGGCTTAGTTAAGGGGTCATGTAGAGACTGCTGACCTACTGTCTCTATTTTTTGTGAAGCATCACTCTCATCTCCTATCACTGTGGTCAGATCAATTAAATCTCTAACCGGTTGGCTAGGTAAAAATGAAGTTGGACTCTTCAAACTAGAGCATCTTCCTCTTTTTTTCCTCTTTATTGGATTTGAGGCTTCAGGAGTTGTACACATCGGTGGCCCACCAGAAGGACAACTGGAAGATAATAGGTTGTTAATAGACACTGCAGCAGTAGATACTGACTGCAGCACAGTTTTAACTGCCTCTAGTTTGCACAATATGGTTTGTTGTTCCTCAGTGGAGAGAGTTCCAAACATCTTAATAAGGTCTTCCTCATCCCCCATGGAGTCATCTGTTATTTGCATTTTCCTCATGATTAAATCATTAGTGTTATTTCTCCAGTGTAAACCTTCGCTTGGTCTTTGAGCTGTTGGGATAGTCTGCTGTATCAAGGATTGCTTACTAGGCTCATAATCTTCGATGTTTATATCAACCTCCTGTACAAGTTTAGATCTCTTCCTATAGCTTAACAGCGGTTGTACAATATTATTATGAAAAACACGAGTAGGTATAATTGAAAATCTCCTTAGCAATTCTCTACTTTCCAAAATCAATGCAGGAAGGGCAAAATGCTTACATGTCAGTATTATTCTTTCAAAACTACGCCATCTGGGGAGCCAGAAGACTCCTGTTATCTCACTGGGATATATCCTTCTTTGGAGGAGTTGTGAGAGTGAATAAAGTACTACTTGTTTGTTGAACCATTTCACCTCATTAAGAGGGTTGATTGCAACCTGAAGCAGAATCCTATGCCGCTGTAATGTTAATTCCTCCTTGTTATTTTTCTTGCATGTGATATCTCGTACCACATATGTAGGTTGGGGATATTCAGCAACATCAGAGGTTGGCTTCGCAGGGGGTTTTATTACATGTTTTCCCATTATGTCCTTAAGTTCATCTATTTTTCGATTGATATCTAGTAGCTTTTCAAAAATTGCAATAACTGTTTTAGTTGTTAAAAGGCAATTCTTAGCCACCAGTTCCAGGTCCACATTCGACTTACTTGTGGTTTTTAAGGTGTTTTCCCCTTTAATCTCTGAAGAGCTTTCTTCAGCAGAATAAGAAAAATCATCTGCTTCCCATTCAGACGAGGCATAGGATTTATCCACAAGGTTTATATGTGTAGGTGAGGAGTACAAAAGGGAAGAGGACTTGTTTTTTAAATCTTCACACTGGAAAAACTCCTCTAGCCTTTGTTGTCTAAGAGTAACTGCCGCCTCCACAATTTCATTAGGCTCAGTACCCTCTCTCTGTAGCTTCTCAAACTCACTCCTCGTTTTAATCAACTCCTTTTTTCCTTTTGGGCTCTTTCTCTTCCTCTTCAGCCATTTTCCCATTCCTGCCTCGTTGCAGTCGTTATTTATAGTTATATATAGTTATCCGAGGCTTAACTCCAACTATCTGTTTCCAATTAAGCTTGAATACACTAAAGTTTAACCAGGAAATTCCTACAACTGATAAGTCCTTTTAAAATGATTAAAATTAGAATCAAGAGCTCACTGAAACGCTGAAACGCTGCCTGCGGCCATCTTCCTCCTCCCTTGTTCCCGGACAACATATGACTATAGTAATAAAAACACAATTTTTTTTTCTAATGCTCCTAAAAACAAAGAAGCCAAGAATGGAGTTAGCATACTTAGAAACTTAAATGATTCTGTTATTACCAACCTGAATGAAATGAGCAACATTTTTCAAGAATTTTATGTGGATTTACATTCACCAGAATTAGAAAAGAACATAAATGTAAATGATTTTAGGAGGAATTTTCCTATGAATCATATTCAAAATGAACACAGAGAAGCACTAAATACCACCATAATTTTCTAAGAAATAAAGAGGACAACCGATGACCTAAAAATTGACAAAATGAAAGTCCTTGGTGGGTTTTACTTGAATTTTTATTTAAAAAAATGCAGATGAACTGAACCTCCATATGCATGGGATAGTTTTAGAGGGAAAGAATCTCAATTCTTAGAAGAGAGCTAAAATAATATTTACATAAAAACCAAGAGGACATCCTCAATCTTTACCTGCTTATAGACCTATTATATTACTTAATCAAGACCAGAAAATATGTACTTCAATTATGATCCAAAGACTGAATAAATTTATAATGATATATGGGTTTTGCATCAGGAAGGATGTTAGCTGATTCTAGAAGAAGAGTTCTAAATATTATTTATGAAAGACAATCTAAGAAGGACCCAGTAGCATCATCAGATGTCATGAAAGATTTTGATCTAGAGCATTGGTATTTGCTATAACTTTGGGTAAATGTGAGTAAATTCTGAGGTACAGGTACTCATCACAATTGTACAATAGCAATACTGCTAACGACCATCCAAAAATTAACAGGCAGCTGTGGTTTAAGATTGCCAAAGTGAAAACTGAAACAATTAATAGAATCATAGAATTGTGTTACCCTGTATTCTGGGAGTCCCGGGAGGGACACCTAAATAACCTTGCAATTACACAAATTGGGGAAATCAGTCAAGAGCACTGTTTGGCAAAATGAGAGGCAGAGTAACTTAGCAGGATCTTGTAACCCAGTGTTTACGGGGTCAGGCCAAGTCAAGAAGCAGGCCGGTTTGAAAGTAATGAATGATCTTTATTAAAGACAGGCACACAATGTAAGCAACACACGCACACAGATAACTAAGGAAAATAAAGGCGTGAGTAAGATAGCGGGATTTTCAGAGGGATTGTTGATTTGGGTGATACGAAACCTGTTCCTGAAGCCCGGAAGAAGATGGAGAGCGAGGCTGGGGTTCGATGTATCTCAGCACGTGGAGCTGAGGGGAAGCTCGCCAAGCGATGCGGCAGCAAGGCAGTCTGGAACTCGGGAGCGATCCAAGGAAGCGCTCAGAGTCAGGGTTTTTTATAAGGAGAATTGTGACCGCAGGCTAGGTCGGACTTGGGGAAAACAATAGATTTGGGGCTGGAGACAAAGCCTCCAAAAGGTCAGAATTTGAATGATTGAGTTACAGCCAAATTGTCAATAGGATAACCGGTATGCAAACGTGGAGTACTTGATCGTTGTATAGTCCAATCATCAAGCTGCCAGCGCTAGGCAGAGGATCTTTTCAAAGTTGCGTGCATACCTAATGGAGGTACTTGCCTTGAGGTCTCCTAAAGCTGCGAGTCGGCTGTTTCTGGCCTGCCTGTATTGTTTCGGAATATTACGGCGATTATCTGCCGAGCCTGTCTGCGTGCTTGTCCGGGGGCCTCGCAAGCACATGGAAGGGATATGTGAAGCGGAATTATTGATATCAATAGATATCTTTTACATCCCCAAAGCTCGGGCCAGCCAGGGCAGTAACAACTGGAAGAAACCAATACCAACGCTTGCCTATAGGCTTCTGTTTTCTGTGTCTTTCATTTTTCATGGTATTATTTATTCTCATAGAATCATAGAGTTGGAAGAGACCACAATAGCCGTTTAGTACAACTCCCTGCCATGCAGGAACGAACACTCAAAGTGCCCCCAACAAATGGCCACCCAGCCTCTGTTTCAAAACCTCCAAAGAAAGCAACTCCACCACACTCCAAGCTGGAATAGCTCTGCCTGTCAGGACGTTCTTCCTGAGGTTTAGGTGGGATCTCTTTTCCTGTAGTTTGAATCCATTGCCCCTTGTTCTAGTCTCTGCAGCAGTGGAATACAAGCCTGTTTCCTCTTCAGTATGACATCCTTTCAGATATTTAAACATGGCTACCATGTCCCTTCTTATCCTTCTCTTCTGCAGACTAAACATACCCAGCTCCCTAAGCCTCTCCTCTTCTATCGTTTTGGTTGCCCACCCCGAAACATGTTCCATCTTCTCAATATCCTTTCTGAACTGCAGTGCCCAGAACTGGACACAGTATTCCAGATGAAGCCTGACCAAAGCAGAATAGAATAGTACTATTACTTTCTTCAACCTAGACACCGTACTCCTGTTGATGCAACCAAGAATCATACTGGCTTTCTTGACTGTTGCCTCACACTGCTGACTCATGTTCAGCTTATGGTCTACTAAGATTCCCAAATCCTTTTCACATTTACTGTTGTCCAACCAGGTGTCTCCCATCCTATATTTGTGCATTCCATTCTTTTCTGCCTAAGTGTAGGGTCTTACATTTCTCTCTGTTGAAATTCATTTTGTTAGCTTTGGCCCAGCTGTCCAATCAGCTAAGGTCATTTTGAATTTTGATCCTGCCTTCTGGGGTATTAGCAACTCCTCCCAACTTGGCATCATCTGCAAATTTGATCAGCATGCCCTCTATTCCTTCATCAAATCATTGATAAAGATGTTGAATAGCACTCGGTCCAGGACAGAACCTTGTGGCATCCCGCTGGTGACTTTTCTCCCTCTATCCTTAATGGTTATGCAAAAGAGGGAATTGTTTATGTCATTTATGTTCAGGGAATTGCTTATGTCACTTGTTATCTGGTTGTATGACAAACAATATCTGCTTCCTCTACACTTCCTCTACACAACCATTAAAGGTACAGAAACCTTCTCTAGCTTTCCATGCAGCAGTCCTGGGTGATCCATAACAAGAAGCCAAGAAAAGAAAAGGGAAGGAGGACTTTTTTTAAAAGGGGAAGAGGAAGATAAGAACATCAAAAGAGTGTTGATTGTACAGGAGTGTGGGTAGTGCAATTAGGGCAGAACATGTCTTCCTCAGCCTTCATGGATTTCTGGAAAAAAAAATGGCACCCATTTTGGATTTCATCTTTCCTTCCCTCTTTTTAAAATGTAAACTAATAACAGGAGTCAAGCCACTTATCTCTTGAAATGTCATTTAAATAAAAGGGCTTCTCTTATTTGTACCTGACTTTCTCCACCTTTGCTGACAATGAAACACTTCTCATGAAAGTTTTACAGGTGAGGTTGATGAGATGTGTTTCTACAAAAACATCTTTGTGACAGGAACGGAATGGAGTGACTTAGATTTTATCGCAGTCTCATTTTCCAGGCCTGTGGTTCTCCCCTAGGTGCTGTGGCCTAATTTATTTCCTCTTTACACGTCTCCTCCTGACCCGCAAAGCCTCCAGTGGTCAGTAACGCCACTGTAAGCTGTTTCCCTTCCATTCTGCAGTCCTTCAATAACCTCAGCTTTACCTCAAGTAACCAAAGCAACTGGGTCGAGAAAAACTTTCCACAGACCACCGCAGAGGCTGCGTCATCTTCTCCTGCATTTAGTAATGGCCAGGCCTGATATAACATCTGGTACTTTTTTTCTGGAGTTGGCAAATCTCAACTCATTGGCCAAGATCCAATATCATGCCTGCCTGGAGTATATCTACACTCACATAGTTATACAGTGGTTGCGCTTCTGCCTTCTGTCAAATACCAACACTGTGCAACCAATTATATACAGGTTTCCTTCACCTATCTGACAGGTTAGGGCACTGTCAGAAAATGGAATTGGTTGAAAAGCTGAATCTATGTCCTATATTGTAGGGAGCTGGAAGGACTTATGGAGGTTCTCATGGGACCAACCACGCATGGGCTGCTTGCAAAGTCTCTCAGCCAGCCTAGCAATGGCGTATCTAGGCTCAGCAGTGCCTAGGGCAAGCATGCAAGTTGAGCCTCTATGTGCTGCTGCACTGCTGCCACCTCAGCCTCTGCACTGGGCCAGGAACTCCTTCTGGGGGTGGGGTGGCAGTGGTGGGCGCGGGGTGGTGGCAGCGGGCACATATGGGCAACAGACAGAGTGAGGCAGAGTGAGAAGCAAGCAGGGGCAGTGGTGGCAGGCAACAGTGAGCAGCGGTGGCGGTGGCAGGCGTAGGGGGTGGCGACGGGTGTGGTGGTGAGAAGGGGGGGCAGCAGCAGGCAGGAGGGCCCCCATAGGCATTGGCTCTCAGGACACACACCCAAGTTGCACCATCCTAGATACACCTCTGCAGCTTAGTGCCTTTTTCCTCCTCTCATCTCCCTTTGCAAGCAGCATGATCATGCAAGCAGTTCCAAGTGAGCCTCCATAGACAAGAAGAACTGATGGAAAAGAACTCCCATCAAATTAGTGGAACTTTGCCATCAAAGCATCAAAAAAGCGAATTGCCTGATAATGGCGCATTGAAAAGTGGACGTTTCCTGTATCTGCCAAGGTGCTTGCTGATTATCTCATTGCACAGTTGAAAATATATAATGGCTGTTTCTACAGTCTCAGCGTACGTGAGACTGTGAAATATTACATGGAAGGCACTGACAAATAGTGATACACGATACAAGAATATGCAACTGCGCAAGGTGTTCCACCATAATATATTTGTCCTTAGCCATAAAATATCTGCCTCCAGTTAGATATTGGGGCTATATTAAGAAAAAATGAAGGTGCTCCACTGTATTGGGTGTGTTCTTAAATATTCAATGGCAGCCTTCTATTTCAGTTCGAGGTTATCTAGGGAAGGAAAGAAGGTGTTCCACCATTTTGTTTTTGTTCTTAAAAGATGGCTGCCTACTGTTTAGATATGGGGTTATATTGAGAAAGAATAAAGGTATTTGGGGTATATTAATTAAAAATAGGTGCCACCTATTAAGATATGGGGTTATTCAACGTTTAGAGTCTGTTTTTGTCTCTGACATCTACTTTAATGAGTCTGCTCCAGAATTTGCTAGAACTATAATGGCATTAACTCTAATTTGTGAATTATCAACACATGTATGCAAAGAGCAGTTTCACAAACCACACATACTGATCACGTTCCACAATTGGTGTGGCTGACAAGACCTGGCGTTTGTGTTATAAGCCATCCGGAAACACTGGAGCAGAAACTGGAACAACAACAGACTTGGATGCATCAAGACACCAATAATGTTTATGGAATATGATTTATATGTGATAATTTACAACAATTAGATGAAAACGACACAGTTCTCACACCCTGGAGAAATATGATCTCTTGAACTGGCTCAAAGAATCACAGAGTTGGAGGAGACCACAGGGGTCATCCAGGCCAACCCCCTGCTATGCAGAAACACACATCAAAGCATTCCCAACAGATGACCATCCAGCCTCTGTTTTAAAACCTCCAAAGAAGAAGGCTCCACCACACTCCGAGGCAGCATATTCCACTGCCAGACAGCTCTGACTGTCAGGAAGTTCTTCCTGATGTTCAGGTGGAATCTCCTTTCCTGCAGCTTGAATCCATTGCTCCTTATCCTAGTCTCTGGAGCAGCAGAAAAACAAGCCCACTTCCTCCTCAACATGACATCCCTTCAAATATTTAAACATAGCTATCATGTCCCCTCTTAACCTTCTCTTCTGCAGACTAAACATACCCAACTCTCTAAGTCTACCCTCATAGGGCATGGCTTCCAGACCCTTCACCATTGGTCGCCCTCCTCTGGACGCACTCCAGCTTGTCAATATCCTTCTTGAATTGAGGTGCCCAGAACTGGACACAGTATTCCAGAAGAGGTCTAATCAAAGCAGAATAGATTGGTACCATTACCTCACTTGATCTAGACACCATACTCCTGTTGATGCAACCAAGAATCGCATTGGCTTTCTTGACTGCCACATCACACTGCTGACTCATGTTCAGCTTGTGGTCCACCAAGACTCCTAGATCCCTTTCACATGTCCTGTTATCCAGCAACATGTCCCCCATCCTATATTTGTGCATTCCATTTTTTCTGCCTAAGTGCAGGACTTTACATTTCTCTCTGTTGTAATTCATTTTATTAGCTTTGGCCCAGCCCTCCAATCTGTCAAGGTCATTTTCAATTTTGATCCTATCCTCTGGTGTATTAGCAACTCCTCCCAATTTGGTGTCATCTGCAAATTTGATCAGTATGTTCTCTATTCCTTCATCAAATCATTGATGAAGATGTTGAATAGCCCTGGGCCCAGAACAGAACCCTGTGGCAGCCCACTAGTCACTTCTCTCCAGGATGAAAAGCACCCATTGGTGAGCACCCACTGGGTTCAGTCGGTCAACCAATTACCAATCCACCTAACAGTAGCACTGTCCAGCCCACATTTTACTAGCTTCTTTGCAAGAATGTCATGGGGAACTCTGTCAAAGGCCTTACTGAAATCGAGAAATGCTACGTCCACAGCATCCCCTTCATCTATCAATCTTGCAACTCTGTTGTAAAGAGAGATAAGAGCCATCTGGCATGACTTAATTTTGAGAAATCCATGTTGAATTTTGGTGATTATGGCATTGCTGTCTAAGTAATTACAAGCTGACTGTTTAATGATCTGCTCTAGGATCTTTCCTGGTATTGATGTCAGGCTGAGCAGGCGATAATTATTTGGGTCTTCTGTCAATTTCTTTTAGATATTGCCATTAATGCGGATAGGGTAAGGGAAGCTAAGAAACTCTTAACGGCTGCCACTCTGATCTGCAGAAGGCAAAGAACTGTTATGATTTACACAGATTAATCGGGTCCTGTGGAATACGTTCACCAACATGCAAAGGATGTTCCAGACCCATTATTTTTCAGATTTTTACAAACTAAGCTCCTTATTCCTGTGATGAGCTGCTCCCTAATACGTTCCTGTGTGCTAATGAAATTAAAGCAGATTTCTTCCAGAACCTCACCAAAGGAAAAGAACAGGGTAATGGAAGACTTTTTAAAGAGCATTAACTGAAACTGAGGCAACTTCCTTTTAACAAAAATGCAATGTGGGATGAAAAACTCACCAGTGCTGGGGAATGGAGTTAGGTAAGTGTTAATTGGGCCTATCTCCAGCGACGCATTCCACACAGATGGACTTGTTTTTCACAAATTTGGTTTTTTGTTTATCCTTTGCAGAAAAAAAATCATATCTCCAAATTTATACAACTTGCCCAACATAAAGGCCTTTTGTGCACTACACTGTTATAGCGCTACTATTCGACTTTCAACATTCTATGGAATCCTGGGGTTTGCAGCTTAGGGAGAGGTATTTAGAATTCTCAGCCAGAGAGCTCTTTGGCCTCAGTAAACTACAAACCCCAGAATTCCACAGGATGTTGAAAGTGGAATAATAACACTATAACAGTGTAGTGCAGAAAAGTCCAAAGCAAGGGCCCTTTCCGCAGCTTACCTTCTCATGCTGCTGGAGTGTGGGCCTTGCGTGAAAGACCGGGGGAGGCAGGCTTTCGCAAGCCTCCTGCTTCCTTGCTGCTTGGGCTCCACAGTTCCTTCCCGCTTGCACGAGAGCCCTGGCCCTTCCTTCCACAGTGCAGCCTGGGAGTTGTAGGCTGCACTGAGGAGAGGACGAGTGACGGGCCCGGCTCCAGAGGTTCCGCGCTGCAGGTGAGTGTGGCCCGGGCCCGTGAGCCTTGCGCAAATGCGGCTTATTTTCGGCTAAAAGCCGAAAATAAGAAAATGCGTATTTGCTGCGCTTGTGGGCCTTGAGCATGGCGGAAATGGGAGTGCGTCATGGAGACCACTCCTGACATTTACGCAACTCTCAAGGGGCCTTTCGCTTGTACACTGCTGTGCGAAAAGGGCCAAGGACATAGACACAGAGAAGATCCCTATCAAAAACGTTGCCTGGCTGGTTACCCCCATACCATCCAACATTTCACAGATGAAAACTGGGATACATGTGGCCAAGAAACATCAGAGTGTGATCAAGATGCAAAAGTTACTGAGAGGAAGAACACACAAGGCTAGGACATGGTGCATCAGTTTGCCTTTGTCTGAGCCTGCTGGGAAAGGCCTCCTCTTCTCCTCTCCCCCCAACCCTGCTAAGTTAAATGAGTGCAAACTACTTTTGCACTTTGAACTCACTTTGCAGCAACTGAAGTAAGCTGAGAACAAAAGGAGAAAGTGGGAGAAAGCAGGACATTTTGAGAGCAGTTTAATCAGGAGTATCCCTGCCAAATCAGGACATTTGGAGGGTATGTTATCCCAGGCCCTGAGATTTTGGTGGCAAATCCTGAGGCTTAGAGCCAACCCTTGTGATGTCATGGGGCAGCCCTGGTGATGTTACAAGGAGCACTCCCTGATGATGTCATTAAGCATGCTATTGTAAGCATCAACCACAGTTGCACAGACTATGCCTTTCAAACAAAAAAACACCAAGTCTGACAATGAGAATTATCCCATCAGCCCTGACCACCATATCCAAAGATGAGAGAGCACCGAAGCTACCATCTAACCAATGGCAGATGTCATGTTCCCATCCCTGCCATAGAGTAATCCACCCAGACTGAGGTAGGTGGACTCTGACTTGAAAGATTTCCATGTTGCTCCCTGGCAATGTATCACATGGGCTAATTAATTTTAGAAAACACCGTGGTTTGAGTGGACTAAGCCTCTGGGAGACTAGAGTTTGAAGTATTCAGCCATGGAAACCCACTAAGTATCCTTGAGCAAGTCACGCTTAGACAATAATAAATTCTCTGTGAACAACTCTTGCCGAGAAAAAAACCAAGATAGGTTCACCCTAGGATCACCATAACTTGGAAACAACTTGAAGGCCCACAACAACTACAACAACAACAACAAATTAATTTGGGGTAGGACTGTTACCATATTAATTCACAATCACACCAGGGTTTTTAGCAGCAAAAAAATGTAAAGAATTTATTAAATGATTTCCCCTTGTACAAGAGGGAAGCAGTTGTGCATCAGGCACTAAAAATATACTACTCAAAAGAAAATGGCTACACACGGGTAGCTTTATACTAAGTATCCATTACAGAAGCAAGAAATGCTAATTACTGGCTAATCCAAATACATGCGTATAGGAACTATGTCAAGAATATATTATTATGTCAGCATACAAGCACTACGCATGCCCCTAGAGGCAGTCCCAAATTTTAATACCAGACCCCTCCCTAGGGGTGTGATTTTTAATATTAAAATGAAGCTTTATGAGGCTCTCGGTCACCACAGTTCATCTCTTGTGGTCACTCCCCCTCCCCTTGGCCTACTTTGGCCTACTCCGGATGCTCAAACCCACAAAGTCTACCTCTCTTTCACACCCGTTGAGCCTACTCAGTTAGTTATCTCTTTTACTACCTACCATTGCTCTACTTGGCTTCCTGTCATTTTAAGTTCTACAAGCCGATTTTCCTGTTATCTGCATCCAGCTGCAAGCATAAACATTCTTCTTGTTTTCCCTGGCCACATTGCTCTTTTTCCTGATTCAATGTGCCTGCTATTAAGCTATTGATTAATTGTTTCCTAATTATTATGCCCCTACAAGACTATTAGATATGTCAGGTAGTGTGATAGATGAGGGGCCAGAGATTGAAGAGCAATTTATTTTGCCTGAAACAGAGACTTTATAGCCTGTGCTAGATGAGGGGTCAGAGACTGAAGAGCAGTCTGTTTTGCCGGTGCCTCCATCATCCGAAAGACAAGCTGAAACAAAGACTTTACAGCTGGTGCCTGAGGAAGAAGCGGTCAGTGATAATTGCGAGGAATCGGTTTCACCTTTGCCTCCCAGTCCACAGTCATGCAGGTGGCAAAAGGCAACGGTTCAGAAGCAAGCCGTTTCGCTGAGGCTCAGAAGACAGGAAGCTGATTCCCTGCTATTTAAATCTGTTGGCGTGACTTGCTTTTTGCTTATGGCAAATTGCTATCCAAGCTCCCTTGGCCTTTGCATTCCTGCTCTGTGTCTTTGTGAAGGCCAACATTCTTGACTCCCTGGACTGGACTTTGGCTTTCAACTCAGCATTCTTCTGGATTCTTTGTTCGAGACTCTCCCCACTTCCCCCACCTCCTTGAAAGTACTGTCCCATTCCTTCCCTTGCTCACTTCCGCCACCTCCCTGCAAGTACTGTCCAATTCCTTCCCTTGCTGGCAGATAAGCATGGGGTGAGAGTTAAACTCTGACAGATGGAACACAGCTTGCAGGGGTTTTTTTGGGGGGGGGGCTGAATTCCCAGATCCACTTCTATGTAGTTCTCTAAACTTCAGAATCTGAACTGAGTTTAACCTAATTTACTCAAATCCTGAGGATCCCACCTTCCTTTTTTGAAAGAAAAAAAAAAAAGAGGGAAGAGGTTCCCATACCTCATGATTTGAGTAATAACTTTGAACAAAAATAATTAAGGTGTTATGAGCACTTAGTCAAGAAAGTTGTGTTTGCGTTCATTCTGTTCCCAACTCTCCTATTATTCGCCTCACAGCAGATTTGCATGTTTTAATGTTTGAGCAAGAGAATTTCTGAATAGGTATGTTCTAAAACTAGTATGCTTAGAGCTGGAGAGATGGGAGCATATTTGCATTGCTATCCCAGCAGGCCTTGCAATTAGAGAGGTGATGAGGCCTTCAATTGGCTTACCTGCTGTGATGTCACAGAACACCCAAGTAGCTGAATGCAAAGAGAGGGCTGTCAGAAACTGAACTATGTGGTCAATGAACTATTTTTGGTGCTCTAAGTATTGCAAGAATGGCATAGCCCTTTGAATGCCGTAGCTGTTGGACTAAATTGATATTCAAAACACATGCTCAAGGGAGGGAGAATTCATGTTATTCTGGGCTTAGTGATGCCAGAGATTCCCAGTCTAACCACTATTCTAACTGCTACATAATGATGGCTGTCATGGGACTGTGGCCTTTTCCGCACTACACTCTTATAGCGCGATGATTCCATTTTCAACATCCTGTGGAATCCTGGGGTTTGCAGTTTCGGGAGGGGCCCCAGGATTCCATAGGATGTTGAAAGTGGAATCATCGCGCTATAAGAGTGTAGTGCAGAAAAGGCCTGTGATGCTGTGTGTTTGTGGTGAGAATGGTCAGGCAAACTGGAAGATCACAGGAATTGTTATGTAAATAAAATTTTCCCAAGCTCCGTTTCCTACCTTTCTTTTCTAAGCTGCACTTTTTCTGGGTTATCTTGACTATGTCAGACGTTATGGGCTTTAATCAAATCAGACACCCATCACCGCTTTACCTCAGAATGCTTTGTTGTTGATTTTCTTCTGATGCACTTCTTGTGTAAGTCGCACAGCAAGGGTTTTTGTCTTGGAGCATTTTAAAAATGAAACTGTGTGTATTTACAGAGGGTTGCATTTAAAAAATAATAATCTCATGGGAACTTTTCAGACAAAAGAAGAATAAACAGTAAAAACCTCTAAAAGCTAAAGCCAGGCCTCGTCTGGTACGACAGTGCTCTGTCATGTACTGCATCCGTTTGCCAGTATTCCCTGATGTGCGAGCATCTTTATAAAAGGGACAGCAGTATGAGATACGTGACTGCCAGGAATTGCGCTGCTCATGGGCTCACAAGAATTTATATGTGTCTGTTGTGTGCCTTCAAGTCATTTCCAACTTATGGAGATCCTAAGCTTGAACCTGCCATGGGGTTTTCTTGGCCAGAGTTCTTCAGAGGTGTTTTGCTAGTGCCTTCCTCTAAGGTTGAGAGACCGTGACTTACCCAAGGTCACCCAGTGGGTTTCCATCGCCAACCAGGGATCCCAACCCTGATCTTCAGAGTCGTAGGCCATTTCCACACTACCCTGGTATAGTGCTATTATTCCACTTTCAACACTCTATGAAATCCTGGGGTATGCAGTTTTGGGAGGGGCCTTGAGGCCATTGGATGTTGCAAGTGGAATAATAGCACTATAACATTCTAGTGTGGAAATGGCCCTAGTCATCACCGTTCCACCACTGTGGCTCCAATATGTAGGCAAACCACGGTGGCTCTACTCTAGTTGGGGCTAACAGTAGGCATGCTTATAGCTCTGGAACTCCACTTTTGCAACCATGAACCAAATAGGTACATTATACAACAACCACAAAAATACAACTATACATTGAAGGGACATTCAGACCACTGCCCCATGATCATCTAGTTATTTGGACAAGATGGCTACATCGCTGCTGGTATTCAAGTACAAATGTCCTCCTTGAGTTCTGTCCTGGCCCCCTGCTCTTTTTCAGCTGGTTATGCCCCTTTCTAGAGCCGGCGTGGCGTAATGGTTTGAGCCTTGGACTATGACCCTGGAGACCAGAGTCTCTCTATACAACTCTGTCCAAGTTTTAATATCCTTGAGAAAGGGCTTTCTCACAGTGCCACCATCCTCATGGCGACATCTGGTGAGGATACATGAAAGGGCCTTCAAAGTGGCTGAACCCAGGCTGTGGAATTCTCCCCCGTGAGAAGCTAGTCTGGCCCTCTCTTTGCTCCCCTTTCAAATAAAGACTTTTAAAATATTTTTATTAACACGTATTTAGTACATAAAAAAACATACAGGGGATTACAAATGCAAACAGTAAGTAAGCAGTCAAAGAAACTCTAACATCTAACCTAATACTAAATTAAACTGAATTACAACTAAACTAAAAAGCAACAAAAAATACATATAAATGACTTACTCACCAGCTTTTGGTTCTAAGATAATCTACAAGGTATACTTCTAGTGTGTCCATCACTATCACACTGCTGCTTAGTATTTAATAACTATCAGCTTAACCTTCAAAACCAATAGTTGACTCCCCCCTCAACAGTCTCTTAGATACACAATCAATTTATTCCAATCATTTTTAAATTTAAAACTTAAATTTAACCAAAGATCCTTCCTTAATTAAAATAGTTCATTTATCCATTTCTGCCAAATCCAGCATCTTCATGCAAAGAGATAGCCACATTATCTGTGCATACAGCAGTCTTGCTACCGTGATCATGCAGTGAAAGATTCTTCCTAACTTTTTATCAGTCTGTTCATCAGTCAGATCCAATAAAAAAAAAGTTCAGGTTTGAGTCAAAGATGCCTTTAAGATGCCTTCTATCAGTCTATGGCCATTTCTGCACGGGGCGAGGGAATCGCCCCGCGCCGCTACTTACCGGATCTTCTGGCTCCCCGGTCCGGTCCAGGCTGCTCCTGAGCAGTGCGTGCTTGTTGCTCTGCACTGCTCCGGCATCGAAAATGGCGGCTTCCAGTTGGTCGAGGGTCTCAACCAACCGCTGAAGCTCGCCAGCCTAAAGCCCACCCCTAGCAGATCGCAGGCTCGCATTGGTGTGAGCCTACAAATATGCACAAGGCAGCAGGCTCGCAGTGGCGCGCTCTGTGCTTTTGAAAGACCTGATTTTTCTGGTCTTTCAAAAGCACGCTGGACAACCACTTGGGGTCGTTCCGGAGCGGGTTGAGGTGCAGATCTATATTAAGTAGTCCGGACCCAGTCCGCTCCCAGGTGCAGACGTCCTCCCTGGAGGACGGACTACACCGTTTCAAATTCCCCATGTGGAAATGGCCTATGTATCATCATCCAGAACTTCTTGGTTTTCTTGCAGCTTCCTCATATGTGGTGAAAAGTTCCTTCTTTTTTTATCACATTGCCAACAAACATTTGAGGAACTTTTATACATTTTAGACAACCTTTCTGGCTCTAAATACTATCTACATATCATTTTGTAAAAATTTTCTCTGAGATCATAACTCAGAGTATATTTCAGATCTTTTACCCACATCTTTTCCTATTGCTCCATCTGAACATGATGTCCCACATTTTGTACCCATTGTAAAGTTTTGGGTTTGTTTGTTTGTTTGGTTGGTTGGTTGGGTTTTTTTGGTAAAAGCTTTTTTTTATTTATACAAGCATTTAATGATTCATGGGCTGTGCAAAAGAGCTTTAAATGAATTTATACTATTTGAAATTGAGGATTTTTTGTGTGATAGCTAATTTATTTTTTAAAAAAAATCTTCAGTGTCATCAGGTTTTTAGTGGTACCTTACTTCAACCTTCTTGTAAGCTGCCCTGGGTCCGTTGTTGGGAGAAAGGCAGGATACTACACGCACACACATATATATGCAGACGTTTGAACTGAGGTATGCTAATATTTTTGCTCCTATTATTTTCCTTTCAGCTCTGCCCACCACTTAAATGTGACTGGAGAATTTCTCCAAATTGACTTCGGCCTTGAAGTCAAAACAGTTTTCCCATCCTTTGTATAGCTATAACAAAAAGAATATGAAGGCCAAGATCCTGCATCATCAGATATAACTATCATGGTGGAGCTCTGTCATTGTAGTTCCATCTGACGATGCCATCCCCTAAAACCATACTTTTTCAGCCTAGCAGCATCCAAATCAAAGGGTTTTTGAGATTTTGCAGATTTGGGTACTGGAAAAGGACATCTGCAGTGCCCCCTTGGTTATGGGGTCCATTGAGAACATGCAGCTAGAGAGACCCCTCAGGGCCCTGCTGCAACTGCTCATCTCAAGGCAACTTGCAACCAGGAGAGTGCTTCAGACATCATTTCCCAGTACCCTGATCTGCCACACCTCAGAAATCCTTCAACTGGGGCTGAACAGGTAGGTTTTTAAGATTATGTTTAGTCATGATGATCATAAACATGAACCTACAGACATTACAAGATTGTAAATCCCGTTTATTATCTTAGCTGAAGAGCAGGCTAGCCGTAGTGTCCAATGAGACAGATTAGAAAAGATAGATGGATGGATAGAGAGAGAGAGAGAGAGATGAGACAGACAGAAGACAGGCAGATGATTAACTTTTGTTCTCTTTTACTTGTAGTTTGGTTCTTCCATGGCATTCCTCTGAGCAGGAGATAATGAAGGAACCAAACTAAAAGAAAACAAAACCACCAAGACAAATTGCAATTTCCACTTTCCTTCACACCCTCCTTTCAGCCTGCTGGTTTTGCACCCTTCTTCTTGTTCCAGGCAGGGATTCCCAAGCTTTAAGAACAAAACATCAAATTTGCCATGAGCTTTCCTCTTAATCCTTTTGTAATGTTTTCATGTAAGAAGATGGATTTAAAAGTAGTCCTGGGGAGACTTAGCAGCAGACACTCAGTGGGTAAGGATGCACCCTGTAGGTAATATCTGGATGGTTAACTTTCTTCTGGGGCTGGCATCACACAATCATAGAATAGAAGAACAGAGTTGGAAAGGAACACAGGGACCATCTATTTCAGTCCCCTGACAAGGCAGGAACACAACAATGAAGTATTCCTGAAAGATGTAGATCCAATCTCTGTTTAAAGACCTCCAAAGAAGAGGAGCCCATCACTCTGAGATAGTATATTCCACGCTTGAACAACTTTTCCCATCAAGAAGTTATTAATGTTTAGTTGGAATATTTTCTTGTAATTTGAATCCATTGGTTTGTGTCTTAGAACCTTTCTGTACTACACTGTTATAGTGCTATTATTCCACTTTCAACATCCAGTGGAATTCTGGCACTTGCAGTTTACTGAGGCCAAAGAGCTCTTCAACTGAGAATTCTAAATGCCTCTCCATAAGCTACAAACCCCAGGATTCCATAAGAGGTTGAAAGTGGAATAATAGCACTGTAACAGTGTAGTGTGGAAATGGCCTTAGTCTCCGGAATAACAGAAAACAAGTTCACCTTATCTTATATATGTGCCTTCAAGTCACCTGTTGACATACGTGACCCCATGAATTTCATAGGGTTTTCTTAGGCAAGGAATATTCACAGGTGGTTTTGCTAGTTCCTTCCTCTGAAATACAGCCTACAGCACCCAGTATTCATTGGCAGTCTCCCATCCAGGTACTAATCAGGGCTGACCCCGCTTAGCTTCCAAAGCAGATGGAATCTGCTCCCCTTGGACTATTTAGGCTCGCTCTTGTATGTGACATCCCTTCAACGATTTAAAGCTGGCTATCCTGTCACCTCTCAGTCTTCTCTTCTCCATCCTGAACATACCCACCTCTCTAAGTCATTCCACAGGGAGGAAAGGCCCACAGACTACCACAGGACCTGATGACTCCACTGCCACCATACCTTCAAATGCTTCTCCATGTACATCTTGTCCAGATAACCTTTTCACTCTCTCCAAATAGGCAGGTGATTATAAGCAAAAAAACAAGAACAGCTGTTTTACTTACTTCTTTCATGTAGTGGTCACAGTCAGCCCTCTTGATGCGTAACACAGGGGCACCTGAGGGTCTTGTCATTCATAGAGTCATCACTTTATGGCTAATACCCACAAGCATCAATTGCTCAGATAATTGTTGCTTGCAGACAATGGCCTAAATCCTATTGTTAGTCCTAACTAGAGTAGAGACTATAGATGTGCTGATTTAAATTATTTATTCTCAGAGGGAAGAATGAACTATTGAAAAACTTATCTTCCTATGCAGTTTTTCAACAGGTCTTTCAGGGGTGAGAACGTCTACAGTGGCAAGGCAGGATGGGGTGGGGAGCCAAGCGAGGATCAGGGAGGCTGTAGCCTTACATGTGACACTGGGGATGGTGCTTGCCAAGTGAGGATCAGAAATGTCATAGCCTTCCATGATCAGGTTGGCTCCTAGGAATCCAAAGTAGGGATGCCAGACCTCAGAGCCTGTCCCAGAGTCTTCAGTTTTTTATGGGTCATCTCCAGGTCAGACACAAGGGTGCAAATTCTCTGTTTAGGGGAGGGACTCAGCTCCAGGCAAGAGGAAAGGTTGTGTGTAAATCTCCAACTCCGCTAGCAGAGCAGCAGCTTGCTACAATTTGCAAGGCTTCATTGATTTTTTTGCTCCAACTGACAAAGACTCTTCTGGGAGTCTATGTGTTTATTTACTTAGCTTCTTCCTGCTCTCCCAGTTGCTGTGGCACAGGGCTCACCCTCCACACTGCTCTGTAGCCACCTTCTGGCTGGAATCAACTAAGCAGGATTGAACATTCCATATCCTGTCTCTCAAAGGGCAAAAAAAGAATCCCTTTATTTGACCTTGATCTGGGAACAGCCCCCTTAGCTAAGATTTCTGTGTTAATATCCAAACAGGAAGATATATTGTGTGCGTGTGTGTTTAAATGACAAGCTGTGAGCAATTGTGGTTAGTACTTAATGATATGATGAGAGACTGCTGCTAGGTCTCAAATTTTGGCCTAGAAACCTTAGGGCCTGGGGTGATCCTAACTGGCAATTCTATTCCCAGATGTTCCATTTTCTAGAGAATGCATCATACTTGGGGTCTGAAGTCAAGCCTCATATTGGGGCAATACAAGATGCTCCAAATCCTGTACTTCTTAATTTGCAGAAGACAAATGTCAGCTATGCTCCCAAAAGACCAACCCTCAAGCATTGCTATGCAAAAAAAAAAAAAAAGTGGGGGGCTTACATACTAAATGCTGTCAGTTTGGCTGTTGGGATTAGGGGTCGTGTGTCTCTGCCCTTCTCCCTCGTTCCTGGTCAGTGAAGCAGAGCAGCTCTAAATTGTGCCCCATGAGCTCCTCTCTCAGTCGACTATAGAGCCAAGAGTAGGAACGTAGGCACCAGCTGCACTCACAACAGCAGGTCTTGTCCGAGGCTATTTTACGGCATATCAAATGCTCTAGGGTTGCTCTGTTGTGACTTGGGTTACACCCACTTTTGGAAAGAACAGATGCCAGCCACCCTCACAACAGACCAGCTCTGGAGCATTCAGTACAGAGCAAAATGACCTCAGACCAGGATCCATCTGTTGTGAGTGCAACTGGCACCCGTTCATCCTACTCACAGCAATACAGGTGAGTCAGAGAGGAACAACATGAGGCAGGCCTATATAAAACTTGCCTCAAGTCCCATGAAAGGGCTTCCTCTTGCAAGATTTGAGATGGGCTTTATACAGGCTTGTCTCATAATTACCAGCCAGTCCTCAGGGTTGTCTCATATCGGGGTCCAAAAACTCTGGCAATCCTATCAGCTTTCCCTCAGTGTCATGGAGGGCAGCCAAGTGAGAAGAGTCTCGATTCTGAGGGAAAAGCAGGCTACCATCATCATTCTCATCACCTGTCTTCTGTTCACAATGAGGCAAGTGTTGTCAGCAATGTGTTCCAGCTTTTAGACCACTACCAGCAATGACCCTTCCCGTACAGCTTGGTGGGACAGGAAATAGAGAAGTCTAGGCTTGGGAGGTACAAGGGTAGTCCTCAAGTCTGTGTGAAGACTGAGAAAAAACTAGTAGGTGGCTTGAGGAAGATTCCCCTTCTCAAGGCTTTCAGACACTTGAGAAGGCCCTTTCTCATATTTCCCTCCTGATCTTTGAATATCGTTTCCATCCCTAGTTGACCTGTTGAATCAGTTGGATTCATCTACAAGTTGACTCACCATTCAACAATTGATTCAATAAGTCAACTCTAGTTGGGACTAAAAAGTAAATTCTAGCCAATTGTTCTTCAGGAGTTCCCCATATTTTTTAAATTTGATTTATATCCTGCTTTTCTCCGCAATGGGACCCAAACCAGTGTGCAATATAAATTAAGATAGAATTTCTAAGATAATATGAAGTTTTTAGAAAAGCATTGAATAACACATTCAGTTAAAAAACTATTTTTAAAGCATTAAAAAAATTAAAACAGTTACAGTACACTCTACTGCAAAACATTCCACTCTGGACAGCTAAGGTTGAAGCCCTGTTTGCAGAAGAAAATCATTGCCTGCTGGCAAAAAGACAGTGAAGACTCATACCTGTCCCACTGAGTCCAATGGGAGTAGTTTCCTGGGTAAGAGTGCAGAAGGCTGCAGTTTTAAGCATGTGCTTACCTTCACCCTTGGAATCAGATGGATTTTAAAAGGCTTACCTTGGTCAGGATTGCAACTCCTGCAGCTCCTAATGAAGGCGTTATTTCATCTGTGCAGACCTAGCTGTACAGATGACATTGCGGGAGGAGAGACTCACTGTCAAGAGAGTCTTGTAGCTGCAGAGAGAACTGCAGGCAAGGTTTCTTAAAGTTAGTGTTCCAGCACCTTGAAACATTTGTTGAGGATAAATGTCAGAAGGGTTTTGACATACTAGCTGAGGGGGTCAATGGACAGAGGCTACATTTAATGGATAGGGAGTTCATTGATCAGACAATGAAGCAAAGTGCATGACTGGGAGGAATCTCTGACAGAGAAGAGTGGTTGAGACCTAGGGGCTAAAGTCCATGATTAGAACATTCACTCGGGAGGCAAGCCAAATAAACCAGGCAGCTTTCAGCTATGGGCAGATTCTCAGAGCTGCAGACCCAGCACTGAGAACCATCTTCTAAAAAAGAATTGGCCCTATGAGCTTATGTAACTCAAGACGCCTGTAAAAGCGTGCAGTCTGTTTTAATTCAGTGCTCACTGTATCATTGCAGGGTTTCCCAAGTGCGATCAAGAACTCAAGATGATCCAGTGAAACTTAGCAAGTGACAGAAGATTCTCTCTGGTCACAGAAAATGAAGGCTAAGCAAAGTCATGGAGACTCAGGGCCAACAGCAGCTGATGGGTTCCGTCTCAGTGGGGATGGCAAATCTTTTCTGGATTTTAGCCCAAGCTTTAAAGGACCTCTCCAAGGTGCTGAACTCTATACTCCAAATAAGTTCAACATTTTGGACAGCTCCATTAAAGTTTCACCTAAAACCTAGTGTGGATTCCCAATCACACTGACATTGTACATGTGATGTTAGTCATATTTTTGTTAAATATACTTAACCTTTCTTCTTTTATTTGCACACTTAATCTGTCTACATGCTTCTGAAGGTAAGACCAAGCTTGTTTTCTGCTGCTCCAGAGACTAAAACACGGAGCAATGGCTACAAACTTCAGGGAAAGAAATTCCATCTAAACATTAGGAAGAACTTCCTGATGGTAAGAGTAGTTCAACAGTGGAATACACTGCCTTAGAGTGTGGTGGAGTCTTCCTCTTTGGAGGTTTTTAAAGAGAGGCTGGATGGCCATCTGTCAGGAATGCTTTGATGGTTTGTTCCTGCGTGGCAGGAGGTTGGACTCAGTGGCCCATGCGGTCTCTTCCAACTCTATGATTCTGTTCTGAGCTGAAACATCATCATCCTCTTGACTGCTATTTGCCCCACTCCAGTGCAGTTTGCAATAAAAACATGTGTACAAGTCACCTGTTGACTTATGGTGACCCCATGAATTTCATAGAATTTTCTTAGGCAAGGAATATTGCCAGTTCCTTCCTATGTAATATAGCCAACAGCACTTGATATTCATCGACAGTCTCCCATCCAAGAACTAACCAAAGCTCGCCCTGCTTAGCTGTCAAAGGCCATTTCTGCACTACACTGTAATAGTGCTATTATTCCACTTTCAACATCCTATGGAATCCTGGGATTTGTACTGTAGAGAGGGGCATTTAGAATTCTCAGCCAAAGAGCTTTTTGGCCTCAGTAAACTACAAACCCCAGAATTCCACAGGATGTGGAAAGTGGAGTAATCGCACTATAGCAGTGTAGGGTGGAAATGACTAAAATCAGATGGGATCTGGTGCAATTAGGATATTTAGGTCTTAATAAAACAACATGGAAGGGGATCAAAATGCAGAGGGAGTTGTTTGCATTTGAAAACCAACAAGAGGTCCCAAAATCAGGAACATTTTCTTAATGCAGTTATTTTTTCCTTCAGAATAAAAGTTGCTGTGTTTTTCCAATCATGTGACCAGTGTTACATACAACTTGGCCCCAGGATAGTGATTCCTAAGCATACTTATTTTAGAATTCAGAAGTCTTCTACTCCACAATAATTTCCTGTGTTCAAATGTGTATATAATTGCAGCCTTAGGAAATAAACCTCTACTATGCATGGTGGGATTTAATTCTGAATAGAAATGCCTAGATTATGTTCAGCAACTATTAGTCATGAAGATTATATAATCTCTAACTGTTCCAGTTTGGCAGGGAAAGTCATGATTAATCCTCTTTCACCCCACTTTTTCAGATGCTTCTAAAATATCCCACTTTCTTTCTCTTCCCCCTTTCTTCTTTTGTCTTCAACTTACTTCAATCCAAGTTTGGCAGAGGGGGATATGACAAGAGGAGGCAGAACTTTTTCCTTCCCAGTGGGCACTGTTGGAAAATGCAGGGGGGCCTGCTGTAGGTCTCTAGCATGACCCACACTTAAACTGTCCTTAAAAGCAAGACAAAATATTTGTGCTCAGTCCCATAAAGCTGCCAGTGAATGAGGCCAGCCGGTTTTGACTAAAAACTACTCAGTTTATTGAAGGAAGCGTGAGTACATATTCAGCAATCTAAGTAAAATCCATGTCTGGACAAAGACAGCAGTAGCAAAGAGAATACATGAAGAGAAAACAAGATACACTGCCTGTTTCCAGGCTGCTCTTAAGTAGACTCTTGTCAACATTTTTTCACACCATGGAACAGGGAAGTTTGTTAGTCTAAACACAACCTTTGTTATGAGAAGCGAAGCTGAAGAGACTCTCAGGAAAAACCCTTATCTGCTTTGTGAGCTGGGAACAGCTGGACCTCAGCAGAGAGGACAGCGCAGTAAATAAGAACACAATTTAACCCTTAACACAGACAGAGCCGTCTTGGCCTGCAAATGTCAACAGGCACAGCAAAAGCAAATTGCTGCAGCTTCTCCTCATTGTGTATTCTTTCTCATTAACTTTTTTCATCTGATGTTGCCCAGCCAGATCTTTTCCAATTTTTATCTGTGCAATGTTTGAGGGCATGTGACTATATAGAGCTTCTATGTTTATAAGTACCAGTTTCTGGGAACAACAATGGGAGAGGCCTATTGACTTTATGGCCTGCTTCTTTGCTTCTCACAGGCAACTCATTAGCCATTGCATGAAACAGAATCTGACACTAGGTTGGCCTCCAAAGGCCCTTCTTGAGTCTTTAAAATGCACATATGCCATCACCATGACCTTTTGTGCCTTCTCAGATGTGACTGAGTTCCAGCAGCCTATGAAGTCTTGCTCAGTTGTGCTTCTCCCCAATAATATCATCATTGCCTCATAGTTATTTTGAAAAAGATGAGTTTGCAAAGTACTCTGCTAAATATCTCCTGCGCAGTTTTCATAAAATCAGTTCTCAGAACCTCATCAGCTAAGTCAAAGCAAATCTCCCTGGTAGAACCTCATCTTCTTTGTAAGGTATGACAAAGGCTCTGATCGTCTATTGTGGTAAGCGATAATGTGGTCCACTAAAATCTGATTTGCTGGGATGTACAAAATATACTTCTGTCATCTTATTGGGGATTCACACATGTCTAAGTTCTCCTACAGAATAGGTTGCAGCTTTTCAATCAATTCACAAATACATATTCAGCTGATGGTTGGGGAAGCACAATGCAGTACCATTGCATTTGTTGTGCAGTTGTTCACTGCAGCATTGCACTTGCGCATTGTGATCACAGCAATATGGCCACAGCACAGCTAAGCATGGCTAACATGGTGGAGTAGCCTAACTTGGTGGCCTCTTGATAATGACAAAGGGCTGAGCTTTCTCTGGAGCACAGCAAAGCCAATGAGTCACACACCAACAGGAGTTTCAAAGGAAAGTTATTCTTTATTTAGCTCCAGCCAAAGGAGAGACATCCAGGGAAGAATTCCACAAATCAGATCCCTAAAACAAAGGAAGGCACAGATACTTATACGTGGCCATATGATAACAAATTAACATACCAAGTTACATCACTTCTACTTAAAAATCTAGTGGGCTTCAGATATCAGGACGTGTGCCTTGACCCCGTCACATACATAGCCCTCTAATACGTTGGTCACTCAACATCTATCTGTTATTTATTCAAAGTGGGGCCTGCTTGCATTTCATAATCTGGGAGCGTGGCACTATTGTCTCCTTTGTTATCAGCAATGTACATTCTATACTCCGTGCCTATATGTCATGATGCTGCTCCTTAAGGTTAGTACTTGGGCATCAGTTGTCAGACCTCACGAGCCTGTTTTGTAAATAGCTATTAATCACAGAGGTAGTCTAGTAACTCAAAGGGCACTGCGGAAAACTCTCCCTCACCATAATATAATTGATTCCCTTATATTATCCCATGCTAAGTCCCATTATTTTCAGGCTTCTGTCAAACTCCTCTTACCATCAGGAAGTTCTTCCTAATGTTTAGATGGAATCTCTTTTCCTGAAGTTTGAAGTCATTGCTCCATGTCTTCATCTCTGGAGGAGCAGAAAACATGCTTGCTCCATCCTCCATATGACATAGCTATCATGTTGTCTCTTAACCTTCTCTTCTCCAGGCTAACATACCCAGGTCCCTAAGCCACTCCTCATAGGACTTCATGGTTTCCAAGCCTTCTACCATTTTGATCACCCTCCTCTGGACATGTTTCAGCTTTTCTATAGCCTTCCTGAACTGTGGTGCCCAGAACAGGACATAGTATCCCAGGTGAGGAGAAGGAGACCTCATCATTCCTCTAGGCCACTGGTTCCATTGCTGAATCGCTCCCACTCTCAAGAAATTCATTCTAATGTTCAATAGAAATCTATCGTCCTGTAACTTAAAACCATTAGGTCTAGTTCCACTACCTAGCCAGGAATCTTGGCTGATCTCCCAACCAAACTTCTGATGGTGATGGGACATGAAGAAGACTTTTCTCCAGTTACCTAAGTCTGGATTGGAAAACCTGAGGCCCTCCATTTGTTGTTGGTCTGTGACTATCATCATCCTTCACCTTCACTGCTAGGTATGGTGGCTAGAGTTGATAGAGGTTGGAGTCCAGCAATAACAGGAGAACCACATATTGCATACTCACCAAATGTCCTGATTTGGCAGAGACAGTCCTGATTAATTTTCTGTCATTCCACTTTTTCAGCTGTTTATAAAACATCCCAGTTCCTCTCACCTCCTCCCACTTTCTCCTTTTGTCCACAGCTTACTTTCAGTTGCTACAAACTGAGTTCAAAGCACACAAATAGTTTGCACACAATTAACTTAGCAATGGGAGAGAAGATGAGTGTCAGAATTTTGCCTTTCCTGTAGGCTCTGCTAAAAGCAAACAGTTGCAGCCTTTCCTAGCTTGTATGTTCTTCTCATTAATAACTTTTGCTATCTTGATCATACTCTGATGTTGGTTGGTCGCACATATCCCGTTTTATTCTTGTGAGAGTGATTTCTCTATCACTCTGAAACATGTCAGCAGGGTGGTGATTCCACCCCAGATTATACTCTGAAGTTTAAAGGAGTTGAATCCTACCCTCAAAATAGGTCCATCAGCTGGGATAGCTCCACTGAAGTTCAGACTAAAATCCAGAGTGGACTCACTGCTCCATTGCGATGTAAGCCACCACCACCAGTTCAAAAATAACTAGTAGCCCCAACTCATTGATCTGATAAACTCACTTCTCTTTTACACATGTTGCTTTTGAAAGGCACCTTTCTTGCATCCCTCGCTGCATGCCAAAAGTAACCAGTCATTTGTAAAGGCATTGCTTGTGATGCATTGTACCCAAGCTCCACTTTCTTCTGATACATTTTTATGTTTTCCAAATTGCTCCCAACATTTCAGAGAAGGCACATTGGGCTAAAAAGCTTATTTCATAAGGAACAGTCAAGATCTTTGAATTATTGAGGTTAATGGAGGTGTGTCTGCTTCTACTGGGGTTGAATTTGGTGCTGTCTTCCCTTACCTGATGGGAAAAAAAAAGTAGATGTGAAGAAGAAGCTTGTTGGGAGCCTGAGACTCTTCGGTTTTCTCTTGCAGTCAATTATTCAAGAGCTGCCCTTACCATTTAGGTTACCAAGTTGATGATTGCCTGTCTCTGTGGATTTCAGAGCACGGACTGTCTCAATAAATCAGAACAGGGAACCATTGTACCTTTGTTTCCTCCTGCTAGGTTTTTTCCCTCACCATAGAAATGTCTGGAACTTCTGAAAACTTCCAAAGAATATTTAAAAAAAAAACCCTGAAGCTAAGGTCCTTATACCCTATTTCACACCCTGAAGGGGTTTGTTGACAAAGCCATGATGGCTTTCCCATTGGATTGACAAAAGAGTTTGGAATAGACCAACTGCTTAACTTTGGAGTGACAAAATACTGGAGTAACAAAACATTGATGGGACTCATGACAATCTCTTAATGTTCAGTAAGGTAAGGTGTATAGGGAAGATCTCTGTAGGGTAAGATCAAGGGATGGTCTCAGATTATTCACCAGTCTGGTCAGTTCATCTGTCATTGTATTCAAAAGCAGTGAAGGGATTAGCACAAACCCATCGGTGTTGGGTTTTTTGCATAATCCTATCTGAACTTTCATGATTCCGAACACCTTGCCAGCCAGTGTAACCTTGAACATGTTTTCTGGCCAGCATGACCCCAATCGCATTCTCCAATCCTTAGTAAGTTCAATTTATGAAAATTACATGTGTTGTGGGAGGGGTGGTAGGATATGGTAACAGTGGCAAGGAACACCTACTGAAATCCCCTCTTCTACACAACCCCTAAAGATATAGGATCTCACTCCAGTTTTTAGTCTGGTAGCCTTAGGAGTAACTCAGAGGATTCTGACTGTAATTTCTGTGAGCTTTGCAGGAGAGATTTAAAGTCCTTCTTTGAGAGCTTCAGTCTTCAAACTAGCTTTTTGGGGCAGGGCTGCCTAATCCATTAGACACTTTTAGGCACAGTGCCTTGGGCCTACAAAAATTTTAGGGTCTATGAAAACATCTCTAGTTGTACACCAAGGTGAGGAAGGGAGTTGAATACAAGAGTGTCTACAGTCTATGAAAACCTTAATGCAGCCCTGTTTCAGAGAGAGCTGCTAATTAGTAAACGCAAACACATCAAATGATGGGAAATTTTAACCACAGATCTAATTATCTGTGGCTCAAATGTAAGAGTTTTGTTTACAGGCAAGTTAATTTATCAGGTGTGTGAAAATGATGGAGCATCAGTTTGTTTGATCCCCATACCACAAAATGGATATGTGATCAAACTTGTTATAGCTTCAAAACCCAGCAGCCCAGGACCCCAAAGCATCTTTTAAATCTTATCAAAAAGCTAATACATGTGGAGAGTGCAAGACATATCTTTAAGAAGACCATCAATGCTTCACACAAATGACACAGTGGGTGGGATGAAGATGAGTGTCAGAATCTTGCCTTTCCCTGTAGGCTCTGCTAAAAGCAAACAGCTGCAGCCTCTCCTAGCTTGTACGTTCTTCTCATTAATAACTTTTGCCACCTTGATCACACTCTGATATTGGTTAGCCGCATATATCCCATTTTATTCTTGAAATGTTGGAGTGTATGATATTGCTGAATTCCTGACCTAAGAAGACACATAAGAAGATCCAAGTCAAATCAGAACAAATTTTAACAACTGTCCCATTTCTTTATGTGTCTATAACTCAATGGTAACACACATATTTTGGAAACAGCAATTCTCAAGTTTAAGTCCTGATGTCTCCAGTTAGAAGATGCTGGGAAAGATCTCAGAACCTCCAACACTGAAGAGTTGCTAACGTAACATAAGAAGAGTCCTGCTGGATTAGACCCAAAGGTCTTTTTAGACCACCATTCTGTTGAAAAATTCTTGGTGGTGTTACCCCAATGACAGACCCCATCCTGGGGAATATAAATTTGATATCAAATATGCCCACCATGCCAGAGAGGTTGTCCAAGTGGGTACATAGACAAAGAGGTCGAACGACCGAAACTAGGTCAGGCCAGGAAAACCTCTAGTCATCTTTCCCCTAGGAGACCTCAGGCTAAACACATCCACATCGACAAAGTCTCCCCAGCCAAAAACAGCCAACTTGAAGGGGTTATTAAGTTTTCCCCAGGTTGAGCAACTCTGACTTTAGAAAGTCCTACACGGCGAGGGCCATCTGCATGAATCAATCATGCAAACTACCAAGTTGCTATTGTGCTGCATTTCTCCTTCTATTTTGGCCATTGTTCTTCCTGGGAGAGGGCCTGCCCTCGAGGTACATTCTGCCCTGTAAGTGGCCCCGGTTCTTGAGGGTCTCTTCGGAGAACTCCCTGCCACACTAGCAGACCGGCACTCTGTTAGTTGAGTGATCCCTTCAGATGCCTCTCTTCACTGAGCTCCATCTTTCTAGCTGCTTCCCAGACAGAAGACTTCAGGATAGGTGCAGCATCACCAACTTTACACCCTCTCTGCTGAATCCCCTATCAAATTTTCACCTCTTCCCTTTCTCGATAGGCCTTGAGTGCATGAGTGAGTGGATGCATTGGTGCATGAGAATACATTTATTAATAAAAACCATTTATTAGTACATTTGTCTGACTTTTCACTTAGCCTGACTCAGTAAACATTGGGTAAAAGATTCTGCTGGGTTACCCTGACCCTGGTTTTGCCATTGCCAGTGCTATGCTAATATCCCCAACCTTTGCATCTTGGAGTGAATCACGGTGTCCCTCAAGGGACTCCGAGAAGCCAGGGTAACAGTGGCTGTTCCCAAATTGTGGAATTCTCTTTCACAGAAAGTTATACTGTCCCTAGTCTTTGGTGTAGTTCCACTAGAAAGCAAAAACCTTGTTATTTAAACAAAGGTTTGGGTGATTAGTTGCTTGTGTGTAAAGGTCTTTGTGTGTCTGTATTTGTGTGGTTCATGTATACCTATGTGTGTCAGTGTTTCATGTGGTTCTAGTTACCATTAAGAATCAAGTGGCAGTTATATCAATATGGAACATTATTTGCAGTCAACTGGTAATAGTCTCTGTCCTTCCAGCTCAGCTTCTACTGGTATGTCACTTTCTGGTAATTGTTCCCTTAAATGCTCTTTTCCTCTGTGTCACTAAGGCCATTTCCACACTACACTGTTATAGTGTTGTTATTCCACTTTCAACCTCTTATGGAATCCCGGGGTTTGCAGTTTAGGGAAGGGCATCTAGAATTCTCAGGCAAAGAGCTCTTTGGCCTCAGTAAACTACAAACTCCAGAATTCCACAGAATGTTGAAAGTGGAATAATAGCACTATAACAGTGTAGTGTGGAAATGGCCTACATTTCTCTTCCTGCCCACTGTCTTAACCATGCTGTTTGTTCCACATATATTGATACATGCTGTACTTTTATTTTCAGTGTGATATTTTTAAAATAGTTTTATGCAGTTTTAAATTAATGGTGTTTTAATTGGATAGTTTATCAAATCATTTTTAAACTTTTCTGGCATAGCTTTTTTTTTAAAGCTGTGCTTTTTTTTAATCTATGCTGCAAGTCACCCTGGGGTCCACATTAAGAAAATGGTGGAACAACAAAGCAACAAGAAAGGGTGTGTGTGTGTGTGTGTGTGTGTGTGTGTGTGAGAGAGAGAGAGAAAGAGAGAGAGAGAGAGAGAGAGAGAGAGAGAGAGAGACCATTTCCACACTAGACTGTTGTGGTCCTAATATTCCACTTTCAACATGTTACTGTAGTCTATAGTCTGAGCCCAAGGCTTGCCAAATATAATTTCATATAAAAAGATTGGCCATTCCAAACTGCTCCTCTCCACGTGCTTGTGAGGCCCCCGGATAAGCACGCACACGAACACGGCCGAACGGCTGAAAAATCCCAGGCAAGCTAGTAATTTTCCAGCATGTAGCTTCAGAAGACCTCCAGATAGGTACACTTTAAACCTTAAGTTATGTATGCATCAAGCATACAAAAGATTCTCTGCCCCGAACAGTCAGCTTGACGAGATTAGCGCTTCTGACTACCCAACTGTCAAGCACTCCCTATTTGCATACTGTCTGCACTATTGACAACTCCGTCAAAATCCAATCATCTTAAATGCTGACCTTTTGGAGGCTTTGTCTCAAACCCAAAACTCACTGTTTTCCCCGGGAACGGACTACCCTACAGGCACATTTCTCCCTATAAGAACCCCTGATTTTGAGCGCTTCTTCGGATCGCTCACGGTTGTCATCCCGCTTTGCTGCCGCTCCATTTGCCAAGCCCTCCCCTCAGCTTACACGTGCTGAGAATCTCCGCTTCAGACTTACTGAATTTCTTCTGGCTACCCGGGCTACAGGATCAGGTGTAATATTTCCCCTGAAACCCTTCTTGAAATCCCTATTGAATTTCCTCCCTTTATTTTCTTAGGTCTGTGTGAGTGAGTACGTAAGTGCACAGTGACGGTCTTTAAAATAAAGAAAGCAATTATAACTTAATTCTGCTTGGTTTTTGACTCAGCCTGACCCCGTAAACATTGGGTTTAAGATCTCGCTAGGTTACCCTGCCTCTTGTAGTGCTACAGCTTGTGCTCTGACTAATTCCCATTCCCCATTATTTGGAGCATGTTGAGGTGTCCCCCACGGGACCCCAGACATCAGGGTAACAAACATCCTATGAAATCCTGGGGTTTGAAGGGAGGCCCCGCCCTAAACTGCAAATCCCAGAATTCCATAGAATGTTGAAAGTCGAATAATAGCACTATAACAGTGTAGTCCAGAAATGGCCAGAGAGAGAGAGAGAAGGCTGGAAAATTGTACATTCTTCCTCCAAGAGGGAATTTTGACCATATGAAACAAAGGCCATTGGCGTGTTCCTTAGCATGTTGATTCCAACGTTCATCTCTTCCGCTGCTTGCTCCAAAAATTCATCCCATTTTGGTGTGATGCATTATTATAAAGAAACTGCCCTGACTTTCTTTTAATGCTCATGGCCAGATCAAGTGTAAGTGGCCTCTATCAGGAAGATCAGAAGGAACTTTGATGAATCACAGTAGCCTGGGACAGCTCGTTCATTTACCAGAGCAAATAGGAGATGGCAATTAGATGGGCTTTGCAAATGGGAGATTGAAAAAATGCCATTAAGTCTGGGATCATTGTGCCCTAATAAGCAAAGGGAATTGGGGCATGGGCTAGGCAGGCACGTGCATGACATTTCATTATTCCCTTTAAACCTTCTTGAAAGACTCTTCAGGGCCTGCAAAATCAATGTACTTCAAAACAAAAAGAAATGACGACAACTACATTGCTGCTTCCTTAGAAAATCGTCTACAAGGTTACCCGTTTACTACAATGTTTTGCAAGGACATGACAAAATGCAGAGGCTGTTACAGAGCTGAGTTCATAAGCTCAGTTGATTTAGTGTCATCTTCACATATGATCCACCGTGCACTAAATAAATTTTGTCCCTGTACAAAAATTTCAGGACAATAATGGGAGATATTTGGCAATAGAAGTAAACATGAAACAGGACAAGATACTAATAGTTGGAGTATATGCACCCAATGGAGCAAAAGGAGAATTCTTCCCCAAAATACATAACGAAATACAGAAATATGTACAAGAAACAGGAAACACAAAAGCTATCATTCTGGGGGACTTTAATGGAGTTATCAATCCAAAAGAGGACCGAACAGTACAGAAGTTAGTCCCCCGAAACAATGGTAAATTGCCTAAGAGTTTTTTCCCAAATGATGAATGATCTAGATCTTTATGATATATGGAGATATAAAAATGGACAATTAGATGGATATACATTCTTTTCAGACAGACATAAATCAATGTCTAGGATTGATATCGTTTTGACATCTAAGGATTTGATGTTGAAGACAGTGGATATAGACATTCTTCCAAATTTATGTTCGGATCACAATCCGTTGCAAGTGAAACTTAAGATTACAGACAGAGAGAGGACATGGAGATTGAATGAACAGATATTCAAGAAGGAAAAGTACATCAAACAAGCAAAAATAGAATTAAATAATTATTTTAAGGAGAATATGACATTGGAATTACCAATGAAAACAATTTGGGATGCAGGTAAAGCTGTAATGTGAGGAAATTTTATCAGATGGTCCACAGAAATCAGGAAAGAGAGGAAACAGACTGAAGATTCGATTCTGGGGAGGATGAAAGAACTAGAGAAACAGATGAGGGAAAAACTGACAGACAATAAGATAAGACAACAGATGAAGGTATGTCAAGTTGAATTAAATCAACTAAATTTGCAAGAAATAGAACAACAGATGCGAAGAGTGAGATATACTTTTTTTGAACAGGCAAATAAACCTTCTAAACTGTTAGCCAGTTTACTTCATAAAAGAAGGGTTAGAAATATTATTATGGAGATTAGAGTCGGTGACGGGAAAACTACAAAACAGGAGGAGATAAAACAGGCTTTTTATAAATATTACATGAAGATAATGAGTACTACCTCCTCAATGAAAAAACAAGGAGAAATGGAAGAATATTTGGAAAAAATGAACAAAATGAGATTCACCGAGGAGCAGAAATCAATTCTGAATAAACCTATATCGATGATGGAGATAGTTCAAGCTATTACGAATTTGAAGAATGACAAATCTCCTGGACCAGACGACTTTACTGCAAAACATGAAGTTTCGATACCTTTGCAGAACACAATGAATGAGATAAGAAAGGAGGGAATACCCGACACCTGGAAGGAAGCTAACGTGACTTTAATTCCAAAAGAAGGAAGAGACTCAACAGATGTCAAGAATTACAGACCAATTTCATTATTAAATACAGATTACAAAATCTTTGCTGCAATTCTGGCTGAAAGACTTAAAAAGGTTCTTCAAGAAAATGCACATGAAGATCAGAATGGCTTCTTACCAAAGAGAATGATGCGAGACAATATCAGGACAGTGCTAAATATAATTGAGTACTATGAGAAGCACAGTGAAAGAAAGCTGGCAGTGATATTTGTGGATGCAGAAAAGGCCTTTGATATGATTAACTGGTCATTCCTGAAGATGGTCATTAAACAGGCTCAAGCCGGAGACAAATTTATCTCTTGGACTGAAGCAATATACAGTCAACAACAGGCAAGATTGATTATTAATGGAGAGAGAACAAAACAGATTGAATTGCATAGAGGAACAAGACAAGGTTGTCCACTATCTCCACTGTTATTTATCATGACACTGGAAATACTTAACAATGCCATAAGGGAAGACAAAGCAATAAGAGGACTTCAGATTAAGAAATATCAGTATAAACTCAAAGCATTTGCAGATGATTTGGTCTTGTTTCTGGATGATCCTCTCAGCAGTATTCAAAGGTTGATGGATATTGTTCAGGAATATGAAGAATTTTCTGGATTTAAGATAAACAAGGAAAAAACAGTAATTATAACAAAAAACATGAGGGAGAAAGAAGAGAAGGAGCCTGAGCATTTAACAGGTTTTAATAAAGGTCAAAAAGCAAAATACTTGGGTGTCTGGATTACAAAAAGAAATAATGAACTATTTCAGAATAATTATGAAAAAAATGGAAAGAGATAATCAAGGATTTGGAGAAATGGACTAGAATGCAACTATCTATGATGGGAAGAGTGGCAGTCATAAAAATGAACATACTTCCAAAGATGAATTACCTTTTCCAAAATCTTCCTATTATTACAAATACTAAGCCTTTTATACAATGGAAGAGAGATTTAAGTAAATTTATATGGCAAAGGAAAAAGCCAAGAATAAAATGGAATATCATGACAGATTCAATAAGAAGAGGAGGCCTGGGTCTACCGGATTCACAGATATATTTCAAAGCAGCAGCATTTACTTGGATAAAAGACTGGATGAATCTTCAAAATACGAGAATGCTGACATTAGAGGGAGCTGATTTAAGGATGGGTTGGTATGCCTATATGTTCTATGGGAAAGCTGCGGTTGACGAAGACTTTATTCATCATTTTGTAAGAAAATCACTACTTAAAATATGGACTGACTACAAGAATAAGAACATCAGACAACTACATACATGGGTCTCCCCTCAAGAAGCTTTCTTTGGAAGATGGACCGATTCAGATAAATGGCTGTGTTATGATGACATATTAGAAAAGACAAATCCGAATTTTTTTAAGATGAAATCAAGAGAAAAATTGGAATCAGAAGGAACAAAGTTAAAGTGGTTCCCTTACAGACAGCTGATTGAGAGATTCCAGATGGACGTGAAAACTTATGGAATAGAACAAAAAGAGCAAGGAAGAATGTTGAAGTTATTGCGGGAAAACCCGCCTCATTTATTATCACACTTATATCAGGAGATTTTAAATCAAGAAAGAGAAGAGGAGACAGTCAAAGCAGCAATGATATTGTGGGCTCAAAATGTCGGACATCCAATTCAATTAGAGCACTGGGAACAGAGCTGGCAAAGGACACAAAAATTTACTGCAGCCCAGAACCTAAAAGAGAACTATTATAAGCTTTTTCACAGATGGTACATGACACCAGAAAAATTAAAGAAGATATACAATACGGGAACAGGTCATTGTTGGAAGTGTCAGGAGAATGCTGGAACACTTTTTCATATGTGGTGGTCATGTCCTAAGGCTAAAAAATATTGGAATGATATACACAATATGATATGTAAAATATTGAGGGTTCAAATGGATAAGAAACCTGAAATGTACATATTAAATATGACACATATGTTAGATGGAACTGTAGCAAAGAAATATTGGAGAATAATGATGTATATGATTACCACAGCCCGTATTGAATATGCAAGCTTATGGAAAACTGAGCAGATACCTACAATAGAGCAATGGTGGGTAACTTTCATTGAAAATCGAAATGCAGATATAGTCTCTCAGAGATTAAAAGGAAAATCAGATGATGACATTAACAAAGAATGCCAAATCGTTCTGAAAACGGGTTGGGTGTTGGCAGGTAACAATTCTTAATTCATGGTAGTATGAACAGTTAGAAGTAAAAATCAGTGGAATATCATGGAACATGAAAAGTAGGGTAGAAGAGCAGGATCTAACTTGTATGTTAACAAATGTAATGTGATGCATAATGTTGAAATGTCAATGAAATAACAATATTGAAATCCAGAGAGGAGTGGAAGAAAGCTGTAATAGTTCAGTAAAATGTACAATGAGAAATGTTGTTTTATACGATGTAATCACAATAAAATTATTAAAAAAAATAAATAAATTTCGCCCCTGTGTCACTCCCCCATGGGTCACATTGGGCACTGCAGTGTACCAGGAGTGACATCATGTCACTTCCTCTTGCCATTTTCAACAAGTTTTCGGCCAAAAACAGGCATCTTGGGGGGCTGGGGGTGGGAAGGCTAAATGGATGTATTTGCAGATGGTTTCTGGCATTCTTGGGCCATTTTAAGGTAGCAAAATTGTCTGAAAAATTGGCCTTAATATGTTCATATGAGGGCTTATGGGGCTGCAAAAGTGGGGTTAAGGAATGCATGAGACCCAGAAGTTGCACTTTCCCCACCCCTGCATTAAAAGAACTTATGGGGAAGGAAGTGGATTTCTGGCCATTGCCGCCCACAGATCTATAGCTAAAATCCAACATCAAGGCTGCATAGTGTTAAAGTGGTGTTGGGCATTAACTGGGTAAAGCATCCCTTCTATCAAAATGGCAGTTGTTGTACCACTGAATGTGCAGCCAACGTATCCTTGTACTTCTGCATGCAACTTTGCTTCTGAAGCTATGTGTTCTCTGTTGGACATAAATGTCCAAGAATTTCTGTAGAGCTTTCACATGAGTATCATGTGCCTTGGTGTTTAAACTTGTATCAGTCGTGATTCCACAGGGCCAGTTCCCATGAAATGGCACATCATGTTTCAGTTTCTGTTTCACAAATGCACGTTCTGCTCATGTGCTCTCTCTTCCCCACATTTTTCTGGGCCCAGTTTTAATTGGTGAGGTCTGCTTTCACTGACAGTGCAAACCCTCTCCATGTATTCTGAACAGTGCCATGGGGCTTCCCTGGGCAAGTATATTGCTCAGATCCTGTTAAGAGAATTAATGGTGGGGACAGAGACAGAGACTGTGCATACTGGTGCCCTTCCCAAAATGCCTTTGGGGTGCTTCTCTGTTCCCTAGCCTCAATGAAAGCAGTGAAGGATATCTCCTGGGGCTCATTCACATTATAGAATTATGGCACTATTATTCCACTTTAACTGCCATGGTTCAATCCTATGGAATCCCATGATTTGCAAGTTAGAGAGGGGTATTGAGGGTTCTCATGCAGAAAGCTCTAATGCCTCACTAGACTACCAGTCCCATGGTTAAGATGGGACCATGGCAGAATAATAGCACCATAAATCTTGAAGTGTGAATGGGCTCCTTGTGTGCAAGCAAAAAGCTCTGCTGGTACAGATCTAGTGTTGATCCTATGGGTGGAAATAGGGGTGCAGGCAGGAGACGAGTCAGATTGATACTTATGTGGAATCTCCCCGTTGAGAAGCACTGCATTACCAAGTATCAATTGCTGTGGAAGTTATTGTTACTGCTGTTTCTAGCCCGAGCTTGTGGGATATTAAGATATCATTTGATATCAATAATTTGGCCTTCTTTACCCATTCCTCTCCACGTGCTTGCGAGGCCCCCGGACAAGCACGCACACAGGCACGGCCGACAATAGCTGAACCATTCAAATCCCAATCCAGGTAGGCCAGTCATTGCCGAATGCAGCTTTAGGAGACCTCAGGGCAAGTAGCACATTATGTATGCACGCTACTTACAAAAAAGATCCCCTGCCCTGCGCAGGCAGCTTGATGAGCGGACTATACAACTCTCAAGCACTCCGCATTTGCATACTGGTCACTCTGTTGACAACCTTGTCATAATTCCATCACGCAAAGTATTGACCTTTCGGAGGCTTTGTCTCCAGCCCAAAACTCATTGTTATCCCTGAGAACGGACTAGCCGGTGGCCACAATTTTCCCTATAAGAACCCCTGACTTTGAGCGTCTCGTTGGATCGCTCATGACTTGCCTCCTGAATTGCCGGCTGTCTGTTTGACGAGCCTCCCCTCAGCCTCCACGTGCTGAGAACCCATGCTCCCCAGCTTCTTTGCTATTCCTGGGCTTCAGGACAGGTATAGTATTTCCCATACCAAACCTCCTCTCAAAATCCCTCTATCCAACTCCTACCTTTTATTTCTATAGTTCCTTGTATGAGTGTGTTGCATACACGTGTTTGACTGTGCTTCAATAAAACAATTATTATTATTCACTTCTGCCTTATCATTGACTCGGCCTGACCCCATAGACATAGGGTTCAAGATCTCACTACGTTACCCTGCCTCTCGCATTGCTAACTAGTGCTCTTTGCTAATTCCCTCCCCATTGTTGTGAGCACATTTAGGTGTCCCTCCCAGGACCCCCAGAAATCAGGGTAACACTGTATTGTGTAGCATCAGACCACTGGTCCATCTGACTTAAGTTTTATTGGCTTAACCATTTACTACAAGATGGACCAAAGCCACAAAACAACAGAACACCCCTAGGGGTCACCTATAGTCCCTAGCTGAGACCACTCAAATACATCATAATTAAGGAGCTACAACCAGTTCTGGAGAACAACATGGCCTTCTCACAAGCTCTGGGAGGCAGGCCTTTATTAGCCTACAGACAGCCTCCAAATTTTAAACAACTACTCACAACAAGATAGACAACATGGATGATAATACAGGAACAAAACCCTGCCACAAACCCAGATGCTAATTTTGTCCCCACATCTACTCTAGGAGAAATATTACAAGGACCAATAACATCACTCACAACGTCACATTCACACTTACTCGTTCTTCTTGCAATGTGATATATGCCATGCTATACCAGCAATACCTCTTTAAACTCTACACTGAACAAACAGGGCAGTCTATACACAAGAGGATTAATGGATACAAATCTGACATTAGAAATGGCAGGATCCCAAAACCATCTACAGAACATTTCAACCTTCCTGGACACACAGTAAATTATTTACAGGTTGCAGTCCTTGCACAAAGAAATTACAAAGGAAACCTGGTAAGAGAACTTGCTGAATTGAATTGTATACACAAATTCCTATCCATTAGCAGAGGTATGAACAAGGACAATGGCTTCATGGCACACTATATAAATTAATACAAGAGTTCTCACTACTGCACATATAACCAGAGGGAGTTTTAAACCCAGTGAAACTGACTTTTGGTAAGCAGATTTCTTGCTTTCACACACCAACAATAACTGACCGTTGTAAAGAGTTGAATCACCTTCTGCAGCCCTTTAGGGCAAGGATCATGATTTGTATCTTTTTGGTTCCTATTACATTCTGTCCCACTCCCACAACTGTATAAATATGCTTTATACCACTTCGTACTGTATCTGAAGTAGTGGACTTGCATCTGTGAAAGCTCATGCAAAAATAAAAACCAGTTAATCTTAAAGGTGCTTCCTCCTGTTAATACTGCAAGAGGCTAACGCAGCTGTTTCTTTGAAAACTGGCCTAACTCAAGCAGGTGGGGTAGGCAGCCCTATCTGGAGTCCCCTGGTAGTCTCCCATTTAAGTACTAACCCGGCCTTGGCGTAACTCCCAACACCAGATTATACTGGATATGTTCAGGGTGGCACGGTGGTAGACACAAGTATGTGGTCACTGTTATGCTCATGTCCTGCTTGTGGGCTTTCCAGAGGCATCTATATGGCCACTGTGATCAGCACAGAAGCACAAGTCATGGACAAGAGTCATGGGACCCTCCAGAGGACATGCTGGGCCACATGTCCCAGAAACTTTAGCTAACCTAGTCCCCATTCCTGGCCTAAGTAAACTTTTGATCTAATCCGTTTTGGGCCTTCTCATGTTCTTATTTTACCCTCACCTCTACCTTTTGTCCAGAGGCAGTTTGATCAGTCATGAACTGTTTGTCTCCAGAGAGCCTTTCACGTTCATGCAGCTGTGTTCTGTACTTCTTTTTTTTTTTTAATAGCACCACTCATCTCCCAAACACAATATTTGTCTGCATAAAAGTACCTTTTTCAGTCGCTTTTCATTAGACTGATGGGTACTGCACCTGAAGATCAGACACAGTCTTCTTGCTTGGCCCTGTACTTTGGAGATTTGTCTACCTACTTGGGAACAGAAATATAAACAGTGGAGGAAAAGCTATTTTCTGTTTAGAAAGTTCATGCACAGTTCATCATAAACCAGAGCTTGGAAAATTTACTTTTTTGGACCACAACTCCCCAAATCATCCACCCAGAGACTGGAACATTAGAATTAAAATAATGATAAGTGATAATCACATTATTAATGTTGGCCTTTCACAATGCTGATACTAAAAGGACAAACATTCTGAACTTAGGTAAACCAATTAGCACATGTAAGCTAAAATTCTCTTGAAGTGCACTGGCATTGGCATAAGTACTTTTCTGGACATTGAGCAAGGAGGTACCCAGTACTGCAAGGAGGTACTTCCACCAGACTGTACAATGGTAGCCAAATAACACTCAAGCACAGTTCCACCTGCAACTGACATGGCCACTGATTGGTGAAACAGCTACACCAAGTATGCCACCATCTGACTTGTAGCCATCACCAGCCTGGCGCTTCCCAAAACTCCAGTGTGTCAGGTACTGGATAACCCACCATCCACAAAATCCACTCTGAAGTAGACAGCTGTTTATTTTTATGTATAAGCATGGGCAGCACAGCACACGTCCACAGAAGTTGCTGAGACTAAAGAATACTTACACCTTACAACTTTTATATGTCATCCTTATAAATTAAGGCACACAAAGCAGTGATTGGTGAGAGCCATTAATCCATACACAATACCATCTCCTCAACACATTTCCGGGCCAGTGCCTGCCACCTATCTCCCACAGCTTTGACCGGGGCGACCTGTAAAGACAGTCAACCATATTGAATTGAATATAGGCTTTTGTTGTTCTGTGTCCTTGGTATTTCTCACAGTATTATTTACTATTGTATTAACACTTTCCCGATTATCTGTTTGGGGTCCTACCCCCACCACCAGTTCTCAGTTGGTGTTTGGTTGTGTTTGAGACCATCCCTTGTTTCCTGTTATTACAGCTTTACATTTTGCCGATTTCAAATGGGATCTCAGTATGATAAGAATCCACTAGATTTATTCAGCCCTCTGCTAATAAACAGGAATTTCCTAATGAACTGTAGTTCAGTAGTCTTTTTCTCCCTCCCTGAGCCCACTCACGCTACAGAATTACAGCACTATGATTCCACTTTAACTGCTATAGTTCTTTCTTATGGAACTGTGGAACTGGCAGTTTAGGAAGGGGCATTTAGTGCCTCACATAACTACAAACCCCAGAATTCCATAAGATGGAGCCATGGCAGTTAAAGTGGAACCACAGCAGCATAATTTTGTAGTGTGAATGCCCCCATCTCATTCCCCTACAAAGGAAGATTTCAGGTTTTTTGAGGTCTAATGGAACACTTAATACTTTTAGTTCTTTTTAGTCCATTAGCAACACATAAGCATATTTTTTTCTAGAAGATATAAATAAGCAATGTAGAGGTAAGCATCCCTCATTCTTGGGATAGATTGCTTCCTGAAGGCTGTGTCTTGGCCTGAAAAGCTGGCCATATCCTTGGGCTTCTAGCTAAATTAATGTGCAGTTCTACTTTCAGCCATTTCCCTCCAGTTCTGGCCAAGAGCTTCCAGAGACACCACCTTGTTCTTTGCCTCAAGGAAGGAAAAAGCTCCTGGCTCCAGATCTTTTATTCTGGCTGTGAACCAGCAAATGGTTTTCAGTTCTTAATTCCCAGTCAGCATCAATCCAACAAACCTGGTATTGAGGCTTAACAACTAACTAGGTTAGGGAAGAGAGAGGTCTCCCTTAAATGTGAGTCAGAAACAGAGCTTGGAACTTTAAGTTTGAAAATTAATTTGATAATATCAAATGTGAGAAATAGTAAAATTAATTTACCATTGTTGTCCCCTTGCAAAACCCTGTCCCAGGGTCTACAACTTTGATATAAAATTAATCTAACCCACCAGAGAGGTCATTTGAACGTGCATGTAGGCAATAACGGTCGTATGATCGAATGAACCAGATCAGGCCAGTAAAATCCCCAGTCACGTAGCAACAGGAGACCTCATGTTGTGATAACCCATGGCGGACAAAAGGTCCTTAACCTTTAAGAAGTCCATTTGAAGGGAGTAAAAGTGTTCCTGGAAAATTGGGCACTGGAAGCAATAAAACCTTATCAACTCCACCTCCAGAAACTCACATCACAGCCTCAAAGTGGAGGAAGATCCTGTTATTTAGATGACACTTTGTTATCTTCCGAGAAGTGCCAGGTGTGGAGTTGTTTTTCTTATTCTGTCCCTGTTTGTTTTCCCCAGGAAAGGATTTGCCTTCAAAGTAAATTTTTCCTACAAATAGTCCCTGTTTTTGGGCTAAGGCAGAAGAGACCGAGGCAAGGAGAGGAAGGCGATACAATGATTATGATGCCTCTCGGTCATACCAACTGACTGGTCCCTCCTCCCTCTTCAGCGTCTTTTCACTGAGCTGGTGTTCGATTGCTGCTTCCTGGACCAAAGGACTTCAGGAGAGGTGCAGTATTACACAAGCTGCGAATCCCTCAACAATCTCTCTATCTTATTTCCACTTTTTATTTCTATTAGCCCTTGGATGTGAGTGTGTGTGAGTGCGAGCTATTACTATTCAATAAAGTCATTCATTGGACTTTTTTGTATGATTTCTGACTGAGCCTGACCCCATAAACATTGGGTTAAAGATCCTTAATTACCCTGCCCTCTTTGCATTGCTAAAGCAGTGCTCCTGGCTAATTTTCCCCACAAGTGACAATTTTGACAGGTGTTGGGAATCCCCCTAAGGAACCCCCAGCAAGCAGGGTAACACCATGCTAAATAACCAACCATTGAAATTGCTTAATTCATTATATTATCGCTAATCAACTCATTGGTCAAGGCACTGGTGTGTTGACCTTAGAGAAGTACATGTTGTAGCTGATTCTTTCAAAAGGTTTCTTTACGTCCTTTTAAATTTGCCTTCCTCCTACCTGGAATTTTTTCCTCACATGGGTTACAAAACCTAGAGCAGGATAACTGCCTCAGAATGGTGGAAATCCAGAAAGTCTTGAAAATATCAGGCTGAAGAAGGCTATCCCAATGCATGAGTTCTCATATTACGATCTCTTCAATTCAATCTGTTACCCATCTGCGTCTTTCCCTTCTCTCCACCTCCAACAACACGTACACTTCTCTCACTTTTCAAATGCCTTCCTTGTCAAACATTAATAAAGAATCATTTATTTCAATTAGAGGGCACTCATCCCCCACCTTTCTCTTGCCAGTGGACCCAAGGTGGTTTACAATATTTAAAATAAGAGTTTAGCTAAAAATATACAGTCAGCGTGCTACTTTCATGGGGATTAGGAGTGCAGGAGCCCTGCAAAGTTGGAAAAACTATGAATATCTCCCTCTCCTGCCTGAACGAGTGTGTGAGGGAAGGCGGGCACCTCCTCACACGTTTCCCCATCCCATTCCCTTCCCTGTGTTCATCCGCCGGTATGAGTGAATAAGGCAACACATGTGCATGCCTGCCCTCATTGCACTCCCCTACCCTATCCCATTCCATAGAATCATAGAATCATAGGGTTGGAAGAGACCACAAGGGCCATCCAGTCCAATCCCCTGCCATGCATCCTGCCTGCCCAAGTGAGGAAGTGATCAAGAGAACACACACACACACACACATACACACTCCTCTCCTCTCCCATCCCCATCCCGACCCCTTCCCCTCACCCACCCACCCCCAAGTGAGTGCATACAGGATTGCATACACGTGCACTCCCTCCTCCCACTGTGATAGATGAGGGGTCAGAGATTGAAGAGCAATTTATTTTGCCTGAAACAGAGACTTTACAGCCAGCGCCTGGGATAGATGAGGGGTCAGAGATTAAAGAGCCATCTAGTTTGCTGGTGCCTCCGCCATCTGAAAGACAAGCTGAAACAGAGACTTTACAGCCAGTGCCTGAGGCAGAAGGGGTCAGTGATAATGTCAAGGAATTGGGTTCACTTTTGCCTCCCAGTCCTCAGTCACACAGATGGCAAAAGAGGGCAGCTCAGAAGCAAGCTGTTTCACTGAGACTCAGAAGACAGAAGGCTGTCTTCCCTGCTATTTAAGTCTGTCGGTGTGGCTTGCTTTTTGCTTGTGGCAAATTGCTATCCAAGCCCCCTTGACCTTTGCATTCCCGCTCCATGGTTGTGTGGACTCTGACATTCTTGACCTTGTTTGGAGGTTCTAGCAGGGGAGTGCAGCTATCATATACCCTTGATCGAAGAATGGTACCCTCCTATCTGGGATGGTCATCCTTTTCCACCCAGCGCACAGCTTCGGGAGGGACACACATGGAGCGGTGAGGGAGGAAGGGGACACCCGCCTAGCCAGTCAGATCAGCCGAATCAACCCTAGTGATCAATGGGGTGACAGATGTCACAGCCAGATCGCCCTCACATCCATGGACTCCAACATTCTTTACTCCTTGGACTGGCCTGACTTCGGCTTTCGGCTCAGCATTCTGCTGGATCGTTTGCTCTGGACTCTCCCCGCTTCTTCCACCTCCTTGGCAAGTATTTGTTGGGGAATTGAGAGATTTTCGGTAATGAGACTCTCAATCAGCAGAGTATCTTAGTAATTGCACAAAAACGGAAGTTGAACAGATTACCAGTCCCACTTCTATCACTCCACCCCAAACACACTTAACCTAGCTCAAAATAAACACAAAAAACAATTTGGTTAAAAATATAAAAGAATTTACTCACAAAATCTTGTGCATAGTCTACACAGGTTCAATTCTTGAAGAAGGTAGGAAGAAAATTAAGCACTCACATGCTTGCTGAAAATAATCCCTGTTAGGAGATCTCAGAGCATGCTTTCAGGACAAAAGGCGAAGACAAAAGGAAGGAGTAAATGGCAAGAGAACCTTTTTAAGACCAAAGAATGTGTACGTGCTGGAGGAAGAGGTGCTGACCAAAACAAACAGGAAGTTTTCTCTAGGCTATCTCTCTATACCTACAATAAACATGCAAACAAACTAGCCAGTTAATTAAGCATGCAAAGGGTGCCACTCCCAACAGTATCGTCCCATTCCTTCCCTTGCTGGCAGCCAAGCACTGGCTGCGAGTTAAACTCTTGACACCCACTGCCCCGTCCCATCTGCTATCCTCCGCCCAGCTGAGCAAGTGGACAGAGGGAAGGGGATATCATTTTTAAAATCATACATTAAACAATATGAAATCATTAAAAATATAAAATCAATATAAAATTAAAGCTAGAGTACTTCCCACCCTTCACAACAGATGGGAAAAGAGTGCTAGGCATAGCCACAGATGGGAAAATAGTGCTAGACATAAGTACTAACCAACATGCATGACAATATCATATGCCATTTCCGCATTGCACTGTTATAGTGCTATTATTCCACTTTCAACATCCTGTGGAACTCTGGGTTTGTAGTTTACTGAGGCCAAAGAGCTCTCTGGATGAGAATTCTAAATGCGCCTCCCTAAAGTGCAAACCCAGGAGGAGAGAGAAACTGGAACATCCAAAAAAAATCTGAAAAGTGGGATGACAGAGGATTAACCAACACTGTGTCTGCCAAATCAAGACAGTTGGAGCATATGAGAACTCCATATTTTCCTTCAAAACAAGGTACATGCTTTGCACATGCCTTGCATGCAACCAAGTTTCTAAGAGCATGAATCTGCCTTTAAACAAGGTACAGGAACCACACACCTTCTTTAGAAGGACAAAAAATGTTGTCATTAAAAATGAAAAGTTGTTTTTTTTTCCCACTGCTGTTTGCAGCAAGGAATCCTTTTGTGCGGTGTTAGAGAACTGGGCAGAGATGACCCAGGGCCTCTGAGATGAATTTTGCTGAGTCCTGTTTTAAAAAAGTGATCTTCATTATCATCACTGTCTCTGACTGTGGGCAAACGTTAACAAAGCAAACTGCAGCAGATTGCAGGTGGAATCAGATGGAAGCTCATCTGTTTCTCCAAGGGTGAATGGAATCAGCCCAAGATCTCTGTAGTTTTCCAAGCCCACATTCTGCAAGTCTCTCACTGGCACGCAGGCAAGCAGATTTCCAGCACCCTCCCCCTCATGTCTCTTGAAAGCAAGAGATATGCTGTGTAAACATGCCGTCTTGCTCTGCTTTTCCTGAGCTGGGTTTTAATTTGTCAAGCACTCCTTGGGGACCCTTCTTCCACCATGGAAGAGAAGGCAATACTTTCTCCAAATGACTTTCCAAAAACTTTTGCTGTCAAAGACAGGTTTTCTTGCAATACAGGGACACTGCTCTGGAAAAGGATCAAAAATTCTCTGGGCCAGAGGGCTTTCATTAGAAAATGAGAAGAACTGGAATATAGCTTAAGGTTGTGTTGGTTTTAAAGTCTGAGTTGACTAATGAGAATGTTTATTCTGTGCCAGGGACAGCCCCAGAGGTCTTTTCCCTACACATTATCAGAGCTTGGGAAAATTACTTTGGAAAACTACAACTCCCAGAATCACTCAGCAAGCATGGTGCTGCTGGAAGTTGCAGTAGCAAAAAGATTTTGTCGTTGTTGTGTGCCTTCAGGTCATTTCTGAACTAAAGTAATGATCATCCTTAGCACATTGGGCAATAGAAAAATACACCTATTCTGAGGAAGTACTTCCCCTTCTCTGTCATCAGCATTGTTGTTATTGTATGCCTTCAAGTTGTTTCTTATGGCAACCTTAAGGTGAACCAATCGTGGCATTTTCTGGGGCTCAGAGTTCCACCCAAGGTCACCCAGTGGGTTTCCGTGGACGAGTGTGGAATCAAACCCTGGTCTCCGGGGTCATAGTCCAATGCTCAAACCACTACATCACACTGGAGTTTGCCTTAGGTTCACCATAAGTTAGAAACAACTGTTGGGAGTTAGAGTTTCCCAGGGTGTTAGCCCTTTGCGGGAAATTCTATGAAAGCTAAAAATTGTAAGGAATCAGCCTTCCTTTAGCACAGTAACAGAAAAAGCATGTCCCAAACTCTGTGTGGCTTCCCTGAACTGAGACCGACTTAGAAAGCAAAACAAGGCAGTAGTTTCAGGTTACAAACTTGAAAAGTTTACTAATGAATTTTACAATCACATATGCATTGGAAATCCTAGATATTAACTAGATAACAATAAGATTAGGTAAGATAGTAGCTTCATTCTTAACTCACTATCTTCTTGGTGGAGAGGTGAAGCATGGTCAGAGAGAAGGAAGTAAAAGCAAAAATGGCAAAGAGGGCAAAGAGAGAGAAGCGTGGTCTTTTATGTAAGGCCAATGACCCCAGGGTCTATCCTGGATCACATGGTTTGGTCACCCAGATACCATAGCCATGCATTTAAATAACATAAAGAGCAAAAGTTGAGGCTTTAGGTGGGAAGGCAAAAGGCTTTCACATGCAAAGGAAAAAGAAACTCTAAGTAACCTAAGCCCCACTTGCCCTAGAAAAAGGAGAGAATGCTAGAATTTTCCAACAACAACTAGAAGGCACACACAACAACAACCAAAAAGATTTCCTCAAAACCTACATCAGACCCTTCAGATGTTATCAGATTGTAACTCCCAGCATTCAACTGTCTATGCAAGCTAGAGCCACTGGGACTTCCAATTCAATAATATCGACTTCTTTCATAGAACCATAGAGTTGGAAGCAGCCCCATTGGCTATCAAGTCCACCTTGCCTCCCAATGTAGAAAATCCAGCTAGAGCATCCCCAGCAGGTAGCTGTCTAACCTATTGTTGAAGATGACCAGAGAAAGAGATCCCACCATCTCGCTAAGTAATTGATCCCATTGTTGAACTGCTCTTACCATCACAAGCAGTTCCCTCTAATGTTCAGTCGAAATCTACCCTCCTGTCACTTAAAACCATTAGATCTGGTCTGACCCTCTGGGGCAATAGAGAACAAACCTGCACTCTCCTTTCTGGGACAGCTCTTTAGATATTTAAAGATCAGCTGTCTCCAGAATCCCTTACTGAGCATGAATGTGCAGGAAAACAGAGGAAAGGGGACAGTAATTAAGACTGTGTTAACAGCTATCCCCAGATTGTTAAACATGATAAATCTGTAAGTCTGGCCACCAAAATGGAAATCAGAAGAAAAGTGGATGCAGGCGAAAGAAAAAGTTACCCTTGATCCATTTTGGAAGAAGCTTTCAAGTGGTCTCTGGAAGGTTCAAAATATTTTCACTTGTGCAGGGCTTACCTGACCTGGTGTCAAGCTGCATGGCTCCTGTCATATATATGCATCGGTACATGTATTAGAATAGCTGTACTAGATCAAATAGGATACTGCTTGTTGATGTGCTGTTATGTATCCATAATAATTGTTAATTGCTACCCGCAACTATGTATCTGCATAAAGTATCTCAAGGCTCCAAAGGATTAATTGCTATAATATTCATTGTCACTTTGTATCAGGCAAGAAGGAAGAAAATCAGAAGCAGGGAACAAAAGAGGAGCAGGAAGGTGTTATGGGAATTGGCTATGCATAGATAAGGATACATGAATTCTGCTTCGCTCCCAGGATAAAAGATATGTAAATAATTGTAAGCTTGGGAAAATGCCTGGTAGCGTGACCTGATATTCATTACTTAACCAATCATTGATATGGGTGCCAAAATTTGTATGACAAGATAGAAAACCTGTATCCAACTTAGATGCTGCTTGATTTTCTTAAAATAAATGCTTCTGTTTGAAACTCTGAGTGAAGTTTTGAGAGCAAGTTATCCAGGACATGACACTTGGTTGTTTCATTTCCTATACGCATATTTTTCATTTTGGATAAAAAATATTTACTGAAACATGTTGAACTGCTTCTCTTTCTTGTAGTGTAGGAATCTATCCCTATTCTTTCCATGTTCTTTCTGCGTCTGGTATCAATCTTTCTGTTAAGCAATGCCCTGGTACACATCTACTTTGCTAACTGTGGTACACCTGAGATAGATGGACTGATGCGCTAATTCAGTATGTTCTCAAATAAGCTTGAGATCATAATAGGCTGTATCACAGAAACTTTGAAAAACTCTGTGTTCCCATGGCATACTGATAAATACCAGGGCATTAAGAGAAGGACAACAGATACCACAAAATTTTCCTGCAAGATTACGCCTTCCCTGACAGCTCTTCAAGATGTTGAAGATCTTCCTCTTTTCAGTGCCTATTATGTCTCTTCCTCCCCACACCCAAGCAGTCTGGGTGGCCACCGAGATTTGTCAGATTACATTTTTAAAGGCATTGGTGCAAAAAAACAAAAACAAAAAACAAAAAAATCTTGCAAGAAATCTATTCTCAACATTTCCAAGCTCATGAATACTTGACCAGCATGCAAAAAGCTCTTAATCCTGTTATAATCTATTCAAGCAAAGAAAATCTGTGAAAAGAACTGCCAGCAAATTGTTTCGGCAGTACACAATCCTGGGGGGCGGCAGTGATGGAAATGGTTGAAGATTGTGTTAAAATTTACAGCATCTGTGGGTTTCTAGAGAATTTAGGAGTGGTGTTCAAGCAGGGAGCAGAGGGAATTGAAGGCAGCTGCTATCTGGGTCTTTGTTAGAATTTTTTATGGCAGCTTATTTTAAGTCACTGGGAATTTGTACATCTCTAGAGGGGTAAATTACTGTTGGCTATTTTGGCAAAACATCTGCAGAAAATGCTATTCAGAATATATTATGATGTAAAATGTCTGTACTGAAATAACTTCCATAAGAAGCAATACAACGCATAGCAAATACGGGGCCACCTTTTACTGGTATTGGAGTCAGCTTCAGTTTGGTCTGATAGTTAAAGCCTTTCACAGAAAAGGATAACTTACCCATAGTAGTCCATGCAGTGATAATTTCCTGACTAGACTACTGCATTGCATTCTACATGGGGCTACCCTTGAAGACAATTTAGAAACTGCAACTAGTACGAAATGCAGCATCCAGACTACTCTGTTACCCTGATTTCTGGGGGTCCTGGGAGGGACACCTAAATGTGCTCACAACAATGGGGAAAGAATTAGCCAAGAGCACTTGTTTGCAACGCGAGAGGCAGGGTAACATAGCGGGATCTTGAGCCCTATGTCTACGGGGTCAGGCCAAGTCAATAATAAGGCAGATGTTGAAATAATAATAATTGTTTTATTGAAACACAATCAAACACGTGTATGCAACACACTCACACAAGGAACTATAGAAATAAAAGGTAGGAGTTGGATAGAGGGATTTTGAGAGGAGGTTTGGAATGGGAAATACTATACCTGTCCTGAAGCCCGGTTAAAAGCAAAGAAGCTGGGGAGTGTGGATTCTGAGCACGTGGAGGCTGAGGGGAGGCTCGTCAAACGGAGAGATGGCAACTCAGGAGGCAAGTCATGAGCGATCCAACGAGACGCTCAAAGTCAGGGGTTCTTATAGGGAAAATTGTGGCCGCCGGCTAGTCCATTCTCAGGGATAACAATGAGTTTTGGGCTGGAGACAAAGCCTCCGAAAGGTCAATACTTTGCATGATGGAATTATGACAAGGTTGTCAATAGAGTGGTCAGTATGCAAATGCGGAGTGCTTGAGAGTTGTATAGTCCGCTCATCAAGCTGCCTGCGTGGGGCAGGGGATCTTTTTTGTAAGTAGCGTGCATACATAATATGGTACTTGCCTTGAGGTCTCCTAAAGCTGCATTCAGCAATGACTGGCCCGCCTGGATTGGGATTTGAATGGTTTGGCTATTGTCGGCCATGCCTGTGTGCGTGCTTGTCCAGGGGCCTCGCAAGCACGTGGAGAGGAATGCGTAAAGAAGGTCAAATTATTGATATCAAATGATATCTTACTATCCCACAAGCTCGGGCTAGAAACAGCGGTAACAACTGACTAGAGCATCATACAAAAACAATTATTTAAAAAAAACACAAGTTTTAAATGGAATTGTACTTACTGCCAATACACTCTCAGTCAAATTCAGGGTGCTGGCAATGACATTTAAAGCCCTAAAGTATGGGACCCAAGGTGCCTTCCAAAAATGTTAAAAACACACATCAATAATAAATAAATAAATGTTAAAGAAGCATACATCTATATGTTTGGCTACCAAAATCATAGAAAGCTGTGAGTCATAGGAAAACAGAAGCTTGTGAAAAAAAGAAAAAAAATTATCCCAGCATGCATTTTGGAAGAAACTTTCAAGTTGTATCTGAAGGTTCAAAGTCCTATATGGCTTAGGTCTGGACTATTTGAAAGACCATATCTCCCTATATGAGCATACCAGAGTCCTAAGATCTGCTGGGGAAGGCTTTTTCTCGGTCTTGCTACTGTCCCAGGCTCATCTGCTGAGGACACGAAACAGAGCCTTCTCAGTGGCTGCTCCCAACCTCTGGAACTCTCTTCTGCAGGAGGCTAGGCTGGTCTCCTCCCTGCTTTCCTCTCATAGGCAGAAAACAACATTTCTTTTCAAACAGGCTTTTAATGAATGAGCAGGGAAACTTTTAAGTATTTATTGTGTTTTTTTTAAAATGTAAGTTTTTATAATTTTATGTTTTTGATGTTTTTAATCGTTGTAAATGTCATTAAAGTTTTTTAACTTTTTGGAAGCCACCTGGGGCTCCACTTTGGGAGGAAAGGTGGCATACAAACAAACAAACAGGTTTGCTTCAGCAGGGTTTGCCTGGCCTTGTTGTTTCATTTCACTCATTTAGATTGTTAGTTTTGGACTTTAAAAAAAATTGCTGAAACATATGGAACTCCTTGTTTGTTGTTATTATTTTTGGTGGGGTATGAACCTATCTCTATTCTTGCCATGTTATTTCAACCCCCGATGCTGAATTTTCAAGGAACGCATCTACGTCATCAAGTAAGGTATACCTACATGATTGTAGAATCTCTGTATGAGATCATCGTAGCATTCGTATTAGATCAGAGACAGTAGAGATGAGTCTGATAATGGGGGTTCCCGTTGTCCAAGTAACAGAGCTAGATAGTTCTCCCTCCAGGCATACAAAGGGTTAATGAGTGCTGGGTTAGGTTACATTTTATGGGGGGTCAACATCACAGGTCACGAGAGACAGTTGCCCAATCGGGGGAAAAAAGGTGAGAATCTTCAAGATGCTTCAGTGAAGAAGTTTTTAAAAGCCTCACGGGACCACGAGGCAAGAGGAGAACAAAGACACCAACCAGAAGAGGCATATCACCGGTTGCAAATAGGCCCAGATAGGCCTGGCCTCCCGGCTCTGCCTCTGCACACCATCTCAGCACCTGATTAACGATGTGAGTAGCTAGGATGTTTCTTAGATAGTTGCATTAGGATTTCTGTTCTTTTGAAAGCTCTGGCTGATATGCTGTAACTGTTAGTAACTTGTAACTACTAAGTAGCCTCCCACGTAGAGTGATACTGTTCTATATTGCCTGTTCTTAGAATAAATACTTTCATTTAAAGAATTCCCTGCTCTCTCTATTTTCCACATGCTTGTCAGTCATGCTCGTGGATAGGATTCCTCTCCCAGAGAGGGTGGGGAGAGGAAAGGGATCTCTAAGCTTAGCGATGGGTGGCTCCCTTGTGGCATCTCACTGTGCTACTGAGACTGGGATTTTAATACAGCCGGTGGTGGTACTATTTTAATTAGTGGAACCTGGGGAGTTTCCATCTCTTATTCAAGAGCAGGAATCAGCAGTGAGTGGGAGAAGGGCCCTGGGTCCAAGGCAAAGAGTCTGAAGGTTAAGATGGTTTGCCCAAGCAGGGGCAGACTGAGGCCCTTTCCGCACCAGGCAGTTAGAATGAGGCAGTGCGTCCTCTCACGGAGGTCGTCTGCACCTTGGAGTGGACTAGGAGCAGACCACTTACCGATCCACACCTCGGTCCACTCCAAAACGACCCGAAGTGGTCCTCCAGCGTGTTTTCTAAAGACCGCAAAAAACAGGCCTTTATTTTCCTGGAACGCGCCATTGCATTCCCGCTCCCTTGTGCAGATTCGCAGGCTCGCACCAACGCGAGCCTGCGATCCGTGGAGGGTGGGCTTTAAGCGTGGCGAGCTTCAGCGGTTGGTCGGGACCCGCGACCAGCCGGAAGCCGCCATTTTGGAAGCTGGAACCGCCATTTTGGAAGCCGGAAGCCGCCATTTTGGGAGCCGGAAGCCACCATTTTGGAAGCCGGAGCGGTGCAGATCTACAGACCTCGCACTGCTCCGATTCGCCCCGGACCAAGGAGGAGCCCTGCGGAAGGGCTTCAGGGACAGTCCGCATTGCTTTGGACCCCAGAAGGAGCGGTATGTAACGGCACGGAGTGATTCCCTCGCCTCGTGCGGAAAGGGCCTAAGACCAAGATGGCCTTCCTCCACCCCCTCCATTCCATGGACAGAATCAGATTGAAGCAGTCAGTGAACCTGACTTCAGCACTGCCAGTGGGACGGAGTTCTCCACCAAAGGCAGCAAACGGTGCTATCCCCCAAGAAAGGGAAATCCCCAGGGAACCCAGGAGGTAAATTGGTTCCTCCCACCACCACCCCCTCCTTGCAGTATTAGCTGTCTGAGGCTCTTGCTTCATTTTGCCTAATGGCAGGGATGGCCCTGCACCTACGGCCATTTCAACCCCCCAAAATTATAAAATAAACTGTATTGTCTAACAAGACTTTACAAATATAACAGCTAAGGAGAGACGAGAATGAATCCTCAGGTTCTATTCTTTACAGGCATAATTTATCTCTCTGCAAAGCAGATATAAATAAAAATAAAATTTTACTATCACATCCTAGGCTGTGATTATCTCTTGATCTCCTGATTGAGCTAAAGCAGATATGGAGAAAGTAACCTCTTTTTGCTCCTCCAGGACAAACCCAAATACCCTGTCCCACCTCCCCACTTTAAAAAATGAGGAGAAATTGGCATAAAAATTGGCCGGACTACCGCAGGAATGCACCAAAATGCAGCATTCGGGTTTTGTTTACCCCCTAAAGTCCCCTTCTAATTGAAAATGGTTGAAAATTAGATGAAAATAATGGAAGAATACAACTGGAAGATACTTCTGCTCATCCAGAAATCTCTTCTAGTTGTCCAGAATGCATCGTACAAACTACCAGAGAGAGGGGAGGGTCAAAAATTACCCTCCACCACCCCCTGTGCTGTTGCTCACCCCAATCTAAACAAAATGAATGAGGAGGAAGGCCAACATACATTCAGTCTCACATGGTACTGGTCTTTCTGCGTAAGAAACAGCAGATTCCATTGTAGATTACTGCCCTCTGATGGCTGATGGCATAAATTATGATGCTGTCCCTGTAAAATAATCTTCAAAAATATGCTGTTTTTATACACTTTCAAAAAGTTGCTTACTTGGACTACAAAAGGCTGGCGATTCTGGGTGTTTAATCCAAAAAAGTAGCAGCAGCAGCAGCAGCAGCAGCGTCGCCGTCATCATCTTTTTGTATAGCATCATCCTTGTGGATGGTGCTTTACAAGTAAAACAACCAAAACAGTGAGTCCTGCCATAGGCATACAATTTAATATAAACACATGGACGGAATGAAGGAATAATAAACTATACTATATAACTGTAAAGCGAATTATGCAGAGAAAATACCCCAAAAATACAATATAAATCAAACTGACAAATAAAATGTAATCAAACTATACAATATTATAAAATAATATCAAGCTGCAACTCAATAATTGGGATTTAAAAATACAAGGGATCTTCTCCAAGCTCCACTTTTACAGAAGAGGCTTTAATTATTCCTACCTTACTGGAGAAATGATTGTTTCTTTGCCTATTTACAAGCATTGTTGGTACAGAAAATCATCAAAAGGCTGGCCCTACCAACAAGCAAAATGAGACAACTGTTTTACTCAGCAGTTTTTGAGTGTCGATCTTTCTAGTGCTGTTGTACTTTGACTACCAGGGATGGGGAGAAATGTTTGTCGGGTTTTCTGTCCCCTGTGCCAAAAAAACTTGGCTGGCTTTGAATACTAGGTACCTTGGTGTGAGGGAGTAGAGACTACGTGTGCAGTTCTGCCCCAGGCAGCAAAATGTTTTGGGTGGGCCCCAACCACACTGGGATATGAGTCCCAGCTGCCAAATTGGTAGGGAAGCCACAGTCCATCAAGTCCAACCCCCTGCTCAGTGCAGCAACTGTCCCGCTAAAGCATCCTCAAAAGCCCAGCCTCTTTTGCAAGACGCCCAGAGAAAGAGACCCCACCACTTCTCTAGTAATTGGTTCCATTGCTCAACCCTTCTTGCCATCAAGCGTGGTTGAACATCTCTTGCTATAAATAGGGGTGGACAATGAAAAATGGTTGGTTTTAAAGTGATTTCTTGAGATTCACCAATAAAGGGCAAGTCAGAAATTATATATCAGTTTCATGGTTTACCGGTTACCATTACTGACTGCAGCTTGGACCACCAGCAATTCAGATTCTATCCAGGAGTCTAGGAATCAGTGGAGTATTGCTGGAAATTATGGCATGCTCCAAACAGCATCGCTTTTTGTTATTGTGCTCTTGTGATCCCATTACTCTGACTTCTGGGGGTCCCCGGGGGACAGCTAGATTTGCTTTAAAAATACAAAGGTTTGAGCAAGTTAGCGGAGCACTGCTTAGCAAAGCAGAGGGCAGGGCAATCTTTTATCCTATGTCTATGGGGTCAGACTGCGCAAGAGAGAGAGAAGTCAAGTGTTCATTTAAAAATATTTTATTTCTTAGAACTGGCAGAATTTCCACACACACAAAGCAGTCACTCACACAAGTGCACAAGGACTACTGAGTTTGAAAGACTTAAAAGCGGGAAAAGCAGAGGGAAAGAAAGCACTCTGTTATACTGTACCTGGTCCTGAAGACTGCAGCTCGGGAAGGAAAAGAAAAAGAAAAGAAAAAAGCAAAGAAACAGGGCTCAGCAGAGAAAGTATGCTGAGGGGAGCTCTCGACTAGCAGGATGCCAGACACTAGTCAAAGGTGGGAATCCTCCAAAGAGACCCCCAGAAGGGGACTCAATTATAGGGCAAAACACGCCTGATGGCGGGGGCAGACCCTTTCCGGAAAAGGACAAGTGGCCGAATGAGGCAGATGGACCTTGTTTTGCATTTCACACCTCATCCTGGAGACAGTTAGTCTCTCAAAGTGTCAAAGTTATGGCCAGTCCATTTGATGTGTGCATGTACGTGCCTTTCGAGGTTTTCCTCTGGATACATGACTGGAGGCATGTTGGCCTGACCTCGCTAAAAATGCTTCCGTTTATAGACCCAGCTGTCTACATTCCTATCCGGTGAACCTCTGGCTTCATAACTTTTTGATATCAAATATTATGCTTCCCCTGGACTGAGCCTGCTAGCAGGGCCTACAATTCTATCTAAGGTGAGTTCATTCAGATATTTTTTTTTTCACACTATCTGGAATTGCTCCCATAGCACCTATCACTACTGGAACCACAGTTGTTCTCTTCTCCCAGGGACCCTGAATGTCCATCAGCAGGTCTCGATGTTTCCCATCTCTTTGTGCCTTTCTGCACTACCTCACTATTGCACTATGATTCCACTTTAACTACCATGGCTGCCTCCTATGGAATTCTGGGGTTTGTAGTCTTGGGAGGTACTGGAGCTCTCTGCCTGAGAATTCTAAATATCTCCCTCTGAATTGCAAATCCAAGGCTGGATGGCCATCTGTTGGGAATGCTTTGATGGGTGTTCCTGCATGACCGGGGGTTGGACTCCATGGCCCCTGGGGTCTCTTCCAAATCTATGATTCTATGATTCTATGATTCCATAAAACAGAACCATGGCAGTTAAAGTGGAATCATAGTGCAATGGTTATGTAGTGCAGAAAGGTCCCAAGTCACCTCAGAATTGCCACGTCCACTACCCAAGCCTCCTTCTTCTCAACCACAGTTGTGTCTGGCACATTATGTTCCCTTTCTCTGTCAGTTTCAATCTTAAAAGTCCTATAGAATTTTGAACAACTTTTTCAGGCTTATTTTCAGAAACAGTAATAGCGGCAGTAGTATTTAAAATAATAATATCATATCCATTAGATTACAATCCATTATATGATTGCATTAGCTATAATCTCCTATATAAAAGCCAAAGTTTGTTTGTCTGTGTCAGGCAATAACCTCATATGATTGGCTATGTCGGGCAATGACTTCATATGATTGGCTGCCTAAGAAGATTCTATGGAATCCTGGGGTTTGCAGTTTAGGGAGGGGCCTTTAGAATTCTCAGCCAGAGAGCTCTTGGACCTCAGGCTGGTTGCTATGGAGATGAGACCTAGCAGCAAGGAAGAGGGCAGTGTATTCCCTCAGGAACCCAACCTCTGTATGTTAATAACTCTGTATACAGACTGGATTGGGGAATATGGGGAAAAGTTACAGGTACTGGACAAGACAGTTTGGGGAATTAGAGGCACAAGATCTCAAATCTTTCTAACAAGTATTACCTATGAGAAAATAAAATCCCAGGCAATGCCTGGCATATACACCAGTAATATTAAATATTATATCCATTATATCTATTAGAAGAAGAAAAAATATTTCTAATGGCAAGTTTTACTCAAAAAAACCCTTATTAATAATAAGTAAATAAAGGGTTTTTTTTTTAAAAAAACCCACCATTTTACATTGATTTTTCTTGATATATTGTTGTTTAATCTCAGATTTGAATCTTTGAAACACATAATAATATTTATTTATAATAACAGCAAGCTTTACTGAAAACCCCATATCTATAATAATCAAGTATTGTTGCAAAAAAACTTGCTGTTTTACTTTATTTTTATCAATTTAATTTTTACTAATTTTATTTATTTTTAGTAAGTTTATTAATTTAATTTATTAATTATTACCATTTAATTTAATAATATTACGCTATATTGTAATCTATTGTATTATATAAAACCATATCTACCACTTTGTACGATATCTGTTACATTATTGCATTATATAAAATTATATCTATTATTTTCTATTTATTAGAATTGTTGTAAGAGTAGCACTATCCAGCCTCAGAGACAAACTCTGTCTGTTTCACTCCCTTGATAAATATTTTTTTAAAAAACCAACTTGACGTTCTGCAAGAACATAAGTTAAGAAACCCTCCCACTTTCAGCACCTTCGCGCTCCACGGCATACATTTCCCAGAACCCTTTGAGGCAGGCAGGAGGCAGTGAGGCGCAGTCGCGTGCCCTTAAGAACTACATTTCCCAGCGATCCCTCGGGTCCCAGACCGGATATGGGTGTTCCTGCTCTTTTTCTTGGTTTTATGGCTCCCGCCAGGAGAAGCTGGGGTAATGTTGAAACTTTGTGATTTGGGGCTGAGGCTGTTGGTGCGGGAAAGCAACAGGATGTCGACGTCTCTGAGAGGTGAGCGCTGTCTCAGCCCATCACTAGGAATGGATCTCATTGCAATCGTGGTTAAAAAAAATAATGATGATTTTATTTCTGATTTATTCTCTTCGCCTCTTGGCAGGCTGCTTGAGAACTTTTTGCAGGGCTGGCAAGGTTTTGTGGGTTGATCTACCAGGCTCATCGCCTGAGAAGTGAGTCCCCTTGAGGTAAATGGGACTTACTCGCGCCTAAGTGGACATATGTACGAGATTGCCGCCGGCGTCCATTCATTACTAGCACGTCCTGCTCCAAAAACAGTGCAGAAAAGGGAATTTGCGGACTATGGTTCCCGTAATCCCCAGCTAGCATGAGACAAATTTTGGACTATGGCTCTCATAATCCCCAGCTAGCATGAGAGAGGGTTTTTGGACTGTGATTCCCGTAATCGCCAGCTAGCATGAGAAAGAGTTTTGGACTATGGTTCCCAGAATCCCCAGCTAGCATCAGAGATTTTTGGACTGTGGTTCCCAGAATCCCCAGCTAGCATGAGAGATTTTAGACTATGGTTCCCATAATCCCCAGATAGCACGAAAGAGAGTTTTTGGATTATGATTCCCGTAATCCGCAGCTAGCATGAGAGTGTTTTAGACCATGGTTCCCATAATCCCCAGATAGCACGAAAGAGAGTTTTTGGACTATGATTCCCGTAATCCGCAGCTAGCATGAGAGTGTTTTAGACCATGGTTCCCATAATCCCCAGATAGCACGAAAGAGAGTTTTTGGATTATGATTCCCGTAATCCACAGCTAGCATGAGAGTGTTTTAGACCATGGTTCCCATAATCCCCAGATAGCACGAAAGAGAGTTTTTGGACTATGATTCCCGTAATCCGCAGCTAGCATGAGAGTGTTTTAGACTCGGTTCCCATAATCCCCAGATAGCACGAAAGAGAGTTTTTGGATTATGATTCCCGTAATCCACAGCTAGCATGAGAGTGTTTTAGACCATGGTTCCCATAATCCCCAGATAGCACGAAAGAGAGTTTTTGGACTATGATTCCCGTAATCCGCAGCTAGCATGAGAGTGTTTTAGACTCGGTTCCCATAATCCCCAGATAGCACGAAAGAGAGTTTTTGGATTATGATTCCCGTAATCCACAGCTAGCATGAGAGTGTTTTAGACCATGGTTCCCATAATCCCCAGATAGCACGAAAGAGAGTTTTTGGACTATGATTCCCGTAATCCGCAGCTAGCATGAGAGTGTTTTAGACTTGGTTCCCATAATCCCCAGATAGCATGAGAGAGAGACTTTTGGACTGTGGTTCCCGTAATCCCCAGCTAGCCAGCAAGAGAGAGGATTGCAAGCCAAAACATAAATTTTTCCACCCTTTTGTCCAAAAAAAAGACAGTACAGGAAAGTGCCTCAGTGTAGAATAAATGAACGGTTTGAGTGTTGGATTAGTACTCTGGGAACCAGGGTTTGAATCCTGCTCAGCAATGGAAACTGACTGGGTGACCTCGGGCAAGTCACACTCTCATCCTCGGTGGAGGGCAAGGGCAACTCCAGTCTGAACCAATTCTGCCAAGGAACCCCGATGATCAGTTCACAGAGGGTCACCGTAAGTCGTAAATAAGTTGAAGGCACGCAGCAAACAATGGTCTAGCCTGCTGAGATCCTTTTCGTATGTTATGTTTTTTCAGAGTGCAAATTATAAAATAAATATTAAAAAAATACTTGTAATAACGACAATTGGCGATATGATTTATGACATCTTTTGAAATGTGTTTTATGGAAGCATTTATCAGAAAATCAGAACTGATTGCTATATAGTTGCCCCTCCACATTCACTAGGGTTAGGGGTGCAGGACCCTGGCAAAAGTGGAAAAATTGCAAATATCAAAATATGTATGTATATCTGTGGGATGGGGACCAAGGCATAGTGGGGAGAACAGGCAGACAAGGTCCAAGCCAGAGATCAGGGAAAGTAGAGGGAAGGGGGGGAGGTGGCAGAATAGCCCTATACTTCCTCTCTCGCCCATCTCCTTCCTTGTATACGTGGGCTGCATTGGAAGAGGGTTTGCGTTGCTGAGAAATTGGGCTGGAAGCAGTCCTTCGCTGTCCAGACAGCAGCTGGTGGAGGACGAGGAGTCGCACATGGAATATGCCGTCAATTCAGTAATATGCTACTTAGGGATTTCCTGTTTCTCACTATTAAGTGCAAGGATAGACAACTTGTGGCCTTCTAGTTGTTGAACTGCAAGTCCCATCATCCCTCAGCACTGTCTGTGCTAGCTGGTTTCCTAAAACCCTAGGGTTCCACAAGAGGTCACTAGGGGTTCTGCGAGAGATTAAGATTATGATTGAAAAAAGAAACATTATTTTCAGTCGTAATATAATAATTTTTATGCATGACTTCCCTGAAAATTGAAAATTAGCTCAATGCTTCCTCCAGGGTAAAAAGATTGAGAGAGGCTGATCTAGAATATATTGTCCAACTCTCTCAACTGGGGACGGGCATTTGTCATCCCACTTTTTCAGCTCCTTTTAAAATTTCCCAGTTTCTCTCTCCTCCTCCCACTTTACCCCTTTGTCCTCAGTGTACTTCCTTTGCAGCAAACTGAGTTCAAAGTGTAAAAGTAGTTTGCATTCAATTAATTCAGCAGGAGGGAGAGAACAAGAGGGACAAATCTTGCCCTTCCCAGCAGGCTCAGGCCGAAGCAAACTGCTGCAACTTCTCCTAGCTTTTGAGTTCTTCACAAATAACTTTGTCCATCCTGACCACATTCTGGATGTTGCTTAGCCACATGATTTCTGGCTTCCATCTGTGAAAAGCTGAAGGATTTGCTAGAGGGCCATGTGTTACTAAGTACGTATGTACCAAGAATGTATGAAGTGACCCTTCATCTGTATGGTGGATGGGCAGCCCATTTATAACAGGAGGGGACTATCAAAAGAGCACGAACTCTGTGCACTGTTAGTGCCGACAGGTGAAAACTAGGAAAGAAACAGTGGGGTGTTGTGGCTTTGATAGGGCCAGGGAAGCCCATGTTCAAACCACAGAGCTTTATAGGTGAACTTAGGCCATTTGTGCCATTTCCGCACTAGAAGGTTATAGCACTATTATTCCACTTTCAACATCGTATGGAATCTTGGGGTTTGCAGTTTAGGAGAAGCCGGCCGGCCCCTCCTTAAACTGCAAATCCCAGGATTCCGTAGGATGTTAAAAGTAGAATATTAGTGCTATAACAGTCTAGTGCGGAAATGGCCTTGGTCTCTCTCCTACTAATCTACCTCTCAAGGTTGTTGTGTGCATAAAATGTGTTGTGGAGAAGAACTCTAAATAGTACCTAAAGCTCCTCAGAGAAAGACCAGGAAAAAAATATACTGATTTAATTAATTAAACTAATTACATAAAATAATATCTTAGGTTAAATCAATTAAAATTATTTAATTAAATCAATTTACTTACTTAGTTCGGTTATTAACACTGCCACACAACCACTAGATTATACTTGTCTGGAAATAATCAATGCCCACCGGGTTTGTAGGAACACACTGTTGCCTTCTTTTTACTTGTTTGCCTACAATATTATATTAAACCAGCAATTCTTAACTTGTAGTCTACTGACCCCTGGGGGGGCCTACAGTCTCCTCACAGAAGATCCACCATGCCTTTAAGAAATGTAATGAGCTTTTAGAAAGGAAGAAAGAATGAATGAAAGGAAGGCAGGCAGGCAGACAAATTTCTATGGAATCATTCCAATAAAACTATAATACAAGTGTGTACATTTGCTTATTTCTCTCTTCTCTCTCAATTTGAAGACCTTTGATGAGCAACTTTAAATAAATATTTGGTGCACTTCAGGGTTTTAAATCTAGAGTTAAGTCTTGGTGATCTGTGGCAACAAAAGATATGTAGAGGGGTCCCTGGTAAAGAAACATTTAAGAACTGCTGTACTGAACTATTTGCAAATCAATGAATGGCTTGACCTCATTGCCTTTCTCAGGTGTTGCCGCCTCTGCTTCAGTGAAGTCGTATGATGTCAGAAGAGTTGAGATAACTCCCCTGGAGCAAAGAAAGCTCACTTTTGATACCCATGGCCTTGTGCGAGACCTAGAAGCGCACGGTAAGTAAAGACCATGATTCAGAAGTGGCACAGAATTCCTGCTAGAGTTTATTTCCTTTTCAGGCCACTTTAAGGAATAAAGCCTTTTAGTAGACTTAACCCATCAAGGGATGGGGCCACTTTCCCCCTGTGTCCTGCCTCCAGCAGGCCACACTGTGCACCCAACATGGCCAGAATGACATCACCTCACTTCCAGTTTTCTTTTCAACTGATATTCAGCCTCCATCAAAGAAGCCATGGCCCCGAGTTTGCAAGACCTGAGCAGGACTGCTGGTGACAGCGTGACTCCCTTCACTGAAGTCAACTTGACAGCAGTGAACAACAAACCCTAGTTATAGCATTTGGGGTCCTTTATTCTCTTCTCTGTTGATCGAGATCTTTTTAAAAATATTATACCTCCATCTACCTTACAGGTTTTGCAAAAGAGCAGGCTGAAACCATTGTTTCCGCCATAACAGCTTTGTCAACGGTCAGTCTGGATACTGTCTACAAGGATATGGTTACCCAAGCCCAACAGGTAAGAGTTTGCTCCTCCATTGATGCTCTGCCGCTCACGACCATAAAGAAAGTCCATATACTGGGCTGATCAGCTTGGCAGTTCCTCTTACAAGACACACAGACTGATTTGCACAACCATTTCTACACTGGGAGTGCTGTTATGCCACACGATTTCTGCTCAGTAATAAAATGGTCTTGCAAAAGGGTCTCCTGTGTGGTGAGATGGTAAGATAGCCATGTCCTGTCCATGTCCTCAGCTTAACTTTCAGCATTCCAAGGTGCTGTTTATCAGTGGAGTACTTTTTTCTCTGATTTTAGATATGTTCTGATAATTCTGCTTTTTAGCCCCATGTTGATGGTATACTTTTTTTTTTTGCATGCCTTCCCTAATTTAAAAACACACACACACATATACATTTGCTTTTATGGATGCAAAGTAGCTTTGTTGTTGTGCACTTCCAAGTTGTTTCTGATTTATGGCGACCCTAACATATCATGGAGTTTTGTGAGGCTAACAGTGTGTGATGCACCCAAGGTCAGCCAGTGGATTTCCATGGCCGAGTGGAGAGTCGAACCCTGGCCTCCATGGTCAAACTCAAACCACTGCACTACACAGGCTCTCGCAAAGTAGCTAAAATCGTAGGATTGGATATGGATCACCCTAATCCAGTCCCCTGACCGTACCAGAATCCACAACTAAAGCATCCCTGACAGGTGATGATCCAACCTCTGTTGAAAAATCTCCAACAAAGGAAAATTTTATATCCCTTATGATTATTGTACTTGGTTTTCAAACATCTGAATGTAAATCTTTATAAATAAACCTAAAAGAATGCTAGGCAAATATTTATAGATTTGTTTACATAAATATTTTTATCTTGTCTTTTATCACAAGGCAGATCTCAGGGCAGTTTAAACAGTTTAAAGCATCCTACCGCTTAATTCACTAAAAATGATTTACATGGACTAAAACCATGCTAAACAATTTAACTCCTTGAAACATTTAAAAACTGTACACCATGTACATTTGGAGAAAAAAATGGATTGGGCCCCATCTCAGTGTGCCTGTTTTTGTTTAGGAAATCACTTTGCAGCAGCTCATGGCTCATTTGGACTCCATTCGGAAAGACATGGTCATTCTTGAGAAGAGTGAATTTGCCAACTTGAGAGCAGAGAATGAGGTATTTCCCCAACAGTTGATCATAACATCAAAGATTACTTGTTTAATACAATCTGAATCTGACTGACCATTAATCTAGTAGTGGGACTAGATGAGTAGAGTCTCTCATAGCACCCACATCTGATGCCCTGCGGATAGTATAGGAGAAGTTGAGGTCTTCAAAACTTCAGGTAGTAAGTCTGACATTAGTTGTCTAACTAAACAAATTGAACTCAGTTGTATTTATGCAAGCAGTGACCAACAAGGCCTATTCATTTCTATGGGCCTGCCCTAGTTAGGACAAACGAGTGGATTTAGCCTTTCATTTTCTTTTGTGTTCACTCACAGTGTTTTCTCGATATCGATTCTTCCCGTTCACCTTCTCACAACCCTTCACACTGCTTGCATGCTCTGACTGTGATCATTAGATGAGGTCCTGCTTTCTTACCTGCCGTGAACAGGAAAGTCCTCTGTTCAGATCTGACTTCTGCTGCAAAACATGCTCACTGTCTTATTTTGACTTTCTTTTTTCCATCAAGCTTGAACTGACTCAAGATATTTCTTTCTCTTCTCCTGCTGCCTCCCCACCCCATATGTAGAAAATGAAAATTGAATTGGATCAGGTTAAGCAACAACTTATGGTAAGTGGACAAGAATCAGCTGAACAGTTTTTCCTTAGCACAAGCCCGTGACTGCTTAAAACCAGTTCCTGTCAGTCTTTCCTGCCTTAGAAAGAGCGGGTTTCTTGGAGTGCAGCTCACATTGGAGCTACTCTGACAGTTGCCGAGTAAGGGTCTTAGAGTTGGGGTGTGGAGGAGGGCCTTCTGTTTTGTGACTCCCATCACGTGGAATGTTCTCCCTTTTGGACATGAGACAGTCCCTGAATACTGAATGTTTCTGCCATTTTTTTTTATCCAAGCGGTTTCCTGTTGATGTTCCCGGTTGTTAACTTTTTTCATTCGTTCCTGGTTTTTAAAAAATGGTTTTATAGATTTTACTGTAAAGGTACTGCTTTATTGTATCTGTTCTTATTTTGAGCTACTTTGAGGTTTCTAAGAATGAAAAATAAAATGTGTATGTTGTCTTTATGATCCTGATCAAGAGAACGACTACAGAAGTCCCCTCTTATCCAGGGGGGATACCTTCTAAGACCCTCCACCTGCAGATGCCTGAAACAACAGTCCCGAACCCTATATTGTCACATGAAGTAGCCCTCTAGCTTCTCAGGGATCATAGAGAGGCTTCATACTGCCAGATAGTATGAAGTCCCTCTGTGGTCTCCGCAAAGCTAGAGGGCCACTTCTGGTGATGCCAGAGTTATTTCCTGTGGCAGTGTTGGTGGAGGGACAGTTAGATCGGGCAATGGGCAAAGAGGCAGGCAAGGTCTCATGTGGCAAGACCCAGAGCTGGCCATGTGGGTGCTGTCATCCGGATCGGGGCAAAGGGTGGGAGAGAGAAACATGAGTCTGTAAGGGAAGAGGTTCACCACTGGTGACTGAAACTGCAGAAAGTGAAACTATGGATAAGGTGGGGTCCCTGTATTATACATCCTTTCCTGATCATTCTCCTGAGTCTCATATGATTTCCTTTACTTCAGGACTGTAATAAATCAGTCACTGAGCCAAATTTCCAAATTTATCTCTTCTCATCAGGCCACTTATGATGACCTGACTCTGTTTTACATCTGAGATTTAGTACCTCTATTTATGAATCCTTTTTAGCTGGAAAATAGTCTTTCCATCAAGGTAGCGGACCTCTCTTGGGAAGCCATGCCGAATTGTAGGTACCACAAGTACAAAGGTCTTCTTCTGGGTATCTGCCCGCTTTCATTCTAGGCCTGAAGGAAGGGATCTGATTTCTGATGTATTATGGTCCCAGACTCTATAAAGCTGTTCTTTTTAAAAGATGAGATGTTTTGTGTTTTCAAGAATGAAGTCAGTCAGATCCGAGCGGAAAACAAGCTGGACATTAACTTGGAGAGAAGCAGAGTGACAGACATGGTAAGCGATTCGTTGTCACTTTCCTTCTGCTGCTCTTATTCCAGATTTTGGGAGACTTACAGATCCGTATCTGTTTTGTACTCTTCAGTTCACAGACCAGGAGAGAAAACTCATGGAAGCCACAACAGAGTTCCATAAAAAAGTAAGTGAACTGATGCAAGTAGAAGGAGTGTGTGTGTGTGTGTGTGTGTGTGTGTGTGTAAGAGGAAGTAAATCTTTCATCCTCACATGCAAGGACAAATAATTTTTGTGGTTTTATTCCCCACTGTGAGAGCAAGACTAATATTTTTGTACAATATTGTCCCTGTATTCACATGTTGCAAAGTGTTTGGGGAATTATTGTGTGCAGAAATGCACGTGGGTTGTTTGCCAATAAATAAACAGATTTTTCATATAGAAAACATATTTTCTGTGCAGGAAAGAGCATATTTTGAGCAAAATACATTTTTTCTTGTGAAGAAAATTTGTTTCATGCTTAAAAAGGTTATTCTGAACAGGAAAACTACCTACACTCATTTCTGGTAGAATTCAAAGACAGAGCCATTTTAGTCTTGATCACTGTGCAAAGGGATCTTGTAGCACCTTTGAGACCAATGCCATTTTCACACATTTCCATTTAGGCCCCTTCCTGAACTGCAAACCCCAGGATTCCATAGGATGTTGAAAGTGGAATAATAGCACTATAACAGTCCAGTGGAGAAATGGCCTGAGAGAAAAAAGTTGGTAGCATAAGCTTTCATGAATTTAGGCATCTGATGAAGTAAATTTAAGCCTACGAAAGATTATGCTACCAACTTCTTTCTCACAGTCTCCAAGGCACTACAAGATTCTTTTGCATATGTGCATTTCTGTGGAAGGAGTTCCAAGACACTAGAGGAGGTTGGTGCTTCTTTTAGGTGCTCCTGGTACGGACTAAGTTCCTGCCTTTTGCTACTCTGTTCAGAGAAGGGGGTGGTTCCTTTTTTGATATGAGTTAATATTGTTCCTTAACTTTTATCAAAATAAGATCTATCTCCTCTGAGTAGTGGCAAAAGGCCTTTTTGAATTCCTGGATGGGAAGATGGTGATGGCGGCAGCCAGCCCCTGATGCAGTGCTGGTGCCTTTCATGACCCTCAGCTTATCCATGGGTCTTATATCAAAATGCTTGATTTTGGCACCCAAACATGCCCTCAGGTACAAGTTGACCTCAGGTGCATCTTATATATGAATATAGTGCACCCTCCATATATTTGGGGGTTCTGTTCCAGGAACTCCCATGTAAAACAAAAAAGTGAATGTTCACATCTTTACTAGGCGCAACATGCATGCAGTCATCACATCCGTTGACAATAATGGGCATGACACTTTGTGCGCCCTTGGTTTTTGCATGCTGAGGTTGCACCACAAGAGGGAGCACTGTATATACAGTACGCAAGGCAGGCCTTGTTTGTAGGGGGAATTCTACCACCAGAATATCATGACTCTTTTTGTTTGCCAACTCGCCCTGTGTCCAACAGAGAGTGATGCCTGTGTTGCGTCTTTCTAGGATTCAAGCACCAATAGCTCTGTGACTGAAGTCAGCAATAAAATCGATGCCGAAATTGCCGCCCTGAAAACCCTCATGGAATCAAATAAACTGGACACCATCCGTTATTTGGCAGGTATGTGACTGGTTGGTTAATATCCATCTTCCAGGAGAAAAAATATTCAGGAGCAAGAGCGTGTTGCAACACGGTAGAGTGCTACTTTTCAGGATTCGAAGCACCCCATTCCAGTTCTCTTCCTTGCCCTCCCCCGGAAATTCCCTTGTACCCTAAGTGCAATTATTTATTATCATTAAATCTCCTCTGTATCTCCTTTCTTCTTCACAGCTGCCTTCTCCATGCCATATAAAGGGATGTGGCTTATGGCTAAGGGTGGGAGAAGCCACTTCTTCCTACTGGCAAACTTCCCTTTGTTGTACGTGTGTGTGCAAGCCACACACATAAACACAAAACATCTGAAGCTCTCTGCTCTGCTAATATCACAGTGCACTGCACCTTTGGGAAAATATGATGCTTTTACACTCTCATAACTATTTTACATTCTCCCTGGGTCTGCAGTCTTTCATAATCACTTAATATGGGAAATGAGAAGATGGAAGAATATCTTACACACCAGTCATATGCTTGGCCTATCTAATCTAGTGTTGGGTACTTTGACTGGCAGCAATTTCCCTGTGTCTCAAGTGATAATCTTTATTATCACTGTTCCTCAAGTTTCTTTAATCTAGAGGTGGGCCATATCTGGAAGGCCATATATGGCAGTTCAGCCAGTTTTTGTGGCCTCCACAGCAGCTCCATCATGCAGATTCCTCTGCCATTATCATCAGCAATGCCACCTAAATCACTGCAGCTTTTGTTTTCCTTTTTGTCACTTCCTTCCACACTCTGTCCTGCTTTCTTGCATGGATTTATGGCATGGGAGGATGTTCATGGCACCTTCCTGCTCATGGAACCTCTGCAGTTGCTGCCTAATTTTGGCAGCAACCAAAACAGCAAGGAGGAGATGCAACCGCCAAAAAGAGTGCAAATGGAACAGTGCAGCCTCCCAATGCTGTTTAAATTGGAGGTAGTAGGAACTGAAGTGGAGGTTTCCCAGTGCAAGCCGTGTGATCTGCCACTGCACCATGGCCCTTCCTCTTGTAGAACCCTCCGCAGTTTGGCAGAGACTCTGAATTGAAGGTTCAGAGTCTACTTTGGTAACCAGGGGGAAAAAAGGGACAAAAAGAGTTTCAAGCGTTTAACATGAATGGCGTCAATATATTCTTTTGTTTTGTCTTGCAGCCTCGGTTTTCACTTGCCTTGCAATTGCTCTGGGGTTTTATCGATTCTGGAAATAAAAAGACAGCCTAAAGGAACAAGGAGCAAACCAGACTCTTTCAATTCAACCTACATCATGTCTTGGATAACACTCTCTAGCTGATGCTTCCAGAGCCTTTCTGTTGTTGTTACTGTTTAACTTAGAGCAGTTGGATGTTATCGATGGATACAATCGATTAAGCAGTATGTGCTCAGTTCATATCATTTGGGCTCATGCATGCTGGAGGCCAACATATCTGTGAACCATTTGCAAAGGAAAGAATAAACCATTTGGAAGAATAGTTTGAAGAATAGTTTGAAGAACCAACGATTGGAATGCTATACCATCCCCAGTTTCATGCGAACACACCTAAGTTGATCTGACTGTTGTCCTCTTCCATCATTTCCCTCTGTGCCCAAATCTTCTCAGTTTGATCCCCAATTCAAATGTTTCTCCGTTTACTGAAAGGGTTCAGCAGTGGGAGCTGATGATGAAGAAATGATTCTAGAGATAATGGAATTTCTCCTCCCAATATCGTATGATGTTCCTTTTTGTATGATTGCAACCCCCAAATGGATTATGTTCTGTATGGGGTGGGAAAAAAATAGCCATGGGCAAGGTTCTTCTCAAAATGTCATATAATAATGTGTTGGGAAAAATTCTGTACAGCAAAGCATATAAAGGTGCCTTATATCATGGTTACTAGTAGCTGTTCTCCAAGATTTCAGACACAGTCTTTCCTAGCCCTATTTCCTGCAATCATTAAAATGGGATTGTTTGTGTGTAAACTATATGGTCTTATTTACAAGACTGATTTAAGGGAAAGCCCTGACCCAGGGAAGAGCGGACAAAGGATGTAAACCCTTGACTGTTCCATCCTCACACGGGAGGACAAGTAGTTATTGCAGTTTTCACTTTGCTGTGGGAGAAAACAAATACTCCTCCACGCTGTTCTCTCTGTATTCAAATGTTCAGATGTGTTACAGAGAGATTATTCTACAAGGGAAAAGAAGTGAGTTTTTTTTCCTGCAGGAAACCTTTTTTTTCTGCTCAGAAAATTGTTATGTCCAAAAAAAATCTACATGTTTTTCTCCACACAATGATTACAACAGTTCAGGACATTAAATATCGGGAGGAAACCTAAAAAATCTCTCTGGTCTGTTATTCTTTTCAATAGGACTTCTTTTTTTTTTAAATGAATATTTTTATTGATTCCAAAAACACATATTCTTCTTGATCAGTTCAGCATTTAAATACATCCTTAACTATACATTATAATATTGACACTATATGTACAACTTAGGAATGGAATCGACCTCGATAGTACTATGCCAACATAACCAGAGAAGCAGAAAAGAAAAAATAATAGAAGATAAAAGAAGAAGAGGAGAAAAGAGGAAGGGAAAAAAGAAAGAAGAAAAAGCCCTCATTCAATACACTCATTTAAACTTTTAATGTATCATTCCTTAATGGTTATTATTAATAGGAAAAATTAAAATTACGTATATGAATAACCAAGTGGACTTCTTGTCAGAAAAAAGAATTAGATATAGACCAAGAAACTACCCCCGCTGAGAAGCGGACAGCTGCAGATTTTTATAGTATTCTTTTTACAACCTTCCTTAGTAATATGAGAGGAAATAATCGCTTAGGAGTTTGTAAAATGCATTTGAAATAAAAGTGTTGTAATATAATACATCCAAATGAATACTGTACAGCCACGCAACATCCTTCTCTTAATTATCCTTGTATCATTCAACAACATTATACAGCGTTATACAACATTATACATTGTAAATAACATGTTGTGTACAATACATTATACACTTACATTTAGCTTAGAGTACATACACAACTCCTTATGAAAGAAAAAACAACAACTTAGGACTAGCCCATGTCTAGACAACTTGACTTGATACCCAAATTACTTCTTGGCTTTGTCTAGATTGCATCTTTTAAAAATACTTAGTATAGTTCCCACCATCTCATATTTTCTGAGATTTACCTTTATGTCACGCTTATCTCACTATCACATAGTGCCTAACTCTTTACCTTAAGGGTCCTTCTTATATTCTGAACTGAAACTTGGTCTTGATTTTATAGTAATTGAGCTACTTGCATATACTATTCTTACCAAATCTATAATTGTTATCCCTTTACCATGCGAGTCCATCAACATTTTCTATTTGGTTCTTCACATGAAGAACTTGTGAAGAACAGGGCTTCTTGACTGTCGGAAACCACTCTTTTTTTTCTTTTTTCTTTTACCTGGGAATGAATATTCTTTCCATCCCTTAAGTGCAACTATCTTTTCTTTGTTTCAGAACTGAATGTTAGAAAAGGATGGAAATGTTATAGCCCACAGGCTTTCCCATGGGTAAAAGAGAGAAAGAAACTGGGTGCTGGGGGAAGGTATCTCTCCCCACTTCAATGCTATTTTACCCCTCCACCTCAGACATCTATTTAGAGCCTGGGAAAGCATTTTTTTGAAAATAGAAAGTGACATTTACACCATTTGAGGGGGGAGGCTGTTGAGATAGGGTGGTGATGGAGGAAAATGGGGTGTGTGAGACACACAGGCCCTCCACAGCTTCTGTCTTACTTCTCTAAAAAGCTATCTTTCAAATAACCAAGGCAATAAATGGGAAGGTGAAGGCTGACATCTCAGATTAGAGGAAATAAGGGCAAGGGAGTAACAGATACCAGGGAAAGTAATGCAAACTCTAGATTTCTATTAACTTTTGACTTTAGTGTGTTTGCAGTTGTCCTTTCTCTTAGGGGCTTTAAGTCAGACATCTTTAGCCGATATTATCTTTTGCAGTTCTCCTCCCCACCATCAAATGTGCGTATGACATCCACCTTCCAGTGATGTAGTTGCAGCTTTTATTTGTCCATAGACAGAATGGCGCTCTCTCTCAACAAACTCCTTAAGAAAAGCTGTTTGGGCTTGGAAGGACCATTTTTCCCTATTAGTAAGCTGAGGCAATCTTACTGCCCTCCAGATGTTTTGGGCTACAGCTCCCATAGACCCCATTCAGTATGGCAAAGGTTGAAGGATTTTGGAAGTTGTAGTCTAGACCTTTTTAAAAAGATAATGAAAAAAGAAACAGGTGCTATAAGGTGAGATTCTAACAGTGGCAGAGCATGAAGTTCTGCCAGCATAATTATACAGAACATCTGTGAAGGTGATGGCTGGTCGGTCTCCTGGGCACATCTCCCTGGCCATTCAGTGGCTATTTGCATTGGAAGTGTGGCTCTGTGCCCCAGAATGAACCCAGTAGCGTCACAATCAGGTAATAGCCATTACACAAGAAGGTACCCTGGCAACTTCCAAAACAAAGTTTTCTTGACACAACAACTATCTTATACCAATGTAAATCACCAAGAGCGTTATGGCCCAAGACACTTCAACTGTTCGGATTATCTGCATTATTTCCTCAAGTCTTGAAAGCATTAGGGACATGGAATTCTACGGAAACAAGTGTACCGAAATGCAAATTCGGCTACTTAATTTTGCAAACCATGAATGCATTCAGTATCTACAAAGTTGGAGTTCTGCTGCCCTCAGGAGTCCACCACTGGAATTGTCTTCTGGTTCAATTTTTGGCAAGCAGTATTGAATTCTTGCCATTTTTTTAGTCCCTCCTTCTTTAGGTACTTGAGTGACTTCATTGTGATAGAGTATTCAGCAGCAGTAGCATAGTAGCCACAGACTTAGTTTACACTTGACTTGGGGCTAAAGTACATTGGATATTAATTTTGTGGATGCAATTAACATGCAGTAGCTTCAGGACAATGCCAGGTGAGAAGAAATTTAACTTGGTCTATTCATTCCCCTTTCCAAAATCTTTTTCCAAAAAATACATTTATTTTAAAAAATCCAATTTACAAGAAAGAAGAACAGCAACTAAAAACAGGAAAAGAGAAATAGTGAGCTATCGTGGCTGCTCAGCAAAAAGAGGATATTAGAATACACTTTTTCTAAAACTAAATAATCAGACAGGATGAGCAGATAGACAATCTTCTTAAACAATACATAATAAATCAAGGGTGGGCAACTGTCAAGAGTAAGGTAGCCACATTGGTCCCGTAGAGGATATTAAAAGGCCAACCCTTCCCCCTATTTTCTTTTTTTAAAAGCCCCCAGAATTGTCTTCCAGAAATGTTGATTGGAACTCTTTCAAGCTTGGTATCTCCTAAGAAGAAGCACATTTTTCAGTCTTGAGTTTCCTCATAAATCTGACTGTGGTGCCAACAAAATGCTGAGAAGACCTTAGCTCTTCTTTCTTTTCCCCTTTAGCATTTTCTCACAAACACTCCACCGGGGCTGAATAAAGGCTTTTTCTTCAGTTTCTTTTTCACTTTGCCAGAATCAGAGGCTGCGTTTCCAGAATCGGAATTAGAAGTCTCCTGGGGGAAAAAAACAAACACCAAAAATGTTAACATACTAACATGCTAACTGGAGAGAAAAAAGGCAAAAGCAGAGATATTAGGTATATTGCAAAAGTTTAAAATCCAGTAGTCTTCCAAGTGATTTGGGCTATTTCTTGGAGGCAGGAATTGTCATTGCTGTTCCAGATTTAGTAATTATTATTAAAATACTATACCCGGCATTGCCTGGTATTTTATTTTCTCAGAGGTAATACTTGTTAGAAAGATTTGAGATCCTGTGTCTCTAATTCCCCAAACTGTCTTTCCAGTACCTGTAACTTTTCCCCATATTCCCCAATCCAATCTGTATTCAGAGTTATTAACATACAGAGGTTTGGTTTCCTGAGGGAATACACTGCCTTCCTCCTTCTTGCTGCTAGGCCTCATCTCCATAGCAACCAGCCTGAGGTCCAAGAGCTCTCTGGCTGAGTATTCTAAAGGCCCCTCCTTAAACTGCAAACCCCAGGATTCCATAGGCAGCCAATCATAAGAGGTCTTCACTTGACACAGACAGACAGACAAGCTTTGACTTTTATAGATTAGGTTTATATCCATCCCTTTACCCAAAAATCTTAGAATGGTGTACAACAAACCCAATCTAGCAAATTTAAAATAGTATAAATAATTTTAAAAGGCTAAAGATATATTAATTAACAGATCAAAAAGTTTAAAATAGTTTAAAATTAATTGAAACCATGCGATGGGGAGTGACTGTAAAAGCAATTAGGCCCCTCAAAGATTTCATAAACAAACATGTTTTTACTTGGTGCCTAAACAGCAGCAATGTTGGTGCCAATCGAGTCTTCGAGGGGAAGTATTCCATAACTAGCGTGCCACATTAGGGAACGCCCTCTCTCACGTCCTCACATAGCATATTGTTCTGTCTGATGGGACACAGAAGAGGACTCGTCCAACAGAGCTTAAATCTCAGGCCACTTCCGCACTAGGCTGTTATAGCGCGATGATTCCACTTTCAACATCCTATGGAATCCTGCGGTTTGCAGTTTTGGGAGGGGCCGGCCGGCCCCTCCCGAAACTGCAAACCGCAGGATTCCATAGGATGTTGAAAGTGGAATCATCGCGCTATAACAGCCTAGTGCGGAAATGGCTTCAGTCAGGTAAGTAGGCAGAGAGGTGCTCCTTCAAGTGCCAAGATGCCAAGCTATTTAGGGCTTTAAAAGTCATTACCAGCACCTTGAATTCAGATCAGAAACATAGTTTTGCCCACCATTTCAGCACATATGCATATAGCACTCATCTAACAGAAGGGTTTTTCTTGAACACTGCAATTTCAGGCAGGGGACTAGAAATTTAATCAGTTGTGGGATGGACACTCCTCCAACAGACTGAAAGCTTCCTTCACTGAGAAAGCTGACAAGCAGGGGAGCTCAACCGGGGCAGACCCACAAACTGCTGTAAAAGGACTAGGATTGTTTAGACCAGGAATAGTGAACCTTCAGACTTCCAGATGCTCCAGAATACAATGCCCTTACTATGAGCCACGCCACCTAGGGCTTCTGAGGGTGGACATCCACAACCGCTTGAGAACCTTTCTCCTTTCGGAGTTACCAGACTCTAGAGGAAAGGGTATTGTTCTACAAAGTTGGGATGAAGTAATTGGGCTTTTAAAAAGTAAGATGAGGGGTGCAAGCATCTTTGTCTGCATTTTAAGTTAATTTACTAAAGATTCTTTTGAGAGAGTGCCTCATAAATAAGAGGAGATTCCAGAGATTTGAGTACCCCAAAAAGAAAGTTCCATGACCCATGATTCTGAAGGCGTCCTTTACATTAGATGTGAGTCCAAGATTGAGGTGGCCCTGGACATGGTAGCTGAGACCTTTCATCAGTGCTGTGTAGCATAAATAACTGCCTGCAGAATTACAGTCTGAAACCCTTCTACCCAATAGGAACATAGCACACCGAATGTGGAATGGCAAGTCATTGTACAAGCTGCCATTATGTAGTACAATTACTCTCTGAACATCAATGTGCCACTCCATGCACTGCGATTCCACATGTGGAACTTTGTGGGTGCTGGCGTGTTTACTGGGCAGCGGCAGTGTTCGTAAAAGCACATGCAAGGTCTAGCAGCCATTTTCATGTTCCATCATATGACAGAAAGCTGCTTCATCGAGAGGGGCATTGTGGGAAATGAATATTACAGCTAGACACAGCCTCTTCGGAGCACCAGTCCAGAGCACGGTTTTAAAGCCCCCATCCAAATGGCCAAGGTGGGACCCTGCCAACTGCTGCCTATGGCAGAGCCTGGAAGTAACACATGCCTTGTCACTTTCAACAAGTTTTCTGGGTGTGCGTGTGTGTGTGTGTGCAATAGAGGATTAAACAAAGGTAAATTTCAAAAGTAAAGGGACAAGTAAGAGTGAAATCACTTTATTCACACAATGAGCAGCAGTTTCTAGTTATTTTCAAATACTATTTTTATGGAAAATTTTAATGGCATTTTAAGAAGATTTTTTTTTTAAAAAAATGCTGTTTTCTTACCAATTCTGCTGTGGGGGATTTTCTCTTTCAAAAAAAAAAAAGGGTGAAAAAGGGATAAAAGGAAAGTAATGGGCAGCAAATTATTACTTTTCCTCTCCACTTCACCACCAGTAATGGCAATGAGAGGATGGATGGATGGATGGATGGATGGATGGATGGATGGATGGATGGATGGATGGATGGATTTGAATATTTATTTACTTGTCTCCCATTTTTCTCCCTTCCTGAAAGAATCCTCATTATTTTTCAAACACTGTAACTAATCAGAACTCATAACTTTTTTCCAAACTCTAGCCCAAGGAAGCCATGTGTAAAACCTGGCCATGACTCAATTTTCCAAAAAAGTAGTACAGGATACCCACCACAGGGATGGTGGCTGCAGTGAGCTGGGTTTTCTCAAGTTGCTCTTGAAGTGTTCTTATCTCTTCCCGGTACTCATCCACCTCGGCCTCCAGCTTCTCCCGCCGCAGCCGCTCGTACTCAAGCTGTTCCTCCAACTCGCCTACCAACCTGTCCAAAGCCAAGCCATGGTTGAGAAGATAACTCTGTGGCTGCTACTGCTCTGTCTCTCCTTTTCTGTTTTGTACACAAGCCAGCAGCTTGGAAGATTCAGATTTTAAAAACCACAGAAGTCTCTTCTCTCGTTATTTGAATTCACTAGGTTGTGTTCCGATCTCTGGAGCAACAGAAAAGCCGGCTCCATCTTCTACATGACTCCCTGCAGGTACCTCGAGGTGGCTGTCACGTAAAAATGGTGAAGTTAGCTCCCCTGAGTTCAGTGGGAATTGCTCCCTGGAAAGTGTGTATAAGATTGCAGCCTTCACAAATCAAACAAAATGAAATAAAAACAAAAGTAATTTAATTTTGAGAAACTGAGAGTAAAGAGTTGTCGTTGTGTGCCTTCAAGTTGTTTCTGACTTATGGCAACCCTAAGGTGACCCCACCACAGGATTTTCTGGGGCTGAGAGTGTGTGATCCACCTAAGGTCACCCAATAGGTTTCCATGGTCAAGCAGTGAATTGAACCCTGGTCTCCAGGATTTCAGGTCACTGATCAAACCACTATACCCTGCTGGCCTGGAAGTCAAAGATCTGGAAACCAAGCCTTATGAGGAATGACTTAGGGAGATGGATATATTTAGCCTGGAGAAGAGGAGACTGAGAGGTGACATGATAGTCTTCTTTAAATATCTCAAGGGACAGCAAGCAAATAACTGAATAACTAATAATAAAACCATAAATCACAAATAAAATAAATGTAGAAGATGGAGCAAGCTTGTTTTCTGCTGTTCAAATTACAAGAAAAGAGATTCCCTCTAAACATGAAGAAGAGTTTCTTCAAGAACCGTTCAACAGTGGAACAGACTGCCTCAAATGGTCGTGGATCTCCTTCTTTGGAGGTCTTTCATAGAATCATCAAATCTTAGACCTGGGAGAGACCACAGGGGCCATCTAGTCCAACCCCTTGCCATGCAGGAAGACACAACTAAAGCAATGCTTAAACATGGTCTCTTTTTAAAAACCTTCAAAGATGGAGAGCCAAAGCAGCCCATTCTAGTGCTGCATGGTTCTTACAGTAAAGAAGTTCATCATTTCTTGTAATTTGAAGCCATTGGTCTTTAAACATACAGAAGTTGGATGAGAATCATTCAAGAATACTATAATGGCAGGGTGATTGTACTAGGTTATCCTTGAGACCTCTTCCAGCTCTAAGAGTCTATGATTCTATGAAATAATTGCTTTTTTAAAATCTTTAGCTATAATTTTAGCTAAGTACTTTGGGAACCTGGCTTTATAACCTGGGGTGGGCAAAACGCAGCCTGACGTCCACATTCAGCCTCTGGGACCTCCCAGACCCCATTTAATTTTTTTTTTTTCATGCAATTTTTACCCTCAGTTCAAATTGAGTTAAAACTACCAAATACATAAGGCAGCAGTTTTGTCCCCACAACCCTTCCCCATCAGGTCTTATATCAGTAGCAAGGACTGAATGCTGTGGAGCGGCCTATCTTACACCCATCTGTTTTTCTCCCTAGCCTGGCCCTCAGAGCAACACCACCATCTGGCCACCATTTTAACTTCCCTCTATGAACTGTGGAATTGAGGAGGATTTAAAGGATGGGTAGATGCAGGTGCTCATTATTGTTCGGGAATGTTGTGACCCCAAAGGTCCACAATTCAAAGGCCTTTTCTGTATGACGACGCTGTCCAGCATCGTCCAGTCACAATCCTGGCAGCACCTCTGCTAGGACGGGAGCATGTTCCCAGTGCTCCTCTCCACATGTGACCAGTTGCTAGTGGAAGGGAGTGCAAGGGACACACTCTGTCCTTCCGGACTTCAGCCGGTCTTCTTCCCATGCTGCAGTAGGGGAGGAAGTGCGTAGATTGCGCTTCCAGCCCTCCTGCATGGCCAGCTGCGATGGAAGGCTTGCGCAAGCGGGGGTCATTGATGGAGTTTCTCTGTCAATTATATAGCCCATGATCACGCCAGCTGATGACATGATAAGGGCAGGACCATGACAACACCATGCAGAAGTGTCATTGCAATCCTGCTCCTCTCGCGTCACCATGCCGAGACACCGTCATCATGCGGAAAGGGCCATGAAGAGAAACCCAGACTCTATTCAAACCTGCCAGCCTTGTGCTTTATTCAGTGCCAATGAGACTTTGTAGCCCAGTGCAAATTAGGGATCTGTGGAACTCCATCCAGATTGGGATTATGGTCAGAGCGCAAAGTTACCCAAATACCTTCCTTCTGCAATGGTTCCAATCCAGATCTTTTAGAAATAATAATCAAGGAAGTATTAAGGATTCATATATCTCCTATATGATTTTTCTGCACGGGCTGAAATGCAATCAGCCTTCCACGTTTCTGGGGGTTAGGGATGCAAAACCCCAACAGAAGTGGAAAAACCACAAATAAAAATAAAAATCACAAATACTTTTTATTTTCAACCTGAGAACACTCCTCTAAAAATTTCTAGGTCCTCCAGTGTGATTCTATGGTCAACTTCCAGCAGAAGTGGGCCATAGAGTCATAGTGGAGGACCCAGCAATGCCTAGAGAAGTCTTCTCTCTAGGAATTTCTAAGTCCTCCAGTGTGACTTTATGGTCCACTTCTGGCATAAAGTGGGCCATAGAATCATGCTGGAGAACCTAGAGATTTGTAGAGAGAACATATTTTTTCCATGGCAGGGCAAAAACAGAAATATTTTTTTAAAAAGAAATAAATAAAGTAAAATAACCTGCAAATAATCAGATCTGTGAAAGGGAAACTAGAGAACATGGAGGGCCAACTCTACTACTTTGGGGTGGTTTTAATCAGGAAAATAGGACAGGTTGAAAGAGTTCAGTCCTTTTTCTTTCCCCTTTCCACCAGTGTTATGCCCTAATGTAATGAGGGAGATACATAGATAATATTATCTATTAAACCTCCTTGCATGTAGAGATATAGCACTGCAGGGAGAAAGGCAGCCTCAAATCTTTTGCTTTATAGCTCAAAAGTTTCAAGAAATCTTAAAGGGAAATATGCTGCTGCTGTTTTTTTACAGAGAGATTATTCAAGAAATGGTGCAGTTTCCTTTATCCACCAAGCAATTTTTCAACTATCCCCCTCCTTTTCCTATACTTCTTTTCTACCACCTTATTTTTCTTCAAGAAAATTGGTAAGTCGTAAGCAAGAACAAAGGTTCTTGTTCAGGTATTCAGGATTCTAGCTCAAGCTTAAATTGGGTATAAGGGTAGTCTCCCCAGAATCCTAAATACCTTAAAAGCATCACATCCCCTGCAGCAGGGGAAACTGGAAGAAGAAAGAATATCATTTTTTTTTTTTTTAGACCCAAGAGATCTGGCCATCTTGAAGAGAGTCTGTGATTTCAACCTATGATAACTAGGTTGATGGGAGATGCAGTCCAAAAACACCTGAAGGGCCACAAGTTGCCCTCCCCTGTTCTCAAGGAACACCTGCAGTGTATTATGGTATATCCTGTGGAACCTCAACTTCTTCTACCTGCTGGCATCTCAAAGAAAAAAACATCTGAGTTATCACTTCATTCCTCAACAAGCTGCCTTCCAAGATCTTACAATATTTCCAAAACTCTGTGGCATGAATGGAATGCACAGGTCTCTAGACTGCACTGGACTTCAACTCCCATGATCCCTCAGCATTGGCCACACTGATCCTTGCATTGCTGGGAGTTGCAGTCTGGGAATCTCTGAAAGGTCCTGCTCTCCTGGCATTATATATATATTATATATCCAGGCATATTTTATATTCTCCAGGCATTCATTTATATATATGAATATATGATATATAATGGATATATATATATATATATATATATATATATATATAAAAATAAAAAAAAAAATATAGCCTGGAAATAATATAATATAATATAATATAATATAATATAATATAATATAATATAAATATAAAAAGTGAATGAATGAATGAATGAATGAATGCCTGGAGAACAGGACCTTTCAGAGATTCCCAGACTGCAACAATATATATATATATATATATATATATATATATAACTTTTACTTGACAAGCTTTTTCTCTTCTATTTTCGTCTGCCTTTCTTCAGGGGTTATTCCTCCAAGTTGCTTATAGTTGCTGATGGCAATTTCCAGGAGTTCCTGTAGCTCTTCAATCTTCTTGAAAGCTCTTTCTGGAAGAGAAACCATTCACAGAGCTTTTTTTATCAGCCTGGATCAACCCAAGGCAGAAAACCAACATTATCTGAGACAACAACCTCGTACCCTCCAATCTTTCACAGACAGAAACAAGGACATGTGTGGCTAGGCAACCTCAGAGTGTGGTCATGATGGCAAAAACTGTTTATGAGAAAAAACACACAAGCTGGAGAGGCTGCAGCAGTTTGCTTTTGCCTGAGTCTACAAGGAAGGGCAAGACTTTGCCCCCTTCTTTCCTCTCCCCATTGCTGAATTAATGCAGTGCAAACTACAGTTGGCCCTCCACATTACACTGCGAAAGTGGAAAAACCATAAATATCAATATGTGTGGGTGTGTCTCTGTGGGAAAGGGGCCAAGGCATGGTGAGGAGAGCAGGCACCCAAGGTCCAAACCAAGTCGGGGAAAGCAGATGGAAAGGGGGTGGGTTGGCATGGTGGCCTATACTTCCTCTCTCTCATCCATCTCCTTCCTTGGGTGGGTGAGGACATTGGGAGAGGGTTTGTGGTGCTGAGAAACCAAGCTGTTCTCCATTCTTTAGCTGGCCAGGCAGTGGCTGGTGGAGGAGGAAAAAGACCAGAGGAGGGTTTTTTAAGGGCTCCACAGCCCAATCAGAGCTGCCGAGAGGGAATGTTCTACAGAAAAGATGTACTTGAGGTAGAGGGAGGATGGGGATTGGAAAGACTTGCACATAATCGAATCTGTGAAAGTGAAACCCACATAGGAAAGTTCTGTGAAGATCTCCCTGTTAGGCTTGAAATTTGGTACTCAGTAACTTGCTATAGAATTAACACTTGTTATTGATTAGCATTTGGACATTCGGGGCTCATCAAACAACCTTGTGTTAAGAAGTGCTTGTTCTGCTTAGTACATGTCAGTGGTCCGTATGTGCAGAAGAGAAGGACACTGCCAATGTCAAAGACGTCCTTAGGAATGACCCAGGATATTAACTAGAACACACACAGTCTTGGGAATGTTAAGGGTCAGCTAAAATGTGACATGTGTACCAGCTGTCTTTGTAAACGCTGATGCATGAATCTTTTCTCTTGTGTAAGCATGAAAATGGTATAAAAGGGGAAACATGGAAGAATAAAGATATCCTTCCTTGCCACTACTGTTAGTATATAGGCTATACTGAACAGAGTCTTGGTACTTGGAGGGATCCTTTGGCCAAAGTTCTGTGTGTGAGTGTGTTTTCTTTTACGCTTCTACTTTTACTCTTCCTACCTTGCGTTTGGGAGTTCAGATCAGTTCCGTGTCCACCTGGGGATACGGCAAGCTGTGGCTTATGTGGTTTGTTTACCCACCCAACAATCAGGCTCTGGGAGGGGTTGCTACTTTGCTGCTGCTGCTGCTGCTGCTGCTTACCAAGAAGGAGGGAGGAGGGAGGTATTTCAGATGAGAAAGAATTAGCTGGTCTCAGCTTGGAGGGGAGGCGAAATGAGAAGACACTCACAAAAGTAGATTGTCCTTTTCCTTCCCCTCAGAGCTCAGACCAACTGCATCTTCATCGCCTGAATTGCCTCTCTGCTCAGTCCTCTTTCCATTGTTACGCAACAGCAGTAGCAGCCCTTCCCAGAGTTTAGCAGCTGCCAGAAGGGTAGACTTTGGGCAGGTCACAAGGAGCTAGAGAGTAGTCCCTTGCAACCTGTCCAAAAAGAGATATGTACATGTGTAAGTTACACTTACATGTATGTCACTGACAGGTTGCTGCACATTGTCTTTTGCTTCTAGCCCTACAAAATGCCCTCAGTGAGTCCATCTGCTGGACCTGTAGACCAAAATTTATCTTTTAATTTTGTTTTATATGTCCGTAGACAAAAATATTTTTTCATTTGCCTGATTTAAAAAGAGATTATAGCCCCAATCAGAATAGTAATAAGATTGTCAAACACACCTGCCCACACAGACACCATTCCTACTTAGGTTTCTTCCTTCTCGACTTACTCCTAAAATCCATTTACCTTTAACCCTTTCTTCCCCTTAAGCAAAGCCATAGCAAAAGTGATCCTCCAGATACCTTTGGCCAGCACCTCGGATGAACCCTCAACAGCATAGCCAATGCTGAGGGATTATGAGAGTTGTGGTCCAAACATCTGGAGGGTTCCTCATGTTCCTCAACCCTGCTGACAACAAAGAGAGACCCAAAACTTACCACGACTGTCAATTTTGGCCTGTTTCTCTTCATTCAAATCACTTTGGCAGTCTGTGCTCCCTTCCACACCATGTCTTTCAAAGAATCGTGGGTCCTTTACATCAATTTCCTCATCAGAATCATTTCCCATCTTATTTTTCAAATATTCCACAACAGCCAATTGGGCAAACCTACACAATGGCAGACATCCATTTGATCAGTATAGATTGCAAGCTGGGTTCATGATGCCAATGGCAATTTCAAGCCTACAGTTTAATGCCAGCTGTAACCTGAAAACCCACTCACTATTGCAATGCTGACAACTAAATGAAATGCAGCAGGCTGCCTACTATACCCTGACTAACAGCAAGTGTCTCAGGGTCTAGGTACAGCCTGGATATGGCCAAAGATTGAACTTCAGAACTAGAACATGCAAAGCATGTACTACCGAGCTATGGTTAGCCCCCAAACCTCAGAAGCCAGCAGGTCAAACTATCTGCGTCTCTCTCACACCAGTATAGCTGGCAGTGGGTCTTGAGCATCTAAAGGCAGACTCTTGCTAGAAGCTACTTCTGTGTAGAAAAGTCTTTTTTTTTTAAATAAAAGTTTGAGAACACTCTATGTGCTTATAGCCACATCCTTGACACATCCTAAGCAAGGTAGGGAAATGTACATGTGTACATCATGGCTTCTATAGGCACACCTCTGTGGTTTCGGGGGGATCCCAGAGGCATATCTAGGGTGGGGCAAGTAGGGCACATGCCCCAGACGCTAATACCAGGAAGATGCAAAAAAAGCCATTCATGTAGGGATGGGGGTGGGGTAGGGATAAGAAGAGAGGAGTACAACTTCCATGCTTGCCCTAGGTGCTATTTCCACTAGATACACTACTGGGGGGTCTACTACAACAGTGAAGATGAGCTTTCTTTGTTATAAAACACCTGATGCATCCACTGAACACCAATCAATCTTCTTTTTCACCTATGGGTTTGTTTTATCTTGATTAGTCTCAGATCTCTGATGTCCCTGATCAAGCCACATGTGAATGTAGAGTGTGTAATGGTCATGTGTGCAGAGGGTCTTATTTTGCAAACATTAGCTGTACATTTTATGTTATTTAGCTGGAAGTACTGAGACATGTGAATCAGCTTTATAGCTTCACTAATTTCCTCAATTCAAGGGGTTGTTTCTGACCTTTAAAAAAACATAGAAAGCTTGGGACCAGGATATCTGAGGCCCTTTCCATACAACGTCGCTGTCTCGTTTCTGCCACAGGATGGCAGCGGTCGGCAGGTCACACTTCCACGTGACACCGTCGCCATCCCGCTGCCATCCTGTCACGGAGCATTGTGCTTGTGCAGTTTTCGCAAAATGGAAAAAATCCATTTCACGTCTGCGATCGCACGGCGCTCCCATCACTTCTGGCCACGCGGAAGCTGTGGAAGCGCATTGGCGACACTTCCTTCCATAGCACAGCAATGGAAAAAGCCCGGCTGAGCTGCGGAAGGAAGACATGGCGCCATTGCGTTCTCTTCTGCATGGACCGAGCGGGTACAGAGGGGAGCTTTGCTGACCCGCTCCCTTCTGGACCTGGGACTGCAGCGAGACGACGCAAAAAAGCGTTGTTGTGTGGAAATGGCCTGGGTTTCCAGCCCCAACCCAGTCCCCTATCTGCTTCCGTTTGTTTGAGTCTGCCTAGAATTTGAGGTCTCCCAATCTCTGACCATTTCCACACTACACTGTTATAGTGCTATTATGCCATTTTCCACATCCTATGGAATCCTGGGGTTTGCAGTTTAGGGAAGGGCATTTTGAATTCCCAGCCAGAGAGCTCTTTGGCCTCAGTAAACTGCAAACCCCAGAATTCCACAGGATGTTGAAAGTGGGATAATAGCACTATAACAACGTTGTGTGGAAATGTCCCTTGTTTCATATCCTAGCAACTGAAGAGGTTAGGCTGGTGAACAACCAAAGAGGGATTTCTCAGTAGCAGATGGTGGAACTCATTCCAATGGGAAATCAAGCTGGCTCAATCTTTTCTGAACTTCCAACAGGTGGGCAAGACTATCTTAATTTGTCAGCTTTTAAAACCGGTTCAAATCTCTTTTGAAATAAGGTTTAGTGTCTGTTCTATTTTTATATTTCAATTTTGTTATCCATTGCTTTAGGTCTCTGGTGAGCAGAAAGGTGATTTATAAATACTTTTAATAATTATTTCTCTTGAATTTATAGAATGCAGATTTTAGTTTGACATCGGTGTTTTGTTAGAAGTGAAGATTAAGGGGATTTACTGTAATCCAGATTGGTTCACCTGAAGAGCACCGCACGAGTGGAAAAAAATCCAGCCAAATACTGTAAATGGTCACCTCTTGGCAGTGTCTTTTGGTGTTTCTCCAGAATCGTTGGCAATATCACAGTCTGCTTCTCTATTGATCAGCCATTCCAGGACATGTAGATGACCTTGTCCAGCAGCTGGCAAGAGAAAAAGGAACCATCAAATGAGAGGTTTTCCTCTTAGACTTCAGCATTTAGAACTTAAGTGATGCTTTGAAATATAGTAATATAATCTAAAAATCCTTTGTCACCAAGAAGACCAAGGTTATACTTAGCATTAGGTGAATGATACCAGAGTTAGATTGATTAGAAGGCCTTCTCAGCTGTGGAACTCCAGATGTGGAATGCCCTCCCCTTGGAGACCGAATTGGTACGGATGCTGGCTTTATTCTGGTACCAAGTAATAACATGCCTTTATTAAAGCTTTTGGGATCTAATGACAGGAACCAATTCCTACTGAACTCAGTGGAGCTAACTTCTCCATTTGTACGTGATAACCATCTTGTAGTATCTGAAGGGATCCAGCTTGTTTGTTATTGTTCCAGAAACTGGAACATGAACCAGCGGATTCAAATTACAAGAGAAGAGATTCCACCTAAACATTAGGAAGAACTTTCTTACTTTAAGAGCTGTTCAGCAGTGGAAGACATTGTCTCAGAGAGTGGTGGATTCTCCATTTTTGGAGATCTTTAAGTGGAGGCTGGATGGACATCTTTCAGGAATGCTTTAGTTGTGTATTCCTGCATAGCAGAATGGGGTTGGACCGGATGGGCCCTGTGGTCCATTCCAATTCTAAGATTCCATGATTCTGTGGTTCATCTTCACCATTTCTCCATAAAGCTTCAGAACTTCATTTAACCGCAAAGCTCATTGGATGATCTTTGGACAGTCACTGTATCTCAGAATGAACTACTTTGCAGGATTGCTGGAAAGATGCAATGAAGGAGAGCAAACTCATGCTTACTTTGAGCTTCTTGCCTTTAAAATATGAGGTTGAGGTTTCTAGCTTCATGCAAAAGCACATGATTCATATGCCAAATGTCCCTGGTTCAATTTCCTGCTAGGGTTTTGAAAGAATTTTGCCTGAAAAACTGGACAACCATTGCTTTCAGTCAGAATTAATACTGGGCCATATGAATCAAAGGTCTGACTCAGCGTAAGGCAGTTCCCTATGTTCCTGTGATAAATAAGCAAAATAAAATGCACAGCCACTCAGAAAACAGGAGTGTACCAGTAACGTACAAACTGATAGCATAGCAACAACACTTTCACTGACCTTTGTGCAACAGAGTGGATCCTTGATCATCCCGCTCGTTAATGTTGATGATCCTGTTTTCCAGCAACGTTCTTAATGTGTTCAGGTCTCCTCTGAAAGCAGCCTCATGACCCGGAAATGTTAAGTCTATGGAGAGGAGAAAAATAAAAAGATGCAAGAATGACAATGCCACCACCAATATCACCGCCCCCCCTCCCCCATCTCCTGAATAAAAATGAAAGTCTTGTGTTAAGTTTGGAAGAGAAAGTCTTGGAATGCTTCTAATTAAAGTAACAGCAATCCAGATTTTGCATCATGGAATCATAGAATCATAGAGCTGGAAGGGGTCCTATAGGCTAACAAGTCTAATCCTCTGCTTAATGCAATAAATCCAGCTAGAGCATCGCCAGCAGGTAGCTGTTCAACCTCTTTTTAAAGATGTCCAGAGAAATAGACCCCACCACCTCTGGAGGTACTTAATTTCATTATCAAACAGCTCTTACTGTCAGGCAGTTCCTTCTAACTTTCAGTTGAAATCCACTCTTTTGAAATCCACCATTAGACCTGGTTCTGCTCTCTGGGGCTGCCTTATAGATATTTAAAGACTGCAATCATGTCATTCCTCGGTCTTCTCTTCACCAGGTTGAACATGCCCAGCTATCTCAACCTCTCCTCATATGTTTTGTTCTCCGTACTGCTTATCATCCTTATTCCTCTTTTCTGAACCTACTCCAGTATGAAAAGGTTGGAGTCTTTCTATGATCTGGGTAAGAGGAGCTATGCTGGACCCTCTCTGTTGTCATTCCACTAAGCAGGCACAGGCCTTTTTTCTTTTTAATTCATAGCTTTATAATAATATAATTTGTTTGTTTATCCCATTTGAACTGCACTTTTCTCCAGCCAAGGGACCCAAGGCAGCTTACAAATTTTAAAATAAACTTTCAGCTAAAAATCCACTATTACAAAAGATAAAAAGCAATTAAACATCAGTTCTATTTCTAATTGAAAACAATTTAAAATACTTTTTTAAAAAGAATAAGAGAAGGGAGCTGTTGTTTCTAGCAATCAAAGTAGTTTTAGCTGCATTTTAAACTCAAAATGTATTTGTTTTATTTGATTTTACTTTTGATATTTTGATTTTAAAGTTGCTAGCTGCAACTTTTTTTGGAAGAAAAAAGCAGGATATAAATGTAATAAATAAAATAATAACTAAACAGGTCCTAGAGTAAATGAAGCCTGAACTTTCACTAGAAGACAAAAATATTAAACTGGGGCTATCCTAGCTTGGACATATAATGAGAAATCATGAATCTTTGGAAAAGATTACACAGTGGGCCCTCAGTATCCACTAGGGTTTGGTTCCAGGACCCCTTGTGGATACCAAAATTCGTGGATGCTCAAGTCCCATTATGTACAATGGTGTAGTAAAATGGTGCCCCTTATGTACAATGGCAAAATCAAAGTTTGCTTTTGGGTTTTTTTAAAAACTATTTTCAAGCCGTGGTTGGTTCAAGACATGGATACAGAATCTGTGGATATGGAAGGCTGACTGTAATGCTGAGAAAAGTTGAAGGCCGTGGGGACGGAAGAATACTGGCCGACCGATAGACCAACTTAATCATGTGAGCAGCAACCCTGAATATGAAGGACCTGAACAGGACTGTTAATAACTGGGACTCGTATTCAGTATCGCAGTTAAGAATTCATAATCTAGAGTTACAGATCCATAACTAATCTGTATTCAGTAAGGTTATGTAATCATACTGAAAACCTATGTAAATGCCACCTCAGTGCACCTTAATAGCCAAGTGCCAGATTGAGTGAAGGAAGTCTGTTCAGCCGGCAATTGGGGTGCAAGAAAGATTATGTTCCCACCCACTCCCACTAGCAAATCAAGCCACAACCATCAGAAATGGGACCCTATCGCAAGTCCTTGTTGCAATTTTGCTTGCTGGTGGGAGGAGGTAGAAATGTCATCCTTCTTGCACTCACCACTCACTAGCTGAACAGACAGACTTCCTTCCCCTGGTCTGGTGGACCTTAAAGTTGAGGGGTGATGAGGCCAGGAGATGTTACTTAGTTACATCTCCTTAACTAATTAGCCAATCTAGTATTTGGGTGTATGTATCCTGAGGGGGGGGTGTCTTTCATTTGTATGGTGTCCATTCTCAAAGCTGACTGGACAGCACATAACAGCAAACCGAAGCGCTACTGGAGAGATTACTCACTTTCCTCCCTTTTCAAAGGATCCTTCTCCTTCTGTAGACCATCAATGTACTCAACGATACTGTCCTTGTAGAACCTCTCTGCTAGGTCCCCCGGAGTCTCCCCATGATCATTTCTAGCTTTCAGCGCATGGACTAAAGTGGGCATCTTGCTCACAATGTACTTAAAGCAGTGTAGATGGCCCTCCATAGCTGCCAGATGAACTGTGAAATAAAAGGAAAAATTAATCCAATGTTAGAACCAAACTGTAAGACACCAGTATGTGGAGAACTCGAAACATTACTTTAAAAAAAAAAAGAAGAAGAAGAAGAACTAGCTACTTTACTTATTACTCTGATCAAACAACTGGCCATTGCTTCCTACTGTTACTGTGGTCCAGCTAGATAAATAGGTGGGTTTCTCATTACTAACAAGTTACTGTTATCCTTGTGCCTTTGGAAAATACAGGAAAATGCTCTCTGCTTCACCTCCTAGTGGTCAATTCAGATAGTGCACCTTAAATATTCTGGGGGAAAAAATTAAAAAGACTTTACATAGCAATCCTTCTCATCTGCAACATGAGACATTCATCCAACTGACCCTTCCTCCTCCCTCTTCCATATGCTCAGATTAAGTCAGTACACATAGGGAGACAACCTATGCTACTTCAACTGAAAAGCCACCACAGGCAAAAAACAAAAGAAAAGAAAAGAAAGAAACTCCATTCTAGCTTCTTACTGCAAAAAAAAAAAAAAAAAAAAGCTAGTTGCCAAAGTTTAAAGGTTAGAGAAATGATTTACTTCCTAGCTCAGGTTGTTTATGTGCATGTTCATGTCTTGAACCGGGTCTTACCCAGCGCTGTCAGGTGACGACACCTTACCTCTTAGAGGTAAGACTTAAAGGAAACCAAACAAAGAGATAAACCCTAAAAAAAGGTGCTCAGAAGGAAAAGATGTTGTTCTCTGGCTATGTCCTTGTCATCAGACATGCAATGACAACAGCAGCACTGAGATGACCCTGGTGAATCTCAGCACCGATGTAATCATTTTCTGTCTAGCTAGGGAATTTTAGCCAGATGCTTGTCCACTCCTGTCCTCTCTCCATAAGGCATAAAATGGCCATGCAGTGAGGGAGGACTTTCAGAAGCTGTCTGATAAGCTGGGGGAGGTGGCATATGGTTCAGCCTAGCATAGACCCACAAGCAGAACTGCTATGCTACTCTGCACTATACAAGATTGCAGCCATAACTGTAAATACATGTTCATTCCAAATGCCTGGTGTTCTTGATTTCTGTTATCAGTAACTGAAACAGAGCAGGATTGCAACCACAGCAAATGGCGAGGAGATTAACAGTGTCTTGTCCCACATGTTGTGGTTCTGTTGAACCTCCTCTCAGCCCTGTTAGTCCCAGAAAGGAAACTTCTGCTGGTGTCTCTTCTCTAGACATCATACTCCCAGCTCTTGCTGTTCCTTCCTCACCCCTGCTCTGGTGGTTGCTATGGTTTAAAGCAAAGATGAGCAAAGCATGGATCTGGGGTCAAATGCCCCCCTCCAAACCATCCTTTTGCTGACAGAAAAGGGCAGACTAACTCTCTTAAAGGATTCCAGATCCAGGATTCGCCTTTTGAAATATGTCAGGCAACCCCCTGCATTGCTTAGCAATATAACCAGAAATTGCCTTCTAGCGATTAGTTTGAGGGTTTTGTTTCATAGCATTTTTGATAATCCACGCAGCCTCAGGGAGTTCCGGGAGCAGGAAATTAGCTCCCCGGTGCTACTAAAGCCACCCACCTCTCTTTAAAGAGGAAAAACAGAACCACTGATTGAACATATTCATTCATTTAGCATCACTTCTCATTTAGCTGAAAATCCTGTTTCTTGTCATCAGCAGCCATTCTACCTGATCTCATTAGAGTAAGAGAAACCATGTATTAAAACCCAGGAGTCATGGCATCATCAGCCCAGGGACCCTGTGGCTGCAAACATGACATCACTAACACCGGTAAATACTTGGTAGCTTTTAAATGTGCCTATTTTGTTTTGTTTTTAACTCTTGCAAAAATAGCAGCCATGGGGACTCTGATGAGCATTGCCGTCATACAGGTAGGTTTAATTTCCTCCCTGAAGAATGAACCCAATATAAATTGTCCCTGTTCTTTCTGGACCCACTCATCTTTGCAAGTGTGTGTGTGTGTGTGTGTGTGTGTGTGTATTGGTGGAAAAATGAGGCAATTTATTTTGGCACCCGTTTTCAGGGTAAATAGCAGTTTGGGGAGTAGATTTGCAGCTTGCAAAAATAAACCTTTTGTTCTACGACTGACAATCCCAGTTAAGTCCTCTCCACCACTGCTCCTGTGGCTACTGTTGTTGTTTTTCCCCCCAAGACATAGTAAAAACGATCATGCATTCAGCCAAAGGGTCATTTGTCCCTCAGATCACTTTAAAAAGGTTTATTTCTCTCACGCTAGTGATTCTTACAGAGCCATCATTCACACACAGTTAAAATGTAAGGAGAAAATTCCATTCCATGCTGCTTGGATTCCATTTACTAGCAGAACAAGCCATACATGCACCTATTCACACACATTCAACAGCAGCTGCATGTTTTCAAAACCCTCTGTGCCCAATTGCAAATAACACACTTAATGGACCATGTGTAGTTTAGTCATCAAACCAAAAGGTACACATATTCAGACTGTGGGCAGCATCAAGAATCAGTACAGCAGAAAAGCCAACCATTAGGAACAGTGAAGTGGTCACCAAAGACAGAACATCTGTGGTGTCATGAAAAGGCAGCAGAGTCTTGATTATTTAATTTATTGCTGAATTCGGTATTTAAGTTTTGCATTTATTATTGCAATAAGCAGTTTAGTTATTTCTTTAAAAAATGAATATAGAAAATTGTCTTTTAAAATGACTACTACTACTACTACTACTATTATCATTATTATTACTGCTACTACTATTACAACTACTATTAGTATCCTGTCTTTCTCCCAAAACTGGGATTCAATGTGGCTTACAAACTAAAAAAAGAACAATACAGATAAAACATATAAAAAGTGAACACTAAAATAGCTTAAACTATTCACAGTATTAAAAAAAATTAAACTTACATGTAAAAAGATAAAAAGCAATTGAAAAGATTACAAGCAATTAAAAACTGTTCCATTTAAGACAGTACAGCAATATAGCCCACTCTCTAAAAACTTTTGCTTGCCAATGGACGGACAGTAAAGAGGAGGGCATTCTGGCCTCCCTGAGAAGGGAGTTCCATAGTCTTGGGGCAGCCACTGATTGTGTTTGTGATAATGTTGAAACGGAGAGAAAGTCTCTCCTAAGGATCTCAGAGCCTAGGTAGGCTCATACAGAGATACAGTGCACCAGATAGATTGGACCTGAGCCATATATGGCTTTATAGTGTACCTAATTACTTTTGAGCCATTGTTGCTGTGACTAGTCAGTTTGTAATGTGGCTTCCCAAGTTCTGGCTACTACAAACATTGGTCTGTGTGAGTGGAGTCCCATTTGCTGCTTGGGCACAAGCAACAAAATTTCTTGGGCCGGTGCTCTGAAGAGCTGTAAACAAAAATACTCCTAATATTTAAAAATAAAATAAATACGTCACCTCTCCCAACTCACTGTGGTTTCTAAAAATAAAAGAAATATGCCAAAACACAAGCCAAGGTTATATACTGTGCATGTGTAGTGTAAATCTACACTTGTCTAGTTAAACAGTGCTTGCACTACACCACCTTGCTGCTGAATACAGACTTCCTCCACTTATCTGACAGGTTAGAGACCAGAGCACTGTCAGAAAACAGAATTGGCTGAAAAGCAGGACCCACATATTGTACTGTTGGGAGCACGGAGGAGGCTCACTTGGGACCAACCTTGTGTGTACTAATCGCAAATTCTCTCAGCTGCCTTGGTGTCTTGCCCCTCCCTGCCACCTCAGCTCACTTTGCAAACAGCATGCACATGCAAACAATCCCAAGTGAGCCTCTGTAGGCAAGAAGAACTGACGGAAGAGTGGAACTCCTGTTGAATTGATGGAACTTGTCCTTAATTTTGGAAGCGTTGAAAGAGCAAGTCATCAGACAGTGGGGTGTCAAAAGGCAGGGGCTTGTGCAAACAATCGTATATCTGCCAATGTGTCCGTTTATTCTTCCATTATTCAATGGGGAATGCAG